>OY748287.1:15793946-17165321 GCA_963556515.1 Nudaria mundana
GTCAGGGCCCCACTGGCTTTTCCCCGCGTGTCGAGTGATCGCAGCACTGCCCGTACATCGCATTGCCTGAGTACAATGTCAGGCATAGTGTAGCCACAGTTGGCGATGGCGGGGGGGCTGCAGGCCACGGTCCGTCGACCCGGGAATTAGCCGCAAAGAGTTCTGCGAGCATATCCGCTTTCCTCTTGGGCTTTGTGAGCCAGTGTTCCATCTGGGTAAACGCAGCGGTGGCAGCGAGGGCTGACAGAAGTTAGATTGCACGGCCTTGGCCAGTTGCCAGTATGCACGGCCTGCCCGTGGGATGGGAAGTGAGCTCCGCTCCTGACCAAGCCGCGCGATGCGCTGGGCATCCGCTCTCTTAAAGGCCCTCTTGCTGGACTTTGTGGCCCGGTTGTACGCTGCTTTGAGGTGGCCCACGTTTGGGTTGCGCACAGCCCGGGCCCTGATCCAGGCGCGATATACCGACTGTTTTTGTCGAACAGCTTTGGCACAATCTCGCCCGAACCAGGGACGGGCTCTGCGGATACTGGCGACATCAGTGAAAGGGATGTAATATTCCATCCCTAAACTGATCTCGCCAGCAATCGCAGAAGCGCTATCCGAGGGAGCCTTTCCTACAAAGCAGCGCTGGCTCCAGGGGACGGACGCATAGTAATCGCGTAGACCGTCCCAATCCGCTGACGAGTAGTGCCATAGTCGTCGTGACATTTGTACAGCACGTGCAGGAGGTGATACCTTCATGCCAGCGTGAACAACACAGTGGTCGGAACTACCCAGTGGGGCTCCTACCGAAACACTGTACTGGGCTGGGCGACTCGTCAGCAGAAAATCCAGCAGAGCGGGCGCGTGATCTGACCTGTCTGGTATCCGGGTGATCCCGCATACCATCTGGGTCAGACCGTGGGAGAGAGCGAACGCATGGGCGGCCCTACCCGCATGATCAGTCTTGAGGGACCCCAGCCATTCAATGTGATGGCCATTGAAGTCCCCCAGAAATACTAGGTCAGCGTTCGGGAACCGCACCTGCGCTTCATCAGCCGTCTCGCTGAGGTACTGTAAGAGCTTTGTTGTCTCAGAATCCCCTGTGTGGGAACAGTAGACGCACACATAGTTCTGGCTCATGGAGCCATGGTCTACGTGCAGCCAAAGGACAGAATTGGAGGGGTTCTCTAGGCAGCGCAACCGGCGGCAGCAAACATCCGCCCTAACGAACACGCACACCCCAGCTTTGTCTCGAAATTGTTCCTCGATGACATAGCCGGGGTAACACAGGTAAGACGTGTCGTCAGGGCGGCGTATTTGTGTCTCCGTGAGGAACATCACAGCGGGCCGTGCCGTCTCAAGGTGATGGTGGACGGCATCGAGGTTCGCATGGAGTCCACGGACGTTAGTGAACTCCACTCGAAAAGTGAAGTCGTGGGGTTTCCTATGGCCGCTGTGTAACGTTTACTTTTTTTTGTTGCACTGCCAATGTAGATTTTGAAGACGGAGAAGCGTGAAGACAGGGCGACATCTGGTGCAGCAGTAAGTGACAAAGCGCAGGGGCTAGCTTTGTCTAGAACCGTGTGGTTAGGTCGGAGCCGACTCGCCGGACGGAAGGGCTCCCAAACCCCCTGATGCAAGGCCGCCGCTACCCCACACCGGTTACCACCCGGAGCAGCGATCTCACATCAGGATTATGCGCAACATGTGGGGCAGCCTCCTGGGGTGGTTGGTCCCAGGCGGGCCCCATGACTGTGTTGCGGGCGGCCGCGGCAACGCAGTTGCTAAGGGTCTTCCTGGCCGGCGAATCGACCCACACTAGACTCCGTTTCGCCCCCACTGGTCCCATGCCTGCTGCACCATACATCGCCCCGGGCCCGGCGGTGCAGCTGCTGAACCCCTAACGCAACTCAGCCTGGGCTGGGTTACTTGGGGGGCTTTAGCACAGCTGCACGGTGGTACCCCCCCGGACCAACACTGTTGTACCACCTGTTACCCATGTAGGGGCCGAAGCCAAAATTAACGAGGCTCGTCCGTTTATCAGCAGGTGCGCCACTAGCAGGTGAGGTCGCTGGGGCCCTAAAGATGTTAGTAGCCCCTTTGCACACAAAACTGTACTTGTAGTACTTTGTTCAACTATTTATTCAATTGAACAAAGTCCACTATTATAGTGTACTTTGTTCAAATACCTACTTGCCTTCTAATAAGGTTATCTATGCATCGTTAGTGGCTTGATGATGACGATAATCAATGACATAATATGACACTATAAAATCAATGACATAATGACCCTTTATTCAATTGCATTTTATTGGAATAAATACATATAGTTGTAGATTAAAATTATAATTAATAATGGAGTTAAATGATAATAACGTTGGAGTTACAATTTTTGTCAAAATTTCGTGGTGTAGTTTTGTGCCATAGTGGCTATAAATATTACAAAGTCCGTAACTATGCAGATGGGTCTAATATGGAGGTGTTCATCAAGATTTCAAGGGAAAGGAGTATGTATGCCCACAAAAGTATGGGGATTGGTTTCCAAACAAAAGTCGTTGTGCACAAGTGAAATTTACGTCATTCGGAGGAGTTTTTAATGTATATTCTATAACAACAAACATAATCAATCCAACTCGCCGGCGAGTTGGATTGATTATGTCCGAATTCCGAACATTCGAGAAAAAAGCATATGAATTTCACAAAATTAGGTTATGTTTATCACGAGCTGGGCGTTTAATAATTGCCTACATATTGCGTTTTCTATGGTATGGCGAGGGAAAGTGTCGGACTTTATTGGGTCATGAATGAGAGCGATGTAACTTACCCGATTTTTGTTATTATTTAATCAGTAGAGCAGTCAATCTAGTAATACAGATGTCTATCGAGTAAGGTACCTACCTACCTACATACAATGTAAATAAAACAAATAAGTATAACATAATTTCAATTCATTTATTTCATTCATTTTCATATGAAAACTCATCAAAAATATTATCTAAATAACTTGCTGGAGCAAACACATCATTGTGTCTACCACAACCCAGATACCAAGTTATTGCCATACCATGGGCACAACAGCCGACGGTCCTGTTACCTACTAAACAGCTGCAGCAATAACCTGTAATTGCAGAAACAGTGTTGGCAACATATTCACTACGGCTTATTAATAAATAAGTGTGGTATGTCCTGCCTCCAATATGCCGGGACTTCATTCTTCCCCTCAATAAATAATGATTTGTACCTAGAATAAGAGGGATGTCATCCTCTATTTCATTATTTACTTCTAAACTGTAAGTACCATTAGCTCTCACATGTTCACCATAATATGAACGAGCTTGTTTGATCTGGTATGTCCCCAATGCAAGTTTTTTTAAATCAGATATGGTGAGTCTTGGAAACCCTTCTAAATGTGGGTGGTGATCATTAATTGTTATAAACGTAGCTCGACGCCTGTTTAGATTTTCTTCACGAACTATATTTGCAAGAATATTTTCCATATTTAGTCGTTGTCTTGCAATGGCAACATACTCAGATGCTTCCGGTTGGTCTTCAATGAGAGGATGGAATTTATTGGTAAGCGCACATCCATTTCTGAAATCTATCATCAAATGTTTAGCAGCTGTATTAAAATAGTCTTGCCGAAATAATTTAAAGTCACGTTTGAGACGACCATTGACAACCTCAACGACCCATCCACATTGTGACACATCGTGACTTATTAGCCTGTAATGTGGTCAGCTGGTGTTCACCCTCAGACAAAAACTCAGGCATATGGGCTTTATAACCATATTCTCTCAATAATGGAACTACATCTCTAAATCCCCTATCAAGGATGAAAACATCTCCCTCTCGAAAATAACTTCTCAGCACCAGTGATCTCGCGAAACTCATTGCTCATAATTGTAGCATCATTTATTGTGGCTTTATAAGGACCTAAGCAGTCTAAAATGTAACTATCACAACAGACTATCATAAATGGCTTTACCAAATTCTGGTGTTTGTGCAAACTGTAGGTGTTTTTCTGAAATAAATAATTGCTGCTACTTTGCACATACACATATGTAGCATCACATATGACAATGGCAGGCTTGATTTCACTATCCAGATGAGGATTTCTAAATAAACCCTCAGGAATTATTTTATTCCTTAAAGCTACTTCTGCTATTGTCATATGATTGAGACCTAGATATAAGGGAACCAGCTGTTGTGCCATGCAATCTCTAGCCTTCGACATATATCTTTCCAGAGTGCTACGGGGTAATTGAAATAGACTGCACAGCCTTTCGTTGCTATCACCAGTACGCAATTTCACTAAATAAATGGATAGAGCGATACTAGCAGAAGGTACTTCGTTGTGAAGATTGCTCATTTCTCTTAAAAGATCATGGAATTGCGCTGATGTGAGTCCTAGCCAATAGTGGCAGAGATTTGGTGGCATTGCACTTATATTGCTAAAGTCCAGAGACTCCAGACTCGATCTCTCCATCATTCGAAACATTTGGTCAACCTGAGTTGCCGTAAAATCTCTATAATTTGAATCTAACTGATCCCAGCAGTCATTTTGCAAATGGTATCTGCATATCCGAGCAGAAGGTGGGACATAAAATCTATAATGCCGAAGTAAGTTTTGCTTTACTGCAGCTGGTACCAATAACCGTTCAACATTTTCGCATTGAGGAAAAATACAGTGTCTTGATGACGATAATGCACGTTTATGAGTTTGTGATACTATCTTCACCGATTCTTGCTGTTGAGGTTGTAACACAACAGGTGGCATTGGAGGAGGTTCAGGTATTTGTGGAGATACATCAACTTCCATGTTTCCAACAAATCTAGGATAGTCCTGATGAATTTGCCTTTGAAGATGTCTCCTAGCAGTTGTCCAACATGCCACACAAACTCTAGTAATGCGGCCTACCTGAAAATAATGCACTTGCATTATCATTTATGAAATAAAACAAACATAATTTACAAATAAAAAGACAGGACTGTTTTTATGTACCTACTACTCTATGACACTTGAAGACAAATACCGTTCATTAGAGACCTCTTTCATCAAAATTCATTCAGCCTGATGGACAATTATGATAGATGGATATCAATGGATATACATACATACTGTCAAACAACATTACCCTCCTTTCTTTAGCAGTCAGGTAATAATATATTAATATACCTAATAAGACTGTTGTTGTTAGTCTTATTTTGGTATGGTTTCCTTAGACACAAATAGCTTTTTAGTTAACTAGCAGAGGCTATTCTTTACTACTTAAGAACCTCTAAATAAAATAGGAAAATATAATACTAACCAAATGGGGTAGTGTTTGTTGAACTATAACACTTCTTTCAGGACAGTTAGGGTGCACAAGATGAGTGCGAGATCTTAGAATGGACATACCACAACCTAAGCATACACTTCTATGTCCAAACATTGGAGGTGGTATAGTCTCTCCTTCAGGTACTTGTTGTAGTATCTCAAAGCATTCAAAGTATAGGTTATCTTCAGGAGAGGCCTGCAAAAATAAACAACCATTTCAAAATCGGATTGCTAATCCATGTAAAATAATATTCTAAAACATAATAGGTAGGTACTGTGAAACAAGATTATATTCTTCACATGACAAGATTATATTGTTGCTTGTTTTTATATATGATTACTTTTGTATTTTACTAAATAATTATAACACGATAAATAGATATTACTTACCGGTGTTGGGGATATCCAGACACGAAGAATATTTGTCATGAATGCAGTCGCGTCTTGTAATAGACGCCGGCGCTGGTGTGATAGTCTCATGAAACAGTTGATACACCGTAGTCGATTATCCGCCATCGTTCACACAATAAATAAAGAGTATATATCTCGATGTTTTTGCTGATTATTATAGCTACGGAGGAACACTAGGCTCGACTCGACGTAAAACTTATAAAAATTTAAATAAGCACTGAAATCACAATAAACGAAAAAAGAATCACGAGAGCGGCAACGTCAGTGAAAAAAAGTGACATTTAATGTTATGTTGCTCAAGTGAAATCGCACTTAATGTTGCCATAAATAGATTCGCAATTAAGTACGTTTTTTTACAAATTATAGATATAAATTATTGAATGTACGTATTGATGTATAGACATTATATACTATTTAATATGTAATATGATATTAATAATAAAAAATTACATAATAATAACATATAATTATATTTATTAACCGTAAAAGCCTTCTCCAGAATAACCTTTAGTTTATTTTACTATTGTTTTTAGTACACTTCACTACAGAAAACTTGAAACAGGTCGTGTACGTGTACTGATTTAATACGCGGAAATTGGTAGAGTTACATTTTAGTGTATTTACTGGCAATACTTGTAATAACGAAAGGAAATTGACGATCTTGCATTTTTGCAAGTCATATAAATAGCAAATTATTAAACGTATTTTTTTCCGGCGAAGTTATGGCTTAGTATTTTGAAAGTTGTTATGAAAATTAAAGACAGTATTTTTAATTATATTTTGATTGTTGCACACTCCGAAACCATGATTGGGCTTACTCCTTTGTTGTGTGGGATCCTTGACTATTATGGTAACTTTTTTTCATTACTGAATATTTCATACGTATGAATAATGTTTCAGTAGTAGTCGTAGAATATTTTATTACATCACAAATATTTTGCTGTGGTACTTTGGATTCGAGAGACTTTATCAAGCTAGGAACTTTGGAGTTTCAGTTTTACCTACTGTAGCTAAAAGTGACTAAAGTTACATTTATTTTCGCAGAATGGAAATATAATTAAACACAAAAAGCACAATACCGCTTGCGAAGCTGATTACGGTAAAATAGAAGTTGAAAAAAAAATACAGCAATGTAAAACAAAAATTATAAATTCTGATTGCACTCAAACGGTACCAGAACTGTTTAACGAAACGATTTTTTCCGTCATGGATATAGGCTACGACAAAGTCACTAAAATACCCACGTACACCTCAATAAAAAGTACTTTGTACAAAATCAGGAACAAAGCAGCTGGTATGCCCAAATTTAACTTTATTAATCCATCGGAGGTGGTAATACCAAATAAATTCTTATGTTTTTTGCTTGGTGACTACAAGGACAACGATGTCCGCATAATTGTGTTTTGTTTAGATAAAATTAAAGAAAAAGTAGGTTCTATCGGTCACTTTTTTGGAGATGGAACCTTTAAATCGTGTCCAAAACCTTTCAAACAAATTTATACACTTCACGGGGATGTCGGGAGTTCGGAAAATGAGTCGAATGTAATACCTATTATTTACGCATTAATGTCGGACATGTCGATGAAGTCATACACGGTACTATTCGAAATAATAAAATCCCAAATTCCTGAATGGAAACCGATAAAATATACTGCTGATTTTGAAGAAGCTGCAAGAAATGCTATTATAAAAATATTTCCTAATATTCATGTTAAGGGATGTTTATACCACTTTTCTAATAGTGTAAGGAGAAAGGCGAAAAAAATTGGAATTAGCAAAGAAAACTACACAAAAAAAATTGTTGTTCCCGCTTAATACGTATACCCTTGGCGCTAATTTGGACTCTGTTTTTCTTCATAATCGGACTTGTTGTGTTGTGTGTGGCAATATCTCAAAACGCACGCGTGGAAAAACTTTGAATAGCCAGAGTCGTGAGTTAATAATAAAACTTCAATATTATTTTGAACGCGAATACCAAAATGGCGGTCCCTTTCTACCACTAAATCGTGTGCAAGATCGAGTTGCTGACGCGCTCGAAATTTCAAGACAGACAGTGTCGAAAATAAATAAAGAAAAGTTCAGCCCATCGGGAAGTGAAGAAAATAAATTGCACACGCCCAGGAAAAAATGGAGGAAGACGTCAACCATGTTGGATATCGACAATTTTGATTCAGAAACCATGTCTATGGCTACTACACCCGTAATGAATACCCTACAAGAGCAAAATTACTTGCGTCTTTGAAAGAAGCTGGCCTTTTTAATGGCGGTAAGACTACGTTGTCAGCCTTAGCAAAATTATGATGGAAAGAGGTGACATATTACTGAAAAGATACGACTTTTTGCGCGAAGCGAAGAGAATAACAGATTGGAACAACGTGGTCTTCCTTGATGAGACGTGGTTAAATGCTAACCACACACTAAGCCGAATATGGACGGACAATACTAGTGCATCTTCGTCAAAAGCGCCCATGGGCAAAGGATCAACGCTCATAATATGCCACGCAGGGTCAGCTGGTAACGGGTTTGTTGAAAATGGGTTGTTGGCATTCCAATCAAAAAACACCACGGATTACCACGAAGAAATGGATGCCGCTGTATTCAAAGAATGGTTCACAACACAATTGCTACCTAGTCTCGCTGAGCCTTCAATAATAGTCATGGACAATGCACCGTATCATTCAGTTCAGGTAGAAAACTTTTGTGTGTAATGTTTTACAATAGATTCACGCTTGCCTTGAAAATGTGGTATATACATTTTATTTTTGACTTTCTTAAAGTGAATTTGTAAATTCCTACTAAGAAATAAAATATTTTGAATTTTGAAAACTGACTTTTTAATGTTATTTTCTAGGTGGATAAGGCACCTTCATCAAATAAAAAAAAATCGGTGCATGTCACCTGGCTAGAAAGGCACGGTATTGAGGCCAATATGGAGATGATGAAACCGCAATCGGTGAAGCTCGTAAAAGAACACAAAGAAACAAAAATACGTTACGAGATAGACGAGTTGGCCCAAGCTAATGGACACCAAGTTCTGCGCCTTCCACCATACCATTGCCAATACAATGCTATTGAATTGATATGGGCCCAAATCAAAGGTATTTAAGTTTTTACTATTTTATTTATTTCTGAAAACTTTAAATATGTATAATTTAAAATATTTTTTTTCCTGTTTTCATTAACATTAAAATTTTATTAGAAAGTAGGTAATTCATGTTTCACTCTCGTAATGTTATTGAAGTTTCCTAATTCGTGTTGTTTTTTATTTTAATAGGCTATGCAGCCCGTCACAACACAGCGCCGCCCTTTGGAATAAAAAAAAATGAAGACGCTTTGAACAGAAGCATGTGAGAGAGTAACAAAAGAAGACTGGGAGAAGGTCGTGGAGAAAACCAGAAATTTAATCGTATCCGATTTTGATCGGGACGTCAGAATCGATAACATTATTGAAAATGAAATAATTATATGTGTCACTGATGACAACAGTGATAGCGATAGTTCCGACGATGAATCCGAATAATACTTAAAAGGATTTATATTATTTTAACTTGTTTTATTTTATGTACAAAAACATGTAAAACAAAATATAATAAAATTAAGCCAAATAAATTAAAATAACCTGTTAATTACGTACTTAGTATCAAATAGTCACAGCGATACAAGTATAGAATACGTTTAGGTACATCACTAGTAATGCCAAATTTGGTTGGCGTTTTGACCATTTCAGACCCACGGTACCCCTGGCCATACCACTGGTGGTACCGTAGGTCTTTTAAAGTTAAACGGTACCACCAAGTAAGTGACCCTAGTGATGTATTGACCTACCTGTGACTAGGAGAATAGGAGGTTCTGGTTTTGGAAAAAAATGTATTAATAAATAAATAAATATGTTAGGACAATCCACACAACGCCATCTAGTCTCAAACTAAGCAGAGCTTGTGATATGAGTACTAGATAAACTGATATAAATACTTATATACATTTTTTTTTTGTAAATACATACATATTATACATAGGAAACATCCAGACTTCGGTAGAAACGTATGTGTCATCACACAAAGTTTGTCCCTACCGGGAATCGAACCCAGTTTGATAACTGGTTAAGATATATCCATACTGCCCTACTAAGCGCATGATAAATATTTTTTGTCCCGATGAAAATTAAAGAAATGCGTCAACAAGTGCACCGAGTACAGATGAAAATTATTGTCCATTATAAAAGAAACAAACCTCAAATGTACCAGGAATACATAACAACATAAGAGCCTTCAAGATTAGAGAGACTGACCATAATATAAAGTCATAAAATAATAATATTTATTTTAAAGGGTAATAAAACCAAAACATTGAAGTAGTACCACGGGAATTTTTTTCTTCCCATAGTAGGTACTTGACTGCTTGGTAGTATTATGGGAAGAAAAAATTAATTAAAATTTGCAAAAATTTCCCGTGGTACTCCTGGTAGTTTTAGGGTTAATAAAAAAATAAAGGAAATTTTTGCAAATTTTTGCAAACTGATGCAACAAAGGCTCCGTTGTTACATCAGTGTAACTACTGATCATAGGTATGCTCCGTTGTTACATCAGTGTAACTATTGATCATAAGTGTGCTCAGTAGTCACATCAGTGTAACCATGGGTCAGAAGGGGTTTTTTTGCTGTAAAAGCGATCTGCTACATCAAGAAGATGATTTTGCCTTTAATTTCTATCTAATATTTAATCAAATTACATTATTAATTTCTTTTTAAACCTATTCATTTGCAATAATCACAGTATTATATTTGGATGTTTCTATCAAGATGGGGTCTAAAGTCTGCAGATCGGTCGAACGACTGACATGAGCACTCTCCCTTACCATGGCGCTTGGAAGAGTTTGTCGTTATCCAATAATATCGCAGGAAATTTCAAAAAATGTGTTAATTGAGTTACGCGTTCGGAATGTTCTGCGATATCTTTGGTTATCCACAAACGTATCCGATGCCATGAATTCTGACAACTTTTTTGTTATATATCGCCATGACAACACGATGTACCAAGTTAGATATCGATAAAAAATGCAAATGCAAAGAGGTTCAATATAATCATTATTGTAATCTTAAAAGGGTATAAAACAAGTCGCTTCTTGCCGTATGTACCTATGCCTATGCATAGATCTTTAAAACTACGCAACGGATTTTGATGCGGTTTTAACCAATGGATAGAGTGATTCTCGAGAAAGGTTATTAGTACCTACATAGCTAGTTAAAGATATTGTTTTCTGATCTGACAATAACGTAAATACCCATAATGTTAACTTTATTTCATTAAGTTTAATACCTACTAATATTTGTGTCTTTTTTATCTAGCGCGACTTTGCCGGCGTGAACATTTTGTTAATACAGATTAGCAATACGGACCTAGGCCTCATAAACTAAGCCCGCTATTTTTATGTTTCAAACATACAGTTAGGTCTCTTTTCCATTGGATTATGGTATTCTACTTACCAATCTGTCCATCAACACCCGCCATATGTACTGACCAGTTTCATCAACCTCCTTTCATCCATCATTTCTACGTGGCCGAACCATCTAAGCATCCCTTTATCTAGATCACTACACACCGCATAGTTCCCGTATCACGCGGCTGTTCCTCACTTTAGCCATACTCTTCAAACTTCTCAGTTTCACTCCACACTGCATTTATTTTACTTTCCTGCTTCTTCTGTCACTCCCAATACTCACTACCGTACAAAAGTGTAGGGACAAGCACTCCTCTACGCACAGCCAACCGGGCCTTCTGACCGGACCTTCTGACTGTTCATAAAGTTATGTAGTTACCCAATCTCTTGATTCCCTGCCATAACTCTTCGTTAATATCATCGTCATAATACCTTTTATCCCTTGTAAACTTGGACCCAAAGTGTACGAACTCTTTCACTTGGTCCACTTTTTCTCCTTCAATCACAGTCACATATTTTTATATTATATCGTACAAAATGTTGAAACTGGTCAATACCCATACCAAAATCCAATATTAATATTTTTTTAGCTAGAGATATCCAGGGAAATGTCCCTCTGAATAGCAACGGGTACAGTGGGGAGCGGTGTTTGCGATATTCGAACTTATAATATTTGCACAAACCAAAATAATCCAAAAGTTTTGGATACAACCAAGGTTATGAATTTTACTGGTGGTTGCAGAAAGTTCTGCAGTAGGCGTAAGGAACCCACAGATGTTAATATTTTTGGTCTTACTTCTTGAACGTTACTTTCCAGGGTGGTCATTGCTGCCAGCATTCTGGGAGGTATTCAGTCAGTGACGACGTCAATGAATTGTTCCACGAACTTTGTAAATATTGTAATTTTACAAAATAGTTAATACCTACTTATTTATATGTTTATAAATAGTAAAAAAAGTCTTGTTTTCATAAACGACATCCACCTTTGTGACATTTTTGAAACCTGATTTTCCTAGTCGATTTATCAAATTTATCGAAATCGTGTATCGACACTGTTACATCAAAAGTGGGCGGTAACTTTTTGTCTTGTCATTATAGTGTTATGATACAAAATGTATATGTACGTGTTTGTGAAAATGTTAATGTGTTATTCTTATTGTCATGTGTGAGTTTCGTAGTTGCACCCGATTGGGTTTGAGCGTCTGAGAATGTGTGCGTGTCGATGACCCCCCCGCACCAAACATGGCAGACTTTTATATATCGGGAAAATGCATAATGCTTTGTCCCGTCGTATACGACGACCGCGTTGGTCTTTGCCCTCGTACCCTCCTTACCATAACGTAACACTTTGTTTCTGGACCTTTAATTACCACATCTAGTCACTTTATCGCCGCGTGATATGTGAATAATGATTGATCAAATTATGCTGCCATGTATTTTACTTTGCTGAAAACCCTAGCGTTCGAATTATGTTCTATGTAAACAAAAGAATGTGCTTTAATTAACGTCGGAGTGCAAGTTCTGTATGTAAGTACTATTCCCTATTCTGTGCTATTACGTTTTTCGAGGCAACTGCTATGTCCAATATTGGCTACGACAAGTGTGGGTCTGTAATGCACTTCTGCTCATAGACGTAATGTATAATATGCCTCCGGTATCCCCTCAGAGAAACAACATGTGAATTTATAAAGCACAAAATGTTTACAGTAGATATAGGTACACCGACTGTGTACACCATTGCAGGAGATTCATACTGTCTTTATACCATCTCGTACCACCGACTCACTATAGGACCACTATAAATAGATAATTAGGTACCAATTTACTTTTGTTTCGCATTTAGATAGTTTGTGCTAAATGAGGTATAAATTTCACTTCACACGATCTAAATTTTAGACAATCATGTTAATTGAAAAGTCAAATGTAATGATTAACCTTGTTATGCCAGCACGGGTTTTGTGCTAATATAATGGCTACCGTTACCACAACGTGATGTTTCTTCTCAAACTATAGATAGGTACTTACTTACCTATATTTTATGTAAGTACATTGATATCAATTCACGAATCAATGAATTTTAATTGGCTGTGCCACAGCGGCTGGCACGTAAGATTTTGTTGCCTTTCATCAATATTTCATCGCAAGGCAACGGGGTTCAATGTTTTTTTTCAAAATTACTATACTGCTGCTACTTTTTGTTAAATTCATTCGGCCATTTTGGACGTAACCCATTATGAATGTGCCCGGTGACGGCAATAGGCTTGCCCCCTATTACGTGGGACAAAAGTACTGGCAAATTGTGAGTGTGTAATGCACCTCTGCCTACCCCATCGGGGGTATAGGCGTGATATGTGTATGTGTGTTTAATAAGTACATTGATATCAATTCAATAGAGTGTATGAACAATAATATGTTTCATGCGTATAATATGTACATAATTTTAATAACTAGTTTATAAACTTCTTATGCTATTCTGGCATTCATCCCACGTATTTGCACAACACTGAGCTTCCGACAGTGATTTTCGCGCTGTTTTCGCGTACACCTGTCTTTACATCTGAATACAGAACATTATTATTTGGACTTATTTTCTATTTTTAACGTATAAATTTCTTTTTCTCAGTGGATATTACTGTAGTAAGTAATTTGTGATGACTGATGCTTACCTCAACATGTCGATTGTGCTCAACTTTTTAATCTTTTGTATTATAGGTAAGCAATTTTTAGATGAACTACCTAAAATAATTTTTGTGTTATTTTCATACTTATTATTGCATTGCAGTGTTTTTGTATTTTTAATATTAACATTTTTATATTGACATTAGAACCACCTATTAAATTATAGATACCTAATACCTACTTGTGAGACTAAAACTTAAAAAAAGAAAAATATTCTTCGTTTTGTTGTTGCATCATTATTATAACAACAGCAGGCATTTCCATCGCCCGGCAACTTGCGGTTATCCTTTCGAGGGTTTAACCTGGGACGAGTAGCGATGGATGTTAAAAAGGGCATTTTCAAATTGATGAAATTTTGTAATTAGATAGTTTCGGTCAAATTTAAGGCTACATGTTACCTACCTCTTCTGGTGCATACCAGACTTCTTCATATCAGAGACGCAATGGACGTAAGAGAGCTCATGCTTCCGTGGACTTAAAAAAAAACATGTTACCTACTTATACCTAGTACAGTGGATTAAGGTTTTGACCCGGAAAAAAATAAAACAGCAATTTTCTTTCAGAATTCGCGAGTAAGTCACTGGTAGTGCTAATGTAGTTTTACGTGGTATTAGGTCCGTTGCGTTATCCGCCATTTTGAACTTAGAAGTGTGAAGTTTTGTACAAAGAATGATACGCACTTTTGTATGAACCCTGACCGGTGTACGTAGTAACTATTTAGTAATCTGTGCCGGTGTAGTCAATAGAGTATCTACTAATGTATGTTAACTTATTGCTTCTAATCCACAACATTGCTGAAACGAAACAGATAATGTAATAAATCGATCGTCAAAAGTTATATTTTAATACATTTTTTATTTTTGTAAAAATCTAACCTACAATGGCCAAGTAGTAGGTACATGCTATGCTGTATTTTGGTTATCTTAATTTACTTTAGAATGATAGCAACATAATAAAACACTGCTGGCGAACAAATGTGGACTTGTCCATACAATCAAAAAAAAAAAAATTATACTTTATTTTTTTCAGAGTAAAGATCTATATATTTCCAGAAGATTTTCAATCAATTCCGGCTCCTTCCCATAAAAAATCAACTTCCAAATTTGCCTTTTCAAACAAAAACGGACTTGTCTTAAACAACTCGGGTAAATTTTTCTTAATTTTAGACTTTCAATCAAAACCGGACAAATCTTATAGAAAAATCATCGTATTGATAGATTTTCGAACAAAACAGTTACTTGTCCATTGAATTAACTTCATTTTATTTTTTCAAATGGCAACTTTTCTTATAATAATATTTTATTATACACATAATATCGATATTACCGCGTCTGTACCGCCTGTCATACTCTTCAGGGCTCGTGCCGGAGGTCTGGAAGGAGGCGAACGTACAACCGATCCCCAAGAAAGGGGATCGGTCCGATCCAGGCAACTATCGACCCATAGCTGTCACCTCAGTCATTTGCAAGGTGCTTGAGCTCCTTATAAATAAGCAGCTCATGCAATTCCTAGAGGATCACTCGCTAATCAATGATCGACAATACGGCTTCAGGCCAAAGCGATCAACGGGTGATCTTCTGGCATTCGTAACGCATGTCTGGGGTGGGGCTATGGAAAGGCACGGCGAGTCCTTGGCTATTAGCCTGGCCATCGCCAAAGCCTTCGATAGGGTCTGGCATGCTTCGCTCCTTTCCAAGCTTCCGGCATATGGTCTACCTCCTCAACTGTGCAGCTGGATTGCCAGCTTTTTAAACGAGCGCCGAGTGCGGGTCCTCTGCGATGGCCAGGCTTCTTGCTTCTTGCAAGTGAATGCCGGGGTACCGCAGGGGTCCGTACTATCACCAACTCTCTTTCTTCTGCATATCAATGATATGCTATCCCTCGGGAACATTCATTGCTATGCAGATGACAGCACACTGCACGGGAGTTACTCGGTTCGTCCGACGGCGGGGCGATCTGAGATTGAGGAGGAGAGACGACGACTCGTGGCTGATCTCGACCGTAACCTCGACAGTATCTCTCAATGGGGTACCGAGAACCTGGTCGAGTTCAATGCCCGCAAAACACAGGCGTGTGCATTTACTGCGAAGAAATCCCCTTTCCTTCCCCTACCCTCTCTTCAGAATGCATTATTACCAATGAAGGACAACCTTGATATCCTTGGCATAGACGTTCGTCGAGAGCTCAATAATAAAAACTACATCGAAAGATGTATAGGGCTAGCTTCGCGGAAACTAGGAATACTGAATAAGGTAAAGAGATTCTTTACACCGGACCAGAGGTGTCTGCTGTACAAGACGCAGATTAGACCCTGCGTCGAATACTGCTCTCACCTCTGGGACGGCTCCGCGAAGTATCTGCTGGACGCTCTCGACGCTATGCAGCGACGGGCTATCCGTATTATTGGTTGTCCGGAGGTAACGGGAAGCCTTGAGCCGCTAGCTCAGCGCCGAACAATAGCTTCCTTGGCCGCATTCTACCGTATTTACCACGGCGAGTGTTCTGAAGAGCTCTTCAATCTGATCCCACCCTCTTCCTTCCGATCCCGAACGACTCGTGCCGGGCAGAGATGCCACCCCCACACAGTGGATAGCATGTTCGCGAGAACCGAACGTTTTAAACGTTCGTTTCTCTGCCGAACGATAGTGGCCTGGAACGCCCTGCCTGTGCACGTGTTTCCTCCCACATATAATCCTGGGTTCTTTAAGCGGAGCGTGAAGAGGCACATCAGTAGGTCGTCAAGTTGGGGGCCACTCTCAATAGTAATGTGTGCTGTGAGAGTGGCCCACAATCGCTAGACGTCGTCACGACTTACCACCAGGCGGGCGGCGTCAATTTGGCGAACCAAATATAAAAAAAAAAAAAAAAAAAAAAAAAATCAATGATATGCTATCCCTCGGGAACATTCATTGCTATGCAGATGACAGCACACTGCACGGGAGTTACTCGGTTCGTCCGACGGCGGGGCGATCTGAGATTGAGGAGGAGAGACGACGACTCGTGGCTGATCTCGACCGTAACCTCGACAGTATCTCTCAATGGGGTACCGAGAACCTGGTCGAGTTCAATGCCCGCAAAACACAGGCGTGTGCATTTACTGCGAAGAAATCCCCTTTCCTTCCCCTACCCTCTCTTCAGAATGCATTATTACCAATGAAGGACAACCTTGATATCCTTGGCATAGACGTTCGTCGAGAGCTCAATAATAAAAACTACATCGAAAGATGTATAGGGCTAGCTTCGCGGAAACTAGGAATACTGAATAAGGTAAAGAGATTCTTTACACCGGACCAGAGGTGTCTGCTGTACAAGACGCAGATTAGACCCTGCGTCGAATACTGCTCTCACCTCTGGGACGGCTCCGCGAAGTATCTGCTGGACGCTCTCGACGCTATGCAGCGACGGGCTATCCGTATTATAGATTGTCCGGAGGTAACGGGAAGCCTTGAGCCGCTAGTTCAGCGCCGAACAATAGCTTCCTTGGCCGCATTCTACCGTATTTACCACGGCGAGTGTTCTGAAGAGCTCTTCAATCTGATCCCACCCTCTTCCTTCCGATCCCGAACGACTCGTGCCGGGCAGAGATGCCACCCCCACACAGTGGATAGCATGTTCGCGAGAACCGAACGTTTTAAACGTTCGTTTCTCTGCCGAACGATAGTGGCCTGGAACGCCCTGCCTGTGCACGTGTTTCCTCCCACATATAATCCTGGGTTCTTTAAGCGGAGCGTGAAGAGGCACATCAGTAGGTCGTCAAGTTGAGGACCACTCTCAATAGTAATGTGTGCTGTGAGAGTGGCCCACAATCGCTAGACGTCGTCACGACTTACCACCAGGCGGGCGGCGTCAATTTGGCGAACCAAATATAAAAAAAAAAAAAAAAAATATTATGACCCTTCTAGCCTGCTTCTGTAAGGACTGCGGGTAACTATCCTGCTGTCCTTAGGCCCCGATCATGGAGGTCGATGGTCTTGGGCGTAGATGAGACCTCGGCACCCTCACCGCTGATTTCGGAACTCGGCGGGGAGGCAAGGGAAGCAAGTAAACATTTTGCCATCGTCTGGCGTTTGACAAAAACCCTGATTCTACCATAAACCTGCGACATATACAACTCCACTTCAGTTGCACCCCGGCCCATGCATGACCCGTTCTAGTATAATTCTTCCATAAAGCATCAGATCTTTATAAAAGTATGATATCATTTATGAGTAAGTAGGTACTTATACTATGATGGCACCTATAATAAATACACTCTACACGTGGGTGTCACGTCACAACTTAAGTAGGTAGTAAGTGCCTACATACTGTACTTTTTATAATAATCATCACTATTACAAGTCAAAATCATCATACTAAGGTAGTGATTTTCATTTCTGTTATAATTTTTTTATAGTTCGTTATGGCGCTGCCATAACTATTAGATATCTGAGAGAAAACTTGTGAGTTTGAATAACGAGTAGATAATCTCAGACTGTCTAGTACTAGTTCCTTACATTAATTTGCCCGAAATACGTTTTCGTATTCCCCATACATTTCACACCAGCGCCCCTTGCGGTAACGTCAGGGAACTATGTGAAATGTATGGAGGAATACGAAAACGTATTTCGAGTAAATTAACTTAAGGAGCAGGCAGGGTGGTTCAGTGGGTATCCCCGGTAGTCCCCATGAGTGAAGACCATGAGGATTCCGCTCTTTAATAAGACTTAGGTATTAAGTAATCTAGAGCTCCGTTACTATCAGATACTGCTTTTGGATCCCACTAACGTAACGTAGCCGTAAAGACTTGATAATCTTATTGTACCCAGATTGTACCCATAAATGCAATTTGCACCAACAGTCCTGAACCCCTTTGGAAAAGTACATAATTATCCTAGAGTGTGTTAATACCTTACTTTTTCGCTAAAAATTAAGGTATTATAACTCTTGAACTACGGAGCCCTTTCCGTAACCAGAATTCGTTTTTTTCTTGCGTTAATCCCGGAGTGTGGGGTATTATTAGATTAGTCGTTTAAAAACATCGAGAGGTTGCTAAGATATTTTTTTGTTTTAAGTAGGTAGGTATCCGATTGCGAGATATTTAGCTTTGAAGAGCATGTATTTGCAAAAACAGGTCGCCTTCCCCCCTCTAAAATCTAAATGGCTGCCTTGAAGAACTTGAACTGAAAAAATTCATTAAGGTAGTCCATGTACTAAACTTTGAAGGAAAACTATAGCGGATTAGATAGCTCTGTTAGTTCAGGAGTTCTAGAGGTTGTTATGGGTGACTACGGAACCCTATTCCATGCGTGGCCCGACACTTACTTTGCCGGTTTTATTATGTACCGTATTCCCGTGGACCGAGAAATCTAATTCACGTGGGTGGCTGCAATACATCAGCTCACTATAAAAATAAATATAGGTAAAACATTAGGACGTTTATACACACCATGCTGTCTAAACTCAAACTAAACAGTGCTTCTGCTGATTGAAAACTAAAGAATATATTGCAGTCATGTTTTCCTGATCGTATTCGGCAATAGCAACAGGCTGCTAATTATTGAGAGCTTCTTTAATTTTTGAAACGCATAGTATAACCCACGGGATCCTAGGTATATGGTACGACCATAGACGCTTTACGATGGGTGCCTGGTATGCACGACTGTGGGACCACCTTTAATCGATTGTAACTTTTGAGTGGTAACTTGGACAAACTAAAGGGTACATTTGCTATTGTTGCATTTGCAAGTTTACTAAAGGTTCATTTATAATACCTTATAGGTTGACGAAATTCAGAAGTGTTTCTTCAATGGGAACGGACACTCTGACCTCTGTGATCGGATACGTATAAAACACAGAAATTCCGTAGCAAAAATGTGGAAATAATGCAAAGCCGATCACAGCATTGAACCAGACACGTAGGTACTTACGTCATTCATTGGTAACAGTAGGCTTCAAATAGGTACAAATAAGACAAAATAAATATAGTATTGTTAGGATGCTACCACCCCCGTTGCGATACCCTTAAAACATTTAATAGGTATCTACCTTTTTTTTAAGTCCGCGGCCTCCCCTACTTCCATTGCCAGGCGCCTCAGGCGCCTCAGCGCGCACTCAGAAGAATTCCTATTGGCACCCGGCGAAATATTTGAATACCTATTGAAACTTCTTTACGTTTTATCCCAACAACACTATTTGTCACTTCTTATCTCTTGCTGACAACAAAATGCAGTAGGTAGGTAAATACATACATACCTAGTTAATACATGCACTGTAGGTATAGGTATGTATGTAGGTATAAACACACTATTAGAATGCAACTGCGAAACAACTGAATGTCTTTATGGCTTATTAATATTCAATTATGTTGAATTTACCGCCATAATATTAATTTAATTGTATGGGACACATATTGGATGACTACCTGCCTTCGAAACAGATATTATTCTATTTAATACTCGTAGTAATATAAGCACAATATAATCTTCTAAAACTCTTGTTTCTCCAAGGGATAAACAGATACTTAATACGCTCACATTTCGTCAGTAACTTTGTCCTACGCAAAGGAGAATAGGTAGGTACTTAGGTCATAGTTTTGGTATGATATATAATTAATTTTTATATTGGACTAGTTGTCCTGGTGAACTTCGTACCGCCTGAAATTTTACTTTTTAACCATTCCTCAACTTCCACGAATATCTAAAAACTAAAATTAGCCAAACATAATATTAGGTATTCAAGCATCCAGAGTTTTAGTGAGACAAACGAACAGCAATTCATTTTTATTTATAAAATATCTCGTTCCGGATTCCCGTGGGAACACGTTGCCGGGATAAAAAGTAGCTCATGTTACTCAGGGCTAATGTAGCTATATAACAGTGAAAGATAAAATCGGTTCAATAGTTACGGTTCAATTCAAACAAACAAACAATCAAATCTTTCCTCTTTGTAATATTAGTACCGTAAAATGGGGTGGCTTTGATTAAGTTTAGGAATAAATCGTTATCTATTTCTTTTTAATTTGAGACAACAGCTTAGGAAAAAAAACTGAATAATCGGTTTTTTGAGTTCAGTACATACAAACTTAAAAAAAAAGAAAGTGTAACCGTTTTGCAGAAAAAAAATAAAATGTCGCTTATCATCTTCAAACGGTTAGTGGGTTCACTTTGATACCACCTGCTTTTTCAATCGTATTTGATAGTAACCCGTAAAAGGAGCAAATCATAGAAAATCTTTTTTTTTTCAATCAATACTTTATGAGTTATTAACAGTTCAATGAATTTCGGGTGACATTGATTACGGGGGCTAATTTGATTAGTGAGGAGGACAGTTAGGAGGAGGATATTTTAGGTTAAATCAACATTCAAATAACAAGTTTTATATTAGAGAAATATTTATTTAGGTAGTATGTACCTATATAGTTTTATAAAATATTCATAACGTTACCAAAATACTAAAAATATTATCACAATCTTCAAATATCAGACTCTTTATAACTTTAAGAAATTAGATTATTTTTATAAACTTAAAAATATTTTTTTTTGTAATCTTAACCAGTCAGACGTTTTATCCTCTCGCTGGAAACCATGCTCCAACCCATGGTTTCCAGTGCGAGTTGGTGGAACGCAGCCGTGTCCTTCTGCGAGCAAGTCATGCTCGCGAAGGAGGCTTCCGAGAGGGAGAGGGAGCGTACCCTCCCCGCTGAGTTTCGCAGTCAGCGGTCAGGGCGCCGCAGACTCATCTACGCCCAGGACCATCGACCTACATGATCGGGGCCTGAGGACGGCGGGATAGCCACCCGCCGTCCTTACAGAAGCAGGCTAGAAGGGTTGCGTGCTGCGGGGCCTTTGCCTCACAGCACGCAACCAGATTCACTCACCGACGCGGGATAAAACCCAACCCCAACGACGCGGGATTTTCTTTCCGACCAAACCCCCGAAGAGGCCACACCGGTGGCCAAAGTCCGCCGGGCGCCACTGGAAATGCCTTCAGTGTCACCAGAGACGCCCGCGGCAATGGACATGGGAGCGGCCGCGGTCTCGCGGAATAAAAAAAAAAGTCTGACGTTTTATTTCATTATTTTTTCGACAGCTTCCTCTAGCTGTTCTGCAGTGTAATTTTTGTAATTTCTTGAGCCCGGGTCTTTTTTGTAATTTTGCACCATGTTTATTCCTGTAAAGAGGTGACCTTGATAAGCAAAATAAAACCTGTACAAATCGAAAGCGGCATGCAACGGGGCGATTTTGATTTCTATCAATATCGCCTCGTTGAAATTATCAAAGTAACCCCAATAACTTTAACAATAATAACTTCAAAAATCTTGCAAAAATTAAATATGTGAAATTCGGAACATAATCACCATAAACTATGAAATGTATAGATATAAAGCTCAAAAAGAAAATAAAAGTAGTTATTTGGGTATATTATAAGTTATTATGACCATGATTTACTTACATGAATTGGATGTAAATTCGAGAATTATTTGCCACGTTCTCTGATGCGTCTGCGCTTTGGGAATGAATGACAATTATGGCTGAAATATCAGTTCTACCAACACCAAAAAAATATTAGGACGCGTTCAGATATTTCATGAGATATTTAGGTAAAAGTATTTTTTTATGTTATCATCAAAGTCACCCCATCGTTCTAATGTATTTTACGGTATAGAAAATAAACCGCCGGGTGTCACTGGAAATACCTTCTGCGTGTGAACCAGAGACGCCCGGCAACGGACGTGAGTGCGGAATTTAAAAAAAAGTACAGAAAATAAAGAATACCTAGGTAGGTACAACCTAAGTATTTGCAACATAATTGTGAACTCCTTTTCTAACCAGAATCCTGTTGCAGATTCTGATGTCATTACTTATTTGTAAGAAATCTATCGTAACGAATTATAGTCTAAAATTGATGCAGAATTTCCTGATTACCTATACCGGACACGCAAAACAAACATTAACTATACCAGAAACAATTAAAGTTTATTTTAATAGTTTCAGACTATAGAGGGCAAATTACTATAAAAAAATAATATGTACACATGATAAAAAAATACTTGCACACTGTGTCACTTACAATTTTGTATCCAGGATTTAACCTGACCGGTTTTGCTTTATAGCATTATCAAAGGTTGTTGTCTACTACACTGTCTAACATATCTTCAAGCAATTGTACAATGGCTTGAAGATATGTTAGACAGTGTAGCAAAATACTTGTTTAATATATATATGTAAAGTGTAACAACAACCTTGATAATGCTAGCTTTGGCCCTAAAAAACGTTGACAAATGTTTTTACATTTTTTTATTTAATAAAAATTATAAACAGAATTATGTTTAATGAAACGTAGCTAGGTCTCATTGTGCACCATATTTTCTATTTATCTTCAAAATAGCCCCCTTTAGCACTGATACAGAGCGAAAAACGTGAAATTTGCTACAATTTTCCGCACTTCCTCGACGGATATTTTGTTCCACTCCCGCGTGAGGGAAGACTTCAGCTCGTCGACACTTTGGTGACGCTTAGCACATACCCTTGTCTCTAAGATAGACCATAAACTGTAATCCATTGGATTAAGATCTGGCGAGTAAGGTGGCCATTCTTTTGAGCTGATGAACCCTGGTAAAGTGGCCATGCACCACTGCTGAACACTTGAATCCCTGTGAGCTGGCGCAGAGTCCTGTTGGAATATCCATGGTTGGTTACCGAAGTGTTATTGGCTCCAGGGAAGCAGCACAGTTTCGAGGATGTCTTGTCGGTAATAGTCTTGATTGATTTTTATGCCTTTATGTATGAAAACTAAGGGAGTTTTGATAGTGAAACATATTCCTCCCCAAATCACAACTGTTTGTGCGTTTTGACGATGTGGAACAACCGCAGTAGGTCCAGGACGAGTTGCTGACCAGATCCTGTCATTTTGGTGATTGTGGGCTTGCTCAATCGAAAATAATTTTTCATCAGAAAAAACGATATGTTCCTAATTTGAAGCTACGGAACGCTGTTTAAACAATCTGCACCTCTCAAGACGAACTTTTTTGTCTTTATCTGTAAGCAATTGAGCTTTTCTAATTTTATGAGGGATCAATTTGGAGGTCATGTTTCACTATACGTTGCACGGTGGAGCGACTAATCCCCAAGTCTTGTGACATTTTTCTAACCTTTGTCTGTGGATTGCGTAGTAACCTTTGTTTGATGATGTGTTTGTTCCTAGAAGTTCGAACAGTCTTCTTACGTCCTCTTCCTTCCAGGACGGTCCTCAATGTTGCCCAACTCATTATAGCGTTTAATTATAGTAGAAACTAACTGACGGCTTACACCAAGAATGCTTGCTATCTCACATTGCCTTTTTCCACGTTCATGCAAAGTAAGTATGGGCACTCGTTTTGCTGACATAACGAAATAAATTAATTGCAACAATTTTTTAACTGACTAACAATGTAGATTTGGCGCCATGAAACCAGCAAATAATATAAACTAGGTCGCCGCAGTCGAGAAACGTACCGTTACGCTGCAGCATATATTTGAGCGAAGCGAGTTTATATTCAAAATTCTGGCATCGTAATAACCTGGGTAATTCTGTAAGCTATTGATGAGTGCAAGAAAATCCGAAATCGGCCGAGTATTCGCCGAGAAACAATTTAACATAAATCGTTTGAAAAATAATTTGAGTCACCCGTTGAGAGCTCCATCGCTCAATAAACAAAAGAGAACAAATCAAGTTCCAATTTTGAATTTTCATTTTTAAAATTTTATCAACGTTATTTTGGGTCACGGTAAGTTTCACCAAGTGCCGACAATCGAAACCATCAACTATATAATACGAGTATGTATAAATGAGGTCACTGCATAGATAATCTCCTAATAGATTCCGCATCCAGGGCAACAAACGCGCGCCACTCATACTTGATTTCGCAAGCATGTAAAGCTATGCCTAAAATCACGACGTCAGTAACAACCAACTTCGCGACCTATGACCACGTGCGATTTTATAATTTAAAAAATTGTTTTTGCGAGCATTTTACATTTTAAATGGCTTCCTGTTCCGTGAAATGGTATGGCAAGTCGGCGAAGACATCAAATTACCAAAAAGATGGCATTACATTTCACCGGTAAGTAAATTAGACATAAATGTAAATATAAAATTGACTAGGCACCGGAGTTCAATTTATTCTGGTTGGTAATAACCATATTACCATATAACATATAACCATAGAACATAAACACAAACCATTTAGAACCCGTTGATGTCTTTTTGAAATTACTCTTTCACTCACTAGCCAAATTATAATAGCTATCCTTTTCTAACAATACATTACAATAGCACTTGAATCGATAGTGATGGGCTATCGGTATGATATAGTACGTCATCGATATTTTGCAGTATTATTGCCGTAGGTGCTTTAAAAAGTAGTACCTATAAATAAGCAACATGTTGTCGCCCGCGACTGCGCCCGGTTGAATTTCGGTAAGCTGCGAATTATTTGCGACCAATTTGTGTGTTGGCATTATTTTAATTTTTTTTCGCAGCTAATGTGATTTAGTATTAGCAATGTAACTGAGATATATATTATTTTATAGGTTTCCTGGATGCCCCAAGAGGAAAAAGAAATGGGTAGATGCAACATCTCGTGGGGAGAGTTGGTTTCCCACCAATAACAACGTAAAATATTAAGAAAGAAATTATAGTCCCGCCTATGACATCAGTTTTTGTGATTTATTTATAATTTCTTTCTTAATATTGTAACGCCGTCTCGTAGCGAGTAATAAGACTACCAAACTCGGCGCCATCTAGTAGCAAATCGCAGTACTACTACGTAACGTCTTTCGGGAATGTTCTGTCAAGGTACTTCTATGTAACGTGTTATCTAGAAGCATCTCGAAGGTGTGGAATGTTCGCGATATTTCTTCCGTGAAAATTCTAGAGTAATCTAGAGTAATGACCGCACTATAAAGGCGGAGCACTTCGGTGGCGGATCATCAGTATTTCCAGAGCGATAATACGAGTTATACCTGCGAGTTCAAGTGCGATTAAAAGTGTTCAGTGAAGCTTATAGTGAAGTGTAAATTAGTGGTGTAATAAATAAAGTGTTTTGTGGTAGTTTGATCGGCATTTTTAATTCCGTAGAACCCCGGCTCGTAACAATTGGTGTCAGAATTGGGGATTTGGACAATGCCGGTGTTACCGAAAGAAGACACAGAGGGCGTCCGTACCAGGGGTCAGCGCCAGCAGGAGTTGGACAGCAGGCGCTTCGGAGGTAATACGCCGGAGAGGTTGGGTGGTCAGCAGCAGCCAACGGTGGAAGCTTGCCCGCCCACGGTATCTCCAGCGCCAGCACCTCCAGACTTTGCTGCGCTGATGGCGATGCTACAGGAGCAAGCCCGTCGCCAGGAGGAGCAAGCCCGTCGCCAGGAGGAGCAAGCCCGTCGCCAGGAGGAGCAGGCCCGCCACCAGGAGGAGCAAGCCCGCCGGTTGGAAGAACAGCTGCTGCGGGACAAGGAGGAGCAGGCACGCCGCCAGGAGGAGCAGGCACGCCGCCAGGAGGAGCAGGCCCGCCGGTTGGAAGAACAGCTGCTGCGTGACAAGGATGAGCAGGCACGCCGCCAGGAGGAGCAGGCACGCCGCCAGGAGGAGCAGGCCCGCCGGTTGGAAGAACAGCTGCTGCGCGACAAGGAGGAGCAGGCACGCCACCAGGAGGAACAGACGCTCCTCATGAAAGATCTTCGAGCGACTTTTGGCAAGGAGATGAATGTGATGAAGGATCAGGTTCATCATGTTGAGAACCGCATCACGGAAGCCGAAACTCGGATTGAAGATGTAAAAAACCAGATTACAGATGTGAGGAAAGAGCTGGGAAATCTGAAAGCTGGAGATGGGATTGCGACTTCCTTACCTGCCGTACCTTCAGCGCGTGGATTTAAAGTACCGCCATTCGATGGGACATCTTCATGGTCGGCCTATAAAAAGCAGTTTGAGGCCGTTAAGAAGGCATACGGGTGGAGCAAAGCCCAGGCCATGACTGCGCTTACATTGGGTCTGCGAGACAAGGCGTTAACCATCCTAGAAGCTCTCGGAGACGATGTATCCTACGAGCAGCTACTAGAAGCCTTGGAAGCCAGATACGGTGACGCTCACCTGGAACACGTGTATCGTGCGCAGCTGAAGGATCGTGTCCAGCGCACTGGCGAAAACTTGCAACAGTGGGCCCTGGAAGTAGAGAAGCTGGTACGGAAAGCATACCAGTCGGTACCTGCGCTCATCAATGGGAATCTGGTGCAAGCATTCATCGACGGCATCCACGACCTGGAAGTCAGGGCTGCTGTGAGGCTCGGGCACCATGAGACTCTCAAAGACGCCTTGGCTCATGCTTTGGAGGTCGAAGCCGTACGGAAAGATCATCGATCTCACCGCGTCAGGGAAGTTGTAGCATCACCGGCTCGCGACCGTTTCACGAGGTATAGCCCTAGGTGCTACACATGTGGTGAGAGGGGCCACCTTCGATCCAGTTGCCCAAAGCGGACTGCTGAAAGAGAAGAAAGTCGTTCCCAAGAGGATAAGGTGGCTAACGTCACCGCCCAGCAACAGCAGGGAAACGAATAAATGCCAGGACTGCGGGGCGGGTGCTGGCTGATGTTGGAAGAGCCCCAAGGGTTTCGATCTCACAAACCCAGGATGGGAACAGCCTGATCATCAAGGGCGAGGTAAATGGAACACCATGCAAGCTGACAATAGATACTGGAGCATCTCGCACGGTTGTCAGTTCCCGACTTGCAAATCGGTTCCTTGGGGACTCTGCAAACCGTGACCGCATCAACTTGGTAATGGCCACGGGTCAGCGCATACCCGTCCGAGGAGAGAAAGAGATGCAGTTAAAGTTGGGCAATGGAATTTATCTGCATAATGTCATCGTGGCTGACATAATGGACGACTGCATACTGGGCTTAGACTTTATGAGGAAGAACTCTTGTGAGATCGACGTCAAGCAAGGAGCGATGAAATGTGGTCAAGAGGAACTTTTCATGGAAGGAGCGTTATCAGGAAAAGTGTACAGCTTGAAGAAGGTCGTGCTTCCTGCCAGATCAGAAACGACTGTACCAGTTAGTCTCCCTCAGAATTCTGGGCGAACACATCGATGTGTACTCATAGAAGGGATATACAATGAACTTCCATGGAAAATGGCCCGAACTCTGGTAAGAGCCAATGAAGCCTCAGTGGTACGTGTGCTGAACCTTAGTGATAAGGAACACATGATAGAAAAGAGCACATTGATTGGCACTTGCGAAGAAGTAGATTGGATGCGCCGATGCCAAGAGTTGAGTACTGGGAACATCGTCAACAAGGACGCTAGAAACAACGTGTTGACACTTTTAGAAGACTGTCGTAACATCTTAACGAAGAATGAAATGGACAAGGCTAAGAAGATGTTACTCAAGTACGCCGATATTTTCTCTTCGAGTGATGCTGACATTGGGAAGACTGGATTAGTTCAGCATAAAATCAATACAGGAAATGAGGCACCCATCCGTCAGCGACCAAGGAGACTGCCAGTAGCACGAGAAAAGGAAGTTGAGACCATGATTGAAGGAATGGTAAAAGATGGTGTGATAGAACCATCGTCAAGTCCATGGTGCTCACCTGTAGTGCTGGTGAGGAAGAAAGATGGCAGTATGCGGTTTTGTGTCGACTATCGTCGTCTGAACGACGTTACGAAAAAGGACAGCTACCCTTTACCAAGGATCGATGACACGTTGGACATGCTGACAGGGGTGAAGTGGTTTAGCACGCTAGACCTGAAAAGTGGCTACTGGCAAGTTGAAATCGATCCGAAGGATAAAGAGAAGACTGCATTTTCCACAGGAAAGGGTTTGTGGCAGTTTAAAGTTATGCCATTTGGTTTATGCAACGCCCCGGCTACTTTTGAAAGATTAATGGAAATTGTACTCGCCGGATTGACTGGGGACGCCTGTCTTGTCTATCTAGATGACATTATCATCGTGGGCCGTACGTTAGAAGAGCATCTTCAAAACCTGGAACGCGTGCTTGTAAAGATCCGAAGCGCGAACCTGAAGCTCAGCCCGAAGAAGTGCTCATTCCTCAAACGGCAAGTAAGCTTCCTAGGCTACGTAGTGTCTGAAGATGGTATCCGCACGGATCCAGAGAAAATCATCGCCGTCAAGGATTGGCCAGTTCCAAAGGATAAGACACAGGTCAGAGCATTTTTGGGTTTGTGCTCATACTACCGGCGATTCGTCCAGAAATTTGCGGATATTGCCAAGCCCTTACACAAGCTCACGGAGGAGAAGCGACAATTCTGTTGGGACGGAAGCTGCGGCATCGCATTCCAGGAGCTAAAGAATCGTCTGTGCAATACACCTATTTTGGGTTATCCTGATGCGGAAAATGAATTTATAGTTGACACAGACGCAAGTGATATCGGACTCGGAGGTGTGTTATCTCCAAGGAAAGGAGATCGAGAGGTCGTTATAGCCTACTTCAGCAAATCCTTATCGAAACCTGAAAGGAATTATTGCGTCACGAGGAGAGAATTACTCGCCGTGGTGAAGACATTGCAGCATTTCAGCAAATATTTACTAGGGCGAAAATTCCTTATACGTACCGACCATGCTGCATTGAAGTGGCTATTACAATTTAAGAATCCAGAAGGACAAGTCGCCAGATGGATTGAGCTATTACAGGAATATGACTTTGTAATCGAACATCGCAGTGGGAGATCCCATGGCAACGCAGACGCATTGTCAAGAAGACCTTGCCCTGAAGACTGTAAGCACTGTGCCAAACAGGAGATAAAGGAAGCCATACCTGTGAAGATGCTTAAAACGGATCTGAGCGACGAATGGAAAGAAAGCCTACAACATGCTCAACAGGACGACGCAGACATCAAGCCAATATTTGAGTGGATTAAAGCAAGTGCTCCTAAACCCATGTGGAGTGACGTCGCTTCAATGAGTTCAATCACAAAAAGTTATTGGGCGCAATGGGACAGTTTAGTTATTCAGGATGGAGTCTTGTGCCGCAAATGGGAAAATGCTCGAGGAGACAGCTGTCATTTGCAAATGGTCGTCCCTAAAGTTAAGGTCCCAGGTGTGCAACAGCTCTACCATAATGGATGTTCAGGGGGCCATATGGGAGTAAAAAGGACTCTGTTGAAGATACGTGAGCGGTTTTACTGGATCCACTGTCGCGACGACGTTGAGGACTGGTGTCGCAAATGTACGAGTTGTGCTGCTGTGAAAGGATCTCATACACGGAGCAGAGGTGCACTGAAACTGTATAACGTTGGGGCACCATGGGAAAGGATAGCCCTAGATGTGGCGGGACCGTTTCCTGAAAGTGAAAGCGGAAACAAGTACTTCATGGTTGTGATGGATTATTTCACGAAGTGGCCAGAAGTCTTCGCTATACCTAATCAAGAAGCTACTACGGTCGCAGATAAATTAGTTCACGAAGTCTTCTGTCGTTTCGGGGTGCCTCTAGAAATCCATAGCGATCAAGGAAGAAATTTTGAATCTCAGGTGTTCCAGGAAATGTGTCGGGTCATGGGTACTCACAAAACCAGAACGACCTCTTACCACCCGCAGTCAGATGGAATGGTGGAGCGATTTAATCAGACATTGGAGAGATATCTGGCAAAAGTTGTGGAAAGCAGGCAAAAAGATTGGGACAAGCACATCCAACCGTTTCTTTTGTCTTACCGAAGTGCGGTTCACGAAAGCACGTCAGTGACACCAGCTTATGCGAACTTTGGAAGAGAATTACGGTTGCCTGCCGACTTACTAACCGGTATACCACCTGACGCTCCACGCAATATCACTGATTATGCGAATGACTTGCGCAGCAGGATGAATGACATTTATGAGCATGTCAGACAATCAGGTCAACAAATGTCTGAAAAGATGAAGACCCGTTACGACCGAAAGACAAACAATAAGAGCTTCGATGAAGGTTCGTTAGTGTGGTTACATAACCCAGTCCGCAGTAAAGGGAAGTCTCCTAAGCTGCAAGCTAAATGGGATGGACCATACCGAGTTGTGACCAAGATTAACGATGTCACTTACCGAATACGGAAGAGTCCAAGAAGTGCGCCAAAGATAGTTCATGTGGATCGATTGGCGCGATATTATGGGCCTGACAATGCTCGGGACGAGCATGTCTTAGGAGGGGGCAGTGTAACGCCATCTCGTAGCGAGTAATAAGACTACCAAACTCGGCGCCATCTAGTAGCAAATCGCAGTACTACTACGTAACGTCTTTCGGGAATGTTCTGTCAAGGTACTTCTATGTAACGTGTTATCTAGAAGCATCTCGAAGGTGTGGAATGTTCGCGATATTTCTTCCGTGAAAATTCCAGAGTAATCTAGAGTAATGACCGCACTATAAAGGCGGAGCACTTCGGTGGCGGATCATCAGTATTTCCAGAGCGATAATACGAGTTATACCTGCGAGTTCAAGTGCGATTAAAAGTGTTCAGTGAAGCTTATAGTGAAGTGTAAATTAGTGGTGTAATAAATAAAGTGTTTTGTGGTAGTTTGATCGGCATTTTTAATTCCGTAGAACCCCGGCTCGTAACAATATAAATTATATTACTTTACATCTATTGAATAAAAATATAAAATTATAATGTATCATCATCAGAGATGGGGGGCTCGTGGCTTAGTGGTAGGTAGTAAGTAGGAACTGAGAGTTGATAATACCTGTCCCTCTTGATTAAGTCCTGATACCTATTCCTATAAAAATTATAATAATAAATAATAATTTTTATATTTTTAAATGTATTTGTGTTTTTTATAAATGTATTTAAAAATGTATATAATAAGAATATTAAGGAATAAAGGATATAATAAAATTATAAAAATATAACTATAATATACCTGCGAGTATCAAAATTTTATCGACACATTTTCATCCCTATCCCATCTCTAGTATTCGGTGTATTCGAAGATTGACCTTGAAACAGCCAATCATAGCGCACTTACATGTTTCCGCGCGCCCCTCGCATTCCGCCAAAACAGGTGAACTCGGTAAGGAACAAAATTACAGTAATGCGGAATCTATTAGGAGGTTCTTTACGCTCGAGCAAATAAACAATAACCCCTTGTTATGCTAATGATGTTTGATCGACGCAAGACACTTTAAATAACACTTTAATATCTACTTAATTCATTTGTGCCAGTGCGATATGTGCGTAGGTGGTTAAGATTTAATTATGACCGAGCAATGGTCATACCTATAACTTATAAAGATTTTTTTATTTCCGCGGCCGGCGAACTTATAAGGTCTAGGATCTCTTTGGTGTAGATAACTAGTTACCAAATAGTTCTAGGTGTTGGGATTTTTATTAAAACTTATTCTTAGTAAAAATAATTATGATGTGGCATCTCTGTAGGTATACATAATTATAGTAAGTATGTATATATTATCGTAATTAAATCACACACACATATCACGCCTATATACCCGAAGGGTTAAGCAAAGGTGCATTACTCACCCACAATTTGCCAGTATTTTAGTCTCACGTAATAGGGGGATTCAATAAGCCTATTGCCGTCACCGGGCACACGTATAATGGGTTAAGATGTCCAAAATGGCCGAATGAATTTAATAAAAAGTAGCAGCAATATTGTAATAAAAAAAAATATATACCCGTTGCCTTGCGATGAAATGTTGATGAAAGGCAACAAAATCTTACGTGCCAGCCGCTAAAGCACGGCCAATTAAAGTCCTGGGCGTCTCGGACTAATATAGTATCGTAATTAAAAGCAAGGATTATATCCTGAGCAAGATTATTAAAGGTGGCAACAAAATAACCAGACTTAATATTAATTTATGCATATGCGGTACCTAAATATATAATCACGCCCAAATGCCCAGGGGGTAGACTTTTTTTTTTTTTTTAGGTCCACCGCCTAAGGCCGCGGCCGCTCTAACGTCCGTTGCCGGGCGTCTCTGGTTACAAGCAGAACGTATTTCCAGTGGCGCCCGGCGGACTTTGACCACCTCTGTGGTCTCTGCGGGGGTTGGGTCGGGATGAGAATCCCGCGTCGTTGGGGTAGGGTTTTATCCCGCGTCAGTGAGTGAATCTGGTTGCGTGCTATGAGGCAAAGTCCCCGCAGCACGCAACCCTTATAGCCTGCTTCTGTCAGGACGACGGGTGGCGATCCCGCCGTCCTCAGGCCCCGATCATGGAGGTCGATGGTCTTGGGCGTACATGAATCTGCGGCGCCCTCGCCGCTGACTACGGAACTCGGCGGGGAGGGTACGCTCCCTCTCTCTCTCGGCCGCCTCCTTCGCGAGCACGACTTGCTCGCAGAAGGACACGGCCGCGTTCCACCTACTCCCGCTGGAGACCATAGCTTGAAGCATGGTCTCCAGCGAGAGGGTATCCATGCCCAGACCCACTTCGAGGTCCCGGCGCTGACTCGCCCACACTGAGCACTCCACCAACGTGTGGAGTGCGGTGTCGTCGTCGGAAACCTCGCAGTGTTGACACCGGGGTGTGACCTCACGACGGATGCGAAACAGATAGCTACCGAAGCATCCGTGCCCGGTAACGATCTGCGTCGCACGATACGTGAGGTCACCATGCTGCCTCTGTAGCCAATCGTCCATGATCGGTCTCACTGCCGCGATGATGGTGGTACCCCACTTGGGTTGCTCAAGTCGCACCCTCCATGACTCCATGAGATCCTGGCGGAGTTGGGACCGCTGGTCATCGATTTCTCGAGACGCAGGCCTGTGGTCCCGCTCCAGCGCCTCCTTGCGCTATTAGAACAATGACGCAAGGGCTCTCGCTTCCAGGTCCCATGGAGGGGTCCCGGATAGGAGACATGCAGCCTCTCCGGAGATCGTGCGGTAGCCCCTTATTCTTTTGACGGCCAACGTCCTCAACGGTCTGTTAAGGAGCGTTGAGTTGTCGGCCGTCAACCGCGCCGCCCATACGGGAGCCCCGTATAGGGCCATACTCCGCACGATCCCCAGGTACAGTCTCCTGCAGGAAGCGTTGGGTCCCTTTAGGTTGGGCATCAGTCGCTAAAGCGCGACCGATGCCTGTGTCACCTTGGGGACCAAACTTCGGAAATGTGGTCCGAAGTTCCATCGGCTATCAAGTACGATCCCTAGATACTTCATCGAGGGCTTGATGCCGGTGCTAACGCCTCCCACATTTATGCTGGAACCTACAGGTGGACCGTTCCGATGTCTGTGAAAACACAGAACCTCGGACTTGTGCAAGGCCACCTCCAGTCCCAGCCGCCGTATCCGACCCACGACTTGAGCAACACCCGTCGAGACCTTGAGTGCTGCTTCCTGGTACGTTGCACCCCGCGCCGTGACGAGGGTATCGTCGGCGTAGCACGTTACGCCGACGCCCTCAGGCAACGCACCCCGCAGCACCCCGTCGTAGCCGATGTTCCACAGAAGCGGTCCCAGGACCGACCCCTGCAGCACCGCACGACATATCCTGCCGAGCTGGCCCGAGCCAGCTGGGGAAAGCTATGGCCCTCTCCGAGAGATAGGCCCTGACAATACGACGGAGGTAGAGAGGCGCTCGTGTATGAGAGGCGTTTCGTGATACACGAGCGCCTCCCTAACGCAGCTCCATGGCAAGGTGTTGAACGCGTTGGCGATGTCAAGAGACACCGCCACCACCACCTTGCCCTGCGTCTGCTTCCTCCGTCAGGCTCCTGACGCGCATGATCGCGCTCACGGTGGAGCGTCCCCGACGGAAACCGTACTAGTTGTCCGCCAGGTCTGGCCCCACCGTCGAGAGATGCTCGACGAGGCGTTCCGCGATAATTTGCTCAAAGAGCTTACACACCTCGTCGAGCAACACGATCGGCCGGTATCCGGACTGTGAGTCCACCGGCCGCCCCGCCTTACGGATCAGGACCAGTTTCCCCGTCCTCCACACCTTGGGAACTTGGCCTCTTTCGAGGCATGCGCTAAAGAGCCCCATCCGTCGAGGCCCGAATTCTTCGAGGGCCAGGACCCATGCACGGCCAGGAATGCCGTCGGGTCCGGGGGCAGTGATTTTCCAGCGTTTAAGCCGGAGTACTGCCGCACCTAGCTCCCCCACCCTGACTTCGGGTACGTCGCCTTCGCTGATGCTATCCGCGTCGGGCAGAGACGGAGCCATGCGCGGAGGGACGTGCTCCTCCGCGCTCGTCGGAAACAGGGAGCCCATGACCCGCTCCAGCTACTGCGGCTGGAGACTCTGGGTCAGTGGGGGCGCCCTAGGTAGGAGTTTCTCTCTGACCTGTAGGTACGGGCGCCCCCCATGGGTTCTGCTGCAGGGTCTCCAGGAGCTCCTCGCGGGCCGCTGTCTTGGCCCGCTGTCTTGGCCCGCTTTATTGTCTCCTGGAGATTACCTTTAGCTTTCCTGTAAGCCTGATAAAGCTCCGCCTCTCGGGTTGCCACGTCGTCTGGGCGGCGATGCCTCCGGCGAAACCTGGTGTACTGGCGGCGGGCGGAGATGCATGCTGCGCGCAGCTGTGCAATCTCCGGCGACCACCAGTACACCTGCTTCCTTGCCGGTCTGGGTGTAACCCTAGGCATCGCCGCATCACAGATTTGCGACATGGCTCTCCTGAACCACTCCGCCTCGGCATCCACATCGGTAGGCCGGTCCGGTGCCGGAATCCAGGCCTGCACGATGGAAGCCTCCAGGAGAGCCTCCCGATCTAGATGGTGAAGTGCCCAACGCGGATCCGGGGGATTTTCTACCGGCTGTCGGAGGTTAGGTGGGGGGACGACATCGAACCGGATGTACCGATGGTCCGAGTGCGTCTCCTCACCCTCCTCCACGTGCCAGCCAGTAATACGGGCGGCGAGGGCAGAAGTCGCGAACGCCACGACCGCGCTGGTCCCCCGCCGCCAGAAGGTGGCGACATTCCCCCGGTTGAGGACCTCCAGACCACGTGTCCTGGTCCAGTCCTCAAGAAGCCTCCCCTTGTCCCTGGTTTCCCGGGAGCCCCACGCCACACTCCAGGCGTTGAAGTCTCCCAGGAGCAGGACAGGGCGAGGACGGCACGCAGCGAAGACGACGTCGAGCTCAGTGAGCCATAGCTCAAACTGAGTCTCGTCCAGTGTTCGCGAGATGTAGGTGGCCACGACTGCCAACCCATCATAGTCCGCCGCGACACACCCGCGGCCCCTTGCAATGATCGCAATGCGCGAGCTGTCTGCGGCGGACCCCCCGAACATAAAACAGAACGAGCCGTCCTCGTCCACCGGGCTTCCCGGGTGGACGTAGTACGGCTCGGCGACCACGGCCAAGTTTATGGACCACTGCCGGATGCTCTGGTACAGAAGATCCTGAGCAGCGCAGGGGGTAGACTGAGGTAAGTTCAAACCCACATCTTGTAAATAATTTTGTTCCATATACCTAGTTAATAGCAGTAATGGCAACAGTGAAGTCTATTGCTGTCACCGTATACGAAAGAAAATCGATAAACATTATGTTAAAACCTAAATTAATCTAGACATACATACCTAGCCATCGACATCTCCTGATGATGCCCCTGGTTGGGGGCGAAACACGTGTCGAGGTTTTTTATTATTTTTTGCACGATAACACAACTCTCATATTTATTCTATTTTCAAAATTATTTCTCTATTCTTTCGGCCTAAGTGGGATTGGAGGGCGGATTTGTGCATGAATAAATACGAGAGTTGGGTAATTTGCATGTGGCGGAATATTGCAAAGTAGTTAGATTTATTTTATTTACCTAGGTAGCTTCAATATCCACAGTCTGGGACCAAATATTTTCCTAGCTAAACGAGACGCTTTGACTTTTCTGTCACCTCGTAAATGGAACGTCATGCGACCTTCAGAATTCCAGACATAGTCAAACACGCTGCATCTTTGATGATGTGTAAAATGTGTATAATTTCGTAGCAGCTACGTAGGTATATAAGTACTTATACATGTAATTTAAATAAAAATATTTCAAGGTTTCTCTGAATATTGTTGCAGGAACAACACGAGCCAGACAACCAGACATAGATATCAACAGGTTAGTGCATTACATTGACGCACAATGTTTGGCACGTCTTAACAATACTTACCTACTTATCATCATCATCGACCGAGCCTTTTTCCCAACGCGGTTAGGGTCGGCTTTCTAGTCTAACTGTGATTCGGCTGAACTTCGATATTTTTCGAGGAGAGACTGCCATCTGACCTCCACAACCCATGTGCGATCTCGAAGTTCTGTAGTTAGACTGCGAGGATTTTTATTTAGTTAGGGCTCCATCTACCCCTAACAACTGCCATAGCATACCACATAGATATACCACGCAAATAGTAAATCATTATAATCGATAGGTATATATAGCACTTACCAAAATAAATCCTTATGGAAAACTTCATACGGCGGAAATAGACATTTTACGTCAGACCCGATTACACTCGTACTTGCATACTTTAGCTACATAGCACAGATTACAAGCTCTAGTTTTCAAAGCAATCCATCAATATCTTTACGCGGTGTAAAACCACATTCGTTTTTCACCTAATATATTAGGTATGTGCCTGTACATACGAGTAGCAAACATTTGTATACCTAGGTATTTTGAAACTATTTTATTGCGGTTTTTGTCGGGTAAGTAATAGATGATATAACAACAAAATCTCTAATATTCACAACATATAATTTTATTTAATATAGCGATTAGTTAATATAATGAACGATTGATATGATTTTAAAATAACTAATTTTTATAAGCATAAAATACATTAAATATAACATCGTTTGACATAACATACATTAAATATAAAATCGTTTGACATAATTATGTACCACTCAAAAGATATATAAAACTTATTTGGTCTAATATGATGAAAACGGGTCTCCCTTGTTTGACCGGAAGGAATTTGACAAATATTCACTTCCCAAAAAATTTTTCCCTTAATTTCATTTGCCAAATTATTACTTAGCAAAAATTCTAGTCATAAAAAAATGTAACGCAAACCTAATGTTTGGGAAAACTATAACTTGTTTACCAACTAGTACTTTAACATTTTTTATTTAGTCAAATAACCATTTTTTTAAATCCTAATCTAAATAGTTCAGTTCCGGGTAACCTACTAAAACAATCTTTTTTCTATTAATGCAAGTCGCTGGGACTCGCCGACCGCTCCGCGGCACCGCTCGCTTCGCTCGCTCGAGTTTTAACCTAACCTAACCTACCCATTTTGTTTTCACCAAACGTTTATTGTCTGAAGATTGTTTGTACTCGGTCGGGGCTCTAATGACATTTATATAAAACGTTAGACCAATGATTTTCGATTAAATAGACAGTATATATATTAAACGTTACACCAAATAATTTTCGATTACATAAATGTTATATCAAACAACGTTATACTAATGAAGTTATAGAATAAATAAATGTTATATGTAAAGAAATTATATCAACAGTTGGTATATCTCACGTTGATTATATCTTATGAACGATAATACAATGAAATTAGACCAAATGAGTTTATACCTTATGAGACGCAACCGTTTTTGTCAGTTAACACCTAGTATAATTTTATTTTAGTAGTATTGCAACCAACCAAAACGTGAAGAAACGCACGAGTCGATTCTTCTTACTAAACGTTTTACAGTTTGGAAGACACTTGTAAGGATACTTATACTCGTAGTAGGTATTTTTCTTTGTGTGTGTTCTATCTAATGCAACATGCATTAGACAGAACGACAGAACACTCAGAACGCTTTTGTAGGTGATATGAAATGAATGATAAATGAGATCTTCTTTTATTATTTTCAGAGTAATACTTTTACCAAAAGAAGGTTATCATCGTGCCTCCAATCCGCACAGTCGTCGTTCGATAATACCTCATCACTTCAGAAGCAATGATTATGACCGTCATAGCAGGTTCGACCGGCCACGCCCGCAAATGCACGTTCTCTACGATAGCCTACCGAATACCGAAGTCAAGGAAGGGAAAATTTACCAGCCAAGAGAAGACCCACGCTTCTTCTATCAATCTGATTCATATATTGAAGAAACTAATAGGAGAAACCTAAATAAGGAAGTTTCAGCCACCTACTTGGAACGCGGTGTCGTGAGAGCCAATGAACTCGGTATGAAGTCCGTGCCTATACAATTGAGAGATAATGAACTAAATACAGAGGAAGGTACCGCAAATTCAGTATTTTTTTTAAATTAGATATAATTTGGTAAAAACTTCGCTACAGATGGGATTTTGTTTATATGTTACAATTATAGGAAATCGTGATATAGGTACCGACTCTTGACTTTAGAATTCTACTACTTCTTGACTTTAGAATTTTATCTGATTGTGTCTATTTCGACATAATGTACGTAAAACGACAGTATTGACTTGGATGAAAGATACGGAGAAAGGTTGAAACCTTGGGCAGATATTACTCTTCTTTTTATCCCGATAATCGATCGGTTGAGGTCGGGGAGAGAAAAAGTGAAACCCATTTTATGTGGGTACACCACATGCAAGCCCATTCATATGATCTCAAGACATATTATGATCACAATTTAAATACTCCTACATGCCGGCGGTGTCCTGGGGTTATCCTGACGAAGGCGGACCCAGGCCGCCCGGCAATGGACATGAGGGACATTTAAAAAAACATCTCTTCAACTCTACATTATTATAATTGTACTTGGTTATTATAAACCATTATTTTGATAAAATTTTAGAAATGTGTGTGAAGTGTCCCCACGACAGGACGCTGATTACGAAATCTGGTGTGGACCGGGCGTTGTTGCAGTATCCACGGCTTTTTACATGTTCAAGGACTAAAGCTGTTCGGGGTGTTCGATTCGTTCGAATGTATGGTCCAGAATTTGGTACATTGCTGACACAGGGTTCTCATATACTGGTTGGACAGATCTCGTACAGAGGCCAGGTAAGATGTTTGAAAGTGCGTAGATACCTATGTAATTACGTTGGATCGAATAATTGTAGGAGGAAATCATTATTTACTATGGTATATCAGATTCAGAAATGCTGAGCAATGTAGTGACGTAGGTATCGACTATTATAAATACAAAGTTTTACCTAGCTACCAGTCTCATCTGTAAATATACCACTGCGTATAAATGGCTCGGTGGAGTGATGATATACGTAGGATAAGAGAAACTGGCTATATCCAAGTGGCTAGGACTTGGGTAGTTGAAGTCTTTTAGGGTAAGTTTTCTCACAATGTTGTGATATGTTCCAGATTTTACGGACATGTAAAATGCAGATACATGTGTTGCTACAATCATGCCACGTTCCAAAATATCTTAAATCTCAATGGGAAGCCCAAAACAATACATGCCGTTTTACGTGTCGTAGTCCCAAAGCTGAATTGAGAGGACAGAAGTCATTAACATGTGGAAAGGGTCAACAGTGGCTGGGAAAACTACCAGTTTGTCACGGTGAGATCATGATATATTAAATATACATAATTGAGGAGTTAGGAGTGGTTTGAGCCAATTGTTGTCAGAATGTCTGAGGTTCATAACGTCCATATGTTGACCCACCCATCAATAGTTATTGATGATAGATACGCCTGCCTATTGAAATTAACGCTATAGTTACTTCTTCCCAGTACCTATTATGGTTTTAATTCTAACATTCTAGTCACTTCCCGCCTATTAAATAAAGTTAATTTAAAATACCGGCCTAGTGCAAAGTCGGTCTCGAACGGTTTCGGACGGTGTCTATAAAAACGGCAAAATCACATTTGTTGTATGGGAGCTCCCTCAAATATTTATGTTATTCTGGTTTTTATTATTTTTTGTTATAGCGGCAACAGAACAACAACATCTGTGACGACAACAAAGAACAGAACATCATCTGTGAAAATTTCAATTGTCTAACTATAACGGTTCTTGATATACAGCCTGGTGACAGACGGACAGACGAACGGCAGAGCCTTTAGTAATTGTGTCCGGTTTTACCCGGGTAACCCTTAAAATTACTATTATATTAATAAATCTGATCACACCTAATTAATTTCTGTTAAAGAACGCACGTGGTGTTCTCCTCCGCTGCTCTTCGACCACGGGAAAGTAAGCTGTAAAGGTGCAACTACGTCTAATGGATGGGGTCTGGCTGAAGGGTCCAGTTGTCGCATTCGGTGTGCCCGAGGCTGGCGTGTGAGCCAACGTCCTGTTGTAATATGTCGCCGAGGAAATTGGACACATGAACTCGCTTGTCGCCCGAATTATGACACATAGAGCTTTTTTCATACCTATGTACAAATCATGGTATAGTCCGTAGGAATTAGGTAAACTTGTGTTATCTAGGTAGCTTAGGTAATTAATAAGGTTATTTATGAAAGTCCTTTTAAAATACAAACATAATTATAAATTACACTATAAAGCGTCCACATGTCCGCATCGTAAGGATCGGACGTATCGCATCAAACGGATTACCTAATTTTTCACAGTGCGTCCACTGTATCGGTAGCGATCGGATTTGCCGACGCATCGTGCCAAGTCCATGCTGCTAAACAACGCGTGTTGACAGGACGATTGTCAAATGCAAATGGCGGACGATGCATCATCGGCACGCATCGCAAAAGTTGCCTCTCGGAGCAACGCCGCCGTTGGCATTGCCGATGAGCAGATTCGTGCGATGCGTACGATGGACGCAGTTGTTTGACTTTCTAACAAAGAATACTACGATCCGTTTGATGCGATGCGTCTGTTGCGTACGATGCGGACATGTGGACGCTTAACTTTAGAGCACTTTTCTTGTCATGTGTTTTCTCGTCCGCAATGCGTGTTGTCGCAATGCGGACGACACGCAATGCGGACGAGATCCGCACACTGGTGGAAAAAGCTTAACAGGAAAAGTGCTCTTATTCTGTTAATATATTTTAATAATAAAAAACACATTTACATAATATAGTATCAATTAAATATCTCGTGCCCGACCGAGTCTGACGCAAAGGTGCCCAATTTGCCAAAGTATCCTTACTATCTACCTATTTTATTTTTAATATAGGTAGGTAATTAAAGTTAGGATCATGTGTTAGGAATATGAACTAAATAAAAAATAGCTATTTACCTGCTTTAGGTATGTACCTAGGAGGTATACCTATATTTGTTTTATTTGATCTGTTCACTAACATCTTTTGAAACTAGGCCGAACGCTAAAACACGTGCGGATGCGGACGCGGGTGCACGCGTCACAAGTCCGCCGCGGGCCACGAATCCGCGAGCGGGCACCCGTCGCGTGCGCCCGTCTCATTTAGCGCTGCTAGTATAATTTTGATCTCGAGCGTCTACAGTAGTGTCGAGTAGATTAGCATGCATTATTTCCTAATTTATTATTTGGCAAAAAGACGTCTACGAAAACAACGTCGACTGCCTAACCTGTTCGTGACAAGCAGGCTACTCAGCGGAAGGGTGCGAGATCAGGAACCTCCACGCGTGCCCTGCGGCTTCTTTTCCCTATGGGTATTTCTTATGGGGAACGGAAGCTGGGGGGCCGGTGCACTCTGGGCAACGGAGTAGATGACAACACCCCTGCCACGGCAGAGTTGTTAATGCTCCGGCCAATATCCGGCAGCTGACACCATTGCACGAGGGGGTCGTAGGATGGCGGACCTGCAAGGCCCGCGACCGTGATAGTGACGATATTCGTCCGTATATATGCGGGCGTAATAACCCTGTGGATACCGGTCGACCTCCACATGTATAGACTTCTCTGTGCACAGGGGGCACTGCACATGGGTGACCCTCATTTCCCCCATACTCGTGGGAACAGTATGGATAAAAACAAAAAAAAAATCAAACTCAAACCGACGACCAACCGCAACCAAAATTGACTCCGAACGCAACCGAAATGGACGATGATAGGTCCCGCAGCCCGCTACGGGATGAAGTCCGGAAGGAGACCGCAGCTGGGACTGCTGATCCCAGCCGCATTATGAAGACGGAGGGCTATTCCTCTTTGAGGAAGAGGCATTATCCGCCGAAGAGTGGGCCGTCTCGTGACAGGAGCACCAGCTGCTCCGAGCGTTGGACGGCTCTTTCCAGCGAGTTGGAAGAGGTGCCGACCAAACTACAACTAAGCTCGACGGGTCTAGGCCGGAAACCCTCAACCCCCTTCAAAGTCCCGTCTTTGCCCAGTGGCAGAGACACCGACGTTCCACCCGCGCGAGAGCTCATGGGAGTTCTTGCCCGAATAAATAACGCCATGAAAGGTGGCAAAAATCTTTCGGGCAGGAAGAAGACCGTGGCGTCGCTCGTTTCCGACGCCCAAGCGTCACTCGACGAGCTCCTCGCGCGGAGCGATACCGCGGAGGAGGCCAAACTTAGGCGACAGGTGGCCAGTCTAGAGACTGACCTCGCGGCCTCCCAGAAGCAGCTGGAGGCCCTGCGACAGGAGGTCGCAAGCCTGACCAAGTTAGTCAAAGGGCCTCCAGTGAACCAGACACGGACCCCGATGGTTGAACCGGCAACCAAGACCGCGCCCAAGGCTGCGCCCAACACGGCGTCCAACGCGGAGCCCGTATTACCGCCTCAGCCCGGGACATCTATGACGGCAGTTTTGGTGGCGATAGAGAGGCGCCTCGCAGTCTTAGAGGACCGGGCGTACCGGCCCCCGCTGGCGCGACCCGCGTTTTCGTACGCGGCTGCCGCCAGTGGGACTCTCGCACCTGGGTCTGTCGCCCGCCCAGCTCTGCTCATGTCCACCTCGCAAGCAAACCGGACACCGGCTAAACCGGCCACGACGGGAAGCCGACGAAAAAGAAAAAGGGGAGGCCTACTGCTACCCTCGCTGCCTCCGCGTCCCGTTTCGCTCCAGCTGCACATCCTTCTAGAGAGGAGGGATGGCAAGTGGTTGGAGAGAAAAAGAGACGGAAAAAGGCCGCCAAAAAAGCAGTTCAAACCGCCGCGGCGAAGGCGCCGAAGAGGTCCCGCCCCCCTCGCTCTACCGCCGTCGTCCTGACGGTGACGACGGCGGGTGCGGAGAGGGGTGTGGGGTACGCCGATGTTTTGAGGAAGGTCAAAACCTCGGTGGACCTCAAGGCCCTCGAGGTCTCCGGCGCCTCCAGCGGCCTCAAAGCGGACGCCCTTGCGGCTAGGCTAAGGGACACGCTAGACACAGAAGCCGTCCGCGTCTCCAGACCCACTAAATGTGCAGCATTGCGCATTTCGGGCCTGGATGACGCGGCCACGACGGATGCGCTAATCTCCGCCGTCGTGGAGGCGGGCGGCTGTCCCCATGACCACGTGAGGGCTGGAGAGATCTCCTTCAGCCCTACCGGTCATGGAACGACAGTCGTCCAGTGCCCCGTCGCGGAGGCACTTAAAATTGCGGACGAACGGAGCCTCCTTATAGGGGGATTCCTCAAGGCGCAGGTGCACCTCCTGCGTGCCCGGGAAATCAGGTGTTTCCGGTGCATGATGGTGGGGCACGTAGGAGTGCAGTGTGCAGTGGAAGACACCGTGGGTGATCGGTGCTTCCGCTGCAGCCGGCCCGGTCACAAGTCCAACGCCTGTGCTGCTGCTACAAATGCGAGGCGGAGGGCAAGACGGCGGACCATAGGGTCGGCAGCCGTTCCTGCGCCGCTTCGAGGCCAAAACCTCGTCCGATCGCTGAAGGCAGCGGGGGTGTCGCTACCGCGCGCCCAGATTCGCGGCGGGATGCTGATATGGACGTCCATTAATGGACACCCATATCCGCATCCTGCAGACGAATTTGAACCACTGCCGCACTGCTCAGGATCTTCTGTACCAGAGCATCGCGCAGTGGTCCATAGATCTGGTCGTGGTCGCCGAGCCGTACTATGCCCACCCGGGCAGCCTGGTGGCGCAAGACGGCTTGGCCTGCATCTTTGGGGGGTCCGCACGCACCTCGCACCTTGCAATTATTGCAAACGGTCGAGGCTGTGTTGCTGCGGAATATGAAGGGGTGGCAGTCGTGGCCGCGTACATCTCGCCGAACAACATTAACGACGCTCAGTATGAGCTATGGCTCACTGAGCTCGACGTCGTCTTCACTGCGTGTCGTCCTCGCCCTGTCCTTCTCCTGGGAGACTTTAACGCCTGGTCTACGGCGTGGGGCTCCTGGATAACCAATGGCAGGGGGAGATTACTTGAGGACTGGGCCACTACACGTGGACTAGAGCTCCTCAACCGGGGGAATGTCGCCACCTTTTGGCGGTCGGGGGTCAGCTCGGTCGTGGACTTAACGTTCGCGACCCCTGCCCTCGCCCGTCGTATTATGGGCTGGTGCGTGGAGGAGGGTGTGGAGACGCACTCGGACCACCGATACATCCGGTTCGAGGTCGTCGTCCCACCTAACCTTCCACAGCCGGTACCGAATCCCCCGGAACCGCGTTGGGCGCTCAAGAGTCTAGACCGGGAGGCTCTCCTGGAGGCATCCATCGTGCAGGCCTGGATTCCGGCGCCGGACAGGCCTGTCGACGTGGATGCCGAGGCGGAGTGGTTCAGGAGAGCCATGTCGCAAATCTGCGATGCGGCGATGCCTAGTGTTACACCTGGGCCGGCCAGGAAGCAGGTGTACTGGTGGTCGTCGGAGATTGCACAGCTGCGTGCAGCATGCGTCTCCGCCCGCCGCCAGTACACCAGGTTTCGCCGGAGGCATCGTCGACCAGACGACGCGGCAGCCCGGGAGGCGGAGCTATATGCGTCCTACAGAGAGGCTAAGGGCACCCTCCAGGAAGCGATCACGCGGGCTAAGACGACAGCCCGCGAGGAGCTCCTGGAGTCCCTGGAGCGGAACCCATGGGGGCGCCCGTACCTGCAGGTCAGAGGTAAACTCCGACCGAGGGCGCTCCCACTGACCCAGAGTCTCCAGCCGGATCGGCTGGAGGGGGTCTTGGGCTCTCTGTTTCCGACGAGCGCGGAGGAGCACATCCCTCCGCGCATGGCTCCGTCCCAGACGCCCAATGCGGATAGCAGCAGCGAAGACGACGTACCCGAAGTCAGAGAGGGTGAGTTAGGAGCGGTGGTACTTCGGCTCAGTCGCCGGAAAACCACCGCCCCTGGACCCGACGGCATTCCGGGCCGTGTATGGGTCCTGGCCCTCGAGGAACTCGGGCCTCGACTGAGGGGGCTCTTCAGCGCATGCCTCGAAAGGGGCCAGTTTCCCAAGGTGTGGAGGACGGGGAAACTGGTCCTGATCCGGAAAGCGGGGCGGCCGGTAGACTCACCGTCGGGTTACCGGCCGATCGTGTTGCTCGATGAGGTGTGTAAGCTCTTTGAGCGAATTATTGCGGAACGCCTCGTCGAGCATCTCACGCGTGTGGGCCCAGACCTGGCGGACAACCAGTACGGTTTCCGTCGAGGACGGTCCACCGTGAGCGCGATCATGCGCGTGAAGACCCTGGCGGAGGAAGCTGTCTCGCGGGGCGAGGTGGTGTTGGCGGTGTCTCTTGACATCGCCAACGCGTTTAACACCTTACCCTGGAGTTGCGTTAGGGAGGCATTGGTATACCATGAAGTGCCTCTCTACCTCCGTCGTATTGTCGGGGCATATTTATCCGAGAGGGCTATAACTTACCCTAGCTGGCTCGGGCCAGCTCGGCGAGATGTGTCGTGCGGTGTTCCTCAGGGGTCGGTCCTAGGACCTCTCCTGTGGAACATCGGCTACGACTGGGTGTTGCGGGGTGCGTTGCCTGAGGGCGTCAGCGTAACTTGCTACGCTGACGATACCCTCGTCACGGCGCGGGGAGCAACGCACCAGGAGGCAACACTCAAGGTCACGACTGGGGTTGCTGAAGTCGTGGGTCGGATACGGCGGCTGGGACTGGACGTGGCACTGAATAAGTCCGAGGCTCTGTGTTTTCACGGACCTCGGCGCGGGCCACCTCCAGGATCCAGTGTAAATGTAGGGAGCGTTAGCATCGGCATCGAGCCCACAATGAAGTATCTGGGGCTCGTACTCGATAGCCGGTGGAATTTCGGACCACACTTCCGAAGTTTGGTCCCCAAAGTGACGGGGGCGACAGCTGCGCTTTCGCGACTGATACCCAACTTAAAGGGACCCAACGCTTCCTGCAGGAGACTGTACCTAGGGATCGTGCGGAGTATGGCCGTGTACGGGGCTCCCGTATGGGCGCCGAGTCTGACGGCCGACAACGCTGCTGTTTTACACAGATCGTTGAGGACCTTGGCCGTCAGAACAATAAGAGGGTACCGCACGATCTCCCTAGAGGCTGCATGTCTCCTAGCCGCGACCCCTCCATGGGACCTGGAAGCGAGAGCCCTTGCGGCATTGTTCCAATGGCACAAGGAGGCGCTGGAGCGGGACCACAGGCCTGCGTCTCGAGAAATCGAGGCTCAGCGGTCCCAGCTCCGCCAGGATATCATGGAGACATGGAAGGTGCGACTTCAGCAACCAAAGTGGGGAACCACCACCATCGCGGCGGTGAGACCGATCATGGAGGAGTGGCTGCAGAGGCAGCACGGAGGCCTCACGTATCGTGCGACACAGATCATCACCGGGCACGGAAACTTCGGTGAGTATCTGTTTCGCATGCATCGTGAGGTCACACCCGCGTGTCAACACTGCGAGACTTCCGGCGTAGACACGGCATTCCACACGTTGATGGAATGCTCAGCATGGGCGAGTCAGCGCCGGGACCTCGTTGTGGGCCTGGGCGTAGATACGCTCTCGCTGGAGACCATGCTACGAGCCATGGTCTCTAGCGAGAGTCAGTGGAACGCGGCCGTTTCCTTCTGCGAGCAGGTAATGCTCGTGAAGGAGGCGGCCGGTAGGGTGAGGGAGCGTACCCTCCCCGCTGAGTTCCGAAGTGTGCGGCGAGGTCGCCGCAGACGTGACTACGCCCAGGACCATCGAACTCCATGATCGGGGCCTGAGGACGATGGATTTGCAACCCACCGTCCTTACAGAAGCAGGCTAGAAGGGCTGCGTGATGTGGGGCTGCACCCCACGCACGCCTTCCCTCACCGACGCGGGATAAAACCCGACCCCAAAGATGCGGGGTAACACCCGACCACCACGCAGTGGCCACGCGGATGGCCAAGGTCCGCCGGGCGCCACCGGGAATTCTCTTAGTCTCTACCGGAGGCGCTCGGCAATGGACGTAGGTGCGGCCGCGCCCAAGGTCGCGGAAAAAAAAAAAAAAAAAAAAAAAAGGCTACTCAGCGGAGAATTCGTAACCAAATTTGGCCGAAATTACACCTTACGTATTACACGCTCTGTATCGATGTTCATGGTTCTACCTAGCCTCCGACACGTGTGACCGTAGCATCTAGCGGCACTCGACTGATTTGTAGAAACAAACCCGCGGGCGGACGCCAGTAGCGTACGCCCGCGCCGTGTGCCCGCCGCCCGCCGCTCGTGTTACAATCCGTCGCCTGCGTCCGCGCTCCGTCACACGCGCCTGCGCTGCTCAAACTATATTTCATTGAGCGTGCGCCCGCGCGAGTTTTAGCGTTCGCCCTAACTAGAAATGTTAAGTTAGGCTACGTAAATAAAATTAGGTATTTTTATACAAAAAACCAACTCTTTAATTACCACAGAAACAGTGTACCACATACATCAACCAACAAATAGACAACCACAGTAGTTTTTTTCTACCCCCGTTTGTTGTTTTTGGTGGGTCTGAATCACGATAATTTTGTGTTCAATTGTTAGTACTGGTATGTGACACATCCTACATCGCGCTAGCGAGATTTACATGTTCATACCTTAGATAAGTAAAATAATTTATTTACAATATACAAAATAAACATAATTATAGACTAAAAATGTTTACATTACAAAATATCGTTTAAAAAATCCTCCGCGTCATTTGTTGTCGTTTTTATAGTACGGAGCTTACTACCAAATTTCAGCCCTTTCAATTAGGTTTTGGTTCAAAAGGAGGTTGTGAGGCCGCAATCCATGCGCTTGCAACATACCTTGACAGTAGCGAAGATGGAGAGGTCATCTTGAAAGTTGACCTGAAAAACGCCTTCAACTCTGTAAACAGGGACACCTTGCTGACACAGGCCAAATTAGAAACCCCCAAAATATTTAATTTTCTTTGGCAATGCTATAGTCAGCCAACAAAATTAATTTATAAAGACCACCTTTTGAATTCAGCCGTTGGATGTCAGCAAGGTGATCCGTTGGGACCAGTCATCTTCAGTTTGGCCATTAACCCAATAATTAAAAAAATAAAATCCAAATTTAACATTTGGTATCTAGACGACGGGACTTAAGGGGGAAAAGTAGAGACAGTTTTACAAGATTTAGCCCTAATAAAGAACGAGTTTCAGTCAATTGGCTTAGAACTGAACCCGAATAAATGTGAGATTTTTATATCTAAAAACACAGATAAATTAACAACAATCTCCAAATTCAACTGTCTGGCCCCCAACATAAAAGTTTTGGACAAAACTTCTTTACGCCTCCTAGATTTTAGAAGATTCCCCGATTTTAGAAGATGGCTTTTCCACTTTTATCGAGGAAAAAATTCAAAATTTTGATCAGGTTATTGATAGTCTATGTAATATCAGTATTCATTCAGCTTTCACTATTCTTCGTTTTTGTCTTTTCGTACCCAAATTTACACATTCCGTTCAGGACAATTTTGGAAAAATGTAGAAATGTTGGGCAGACTAGACAACTTAATACAAAATTCTTTGTGTAAAATTTTAAATGTAGATATTAATAACCGGGCCTGGGTCCAAGCGTCTCTTCCAGTTCGCTTGGGCGGGCTAGGTATTCGCAGAGTCACAGATGTCAGTCTGCCAGCATTTCTGTCGTCGGTCCATAGCACTGAAGAATTAGTCAGGAAAATTTTGTCAAATACACTGATTGATTCCGAGGTGCGATGCAAGACCGATGCCATAAATGCTTGGAGGATGTCTTGCCCCAACACTGACCTGCCCTCACGCCTAGGCTCACAGCGACTGTGGGATTCACCGCTCTGTAAATTGAGAATTAATACACTAATTGACACTTCTGTCAATATTTCAGAGCGTGCACGCCTACTAGCTGTTGGAGAATGGGAGTCAGGGTTATGGATCCAGGCGCTCCCATCGCCCAACATCGGTACAATGTTGGACGACACTACCTTCCGCATTGCCACTTGCCTTCAGCTGGGTACACCTTGTGTATCCCCGCATACTTGCACCTATGGAGTAGCCGTCGATAATCTGGGACACCATGGCCTTTCTTGTAGCAGAAGCGCAGGTCGTATACCTCGGCACGCTATTCTAAACGACATAATTCGTAGGGCTCTTTCCACCGCAGGTCTTCCGGCCGTACGCGAACCAAATGGTTTAGCACGAAGCGATGGAAAGAGACCGGACGGTATGTCGTTGCTACCGTGGAAGATGGGAAGGCCTTTGGTGTGGGACGCTACATGCGTTGACACCTTAGCACCTTCACACCTTCCAAGCACATCCGGATGTGCCGGCGCTGCTGCTGCATCGGCTGAAGGCTTTAAACGGCGTAAATATGCTAACCTAGCAGGTGATTACATATTTGAGCCGTTTGGGGTTGAGACACTGGGGTCATGGGGTCCGAGTGCTCGCTGCCTTTATAGAGACATTGCTAAACGTCTAATCGATGCTTCTCAGGACCAGAAGGCTGGCTATTTTCTGGCCCAAAGAATAAGTATCGCCATCCAACGTGGCAACACAGCATACCTTATAAACAACTATGTTCTTGCTTCATATTTTGCTGTTCTCTCTGAGACAGTCTTGAGAATGCCTCGTGTAGAGGTGAAACATATGTCGACGTTGTAATGTCCTCTATGTTAGCGAACTAATGCTATGAATTAAAAGTTTTAACATCATATTTACCATTGCTTTATCTTCCTTTTCTTTATATCCGCAGCCGAATGCCACGGCCGCTCCTACGTTCATTGTCGGTCGCCCCAAACAAACAAAATATAATATTAGAATATCTTCCCAAAATTCTTTCCAATTCCCATCCCACTTCCCAAAAACTTGAAGCCCTATACCTAGGTCCCTGGTACCTACCAGTAACTAGGTCTCGCTATCTTATACAAATCGTATTCGTACAAAATTCAATCGAATTTCATTTTTTTTAGTACCGCCCGCCATCGCGTCATCTTGAATCTGCGTGCAAGACAAAGTCTTTCGTAGGCAGACAAACTATTCTTATTGCCGTGCATTTTTTTTTAGCCAAATCATTGTTTGATTTGTTCAAATCTCTTCACTGTTTAAGCGCTGTTCACACCTTTCGGACATGCCATAGACTATACTGTCAAAGATTATAGAAATTTCGATCCAGTGTATAGAATTTCATTGTTCCGTTCACACCTGTCGGACAACTTTTGACCGAATGTTACAAGGCATTGAAGTCTATGGAAGTCCGACGGCGATCGCAGTTTTTAAATGATTGAGACTTTTCTTCGCTATGCGCGGACATCTGAAAGGTGTGTACAACGCCAGAGCCGCGCCAACCCCTGGCAGCGCCTGTGTGCGAACCCTATGAAGCGCCTTTTTTATAAATCTTCATGTTTCAGTCTTTTTTTTTTAATTATGTAAAACCAATTAGCTTACCAATTACTGCGAAAAATTAAACGCGAATCGGTTTTAGGGGCCATTCTAACATCTTCAGGGCCCCAGTGACCTCACCTGCAAGCGGCACACTTGGTGATCAACGAACGAGGCAATGTGAATTCACGGTATCCATACTTCGGCCTCTACGTGGGTACCAGGTGGTACATCAGTGTAAGGTTGGGGGGGTTACCCTCGTGCAGCTGTAATAAAGTCCCCCGAGTAACCCAGCCCAGGTTGGGTTGTTGGTAGTTCAGATGCTGCACAGCCAGGCCCGGGCGATGTGTGTGTGGTGCATCAGGCATGGCACCAGTGGGTGCGCAGTGTGCAGTCAATTATGTGTGGGTGTGGTGATTCGACCCGCCCTGGCCAGGAAGGCCCTTGGAAACTATTGTTCCACTGGCCGCCCGCTTAATACAGCGCCTAACCTAAACAACAACCACAGGATGCTGCCCCACTAGGTCGAGGATAATCCTGATGTGTGTTGCCGTACCGCATCAATGGGGTGGTGACCGGTGCGGGTCCCGGTGACCACACATCAATGGGGTTCGGAACCCTTCCGTCCAGCGGGTCGGCTCCCATCTAACCACACGGTTCTAGACGAAGCTAACCCCTGCGTCTTGTCACGTACTACTGCAGCAGATGTCGGTATACGGGTTCACATGGATACCAGACAGGTCAGATCTAGATCACGCGCCCACTTTGCTGGATCTACTGGAGCTGGTGAGTCGCCCAGCCCAGTACAGTGTGTCGGTAGGCACCCCGCTGGGTAGCTCCGACCACTGTGTCGTCCACGCTGGCTGCCGCTGCCACCTCCTGCACTTGTTTTGCAAATGATTCTTAGGAAGTGGATGGTAGAGTACAGCCGTAATATATTATTAATTTATTATAGTTGTATTTTTATCACCATTTCATCTAATTTTGAAGACCTTAAAAAAGTCCTACCTACCTAACCTAACACAGTGTATTGTTTTTAGAGTGACCCTACTAGAATATTAACTTTTAATTAAACTATCGCGTTACATAATCTATTATAATATTCTACGGGAATTAGCACGAATCATACCGATAGATATGCACAGAGGTAACCACGACCGGTGTAATCTGATCGAAACCTCAGGTACAAAAGGTATGTACTACATGTGCACATCTATCGGTATGATTCGTGTTAATTCCCTCAGAATATTATAAATAACATACTAGATTATTATTTTATTTTTTATTACAAACAAAACAGTTTAATACTGTTTTGTTTCGATGAAATGATTGTTCAATTATTTTTGCTCTCTCGTTCGTTCGTTAAAATCGGGGAGTTCCCGTGGCTCCTCTCGGCTTGTGTCGCCGTCGCACGTAGGTACCGCATCGGGTTGCGTTCATAAAAAAACTCACGGCGGGCGCGCCTTGATGAAATTGATCTAAGCACGGCGCAGTTCTTTGATTTTAGTTCGTAGGTAGGTACCTAATTAATGTAAACTAAACAGCCCAGATGTAAACAGCAAATGTGAATATTATCTTGGGAGCCTTGTACAATGCATTAAGTTAGTTAGGTTACTTACTTATCGATAGGTACCTACTCTACTAAAAAGAATACGTCGTCCAAAATAATTTCGGTGGCGGCGCGGGCGCCCCTATTGTCTTGGCGCCTGTGTGCGCCGCACACTTCGCACACAGGGGCGGCTCGGCCCTGTACAACGCTTTACACTCACTAATAATGAAGTGTAGGTAAAAAACAATTTACTGAACAAAAACACCCAAACTCCAACTACTTGTATTTCAAGGTGGGTTTAGACTTTTAGACCAAACGAGCGAATGCTCATTCTATAATATGTTCTACGTAAAATTTCATATTTCGAAAATTCCTTCGCTATTCTATCTTTACTTGCATAGATTCTATGAAAGAGATGAAACAGAGAAGGAATGTTAGAAATTTAAATGATAAGTTAATCAGTGCCCAAAACACCTACAGATGAACGGTTATGGCTCTGACTAACATAAAAACTAGATAACTACTAGTTTTTTTAAATTCTTAATTGTACAAATTTACGAAACATATAACAAACAATATATTCAAAGGCGTGCTTTAAGCCAGTAATGGCTTTTCTTCCAGAAGAAGAGATATAGAGGAGATAGATAATACTGAAGAGAGAAGAGGAAAGTTTAACCGCTGTAGTTAGCTGCAATAGCCCTATTATGTGGGACCAATCAATCAATTGGTGAAATGTGGGCAAATAATATGACGTCAAGGATAATGGGACTATACATAAAATTAAAAAACCGTATAAAAGTTCCCAGAATGTGGTATTAGAAGACAGTAGTATATGACCGTCATACATTATTCCATTATTATCGATTAATTACAACAGTGACAAATAGAAAACAGTACAAGCAGTGACACTATGCATGCAAAGGCACCACGGTGAATGAATGCTCAGAATGCTGGCACATTGTCACGCCTCTAATTATAAAGTAACCAGCATGTCTGATGCTGGAAAATAATGTATGTATTCTATACTTTCACAAAAGACTGCTACCGTTACGTACGTGATAAATTTATATGAGCGCCTATTTCGCGCCAAAGCTGCTCGTTCAATGCATTATTTTTATAATCTCCGCATGTTTGGTCGTGGAGTACAGTGCGCACTCTCACACATTCTTCACAACCAATAGTTCTTCAAGTTTTCATCTACCATAATGATTTAAATTTTTTAACACATACGTCACTGGACACTGACTGACAGATTATTGTTTTTGTAAGTGTGGAGCCTAGCTAATTCCAACCAACCAATAAAGAAATAAAATAGACATAAAAACTTGTACCTAACTTATAAATCAGAGAATGAATGATTTCTGGGCTTAAAAGACTTGTTTCAATCATTTAAAAAGTTTTACCGCGATCGCTGTCGGACTTCACAAGTACAAGTCATTCGGTCTAAAGTTGTCCGACAGGTGTGAACGGAGCAATGGAATTCTATAGGTACACTGCATCGAATTTTCTATAGTCTTTGACACAATAGCCTATGGCATGTCCAAAGTGCAAAGGTGTGAACAGCGCTTCACAGCTCTCAGCGCTCCACAGACTAAAAAGATATACTCAAACGGGTAATGATTTACTGTTTCTGTTTGGTAGGTAGTATCTTTAGCCTAGAACCGCCTTTAGTAGTAAAATACATTTTTTTAAATACTGGAGTTACTAAATGATATACTGTAATTCAATGTTTTAGCACGAAGTGAACGGAATACATTTCTCAACGAATCATTTTTAAAAATAGAATAAGTGCTTATCGTGTGAGTGACATAAACAGCCGTTGAATGTTTTGAGTTTTTGTCCGTCAACAGAAATAGAAAACTAATTTTGTGTTAAACCTTTTCTTCTATATTTCTTTTTACTTAGAAATGGTAGTATAATGTATAAATAGTGCTAAACTAAATTTGTTACACTTGTGTTTTGTTAGAGATATCAATGGGGAGCAATACTAGTAAAACGACAAACGAAGCGGTTATTACGGCCAAAAATGATTTGGATATTTGTGATAACTCTGATCCAAGATCTCCTACTCCTGAAATAACTCGAACACCGTTACAGGTACAACTATATTATAATTTCCGTTTGTATTCTATGTAAAAATCCAACGTGATAAGCGCCTCGCCACAATCCCTCCATTTTTGTTCAACTTTGACGTTGAGTTTCATTATCTACCGAGTAAATGTTATATTATAGAGCCTTTTCTAATTTATTTAAAACTTATTTTGTCTTTCAGAACAAGAATGGGTCTAAACATAACATCACGAAAAATGTGGACTTGAGAAAGACTTTTGAGAATACTAATGGAGAAGAGAAACTAATACACAACAATCCTATACTTTCTGCTGTTATTAAAAACCATTTACAATCTTACGACCCTCGTTCTCCGTCTGAAGATTTTGAACGTACACCAATTGTTATTTCATCCAAAACAGAAGATGTGAATTCCAAGAAATATCTAAGACTTCAACAAAATAATTGCGCGAGTCCTGTATTAAAGGCTGATAACGAAGATGAGTGTGACAGCTGCAATGAAGCTTGTGAAAAAAGTCCAGACTTGGTAGTATCCCGTAATCTCTGTGAGGGATTGTTCAATGTTACATTAGATGATACATTCAAAGAACCTGAAGAACCATTATGTTCTTCAACAGCTTCTAATGAAGCAATTGAACAGAATATTTCCAAAGAAAATGAACATAAACCAACTGTACTACTGGAAACTAACTTTGACTTTGTAGAAAGTGATAATGATGGATTTGAAGACAGTGAAGAAACTCATAAAACTGATGACACTGGTAACATAAATGATGATGTGAAAAATATCCCAATATTTAAACTCCTAAATGAAGATCCCCGCTCACCATCTATTGGTATTGAAAGAACACCAATAGTAGTGGCCAAAAATGAAGGGAATAATGAAGGAAATGTTGAAAGTATGTCCGATGACTCTCTCATTAAGGCCTTACAAATTACCAACGCTCAATTGCGCCAGGCAGGCAGTAATCCACAAAAAAATGGTGAAGGATTACTTGTGTATGAAGACGATTCTACAAATATTGATGATACACCCAAGAAATCTAAATCTGGCAGCCAGAGTGGTTCAAGGACCCCATTATCATGTATGAAAAACAAAACAGATGTAGGACATGCTCGATCAAAATCTGCTAACACTTTATATGACCCCAAAAGCCAACAAAATGGTACGTCTAAGATTCCTAAAAGAGTATCACATATTCCCAGGTTGACATGTCTGTCCAAACAAACCAAGATGGTACCGGCTATAAGCAGTGTCTCTTTGAAGAACATGTCTAAGACTGCTGTGATTGGTGGAGATTGTGAAAATACTCCACCTCATTCACATCGTGATAGATGGGACAAAGATAGTAGTATTGTCCTATAAAATGTATCTCATTCGTTGCAATTATGACAATGAACATTCTAATGACTTATCTTATTCTAGTATACTTTTATTTTACTAGTTGGTGCTGTTGTGGGATTCTAGATAATTTATTTGTATTGTATTGACTGCCAATGTGACTAATAGCAAATAATATCTTCCAATAGTATCTTACTCAAGTACCATCAAATGTCTTGAACCCATAATTTTTCTTGATAATGATTTGATTATGTTTTGACTTAATAGAATAAATGATTCCTATGGTAAAAACCTTGTTTGAAATGCACATCACATTTTGCACCTATAACTTAATCTTGCAAATGCAGATACTTGGGCTGTAGAGATTCTATAAAGTGGTTTGTCACTCTCTTGGCTGTTAGGAATTTCAGTCTCAATTACAGTGGTTATGGATGGCCATGGAGCAGTGCCATTGCAATGCAGTTCGTTGGGAATAAAGTCTGTTATAATGTTCTACACAACCTTTAGTACACCTATTGGCTGACTAAGTGAATCCCGTTGACTTTGTCCATGTCCACAAATGACTGTCTCGTTTTTTTGTTCCATGGGACTAGTGATACTTATATTTTAGTGTTAGTTGTCTCGGTATATAAAATCATGGGGCAATGGACGTTCTTTCAAGTAGACAGCGTTGGGCCACGGCCTTAAAAAAAGGGGCTGCATGCAGTGAACAATGTGAACCGGTATTACTTTTTTTCTGACTTTTTTTTAATTCCGCGGCCCAAGGCCGCGTCCGCTCTAACGTCCGTTGCCGGGCGTCTCTGGTTACTACCAGAGGATATGTCCAGTGGCGCCCGGCCGACTTTGACCACCTCTGTGGTCTCTGCGGGTGTTTGGTCGGGACGAGAATCCCGGGTCGTTGGGGTAGGGTTTTATCCCGCGTCAGTGAGTGAATCTGGTTGCGTGCTATGGGGCAAAGGCCCCGCAGCACGCAACCCTTCTAACCTGCTTCTGTAAGGAGGACGGCGGGATCGCCACCCGCCGTCCTCAGGCCCCGATCATGGAGGTCGAGTCTTGGGCGTAGTCGCGGAGTCTGGGGCGCCCTCGCCGCCGACTACGGAACTCGGCGGGGAGGGTACGCTCCCTCTCCCTCCCGGCCGCCTCCTTCGCGAGCATGACTTGCACGCAGAAGGTCACGGCCGCGTTCCACCTACCGGGAGTAGGTGGAACGCGGCCGTGTACTGGATTTTTCTGAGACTGGGATTTAGAGTATTGTCCATAAGGTCGAAAATAGCTTGCACCTATTTGGGACACTGCGATAACCCTATGACGGAGCAATGTGTAGCTGGGCTGTATGTGATAAACGATAACATTCGTTCCTAGCGGACGACCGCAGCTTTGCCCACGTGAAATAGTATATATAGCCTAAAACCTTCCTCGAAAATCAATATCCCCTGATAAAAAACAGCATGAAAATCGGTGAAGTAGGTAGTATCGGAGTTTATCGTGATCAAACAGACAGACATGGCGGATTGTACTGCCAATTTCATGTTTTAAACCTTTCCTCACCTTCCATGAATAGTAATTACTAATTAGGCCAAATCCGTTCTCGATATTTGCGGTACAAACGAACAACAGACAAGGCTTCGTAACTTTCTTCCAACGGCTACAAAAATTGCACTTGCTCAATCTCTTCTTCCCCTCCTAGACTACGCCGATGTCACTGAAGAACAACTTGACAAACTTGAGCGCCTTCAAAATTTCTGTTAGATTAGATTCATATTTGGTTTACGTAAATATGATCATGTCTCCAGTTTCGCAACCAGCTCAAGTGGCTCCCTATCCGACTTCGACGGAATGCTCGTATTCTTTCCATGCTGTATAGCATTCTTCACCACCCCCTGTTATTTAAAAGAACGTTTTATGTTCCTCAATGACACACATTCAAGATCTTTGAGGTCGTCGGTATCCCTGGAATTAACAGTTCCTACTCATTCCACAAAGTTCTACGACAAGTCCTTTACGGTCGAAGCTATTAGGTTGTGGAATGTTTTTCCTGTCGAAATTAGAAGGGCACAATCCCTAGCTGTTTTCAAGGGACTGGTCAAGCAACATTACTTGGATTCTTGAAGTAACTTTTATATATTATGTATGTACAAGTTGTCCCGGCGAACTTCGTACCGCATTCATTTTTCTAATGTTCCGCATAACTTTTTTTCTTCCATAAGACCCTTCTCCTGATAATTGCGAACACAACAAAAAAAGAATAAGCGAAATCGGTCCAGCCGTTCACGCGTGATGGAGTGACCAAGGGCAATAGGGATTCATTTTTATATATAGAGATATATTTTATAATTTCCACTTAATATTACTGAACTATTCTTATGTAACATATATCGACTTTTTCAAGTGGGCTTGGATGGCCAAATCCGGAACTATAAGGAATAGCGAAAAATGCTCAAAGGAGTCACGAGCCCCATTTTGCTGAAACTTAAAACCTATAATCCTAGCTGGGAATCGAACCCATTGATTTAGAAAAAAAATCACACCCGTTATTATTACACCATACGATAGTGTTGCTGTTAAGGATCAAATTCTGAGAAGTAATGATATACGGCCAATATAAATTTTATTGAATAAATTATATAAAATATGAATTTTATTAAAATTCTAAGTTTTCCTTAAATTTTCCGTATATCATTACTTCCCACAATTTGATCCTTAACAGCAACACTATCGTATGGTGTAATAATAAATGGTGTGATTTTTTTTCTAAATCAATGGGTTCGATTCCCAGCTAGGATTATAGGTTTTTAAAAAATCTAATGATGACTTTCTGTATATACCTTAAATAACGTATCTAGATTTATTATAATTATTGTGTAGTTTTAATAGTAAAATTAATTTGTAATATTTGGCACCAATATTTTACCCACCTTAAAGCTTGTCTCTCTAAATACCTGTCCATCCTAAGGTTGCCTGTAAGATATAGCTTTTAGCTATAAGGCCGCCCTTTGTACATCCTGTATCTGTTGTATCCTATGATTTTTTTTAATTGGTGTACATTAAAGTTTATTCAATTCAATTCAATTCAACCGCAATTATTATAAGTAGAAGTATGTTTAGCATTACAAGCCAAAGGAATAACAAAAACAGTTCAGAATTTCAACAAATTTTAATATAATTCTCTATTCTGACAAAGCGACAACACACAAAGTGCTGTTATTAGTAAGTAGAGCTTCAACATGTGAATAGAAAACACAATACTACAGAGATTATATTATTATATAAAGAAAAAAACATAATACAGCTTACTAGCTTTCTTGGAATGGTTATAATAATATGAACAGCAAAACGTTTAAGTCAAATTATTATTGATAAAAAGCCTCTTACTTTATCGTTATTAGGTTACATAGTATTCATAAAAACATCACAATTTACATTTAAACTATAAAAATACATTCAGGTTGCTTTCGGTTTATATTTTCTTGTTAGATTTCATTTTCATTCAGAGTCCTCGAAGAACTATAAGCAGAAATATTTTAAATTATAGATAGCAACATAGGTAGTGTAGAACATCCCAGTCGTAGAAGCATGGCATTGTCGATTTCAGTCGACCGACATATTCAACCAATGACATCGCAGATAATTTAGGTCACGTGACCAAAATATAGTACTTAGTTTTTTAAGAAGGGTATTAGATTAGAACACGAGGAGTATCGTAATCTATGCGTGTTCTAATACCTAGCGTTTAATCTAATTTTAGGCGTTTAGGTTTGTTTGAGAAAAACAAACTTAAAGAAGTTATCGACAATAATAATATGGTGATTAGACTCAACAAGGCGGTATGTACGAAAGACTTTAGCTTGTTATTATAAATAAAAATTTCTGCAACTGTACCATAATAAATTATAAAGTTATTTTTCGATGCAGATTTGTTTAAAAGTTACTTTTTAAATTCCAGATTTCTGTTAAAATATCAAAAAGTAACTTATAGTTCATAAGGTACCCGAAAAGGTATAATAGTCGAAAAAAACAAAGTGAATATCCTCTAACCAAATATAATTATTAATATATTTGCCTGTTTTCCCATAGGGGTAAGCAGAGGCATAGAATTGTCAGTAATGTATTTTGAGAATTGATTTCGAGCGAGAGTAATATTGTATGTAACCACAACTCACGCGACCTTCTTTTTAACAACGTTTCTCGCCTGCCTCACCTTTGTTGGCGTGTTCTCATTTTCAAACACCCATTCATAAATTTTTTTATAGTTCTTGGTGCATAATCATGTGATTTTTCATATTATATTATGTCAAATTTTAAAATCATAAATTCAAATTATCTACGATTTCATTGGTTGAGTTTACGGCGATCGCCTGAAGGCAACGTCCGGTGCAATAGTATTGCTAGTTACCATTATTACTGAAACAAAAATGAACAATCGATTGCCTCTCGATAATAATATGTATAATATTTATAATAAATGTCAAAAGTATCCCTTAAACAACTAAAATAATTCCTACTACATAGTATATAGTATTTATAGTATGCATTGGATATTTATGCTACAATGGGGGTCTTTGGTACTTACGTGTACTACGGTCTTAACCTTCACGCACACCTATCGGACGTGTTCTACTATTCCGGCTCATGAGAGTTCGTACGTCTATTCTCTATAATAGGTGTGTGTCCGATAGGTGTGTGTACGACATACATCAATACCAGACGAGTATGTGCAATGTCATGTTTAATTTGTTAGTAAATAGGCGTCAATGGCAAATATATTTCCGAAGGCCTAACACGAGTCGCTGGGCGTCACTGGAAATTCTCTGTGTGCTCATCAGAGGCGCTTGGCAGTAGATGTAGAAGCCGGCAGTGACCTTAGGCCGCGGAATTTTTAAAAAAAAGAAAAGGCCTGTGTGGTACTTAAACCTTATTATTTTTGTAACGGTTTCTGATGGCTATTTTCTAATATTCACCGTAAACAGTGGTGTCATATCGTAAGATTGAGGCTATTTTATTGCAGAAATTATAAATTTAAATAAAATTAATGCTTTAGTTTAATTAAATTATGGAGAGTACATCCAGATGTAATAATTTAATTATAATGCAGATCTATAATACGAGTATAAGTTATAAATAAATAGATGGCTGGCTTCTGTACCCCTCCATAATTTCCCACGATGAAATAACAAATTTTAAACAAAATAATTCAAAATATACATACACAACTAACCTACGACGTTTGCTAATAGCAAACGTCGAATCACTTTAATCACTTTAAAAATTACTTGGGTATTTTAAGGAGCGGCTCCATATTGGTTATATTTGCACCAATGTAGCTTATTATGACCAATGCTCCTATGGCAAAATGTGGTGCTTATTTTCAATAGTGGTAATTTGAAACTAAAGCCAAGCCTGCGGGGCGAGCATGGCGGTAGGAACAGTTTGTCGATAACCAATGATATCTCAGAGAACGTCGTTGACCAGACCTAATCAATACATTTTTTGAGATTTCCTGCCATATCATTGGTTTTTGACAAACTCTTCCTACCGCCATGCTCGCCCTGCTGGACGCAAAGTTGAATCCAATATGGCGCCGCACCTCTAGATACTACTGTTTGTTAGAAACAATATTATATTGGTGTCAGTTGAATTTTATTAGTTAGGTTTATAAACGTGCAGGCAAGAAATTATAAATGACATAAACGTAAATATACATGAAGCAACAATTTTGTGTTATCGGTACGGTCACCATAGCTACGTGACATTCTCCTTGTTAAGACCTGCCGATGACATTTGTATTTGTGATTTATAATTTCTGTCGGGAAATATTTAAGAATAGTAAAAAAAACTCATTGCTTTCAAATACAGGAGTTAGTCAAAAATTTGGCACACAATGCATTTCCATAGATCCTAAATGATCCTAAATACCTAAGTTACATAATTCCTTATTACGGAAAAAATTTCATAGAATTTATACTTTTTTAAGTGTAAAATTCTAATTATTAAATATCAGAAATATCTACAACTGTAGTAAGTTATACATTAATGATGAATAACTATGACTCGAATGACATCAAATAGCTACGAACACACATCTATAACATCAAGATAATTCTGGCAAACACTAAAATACTATGCTACTATACTTTCACAAATATCTAAGCTGTTTAGAAACTAAATTGAGATTTTTCACTTCTTTTTTAATAATTATATTATTTCGATAGTCCCGCATCCAGTGCAATTCCGCAGTGTCTAAGACAAAATTTAGTACTTAAAATATTTAAATACTAGTTAACATCTATAGATTTCCAATTCTATAACTAATCGGACTAAAACTACAGCTCTCCAAATAATAAGTTGGCGTTCCAATGGGGGCGACACATTACATTGAAACACGTCAAAAACGAGATTTTAGAACAATAACTCTATATGGCTTCATACGGGCGCATGGCAAAAAATGGAACTGGGATAATTATACCAGTTCCATTTTTTGCCGTGCGCCATCTTATACTTTTAGAACTGTTCTTAAACATTTAATTGGAGGTAGATATTTCGCACTATCAAAACTGTTATGATTGTTATATAATTTTCCAATATGAATCACAAAAACTATAGTCTGGGCTGGACTCGAACCAGCGACTGATCCGATGCGATGGCATCAGAACCCTCTAGCTGTGTCTAAACGTCATTGCAACATTACGTACACCCTTCCATAGTAGTTAGTTCCTCAACTACCGGTAGATGGCGCTCTGGCGATGCCGTAAGTCGCGATATTAGCACAATGTGATCACAAAATTAGATGTCTTGGGCTAATTGTGTCTTGGTCAGTTGGTAGAACGTTCCTCATGGAAAGGGATCAGTCGCTGGTTCGAGTCCAGCCCAAGAATATAGTTTTTTTTTATTTTAAGTAAAATTATATAAGAAAAAGTTAGTATATTTCACTGCTTATAAAATATATTAACTTTTATGATTGTATATGCTTAAGCTTATTGGGGCCAAATGTCAAAAACATATTAAATAATATAAACTCTTTCGATTATAAATTATGTCATGCTCATTGCACATTCTTTAGTTATCCACTTTAGTAGTTTCCTTGTCGACATCACCTGTGGAGATAATTGTTAGTTTGTTAGTTACTGGGTATTGTTTGATAGTTACTACCACTCATGGAGGTTATCTATATTATTATTATAACGAGGTTAACTTTGAGAGTTCGTGAGGTTATCTGGATATACTGAACCGATTTTGAACACGCTTTTAGTTTTCGAAACGAAAATCTCTTATACAACAGTAATGTCCGTCCGTCCGTGAACTACTTTCAACTCGAGAACGGTAAGAGCTAGACTCAGTGTAAACGCCAATCGACTCAGCATGGTCAAAGAACTCTAAAATGAGCTTGACCTTTGACCTCGAATCTCAAGGTCAAGGTCAAAACGAGAACAACTCGAGAACGGTTATTACCGTTCTCGAGTTCTGAGTTGATTGCAGCTGGTCTTGAGTCTCTAACTATTGTTAGAGACTCTTTAATCTAAACTTAAGAAATAAGGATAAACTGGCTGTTCCTAAATTTAGGCTTCATAAAGTGAGTAATTCTTTTGCGGGGAACTTTATTCGAATGTACAATACATGGCCAACCGAAATAGCAAATTTATCTGTCAATAAATTTAAAAAACTAATAAAAAGTAAATTGTGCCATAAAGCTTATTATAGTATTAATGATTTCTTAGATGACAAGGCGGCCTGGTTGTAACAACGTAACGAATTGCTCCTTTCTAAATAACTCTGTATTAGATTTAAGATGAAATATTTTGAAAAAAGCCGAGCTGAGTTTCTTGAGGGCTCTTCTCAGTCTCGTTGCATTTTGGAACCCTCGGTAGAGTCACACCGACTTCTGACGAATCTAAATAATTTTCTGAAAATTTCAAAGATAAAAAAAAAAAAAAAAAAAAAAAAAAAGACCAGCTGCAATCAACTCGGCATGGTCAAAGACCTCTAAAATGAACTTGACCTTTGACCTCTGATCTCAAGGTCAAGGTCAAAACGAGGTCAAATCGAGAACGGTAATAATAACTTACGTAATAGGAACTTTTCTTTTTTTAGATTTTATGATAAAACTTTCGAAAACTAAAACATTGCAAATTTTTGCCATATTTTTAACTTTTTATATATTATTATAGGATAATGGACGAGCAGAAACATGCTGATATGCCTATATCACACAGTATTCGTTTGGAAAGTCTTTGCATATTATCGTTCTAGTCGCTATCTAAATTATTGTTTCGTAGTTCACATTTAGGTTTTGGTCATTAACTATTTAACTAGGCGAGATTTAAAACTGTTCACAGATTTAGCAGTCACAACACTTTCGGGAAGTTTGTATAAAGCCTTATTATTCATGAGTACTTGGTGCTATAGGATTAAACGTCCGCCTTAGCGTCTAAAAGGCTTGCCCCTTACCAATAAAACAACTGGCAAAGCGGGGATTTGTATGCACATCTGCCTACCCCTAATTATGGTGTGATGTATGTCTGTCTGTCTTAACGTCTATTGCTGGGCGTCCCGGGTATGCCTTTGAATGGATATCCCCAGGGCGCCAGGGGTAAGTGCTACTTTTTATTCGGTAGTGTTCTCGTGGAAATCGAGATAACTATACCATACCATCAGCGTAAGGATGTGTTCTGTGTCCATCAACTAGTAATAAATAAAACTGCTTCGGTGGCGTGGTCGCGTCGGTAGTGCATCGGCTTTCGACTCGGGAGTCTCGGGTTTGATCCCGGGTCGAATCAAATATTTGTGTAATCCACAAATGTTTGTTTCGGAGTTTGGATGTATTCCATGTATAGTATGTATTATTTAGAAATATATTATATATATAAAAATGAGTCCCTATTTCCCTTGGTCACGACATCACGCGTGAACGGCTGGACCGATTTGGCTAATTTGGGTCTTAAAATATTCGTGGAGGTTCATAAGCAAAATTTCAGGTGGTACGAAGTTCGCCGGGACCACTAGTATATTATATAAGTATGTTTATCAGTCTTCTAGATCCCATAGCCCAAGCTTATATTAGCTTAATTTGGGTTTGATGACGTTGTGTGAGATATTAGTTATTTATTTATTGTTTAAATAGTCCGAGAAGCCCAGGACTTTAATTGGCTGTGCCATAACGGCTGGCACGTAAGATTTTGTTGCCTTTCATCAACATTTCATCGAAGGCAAGGGGATTAAATTTTTTTCAAAATTACAATATAGCTGCTACTTTTATTAAATTCATTCGGCCATTTTGTACATAACCCATTATGAATGTGCGCGGTGACGGCAATAGGCTTGTAAAGTACTGGCCAATTGTGGGTGTGCGATGCACCTCTGCCTACCCCTTTATTATTTAAATAAATAACTGTATTTATCTATTACTCATTGATGGGCTTCTCTGTTTTTCAGAATCTACTTTAGGTTATTTGGAATTTCTTTTTCAGAAGTGCTAAATATACCCAGTCCTCGGAAACCAGAATAAACTCGCCACCTATCACGTGAGGTTAAGGAAGTGACTAGCGCAATGTACACGTTATAAGCGCCTGTCTACGAATGTCGGTCGAATTTGCTTTCCTGATACTAGGAGTGAGATTTAAAAAAATTAAGAACATTTTAAACATGCAAATGAGGTCAATGTTCGGTCATTCACACACAGTGTTGATGACGACAGTCGACAGTCAAAACGCAAACATAACATCGGCGGCATGCTGAATTTACAATGTGTTATTAATAGATGCGTGTTTTCACATAAAGGGGGAAACAAACCTTGTTCCTTGTCTTCAACATTCTTTGATAAAAATTCGCGTAACTCTGAATACGCTTTAGCCACACTGTCGTTCAAAATAATAATATGGAAGTTGTCTGGTTCCAAACCTGCAAATGTTAAAATCAAAATTTGTTACAATTAAATAATCAAAGATCAAGTAGAATTCTAACGGTGAAAGAATTTTTAAAACGGAGTTCCTTTAGAGTAGCCATTCATCACAAACTTACAATAGAACTTTCATCTATGCTAATATTATGGAGAAGACAGATTTGATTGTTTCTTTGCACTAAATAGGCTCCTGTGAACTACTGAACCTATTTTGAAAATTCATTCACCAATATACACACATACATACATATGGTCACGCCTCTTTCCCATAGAGGCAGAGACTATGTATGGAATTCCACTTGATACGATTCTGGCATACTTCTTTCGCTTCTTCCACTTCGATAACTATCTTCATGCACACTCTCCGGTTCTGGGTACTCTTGATCTGGCCTTTGGTCAAAACCTCTCCGATTTGGTCATGGTACGTTCGCCTAGGTCAACCTTTAACTGCCTGTCCATTCACGCCCGCCTTATGTATCTGTTTTGTCAATCTTCTTTCATACATCCTTTTTACGTGCCCGAACCATCTAAGTATCCCTTTTTCTATCTTACTCACTATATATTTACCTACATTATCCCCGATGGGCTACTTTATATCCCGCTAATATGTTGCAGTGGGAATTTGGAACGAGAGGACGTTATCACGCGGGCGGAGCCGCATTAATCAGCAGGTCATTAATAATATGAGTATGGATATAATAGTTTATAAAACTTACCAAATGCTATCTCCTTTTTGGCAGTCTCCAGGCGTTTCTGCAGTGCTTCTTCCTGCTCAGTGTTACGCCGACGCAATCGACGCTCTAACTCTCCGATAGACGGAGGCATAACGAATACCAACAAAGGGTTTAGATCTGTTGTTTTCACCTGTTTCACACCTTCAATCTCAATATCCAGAACACAGATTTTTCCAGTACGACGTACATCATCTACAGCTTGCTTACTGAAATATTAAGAAGTTTGTATTTGAGTAGGTTCTTAGTTATTTTGATGTCGCTGTCGTTAACACTACACAACAGACACTTCTTTATTACACTACTCCCGGTGCCGGAGTCCCGGTGAATCTATGGATCTACTAAGTACTAGTATAATTAGATCTCACCTTTTAAGATAAATACATTTACTTTTTTATGAAGGAATTCAACATCGAAATGTAAGGCCACTTTATTTTCAATATATTATTACTTTAGGTTGGGCCAAGTATAATGCCATAGGGTGTTCAAGTGTGTACCTGGGGCATCTTGAAGGAATTATGAAACTTTGTGTAAAAACAGAAAATTATAGTAGGACAATACCTGTCTACATAAATTACCAAAAATTTAAAGAACATAATGAAACCCACATGTTCTAATAAGTATGAATTTTTAGCAGACAACAAAAAACGAGGAGGTTCTTAATTTGACAGCATTAAAATTTTTGTTTATTTACTTCGTAACTTTTCAAATCAAAAATATTTATTAGTACAGGTTATAAAATAAAACTTATTAATTTCAGCACATAAGAATTTACATTTAAAACCAGGTTTGCAAAGCAATGGGTGAAGAAAAGAAAATGGGTGAAAAGAAGAAAAGAACCTGGCAATAAAAACTTCCGGCCACTCTTTTCGAATAAAATAAATATAAAATAAAATAAAATAAAATAACGTTTATTATCTTTGAAATTTTCAGAAAATTATTTAGATTCGTCAGAAGTTGGTGTGACTCTACCGAGGGTTCCAAAATGCAACGAGACTGAGAAGAGCCCTCAAGAAACTCAGCTCGGCTTTTTTCAAAATATTTCATCTTAAATCTAATACAGAGTTATTTAGAAAGGAGCAATTCGTTACGTTGTTACAACCAGGCCGCCTTGTCATCTAAGAAATCATTAATACTATAATAAGCTTTATGGCACAATTTACTTTTTATTAGTTTTTTAAATTTATTGACAGATAAATTTGCTATTTCGGTTGGCAATGTATTGTACATTCGAATAAAGTTCCCCGCAAAAGAATTACTCACTTTATGAAGCCTAAATTTAGGAACAGCCAGTTTATCCTTATTTCTTAAGTTTAGATTATGATTATCACTATTTTTCACAAATTTACTTTTGTTCTTGTGGGTATACAATAAAATTTCATAAATATACTGTGAATACACTGTAAGGATGTTAATATGCTTAAACTTATCTCTTAATGACTCCCGAGACCCCATTCGATAGATAGTCCGGATAGCCCTCTTCTGCAACACAAAGATGCATTCAATATCGGCAGCGTTACCCCACAGTAGTATGCCATATGTCATGAATTATCAGTAACTACATTCATGGTATTCCCTGCAACTAATACACCACGGAGCTAATTTAGAAAATTTCAATGTGCCTAAATCTCTACTAATATTATAAACGCGAAAGTTTGTGAGTATGTATGTATGTATTTTTTTTATTTATTTATTTATTTATTTTTGTACACACACAGTAAATAAAACAGTAAATGGATACAAACTAAACATGTATACAATGGCGCCACTTATCTCTAAAGAGATCTCTTCTAGTGGGCCTAAGAGAGGAGATCGTGATGCAAACAGGTCCTGATGTGTGTGCAGGTTAATAAACTTACATAAACTATAACTACATAAATACACAAATACATACATAAAAAGATATATAAACATACATAGACGTACAATAATTAAGGTAAGGAAGCGAGATAGTGTTCCTTGACTCTCTTCTTGAAGCCAGACACAGTTCTGCAGTTCCTTATATCGGTTGGAAGAGCGTTCCACAGTCTGACGGCATGAACGAAGAAAGAGTAGGAGAAGAAGTCAGATTTGTGGGAAGGACAATTGAGGCTGTAGGAGAGGTGAGGCCAGCACGATTCTTCTGATGCACGCATCAGTGTGAACCGCTCCCGCAGGTAGGAAGGATATGAGGGATTGTGTAGGACATTGAAGAGGAGACATAATAACCGAGTATTTCTACGAAGGCGGATTGGGAGCCACTTGAGTTCCTTGCGAAATTTTGAGACGTGATCATACTTACGTAAGTTAAAAATAAATCGGATACCTAAGTTTTGCAACCGCTCAAGTTTGTTTAAGAGCTCCTCTGTAGCATCCAGGCTCCGTTTCAACTTGCAGACTGGGGAGAATTTCTTTCGTCTGTACCTCTACATGTCTACATCTCTACATCTACGGGTTCCGGTATGTATGTATGTATGTATGTATGTATGGATGGATGGATGTTTGTTACTCTTTCACATAGAAACTACTGAATGGATTTTAATGAAACTTTACAATAATATAGCTTATACATCAGAATAACACATAGGCTACAATTTATAAAGATATTGTGTGAATTGTTCAAAATATGACCTAACAGTCCCAAAACTATACTTAAATGCAGAATCAATAAGGCTAATAATCCAGATATAAATACATTAATGTGAGAAACACATTTTTGGCACCATGCCAATCGATCCACAACAACAAGCACATGGCCAAGAGATTCTATGTGAGTAAAATCAAAAAACAAATTGTAACTTACCTAGTACCATACATGTTCCCACTGAAAGTTGCTGTTTCTATAAATTCACCCCTGATTACAGCAGCGGTCATATCATCTTTGGTTGTAAAATGATAGTGCACACCAGCTTTTTCTCCAGGTCGAGGCCCTCTTGTAGTATGCGATACACTAAAACCGAACTTATCTGGAAATTCTTTCAGGAGACGTTTTAACAAAGTGCTTTTTCCTGACCCTGAAGGTCCGCACAGCACCAGTGGACGAGGCCCCTTTTGTACCATCCTTGTGAAGCCTAGACAAAAAATAAATACATAACATTACATTATAGAAGCCGCATGGACGCTTCTTGGTTTAGCTAAAACTTTAATACATATCTTACTTCTTATTAAATTCGTAGTGAAAACTAATACAAGACTCAGTAGATGATAATTCGATCTGACAAACACACAAATTTCCCTATTGAATTTATTAAAAAATATTTTGAAGTCAAGATTTTTTCTAATTCAATATTTTTTTATTGTACCAAAATGAGCCCATGATACTTGACAGTTGACATTAGGTGACAACTTGACAGATCAATTTTTTTTTATTTTTTTCAATTTTCATAGATTTGAAAACTAGGGTCATCCATTACAACAAGGACAAATCGTAAACATACTTACACCGGCTAAACACGTTACCCCAACGTTGGCCTATAAAGTTGGTGATGCGTACACAAATTATGTTAACGTACATAATAGTTGCAAAGTTTAAAAGGGCGATACGAAGTTCGCCGGGACAACTAGTGAATAATCTAATGAATGCATGAATTGTCAGAATTTGTTCTATATTGTTCGTCAATATGTGAACGGCTTGGCAACGTAGCTACGTTGGCGCTAATTCCTTAGATTAACCGACATGAGACTACCAACGCTCGCCACAACGTTGGTGCCAATGCCAAGTTCTAGATCCCCACGTTTGACCATGTTGGTGCCAATGTGTGGAGCTGGTTTTAAAGGACTCATATTTTGGGACACGATTTTCAATGGCGGAGATACCTACTAAACTTCATCGCCCTCTGTAATTGAGTAATCTTGAACACAATATGCAAACACACATACAGGCACGCCTCTTTCCCGATGGGATAGATATTAAATATTATTGACTGAGAGAGCGAAGCGACCGAAGTCTCCGTTTCAACTTGCAGACTAGGGAGAATTTCTTTCGTCTGTACCTCTACATGTCTACATCTCTATATCTACGGTGTCTAGTTGTGTAATTATAATATGTTAGTTAGTTCAACACCTCACCAATAGATGGCGCTATATGATTTACCTAAATCACGATAGTAAAGTTTACTGTCACTACATATGTATGTACCAAAGTTCATGGATTAAATCACTTTGTCCTGAGCCTAGTGTTTTTCTTGGGTGAATACCTGAAATGCCTGGCGACTCGAGCGGGACGTTTTTGGGAACTGGACATGATCCTTACGAGTCGGATCGACAATTTGTTTATGTCATAAAAAGTGATATACTGTATTGTGACCAAGTTCCGAACTAGCTAGTGGAAAGTTCTCGACGTGAAGTGACATCACGACGCGACGTGAAGCACCTGCTGATCCAAGAAAAGGAGTATTGCTGGTGTATAGCAGAAGAGAAAGCGGTCAGCGGATTAAAGTGCAGCAAGTTACTGGTGGGATATAAGTGAAGTATACATACAAGTGAAAAACTGTGAGTACTCTTTAATTATATTGACTTAGGAAAATTTCAAGTGAATAAAACTTAGAATATTTCGAGTAGATTTGGACTTAGTAAAATTCAAGAGTGTGCATGGACTTAGAATAATTTCTTAAAAAGTGTTCAGACGGGGAATACACGCCCGATTTCGGTCAGAAGTTAGTGCAAACACTTAGAATAATTTTAACAAGAGTTCATCGACATAGAAAATTTATGAGGGGATATCATCAAGCTAAATTCATTGATTTTCATTATTTCTCATTATAATATTACACTCAACGTCAAGTTTAATCGGAACGTAACCTCACAACAATGGAAGGTTATATTAAAATCCAGGAAGATACTAAAAGTAAGATTAAAAAAGCTGGAGCTAATTTTAAAAAATCGCCTAAGGAGAGAATAACTCTGTCATATGTGGAAACGCGGCTAGAAACACTGGAAAACTATTGGAATTTATATCAAGATACGGATAGAACTATCGTAACGGAAATTGATACCAAGGAGCTAGTGAATTCAAAATATCGTATTGAAGATGCATATGGCATGGTTGAAGAGCTTTATACGGATTACAAAACAGACTTAAAAACATGTTTATTAAAACTTAAGAATCCTGTTAAAACTGTATCGGATAAGGTTACTGTGTCTGACGTCAGCCAACCCCTTGGAGTTAGATTGCCCAAGATATCGATCCCTAACTTCAGCGGTCAATACGCGGAATGGACTAGTTTCCGGGATTTATTTGTGTCCTTGATACATAACAACAAGGGCTTGGATGACGTCCAAAAGCTGCACTATCTCAAGGGATTTTTAACGGGTGAAGCCGAACAACTTTTGCGTCATATTCCAATTACGGCTGCAAATTATAAGACCTGTTGGGATCAATTAGATCGAAGGTACAATAACAAAAGACATTTAGCCAGTTGTATTTTGAAACGTTTTATGAGCCAAAAGACTTTGCAATCGGAATCTTCTAGTGCTATAAAAGAACTTTTAGATACAACTAATGAATGTTTAAATGCCCTTAAAAATTTAGAGATTAATATATCTTCATGGGACATAATTGTAATATTTATTGTGAGTTTGAAACTTGATACTGAATCAAGAAAACTATGGGAAAATCAAATAAGTAAAATTTCAGATGAATTACCTAAGCTTTGTGATTTTTTAAGTCAACGGTTTAGGTCGATTGAATTTTTAGATACCAGAAATACTAAGCCAGTTAAAAATACTCGCACGGCAAAGGTTATGCATGTCACCTCAGGCACCACTTGTAGCTTTTGTAATGAAAGTCATAAATTGATAAATTGTAAGAAGTTTGCAAAGCAAAATGTGGAGACTCGTCGTGCCTTTGTCCAGACCAGTAAGTTATGCTTCAACTGTTTGGGTCCGAACCATTCAGTGTTTTCGTGTCGTTATACTACCAATTGTCGCATTTGCAAGAAGAGACATCACTCTCTTCTTGATCACACCAGCGGTGATCAACCAATAGATAGTGCAGATAATGCTGCCACCACACTATCTAATTCACAGGGCGAGTCATCAAAAATTGTATCCTGTTTCTCTAATATAAACAGTCAAGTGTTATTGGCCACTGCCATGATAAAGGTGGAATCAAGAACGGGTACTTTCATCTTAAAATCGCTTCTAGACCAAGGATCTCAAGCATCCTTGATTACCGAAGCAGCAGTACAGAAGCTTGGTTTAGACCAAGCTTCTGTACTGCTGCTTCGGTAATCAAGAACTCCGAACAAGAGCTGTATATCAGGACTTGGCGGTGACCAGACTGCAACATTACAGTCTAGATGGTATGTAACTATCAAGGTTCAGTCACGTCATGATCCCAACTTTTTTGTTGAAGTAAATGCTCACGTTCTCAACAAATTAACATCACTTCTTCCCGATAAAAATATTGTTTTCCATACATTGCCAACCCATTTATCAGACTTGCAATTGGCGGATCCACAGTTCAATGTGCCGAACAAAATTGACATTCTGCTGGGAGCAGAAGTGTATGGGGAGATATTAATGGAAGGCGTAATCAAAGGTCCACCTGGTCTTCCTATAGCGCAAAACACCAGGCTGGGTTGGATCCTTTCCGGAAGCGTATTTTCATCAATGCAAAATAATAACATTATTGCCATGCACACACAGGTATCCATCGACGACCTGTTAAAAAAGTTTTGGGAGCTAGAAGAGCCCACTTCTAGCGGGCAGGGACTTTTATCAGAAGAAGAACAGGCCAGTGAAAACTTCTTTTTAAAAACCTATAAAAGAGATTCAACAGGCCGCTATGTGGTAAGGTTGCCCTTTAAGTCAAGTGATCCCGGTTGCCAGTACGGAAACTCGTACGAAATTGCTCGGAAACGGTTTCATTTTTTAGAAAAAAGGTTGCTACATAATCTTGAATTACAGACTGAATATTCGAACGTCGTCGATGAATACTTGTCACTCGGTCAATGGAAATTGTTCCAGAAGCCGAGATGGGGAAGTCTACTGCGGTGTATCTACCACATCATGCTGTAATCAGAAATGATAAAACCACAACTAAGGTTCGAGTAGTGTTTGACGCATCTTGTACATTGAATAATGGAACTTCTCTAAACAAGGATATGATGGTTGGGCCTACCCTTCAGGCGGAGTTAAGGCATATCATTATGCGCTGGTGTTGCTATCCAATATGCCTTGTTTCTGATATAGTCAAAATGTACAGGCAAGTGAAGGTTGCTGAGGACGATGTTGATTTTCAACGCCTGTTGTGGCGAAAGAGTATGAATTCAGAACTTCAACATCTAAGATTATTAAGAGTTACGTTTGGTACATCCTCTGCACCGTACTTGGCTGTACGTACTTTGCAACAGCTTGCAAGTGATGAAGGTCATAATTACCCCTTAGCCGCAGAAAGAGTTCTAAGGGATTTTTATATAGACGACCTCATGTCGGGTTGTGAAAGCCTAGAAGAAGGTATTCAAATCTACCACCAAATGAATGAACTTCTTGGTCATGGGGGTTTTGAGCTTCAGAAGTGGACAAGTAACGATGATAATTTACTGCATAAGATAGAAGAAGGCAAAGGTATAATAAAAGAAAACATAGAAATGAAAGTAGATACAATTATGAAAATATTAGGATTATCGTGGAACCGATCAAATGATAAATTTCAGTATACTGTCCAGCTTCCTCCGCTCGAAACACCTGTGACGAAACGTAAGGTAATCTCGGATATTGCGAAACTCTATGATCCGCTTGGTTGGCTTGTGCCAGTAATTACCACTGGAAAGAGTTTCATTCAGCTTGGCTTTCCGGCGTAGGTTGGGATGATCAAATTCCATCTGATATATTGAAAAGCTGGATTGCATATCGTCAAACCCTCGTTCATTTCACTACTTTTCGGCTTCCAAGATGGATTGGAACACGCAAAGATAATGTTCACAAGGAATTACAAGGGTTTTCTGACGCGAGTAACGTTGCTTATGCTGCCGTTGTCTACATCCGAACAGTAACGAGTGATGGTGAAGTCTGTGTTAATTTAATCGTTTCTAAATCAAGACTTGCGCCTGTTAAACAAGTATCGATACCTCGACTGGAGCTATGTGGCGCTGTCCTATTGGCCAACCTGCTCAAGGAAATATCAGAGGTATTGGAAGTTTCAAAGAAGAACACCCACGCCTGGACTGACTCCAGTGTTGTCCTGGACTGGTTGAGTAGCCATCCAAGTAAGTGGAAGACTTTTGTCGCAAATAGGGTTTCTGAGATACTGAACTTAGTAGACACCAGCCAGTGGTCGCACGTTAAGTCAGAAGATAACCCAGCGGATTGTGCATCTCGAGGCATACACCCAAACGACTTCTCAAAACTAGAAATATGGAGTAATGGCCCGAAGTGGCTACAAAAAACTACAGTCCACTATAGTAAGGGAAATTTTAAGAAAACTGAGTTAGAAGTGAAGAAAAGCAAGGTCATATGTCATTTAAGTACTGATAGCGACAGTTTAGAATTAATGTCGAGATTTTCAAGTTTAAAAAGACTCATCAGAGTTATATCATATTGTAAAAGGTTCCTCAAAATTACTAAGGTACCTACTACCAATACTGCAAGTTGGCTAACATTTAAGGAAATGAAGGAGTCTTTGCTTACCTGCATACAGCTGTGCCAAAGAACATATTTTCTAGAAGAAATAGAAAGTTTGCAAAAATATGGTAAGGTAAATAAAAACAGTCAACTTACGTCTCTTAATCCGTTCATTGACGGAGTAGAAGTCCTCAGGGTTGGGGGGCGATTGCGCAATGCTAACGTGCTAGAAGAAATGAAGCATCCAATACTACTGCCTTGTAAGGCGCATTTGACTTAGCTCATTGTTGCGGACGCTCATGAACGTACTCTACATGGCAGTCCTCAATTAATGCTCAACTATCTGAGAACGCAATATTGGATTGTTAAGGCAAAAAATCTTGTACAGCAACATGTTCGAAAGTGCATAGCCTGTGTTCGTCATTCAGCACAGACGTCCCACCAGTTGATGGGCCAACTTCCAACCGCTCGCGTTACTGCTTGCCGGCCTTTCCACCAAAGTGGCGTAGACTACGCAGGACCTATTCTTATCAGATCGTCAAGGGAACGTGGTATTCGCTCCACAAAAGGATATATCTGCCTGTTCATCTGCATGGCCACTCGGGCAATTCATCTTGAAGTCGTAAGTGACTTGACTTCAAGCGCGTTTTTAGCGGCTTTTAAACGTTTTGTTGCGCGTAGAGGCCATTGTGCGGATTTGTGGAGTGACAATGGCACCAATTTTGTTGGAGCAAATAGGGAGTTGCAGAAATTGCTCGATCTGGAAGGTTCACTTGTTGCAGCTGATGTGGCTAATTTCTTAGAGACGAATGGCATAACCTGGCATTTTATCCCCCCCCCCCCCCCAATCCCCAAATTTCGGAGGACTGTGGGAAGCTGGAATACGAGCCACAAAACATCACTTGAAAAGAGTGATCGCCAATAGCACACGCACGTTCGAAGAAATGGCTACTCTTTTATGTCAGATTGAAGCTTGCCTTAATTCGCGACCCATCACTCAGGTGAGCTCTACCGGTCCAGAAGACCCATATCCGCTCACCCCGGGACACTTTCTCGTAGGTGAACCACTAATGCTAGTACCAGATGTACCAGATGCGAATTACGAGCCAGAAAACATTAGTACTCTCAAACGCTGGCACTTCACTCAGCGCCTGGTCCAAGATTTTTGGCGTAGATGGTCGCACGAGTATCTTACTCAACTTCAACACCGTTATAAATGGTCATACATCTCGCCAGAGCCAAAGGTAGGCGACGTTGTATTGGTAAAGGAGGACGACCTCCCGCCAGCCCGGTGGTTATATGGAATAATAACGCAGAAGCATGCTGGTCTGGACAATCTCACGCTAGTGGTATCCTTAAAATATAAAGGGTCTATAACTAAGAGACCAATTTCTAAACTCATTATATTACTACTCTCTAATGAATAACTTGTGTATGTATTCAATTTCTTTATTGTTTATTTGTATAGAGGTAGATGTATTTTGTTTGCATTAACCGTTTTATGTGTAATTTAGTCTTAATTTTAGATCTACTTAAGCTGCACCCTGTACGGTGGGGTTAGTAGACCACATAGTTTTTATTTTTTATGGACATCGTCCATGGTGGCCGGAATGTCTAGTTGTGTAATTATAATATGTTAGTTAGTTCAACACCTCACCAATAGATGGCGCTATATGATTTACCTAAATCACGATAGTAAAGTTTACTGTCACTACATATGTATGTACCAAAGTTCATGGATTAAATCACTTTGTCCTGAGCCTAGTGTTTTTCTTGGGTGAATACCTGAAATACCTGGCGACTCGAGCGGGACGTTTTTGGGAACTCGACATACGGGTTCCGTCAGATCATGTTTGTGGCCGTATTTATCAACCGATTTTCACGAAACTTTACACACACACTCCTTGCTTACAATGAATAACATATGAATGATATTTTTTGTAAGCAAGGAGTGTGTGTGTAAAGTTTCGTGAAAATCGGTTGATAAATACGGCCACAAACATGATCTGACGGAACCCGTATGTCGAGTTCCCAAAAACGTCCCGCTCGAGTCGCCAGGTATTTCAGGTATTCACCCAAGAAAAACACTAGGCTCAGGACAAAGTGATTTAATCCATGAACTTTGGTACATACATATGTAGTGACAGTAAACTTTACTATCGTGATTTAGGTAAATCATATAGCGCCATCTATTGGTGAGGTGTTGAACTAACTAACATATTATAATTACACAACTAGACATTCCGGCCACCATGGACGATGTCCATAAAAAATAAAAACTATGTGGTCTACTAACCCCACCGTACAGGGTGCAGCTTAAGTAGATCTAAAATTAAGACTAAATTACACATAAAACGGTTAATGCAAACAAAATACATCTACCTCTATACAAATAAACAATAAAGAAATTGAATACATACACAAGTTATTCATTAGAGAGTAGTAATATAATGAGTTTAGAAATTGGTCTCTTAGTTATAGACCCTTTATATTTTAAGGATACCACTAGCGTGAGATTGTCCAGACCAGCATGCTTCTGCGTTATTATTCCATATAACCACCGGGCTGGCGGGAGGTCGTCCTCCTTTACCAATACAACGTCGCCTACCTTTGGCTCTGGCGAGATGTATGACCATTTATAACGGTGTTGAAGTTGAGTAAGATACTCGTGCGACCATCTACGCCAAAAATCTTGGACCAGGCGCTGAGTGAAGTGCCAGCGTTTGAGAGTACTAATGTTTTCTGGCTCGTAATTCGCATCTGGTACATCTGGTACTAGCATTAGTGGTTCACCTACGAGAAAGTGTCCCGGGGTGAGCGGATATGGGTCTTCTGGACCGGTAGAGCTCACCTGAGTGATGGGTCGCGAATTAAGGCAAGCTTCAATCTGACATAAAAGAGTAGCCATTTCTTCGAACGTGCGTGTGCTATTGGCGATCACTCTTTTCAAGTGATGTTTTGTGGCTCGTATTCCAGCTTCCCACAGTCCTCCGAAATTTGGGGATTGGGGGGGGGGGGGGGGGATAAAATGCCAGGTTATGCCATTCGTCTCTAAGAAATTAGCCACATCAGCTGCAACAAGTGAACCTTCCAGATCGAGCAATTTCTGCAACTCCCTATTTGCTCCAACAAAATTGGTGCCATTGTCACTCCACAAATCCGCACAATGGCCTCTACGCGCAACAAAACGTTTAAAAGCCGCTAAAAACGCGCTTGAAGTCAAGTCACTTACGACTTCAAGATGAATTGCCCGAGTGGCCATGCAGATGAACAGGCAGATATATCCTTTTGTGGAGCGAATACCACGTTCCCTTGACGATCTGATAAGAATAGGTCCTGCGTAGTCTACGCCACTTTGGTGGAAAGGCCGGCAAGCAGTAACGCGAGCGGTTGGAAGTTGGCCCATCAACTGGTGGGACGTCTGTGCTGAATGACGAACACAGGCTATGCACTTTCGAACATGTTGCTGTACAAGATTTTTTGCCTTAACAATCCAATATTGCGTTCTCAGATAGTTGAGCATTAATTGAGGACTGCCATGTAGAGTACGTTCATGAGCGTCCGCAACAATGAGCTAAGTCAAATGCGCCTTACAAGGCAGTAGTATTGGATGCTTCATTTCTTCTAGCACGTTAGCATTGCGCAATCGCCCCCCAACCCTGAGGACTTCTACTCCGTCAATGAACGGATTAAGAGACGTAAGTTGACTGTTTTTATTTACCTTACCATATTTTTGCAAACTTTCTATTTCTTCTAGAAAATATGTTCTTTGGCACAGCTGTATGCAGGTAAGCAAAGACTCCTTCATTTCCTTAAATGTTAGCCAACTTGCAGTATTGGTAGTAGGTACCTTAGTAATTTTGAGGAACCTTTTACAATATGATATAACTCTGATGAGTCTTTTTAAACTTGAAAATCTCGACATTAATTCTAAACTGTCGCTATCAGTACTTAAATGACATAAGACCTTGCTTTTCTTCACTTCTAACTCAGTTTTCTTAAAATTTCCCTTACTATAGTGGACTGTAGTTTTTTGTAGCCACTTCGGGCCATTACTCCATATTTCTAGTTTTGAGAAGTCGTTTGGGTGTATGCCTCGAGATGCACAATCCGCTGGGTTATCTTCTGACTTAACGTGCGACCACTGGCTGGTGTCTACTAAGTTCAGTATCTCAGAAACCCTATTTGCGACAAAAGTCTTCCACTTACTTGGATGGCTACTCAACCAGTCCAGGACAACACTGGAGTCAGTCCAGGCGTGGGTGTTCTTCTTTGAAACTTCCAATACCTCTGATATTTCCTTGAGCAGGTTGGCCAATAGGACAGCGCCACATAGCTCCAGTCGAGGTATCGATACTTGTTTAACAGGCGCAAGTCTTGATTTAGAAACGATTAAATTAACACAGACTTCACCATCACTCGTTACTGTTCGGATGTAGACAACGGCAGCATAAGCAACGTTACTCGCGTCAGAAAACCCTTGTAATTCCTTGTGAACATTATCTTTGCGTGTTCCAATCCATCTTGGAAGCCGAAAAGTAGTGAAATGAACGAGGGTTTGACGATATGCAATCCAGCTTTTCAATATATAAAATAATATATAAAGTTTACTGTCACTACATATGTATGTACCAAAGTTCATGGATTAAATCACTTTGTCCTGAGCCTAGTGTTTTTCTTGGGTGAATACCTGAAATACCTGGCGACTCGAGCGGGACGTTTTTGGGAACTCGACATACGGGTTCCGTCAGATCATGTTTGTGGCCGTATTTATCAACCGATTTTCACGAAACTTTACACACACACTCCTTGCTTACAATGAATAACATATGAATGATATTTTTTGGATTGGATGAAAAATGAAAGAGTAAGAAAATTGAAAAATAAATGTTCTAAACAAAGCTCCCGAAGTCTACGGTCTGTCAAAAATGCAATCCGTAACCATAGCAACCCATATAAATAAAATCAAAAGTCATGCAAATAAATACAATTTAAGAATAAACAAAGCCACTCTCGAAGTCTACGGTTCACAGAACCACTAGTATTAGATATATAATAATAATCTGGGACACCATGGCGTTTCTTGTAGCAGAAGCGCATATATACCTCGGCACGCTATTCTAAACGACATAATTCGTAGGGCTCTTTCCACCGCAGGTCTTCCGTCCGTACGTGAACCAAATGGTTTAGCATAAAGCGATGGAAAGAGACCGGATGGTATGTCGTTAATACCGTGGAAGATGGGAAGGCCTTTGGTGTGAAACGCCACATGCGTTGACACCTTAGCACCTTCACACCTTCCAAGCACATCCGGATGTGCCGGCGCTGCTGCTGCATCGGCTGAAGGCCTCAAACGGCGTAAATATGCTAAGGTAGCAAGTGATTACATATTTGAGCCGTTTGGGGTTGAGACACTGGGGTCATGGGGTCCGAGTGCTCGCCGCCTTTATAGAGATATTGCTAAACGCTTAATCGAAGCTTCTCAGGACCAGAAGGCCGGCTATTTCCTGGCCCAAAGAATAAGCATCGCAATCCAACGTGGCAATAAAGCCAGCATTCTGGGAACCTTCCCAGTTGGCAATGACGCGGAGGAACTTTTAAACGATAAGTTTTTTGTAGTGTAAATATTTTTTGTATATAATTATGTATATTATAATTCTTATTGTAAACAAATTAAATATTAGATATATTATTATTAAATTTTCAGGTCTTGACAGCATTGTGAAGAACTAAGACAGGCACGGATACTGTCGTGATGCAAATTTTGATTTAACTGCAAGTGTTTTTCTTCTTCCATAGTTGGCACCAATGCAATGCCAATTTCCAGACGCCAACTTGTGTTGGCCTAATTTGTGTAGCTGGCCAAACATTTAGTACATCACTAGTCATAGACTAAAATACCACCACACACAACGGAAGTATGTACAGGAAACGTCTTTCAAAAGTTTAGCCAATCACATTTCAAATAGCTTGAGCCAATGACAACTCCGTACTCTATAGTCTATTAAAGTTGGCCGTTATTTATCTTTGAGTTATGTACCTATGCGAGCACAAACAGAACCAGCGAATTTGAGTTTTCTTGAACGTATACCGTAATTTAGATTCTAAACAGTGAGACCATCGAATGTAATTTTCCAATAATATTCAGCTACTAACATCCCTTTCGATTAATACGTCAAGCAAACGGTCATCCACGCTGAGATGGAGAACCAAATTATGAGACGACATAGATCAGTAAGTTTATTACACCAAATCTAGCTCACAAGATTTTGTAAATTTACGTTTGATTGAATTCATTACTTAAAATGCTCTTTATTGTAGGCGCAGATCCAGGATCAAGAAAATTTATATGCCATAAAAGGTAAAGCTAATGTTGCGATACCGACCAAAAAACAAGGCCTGACCGTTCGTGGTGCTTTGGGTGATATCAATAGTAATGTACCAACTCAGCGTGAAATTATTGGAAAAGTAGCAGTCGCCACTGCTGAGTTTGAGAAGAAAGCCTCCCTTAATCGTGCTACGGTCCGAAGGTAATGTTTTAAATATACCCACCAGTATTTTTTTATCAGCTGTGAAATGTATTGTGTTATTTACGTACCTTCTGAAATCTAAGTTTCTAACTATGTAGTATTTTAAAGTTGCTATCAATGTTGATAAACTACCATAAATTTTATAATTTACAGCAATTATAGTCATGTTCAGTCGAGAGTTGATACGGGCCTTGCGGTTAGGGCTGCTGTTGCGCCAACGGCGCGGCCGCCATTGCGTCGAGAAGAGAGTACTGCAGGTCTCGCAGCTCGAGCTGCTGCACGCAACAAGGTAATCTTACTTATAACTAAGCTTATCAAAATATACAAAACCACCTGATTTTGAAGTTTGACCAGTCGTGTCTACATGCTACATACATATAATCACGCCTATATCCCTCAGAAGGTAAGCAAAGGTTCATTGCCCGCTCATATTTTTATTAATTGGAGGCAAGCATGTTCAAACCACTAGGATCAATGTTCACACCTTCCATCTCTGCAGTCCGAGCAATCCTTAAATACAAATCTTAAGCATTTATGTTGTGTTAGAAGTAATGGTAGTATATTTATGTTAACATGGGAACAAGATTTTTTGAGTATTACTTGGCACTTTCTGACTTTCAATCTTAACCCTGCTTATAATATTCAGATAACTATGTGGTATCCCATACACATGTCCCAGAGATGTCTTTTAACCTGTATGTAGTGTAGTCATTAATGTTTTTTTTTCAAGACATTGCCTTTGATGTTAGTGGCTAATTTTTACATGTTGTACAACTAAACAATACTTTACTTTATTCTAAGCGGACACCTGCGGCTTCACCTGCTTGACAAATTAATATACATAAAGACCTTCCTCGAAACATTCTTCCATGGGGAACGGAAGGCGACTTTGTTATTTACAATTTTATGATTTTCCAGGCAATTTTGAAAGAATCACAACCCAAAGCTGAAATTAAGGATAAAGAAAACAAAAAGTCTTCAAAATTGCCGACAGTGAAAGAAAAAACATTGAAACCAATTCTCAAGGAATCAACCGAGTCACTGGGAAAGCTGAAGTTGGCAGATACTTTAGAACAAACTGACAAGAAGAATATTGAATGCAATTCAGATTTAGTGCACCTTGATTTGAATGTGACACCCGCTTTACCTGATGACATCGAGGATATTGATGCTGGAGACGACAGTCCTCTGCTCATGTCAATCTACATAAAAGATATCTACAAATACTTGATAGAATTGGAAGAGAAATATTCTATCGAGCCTGACCACTTAAGGAAACAGGTTTGTACTGCTAGTTAATCTATATTGACTACTTCTATGACAATGTATTCCCTAGCTTATTACTGTGGTTTCACCCGTGTGCATATTTTAGGTAAAGAATTTTCTAATATTGGTTCTATAGTGTCGGAGCCTATAGTCTTGGGCTGGACTCAAACCAGCAATTGTTCCCTTTCCAGGAGGAATGGTCTACCAACTGACCACCACATCACTAGCCCAAGGCCTCTAATATCGTGACTTCATTGCTTATAAAAATTGGTTCCCGTCGCCCGGAATTATATTTCCCGTTCCCGTCGCCCGTAATAACATCTAACTTCGCAAATAATTATTTTATGAAGAATTAAATGACGGATTTTTGATTAATATATTCCCATTTTGCAGACTGTAATCACTGGAAAGATGAGGGCTACTCTCATTGATTGGCTAGTGGAAGTTCAACGTCAGTTCTCACTTGTACTGGAGACATTGCATCAAACCGTTGGAATTATTGACCGATATTTACAGGTAAATATATTGAACACATTGCAACTTCTTCATCATCATCACCACAGGGCATTATTATGACCTAGTTGGGAGTTTGCTTTCCAGTCTATTAGTCTATTGGCGATATTATAGTTCTGTAGTTAGACTAGTTGTATTTTTAAGGGCTGCCCGTAACGACTGCCATAGATGTTCGTGTAGCAACCATTAATGTGGGCTTGCTACCTTAATAGCTTGTCATTATTTCCATTTTAGCACATAGTAATTACTGTCTACACTAGGTGGTAAGGTAGGTGTAACATTCAGTTTAAAGCTTATCCACAGGTTGGTAGAATTAGCTAATTATTTTATTTAGCCATGAAGTGTATATTGCATTGACTGAAACAAAGAACTAGCGTTCTGTTTGATAGTCTGTGTAACGTGTCGACCCTCATGGACGACCCATCGCGAGCTATCGGTAAGACTGGCATGTAGAATTCATACCGACTAAACCATACACTGTCACATGGCCATGCTCCTGGGGCTGGAAGACTCGTCCACGACGTATTCCTTAGGTTTCCAAGAAACTATTAATAATCTCGGATATCAGAAACATACACAAACTCGTCTATTATCCCTGATTGGGTAGATAAAGGCACATTTCGGCAGACCCTTTGTTAGTTCCATGCATTGACATTTCCGGGCACTTAGACAACTTGCCAGTCTTGTAGTGGTAATGAGGTAACATACATACATAAAATCATACCTGTCTTCTCAAAGGGGTAGGGCAGAGGTAATATTTTTGGCAGTAACTCTGTTAGTCTCTGAACTTTTGTTGGTTAGATTTACCGGTAAGGTTGAGGTTGACTTGGGACCCTAAGATCTTAGTGAAACCCCTTTACACTTGGAAAGAAGAAAGTTCATTAAAGTACATTCCTATTATTAACTGACTTTCAAAAAAGACGGAGTTTCTGATCAAGTGTATTTTTTTTTATCTTTGTTACCTATCTTTTTTGTGTCCCTTCGTCCAGATACTCACCATGGAATCCTGATATTTCATGAATGCCAAAAAATTGTGCTGAAATAGTGCTAATTAGCGCCCAAAGGAAAAAAATAGTGCTCTTATACTTAAGAAATTACAGCCATAGTTCGATGAGTATGCTGGACGAAGGTTTCGCCCAGCATACTCACCTTCGTTTGTGGAATCTGTGTACGCTTCAACCATAATTCATACTTAATAAAATTGTGCCCAAATAGTGCCAAATGGTGCCCAAAAAGAAAAAACGGTGCTCTAATAACTCCGGAGTTATAGGCTTCGTTTAGTGAGTATGCTGGGCGTAGACTACGCCCAGCATACTCACTTCAATACGCGAATACCGAACGAGCTATAGGTACAATTTACGGCTTAAAAACGTGTGCTTGAAATAGTGCCCAATATCAGTCCAATTTTCGCTTGACTTTTGACCTAGAACACCATTAAATTTAATGGTAAACTTTTACATAACATTAGATTTAGTACAGTCGAGTTCAAAACTTTCTAATAACTTACATTTTGTATAACAATCTTTTAACCCCCGACGCAAAAAAGACGGAAATTTGACGTGTCTGTGTTTATGTTTATTTATTTATTTATATAAATCTTACGAGAAAAACACATACATATGAATTGCAATAATACGATGCAACAAAAACTCCTTCGAGTTTTACCGTGCATTCGGGTCGTCAATCTTATTAATTCTAATGTAGGTATTCTAAGCACATTTTTTTTACGTTAAGCACCTAATGAATATTATCATGGGCGGTAGAAAAATATAAAGTTGGCACATATCGGTGACGAGTGAGTCGACACCACACTGGACGCCACCGCCGCCGCCACTTCGAGCAACAGCCACACATAGATGTAGGTACCATAGTACAGCGCATAGCTGTGACTATACAGAATGCTCCATCACTAAAAAGTCACATTTAGTAATTATTTATTTTAATTTGCAAGAAAATATTTTTTGAGATTTCGTTATAAATTATTGTTGGTGATTCTATCTATGAGGGACAGGAAGTTGGTTTATTAATTGGGGTACATACTATATATTTAAGTGTTCTTTTCCCGTACAGGTTCGTATAGCGAGGTAGGGAAAGTTTCTTATTAGTGACAGGGGTACGGGTTACACGATTAGAGTCCCCCGATGATTTAGGGTTTTTAAAATTCTCGTTGAAATACTCTTCGTTAAGTATGTTCAATTTCACTTTCTCATGTAGGTATCGGTATTATGTTGCAGAACTGAAAGAGTTGATGATAGTCATTTGTCTAATTCTTTTTTATATTTTCAGGAACAATTTCTTTTAGGATTCTTAATTGAAGTACGTATATTTGGTCAAGGTGGCTTTTAAATGTCCTTCCGTAGCTTGATATCATTCACCGAGGCTTTTCCCAACTCAGTTGGGGTCTGCTTTCCAGTCTAACTAGGATTCGGCTGAACTGATATTTTCTGTAAAGCGACTGCCATCTGACCTTCACAACCCATGGGCGATATCGAAGTTCTGTAGTTAGACCGGTCGTATTTTCGATTTAGGGCTCCAACTACCCCTAACGACTGCCATATAGATGATGACAACCGGGACCGACGGCTTAACGTACTCTCTGAGGCACGGAGGGGTCTCAGTGTGTTAAGAAATGGTCACCCATCCTAAGACTGGCCTGAGTCGATGTTGCTTAACCTTGGCAATGTGTTAATATTGTCGGTTAGCACTAGCCCACGAGCCCCTCAAGTCCGAGTCCTTCCGTAGCTTGATAATCCATATGAAATTATGGATTCTGCTAGCGATTTATAGAGAATGAGGAGGGTTTTAAAAGGAACTTTATATTTAATTACAGAACATTTTGCTAGAATTGCTCTTAGTTTATTACACACTAGGTTAATATGATCTTTCCAGTTAAGGCGGTTATCCATCGTTAAACCGAGGTATATTTGATTTTCGACGTGTTCAATAAGGTCACACTTACAGGGCGTATTTGAATTTTTTAGATTATTCTTATGTAAACATGCGTGACAGTGTGCTAATAAGATTGGGAGTAAAAGATTTTCTGTTTTGGCTGGAGCTAATATACATAACCTTAGTCTTTTGTGCATTCAAAACCAGCCCAGCATCATGTGACCATGTTAAGAGTCTCTCAAAGTCCCCTTGAAGACGATTTTGGGCCTCGATAACACTTAGTCCCGGCGGACACTATGCAAGTATCGTCTGCACATTGGAACACGTGTGTGTCTGTGGCATCGTAGCTCCCGAAAGGATGATCCGATTTGGATTTTGTTTTTTTTGTAAGGTGAATTAGTCGGGATGTGGGGTATGGTTTTAACATGTTGTTCTTTTAAGGACTACCTCGGTGGCACAATGGCACTATGTACGGACTGCCACGCTCGAGGTCTCGGGTTCGATTCACGGGTCTGGTGGTTTACTCAGATAATTATCCCAGAGTCTGGAACTTGTGCCCGGTAAATGGCAATAGGCTCGCCCCCTATTACATGGGACCTAACATAGCTGGCGAGATGTGGGTGTGTTTGCACACCTCTGCCTACCCATTCGGGGAAAAGGGCATGTTGCTATGTATGTTTTTTAAGTTACGTAGAACTTATAGTGTGACCTACGTATTTCCTTTTTACAAATTTTCAAAATCTCAAATAGATCTAAAATTAATAAAATATGTAGGTACCTATTTTATTAATTTTATTGGCTGCAATAGACTATTAGTGCCCAGACATTTTTTTTGGGAAATATTTCACACTACAAGCAATGAAGTAATACGAGTAGATTTCATTTACGCTTACAATTTCATTTATAAAAAAAATCAAAAATAATTAATAAAAATTAAAATAAATTAAATAAGCATTTAATCGACAGTTTTTGATATGTGAGAAAATACCACAACTATTCCCAATCACATAACTGCCCACAATAATGTAACGCCATCTCGTAGCGAGTAATAAGACTACCAAACTCAGCGCCATCTAGTAGCAAATCGCAGTACTACTACGTAACGTCTTTCGGGAATGTTCTGTCAAGGTACTTCTATGTAACGTGTTATCTAGAAGCATCTCGAAGGTGTGGAATATTCGCGATATTTCTTCCGTGAAAATTCCAGAGTAATCTAGAGTAATGACCGCACTATAAAGGCGGAGCACTTCGGTGGCGGATGATCAGTATTTCCAGAGCGATAATACGAGTTATACCTGCGAGTTCAAGTGCGATTAAAAGTGTTCAGTGAAGCTTATAGTGAAGTGTAAATTAGTGGTGTAATAAATAAAGTGTTTTGTGGTAGTTTGATCGGCATTTTCCATTCCGTAGAACCCCGGCTCGTAACAATTGGTGTCAGAATTGGGGATTTGGACAATGCCGGTGTTACCGAAAGAAGACACAGAGGGCGTCCGTACCAGGGGTCAGCGCCAGCAGGAGTTGGACAGCAGGCGCTTCGGAGGTAATACGCCGGAGAGGTTGGGTGGTCAGCAGCAGCCAACGGTGGAAGCTTGCCCGCCCACGGTATCTCCAGCGCCAGCACCTCCAGACTTTGCTGCGCTGATGGCGATGCTACAGGAGCAAGCCCGTCGCCAGGAGGAGCAAGCCCGTCGCCAGGAGGAGCAGGCCCGCCACCAGGAGGAGCAAGCCCGCCGGTTGGAAGAACAGCTGCTGCGGGACAAGGAGGAGCAGGCACGCCGCCAGGAGGAGCAGGCACGCCGCCAGGAGGAGCAGGCCCGCCGGTTGGAAGAACAGCTGCTGCGTGACAAGGATGAGCAGACACGCCGCCAGGAGGAGCAGGCACGCCGCCAGGAGGAGCAGGCCCGCCGGTTGGAAGAACAGCTGCTGCGCGACAAGGAGGAGCAGGCACGCCACCAGGAGGAACAGACGCTCCTCATGAAAGATCTTCGAGCGACTTTTGGCAAGGAGATGAATGTGATGAAGGATCAGGTTCATCATGTTGAGAACCGCATCACGGAAGCCGAAACTCGGATTGAAGATGTAAAAAACCAGATTACAGATGTGAGGAAAGAGCTGGGAAATCTGAAAGCTGGAGATGGGATTGCGACTTCCTTACCTGCCGTACCTTCAGCGCGTGGATTTAAAGTACCGCCATTCGATGGGACATCTTCATGGTCGGCCTATAAAAAGCAGTTTGAGGCCGTTAAGAAGGCAAACGGGTGGAGCAAAGCCCAGGCCATGACTGCGCTTACATTGGGTCTGCGAGACAAGGCGTTAACCATCCTAGAAGCTCTCGGAGACGATGTATCCTACGAGCAGCTACTAGCCTTGGAAGCCAGATACGGTGACGCTCACCTGGAACACGTGTATCGTGCGCAGCTGAAGGATCGTGTCCAGCGCACTGGCGAAAACTTGCAACAGTGGGCCCTGGAAGTAGAGAAGCTGGTACGTAAAGCATACCAGTCGGTACCTGCGCTCATCAATGGGAATCTGGTGCAAGCATTCATCGACGGCATCCACGACCTGGAAGTCAGGGCTGCTGTGAGGCTCGGGCACCATGAGACTCTCAAAGACGCCTTGGCTCATGCTTTGGAGGTCGAAGCCGTACGGAAAGATCATCGATCTCACCGCGTCAGGGAAGTTGTAGCATCACCGGCTCGCGACCGTTTCACGAGGTATAGCCCTAGGTGCTACACATGTGGTGAGAGGGGCCACCTTCGATCCAGTTGCCCAAAGCGGACTGCTGAAAGAGAAGAAAGTCGTTCCCAAGAGGATAAGGTGGCTAACGTCACCGCCCAGCAACAGCAGGGAAACGAATAAATGCCAGGACTGCGGGGCGGGTGCTGGCTGATGTTGGAAGAGCCCCAAGGGTTTCGATCTCACAAACCCAGGATGGGAACAGCCTGATCATCAAGGGCGAGGTAAATGGAACACCATGCAAGCTGACAATAGATACTGGAGCATCTCGCACGGTTGTCAGTTCCCGACTTGCAAATCGGTTCCTTGGGGACTCTGCAAACCGTGACCGCATCAACTTGGTAACGGCCACGGGTCAGCGCATACCCGTCCGAGGAGAGAAAGAGATGCAGTTAAAGTTGGGCAATGGAATTTACCTGCATAATGTCATCGTGGCTGACATAATGGACGACTGCATACTGGGCTTAGACTTTATGAGGAAGAACTCTTGTGAGATCGACGTCAAGCAAGGAGCGATGAAATGTGGTCAAGAGGAACTTTTCATGGAAGGAGCGTTATCAGGAAAAGTGTACAGCTTGAAGAAGGTCGTGCTTCCTGCCAGATCAGAAACGACTGTACCAGTTAGTCTCCCTCAGAATTCTGGGCGAACACATCGATGTGTACTCATAGAAGGGATATACAATGAACTTCCATGGAAAATGGCCCGAACTCTGGTAAGAGCCAATGAAGCCTCAGTGGTACGTGTGCTGAACCTTAGTGATAAGGAACACGTGATAGAAAAGAGCACATTGATTGGCACTTGCGAAGAAGTAGATTGGATGCGCCGATGCCAAGAGTTGAGTACTGGGAACATCGTCAACAAGGACGCTAGAAACAACGTGTTGACACTTTTAGAAGACTGTCGTAACATCTTAACGAAGAATGAAATGGACAAGGCTAAGAAGATGTTACTCAAGTACGCCGATATTTTCTCTTCGAGTGATGCTGACATTGGGAAGACTGGATTAGTTCAGCATAAAATCAATACAGGAAATGAGGCACCCATCCGTCAGCGACCAAGGAGACTGCCAGTAGCACGAGAAAAGGAAGTTGAGACCATGATTGAAGGAATGGTAAAAGATGGTGTGATAGAACCATCGTCAAGTCCATGGTGCTCACCTGTAGTGCTGGTGAGGAAGAAAGATGGCAGTATGCGGTTTTGTGTCGCCTATCGTCGTCTGAACGACGTTACGAAAAAGGACAGCTACCCTTTACCAAGGATCGATGACACGTTGGACATGCTGACAGGGGTGAAGTGGTTTAGCACGCTAGACCTGAAAAGTGGCTACTGGCAAGTTGAAATCGATCCGAAGGATAAAGAGAAGACTGCATTTTCCACAGGAAAGGGTTTGTGGCAGTTTAAAGTTATGCCATTTGGATTATGCAACGCCCCGGCTACTTTTGAAAGATTAATGGAAATTGTACTCGCCGGATTGACTGGGGACGCCTGTCTTGTCTATCTAGATGACATTATCATCGTGGGCCGTACGTTAGAAGAGCATCTTCAAAACCTGGAACGCGTGCTTGTAAAGATCCGAAGCGCGAACCTGAAGCTCAGCCCGAAGAAGTGCTCATTCCTCAAACGGCAAGTAAGCTTCCTAGGCTACGTAGTGTCTGAAGATGGTATCCGCACGGATCCAGAGAAAATCATCGCCGTCAAGGATTGGCCAGTTCCAAAGGATAAGACGCAGGTCAGAGCATTTTTGGGTTTGTGCTCATACTACCGGCGATTCGTCCAGAACTTTGCGGATATTGCCAAGCCCTTACACAAGCTCACGGAGGAAAAGCGACAATTCTGCTGGGACGGAAGCTGCGGCATCGCATTCCAGGAGCTAAAGAATCGTCTGTGCAATACACCTATTTTGGGTTATCCTGATGCGGAAAATGAATTTATAGTTGACACAGACGCAAGTGATATCGGACTCGGAGGTGTGTTATCTCAACGGAAAGGAGATCGAGAGGTCGTTATAGCCTACTTCAGCAAATCCTTATCGAAACCTGAAAGGAATTATTGCGTCACGAGGAGAGAATTACTCGCCGTGGTGAAGACATTGCAGCATTTCAGCAAATATTTACTAGGGCGAAAATTCCTTATACGTACCGACCATGCTGCATTGAAGTGGCTATTACAATTCAAGAATCCAGAAGGACAAGTCGCCAGATGGATTGAGCTATTACAGGAATATGACTTTGTAATCGAACATCGCAGTGGGAGATCCCATGGCAACGCAGACGCATTGTCAAGAAGACCTTGCCCTGAAGACTGTAAGCACTGTGCCAAACAGGAGATAAAGGAAGCCATACCTGTGAAGATGCTTAAAACGGATCTGAGCGACGAATGGAAAGAAAGCCTACAACATGCTCAACAGGACGACGCAGACATCAAGCCAATATTTGAGTGGATTAAAGCAAGTGCTCCTAAACCCATGTGGAGTGACGTCGCTTCAATGAGTTCAATCACAAAAAGTTATTGGGCGCAATGTGACAGTTTAGTTATTCAGGATGGAGTCTTGTGCCGCAAATGGGAAAATGCTCGAGGAGACAGCTGTCATTTGCAAATGGTCGTCCCTACAGTTAAGGTCCCAGATGTGCTACAGCTCTACCATAATGGATGTTCAGGGGGCCATATGGGAGTAAAAAGGACTCTGTTGAAGATACGTGAGCGGTTTTACTGGATCCACTGTCGCGACGACGTTGAGGACTGGTGTCGCAAATGTACGAGTTGTGCTGCCGTGAAAGGACCTCATACACGGAGCAGAGGTGCACTGAAACTGTATAACGTTGGGGCACCATGGGAAAGGATAGCCCTAGATGTTGCGGGACCGTTTCCTGAAAGTGAAAGCGGAAACAAGTACTTCATGGTTGTGATGGATTATTTCACGAAGTGGCCAGAAGTCTTCGCTATACCTAATCAAGAAGCTACTACGGTCGCAGATAAATTAGTTCACGAAGTCTTCTGTCGTTTCGGGGTGCCTCTAGAAATCCATAGCGATCAACAAAGACCTTATAATACAACGGACATAGGATCTAGAACAAATCGCAAGAAAATAATGTCCCGAGTCGACCTATACATTATACATAGGCATACATAGATATAAACAAATTTCATATTAAAATTTAAACCTTGATTCAACGGAATAGTGTTCACTTTTGTTTGCACTAATTTATCGCATTACGTAGCTTCTATCTGTCCGCCTGACTAATTCACCTTATGCAGCTTATACTTGAACTACGTGAACATAGAAACAATGGAGTAGGTTTATTTTGTTAAAGTCTTTTAAGGATTCCATGATATGTACCTACGTAGGCGTAATAATTAATGTAAGACTACAATAAATTCCATAATCTTATAAATTGTAATTACTTGTTTATGTTAGACGAAATAAGCTGAAAAACTAATTAACGACTGACAAAGATTTTTTTTTCGAGTCAGTTTCATAATAAGTAATTATTGGCTACTAGCTGATCACCGTGACTCCGCCCGCGAGATATAGTTATCTCGGCCCCGATTCCCGTGGGAATACATTACCGAGAATCCAAATAAAAAGAAAATAACAGTACATACACGAAATAAAATGACATGTGTAATTATATTTATGACAAAACAATGATACCCTGTGAAAATTAAAAACATTTTTGGGCTTATCTCCTCCATTCAATCAAGGGATTCTTGTACAAGTTTCATAAAGATCGGACCTCTTTTTGTTATGTCCATAAAATGAGCCGAACAAACAAGATTGTTATTTTTTGGATCAAAATATTCTTCTCGCCGTGCTAGGGCAATAATATTTTTCCATTGTGCACAGTGTACTGGATCCCGAGGAAAACTGAAATAGATGTTGGTTCATATAACGAAAAAAAAATCATAAAGAGCCAAGGCGTCTCCACTATAATCTTTGTTCCAAATAGTTTTATCGCTATCGGTAATCCGAATAAATCTGAATGGTCATTTTGTTAGTACATTATTCAGTGAAAATGAAATGGTCTCTTTCTTTTTACTGAGCTTGGGATGAGTTCGAAAGAGACAGATAGGTACTTCGGTATTGGACTGGATTGCAATATTTACTTTTGTCTTTTAATTTATTATCGACGAAATACTGTATTTTAAGTGAAATAATAAATTGCAAATAATAAAACAAAAGCATATTTACTGAAAATATGATACACCGTCTTCAATTTGCTTTTTTTTCGTAGTTTTTACACGTTTTTACAATACAGTACGGCATTGTGCAACGTGTTGTCGTTCAGTTGTCAAAATCAAGACTGGCGCGCGATTGTTTCTCTTTTAGCGTTTTGTTTCTCTTTTAGTTCGGACACTTTTGAGCGATGATCCGAAATCCATTGTATTTAAAATCATTGGCGATCAAGGAAGAAATTTTGAATCTCAGGTGTTCCAGGAAATGTGTCGGGTCATGGGTACTCACAAAACCAGAACGACCTCTTACCACCCGCAGTCAGATGGAATGGTGGAGCGATTTAATCAGACATTGGAGAGATATCTGGCAAAAGTTGTGGAAAGCAGGCAAAAAGATTGGGACAAGCACATCCAACCGTTTCTTTTGTCTTACCGAAGTGCGGTTCACGAAAGCACGTCAGTGACACCAGCTTATGCGAACTTTGGAAGAGAATTACGGTTGCCTGCCGACTTAATAACCGGTATACCACCTGACGCTCCACGCAATATCACCGATTATGCGAATGACTTGCGCAGCAGGATGAATGACATTTATGAGCATGTCAGACAATCAGGTCAACAAATGTCTGAAAAGATGAAGACCCGTTACGACCGAAAGACAAACAATAAGAGCTTCGATGAAGGTTCGTTAGTGTGGTTACATAACCCAGTCCGCAGTAAAGGGAAGTCTCCTAAGCTGCAAGCTAAATGGGATGGACCATACCGAGTTGTGACCAAGATTAACGATGTCACTTACCGAATACGGAAGAGTCCAAGAAGTGCGCCAAAGATAGTTCATGTGGATCGATTGGCGCGATATTATGGGCCTGACAATGCTCGGGACGAGCATGTCTTAGGAGGGGGCAGTGTAACGCCATCTCGTAGCGAGTAATAAGACTACCAAACTCAGCGCCATCTAGTAGCAAATCGCAGTACTACTACGTAACGTCTTTCGGGAATGTTCTGTCAAGGTACTTCTATGTAACGTGTTATCTAGAAGCATCTCGAAGGTGTGGAATGTTCGCGATATTTCTTCCGTGAAAATTCCAGAGTAATCTAGAGTAATGACCGCACTATAAAGGCGGAGCACTTCGGTGGCGGATGATCAGTATTTCCAGAGCGATAATACGAGTTATACCTGCGAGTTCAAGTGCGATTAAAAGTGTTCAGTGAAGCTTATAGTGAAGTGTAAATTAGTGGTGTAATAAATAAAGTGTTTTGTGGTAGTTTGATCGGCATTTTCCATTCCGTAGAACCCCGGCTCGTAACAATAAGAATTTTTAATATGTTTAGGTATCTTAAAACATGTGTGAACGACTGTACTTCATTTAACGTTAGTATGTAGAAGTTTACAATTAAATTTAATGGTTTTCTAGGTCAAAAGTCAAGCGAAAATTGGACTGATATTGGGCACTATTTCAAGCACAATTTTTTAAGCCGTAAATTGTACCTATAGCTCGTTCGGTATTCGCGTAGTGAAGTGAGTATGCTGGGCGTAGAACCTACGCCCAGCATACTCACTTAACGAAGCCTATAACTCCGTAGTTATTAGAGCACCGTTTTTTTCTTTTTTGGCACCATTTGGCACTATTTGGGCACAATTTTTTTAAGTATGAATTATGTTTGAAGCTTACACAGATTCCACAAACGAAGGTGAGTATGCTGGGCGAAACCTTCGTCCAGCATACTCATCGAACTATGGCTGTAATTTCTTAAGTATAAGAGCACTAATTTCTTCTTTTGGGCACTAATTTCTTAAGTATAAGAGCACTATTTTTTTCCTTTGGGCACTAATTACCACTATTTTAGCACAATTTTTTGGCATTCATGAAATATCAGGATTCCATGGTGAGTATGCTGGACGAAGGGACACTCTTTTTTATGTTACCTTTTTTATGTTTGTTACCTATCTTTCAACTGGGTAAACCGATTTTGAAAATTTTAATTGAAAGCTACTTCAATTTAGTTCCATTCCAGTAATTTAGTCGGTTCTTTGCATTGATGTTTTAAGTTTTTTTGTTTATTCCAGGCGGTACCTAATGTACAAAGGAATCAACTGCAACTAGTGGGTGTCACCGCCATGTTTATTGCCAGCAAGTATGAAGAGATTTACGCACCAGAAGTGGGAGATTTCATCTATGTCACTGATAATGCATATTCTAAGGCTGACATGTTCCACTGTGAAAGGGATATTATGTCCAAATTGGGCTTCTGTTTAGCTAAACCTGTCCCTCTTCATTTCTTAAGGAGGTAAATATGTCTCTAAACAATATAGATTTACTTTTAGGTCTTCAACAGCTCAGGTAATGCTTATAGTTCACAAGCAAATACCTACGGTGATATCTTTCTTATGGAAGTGGTAATATGCTATCTAATATATAAAATTCTCGTGTCGCGGTGTTTGTAGTTAAACTCCTCCGAAACGGATTGACCGATTCTCATAAAAATTTGTGTGCATATTGGGTAGGTCTGAGAATCGGACAACATCTATTTTCATCCCCCTAAATGTTAAGGGTAGTCCACCCCTAAAGCAAAAGAATGTTTGCCGGGTCAGCTAGTATTCTATACTAATACTTAAAATAAGCTTTGATTGTTTGTTTACCTGGAATAGGTCCGAAACTACTAGGCTGTTTTGAAAAAAACATTAACCTATAAAAAGCTACATTCTTAGCAAGTAACATGGGTTATAGTTATATAACATCAATCATATGACATATGACTACCTCGGTGGCACAATGGCACTATGTACGGACTGCCACGCTCGAGGTCTCGGGTTCGATTCCCGGGTCTGGTGGATAATGTATAATTCTCTTTAGAATTTTACCCAGATAATTATCCCAGAGTCTGGAACTTGTGCCCGGTAAATGGCAATAGGCTCGCCCCCTATTACATGGGACCTAACATAGCTGGCGAGATGTGGGTGTGTTTGCACACCTCTGCCTACCCCTTCGGGGAAAAAGGCGTGATGCTATGTATGTATGTAACATCAATCATGCTTCGGAGTACCAATGAAAAATGTTGTAAGAACTATGTTACCACACGGACCAAGTCGCGAGTGTCCTCTAATAGGCGTAATATGACAGACGTACATCACGCCTATATCCCCGAAGGTCTAGGCAGTAATGCATTACACACCCAGTAATTTTGTTGTTCCCACGTAATAGGGGGCTAGCCTATTGCCGTTACCTGGTTCTATAGAAAATCTATAACCAACCTGTAAATCACACCAAAAATCCAACAGCAAAGACATGGAGTGCTCGGTAGTGCATCTGCTTTAGATGCTCGAGTCTCGGGTTCGATTCCCGGTCGGGACAAACTGTGTGATGGATGACATATACGTTTGTACGGAAGTGTGTATGTATTAAAAAAACTGAACAAGGTAAAGCGATTCTTTACACCGCACCAGAGGTGTCTGCTGTACAAAACGCAGATTAGACCCTGCGTTGAATACTGCTCTCACCTCTGGGACGGCTCCGCGAAGTATTTGCTGGACGCACTCGACGCTATGCAGCGACGCGCTGTTCGCATTATAGACTGTCCGGAGGTAACGGGAAGCCTTGAGCCGCTAGCCCAGCGCCGAACAATTGCTTCCTTGGCCGCGTTCTACCGTATTTACCACGGTGAGTGTTCTGAAGAGCTCTTCAACCTGATCCCACCCTCTCCCTTCCGATCCCGAACAACGCGTGCCGGGCAGAGATGTCACCCTCATACCGTGGAAACCGTCTTCGCGAGAACCGAGCGTTTTAAACGATCGTTTCTCTGCCGAACGATGGTGGCTTGGAACGCCCTGCCTGCGCACGTGTTTCCTCCTACATATAACCCTGGGCTCTTTAAGCGAAGCGTGAAGAGGCACATTACAGGGTCGTCAAGTTGAGGGCCACTCTCTATAGTATTCCTGTGTACTGTGAGAGTCGCCCTCAATTGCCAGACGTCGCCTCAGCTTACCATCAGGCGGGTGGCGTCAATTTGTCGACCTAAATATAAAAAAAAAAAAAAAAAACCCTGGGCTCTTTAAGCGAAGCGTGAAGAGGCACATTACTGGGTCGTCAAGTTGAGGGCCACTCTCTATAGTATTCCTGTGTACTGTGAGAGTCGCCCTCAATTGCCAGACGTCGCCTCAGCTTACCATCAGGCGGGTGGCGTCAATTTGTCGACCTAAATATAATAAAAAAATAAAAAAAAAGTATTTATATCAGTTTATCTAGTACTCATATCACAGGCTTGCTTAGTTTGAGACTAGACGACGTTGTGTGAATTGTCCTAACATATTTATTTATTTATTATTTATCTACTTGTATTTTTGTTGACAATTGGGAATGAAAATAGAACAGTAAATTTTCATGTCTACCAAATAATGAATAGACACTGTTTCGAAAGACTTACAATATTTATTGGGTAAATTATGTAAATAACAAGCGTAGGTCTCAGCTATTTCAGCTGAGAACAACACCATTTCTGGGAATTACTAGTATAGCATTTGTTTATCTATGTCCATAGTGATTTGATTCATAAGATACTTATATTTTTACAGGTTCGTAAAAGCTGCACATGGTACATCAAAAAATCACCACTTAGCCAAATATTTCGTTGACCTTTGCCTGATTGAATATTCAATGGCTCACTATAGACCATCAGAGCTAGCAGCAGCCGCTATCTGTCTTTCACTCCACCTACTATCTGGAAAGCCCCTTGAAGATGTATGGACCTCCACAATGTCATATTATTCTGGGTACACACTTCAACACATTGACATTATCATAAAAAAGCTAGCGAAAGTTGTAGTGAATGTAGGCAATTCAAAATATAAGGCGGTTTACAATAAATACTTAGACACATCGCTTGCTAAAGTTTCTAACTTACCTCAATTGAGGGGTGACGCTATAAATGAATTGGCCGATTCATTACCCAGCTCATGAACGGATAATCCATGTAGATAATATGGGTTTATTAATATATTTAGTAGTGACAAGTATACATATGTGACTGAACTGTTTTTTATAAGATTTGTTTTAGGTACCTGCTTTGCTAGTTTTAGTTTAGTGATTTAATTTTTAGACACATTTTGTATCTCGGTAGAGTTATTGACATGGTAGTAGCTATTATAATACTTATGTAGATTTCTCACCTAACGTTTAGAACTTATATTTATTAATGTGAGTTTTATGTTTACATACATATGACCGATAACCCCAAAGGTGTAGGCACAGTTATGAAATTGAACTCAAATAATGCGTTTTTAGTACTGGATTTGCCAATTATTTGGTACAAGTTTTATATTTGTATATTGTATGTAGCATTCTAAATAATATCTTGTATTTTGACTTAGTAATTTATGGAGGTTTGTCAAAGTCAAATCTCGTGTTTTCAGCAGGAACTGATTAAAAGTATGTGATTTAATTATATATTAAATTAATTTTAAGATACCTTTTATATAAGACAGTAACCAAAAATGTAACATCGCCTAAATACTGGACGGAACAAATCAACATACTTTTACCAGTTAAGTATTGACTAGATTGTTATAATTATAACTAAACGCAGGTATCAATTTAATACTTGTATTAAACTATAGTTTTTGACACAATGTAAATTTCTCTTCGACGTTGAATTCTATTAAATGATTTTTACAGATAAGTTATATAATATTTTGATTCCATGTAATTTTTTTTTGATAGGCGTTCTTGTGATTAGAATATGATGGAATTGTTGATAATAAATCGATTATTATAATTTAATAGCTGCTTAATTTCATGGTGAAACTACGTCAGGGAGAAATACACTGTTTGAAGTGGCTGTTTAAAACAGATTATCTTGCTGACTACACGGTTTAAAACCATCAGTGTTCAATAGAACGTCGTACGGGTATGACGTAATTTGGTTTAGAATTACTGTTTACACGATTCTAAAACTGTTTTAAACAGTGTATTTTGTCCCTTTAATCCTGCTCAATAGAGCCCACCTGTTTCCCGACCCGCACCGCCTAGACTAGACGTATTTTTTATATGATCTCTTATGATATGCGTTCACTTCATCAACTCCAATAATCGTCACCGAATCTCCTCAACCCATTTAGTGACTACTAGTTCACCTTGCGTTACTGAGTATTAGCCGCGTACCCACCTAACGCATAGCTTCGCATGGCAGCCTCTCGGTAGACCGTTGCCGCGCTAGGCAACGCTCACGATAGTAGTAGTTTGTTCGCCTGAAACCGAGCCACTATATACCAACATTAGAAATAAATACGTCCTCGAGCATGATATAAAACGAAAACAACTATTGCAATTCGGTTTGATCAACGCAGAAGCCAACGAATGAGAGACACGCGACGCTCTGTCAACGAGTGGGGAACGCTAAGACAATGTCTTTCATTTTCATCTTTAACAAGCGCGATAACTTGAACCTTTCCGTCAGGGCCGCGCAGACCCCTGGCAGCGCCTGTGTGCGAACCCTATATAGCGCCTTTTTTTATGAATCCTCATGTTTCAGTCTCTTTTTTTTTAATTATATAAAACGAATTCGCTTGCCAATAACTGCGAAAAATTTAACGCGAATCGGTTTTAGGGGCCATTCCAACATCTTTAGGTCCCCAGTGACCTCACCTGCAAGCGGCGCACTTGCTGATCAACGAACGAGGCAATGTGAATTCACCGTATCCATACCTCGGTCTCTACGTGGGTACCAGGTGGTACATCAGTGTAAGTACGGGGGTACCCTCGTGCAGCTGTGATAAAGCCCCCCGAGTAACCCAGCCCAGGTTGGGTTGTGTTGTTGGTTCAGATGCTGCACAGCCGGGCCCGGCGTCTCTAACACCAGAAGTATTTCCAGAGGCGCCCGGCGGACTTTGGCCACCTGTGTGGCCTCTTCGGGGGTTTGGTCGGAATAAAAATCCCGCCTGATTGGGGTTGGGTTTTATCCCGCGTCGGTGAGTGAATCTGGTTGCCCCGATTATGGAGGTCGATGGTCCTGGGCGTAGATGAATCTGCGGCACCATGGCTGCTGACTGCGGAACTCAGCGGGGAGGGTACGCTCCTTCTCCCTCTCGGCCGCCTCCTTCGCGAGCATCACTTGCTCGCCGAAGGATACGGCCGCGTCCCACCTACTCGCGCTGGAGACCATGGCTTGGATCATGGTTACCAGCGCGTAATACAGCGCCAAACCTAAACAACCACCCCCAGGATGCTGCCCCACTAGGTCAAGGATAATCCTGATGTGCGGGTCCCGGTGACCACGCATCAGTGGGGTTTTGGAACCCTTCCGTCCAGCGGGTCGGCTCCCATCTAACCACACGGTTCTAGACGAAGCTAGCCCATGAGTCTTGTCACCGCCGGGCGCCACTGGAAATACGTTGTGCTTGTAACCAGAGACGCCCGGCAACAGACGTTAGAGCGGCAGCGGCCTTGGGCCGCGGAATTAAAAAAAAAAGCGTCTTGTCACGCAGCAGATGTCGGTATACGGGTTCACACGGATACCAGACAGGTCAGATCACGCGCCCACTTTGCTGGATCTACTGGAGCTGGTGAGTCGCCCAGCCCGGTACAGTGTGTCAGTAGGCGCCCCACTGGATAGCTCCGACCACTGTGTCGTCCACGCTGGCCGCCGCTGCCACCTGCACTTGTTGTGCAAATATTCTTAGGAAGTGGATGGTAGAGTACAGCTGTTTATTATAATTGTATTTTTATCACGTTTTCATCTAATTTTGAAGACGTTAAAAAAGTCCTACCTACTTAACCTAACACAGTGTATTGTTTCTAGCCTGAACCTACTGGAATAGTATCTTTTAATTAAACTATCACGTTACAATCTACTCGTATTATAGTATTCTACGGGACTTAGCACGAATCATACCGATAGATATGCACACACCTTTTATGCCTGACGTTTCGACCAGGTAACTACGACCGCTGTAACCTGATCGAAACGTCAGGTACAAAAGGTATGTAGGTACTACCTGTGCACATCTATCGGTATGATTCGTGTTAAATCCCTCAGAATATTATAAATAACATACTAGATTATTATTTTAATTTATATGACAAACCAAACCATTTACCTAATACGCACCACTTTGCACACACTTTCTATTAAAGGATTGTTCAATTATTTTGACTCTCGTTCGTTAAAATAGGGGAATTCCCGTGGCTCCTCTCGGCTTGCGTCGCACGTACCGCATTGGGTTGCGTTCATAAACAAACTCACGGCGGGTGCGCCTTGATGAAGTTGATCTAAGCACAGCGCAGTTCTTTGATTTTAGCTCGTAGGTACTTAGGTACCTACCTAATTATTGTAAACTAAACAGCCCAGCAGTAAACAGCAAACATGAATATTATCTTGGAGGAGCCTTGTACAATGCATTAAGTATGTAGGTTACTTACTTATCGATAGGTACCTACTCTACTAAAAAGAATACGTCTTGGCGCCTGTGTGCGAAGTGTGGGGCGGCTCGGCCCTGCTTTCCGTTTTGTAAAATGTTACAAACACACAGGTTGACCTGGTGCCAATCGCTGACAATACGGCAATTAATTTTATCATTATAATTTCAACGAATGTCACAATAAAATAAAAAGACGGGCCGAGTAGGTAACTCCCGTGGAATGTGCTGTCATCTGCATAGCAATAAATGTTCCCGAGAGATAGCATGATGAGGACGGCACCCCGGCATTTACCCGCATACGTCGTGACTTCTATTGATTCTTAAGTAGGTAGGTAGGTACCTATCTCATCATGAAATGTGTCGAGCATTTTCTGAAGTGAACAATTAATTCCTGTAATGGCTCAGCAACTAAGTTTTTAATAATTGGATAGATATAATCGCTAAGAATAAAACTTCTCATCGATATGAGGAGTTTTATTCGAAGCGACCTAAGTAGGTAGGTAGGACTTAAAGGGGGGGTAAAATATTTTATCATGCTGTGTATAGGTAACGTCACAGATAGGAATAAAATAAGATATTGCTTTGTATAAAAAATTTTTTTTTTTTTGAAACAAAAATTTTTGTGAAAAAAATTTCATGTAAAAACATGGGGAGCCGGCTGTGAAGACGACCTCATTGAGTTGTATTGGCAGGTTATAAATCTTGAGAATTTAAATATATATATATATATATATGTATATATTAAAAACCCAATAAAACAAATGGAGTAAGGAGATGTCAATGGGTTGAGGGCTAAGTTGGCTGACGCCTAAGTAAAAGAATAGGCTTGTGTCCATTAAGAATAAATCGGATTGATATACATCAATCCGATTTATTCATAACGATAACATACGTTAACATACGTTTCTTATGACTATTTCCAATGAATAGATAACAAAAAGTAATATAAATTGGTACACAGAATTAAGATTACTATTATTTTTATAAAATAAGTTCGGAAAAATTAGGCATTCAGTCACGTGACATCAAACACCAATCAGAAAATATGACTTCACAGGTTGCACTCTGACCACAGAGTAAGTATGTATGAACTCTGACTTCTTGTGTCAAGTCGTGTCTGTGATATTGTGCAATTTAATTGTTCGTACGTTTTCTTACAAATACAACAGATTGCCACAGTAAAAGTTCCTCAAACGAAATATCAATATAAATCGACATGGACACAGACACGATATCGAGACAGGATTTATAATAATAAATAGCAAATAGCAGTAATATGCCCAAAATCGACACACGTATAAACAATTTCTTCGGAGTTTTAATACTCGCACTATTACATTCAGGCACTACACAGTACTTGTAATAGTTGTAATAAGACGGATTAGTTTTTAATGATGATTTTCATCACAAATAGTGTTAGCTGCAGCGCCCTCTGGTGAGTTGTCACCGTAACATCTGTCTAGAAACATGTACCAATCTAACTCAAACCCATAACTGTAAACTGCATCAAAATCGAACTAGTAGTTATGGAGAAAAGTGGCAATCAGAAATAATGTTTGCTGCAGCGCCCCCTGGTGAGTTATCACCGTAACACCTATCTAAGAACATTCAACAATCAAACCCAAACTCATAACTGAAAACTGCATCAAAAGCTGGTAGTTTTTGAGGAAATTGGCAACATTGCTTTGAATTGCTTTGAATTTGGAATGTTATATTTTTTTAAACGTTGCTACCTTCTTAGTTTAAAAAAAAAACAATTGGCGGGAAATCATTTGTCAATTGTTTTTTATCACACATCAAAGTTCTACAACAAAAATAATGTGGCTACTTTTAAGCGGTTAATTGAAGAAAACCCGCGGATTACCTATGAGACAATTCGAGGACTATTAGGGATTGGTATGAGTCAAATCCAGAAAATTTTACACGATGAATTGAAAGTTCGGAAACTTTGTTGTCGTTGGATCTCTCATGAACTGACAGCGGAGCAGAAGTGGGCTCGCGTGGAATGGTGCTCACAGATGCTACTGAAGTACGACCACGGACATTCTAATGCTGTTTATGACATTGTCACAGGAGACGAAACGTGGATTTATTGTTTGGAACCCAAAAAAAAAACAGCAATCTTGTGAATGGGTTTTAAAATAAGAACAAGCCAACAAAAGTGAGACAGGCGAGAAACGTTGGTAAAAAAATGATCGCGTTTTTTTTCTCAGCTACGGGTCCCATCTGTACAATTCCACTTAAAGATCAAAAGAGTGTTAATGCCGAGTGGTATTCTACCATTTGTTTACCCAGGGTGTTAGAAAAATTTCGCGTAAGACGACCCAAAAGCCGCGTTCTCCTACATCATGACAACGCTTCTTAACATGGCCAACACCACAAAGTCATTTTTAGCTTCCGAAAAAGTACAACTCGTCATCCATCCTGCGCATAGACCCGACCTAGCACCCTGTGATTTCTGTATTTTCCCCAAAATCAAAGATTTGATGAGAGAAATATTGGATAGAAAAGGGCGTTACCTGGCGAAAATCCATGACAAAGTAATGGTAAGTAAGATGTTAAAAACTTATTAAAATTATAATAGCATTATTTTTCGCAGAGTTAAAAAAGACAACAAAACGTCGACAATTGTTTCGCCTCTAAACGAGACAGTCTTGGCTGTTCTCTTTGAGACAGTCTTGGCTGTTCTCTTTGAGACAGTCTTGATAATGCCTCGTTCAGAGGCAAAACAATTGTCGCCGTTTTGTTGTCTTTTTTAACTCTGCGAAAAAATAATGCTATTATAATTTTAATAAGTTTTTAACATCTTACTTACCATTAATTTGATGAGAGGTTTCACTTTTACCAACTCCCAAGAGGCAGTGATAGCGTTCAATCAGCACGTAGAAAACATGTCTTCAGATCTGTGGTCCTCCTGTTTTAAAAAATGGTTCGATCGCATGAAAAAATGTTTAAAATGTAAAGGAGAGTATTTTGAAAAGCAATAAACATAATATTTTGGTTTTAACATGTTGTTTTTTTAAGTTACGCAAAACTTATAGTGTGACCTACGTATACTCGTACCATCTCCGTTCCGTCGTAGGTAAAAAGCTATGCGTGTCCAGTCTATAGTAGTGCATAATCCTTGTATTATCCTTGTATAATCCTAGTATTATCCTTGTATAATCCTTGCATAATACCGTGAAATTCTCGGCGCTTTTGACCTTTGGGGCGTGAAAAATCTATAACTAAGAAGCGATCTTGCGCTTGAATATTTATATTACGATTAGACGACTAATTTATTGGTTAATAGCTGCAGCGAACTTTAGTTGTAACTCGTGGCAAAAGGCGTTCGTTTTTTGTTCCGGATAGCTTCTCTATACGTAGTAATAATAACTCAATGCCAGTCAAACACATTTTGATTTGTTTCGCAACCTGAGACGTCACCCAAGGCGCCATGACAGATTAGAGCGTTTTCATTACAAATTTAAATACATTTTTTAAATCGCAAAATAAACTATGGAAATTTTAATGATTGTTTTAAATCAAAATAATACATTTTTGTGACTATACCGGGTTATTTGTAATTAACTAGCATCCTCCCAGGGGTAGGTAGCAGACATCATGAGTAACAACGTTTGTTCTACGACTTTTAGTAAAACTGAATACATTACTTAATAATGAGTTTTCAAGTTTTTATTGTCATAACGCGACACTATTAAGTCTATGTTTCATTAATAAACTGAAAAATCCATACGCGCAGGCATGTCTGGGTCGGTGAGTTCCTAGACACGATGAATATCCATTTTGCCTTCGTTGAGAATGACACTCCACGCGAAGAACTGCGATACATTAAACCGTAGCGCGGCGTCATTGGTACTTGCGGCGGGGATATCTTCAAAAAACTCCAGTATCCTTTCTTGTTCCCGTACTGAGTGCCTCGGTGGACGACCACTATCACTGAACCTGGGCTGGAACTGTCCGTAATCGCGTAATCGCTGTGCGGCGGATAACATCGTTGCCCGGCTCGGTGTAGGCAGTTTTGGAAACCTTACTGCATATTGGCGGCAGGCTTCCGCCACATTATCATCACACCTAGCAAGCATCCTCACCATTTCCGTGTATTCCACATTGGAATACTGATAAGGGATGGCGATAGTCAGATCGACGCAACACGGTAACGCGAAATATCGTAGCACACAAGGACAAGTGACACCTGAGACGCCATCGCGCGCGCATCTACTGGCGGCTCGCAAAAAGAAATGGGTACAAGGCCAAAGGCGCTAGCGCCGCGTCGCCCCGCGCCCCGCCTCTTATCTGTGCATTGCATGAATTGATGATAGGAGTTTGTTTACCTAATTTTTACGATGCGCGTAAACTGCGACTTAGAGTTAATAACTGTCAGACGCAAAACTAAATTAATATTTATTTTTGTATGAAAGTAAAATTTAACGAATTATAAAAAGTCGTAGAACAAACGTTGTTACTTATGATGTCAGCTACCTACCCCTGCGATGATTTTGGTTAATTACAAATAACCCTGTATAGATTCAAACTACCTACAGAATTAATCAATTTTTGAAATTTGGGACACAAGCCTATTGTAAATGTAATAATTTTATGATTGTAAAATACATTTAGTCAAGGGGAAGAAAACGACTTTTATTTAAAGTAAGTAGATACGATCCCGCGCACAACGCATACATGCTATCAGTGCACCACGCGACTTGGTGGTTATACTTATAACTGAGCTCAACGTTACTGTGTACCTATGTAGGTAAGTACCTACCCAGCGGCGGCCTTACCCATTGGGCGTTTTTACATTGCACGTAACGATATCGTCACGATATAGGGGAGGTATTGCATTGGTCATGTGTTGTTAAGCAATTTAAGAAATGTTTAAATTGTCATTATGCAGATGGGTACCTCATCAGGTCAGGGGCCTAAGTCGCGTAAATGAACGTATAACGCCATGCTACTGCTATACTACTACGTTGCAACTGTAATTGGTAAAAAAATCGGTGGTCTGCTAAACTCACAAGCAACGCGCCAGGATGGCGCCAGAAAGGCACCAAACCGAATGACTGTAGAGAACAATTATCATTAGGTTAAGTTGAATTTAGGGGTCTCCCTTGTTTGACCGAATGGAATTTGACAAATGTTCACTTCCTAAAAAATTTTTCGCATAATTTCATTTGCCAAATTATTACTTAGCAAAAAATCTATTCACAAAAAATTGTAACGCAAACCTAATGTTTGGGAAATGAACGTTTAAACTATAGCTTGTTTACTAACTAGTACTTTTAACATTTTTTATTTGGTCAAATATTTCAGTTGGAATAACAGTTTTTACGCAAAATCAAATAAGCCAAATATTTTGTATCGAAGAAGAAATTAAAATCTAAATAGTTCAGTTCCGGGTAACCTACTAAAAACAATCTCTTTTTTCTATTAATGCAAGTCGTTTCTGGCACTCGCCGGCCGCTGCCGCGGCACCGCTCGCTTCGCTCGCTCGGCTCGTGCGCGGAGGTCACAGTTTTAACCTAACCTAACCTACCCATTTTGTTTAAAGAAGAAATTAACCTAATCTAAATAGTTGAGTTCCGGGTAACCTACTAAAACCAATCTCTTTTTTCTATTAATGCAAGTCGTTTCTGGCACTCGCCGGCCGCTGCCGCGGCACCACTCGCTTCGATCGCTCGGCTCGTGCGTAGGAGGTCACAGTTTTAACCTAACCTAACCTACCCATTTTGTTTAAAGAAGATATTAACCTAATCTAAATAGTTGAGTTCCGGGTAACCTACTAAAAACAATATCTTTTGTTGTATTGTTTGCTGTAATAAAACATTTGATTAAAGATCAAATGCCATAATGACATTATACTTGGTAATATTTTGCCAAGTAAAAATTTGACCAAATAAAAATATGCGTACTAAAATCATTCGAAATATTGCAATGGTATTTTTTTTTTTTTAATATTTAGGTCGACATATTGACGCCACCGGCCTGATGGTAAGCTGAGGCGACGTCTGGCAATTGAGGGCGACTCTCACAGTACACAGGAATACTATAGAGAGTGGCCCTCAACTTGACGACCCAGTAATGTGCCTCTTCACGCTTCGCTTAAAGAACCCAGGGTTATATGTTGGAGGAAACACGTGCGCAGGCAGGACGTTCCAAACCACTATCGTTCGGCAGAGAAACGAACGTTTAAAACGCTCGGTTCTCGCGAAGACGGTTTCCACGGTATGAGAGTGACATCTCTGCCCGGCACGCGTTGTTCGGGATCGGAAGGGAGAGGGTGGGATCAGGTTGAAGAGCTCTTCAGAACACTCACCGTGGTAAATACGGTAGAACGCGGCCAAGGAAGCAATTGTTCGGCGCTGGGCTAGCGGCTCAAGGCTTCCCGTTACCTCCGGACAGTCTATAATGCGAACGAACAGCGCGTCGCTGCATAGCGTCGAGTGCGTCCAGCAAATACTTCGCGGAGCCGTCCCAGAGGTGAGAGCAGTATTCAACGCAGGGTCTAATCTGCGTTTTGTACAGCAGACACCTCTGGTGCGCTGTAAAGAACAACTGTCACTCACCGGTAATGTCAAGGTTTTTGGGAAGTGGGATGGGACTTGGGACTTTGGGATTTTTTTTATGGGAAGAGATGTAGTTTTATTACTTGTGGGGGCTTCAAAGGGGGTTAGAAAAATAAGTAAAAATTGACCTGAGATGCTTACTTTCCGAGATATCAGGTACTGGGAATCTTGGGTATTTTTGTGGAATGGGAATTACCGGGTTTTTTTTTGCAGGCTAATAGAATAAGTCTCGGTTGGGGTGCAGGGGAACCAAAATTTGCTCAGAATTGTGCTGGGAAGCTCCGCTACCGGAATATAGGGGCTTCAAGTTTTAAGGAAAGTGGGATGATAATTAGGACGAAAAATTTGTTGGAAGATGTACTATGGGGCCGGAAAATGAGGGTTAAATTGACCTGGGATGCTTAGTTTTAGAGATATGGGGTACTGGGAATCTTGGGTATTTTTGCGGGATGAGAATTCCCGGGATTTTTTTTGCAGGCGAATGGAACTTGTGATGGGAGGGAGTGCAGGGGGAAGAAAAAATTGCCCAAAATTTAGGTGGGAAGCTCGGTTCCCAGCTTAAGAAGTAATGTCGGGAGTGACTAAATTCAACTTAACCTAATGATAATTTGTACTCTGCAGTCATTCGGTTTGCAATGGTGCCTTTCTGGCGCCATCCTGGCGCGTTGCTTGTGAGTTTAGCAGACTACCGATTTTTTGACCAATTACAGTTGCAACGTAGCAGTATAGCTTTTTACGTTCATTTATGCGACTTAGGCACCTGACCTGATGAGGTAGGTACTGCAGTACCCATCTGCATAATGACAATTTAAACATTTCTTAAATTGCTTAACAACACATGCCCAATGCAATACCTCCCCTATATTGTGACGATATCGCCACGATATCGTCACGCTATCGTTATCGTGGATGTTGACGCCCAATGGCGAGGCTCCGGGCGGCAGGTCTTTGCGAGGCCCCTTTGTTATATAATACCTCGGCCACCCCTACGTCCATTGCTGGGCGCCCCAGGCACGCACTCGGAAGTATTCCCTACGGCGCCGGCGGACTTTGGCCAACTATGTGGCCTCGACCTCTGTCTGGGGTTGGTTAAGGTTTTATCCCGCATCATTAGAGTCGGGTTTTATCCACCGTCGGTGAGTAAATGTGCGTTCTGCGGGGCTTCAGCACTGCAGCTGATCGTAGATGAGTCTGCGGCGCTCTGGCCACCGACTTCGGAACTCAGCAGAGAGGGTACGCTCCCTCTCCCTCTCGGCAGGCACCTTCGCGAGCATGACGTGCTCGAAGAAGGACACAGGCACGTTCCACCTACTCCCGCTGGAGACCATGGCTCAAGGCATGGTTTCCTCTGAGAGGGTATTCACGCCTAGACCGTGGGTTTCAGCGCTGACTCGCCCACGCTGAGCGCTCCACAAGCGTGTGGAGTGCGGTGCCTTCGCTGGACCCCTCGCAGTGTTAACACTGGAGCGTGACCTCAACATAGATCCGGTCACCGTGCCGCCTGTGCAGCCACTCGTCCATGATCGGTCCTACCGCTGCGACGCGGCGACGGTGGTGGTTCCCCACCGTGGTTGATAAAGGTACACCTTTCATGTCTCCATGAGATCCTGGCGGTGTTGGGAGCGCTGAGGCTCGATTTCTCAGAGACACAGGTCTGTGGTCCCGCTTCATAACCACCTTGAGCCATTGAAACAATGACGCAAAGGCTCTTGCTTCCAGATCCCATGGCCCCTCCATGCTCCCTTCCGGCTAAGAGACATGCTAAGGTGATCGTGCGTTAACCTTTTAATATCTTGCCAGACCGCTAAAGACCTTTCAACGGTCTGTTTAAAACAGTCGCGTTGTTAGCATTTAATCTGGCCGCCCATACCTATGTCTACCGACCATAACTTTAGTTTAATTTACCGTTATGTTATAATCTTAATAAAATGGATAAAATCAAAAATAAAAAAAAACTATATTTAATTTTTTTTTCTTGGGTCGTTACGCGAGGACCCTGCAAGCGCGAGGCTCCGGGCGATTGGCCCGTTCGCCCCCCCCTCCCTAAGGCCGCCACTGTACCTACCTACCTATACATACTTACTTAATTAAGTAACTACGTAATATTTTCGTCGACCTTAGTTCGATTGCCCATTTAAACTCATAATTTAATCAAAAAGCGGAGGAAAGATTTTCTATTCTTATCTCTGATCTTTAGAAGACTTAGAAATGGAACAAAATTGACAGGTCTCATTAAAGTTGAGACAGTTTGTAATGTTGAAAGAGAGGCATTAGAGATGATCGGTTTAACTAAGTAGGATCGGTTTAACTAAGTAGGTACCTACTTACATGATGGTTTAAGTTTAAGATAATTCACAAAATGCAAATCAGTAATGTAGGTACTAGGTAGGTACCTAGGTTTTGTTTACAAGACGATGAAGATGAATTATTATGCCTATGAGTATGACTAGATAAAAGAGCTACTATCCAGAGAAGCATGGCAGCAATGACTTTAGTATTCAGTCAGTTATGTGTGATATCGCATAAAATTTCAGTTAAGACTCACGTGACCATATTAACACTAATTTAGTGTGAATAAGTCAATGCGATGCTGACTGTTTTAGACATGCAGACGCGATGTCTATTGTAAGGTAATTGTAACCTAATTAAACATCGACGAGCTGTATAATCTGCCAAAAAATTGGGGGTCTGCTTGCATCTCGCCCTATTCCCTAATCGGTAGGTAGGTCCTTTTAATTTTAACTTAAATTAAAACAAAAGTTTGGAACGCAATGGCGTGGTGCGTAGATATTTTCAATGTCAATGTTTGGGGACAGATAGTTGGTTCTTGCTCGAACATAGCGAGTCGGTAAGTCGCATAGTGGCTTCCACTCGGCAAATTCGAAGAATTTATTAACGCTTGGCGGTTAGCCGAAACGTTTTTGTGCTCTTTTTCCATTGCCCTTCCAAAGCAAGGCGACTTGTCTAAAAACAGAAATAAAAACTTTTATTTAAAACCAATTTGGTTTGCTATGTTATTACGAATTCTTTTAAGAGACGTGTTTGTTGACTGGCAATGCAGGTAGGTAGTCGAAACTACGATATTTATCCAGGAAAACATTTGGATATAATCCTGCGCACATGTTTCCTCCAACATATAACCCTGGGCTCTTTAAGCGAAGCGTGAAGAGGCACATTACTGGGTCGTCAAGTTGAGGGCCACTCTCTATAGTATTCCTGTGTACTGTGAGAGTCGCCCTCAATTGCCAGACGTCGCCTCAGCTTACCATCAGGCGGGTGGCGTCAATTTGTCGACCTAAATATAAAAAAAAATAAAATAAATAAATAATAATTAGGTAGTTACTACTAAAATTTTATTACAGATTTTAGATTCTATGTAGAAAGTATACCTATACTTTCTACTTAGAATCTAGTATTCTATATAATCTAGTAGTAACTACCTAATTATTATATCCAAATGTTTCCTGGTACCTACCTAATGGTACCTACCTATTTGGACTGATTTTAGGTAAGTTGGTACCTACCAACTTACCTAAAATCAGTCCAAATAGGTAGGTACCTACGCAATTTGTTTCTCACAAAACCGTCTAACTAGTGGCACCCTCAGCTAATCTTTACCTATATTCATCTGCGGATAACGCAGTGGGTTGCGATATTGTATACTTTTAGAAATGTTAATTTTGAATTATTGTTAATATATCGTAACTGTTTGTTGTCCCTAATCAAATAAAATAAAAAATAAAATAAAGTAAAAAATAAAATAATATAAAAAAAATAAAAAACCGTCACCAAGATCGACAGTATGTTTTGGTCCATATATTTTTTGGCACTGTTCTTTACGATACATAAAGGTGAGTGCGCACTGCGCTTTATAAGCGTCATGGCCAATAAACACCCAAGTTATATAGTAGGCGGATAGTTAATACCACGGCTCTATGTCGTTGCATTTTTGCAACTACTATGCAGAGCAATGTATGCACATAGTCGCTGTAATGCCGCTAGAGCCTGTCTCGTAAATATTTCCTGCACGCAATTTACAGCTTTGGGAATCCTCTTAACGGAATACAGGGCAGTTAGTGAACCGGGTATTTATAATTTTAACTATGCCAACCCCGAAACGCTATTGTATATCCTTTCTTTTTGGAAAAACACCAATGAATTTTTATAGGACATTATTTTGCGTGGTTTAGAAAGTACTTCTATGCACCAATTCTACATAACTGGGTGTATAACTATAGCAGATGCAGTAGGTGACTTCTGGAGAGCCTGCGGCTGCTTTTTATTGCGTGAGAACTGGCAGAATGCTGTTAAACCTTACGAACCCTTAATGAGGGACGAAACCCAACGGACTACCTACTTTTATTCCAGTAGGTAAGTTCTCAGCAAATTATTTTAAGAACTATATCTACAAAAACTGAACCGTACCTACATGAAACTCTCAACAGCACTGAAGTGTTGAATGTCGAATTAATAATGTAAAGTATCAGCCAAGTATTCTTTTTGCCTGCGCTTCTGCTCACATCCTACATAACTTAAACTTCAGAATACAATGTTCGTGGCTCCTTTCTTTTTATTCTATTTATTTCTACATTCTACTAACAAACAAAATGAAAACTAAAAAGTATAAAAGTTGCCTCGTGAGCTGTTGTTATCACCTTAGACATCCCAGCGTTAGTTGTGTCTGGTAACAAAATGTTTCATATTATTGTCATGTTATACTTTTCTACTTAACGTCGCGAGTCGCAAGTGTCTGGCAAGTAACGGCGCTTCCGTTGTTTCACCAACTTTTAACGAGTTTGTTGGACACGAGTGGAAGTGCGAGCCGAAGTGCCGCCATCGTTGACAGGACTTCTCGCTGCCACATGTTACACAGTTCACTCTACCTAACTACCTACACGTATTAGGGAGGTACCTATCTAAAGAAACTCGTATTCGTAGTGTGAGTGTGTACCTACTGGTATAATTATACTATGTAGGATCTAGTGTTTTATTTGGGATTAGCTGATTATCGCGGCTCCGTCCGCGTGATTTAGTTTTCTGGTTCCCAAATCTCATGTACACACATTACCGGGATAAAAAGTAGCCTATGTCACTCGGAGATAATGTTGACCTACATATTAGTGAAAGAATTTTCATAAACGGTCCAGTAGTTACGGAGCTTATTCAAGTCAAACAAACGATCAAATCTTTTCTCGATACATATTAGTATAGACTAGCTGATACGGCTTCGCCTACATGGAATGGTTTTATAATTCTCAATTTCATTCCATTTTCATTACTCCTTATCACATCCGCCTGTTCCTGGATAGTTTGTAAACACTGTTGGACTTGGTATGTATCTAGCGCTGCTGTGACGGTATGGTTTGAATATACTTAGATTATATAAATACTTAATACCTACCTACCTATATGCTACAATAGCAATGACAATGATCTACAATGATTAACTTTATCGCTGATGCCAAACAAAGAATGTCTGAAGAATTCTTGGATGCTAGGATTCATGTTTACTCCCAAAATTACTTACTTCAATTCGAACTAATTTTCGAATATGTGATGTGATGTGACTTCTTTTACCCACACATGTGTTGTACACACAGCTACGAAAAGAGTTTTTACTCTATTTTTCGTCACTCAAACAAATGCAAAGCTCAGCTTATCCATCGCGAACTCTAGTTATTGTTGAAAGACTATGCCGTGTAGTGGTGATTGTTTTTTGGAATTCAAATACAAAAGTAATTTTAATACAAAACACCACGTCTCGCTCACGTAGCTTAATGCCGTCATCATCGAAGTGGCAGCACCACAATAGCATGTGTACAATTGCCTTTAAAAGGTTGCCTACGTACAAAAGCGACGTATAAATAACGCAGACTACAGCATTTATGTACATAGGTATAGCTATATGGTAGGTGGTTTTTTGATCGTTTCGATTCCCGGTTCACATGTGATTTTGCAGAAATGAAATAGGTAGGTACATACAACACACTACACACAACAATATTTAAGATACTTTCCCTCCATGTGGCATGATCTTGGGACACACTGTAGAGTAACCTAGTAGTTATATTGCTAGTTGGTAGGGTTATATTTTTCTAAATGAAGATTCCTCACTTTCCCTCAAATATTTTACAATATGAATTGCAGAAACTATAGTCTTCGGCTGAACTTAAACCAGTGACAGTTCCCTTTCCAGAGAAAATGCTCATCTCATGCCAATTTTGTTCATGATTAAGTAGTAACTTGAACCCTACTTAGTATTATACTTCATATGGTATATAAAATAATGAGTGTAAGTATAAATAACTTACTTTGGGTAGTGATACACCTTGTAGCGTTTTCAAAAGCAAGATCCTAAACAAACTGATTTAATGGTCTCATACACTCGTTCATGCTTCTATCTTCAAGAATTTTGTTAGTTAAGTATGCAGATACCTTCCCTTACCTTGTTAATGCAGTGCAGAGAGCAGAGAGGACCATCATCCATCGTCATCCTCACCTGCAGATGTTGCACAGTTGTGCGTTGCTGCTGAAAGGCTGACAGATGGACAAGGCTCTGACAAGACTCAAAGAGCCCGGAAACGACAATAGGTTCATCACCTCGTGGGATCAACTAATCCGCTGTCTACCTCTTTGCTGATTAAGACGTGTTTCCACACATGAATTCCAGGGTTTGTCCAAGAACTCATATTTTAGTCACTCAGTGTATTTTGTGATAATGGTAGGTACCTACTTAAAATATTTGGTGGATTTCTGGTCTGTAAACTTGTTCTGAAAGACTTAACATTCGATTAGCATAGGGATATGAGTATCAAAGCAATAGAGTTTCCATTTCATATTAAGTACGTATATTTATATTTTACTATATTTTTTCACTTTTAAACAAAAAAACCGACTCAACATTAACGAAAAAGTTGAGATATGTAAAGTTCTCTTCAAAACAAATTAATCAAAACCAAACACAACGTAGCAGCTGTAAATCGTTGAAGAGTTCCCTCGACTGACTTTCGGCTCCCTCAACAGATCGATTCCAACCCTTCATTAAATGGTAGTCCTTTATAATACTTAATGAAAAAATTAACAAACGCAATAGTCGCCCTTACAATTTTTGAAGCTTACCCTCGATTTCTCCGTGATCCAATCATCAAATCCTGGTTTCCTTAAAATGAGACCACCTTGGAAATAGCTCCTTTCAAAAAAAAAAAGTATTGAAATCAGTTCATAAACGACGAAGTTATCCGCGAAGAAACATAAAAAAAATATACGTTCGAATTGAAAAACCTCATTTTTTTTAAATTCGGTTAAAAACGTGAAACATTCATAAGTAAAATAAATTATTCTGCCGTATTGAGGCAAATAAGATTTCAAGAATGCGAAGTAACAACGAATAATTTGTCATCATCGGAGTTTCTTTTCGTGTCAAGGATTTGATGTTCGAATCTCACGAGTGGTACCCTCAATTTTATGAAGGAGGTAAGTACCTGTTTTTAAAATGGCCAGTAAACCGACTGCTTTCACAGGCTTTTACTCGTATATATTGAAGTATCGTATATTTTACGATCCATCTCGTTCAAGGGCTCTTGTAATGCGGACGAACATCGTAGGTGGACAAATTGCCTCAATCGTGTTTCACAAGGAATCACCTTGTTTTATAGATGGATTCCTGGATTTTTTAGAATTGTAATTTCATCACATGAAATGTTGCATTGTGTCCTACCTGGTATTCCCAGGATAAATAACTTATGTGTTGTTCTGATGTACCTATTTGTTTATCTTCCACACAGCCGACAAATTTTCGCGATTATAATATTTATAGGATTTAATAAAAAAGGAACTGTCGTTGGGTAAATAATGCTGTAAAACACATAGCTACAGAGCTTCGATATTGTCTATGGATTGTGGAGATCTGATGGCAGTTGCTCCACGGAAAATATTGAAGTTCAGCGCCAGTTAGACTGGAAAGCCAACCCCATCTAGGTTGGGAAACGGATCAGTGGAGGTATGATGAATATTAGTGGGATTTAATAAAACAGAAATTATCATTGCGTAAATAATGGTGTTGGTAACAGGTTGATGTTAGGTCGATTTTGACAGTTTAAGATTAAACGTATCTGATGCCATTTACCAAGCCGTTTCTAACCCGCTTTGACTCATAACATTTACGGCTTCAATTTCAAACGTTTGATGTGTTTAATTACTTAGTTTGTTCTCATTCACACTGCTATGCTTGTTGCGGTCTGCCTTCCTCGAAACGGCTCCTAGTGGTTAGACACACTAATAAAATGGAACCCACGTCAATGTGAGTGGATAGTTACATGCAAAGAACGAAATAATTCAATCTTGTGCTTGTTGCCGTTTGGTAATCTTAATTATATTTAAATATCACCCATCACATAATATTGGAATGTTGTTAAATTACTTAGTATATTTTGAGTGAATAATAGACTAAGCGGGTATTTATGGTTTTGTGTTTGAAACAGACATAAGTTTAAAGCATGGGCTGTGGTTTGGCGTTCCTCAAGGCCGAGTCCTAGGTCCACTACACCAAATACGGACTGTCGCTCTTTGAAAAGACATGTTCACTATCGTAATCTCGATTTAAACAAAAATGGTTCTTCAATAACAAATAAGGTAAGTCGATTCTCCATTTGACTATTCACCGTCAGAACGTTTCGTTTTTGAAAGATTCACCGACAGAACGATTCCCCTATGGATGTTTCGCCGACAGAACGATTCGCATTTGTGTGTTTCGACGACAGGCGTTTTCCACTAAGGACTATTCATCGAAAGAACTTTTCGCCTATGGACGTTTCGTAAACAGCAATATGGCCAAATGAGTGATTCGACGACGAGCCTTTTGAATTATGGCTTATTAATCGAGAAGTAAGCCCCCCTATGTTGTACCTATTGTTAATTGTTTTGTGGCTTTTGATAAATGATAACATTTTAACTTAATGAATATCAGTATTTACTTTTTACCTGTTTTTATTATGTTATTGCAAATATTTGTAAAAAAAATAAAACAAAATTTTGAAAATGATATTTATTTATTTCAACATATTCAATCCAAAGGTAGAAAAATAAATATTTAATAATAATAAAAATAAATAGTTATTTTTTAAGTTATTTGTAATCAAACAAACGTCTTAGATTTTTGATAGCTTAATGATAAACAATACATTACAGCACGAAAAACACTTAAAAATTAACTATTTATTTTTATTATTATTAAATATTTCTTTTTATTATATTCAATCGATTAATGATAGCTAGCATATCCCTAACTAGCTGTTGCCCGCTTGTTTTTATATATTACTAGCTGATCGCCGCCGCTCCACCCGTGCGATTTAGTTTACTCGTTCCCGGTTCCCGCGGGAACACATTACCGGGATAAAAAGTAGCCTATGTTACTCAAAGTGAATGTAGCTTTCCAATGGTGAAAGAATTTTTGAAATCGCCTCAGTAGTTTTTGAGTTTATTCATTACAAACATACAAAAATACAAATCTTTCCTCTTTTTAATAGTAGTATAGATAAATTATAAGTACAGCACCTTTCGATTCATTATGTTGAAATAAATAAATATCATTTTTCAAAATTTTGTTTTATTTTTTTTACAAATATTTGCAATAACATAATAAAAACAGTTAAAAAGTAAATACTGATATTCATTAAGTTTAAATGTTATCATTTATCAAAAGCCACAAAACAATTAACAATAGGTACAATATAGGCGGGCTTACTTCTCGATTAATAAGCCATAATTCAAAAGGCTCGTCGTCGAATCACTCATTTGGCCATATTGCTGTTTACGAAACGTCCATAGGCGAAAAGTTCTTTCGATGAATAGTCCATAGTGGAAAACGCCTATCGGCGAAACACACAAATGCGAACCGTTCTGTCGGCGAAACGTCCATAGGGGAATCGTTCTGTCGGTGAATCTTTCAAAAATGAAACGTTCTGACGGTGAATAGTCCAATGGAGAATCGACTGTCGATGAACGGTTGCAGAATCTTTTTGTACAAATTTTTTCTTTAGACAAAATAACGTACAAAAGTATGACCAGCTAATATTAGACTTTGTACGTGAATACAACGTGCGACAGTGATATGGGTGACCCCGAAAGGGTAATCGATAGGGTTGGACAGATTTAAAGAGAATCGATTAGGTACCTACTTACATAATAATATTATTTTGTGATTTTTCTACAACATAAAATTGACCGTACTTTCATACTTATCACACGTACCTATGTATTATTATTGTTCAATTCTATGAACATCAGCAGCAAACACAACAAAAAATATTGTTGTCGATTTGATATGATTGTAATGTCACTTTAAGTGGCATAATGCTTTGTACCATACTTACATTTCCTTTCCCTATTTGTTGGACATTTGGGAATACCCTTGAAATTATATTCTCAGGACATTATGTCTGGCAGGCAACCCCATAACCCGTAAAAATTGTAAGTTTTTAGTTAGTTGCAAGAAATTCAATATTAGGTAAAGTACTAAAAACATATCAGTCTTTGTAGGTACATATATAAACTTAAATAGTTAAAACACTTAAATAGTTTAAATTAAATAGTTTAATAAAAACTTAAATAGTAAAACACTATAAGTTTTGCTGCGTAACTTAAAAAAAAACAATATGTTAAAACCAAAATATTATGTTTATTGCTTTTCGAAATACTTTCCTTTACAGTTTAAACATTTTTTCATGCGATCGAACCATTTGATAAATGATAAATAGATTTTACGATGTGAAAAATGTATATATTCTCATTTTGAAAAAGACTACCCCGGTGGAACAATAGTACTATGTACGGACTGCCACGCTCGAGGTCTCGGGTTCGATTCCCGGGTCTGGTGGATAATGTATAATTCTCTTTAGAATTTTACCCAGATAATTATCCCAGAGTCTGGAACTTGTGCCCGGTAAATGGCAATAGGCTCGCCCCCTATTACATGGGACCTAACATAGCTGGCGAGATGTGGGTGTGTTTGCACACCTCTGCCTACCCCTTCGGGGAAAAAGGCGTGATGCTATGTTATATGTTATGTAATGTTTGAAAAATAGTCAGTTGAAGCTTAAGATCTGATAAGTATTCTGCCGCAGGATTTTTTTTGAATTCGATCAAAACTCGCCGAGATAAAAAATGTTGAATGTGACCATTTTTGCGCTTTAAAATGGTTGTAACTTCTTTAAAACGCATTTTTTGGAAAATATCAAAAAGTAAAAAGTGTTCTATTTTGCCCGTTTTACCCTTAGAAATCATTTTCCAATATAAAAACCAACTTTTTATCAGATAACAAATTAATTTGTTTATAACAATTAATAGCTCAACCGCACAAATTTTATTTTCTTACCAATTGACGCCTTTTGGTCCAAGGTTTACAAAAAGTACAAATTTGTATAGGGGAAATCACATTTTCACTGATTGGTCAGTCATTTTAGTTTTTCAGGGGGTTCTCCGCTTACCTAATGTGTGATAAAAAACAATTGACAAATGATTTCCCGCCAATTGTTTTTTTTATTACTAAGAAGGTTGCAACCTTTAAAAAAATATAACATTCGAAATTCAAATAGTTCCGATTAGCTAGAAGTGCAAAACTTTTAGTGTGCCTCATGTATTACCTACCTAACAATTACCTACTTATACAAAGTTTCTTTACTTATACAGATTCTTCAAGCTAACCGTTTAGATTTTAGAGAGCCCCCTCTGTTTTAAGAAAAAATGCGCTTTAAAGTTGAATATCTCGCAAACGGACACCTAAATCAAAAAATTGTCTTAGAATCCTCCCGTTTTAATAATACCTATCGAATGATACCCTACACTACGGGGTCGACGCGAAAAAAAATGTTTTTTTTTCACTTTACTTGTAGGGTAGGTACGTAGGGTACCATAGAAAAAAATATTTTTCATAATTTTATTGTATCCGTGCAAAATTTCGTCTTTCTAGCACTAACCGTTCGTAAGAAAAACCAAGGACGCACGGAGGTACATGACGAAACTATAAGGGTTCCGAGACTTTTACTACGGAACCCTAAAAATGGTTTTAGTACCTACCAATAATTTACTGGCATTACCTGGATGGACTACGATATATAGTATCACAAAAGTTTGTTAGCTAGCAAGTTAATAAATATAAAATCTTACCATGTCCCTCTGTCGAAGCCATCCAACCGGACCACAACCACATTAGTTGAATGCAAGCCACTTAGGAAAATGAATGTAAAACGCGGATAAACCAAAGCCTATTTTCTGCGCGAAGTACAACGGGCGGTTACAAATTGCTTTGGGCAGAGCGTAAATTTTAATTTTATCTCTAATACCCAAATGAGTACCGTGACTCGACATAATAAATGTACTCTTCCCACGTTAGCGCTGCGGTCGTTTCATGTACACCAATGTTCACGGCGTATCCCCGTCGTAATACATAGCCGGCAATATCAGTGAACTGTGAATCACTTGCCGAATCACCCACTGTGAATGCGTGTCACATTCATGACTGAAATATTTATTTTGTGAAATAACAAGTATTTTGAGTAGGTAGAGAGTGTGACGTACTGATATTTATTAAGTAACAGAAGATCGTCGCCGCTCCACCCGCGTGATATAGTTTTCTGCGGAAGCCTCGCAGTGTTGACACGCGGGTGTGACCTCACGATGCATGCGAAACAGATACTCACCGAAGTTTCCATGCTCGGTGATGATCTGTGTCGCACGATACGTGAAGCCACCGTGCTGCCTCTGCAGCCACTCCTCCATGATCGGTCTCACCGCCGCGATGGTGGTGGTTCCCCACTTTGGTTGCTCAAGTCGCACCTTCCATGTCTCCATGAGATCCTGGCGGAGTTGGGACCGCTGAGCCTCGATTTCTCGAGACGCAGGCCTGTGGTCCCGCTAATACTGAGAGGTGGAAAAGATAAAATTTTCAGATGAGTACGAGTACTTACGTCACCAATATTACGCCCACACCATGTTTTTGTTAATTTTATTAAATGTAGCTACCGACACACTAAATATCTCCTGCTTTATTATGGTATTCATGCCTCGTCAAGTCATCGTCATCGTTAAATTAAGCTACGTTGGCAATGTTGTCACAAGTTCACAACGCGGTAGAAGCGAATGATTTTGTAACAAGTTGCTTCGGCAACATTAAACGACAGCCTCGAGCTCGGTCCTGGAAGTAATTTTTAAGCCATTACTTATACATCTGTCATCGATTTGGTTTTTCGAGAGAAAACTACAAGCAAGACTAACTTTCAGGCAATCAGCAGACTGAACTTCAAGAATGGTAAATCAAAGGGTTTCACTTTTATGAAGACTTATTTCAGGCTTACCTTCCAGTTGATATTAGATTTAATCTGACTCGGAGTTTTAGGATTGAATTTTGTTTACAATTTGGAATGGGTACCTATACAACTTCCAGGCTTTGTTAGAATACCGTTGGGAACTCAGGATACGGTTGTTTAGAAATTCCTTTTAAATGAAATCGTACTTATATGAGGTTGAGTTTAGTAACTACGCAGCCTATTTAATATTCAATGGGCGGAACGATTCTGATGTTTATTTAATAAAGTTTATTGTGGATATTTGTTTGTCCGGGTTGGGTCAATTGTTGCGTTTTTTATTAACACATGAATGCTCAGGCACCTTTTATAAACAGTAAAATTGTTTATTTTCTAAATAAAATATGTTATATGTTGTTGTGTATTGTTCATATTTTGTGGTGCCAATCCGATCTGGGCAGCAGGCAGCGAATGCACCGTCGACTGTCAATGTGACACGTGTGATACGTGGTGATACTGACAATCGACGATCGGCAGCTCGTGCTGCCGCTGCCGTATTGGAATGATTTTGACACTTTTGGTAGTCATCCATATAAATACGAGTACACAGGTAGAGGACCGGTCGTGCAGCTGCTGTCGGCTTGATTTTGTTTAATGTGCTGCCTGCATTTGCAGCTTGCAGCCGTGATTGGAATGGCACCTTAATTCAGATATCAGCAGTTCACCAGGTTCCTTCCATCGTCATCAAAAGATTTCCTGATCGAGTTGTCCTACGATGTTATCTTGCAATAGAATAAGGTGAAGGTACGTGTGTACGGTCCGATACTGTGAATGAATTACTTAACATTTTAGCTGACGTGAATCGCGTGTAGCTTCACTTCGTTAATTTAAATTATATGAGAGAATTCACGAGATGGGATGTTTCTTCGTCGGCAAACAATTAATTACCAGGGTTATTAATCCGGGACATTAGTTAGGGTAGCGCGTTGTCAGCGAGCCCTCGGATAGCAGCGTGTCCGCACTTTGCCCTTAGCCACAACGATATTTAAATCATTGTTGTTAAATATTCTAGCAGTACTAGGTCTACCTATTGTCGTCATAGATCTTTGTTTAGGATAATTTTAAATAGTTCAGTTCATTGGGAGTAATTTTATAGAGTAGATAATTGTGTGAATGTTCCGGGATTCATGTTTTGATCTACTCTTTTCGTTTAGTAGGTATAGATTAGACTAATAAGTAGGAAAATTATAAACTTGAAATAAAGAGCTTTGAAAGGGTTACCTACCTAAGAACTTGAAAGATTTATTTATTTATTTTATTTATTTTCCACTTATATTATGATATTATAGGTAGATACCTACCTAGTTCTACGCCAGTTTAAAGCCTTGAAGGTTGAACTACAGAAGAAAGTTTACCTTAAAACGCGAATTTGATGAGATGAGAAAAGAGATGAGAATGCATACTAACAGATAACTGGAGCAATCACAGGAAAATAAGAGAGAGAACCCACTTTCTATCTATCTTCGCGTCCATAAGGGTAAGTAATAGAGTCCGTTAGTCAAGATTGCTAATATGAACACTGCTTTATGAGGCATACGACCGAATACTGAAACGTCACTCAAATATTTAGAAGCTGTTTAAATGCTTGAGCAACCCTAAAACTTAAATTCACGTTGTAGTATTAGGCCGTATGGATAGTTACGGCTTTATTCAAATTACTTTTTATATTTTAAATATTTTTGGACGTTCTCACACAACGTCATGGGATTTAGAAAACTGATTAACATAATATAGTTTATTTTAATACACATACAATAAATATTTAGATTATTATAATCTAATATAATATTTACAAGGAACAGGAAAATAAAATTAAGCAAAACTTAGGAAACTTACAAACTATACAATCTAAAACTACTTAAAATAAATATATTAAGCAGGGAGTTTTATGTAGGCAGAATGCTCATAACATAATTATAATCGCTAGCTGATGTTCACTCTGGGGGTGATTTCCGGGGTTTCTGGAAAAGTACCAACAAACTGGGTGGTGTTGCTGGTCTTCCTGTGAGCGTCGATGGCGTGAGCGATCCTAATGACATAGCAAATGCGTTTAAAAGGCATTTTTCTATAACATCTCCGCTGGGTCAGGCTCTGACGGTGCTCAAGGTTGATAGTAAAAAGCAATCAATTACCACCTTTCTTGCAAAAAATGTGAGTAATGCCATTCGAGCTATATCGCGCGGTAAGTCGCCGGGATATGATGGACTCAGCATTGAGCACCTTCTGCATGCTGGACCACATATATCTAGACTTCTTGCTATGTTCTACTCATTGTGTGTGAGTCACTCATACCTGCTGGAAGACCTGATGAAAACGGTGGTGGTACCAGTAGTTAAAAATAAAACTGGAAACCTTTCAGATAAAAATAACTACCGACCTATATCACTAGCCACTGTCATTGCCAAAGTACTTGACGGTCTACTTGAGGCCCAGTTAAATAGATACGTTCCTATACACGCTAACCAGTTCGGGTTTCGCCCTCGTCTGTCCACTGAAAGTGCGATACTGTGCCTCAAGCATACTGTTAAGTACTATACAAATCGAAAGACTCCTGTTTACGCTTGCTTCCACGACCTGTCAAGGGCCTTCGATCTGGTCTCATATGACCTTCTGTGGGAGAAGCTGTCGGGTACTAATTTGCCACGGGAACTGGTCTGCATGTTCCAATACTGGTATTCACATCAACGTAACAGTGTTAGGTGGGCGGGGCATTGTCGGACTCCTATCAGCTTGAATGCGGTGTTAGGCAGGGAGGACTGTCCTCTCCGACCCTATTTAATTTATACGTCAATGGATTGATTGAGACACTGACTGGGCAACATGTCGGCTGCCATATTGATGGTGTTTGTGTTAATAATTTAAGTTACGTAGACGACATGGTACTCCTCAGTGCGTCGGTCTGTGGTCTGAGACAGCTGATACGTACTTGCGAGAAGTATGCCTGTGATCAGGATTACTGTACAATGTAAAAAAGAGCCCGTGATTGGTCTTTGAGGCCGGTGGTGACTGCCCCCAGGATATACCTAGTACCTAGTAGGCTAGCTTGAATCGGTCCCGTTGTCCCGAATAACTAGGTTTAAATATCTAGGGCATGTGGTCACGGCCGACCTTAGGGATAATGAAGACATTGAGCGTGAGCGGAGAGCATTGTCGGTGAGAGCTAATATGATAGCTCGCAGGTTTGCACGTTGTTCAGCTGAAATCAAAATTACATTCTTCCAAGCATATTGTACATCCCTTTACACGTGTAATCTGTGGGCGGATTATAATAAAAAGAAATACAGTGACCTCCGCGTCCTGTATAACAACGCGTTTAGAATGTTGTTGGGGCTGCCTCGATTCTGTAGTGCCTCGGGAATGTTCGCGGACGCACATACCGCATGTTTTCATGCGACTGTGCGCTCGCGGGCAGCCTCGTTGGTCGCAGGGTGCGGGACAGCTCGATCAGCGTCCTACAAATGATATCAAAGAGCCTAGACTGTCCGTACCTCCGACATTGTTGCGAGAGGCATATTTCTGTTCCGATGCCGAAGAGGCTATATTGAATTAAATTAGATATATAAATATATACTTAATTTATTAATTTATACTATTAATTTGACTAATTTGGACTATGTATGTAATGCTAGAACATTTAAATTTTATATTGACTGTTTTACTTGACTATGTACCTACTTATAGACTAATTACTGACTGTTAAAATGTAATACCTAAATATACGAAATTCAAAATTTGAAATTATATAATGACCACTTTGACTGTATATGTACGAGTATATTGATTTAATGATAATGTTATTTCATTTTTGTATGTTCGATTTATGGGTTGAAAACCTGAAATAAATGAATTTTAATTTTTAATTTAATTTTAATAATAATGTATATTTCTATAATTATATTATTATTCTATTCCCATAATTATATATTTCTAAATACATACACAACATACCTACATCGAAATCACCCAAACTCTGAAACAAACATTTGTGGATCACACAAATATTAATATTTGATTCGACCCGGGAATCGAACTCGTGACTCCGGAGTCGAAAGCCGATGTACTACCGACCACGCCACCGAAATCATTAGCAAACATTAGTTGTTACTTATTGTAGGTACGTTGAGTGTTAATTTAGTATCGACAAGCGGCCAGGGTCAACGATGTATGTGTTTAGCCGGAGGGCTGATAACGTCCATGTAATCCGACAATATACACTTATTGCGTCCCTCGTTACATCCAATCACTAACGGTGACCCGCGACGTAGTTCGCGTGGAATTACTATTCACTGAATATATTAGACCCATTCTTGTTACGTTACGCGGATTTAAAAAAAAAACATTTATACCAACTTACTTTTCATAAATAAATCGGCTACCCGAATTTAATAAATATATGTTTTCTTTAATTCATTTTTACTTTCAGATTTGGAAGTATTGTGATAGAAAGAAAGAAAGAGAAAGAAAAACATTTATTACTCCACTTAGGTACTTATATAAAATAACAAAAAACAACGAAAACAGTAACAGTTTGGTAGTAGTAATAAAATAAATTGAAATAATAAAAATACATAAACGTGGAGTAAAAGGCCGTCTCTCAGCGTTATGCTGTCTGCGTGGTGCAAAGCAGACAGCGCTGGTTTTCAGAGACGGTCTGTGAGAAAAGAAATACTATTACATCGAAATACCAGGAACAAATAAAGAAAAAGAGACACCGTAAACAAAGTTAAACAATTAAAAAAGGAAAGGAACATTAATAGGAAAGAAATTTTAAAATAACAAAAAAAACACATAAACACAAAACAAACAAATGATCGTTACAGCTGATGGGAAGCTCATTGACATAACTGTTCCAAAAACGGCTCGAACAATTTTCTTTAAATATTCATCAATTGTAGTTAAAAGGTCGTCGAAAATAAGCGGCATTTTCAGGAAAATTCTAAATAACAATTTGTGAATTTTTTTGCATGTTATTTTAATATCGAAAGTGGAAAAAATATAATGGAACGTTATCCCATGACAATCAATTTATTTTTAATTCGTAGGTACTTGAGATTACGTTATTTAAACTGACTCTTCAGTTTTATAATGTCTGGGTTGGACTTGAATAACGTGAATAATACGTCTACCTAATAATAATAAGTCTGGTCACACTATAAGTTTTGCGTAACTTAAAAATAACAACATGTTAAGGGCCCAGATCGTGAAAATCACCGAAAAGAGTGTTACGATTTTTCATATTTAACCTATTTACATATGATTAATAACAACGATAATTTGTATATATTAAAATTAAAGACCAAAAATGATGTTAGTGCTAATTTTAACTCTTAAAACCCTGTAGTTGTTATATAATAAACGTCAACAAACGCACAAAATTGAGAAAAAATTCGAAAACCTGCCTTCGTATTTTTCAGATTTAACCCAATAAATCAACACAAATTGATAAAAAGAAACACTTTTTGAACACTGAAAAAGCCAATAAATATAACCATGTACTTTTTTTTGTACCTTTACAAACAAAGACTTCCCCTTTTAAAGCCCTAAAATCTAGATATGTTTTACGTAAATTCTCCATAGAAAAATGTATGCAAATTCAAACGCGTCCCGATAGAACGATCGTCGCAACTAATCGCCAGTGCGCCATAGAATTTCAAAGTGACTCCACGCGTGTCGGATGCTACAGCAAAATTACGTGTTGTGAATTTGTGTTTTTTGTGAAAAACTGTAAGTACAATATTTTTATAACTAATTTACTTTCAGTAAATAGAAAGTACCGATATAATGAAAGTCTGAAAGAAAACCATGATGGAACTAGATATAAATCGTAAGAAATACAAAATTATTTAATTTGTTGCGTAGGTCATTTTATGAACCTTGTAAAGTAGGTATCAATTCAGGCTTGAAACAATCAAAGCCCTGCCCACCTTATTTTCTCGAGATATGAACTGGCGGGGTATATAGTTCTCTGCACGACATACATAGATTTTTCAACATGATAAAGGCAATAGGTATCATAAACGTAATTGGTAATAGAGGGTCTCTTTTCGCAGGATAATTTGCTGAGTGCCATGCCAGCGAAAAGAAAATTTAGTACGCATTATAAAAACGTGAAAGCCAAAAGATCTCGGAATAAAATGTAAGTTCCTCCCTACTTATTTATTTACCTGCCTACTTGACTACGTCTTGTCCTAAATACCTAGAAAAAATTTACTAGATTTGTGTTAGTGTCAAGTAAAAATCCTAGTTTTATTACTTTTATTTGTGTGTATGCTTATCATGTCTTAGTAGTAATAATAATATAATCTATTTGCATTTTGAACAGGGTAGGTACATTACAAAGCAAATAGGTACAATGATTTAGATCGCCTGATTCAGACATATACCTACAACAGCATGTAAATATTGATTTGACATGTAATTAGATAGGTACACAATTAGGTATGTCAGTCTAAGAAGAAAAATTACAATGTCCAGTAGGTAATAATTACGTAATTTCAATATCTATATAAGTAATAAAGTCAATTTCTATAGGAACAATTTTCATAATAATAAATTTTATTACATAATATAGTATTAGTTTTCATATATTTATGTATTTCAAAGCAATGAGTTTGCTTACACTATTATTAGTTACAGTATTATTAGTTTTCATGTTCATCATGTCTAAATATGTGGAAGTGGAAGTAGGTATGTTTCCTATCAGAAATTGCACGGGCGCGCGCGCGCCGTGCCTGGCGTAGGGTTGTACAAAAATTACAAAATAAATAAAAAGTGGATATTGATGAATAATATTTCCAGTACTGAAAATGAAGAAAACCTTCAGGCCGAGACTCCGAGCAACACTGCTACGCGCTGTATAGAGGTAAGTTGTTATACGTAATTCTTGTAGACTTGTTACATAAATAAACAAACTAGCTAGTGATGGGCGAAGACAAAATCTCAGTACCTACAGTTTTTTTTTGCAATATTTATTATTTTCATTGTGAGACAAACACATACTTCTCAATTACTTTCTCAAAAGAAAATTCACGTTCAAATCTCGTATTTTACCAAAATCAAGAATTTTTTTGTAAAATATTATCTTTTACGCGACTGGTGTACGTATGTATGTATGTATACTAAGTAATATATCTTTGTGGCACGATAAGTTCAAAATTATTGAACCGATTTTAATGTTTTTAGTATCATTAGAATTGTCTTCTAAGCCCGAGTGACATAGAATAAGTGACGCCATAAAAAACCAATACGTATAGCGTAAAGGAAATTTATAATTTCTGTTCATCACGAACATAATATTGTATGAATTCTTTTGCACTTTTATATTTGTCTTCGTCAGTTATGAATATAAATAAATAAACAATAAAAATGTTAAAACCCGACAGATTAAAAAATGAAAATGTGTAATAAAAATAAATAACAACACCATTGTAATATAGCGTATTTAGCAGTCGGGGCCTATTTCTAAAGAAATATTTAGCTAGTCAGGAATATCTTCGAGCCTGTGAGGATTTCAATGGGTCTCAACTGTTGAATTCGATTTATTACAATAGTGTTCTTATTTATTTTTATGTAACATAATTCAAGACCGTAGACTTGTTTTCTTTTTACCTTTTGAGTTTTTATGCATATAGTCGGATTTATTAAATTTATGACGTGATAACGTCTTATAAATCGATGAACACCGGCAACACGCACAAAAAAGTGTCACATTATGTCACGCTAGGGTCAAGCGAGAGCGCAGTACAAGCGATGGAGAATAATATTATGACGTTATCCGATAAAATTATCGTCCTAAACCGACTTTACAAGCAACCAGTTTTTTATTATGTTTATTTATTCACTTTCATAATTGACGAAGACTGATAAAAACGTTTAAGATTTTGATCTAGTGTTCTGTGTTTCAAAGATGTATTCTAAGGGAGTTCTTAGCTATGTTTGAAGAAATTTGGCCCATACCTTTTGAATTATTTTTTATAATAAAAATCAAGCCATTATCTTTCTTTACAGGAACTAGTTATTGACAACCGTCAAGAGGGAAAGGTGGATGAAGTGGAAGTTGGGCGTAGAGTAGTGGATATTTCTTTTTTTTTTAAAGCTCTTCAGGCCATAGGGGACCACGGTCCAATGGATTGTAAGTTAAGTTACCTCAGTATAATAGGTGAAGTAAAAGTTGGTCTGGACTCAAAACTCATCATAAAATGTAGTATGTGTAATATGAAATTTACTGTGTGTTTGGTTGAAAAGAAAGAAGATAGCATGGAAGTGAATCATCAAATTGTGTCTGGTATCATATCATCTGGTGGGAGCTACTCTCAGTTAAAAACATTAAGTGCCGCAGTAGCCCTACCAATCATGTCACCTTCATTGTACAATGAAATTAATAATACGGTTTGCGATTGGTGGGAAAAGACAGCAGCACATTCCATGGCAGAAGCTGTCAAGGAAGAAGCGGAGTACGCAGTGTCTATAGGTAGTGTTGATAAAAATGGTACACCATTAATATCTGTTGCTGTTGACGGTTGTTGGAGCAAGAGATCTTATGGTAAGAATTTTTCCGCCTTATCCGGCGCAGCTGCGATAATTGGCATTAAAACTAATAAAGTATTGTTTTTTGGAGTTAAAAATAAATACTGCGTAGTCTGTGCACGAGCCGCAAAGAACAACAGTCAGCCCCCGGAACACCATTGTTTCAAGAATTATTCAGGATCATCTACCGGGATGGAATCGACCATAATAGTTGAGGGGTTTAAACGTTCCTTTGTTGATCACGGTGTAATTTATAATAAATTTGTAGCAGACGGCGATTCCAGTACTTATAAAAAAATATTAGATTCGCGTCCGTACGATAATTTAATAGTAGAGAAAATTGAATGCGAAAATCATCTTTTACGAAACTACTGCAATAGCTTTTTTTTTTTTTTTTTTAATTCCGCGGCCCAAGGCCGCGGCCGCTCTAACGTCCGTTGCCGGGCGTCCCTGGTTACTAGCAGAGGGTATGTCCAGTGGCGCCCGGCGGACTTTGACCACCGCTGTGGTCTCTGCGGGTGTTTGGTCGGGACGAGAATCCCGCGTCATTGGGGTCGGGTTTTATCCCGCGTCAGTGAGTGAATCTGGTTGCGTGCTATGGGGCAAAGGCCCCGCAGCACCGCAACCCTTCTAGCCTGCTTCTGTAAGGACGGTGGGTGGCGATCCCGCCGTCCTCAGGCCCCGATCATGGAGGACGATAGTCTTGGGCGTAGTCGCGTAGTCTGGGGCGGCCTGGCCGCCGACTACGGAACTCGGCGGGGAGGGTACGCTCCCTCTCCCTCCCGGCCGCCTCCTTCGCGAGCATGACTTGCTCGCAGAAGGACACGGCCGCGTTCCACCTACTCCCGCTGGATACCATGGCTTGGAGCATGGTCCCCAGCGAGAGGGTATCCACGCCCAGACCCACTACGAGGTCCCGGCGCTGACTCGCCCACGCTGAGCACTCCACCAACGTGTGGAGTGCGGTGTCGTCGTCGGAAACCTCGCAGTGTTGACACCGGGGTGTGACCTCACGATGCATGCGAAACAGATAGCTACCGAAGCATCCATGCCCGGCAACCATCTGCGTCGCACGGTACGTGAGGTCACCATGCTGCCTCTGCAGCCAATCGTCCATGATCGGTCTCACCGCCGCGATGAAGATGGCACCCCCCTTGGGTTGCTCAAGTCGCACCCTCCATGACTCCATGAGATCCTGGCGGAGTTGGGACCGCTGGTCCTCGATTTCTCGAGACGCAGGCCTGTGGTCCCGCTCCAGCGCCTCCTTGCGCCATTGGAACAATGACGCAAGGGCTCTCGCTTCCAGGTCCCATGGAGGGGTCCCGGCTAGGAGACATGCAGCCTCTCCGGAGATCGTGCGGTACCCCCGTACGGTTCTGACGGCCAAGGTTCTAAGTGGTCTGTTTAACAGAGTCACGTTCCCCTTGACCGCCAACCTATCCGCCCATACGGGAGCCCCGTATAGGGCCATACTCCGCACGATCCCCAGGTACAGTCTCCTGCAGGAGGCGTTGGGTCCCTTTAGGTTGGGCATCAGTCGCGAAAGCGCGACCGATGCCTGCGTCACCTTGGGGACCAAACTTCGGAAATGTGGTCCGAAGTTCCATCGGCTATCAAGTACGATCCCTAGGTACTTCATCGAGGGCTTGATGCCGATGCTAACGCCTCCCACATTTATGCTGGAACCTTCTGGTGGACCGTTCCGAGGTCTGTGAAAACACAGAACCTCGGACTTGTGCAAGGCCACCTCCAGTCCCAGCTGCCGTATCCGACCCACGACTCGAGCAACACCCGTCGTGACCTTGAGTGCTGCCTCCTGGTACGTTGCACCCCGCGCCGTGACGAGGGTATCGTCGGCGTAGCACGTTACGCCGACACCCCTAGGCAACGCACCCCGCAGCACCCAGTCGTAGCCGATGTTCCACAGAAGCGGCCCCAGGACCGACCCCTGCGGAACACCGCACGACACATCTCGCCGAGCTGGCCCGAGCCAGCTGGGGAAAGCTATGGCCCTCTCCGAGAGATAGGCCCCGACAATACGACGGAGGTAGAGAGGCGTTTCGTGATACACGAGCGCCTCCCTAACGCAGCTCCATGGCAAGGTGTTGAACGCGTTGGCGATGTCAAGAGACACCGCCACCACCACCTTGCCCTGCGAGACTGCTTCCTCCGTCAGGCTCTTCACGCGCATGATCGCGCTCACGGTGGAGCGTCCCCGACGGAAACCGAACTGGTTATCCGCCAGGTCTGGCCCCACACTCGTGAGATGCTCGACGAGGCGTTCCGCGATAATTCGCTCAAAGAGCTTACACACCTCGTCGAGCAACACGATCGGCCGGTATCCGGACGGTGAGTCCACCGGCCGCCCCGCCTTACGGATCAGGACCAGTTTCCCCGTCCTCCACACCTTGGGAAACTGGCCCCTTTCGAGGCATGCGCTAAAGAGCCCCATCAGTCGAGGCCCGAGTTCTTCGAGGGCCAGGACCCATGCACGGCCAGGAATGCCGTCGGGTCCGGGGGCAGTGATTTTCCGGCGTTTAAGCCGGAGTACTGCCGCACCTAGCTCCCCCACCCTGACTTCGGGTACGTCGTCTTCGCTGGTGCTATCCGCGTCGGGCAGAGACGGAGCCATGCGCGGAGGGACGTGCTCCTCCGCGCTCGTCGGAAACAGGGAGCCCATGACCCGCTCCAGCTGCTGCGGCTGGAGACTCTGGGTCAGTGGGGGCGCCCTAGGTCGGAGTTTCTCCCTGACCTGTAGGTACGGGCGCCCCCATGGGTTCTGCTGCAGGGTCTCCAGGAGCTCCTCGCGGGCCGCCGTCTTGGCCCACTTTATCGTCTCCTGGAGATTACCTTTAGCCTCCCTGTATGCCTGAAAGAGCTCCGCCTCTCGGGCTGCCGCGTCGTCTGGGCGGCGACGCCTCCGGCGAAACCTGGTGTACCGGCGGCGGGCGGAGATGCATGCTGCGCGCAGCTCTGCAATCTCCGGCGACCACCAGTACACCTGCTTCCTGGCCGGTCTGGGTGTAACCCTAGGCATCGCCGCATCACAGATTTGCGACATGGCTCTTCTGAACCACTCCGCCTCGGCATCCACATCGGCAGGCCGGTCCGGCGCCGGAATCCAGGCCTGCACGATGGATGCCTCCAGGAGAGCCTCCCGATCCAGATGGTGAAGTGCCCAACGCGGATCCGGGGGATTTGCCACCGGCTGTGGGAGGTCAGGTGGGGGGACGACATCGAACCGGATGTACCGATGATCCGAGTGCGTCTCCTCACCCTCCTCCACGCGCCAGCCTGTAATACGGGCGGCGAGGTCAGGGGATGCGAACGTTACGTCCACGATCGATTCCCCCCCCCGCCGCCAAAAGGTGGCGACATTCCCCCGGTTGAGGACCTCCAGACCACGTGTTCTGGTCCAGTCCTCAAGAAGCCTCCCCTTGTCCCTGGTTTCCCGGGAGCCCCACGCCTCACTCCAGGCGTTGAAGTCTCCCAGGAGCAGGACAGGGCGAGGACGGCACGCAGCGAAGACGACGTCGAGCTCAGTGAGCCATAGCTCAAACTGAGACTCGTCAATGTTCGGCGAGATGTAGGTGGCCACGACTGCCAACCCATCATAGTCCGCCGCAACACACCCGCGGCCCCTTGCAATGATCGCAAGGCGCGAGTTGTCTGCGGCGGACCCCCCAAAGATACAACAGGCCGAGCCGTCCTCGTCCACCGGGCTTCCCGGGTGGACGTAGTACGGCTCGGCGACCACGGCTAAGTTTATGGACCACTGCCGGATGCTCTGGTACAGAAGATCCTGAGCAGCACGGCAGTGGTTCAAATTCACTTGCAGGATACGGATACGGGCGTCAGACATTAATTGACGTCCATAACCGCATCCCGCCGCGAAACAACTGGCCGCGCAAGGGCGGCACCCCCACCGCTCTCAGCGGACGGACGTGGCTTTGGCCTCGAGGCGGCGCAGGTTGTGCTGCCGACCCGGTGATCCGCGGTCTTGCCCTCCGCCTCGCATCTAAAGCAGCGAGGCGGGGCGTCACAGGCACTTGCCTTGTGACCGGGCCGGCTGCAGCGGAAGCACCGATCGCCCACGGTGACTTCCGCTGTACACTGCACTCCTAAGTGCCCCACCACCATGCACCGGAAACATCTGGTTTCCCGGGCACGAAGGAGGTGCACCTGCGCCTTTAGGAAGCCCCCTACGAGGAGGCTTCGTCCGTCCGCCACTTTCAGTGCCGCCGCGACGGGGCACTGGACGACTGTCATCCCGTGACCAGTGGAGCCGAAGTAGATATCTCCAGCCTTCACCTGGTCACGGGGGCAGCCGCCCGCCTCCACGACGGCGGAGACAACTTCCTCCGTTGTGGCCGCGTCATCCAGACCCGTGATGCGCAATGCGGCGCATTTGGTGGGCCTGGTGACGCGGACGGCTTCTTGGTCCAGCGCGTCCCTAAGCTGAGCCGCTAGGGCGTCAGCTTTAGGGCCGCTGGAGGCGCCGGAGACCTTGAGGAGGCGAGCCCCAGTGCGTGTCGTCTTGCACCGGAGCCCCCCCTGTATATCGAGGGCCGAGAGGTTGACTGAGGACTTCACAGTCCTCAGTACGTGGGCGTACCCCACCCCCTTCTCCACACCTACCGTCGTCACCGTCAGGACGACGGCGGTGGAGCGAGGAGGGCGGGGCCTCTTCGGCGCCTTCGCCGCGGCGGCTTTGGCCGCTTTCTTTGCGGCCTTCGTCTTCCTCTTCTTGGCTCCCACTACTTCCCATCCCTCCCGTCTGGAGGGGTGTAAGGAAGCAGCGGGAGCGACGATAGAGGAAGAGGAGGCGGCAGGGGTGCCACTCTTCTTGCCGCGCCCCTTGGCCTTCCGCGCCTGGGCCGCGGTCTCGGCCGGTATCCGGCTCACCGAAGCGGACGGGGGCGGAGCGGGGCGGCGGACAGCAGGTGTGCCGCTAGGACCGGGAGCGGGAGCACCGCCAACAGCCGCCGCGTATGAAAACGCGGGGCGCGTTAGCGGAGGGCGGTACGCCCGGTCCTCCAGGACCGCAAGGCGCCTCTCGATCGCCGTCAGGACCTGCACCGTAGTCGGTACAGGCTTCGGCGGCGAGCCGGGCGCCATGGTGGGCGCGGTCCTAGGCGCCGTCTTCGGCGCTGGTCCAGCCGTCAGAGGAGGAGGTAGCATGGGACCTGGAGGTGCCTTGACCGCTTTGGTCAACTCAGCGACCTCCCGACGGAGACCTTCCATCTCCTTTCGGGAGGCAGTGAGCTCCACCTCCAGGCTCGCAACCTGCTTGCGGAGCTTCGCCTCCTCCTCTGTGATGCTCCGCTCGAGGAGCTTGTCGAGGGAGGATTGGGCTTCATCCACCAGTGAAGCCACAATCTTCTTCCTCCCCGACATATTTTTACTCCCCCGCATGGCCGCGTTCATGCGGGAGAAGATACTCATTATCTCCCGCGCGGGCGGCACACCGATATCCCTGCGACTACGCAGGGACGGGACAGATGACGGGGGTGGTGTTGGCGGGCGCATACGGTAGGCGCCGAGACGCGTGCGCACCGTCTTTACCGGCACCTCCTCCTCCGAATCGCTGGAGAGGAGGGACCCCCATCCAGAGCAACTAGTGCTCCGGTCGCGTGGCGGTCCCTCCTTCTCGAGGGTCCTCTTCTGCGAAGCAGAACGGCCCTTAACCTTCACACTACTGGGAGCTGACCCACCGTCAGTCCCAGCAGCAACATTTCCTTGGGGCGTCGACGTCGCGCTGCAACTAGGCGGCGCGACGCGAGCCCCCAAATCAAGAGGCATCGAATTCCGTGTTTCATGCGGTAGGTCGTCGGCTGAGACTGCCCGGGAAAGGGCAGTGTCAGTACCGGGGGTCTCGTCAGGCATATCCATGATAGCACAATTCATCTCAATGTTGGCCACTCAAGTCTCGATATCGACGTTCGGTCACCCAACTTGCCACTGCGTTACCGTGGTCAAGTTGGGGTCCAGGGCGGACGGCGAGGACGTAGTCGAATCTCTTGGGGCCCCGCCCCTACTGCAATAGCTTGGAGAAATTGTCGAAAGACACTAAGTATCCTTGCGAGTTGCGGAAATTCCTAAAAGAAAGGTATTTGCGTTTAAGAACGGGTGTAAAATGCGCGATTAAATATTGGGGGGATCAAAATCAGTCACTCGAAGAAAAAATAAAAAATCTTAGTGAAGATATTCTAAATGGTCCACAACACGTATTTGGTAATCACCAACATTGCAAGGAGTATTTTTGTAGATCTGACACTCGTCGAATAGAACCTGTTGGGTTACTTCCAGCAATTGTTGGATGCGGATTAATGGACGCGGTAGAAATTTTAAGTAAAAGACTGTCATATCATTCTAGAAGTTTAATTCATAATTGCACAAGTAATATAGTTGAAAGTTTTAACGGAGTAATTGCCAAATTAGTTGGGGGTAAGCGTGTAAATTATTCTTCCCGTGGTTCTTATGCGGGCCGATGCGCAGCTGCTGTTGTGTCTTTTAATACGGGATCGATTCATTCATTCACGGGATTCACTCATGAAGTCATATTTAAATCTAGTCCTAATCCTTTGATCGCGAAAGTGGAAAATAGTAATCGTAGAAACCGTTTAATTGCTAAACCTAAATTAAGATTGAAAAAAAGCCACAGCGCTGTATCGAAAGACGCTCACTATGGACCAAACTGCGAAAAACCTGATCCAGAATTATATGAGAAAGCCAAGTCATCTTTTTTAGTTGATTTAAAGTTGTCTTGTGCTGAAAGAGAGGAGCTTGAAAGGTCGACCCATTTGCAAAGAAGTAGTGCTGAGTGGATGAGTACAAGGAGAAAATTACTAACCTCATCATCGTTCGGGGAAGATTGTAAAAAACGAGAGAGCACAAGTTGTGCTGCTCTTGTTTGTAAAATCGTTTATGGTAGTAATATCTCCAGTTTGCCTGCTGTACGGTACGGTATCGAAAACGAAGAAACTGCAATTAGACAGTTAGAAATTCAAGAGAATATTAGTATACAAGGTTGCGGTTTGTTCGTCGACGATCAATATGAATTTCTTGGTACTACACCAGATGGCATTTATGCAAACGGTTTAATTGAAATTAAGTGCCCACATTCTTTAGCTGGCATGACTCTTGATGAAGCAATGGCCAAACATACCTTTTGGGTTAAGGACAAGGCTTCCAAGGGTTATGTCATAAATAAAAATCATTACTGGTATTTCCAAATTCAGGGACAGCTACATATAACTAAAAGAAACGTTTGCATGCTTGGCATCTGGTTTGGTGCTACTGTACCTATGAAAGTTTATATTATAGAAAAGGACGACAAATTTTGGAAGGAGAAAATGGAGATGAAATTAGTTAGATTTTATTACGATTGCCTCCTTCCAGAATTAGTTGATCCTCGGCAGTCACGAAGCATGCCTATTCGTGACCCGCCCAATGTCATAGAGGCTATGAAAGAGAGGAAAGAAAGAGCTTTACGTGTTTTGAAAGAGAAGAACGTCTAATGATTTTGAAAGAGACTGAGGTAACTTAACTACCCAGCCGGTCGATTCACGTAAACACGCCAGTTCAAAAGTCGTTTTAACTTAGAAACTTAGAAATCGCCTTTTGGTTTTCTGTTTTTAACGCACTTACTTATCTAGTCTTGGATTGTCATAAATCTTCCAATAGCTCAATTTCTATACAATTCCTATACGATTTTGAAGAGTTACCTGGTGTAAACCCAAGGTCCGATCCTAATGAAATTAAAATGTGACCACACGGGATCACCAGCTTTCAAATAAAAAAAAAAATCATCAAAATCGGTTCAAAAAATACAGCGAATTGAGAATCTTCTTCTTTTTTTAAGTCGGTTAAAAAGTGTGCGAAGTGACATTTTTAAGTCACTACGCTACGGTTTTTATTACGTGAATCGGGCAGCTGGTAACATTTTCATTCTGATAGGTTTTGCAATAGCAATTGATTTTATCATCAAATTAGTAGAAATCAGAATTTGATCAGTAATCATTAAAATGAAAAAAACATTAGAAACTCTTAAACTCATATTTTGTTATTGTTTACTTTCGTTTAATTAAGTATATGAATAATTTATAAATTTCATGTTTGTTTATAACTAATTTTTGTACAACCCTAGCACGCTTTTTAGGTGGCGACTCATATTTTGTTTACTTTTAATTATATGAACCATTTTTATACTTGTGTTTCATTTATTGACAATTTTTTGTACAACCCTAGAAGATTTTTTAGATTGCGAGGTGATCGTAAGCAAAAAGTATTTGAGTTTACGCAATAGGCACATTTCCTTGCGTAGATATAAACACTAGCGAGGAAAGGCGTGATGTTATTTCGACCGTACTTCCTACTGAATTTGCAATTATTTTATTGAATGAAAATTTTACGAAATAAGAATAAACTTTGGTAGTAAAATTACAAATAAATACATAGGTACTCGTAGTTGGAATTTTAGGTAAGTAGAATACAAAAAGGTCAGTCCGGACCTGCTCTTGATTGTTTATTATAAATAGAAAATCATAAAAATTGTGTCTCAAACTACTCTTATTTATTTATCTAGTAATTAGGATCATTTTATAACGAAAACTACTCTTGGAATATTTTACAAATAGGCAGTCGTTTATTTCCAATAATTCAACATTTTTGTTATGCTGTAAATATTCAACTTCAATAACAATAACTCAACGTGGAACGTTTGTCGCAAAACATTTTCAAAATCGCGCTCTCTGGGTCATTCACCCGCCCGTCGGATGATTCGGGCAACAATAGCGCTGCTGTCGCTCAAAATAGACTTTATCCGTGCGCGGTCTGGGCCCTTAAAACCAAAATATTATGTTTATTGCTTTTCAAAATACTCTCCTTTACATTTTAAACATTTTTTCATGCGATCGAACCATTTTTTAAAACAGGAGGACCACCGATCTGAAGGCATGTTTTCTACGTGCTGATTGAACGCTATCACTGCCTATTCAGAGTGGGTAAAAGTGAAACCTCTCATCAAATCTTTGATTTTGGGAAAAAAACAGAAATCACAGGGTGCTAGGTCGGCGCTAAGCGCAGGATGGGTGACGAGTTGTACTTTTTCGGAAGCTAAAAATGACTTTCGATTTAGGGCCCGTAACGAATGCCATAGATGTTCGTATGACAACGGGGACCGACGCGACAACGTGCTCTCCTAGGCACATTTGGTTTTAGTCTTACTTACCTAATTATTACAAAATTTTCATTAATAAAAGCTGCTCGTATGGAATTAATTAGTAGTTTTTCATTTCTTGATCCTGATAATAAAATAAGGTTTTCAACGTCTTCTAACTCATCCGTTACCCTCAAATGATCAACTAAATAAATTATTTACATTTTCTACGGTCAATGAACAAGTAATCACGACATCCGTATTATAGATTGTCCGGAGGTAATAGGAAGCCTTGAGCCGCTAGTCCAGCGCCGAACAATCGCTTTCTTGGCCGCATTCTACCGTATTTACCACGGCGAGAGTTCTGAAGAGCTCTTCAACCTGATCCCACCCTCTCCCTTCCGATCCCGAACAACGCGTGCCGGGCAGAGACGCCACTCAGTGGATAGCATGTTCGCGAGAACCGAACGTTTTAACGTTAGTTTCTAGTGGCCTGGAACGTGTTTCCTCCCACATATAATCCTGGGTTCTTTAAGCGGAGCGTGAAGAGGCCCATAAGTAGGTCATCAAGTTGAGGGTACAATACTATAGAGAGTGGCCCACAATCGCTAGACGTCGTCACGACTTACCACAAGGCGGGCGACGTCAATTTAGCGAAAACAAAATAAAAAAGGCAATAAAATCGGCTAGAAATAAAAATACAAATGAATGAGAAATTCATATCAGATGTTTAGTTTAGTCATACGCACAAGTTATACTAGGGGACGGTTGGGATTAAATTTTACTGCGAAACAAAAATCGAAATAGCTTACTTCCTTGCTGCCCGACATTTATTAATAATGAATTTGGTTACTTCAAACTTAAAATTCGATGTAAAGTTTACTCTTTGTTTATTAATAAGGCTGCATGAGTTTAACTTGATCCACCTATTAGGTACGTTAAGAAAGGAGTAATAGACCTGATAGAATTGGGTATTATTGTAGAATGTATGACAAATGTAGAACTAAAGGAATCTCGCAATTCCGACCCCTACTTAAGTGATACATGGGGCACACTAAAAATTTTGCACTTCTAGCTAATCGGAACTATTTGAATTTCGAATGTTATATTTTTTTAAACGTTGCTACCTTCTTAGTAATAAAAAAAAACAATAGGCGGGAAATCATTTGTCAATTGTTTTTAACACACATCAAAGTTTTACAAATGCAACGAAATTAAGTCGAAAAGATTTAAGAGCGATGATTTTTTATGATTTTAAAAGTCTCTCTCTCCGCAAGACTGTGCCGCTCGTCTTCAAAATGCTTTTGGGAGAGAAGCACCTTGTTTGAGCACCGTGAGGCGATATCTTGCTGAATTTGAGAGAGGTCGAGTTTCTTTACATGACGAATTTCGTGAAGGGCGGCCTTCAACTGCCGTCAACGAAAATAATGTGGCTACTGTTAAGCGGTTAATTGAAGAAAATCCGCGGATTACCTATGAGACAATTCGAGGACTATTGGGGATTGGTATGAGTCAAATCCAGAAAATTTTACGCGAAGAATTGAAAGTTCGGAAACTTTGTTGTCGTTGGATCCCTCATGAACTGACAGCGGAGCAGAAGCGGGCTCGCGTGGAATGGTGCTCACAGATGCTACTGAAGTACGACCACGGACATTCTAATGCTGTTTATGACATTGTCACAGGAGACGAAACGTGGATTTATTGTTTTGAACCCGAAAAGAAACAGCAATCTTGTGAATGGGTGTTTGAAAATGAGAACAAGCCAACAAAAGTGAGGCAGGCGAGAAACATTGGTAAAAAAATGATCGCGTTTTTTTTCTCAGCTGCGGGTCCCATCTGTACAATTCCACTGGAAGATCAAAAGAGTGTTAATGCCGAGTGGTATTCTACCATTTATTTACCCAGGGTGTTAGAAAAAGGTCGCGAAAGACGACCCAAAAGCCGCGTTCTCCTACATCATGACAACGCTTCTTCACACACGGCCAACAAAACAAAGTCATTTTTAGCTTCCGAAAAAGTACATGATACGGCCCCTGCCACAGAAGTTCAATCAAACGACAGAAAACAATTAATATCACTTTAATAGCAGGAACCTAGTTTTATACAACAAGAGTAGCTAAAAGTGTGTCGGTCGGATGGGACCACATATATTGTTAACGGAAGTGCCCGGTGCACTTAACTTGTGGGTCCACGGCGACGGCGGTCGGCCGGCGGGATCCGCTGGTGTCCTCCAATCGATCTTGTTCGGTAACAGGCCGAGATGCTCCGGGTGAAGGCCACGGAGCGACGGCGCAGCTTCAGGCTGCCCAGTAGTCGTAGATTTCCGCAATATGGCTTATCTAAGCCCCAAGGTAGCTCTGGAATAGACACAAGCAACGGATTAGATACCAGCTTGGCACCGCTTGCCGTAGGCCCCACACGTGAATCGCCGTACAGGTTCCCTACTTGTCGGACGCGCTGTACAATTATTCACATGAGGGTACACGGCAAGGTCACACATAACAAAGGATAACACAACCATGGGAACAAGGAAAACACAGACAGGTGTTTGAACTATTCCTATATAACGGTCTCCGACCGACGGCAGAAAGTCTCACTGTAATAATTATCTAATAATAAAATAATAAAATTTATCTATAAGCCCAGCACAGATGTGGGTAGATTTCGAAAGACTATCTTTACCTATTACGCGTCGGAGACGACGTTCCCACTGAGTCTGCGCTATGCGTAATTCCCATTTAACAATTGAAACTTTAATTTGGTTCACTTGAATAGGGAACCCTAAAATGACGGTCCCTAAACGGCCGTCTAGATAATAAAATGTTACACTAATATAGTTCACTAGAATAGGGAACCCTAAAATGACGGTCCATAAATGCATTCCAGATAATAAAAGGTTATACTACTATGGTTCCTAGAATAGGGAACCCTAAAAGGACGGTCCCTAAATGGCAGTCTAGATAATTAAATGTTACATAACAGTATCTCCTGATGGTTCACCAATTTAGGGAACCCCAAAACGACGGTCCCTCTATGGCCGTCTTGATAATATAATATTACATAAAAATGCACATTCCAACTAGGTGGGATATGCTCCAGGTAATTGACTTTACTTATTCACAATAAAAATTTAAAAAGTTATCGGTTCCCCGTTTAAGGCCGTGCCCCAAATGGTACGGCTTCACAATAAAATATGCCGGGTAGATGTAATATCTCACCCGGATTTTCCTTCGTGATATGTGCAAATTAAAATTACAATAATATAAATTACTACTTAAGTCCGTAGGTGAATAGCCCTTAAGAGAATTCTTTGTATGATTATTGTTAACAATTTACCGTTATATTCGACGGGGCAATGTACTATATTCTATCATCCCCTACTGGTTATAAAATGAGTATTTGCGTATGTAACACATATACATATACAATACATAATATAATTATCGCATTTAGGCGTGGAGTAGTCTTAACTTCATCGTCCTAATTGTTATCTAGTATATCTTGCGGTAAGAAATTCAGCACCGTCTGATTTGGATATTATTTCGATACAAGTTTATAAAATATTAGTTTACATTAAACACGGTTGAAACTACGATGCCCGTGGCTCTAATCTAGACACTTATAGTTGGCTTTAGGTTACTAATAATCCATGAAGTTGATCTATTAGATAGTTATTTAGTAATGTTCTAATTATAGATCGCGCGGGGGACGTTGCACGTAAGCTAATCTGTTCACATTACTTACCCCGTATTTCCGGGAGTTCTATTTATTGCACCACTAATGTAAAACAAAACTAACAATCAATAATGTTTTTCGGTTTTACTTGGTTACTTAACGTTTCTGTTATTTTTACAGGATTTAATTTCGGCGGCTGCGAGTGGTCTAGTACCAATACTATTCAAATGTTTTCTTTTCTTCCTTAGACGTTGTGCACTCCTTATAATACTTCGGTCTGGCAATTAAAACCTAATGACCCCGTCTACACGTGCATAGTGATGCGATCGTACTATCGAGGCGGCCTCCCATTGGTCAAACCGCGCGGTTCTTATCGCTCCGATCTTACGAGGCGCCAAGACAATGGGCTTAGGAATTTCTTGCGAAACAAACAAGTTCTAACGCTTTCTGGAAGTTTCCATACTAGGGATGTGACTCAACGCAAACCATGCCTCTTCGAGGCATTCACACCGTAACATACAACTCATCACCCATCCTGCGCGTAGCCCCGACCTAGCACCCTGTGATTTCTGTATTTTCCCCAAAATCCAAGATTTAATGAGAGGTTTCACTTTTACCAATTCCGAAGAGGCAGTGATAGCGTTCAATCAGCACGTAGAAAACATGCCTTCAGATCTGTGGTCCTCCTGTTTTAAAAAATGGTTTGATCGTATGAAAAATGTTAGTCTGTTCTCTTTGAGACAGTCTTAAGAATGCCTCGTAAGTAGGTGAAACATAACAAACAAACGCCTGATTCCATTCAATAGTAAAGGAGAGTATTTTGAAAAGCAATAAACATAATATTTTGGTTTTAGCATGTTGTTTTTTTAAGTTACGCAAAACTTATAGTGTGACCTATATACATGGGTTAGTAATTATAATCACGCCTGTATCCCGGATGGGCTAGGCAGAGGCTTATATTTTCCCACTTTTCTCCAGTAACTTTACTGGTCCCAAGAAATAAAAGGCGAACTAATTGCCGGTTATTGGGCACTTTTACTTTAGCCAAAGCCTCGTTTGTTAATCGGTAAGTGCACTACTTACAGATGAGATTGACTTGGGGAGATCTTAGGGAGACTACATGCAACCCAAGTGTACCTTTATATTAATGCATTTAACACAACTATTTTACAACTGTTAATTTTAAAGTACGCGCTGGCTCTAGCTTGGTGTCTCAAAGGTTGAGTATTTGTCCCCAATATATCTTGTGGGCAGGCAACCGCGATTTGACTGACGGCGCTCTCTGAAAGGACATTTATCAGTCTCAGTAGCGAGTTACACTAAACCAAACAACAATGACTTGTCATTGACAAATTATCTTGGAATTCTTTGCATTGCAATCTTTTTTGACGAAAGTACGCTTGGAAACTATAGAAGAGACAGCGTACAGTCAGCTTCAGAGAAAAGGAACCCCCCTTGATAATGACATGAAAGCATTAAAGTATTTTGAATCATTGTGTATATGCCATGTTGGTCTAGTGGTTATGACCGCTGCTTTGTGGACACCTCGGACAACCGAGGTTCAAATCCTCGGACACAAGTTCTTTTTTTATTCATATAATTATTTTTTATTATCTTAAGCACTTTTTGTTAATTAATATTTAAGGAATCAAATTTTATAGTAGGTATGAGAGTAGTGAGTTATTGGGCATTCTACCCCACCTTAGTTCCATCGGTTATCTTCGATAACCTCAGTCACGGTGGGGTAGAATGCCCAATAACTCTTTGTAAAATCATTTACCTATTTTAATGCCGTTCAATACACTACCGTTCCGTCAATGGTTAACCAATTTCACTTGCTAGATGATTGCTTTCGTACAGCAAACTAACCCGATACATGTTTGTTAACATGAACACGTTAAGATCACATTTTTAAAATAGATAAAGGTGGGACAGAATGCCCAATATCACTTTGGATTGGGAAATAACGTAACTAAACGAATATTCCACATTAATATCATTTGAGCACGCTGTCCCACTGTTCGTACGTTCGCTGAAGCTCCTTACTACTACTTGTAGTTATAAATATTTATGTTATAAATTCATCTTTTCATTACGAGTCCATCAGTATTACATAGCAAACATGAAATTCGTTAAACAAACACAATCGTTACAGGTCAATACAATCTGTGACGATTTGACAAAAAACAAGTTACGCCATGGAGAATTATTACCGAATACAGTACGTTGCATCATTTGCGGACCATCAAATTGTGGAAAAACTAACTTATTAATTGGTCTTCTATTGCATGAAAATGGATTGACATTTCAGAATGTTTATGTATATTCTAAAACTCTCCATCAACCAAAGTACATCTTTTTAGAAAAAGTTTTACAACGAGTACCAGGTATCACTCTCCAGAAATACCAAGCAAATGATGACGTTTTGAAGGTTACAGATGTGAAACCTAATTCTGTGATTATTTTTGACGATGTAGCATGTGAAAATCAAAGTAATATGCGTGATTATTTTGCAATGGGAATACATAAATTGATTGACAGTTTTTATTTAAATCAAACTTATACCAAAATACCTAAACAACTTGTAAGAGATAATGCTAACTTAATTGTGCTTTTTAAGCAAGATGAAGTTAATTTGAAACATGTTTACGAAGAACATGTTAACACCGATATGACATGGTTGAAATTTCGAGAAATGTGTTCCCTAATATGGAAAGAGCCTTTTGATTATGTGGTAATTAATAAAAATTGTTCGAAAAACAACGGTTGCTATAGAAAAACGTTTGACACTTTTGTATTATTAGATGAAATTTGAATATTTAAGTAGACTGCAGTCACGTTATTGTTATTCTTTAATTGGTTCTTATCCGATTACCACCTATTTTACATAATGGATAAATCATTGAAAAAACAAATTGTTGATGCGACACAAGCTGTCAGGAAAAAAATACGTAAAATGAAGGATTTAGAAGATAATAATAGACATGCTCTTGATACAGTTTTTAAGCCTGTTACAGAATCTCTCAATTTAATAGCCAACACTAATAACCACTTAGCTCTAACAAAAAAGGAGGAAAAAGGAGAACCCCAAGAACCACAAGACCAAGATATGAAAGAAACAGATGATAGCAGTAATGATAGTAACGAATCGGAACCCTCATCGGACTCTTCATTTCAGTCATTAGTCGATACTAATCCAGATGTATCATCTTGGTCATTATCTTCACAAGTACTATCGGATGTACCATTTGGTATAAGAAATAACCGTGGACAGTTAATGTTAGGTTCCTCTAGCATAACGATTGGAGATCAAGTTATTACTGTAGCCGGACACAAGTACGAAAGTACACCTGGGTTGCGAGAGTTACTGTTAAAAAGAGACATTGATCTGAGCTTGGTTAATGACTATGACAAGCAAAATTATAAGGCAATGTTATTTGTAACGAATGCACATCGTCGTGATTTCGATTCAAAAAAACCAATTAAAAGTAATAAAGGACAAAAATATTTGCAAGTTATTAAACCACTTTTCGAACAAGAAAGTAAAAGTCCAAGTTGTAGACAGAAAGTAGGAAAAGGATTACCTTTAACAAAAATGTGGAAAAAAAATACAGATTTTGTATATTGGGATGATCCCAATGAATTGGTTGATAGATTAAAATTATTAATTGCTTCTCGAGATGCTGGTAACACAGGAATAGACAATGAAATAATATCTATCATTGAAGAACTACGTGAAAGCAAAATCATCAAATAAATAAATCTACTAATATTATATGGGTATCATTTTACTATATACCGTTCAACATAATACACCTTTAATATGAATGTAGACAAATTTGGTCATTATATTCATAAGCGAATGCGTATATCGGAAATACTGGATTTTAATGATAACGCATTAATAAAATCTGATCGTGGAGATTATGACTTGAAGACATCGAGGTTAAAAGGTGTCAAACCTCCTCAAGACGCAGATGATGCAGTGAATAAAGCATATGTAGATGAATTGAAAGGTGTACTAATGAATGACTTACAAAAATTGCAAAGTTCTATTCCAAATAGTGTTCAAAACCACATAGAGAAAGCTTTAAAAACAATAATGTCTGAGATAGTGACTCATTTGGAAAACAAATTTTACACAAGAAACGCAGTTGATAGACTAATTCAAGATGCAATTCAATCTATATTAAAAGATCGAAAAACATAGACCTTAAAGTTTATCAAAATGGCGAAACAACAAATCGTCAATGAAATACATAAAGCAGCACGAAAAAATTTTCCTCGACGATCTGTAATTTTAAAAGGTATTGATGATTTGTGGCAAGCGGATTTAGTTGATATGCAAAACCTAAAAACCTTTAATAAAGGATATAACTATATTTTAATAGTTATTGACTGCTTCTCAAAGTACGTTTGGGTGGAACCACTAAAAACTAAATCCAAACATGATGTCTCTCATGCATTTGAAAAATTACTTTCTACTAATCATAGGATACCAACTCATCTGCAAACTGATAGGGGTACTGAGTTCTATAATTCTACATTTCAAAAGCTTTTACAGAACTATAATATTAATCACTACTCAACATTTTCAACCAAAAAGGCTTCAATTGTTGAACGAGTTATTAAAACGATTAAAAATAAATTGTACAAATACTTTAGCTTGAACGGACACTATAAGTGGATAGATGGTGGCTTGAACGGTGTTATGAAGACATATAACAACACAAAACATCGTACTATTAAATTTGCACCTGTTAATGTCAATAAGTTTAATGAAACGGACATTAAAAATAATATTACAAATTCCATGATAAAGGTAACCCAAAAATGTCGTCCAAAGTTTATAATTGGTGACAACGTTCGAATTAGTAAGTACAAACATATATTTGAGAAAGGATACACTCCTAACTGGTCAACAGAATTATTTACTATAAAAAAGATAAATAACACTGTAGGTACCAATAACATATCGCATCGAAGATAATCAAAAACAAGTCATATTAGGAACTTTTTACGAACAAGAGCTTCAAAAGTCGTCCTGCCCTGGTGTCTATTTGATAGAAAAGGTATTAAAAAAGAAAGGAAACAAACTGTTTGTAAAATGGTTGGGTTTAAATAACAAAGATAACAGTTGGATTGATAAGACTGCAATAGTGGAATAAGTTAATTATATAAGTGATATATAATTTTAAAGTTTATTCATTATTCTTTAGACGATGCAAGGTGGTGGACTAATAAACAGTATCATTAATCATTTACCATTCGAACTTCACATACCCGGTTATAACTATTGTGGACCAGGAACAAAGCTTTCAAAACGATTACTACGTGGTGATAAAGGTGTAAACAAGTTAGACGAAGCTTGTATGCATCACGATATCGCATACGCAAACTACATAGACTTGCCTAACCGTCAAAAAGCCGACTTACGTCTTATAGATATGACTAAACAAAAACTTAAAGCAAAAGATGCTCGAACAGGGGAAAAGATTAGTTCGTGGATAGTAAACAAAATTATGAAAGCTAAATTGAAGTCTGGTGCTGGTGTTAAGACCTTTAATAACTTTGTTAGGAAAATAAAAAGAAAAATCAAAAAACTCTCGCCTAAAGATAATAAGTCACTAATAAATATAGCTTATATGGTTGCTAGAAAATTAGTTCCATGCATTCCAAAAGTTCGCGTACCTATACCAAAAACTGGAGGCATTCTACCTTTAATCCCAATTTTTGCTGGTGCAGCTGGTATTGCTAAAACAGTGAATGATTATAAAGACGGTCAGAAAAAATTACAAGAAACTGAACGTCATAATAAAACTATGGAGGCTATAGCAATAGGTAAAGGTTTATACATTAAACCACATAAGCAAGGTCAGGGATTGTTTATAAAACCATCAAAAAACTAATTGATCAGCTACCTAATCGCGCTTTAACTAATATCGATATTCAGAAGTATGCCTATTGTATTCCTTACTTTCGGGGAGTTTACATGAAGGATCAGTTACCAAAAACACCTAAACGAATTGAATGTGGTATAGTTAACCTAGATAATTCAAAAAATGATGGAACGCATTGGGTAGCTTATGTTAAAATAAATAATTATTGTGAATATTTTGATAGCTTTGGCGATTTAAAACCGCCAAGAGAATTAATCCTATATTTTAAGAACTGTGATGTTTATTATAACTTTAGTAGATATCAACAATTTAACACAATAATTTGTGGACATTTGTGTTTAAGATATTTGCAATGTTTTTGGAATAAATACTATAAATTTTATATCACTCTTTCATTTCCATCATTTGCAAGATGTCACTCACCTTATCGATAACTGGAAACTCATCGGTATTATCTACCTATTATCCAAGCACGCTGCCATTAGTTGGGGAGTATGAATGTGCATTATTACATTTCTCTACATATAATTCTATTCCAAATTTTGATAATACAAATAATATTTTTTTTTTTTTTGTTATACAAATATTTATTTATAATAAATTATATTATGGTTCTAAAAATGTTATCGATATACCTGAAGGAACTTATGAATTACAAGATATTAGCGACTATTTAAAAACTGAGATAAAAGATGCATCCATAAAACTCAATTGTAATAACAACACCTTAAAAACTATGTTATTTTGTACATCAACTATAGATTTTACTAAAGAAGGTACATTTGGAAGTTTATTGGGATTTAAAAAACAGATCTTAGAAGCAAATAAATATCATATATCAGAGTTTCCAGTTATCATTTTGCCTACGACTGTCATAAGGATTGAATGTGACATAGTTAGCGGTTCCTATATAAACGGTCAATCCAGTCACATCTTACACGAATTTGCACTTAATGTTCCACCTGGATACAGGATTATAGAAATTCCAAAAAACGCAATCTACTTTCCAATAAACCAAACCAATATAAGCTGCATACAGATAAGGCTGTTAGATATAAATAATAACTTAATAAATTTGCGAGGTGAAGAAGTGCAGTTGTATCTACATATCAGAAGAAAACATGATAGATTATAATAAATATGTGGTTCATTCAACTAAACATAACAGTCCTACTCAAACTATCAAACCAATAAGAGCTCGATCCAAAAAGGTCATAAAATTGAACAACAATAATAAAGCTTTTCTTAAAGCGATTGGTTTGTTAAAATGAATATACTAGATGTTTTATCCGCTCCTGCATACAACAACTCTGTGGAAGGAATTGAATTTCACTCTTACAAGCCTTACGTAACAAGTTTCAATAGAAGCGATGAAATCAGGATACCTATTAATCAACAAGACTTGTATATATTACCATCAGCAAGCACTTTGTTTTTGGAAGGAACTATTGTTGTAAACAAGGCTGAAAATTCTAAAGAGAGAGTCAGTAGCGTTCATTTCACAAACAATAGTTTACTTTACTTGTTTCAAGATATAAGGTATGAGATAAATGGAGTGGAAATAGATAAAATAAAAAACGCTGGTATAACTACCACAATGAAATCATTAATATCAATGAACGAAAACGAGGCTAAAGTATCTAATGCTTGGGGTTGGAATATCGATGGTATAAATAGTACAAATGGGGGTAGCTTTTCTGCTTCCATACCCCTCTGTAACATTCTTGGTTTTGCAGAAGATTTCAAGAAAGTAGGTAGTGATAAACCGGGACTGAGGTTATCGAAGATAACCGATGGAACTAAGGTGGGGTAGAATGCCCAATAGCTCACTACTTATGAGGTTTGTAAGAAAAGATAGGCTTATTGCATAAACAATATTAATTTATTTCTCGAATTACATATCTAGGTTTTTTTCTTTCCTCTTTCCATTCCTGGTTGAGTATACAGTTTTTCTATCTGAGTTAAAATGGGGGTTACTTATTTTGAAATTTTACCTGACCTAAATTTATTGACAAAATACAATACCCTAAGTTAAGTATAAAATGTTTACTTAATATACTGATTATCGCCGCGTCACATGACTCACGAATGACGTCACGTGATGCGATCGTTCGCTGAGCTGCTTCATATTAATTTGTAATTATCTGATATTTTTCATCTTTCGGCTCAATTGTATACCAAGATACAATTTACTCACAAAAAAATACCACATTAATTTATGTGCTGTTTGAGGATACGAACTCGCATCTCCAGCGCCAGCCGATCACCTAGACCGTGCCTTATACCACTAGGCTATCGGTTCACTTGATAATAATGGCGAAAATATGAATAGCATTACTCCTTTTATCGAACAAAGTTGATTACGGTGTAATTTTCTAGACCTTAAGGTTTAAATTTCAACTTCCACCATATGTGCTAATAATAACTGCTCAATAGACTAAAAGATAAGGTTGAAATTAGTATAGATTTCTCGTTTAGTTCAATAGATTACGCTTGATACAGCTTGTTGCACTACCGTCATGTTTTACTTCAAAAACTTCAAAAACTTATCTGCTGTATGAGCTGCGGCTATAGTATTATAATATCTGTGACAGCGCGATAAGGTTGCAATTAGAATACTTCTTTGCCTTATTTACTAAACTGTGATTGAAGGTAACTTTATAATTCGTGGTAATTTGCATTGGTATTAATCCTCCTCGTAATATTATTCAATTTATTAAGTTTTTCATCAGTTTTTTGAGTAAATTGAAAGTATGGTTCGATTAACAACATTTTTGAAAGCTAAAATTATTGTTCTCTGGGAGCAAGAACAAAGCATAAAGAAAATAGCACGAGATATGGGCATAACGGTAAGAGTTACGATAAAAATATATTTATTATTTATTGCTTAATCATGTTACATTTTCATTTACAAGTTAGTTTTTTGGAATTTCTTTTATTTATTATCATTTTCATTACAGAGAAATACAGTGCGTAGATGGATTCGAAGGTATCAAGCGACGGGTGATATAAAATGGGAACGCCAGCCAGAAAGATTCAACTTACTGACGATTATCGCACCAACCAAGTAAATTTTGCTACTCATTATTTAAATTTTGACTGGGAAAACGAAATTGTTATATTTACCGACGAAAAATGCTTCAAGTCAGATATGGATGGCCGAAAAATTTTATGGAGAACGGCCAACGGTTCAACCCTAAAAACGTATTAGACTTGAGAACAAGCGGGCCGTTAACATTAGGTAAGTAAATGATTATATTCTTTAACATAAAATAAATTAATAATAACATAAAACGAATACATACATATATCAATATATATATAAATTATATATATATATATATATATATATATATATATATATATATATATATATATAATATATTTCTAATTATTATTGCTGCTGACATTGATTTACATATTGCAACAGATTTGAAAAGGTTTATTATTTTAGGTTACTGGGGATGGATGTCTTCAATGGGCCCAGGCGAGCTAGTGGAAATAGGTGGCCGCATGAACAGTGAGTGATACCTTGAAGTGTTGAATGACGTAATGCTGCCTTCAGTGCGGGTCGCATATCCAGAAGGACAAATTTACCTGGTTCAGGATAACTCTTCAGTGCATCGGTCCCGAATTGTGCAAGACTGGCTAAATGCACAAGAAGATATAACGGTGTTTGAGTGGCCGGCTAAAAGCCCGGATCTTAACCCTATAGAAAACTTATGGGGTCAGTTGGTTTTAAACTGGGACTCAAGTAAAATAAAGTAAAAAAAAAATTGGATGAAGAGGTAAACAGAACTTGGAAACTAATGCGAAATAGTGCCGCATGTTTTAATATGGTGTCGGAGATGAAAAGTCGTCTTCAAGAAGTGATAGACAGTGAGGGCCATCCTCTCCGTTATTAATGCAGTTTATCGATTCTTACCCAGGACAAATCTTTGTGTGCTGAACACGATTATTTGTTATGTGTCTGGGTGTAATTAATCTAAAAAAAATATTTAAAATAAGTATTATATCCGTTGTCTAGTATCCATATCACATTAAGGTGCTTATTTTAGGCTAGATGACGCTGTGTATAAAGTGTCCTAACATTCATATTAATAATATTATATTATTAATACCTAATCCCATTACAAGTTTTTGTTTACAAGTTTAGTAATCTTCTAATGTGTTAACGGTGCACCATCTGACCTCACATATTTTTCTAATATTGTGTTAAAAGCGTTACCTACTTATCAGAAAATGTGATCAAAGAGGATGATGTATATTGCTATACTGTTATAGTTTAGCATGTTGGTTCTTTCTTTGTGATTCACAGGAACAAATAACATTTCATTTTTCAACCATTCTTTTATATTCAAAGATTATACAGAGTGTAAAAAATTAATGTTTGCAACTTTAAATAAATAAGTAAATAAATATTGTAGTTATGTTTCTAGAATTATCTAATATTAAGTAAACATTTTATACTTCACTTAGGGTATTGTATTTTGTCAATAAATTTAGGTCAGGTAAAATTTCAAAATAAGTAACCCCAATTTAACTCAGATTGAAAAACTGTATACTCAACCAGGAATGGAAAGAGGAAAGAAAAAAACCTAGAAATGTAATTCGAGAAATAAATTAATATTGTTTATGCAATAAGCCTATCTTTTCTTAGAAACCTCATACCTACTATAAAATTTGATTCCTTAAATATTAATTAACAAAAAGTGCTTAAGAAAATAAAAAATAATTATATGAATAAAAAAAGAACTTGTGTACGAGGTGTCCACAAAGCAGCGGTCATAACCACTAGACCAACATGCCATTTACACAATGATTCAAAAAACTTTAATGCTTTCATGTCATTATCAAGGGGGGTTCCTTTTCTCTGAAGCTGACTGTACTAGCCGAGGCTATGTGTATTTGGATTTAAGTATTCACTAATGAAATTTGAGACAATGAAGTGGGTACGTAGTTATTTAGCTATACTGTGTACATGTTATTTTTTTTAGTCTTTCAAACGGATATTTATTAATAATAAGAATTACAATATACAAAATAAACGACTAAAGACTAAAAATATTTACATTACAAAATATCGTTTAAAAAATCCTCCGCGTCATTGCCGACTGGCAAGGTTCCCAGAATGCTGGCTGTGTTGCCACGTTGGATGGCGATACTTATTCTTTGGGCCAGAAAATAACCAGCCTTCTGGTCCTGAGAAGCATCGATTAGGCGTTTAGCAATGTCTCTATGAAGGCGGCGAGCACTCGGACCCCATGACCCCAGTGTCTCAACCCCAAACGGCTCCAATATGTAATCACCTGCTAGGTTAGCATATTTACTCCGTTTAAGGCCTTCAGCCGATGCAGCAGAAGCGCCGGCACATCCGGATGTGCTTGGAAGGTGTGAAGGTGCTAAGGTGTCAACGCACGTAGCGTCCCACAACAAAGGCCTTCCCATCTTCCACGGTAGCAACGACATATCCGGTCCCTTTCCATCGCTTCGTGCTAAACCATTTGGTTCACGTATCAAGTCTTCAAAAATAGTAATTCTTTTGTCTGTAATTATATTTACTCAGACAAAAAATGTGACACGTCCTTTAACGATATAAATGAGTTTAAATGAATTTAAATAAGAGTCAGAATCGTCGCATTGTTCACGCGCACTTAACCGATCAGTGTGCGAGTCACGATGGGACAGTTTATTTCAACTTCTCAACTTCTCCGGAACGTTTGAATGGGACATAATTTTCATAAGAAGCCCGTCGCTCTGCTCCGACACAAAAATTAGATTCATCAGCCTTCGAGGCACATTTGCTCGAAACATTCTCCTAGCTATCAATTCGATTCGACTTGGTAACGAGTGCGTGAATAATGTGATGTTAACTTTTGTTACTTTGCATTTTACTTCGTGAGTATTAGCATATATCTACATCTAACATAACATAATACTCCTATTCTTTATTGTACACCACAGTTTATAAAAATACATTAAAACATGTTTATAATAACTAAATGTACAAGGACGGCTTTATCGCTAATACCGATCTCTTCCAGGCAACCTTAGGATGGAAGGGATCGTAAAACAAGATAAAAAGCAATTTCATATTATACAGGTAGTGTAAAGGTGTATTATATTGAAGAAGAGTAATCATTTACGAATGTGAGGCAAATGAACAGGTCACCGATGCACCAATTGGAGCAACCATGAGCTATTCACCGCAGTACATCTCGATGCTGTTATATTTATATGTAGGGTTAACTAATGTACTGCCAATTGTTCATTGTTCCAGCTTATCCAGCACACCGTTTTTGAGTTCCGAAGTCTGCGGCGAGGGCGCCGCAGGCGTGCCTATGACCATATATACCATCGACAGAGGCGCTCGGCAATGGACGTAGGTGCGGCAGCGGCCTCAGGCCGCGGATTTAAAATAAAAAAAAATTCTTAAATATTTCAACCACATTCTCGATCTTCTTTATGCCAGTATAATTTACACAGCGTATAATGTTAACTGAATTTGTGGCGTTTGGGGAAATGCTTTCATCAACGCTTAATATGGGCAACATTATGACTACCGTTAGTATAATTTTATTAGGTAGCTACTGTTATATGCTCTTACAGAGCATTTTCATTTTTACTTTGGTATGCTAACGAGTGTGCTATCAAAATTTACAATAAATTATAAATTTATTTGTACTTGTTTCTCTAAAAACATTTCGTAATAAAAATATAGGCCAAATTTGCGAGCGAACATTGAATAACGTAGCGTTCGGTTTGCAAACATAATTTACTTATTTCAGGCGAGACCAGAAAGTTTCGCTCAAACAAATAATATAGGTTTCCATCGGTGCGGGGAGCACCTGGGCGGCACTACGATCGGTGTGTCCCAAGGGAAATAAAAACTTTGTCGCACGTCGCTTGTCCTAAAGCCTTCTTACTGTCTCCCGGCTCCGCGACATGTTCACCGATTTGCTACCAACCTACACTTTATAGCTTTGATTCACAACGAGACGCCCTACGTTTACGATATTGTTTCACATTACTGCTGCGTAAAGTGTCAACGTAAAAACGTTAGCGGAATAGAGTTTCGGAACTGAATATCTTAAGACGCAACTGCTTATCGTGTTTATGGATATTGTTGTACACATTTTTAAGTGTTTTCCACTTCGATCATCTTGATGAGTACAAGGAAATATTAATATTTAATTATCTTTCTTAAATAAAATCAAAGGGTTCCATAATATTTACAGGAATGGGGAACTTCAATACTGAATACAAGCTTCAGTATTGAATTTATATATTTCATTCACCGAGCCTTTTCCCAACTCAGTTGGGGTCGGCTTTCCAGTCTAACTGCGATTCGGCTGAACTTCGATATTTTCCGTGAAGCGACTGCCATCTGACCTTCACAACCCATGGGCGATATCGAAGTTCTGTAGTTAGACCGGTCGGATTTTTGATTTAGGGCTCCAACTAACCCTAACGACTGCCATAGATGTTAGTATGACAACCGGGACCGACGGCTTAACGTGCTCTCCGAGGCACGGAGGGGTCTCAATGTCTTAAGAAATGGTCACCCATCCTAAGACCGGCCTGAGTCGATGTTGCTTAACCTTTGCAATGTGTTAACATTGTCGGTTACCACTAGACCACGAGCCCCAGGGTTCCATAATATTTACAGGAATGGGGAACTTCAATACTGAATTCAAACTGAATAACTGAAAATAAATATTATGTCTAATACGTATCTATTATTAATCTAATAACCACTTTTAACTAGATTGCTCTACAAACCCCGGTCTTGTTTCCCTTTCACTACGCAGAATCTATAGAATGTTTGAATAAACATTTGCCTTCTTTGCTCTTTTGCACTCGTAAAAGGGGTCTGAGAAAGTCACCTAAACTTATTTAAACTTTTACCTTGAGACATAGTTTTTACAAACTGCGGTTCAACGGTGGAAGCCGATGGTCATCACGCACTTAGTTGTCACTGTTCCACGGGTAGGTTTCCGCGGCACCATGCCCTTAATGATACTCGTATTATCCGGCGCGCTTTAATATCGGCCAATGTTACCTGCGTCCTGGAGCCTCATGGTCTCAGTAGGACTGACGACAAGCGGCCGGACGGTTTGACCTGGATACCGTGGAAAAACGGTAAATGTATGGTGTGGGACGCTACGTGCGTCAACACTGTCGCGGCGTCTCACCTCGGTCGAACCGTCCACGCTCCGGCTGCGGCGGCTGAGGGACGCGGCGGACAGGAAACGGGAGAAGTACGCCGCAATGGAGCCGCGTTATTTCTTTATGCCCGTAGCGGTAGAGACCTTGGGCAGTTGGGGCTCCGAAGCCGAGAGCTTCGTCGCGGATGTAGGGCCGAGAATTAGGGAAAGGACCGGTGACTCTCGCTCCGGGTCGTTTCTCGTGCAAAGGTTGTCCATTGCCATTCAGCGCGGCAACGCTGCTAGCATCATGGGCACTTTTGCGCCAGGAATGATGCGGGACGAGTATAATGATTTTGTTTCCGCTATTGTATCTGTGTAAACATATTTTTTATTGTAAATTGACATTGATGAATTGAATAAATTAAGTTTTTTACAAACACTTTAAATGTAGAAAAGAAAATTTAAACTATCATAGTCATTAACACTACGATTAAAATGTTCGGGATAACGAACGGGAAACGGGATCCCGAACATTCTAATCGTAGTAGAAAAGAAAATGTTTTTGGAGAATAGAAAAAGGTTAAGATGGATTGTTTTTTTATAAATAAACTTTCATTATTCTTCCTTGTTGCTACACACAATGGTAGGTATTACAATTGAGTTTGTATTGGTGAGAAAAAAAATTAAGTATTTCGATATGTAAAATTAAATATGAATTAGGTAGATCAACATGCCACTTCCAATTGTTAAGGATTTATGGAACATTTTTATTCTAATTTTCCAGAGTTATTTCTGTTAAGGACACTGTCATCATTGTCATAAACACAGCCCATTTGTCGCCCACTCCTGGGTATAGGCCTCCCCAAAGACGGGCGAAATATGTAAAGGAGAGTATTTTGAAAAGCAATAAACATAATATTTTGGTTTTAACATGTTGTTTTTTTAAGTTATGCAAAACTTATAGTGTGACCTACGTATACCACGCTGGCCAGACGGGTTGGTATAAGGTTTTTACTGTCGAGTTTTCCTTTTATTAGGGCACTATGCATCAAATAATAGTAGAGGATACTGCGTTGTATTGTGTTTACAATCACAATTGCAGCGTGCGTGGTTCATACTCATAATAATAATTATATAATTGAGCGGAGCGTAGCGTAGCGTATCTTAGACGACAAGTATAAATCGTTTGTGTGCCAACTCCTCCGAAACGGCTCGACCGATTTTGACCAAATTTGGCATGCTGGTCGACATCATACCCGGGAGTGCATACCTATGAAATCATGAAAATAGAGCATAAAAAAAAATTAAGAAAATTTGCTCCGCTCAACATTTGCAATTAGTAGCATGCATTGCATACCTAGTTTATGCTTTCGATTGTCGGCACTTGGTGGAACATATAGTAATACATTATAAAATGACTCACTTGTGCAGATATACCACATTTTTGAGCGGAGCGAAGCGGAGCTCAATCTTAGGCGACAAGTGTAAATCGTTTGTGTGCCTACTCCTCCGAAACGGCTCGACCGATTTTGACCATATTGCATATATCTGAAATCATGAAAATAGAGCTGGCCACGGAGGAATAATCACCGAAAATGTCGTGGACATCACCGAAAAACCAGATGATTAAATGGTTGCCATGGAAACACGTGCGTCAATAATGAAAATAGTTTTTTTTTCATTAGACTAATTAATTTAAGTGTTCGATTCTGATTCTGATATGTAATAAAAACATTTTCAATTAGCAGCATGCATTGCATACCTAGTTTTATTGGTAATAGGACCTGACCGGTTTCGCTCTATGGCATCTTCAAAGGTGTTTTACACTCATTCACTTCACATATTTTATAGGTTCTAATATTTATCAATAAATTTATCGTGAGACTAACACTGGCCTGCATGCCTGGCCTTGACAGGTCCTATAACCAATAAAAAAAATGTGGTATATCTGTACCAGTGAGTCATTTCATAATTGTATAATAATAATTGTCAAGTTAAATTATCCCCTTCTTCGTTACTATTATAGTCCGAGACGCCCAGGAACCTAATTGGCTGTGCTATTGCGGCTGGCACGTAAGATTTTGTTGCCTTTTATTAACATTTCATCGCAAGGCAACGGGTTTAAAATTAGTTTTTCAAAATTACAATATACCTGCTACTTTTTATTAAATTAATTCGGCCATTTTGGACATAACCCATTATACATGTGCCCGGTGACGGCAATAGGCCTGCCCCCTATTACGTGGGACTAAAAATACTGGCAAATTGTGGGTATAGGCGGGATATAGGCGTGATATATGTATATGTGTGTGTGTGTGTGTGTGTGTGTGTGTGTGTGTGTATGTGTGTTCGTTACTATTTAGCGAAGTTGAGATATTATAGACCAGAAGATAAGTAGTTTGTAAAAATATATTGATAAGGGTTAACATAAACACTTCAATACCCTCGCGTACATCAGCTATAGAGTTTTCAAAGGGTCTGAAGTTAAAGTTCGCCTCGAGGTATTTCTCGGATCATCAAGACAGTTTTCCAATTTTAACTTTATTTAAAACCAAACAGCTGTAGCGATTTTCGTATTATCTTCCCGCGTTGTCGGGCTCATCAAAATCTGTTTATCTTTCAAAGCTTCTGTCTACAGCGGTTACTGATTTTAAGTTTTTTTACTGATCATAAACAGTTAGATACTGTTTTACTTTTATACGGATATTGCTTTTTTAATCGTTTTATTTATTAACAGAATGTAATATCCTTAAACCAGTAGGTTATTGACATGAAACTGAGATACTTATATCATTTAAGTGTGTGTTTGACGTGTCATGTACGCTGTGTTCTTGAAATATTATCTCGTGGGTATCTACTACAAATTAGATGATACTATTATGTCTGTTACTCTCTGTAGTAATAGCTCTCATCGTAATTATATGAACGTGAAACTATACGTCGCTTATTTTTGGTAGTACAAAGAGTAACTTATATAAACTATAATCGGACAACAAAATAGCCTTTACCCGGGGTATCTAACTATATCCTTAATGAAGCCTTAATGTTCTTAAAATTGCCCACACTAAAGAAACACGTAAGAAAAGGATTTGGTTACATACTCAGCATTTCTTAGTAGGCCACTGTGAGTTGGAATTTTACATTTTGTTATATTTAAAGCACGAGATTTTCTTTCAATTTAAGAATCCCTACATACCTTTTGTACATTAAACAGATGCGTCTGTAAGTATTGTGTAAAACAGGTAACTTATTTCAATAACATTATCTTCATTATAATTATTTGTATCTGAGGTGGATGTTGTATAAAAGTCGAGTCAATATATGTCGTAGAAAAATACAAGTGCTGAGAAGACTTTACTGATGCTCGCTCGCTGCGGGACGTCCTCGTCAATTGCTGAATCCCTTCCTGTTCCGTAGTCAACTACCGGTTTAGATTCATAACTCCGACGCTTAGAACATTGTCGGCGTTCAACTGTAAAATGCGATCGGAGCCCAATATTTATGTTGGCAGCGGAAGCTTTCTTACAGTTTTATTAGCTACATGTGTTTGATTTCTTCCATTGTTTCGAACGTTGGTAGTGATTTTATGTTCTTTGTTATTTTGTATTATACTTTTTAGGTTTCCGTACCATTTTACCATTACTAAGACTCCACTGTCCTTCCGTCCGTCCGTCTGTCTCCAGGCTGGTATCTCATGAACCGTGATAGTTAGAACGTTGAAATTTTCAGAGATGATGTATTTCTTTGGAGGCTATAACAACATAATACTAAAAAACAGAATGTAATAAATATTGAAGAGGGCTCCCATATAACAAATGTGATTTTTTTGTTTCTTTGGTACGGAAACGGAACCCTTTGTGCGGGAGTCCGACTCGCACTTGGCCGGTATTTTGTTGTTGTTAAGTGTTTGTATTGTACATAGTAAACTTAAAGTGTTTACTTATAGAAAAATCAAAATATTGTTAGACATTATCAGGGAATTCAAACATGATTTGATTGCAATAACCACCGAGCTTGCCATAATGTAATTTAAAGAAAAATCACTCGTCAGTACAAACACAATTTGAAGGAAAATAAAGTTGGTTAAACTTGAAAGAGTTATCGTTTCAATTATTGCTTTGCATGTGCAGGCAGTGCTAGTTTTCTAATGGATAAAAGACACATGTATGAAAGAAAAGTATTCGGTGAACGTTAGGTACCTATCTAGTAGGCATCCCGGTACCAAATATAAATAAATAACGCAGTTTTTATATTATATTTTATGTTTAAAGTTATAAGTAGATATCTACAAGGTACCTATTTATTTTGTAAAACTAGACTTAAAGACTTAGCGTTACTCGAGCTCCTCAGAACTTACCTGCCAAGTATATTGCAAATGAAGCGTTACGAAACTGTAAACCATATTGTATTAGAAGTTGAGTTATAGGGGACGGAAGTATTCTTAAAAAAATCTTAGGTTTTATTACATTGTTTTGTAAATACTAATCAATTTACTTTGTGAGTACATATCCCCTGAAACATAAAACTATTATAATTGAATGCCAGAACCATAACATAAATATTCTTTATTGTGTACAATATCTCAAGCACAAACTTAGTCTAAATAAAAAATACGGTTTCAAAAATTATGTACAATGGGCATATGGGCATCACATAGAGCGAACTCTTCTAGGCAACCTTAGGATGGATAGAATTGACATTAAATGTGATAGGGGCAGTGTACAAAAAGAAAGTCATCTACAACTCCCGAGTCGATCATCAAACTATTGCAGCTTCCACAACTTGATAAAAGACTCACCATAAGCCGAGACATTGATTTGAATATATAATAATAATATTAAGAAAGAAATTATAAATAGATCACAAAAACTGATGTCATCGGCGGGACTCGAACCCACGGCCTTTCCCTAACAGGGGGAGTGCTCTGCCAACTGAGCTACGATGACCACTACCGACAACATCATCAATTTTTTGCTTCATATCATATTCATAATTTCTACATCGCGCTATTAAGGTTAGCGTTGGATCCACCTACCGCAGTTCTGCCGAACTAACGGTACCAAACTGTATACAAAAATATATAATAATAACTCTAAACTCCAGAATCAGGAAGCCTGGGCACTATACACACTTAAAATTTTACGTGTTTAAAAAATCTTTTGGTTACAGTCAAAAAAGCAATTCCAAGGAAAAAATTATAAGAACTCGGTACTGAGTAATTTCTCATCCATGAACGATACTGATTTGGATTTTCAAACGAAAAAAGACAGCACGAAACAACAAGCGAGACTAACTTTCTGGCAATCAGTGAGCCCAACTTCGGGAAGGGTTAAATCAAAAGGTTCCGCTTTTATGAAGACTTATTTCAGACTTACCTTCAAGTTGATATTAGATTTAATCTGGCTCGGCGCTTTAGGATTGAATTTTGTAAACAATTTGGAATGCCTCTACAACTTCCAGGCTTTGTTAGAATACCATTGGGAACTAAGGATCCGGTTGTATAGAATTTCCTTTGAAATGAATTCGTACTCATATGAGGTTGGGACTTGTAAATGAAATACGTAGTTAAATTACATGTTCATTGCACATAAAGTGAATGTGATAATGTCTATTTTCTTAAGATTATTTTACTCTAGTTAATATTAAACCGCAGTTCTACCATCTTGGTCTAGTTTACTTAATCCTGCATCCCATTATAGGTTTCCTTGCGATGAAATGTATCTTACATTACACTTTCCTCCGTATTATTACAGTCAAGTGCGTTCTATGAATAGGCAGCGCTGGAAAACTATCTAAAGCTGTCTTATCACTTACTGTTACTTACAGTTAGTTAATGGAATAGGTAAGGGGGTCTGTTTATTTAGTGCAAAACAAGGGTACACTATAACATCAGTTTAATTTTGCTGCGTCCACGTAATGGCCTCAACTGCCTCAACCGTAAACAGAATGGGTGGCGATGAGATGAGATAAACTTCATTTGAAATAATGCTAAAAGTTCACATTTCTTTATTTTAAATAATATAGCACACACAACAAAACAAAATATTACGCTGAGAAATTAATAATCATCAAAAGAGATTTATTTAAAATGTGAATGTAGAGCTAATTACTTCAACGGATGTTTCTCTGAGATCGTTAAGTGGCCATTTATGACGTAGCCAGCGAGACAAAGTACTAAACCTATATTTTTCCTAAAAGGCCAGTAAGCGTACTGCTTTCACCCGTACTTATTGAAGTGTTTTTTATATTTTACGATCCATCTCGTTCAAGGGTTCTTCGCAAGTAGCCAGAAGTGCTTCGCTCGTGTTTTACAAGTTCAATCGCCTTGTTTTATAGGTTATTTTAATAACCAAACGACCTTCCAGGTATTATACGTACAGATTATCTAAATTGCTAGAGTCTGCAGTTAAATCGAATGAAAAAATGTTTACCTATTCAAGGCATCTACTTTTAAGTGACTAGATGTAGAATCTAAATAAGTTCTGAGTAAAAACGAGAATGTATATATTACTATAATATTTAATACATATTTATTTAATTCATGTATCATATTATGTAGGTGTTTAGTGTAGCCATTCTTTTCGCACGATCAGTAAACAAACGAAAATTTCTTCTCTGGTCTTAAATTTACAGTAGATGAGCACTAATTATTTATTTCTATATTTAACGGGCAACTAAACACGCCTAACAATCGCAAAAATACGTGACGTCAGCTACAACTTGAAGTTGTAAGTCAGTAAGGGTTGTCTCTTGTTTGTGACACGGCATTGACCATAGAGTTGATATAGAGGCATTAACGTCATTATTATTGGTCAAATTATGTTGGTATATATTTTACTTTACTGAACAACCCTAACGTTCGAATGATGTTCTCTGTGAACAAAATAATGTGCTTTAATTAACTTCGGAGTGCAAGTTCTTTATGTAAGTACTATTCCCTATTCTGTGCCTCTAGTGGATAAAACCGTATTTACGAAATCGCAAGTGCACATCAGTTAAGTGTTTAAATTTAAAATAAGTCCGTTAATTCAAATTATATGCGAGAATTCACGAGTTGGGGCGTTTCTTCGTCGGACATGCAAACAATTAATTACTAAGGTTATTAATGCGGGGCATCAGTCAGGGTAGCGCGTTGTCAGCGGGCCTTTGGATCGCACTTTGGCTTCAACCGCAACGATATTTAAATCATTGTTGTTAAACATTATATCATTTTGATATTTGTTTAAGATATTTAACTGTGAACATAAACTAGTATGAGCCGTTGTATTACATTTGCATTGCTCGACTGAGCCAAAGGCAAAGCATAGTCTAACTATATAATAGTGATTCATAGGCAGGATCGGCATTGATTTATGTATTTTTCTTCTGAGTATAGTCGTAGTTCATAATTATTATTGTGTATATCTATCAGGGACGTATAGTATATATGACGAAAACCCTAGGCTCTTCAACCCCCATTGCAGAATATTTGTTAAAAGCAAACGTTCCTTGTTGTAACGTTATATTTAAATTCAGTAAAGTTAACATAAACACTATCTTAAAAACTTTTAAATCTTTAAATATCAAGAAAACAGCTGACCTCTGGGGCATCTCTGTGTATTTAGTAAATTCTTTTATTGAAATGGTTGCTCTTGAACTAGTAATAATATTTAATAATTGTGTTGATAGTGGTGTGTTCCCTGATTATTGAAATCTAGTAAATTAATTCCCCTGTTTAAATCGGGTAGTACTTCAGATCCGTCCAATTTCCGTCCCATTTCTGTACTACCTACATTTAGTAAAATTTTTGAAAAAATTATGCTTAATCAAGTGCAAAATCACTTTAACGTTAATAACCTATTACATACAAAACAATTCGGTTTCACTCGTGGTCGGTCCACCACTGATGCCGGAATTAAATTATTAGAGTGTTTATACAGGGCCTGGGATGAGTCATATGATGCTTATGGTGTATTCTGTGACTTATCTAAGGCCTTCGATTGCGTTCAGCACCAGACTTTAATTAAGAAACTTGATCATTACGGAATCCGGGGGACGGCCTTGAATTTTGTAAATTCTTACTTAAGTGATAGGGTCCAGAAAGTAGTGATCAATGGTAAACAGTTACCTGGTTCTCCTGTAGCAATAGGGGTACCGCAGGGTTCAATTTTGGGACCTTTTCTTTTTCTAGTATATATTAATGATCTCCCTCACCTCATAAGAGACGACCACGAGGTAGTTTTGTTTGCTGATGACACTTCTTTAATATTTAAAGTTAAACGTGGACAGCGCGAACTTGACGATGTAAACATTGCCCTCTCTAGGATAGTCCACTGGTTTTGTGCTAATAATTTATTATTAAATGAAAATAAAACTAAATGTGTAAGATTCACCTTACCTAATGTAAGACTTGTTAAAAGCAGTGTTAAGGTTAGGGATGACATAATAGAATTGGTCGATGACACTGTCTTTCTGGGCATAACGTTAGACTCCAAATTGCAATGGGGGCCTCATATCGGGAAAATTTCGGCCAGGCTTAGTTCTGTAGCCTATGCTGTCAAAAAGATCCGACAACTTACAGACATTAAAACGGCGCGTCTTGTCTATTTCAGCTACTTCCACAGTATCATGACATAGGACATACTACTGTGGGGTAATGCTGCCGATATTGAATGCATCTTTATGTTGCAGAAGAGGGCTGTCCGGACTATCTATGGAATGGGGTCTCGGGAGTCATTAAGAGATAAGTTTAAGCATATTAACATCCTTACAGTGTATTCACAGTATATTTATGAAATTTTATTGTATACCCACAAGAATAAAAGTAAATTTGTGAAAAATAGTGATAATCATGATCTAAACTTAAGAAAAAAGGATAAACTTGCTGTTCCTAAATTTAGGCTTCATAAAGTGAGTAATTCTTTTGCGGGGAACTTTATTCGAATGTACAATACATTGCCAACCGAAATAGCAAATTTATCTGTCAATAAATTTAAAAAACTAATAAAAAGTAAATTGTGCCATAAAGCTTATTATAGTATTAATGATTTCTTAGATGATAAGGCTGCCTGGTTGTAACACGAATTGCTCCTTTCTAAATAACTCAGTATTAGATTTAAGATGAAATATTTTGAAAAAAAGCCGAACTGAGTTTCTTGAGGGCTCTTCTCAGTCTCGTTGCATTTTGGAACCCTCGGTAGAGTCACACCAACTTTTGACGAATCTAAATAATTTTCTAAAAATTTCAAAAATAATAAACGTTATTTTATTTTATTTTAATTTTATAAATATACATGTATATCTAATATATAAAATTCTCGTGTCGCGGTGTTTGTAGTTAAACTCCTCGGAAACGGCTTGACCGATTCTCATGAAATTTTGTGTGCATATTGGGTAGGTCTGAGAATCGGACAACATCTATTTTTCTAAATTTATTTTTTTAATTTTTAAATAATTTTTTATTTTTTTATTTTTTTATGATACAGCATTAGGTTACAAACATTATTACTGTTAAAGAAAGTTATCAAAAATTCAAAACTTAATGTCAACACAAATTTGATATATAATGCTAAAAATAAATGTAAAGCAGCATGGACGCTAATCAAACAAAAAGCCGGCAACACTGGAACTCAGGAATATATAGAGCAAATTGAAAACAAGAATAAACAAATAACAAACGCGCAACATATAGCGACAGCATTCAATGATTATTTTATAGATACAACTAATGTAGATAAAAATCCTAGACCTAACTTCACATTTCTAAAATCAGTAAGTTCGACGATATTTATCACTCCAACGTCGGTAACGGAGGTCTCTAGGGTTCTAGGGTTCTAGGTTCTAGGTCTAGGGTTGATTTTGTACTATTTTGGGAGCTAACTCCCAAAATAGTACAAAATCAGTCGGCTACGACGGCATATCAACGCCAATATTGAAACAGTGTAACGATGAGCTTAAGGGCGTGCTTTCCCATCTCATTAACCTATCATTCGACCAAGGTGTATTTCCAGACAAACTAAAACTCTCAGCCGTGAAACCGCTTCATAAAAAGGGAAGTAAAAGCGAGTTAGCGAACTATAGGCCGATCACACTAATACCCATACTCTCAAAACTATTTGAGAAATTAATGTACTACCGCATTATTGAATTTCTTATTAAAATGGACGTTATGGTAGAAAAACAAGACGGATTTAAAAAAAAAAAATCCACCACTCTTGCTGCTTTTACTTTGATTAATCGAATAACGAAGGGTATTGATAATAGGCAACACACTACGGCTATCTTCTTTGATATGAGCAGGGCTTTTGATGTTGTTAGTCATGAAATCTTATTAAAAAAATGTGAAATTTATGGTATCAGAGGCCAGCATTGCAATGTGTGCAAATTGATAAAATTGGTGACAACAATACTTTGCAATCATTCAAGTCACAATATAAAGCGAATAAGTTTGGTGTTCCCCAAGGTAGTATATTAGGACCGTTGCTCTTTATTATAAATGATATCCCGAAAGCTATACAACATAAGTGTGTCCTCTTTGCAGATGATATTTCTGTAGTAATCACGGAGGAACGTGATGTAACTATATATAATGACATACTTAAGTCAACTATTGAGACTGTGACTGGTTGGTTGGACAGTAATAATTTGACTGTTAATCTTAGTAAAATGAAAATTGTTCAATTCCACAATTACAAGAATAAGTATGACGAAATAAAAATTAATTATGACAATAACTTGGTGCAAGAGGTAGAACAAGTGAAATTTCTAGGTATAACGCTGGACAAATACTGCAACTGGAAGGATCATACAGCAAATGTTTGTCCGTATAGATAAATTTGTGTATGCTCTTAGAACTATTAAAAATCAGGTAGGGTGGCAAGCAGCCTGGTCTGCCTACCATGGATATATTGGGAATATTCTCAGATATGGGGTATTGTGATGGGGGAACTCCACTGACATTAACAAAGTTCTAATATCACAAAAGAAATGCATCAGGGCTATATGTGGTGCCGCGCCCTGGGTGTCTTGTAGACCTTTATTTAAAAGAAATAGGATCCTCAATGTAGTGTGCCTGTATATCTTGGAGGTGGCATTGTTTGTCAGGAAACATCAGCGATTGTTCTCCAAAGTTTGCGATCATAAGCATTACATCTCTAGAGACATTACTAAACTAGTTGCACCCGGATCAAATAGCACCCTTCATGAGAAAAATGGTAATAGTATGGCAATAAGTGTATAATAAGTTACCTAAAGAATTGAGAGAATTGCCAGGAAACCTATTTAGAAGAAGTACTAATGAGTGGCTTCTAGAGAAATGTTTTTACTCTATGCAGGAATACTTGACATATAAAAGTCAAAAATGTTAGATGACATAATAATGCTACATTATAGTATAATAATAATTAATAGGTGACATTTTGTATTGATAATAATATAGTTTTAGGAATGACATAATGGTAATTCAATAATATTGTAATAATTTTAGAATGTTGTGAAAAAAATATAATAATTTAATATTTGCATGCCGTGATCCATCCGGCGAAACATGACGTAACCTTAGACAGTTAACAAAACTCATGTCAACCATGTTTCAAGTGAATAAAAAATATTTCATTTCATTTCATTTCATAGGAAATACATACAACTCTGAATTTTCAACCCTCTACGATCAACCCTTATTTTTCCATCGCGATTTCATTGTCTACAACGCTTTCGATTATAAGTAAATCCCCGCACACTTATAGTAGATAGTTATTTTTATTGAACTAAAAAAATGTTTCCTTGAAATAATATACATGGCAAAAAAACGTTTGCCGGGTCAGCTAGTATATACAGTTGATTTTTTGAAAAGGGCTTGAATGGCCAAATCCGAAACTAAAAGGAATAACGAAAAATGCTCAAACGAGTCACGAGCCCGATTTTGGTGAAACTTAAAACCTCATCATTAGATTTTTGGAAAACCTAATGATGAGATGAAATAAGAGAGAAATCCTAGCTGGGAATCAAACCCGTTATTTTGGAAAAAAAAACACCCTTTATTATTACACCATACGATAGTGTCGCTGTTAAGGATCAAATTCTGCGAAGTAATGATATGAGATTTGTTAGAATGTGTGTATTGGAACGCAACCAATTTTAGTTCCTAACACTGCCGCAGATGTCGCTTCTTCTCTCTCGTTGAAAATATGAACGTTGTACTTGACCGGTCTCAATATAAATTGTTTTACATATTAATTAATTGTGCATTTATTACAACATCCACGCAAATTCCTTCATGGTAGCAGAGCGTGGTTGCAGTGTAATACAGTTGTACAGTAAAAAGTATCATAAGTGAAAATACAACTTCTCTTTGACGGACGAAACACTTGGCCACGTGGAACTCGTGGACGGTACCTACCTACTCTCGAGAAAAGAACTCTCGAATCAAAATGGGTTCAAATAATATATTTAACTTTGAAAAACTTGTTGGAAGAGAGAATTTCGCCACGTGGAAATTCAGTATGAAAACATACTTGCAACATGAAAACTTATGGTGTTGTATCGAGCCGGCTGAAGACGGTAAAATTGATGCTGCCAAAGACATAAAGGCCAAGGCCAAGATCATATTACTGCTTAATCCTCAAAATTACGTACACGTACAGGAGTGCACAACTGCCAAGGAGGTATGGCAAAGTTTACATCAAGCATTTGATGATAATGGACTCACACGAAGAGTTGGCCTGCTCAAGGATTTAATAAACACTACACTAGAATCATGCAGCAGTGTTGAGGATTATGTCAGCAGGATAATGAACACTGCTCACAAACTACGTAGCATTCAATTCGATGTAAATGATGAGTGGCTCGGTACATTAATGTTGGCTGGCCTACCTGATGAATACAAGCCCATGATTATGGGGCTTGAGAGCTCTGGCATCAGAATTAGTGTGACTCGGTCAAATCAAAACTCATACAGGAGGTGAATACTTCAAAATCAGCTGCATTTTACACAAAGTCAAAGAAGAATGTTAAATGTTATAATAATTCTAATAGTAACCAGTCTAGTAAACAGAAGGGGCCAAGATGCTACAGTTGTAATAAGTATGGTCACTATGCCAAGTTTTGTAAATCAAAAGGGACATCAAGTAAAGTAGAAAGATCAAGTTATGTAGCTGCATTTTCAACAACTATTGGAGAACATGTGAGTAACAGTTGGCTAATAGACTCTGGTGCGTCCATGCATATGACAAGTAGAGATAATTGAATGTATAATTTCACTGAGCCTACAGTGAAGAGTGTAACTGTTGCAAATAGGGAGCCACTAGCTGTAAAGGGAGTTGGATGTGTTGATATACACTTAAAACAGGACAAAATACAAGTGAAAAATGTACTGCTTTTCCTAGATTGGCTGCAAACCTCCTCTCAGTCAGCACCATTGTCAAGAGTGGATACAATGTCTCATTTAATAACAAAGGATGTGATATTAAAAATGGTAAAGGAGAAGTGATATTTACTGCAACATTGAACAGTAACTTGTATGTTGTGAACACAGTTAGTGAAATGGTTCATCTGACATCAAACTCGGTAAGTTCTAATGATACATATCTGTGGCATTTGAGAATGGGACACCTGAACAAATCAGATGTAAGAAAATTGCCAAATTGTGTAGAGGGTGTGGCATTCACTCCGGATAAAGGTAATGATGTTTCATGTAAACAATGTTTCGAAGGTAAACAAGCCAGATTGCCATTTAAAAATGTTGGTTCAAGAGCAGAAAGAACTCTTGAATTAATTCATTCAGACCTATGTGGCCCAATGGAGAACGTGTCATATGGAGGTATGAAATACTTTATTACTTTCACCGATGACTTTACCCGAATGGTCCATGTGTACTTTCTCAAAGATAAAATGAGTGTTCTAGACACATTTAAAGATTTTAAGTCTAAAGTAGAGAATGAGTTGAATAATAAGATAAAAACATTACGTTCAGACAACGGTAAAGAATATTGCAATAATAATTTTGAAAACTTTTTGTCTAAGCATGGTATTGTTCACCAGACTTCCCATCCGTATACACCAGAGCAGAACGGCATGTCAGAACGGATGAACCGGACACTTGTGGAACGTGCTTGACGTATGCTGTTTTATGCCAACCTGGAGAAAAGACTATGGGCTGAGGCTGTAGCAACTGCTGCATATGTTGTCAACCGATCTCCCACAAGGTCATTGGAAGGTAAAACACCATACGAGTTGTGGAAAGCTAAGATACCCAATTTATCACATATGAAAGTATTTGGCTCTGAAGCTATGGTACATGTACCAAGTCAAAAACGCCAAAAATGGGATAAAAAATCTGAGAAGATGATAATGGTGGGTTATTGTGAGAATACCAAGGGTTACCGTTTAATGAATTCTATAACACACAAAATAATTAAAAGTAGGGATGTTGCTTTCTTTGAGAAATACAATGAAAATGTCAGTGTACCCATTGAACGTGACATTGATGTTATAGCTAAAGACAATCAGTCAGTGAGTGACAGTGCTGCCCCATCTACTGGCAGTGAGACGCCAGCGAGTACGTTTGCCACTCCGAACAAGGAATTACTCACTCAGGAGTCATCAAGGATGGAGGATTGAACTTAGAAACAAGTAAAAGCGACGACTCAAGTGAGTATGATTCTGACTGTGGGGATTCAGATGTGACCTTTGTACCCTCTGGTTATGTGGAGGAGATTGATGACCCTAATGTAGCGACGAGATCACGCCGGTCACGCTATAATAAAAAGAATCAAGATAAAGAAAGTTATTTGTGCTTCTTTACTGACTTGACAGATCCGCAGACTGCTGAGGAAGCATTGTCATCACCACAAGCCTCGGAATGGAAAACTGCCATGTATGAAGAGTATAGTTCATTGATAAAAAATAAAACATGGATTTTAACAGATCTTCCTCCAGGCAAAAAGGCTTTACCCTGCAAGTGGGTATACAAATTAAAAACTAATCACAGTGGAAACATTGTTCGTTATAAAGCACGGTTGGTAATAAAGGGCTATGCCCAAAGAAAGGGTGCTGACTATGAAGAAACTTACTCCCCAGTTGTCAGATATACAACTCTCCGTTACCTTTTTGCTTTAGCAGCTAAATATGAGTATGAAATAGACCAAATGGATGCTGTATCAGCCTTTCTTCAGGGAGAAATTAATAGAGAAATTTATATGGAACAGCCCGAAGAGTACAGACACGGATCTCAGGTATGCAAGTTAAATAAATCCATATATGGCCTCAAGCAAGCTAGCAGGTTATGGAACACCAAACTGAACAATGCTTTACATGAGTTTGGAATGATTTGGCCATCCAAGCCGTTTTCAAAAATTCATCCTGTATAATATATATTATGGCATTATATGATGAGGTTTATATATGCTTATGTATATTTAAATTATTAACTACTTAAGTAGTTATTAGAATTTAAGTTTATGACCTTCATAAAAACAATTTTTTTTTTGTATTTCTTTTATACCAATTTCAAATTTTTTTTTCAACACTACTGCTATGCACCTACTACTAGATCTATCTGTATCACCCTAAGGTTGACTGGAAGATAATGCATGTGGCATTAAGTCCACCATTGTACAATAACTGTGCAAAAAGTTTAAAATAAATAAATAGTCACTGAATAAAATCAGAAACAAATTAAGTGTCAGCAAACAAAACGGCATTAATTAATTACCTATCTTTAATACATTCGCAATTCCCTTAAAGCTACGAAAGGTACAAAATAATGTTTAAGAATAATGATGTCAATATTAGAGCTTTTCGTTCAAGGAAATTATTACCATGTAATTTTTGGTGATACAAGATTTTTAATTATAGCCAGGCTCTTAACTTCAACTTGGATTGATATTTTATGTTCATGTACAATATTTTTACAATTCCACATCACGGAAAATTTACTTGAAAGTTTATTTTTATAAAAATGAAAATTGGCTTAGAACAATGATGGTACATCACGATTACAATCTCATTTTACAAAGCTGTTACCGTGTTCTAAGGACTTTTCAATTACTTCCCTACGCCAACGTCTCCACAGCTACAAGATCCCATATTTACCTTCAGGAAATCCAATATCACAGAGGAGATATTAGCCGAACACTTCGATCCGGTTGGTTCAAATTGGTCGACAGTTGCACCGCTAGGCTGAAACCCCAAGGAATTCTGTAGATTGGTACATTAAAGACCAGGAGACGAGCCATTGTTAAATAAAAGTAACTACTCATTCATATTAAAGCACAAAAGTATCAACCCTGTATTAAAATTACTCTAAAGGTGTATTGAAACAGAAACGATAAACAATTTACTTTTAAAAACTCACAACAACCACCCGCCACCCGCGACCAAACTCTTCAGCATTTATAAAGAGCGAGAAATTTTTATTATTTTCATATCGAAAGCCCCGCTCGAAACTTCGTTGTAAGACGAGCAGGTAACTAATATTAACAGTTTTGTTATATCTACCAACGTTTAGCAAGGAGCAAAGTGGAAAAATTCTTAAAGTTCTTGAACAGGTTTTCCTTTTTTTTTCTACTCGAAGCAGATAACATTTTAGTTCTCTGGTAAACTATCCAACTTAGCTGAAAGGTTTGTGTTGAGAATGGTTTTACATCAGTAGGTAGTATGTACGGAATTTCGCAGAATCTAGACCAGATTATAGTTAAAGTTAGTACTAATAAAAGTACAAGTTACTAGAGAGGGTCTCCGTGGCGATTTCGCTGCGCCTCCCCTTCGCTTTGAAACAGCTAGTATGATACCTATAACTCTTACTACTCACAACTAATAGGCTAAAAAGATTGACTGTGTACATGTAGGCTGAAGTATCTCTGTTTATTTTATAAGAGTAAGAATATTATTTTATCTCTACTATATGTGACCAGTCAGTGTAATATAGCAGTTATTACTCGTTTGCACAGTGTTATATTTTACCATCGAACAGCAGCCAGAGTGAACGAGGTGTGTGTGTCCGGAGGGTTGATAACGTTCATGTAATCCGATAAAATATACCAATTGCCCCACAGCGCCGCTCGTTACTGCTAATTACTTCTATAAACGGATTGGTCACGTTTTTTTTATATAAGGGTAGGTATTAAGAATTTTCCTCGGTGCACACAGGGATAAGATAGCTCCTTTCACGTAGGTACAAATCTCCCAAGCAAAAAAACTTACCAAAATGAAGGTAATATCGTCAACCAAATTATGAATTATAGTTCAGGTCAGGCTTATAAGCAAGCCTATAATACCTGAACGTGAATTGTATGAATGGACATTTGATAACGAGTATGTTACGATACTCTTGCATGAAAAAACCATCATGATTGGATTTTATTTATTATTATTTATTTATTTATGCACACACAGTATTTACAATATTGTGAATGGAAACATTATATACATGTATACAAAGGCACCACTTATCTCTAAAGAGATCTCTTCCAATGGGCCTAGGAGAAGAGATGTGAGCATATGTGTTTGCATACCCACATTTTGACAATAGTTACGGTGGTCCCACGTACCGCGTTGGTGGCGAGCCTAAAGGTAGACTTTCGAACTAAGCGTCACAAACGCAGCGTCTATAGCGACTGACGCGGGCGTCTGACAACACAGCGCACAGCGGCACTGTGACGTCACTGACGCCGCGTTAGTGTCGCTGAGCTTGAAAGTCGTTGCTTGAAATTTCATACATTTTTACGGAACATCTATCTGTCGCTCTGTCGCGGCGTCACAGTCGCGGCGCCACTGACGCTATAGACGCTTGGTTCGAAAGTCTACCTTAAGACTAAGCCCCGGCCACCACCTACCCATATAAGTTGGCCAGGAAACAACAGATTTTAAATATCGTTAATAGTTATTAAATTATACCATTTACTCGGCAGTTTGTACTTTGTAGCTCGCTTTGAGTTGCAGCATTCATAGTTTCAATATCAAACGTTTGATGCGTTTAATTACTTTGTTTGTTCTTGTTCGGCTACGCTTGTTGCGGCTCGAGTGTCGAAAACGGCTTCTGAATTGTAATTTCTAACCTATGTATTCACAAATTAAATGTAGCCCACGTCATATGATTTAAATGGTTGTTTTGCTAGAAACAAAATAACCGGATTACAAAATATTATATTTGAACAAATATTGGCAGTATAGTATATATATCTAAGTAGGTATTAATTGCTTTTAAACCTTACGTCCAGGATTTCCGGCCTTCATGATCGAGGCCTTGAGCGGGCCATGAGAGCTGCGTTTGTGGTTGCGTGCTGCGAAACTTCCAACCACGACTTGAAATGACACCCGCTAACCCCTTGGGAGAGGTTGCTTAGGTAGGTGGCCAAAGTCCTCTGTTACCCTGAAATTAGGTGATCGAAGTCAATATTGGCGTTTCTAAAAAAACAAAATTCATCCTCTCAGTACGCTTTGTTTGGTCTCCGCTACCTAACGTCGTCCGTGCGATCGCTAGTGAATTTCAATATTTTCACGAGGTTTTTTTTTCTATCTACCCTCATTGTTAAAAGTGATTTATAATGTACTCGAACTATTTTCCCACATAATAGGTGACATTACTAATCTATTTTATTGGTTTCTGACTACAGAAACAATATGTATTCCCAAAAGTTAAACAATACCCCTAGTTACGCTACTGTGACACAAAATACCACGTTCCCTAAAAAAGATCAAGCCATTGCAATTGATGCGTTAGAAAATGTAAAGATCAAAGATTATGCACAAGCTTTAGAAAAGTTAATCGATCCAACACAAATCCGGTTTTCGTCGAGAATATCGAACAACCGAGTTTGCATATACGTATCCTCAAAGTTAATTGCAGACGATATCGTGGAAAATAAGAAGTACATTAACATTCAAAACCAAAAACTATCTATACGACCACTCATCAACAAAAACAAAAGTATAATTATATCGAACGTGTGCCCAATTATACCACACAGTGAAATAGAAAAGAAATTGCAGGAAATTCAGATTACACCAATGTCGCCTCTCTCTTTCCTTCGTGCAGGTCTAAACGAGACAGGTTATAACCATAATTTAAGTTTCTGTCGACAAGTTTATGTAACACCTGAAGATTTTACCCGACTACCGGAAAAAATGTCTATTGATTTCGATGACACTACTTATTGGATATATTTCTCTTCAGACACAATGACCTGTTTTATATGTAAGAAAAATGGCCACGTCGCATCCAAATGTCCAGGAAACAGCAGTGAATTGAATTCTAAGGAACTAATGATAACACAGAATACGGAGAATACTTTATTCAAGCGTCCACACCCACCAACCGAATCTTCAACTACTACCGAATTTATGGAATATGAAATACCTAAAGCAAGCTGCACTATACCTAACGTCGACAGCAATAATAAAGACTATGCCAACCTTTCCCAGTCCAGCTCCGATGAGGTATACCACAATAAAAGTAGCAAAAAACCCAAACGGTCCCATCATAGTGACTTGGAGGCAATGAATTGGGAAGAAATTGAAGAGTTCATCTCGAAATCCTCCAAAAAGTACCAAATATCAGGCAAACGCGTTAAGGAATATCTCACAGAAACGTATGGAGCTAAAAACATTGAAGAAATCACCTATAATTACACCGAGGTAATAGACATGCTGGTCGAACTATTCAAAGACTTGGTACCTAACATCCCATGTCGTAGTGTTAAGAATAAACTGACGCGTATTATAAGTAAACTTAAAGTAACACTCAAAGGAATAATTACTAAAGTTTGTAAGTTTTATATTTAAATCTATAAGTCTTAACCTAACTAAACCTAAACCTAAGTCTTATTCTAAGTCTAATCTAATACTACATTTAATACTAAGTAATTTTATATATGTTACGGCTAATACCCAAAGTGCGGCTGCACCTAGTTTTAGCCGGTTAGAACTAGGTGTAACCTAACCTAACCTAACCTAACCTAACCGAGTGCTCGTTCCGAGACGCTGCCGTGCTTGCCACAGCAGGCACGGCCCAGGTCGTCAGTCGCATCAGGGCGCTCGGCCTCAGGGTGGCCCTCGAAAAGTCCGAGGCCATCTTTTTCCATGGGCCTCGGATGAGACCCCCTCGGGATGCCCAAATTGTGGTGAGTGGCACCTCCATCGTTGTCGGGAAGACCCTTAAATATCTGGGTCTCTTGCTCGACAGCCGGTGGGGGTTCATCGAGCATTTCCGGCGGCTGTCACCAAAGCTGGTGACGTTTGCCGGGATGCTCAGTAGGCTGCTCCCCAATAAAGGGGGACCGGGAAGTGCTTGCCGCCGCCTCTACGAGGGTGTGGTGCGCTCCAAGGCGCTCTACGGAGCGCCTATTTGGGCGGATGCCCTTGGCGCCGCGAACGTGGTCCAGCTGCGACGACCGCAGCGGATCGCGGCGCAGAGGGCTGCACGGGCGTACCGCACCGTGTCTTTTGAGGCGGCGTGCCTGTTGGCACGAAGTCCCCCGTGGGATCTCGAAGCAGGGGTCCTCAAGAGGGTCTACGAGGAGGGCGCCCTGGTGCGACAAGTAGGAGGTCGCCCGTTGCCGGAGCAGGTCGATCGCTGGAGACAGGAGGCTCGCGACGATCTGTTCCGGCAATGGGCCTTGAGATGTGCGGCTCCGACCGCGAGCCGGGTGCTCGTGGGGGCCATCGGTCCCGTGCTCCGCCAGTGGGTGGAGCATGCGCAGGGGGCTCCGACCTACTTCCTCACCCAACTTCTCACGGGTCATGGCTGTTTTGCCAAATTCCTGTGGGAAGTGGTGGGGATCCTGTCGGAGCCCCTTTGTCATCACTGCGCAGGCGGCGCCGTAGATACGGCGGAGCATACGCTCGCTGTGTGCGCCGCCTGGGACACGCAGAGGTTGGCCCTCACGGGCGTTATCGGCAGTATAGGTTCGCTGCCGGCCGTCATTCTTTCTATGGCCGGCAGCGAAGAATGTTGGGCCGCCGTCGCCTCCTTCGCTCGGGAGGTGATGGCGGCAAAGAGAGAGGCCCTACGGGAACGGGAGCGTGCAGGCCGCACGCTTCCGCCCCGCCGGGCACCAGTCAGGGGGCGACGGCGTATTGCATACGCCCAAGCCCCCGACTGATAGGGCCGTGGGCGGTGGGTCGGGGGGCCCACCGCTCAAGCGAAAGGCCCTGAGGAGTTCGACGCCCCTTATGTGTTTCGGGGGCGTCGCTTCTATGTCGTTTGGGGGGGCCAAGCCCCCCCTATGTTGAGCTTAAACGAGCGCCCCTTTGCCGGGCCGCCGTCGCTTAGCAGTTTCTGCCTATCCGGGGGCCCGGCTAAGGCGAAGGAGAAACACCGTGGATAGGTTTTAGTGGGTAGTCCGGCCCGTTTTCATCCTAGGGCCGGGAGTCCCACACGAAGCCGTCTCGCTCCCCCCCGCAGCGAGACGGCGAAGTGCGTAAATGCATCACCGACCACGTTAAAAAAAAAAAAAAAAAACCGAGTGCTCGTGCCGGTGGGGGTTCGTCGAGCATTTCCGGCAGCTTTCACCAAAGTTGGTGACGTTTGCCGGGATGCTCGGTAGGCTGCTCCCCAATAAAGGGGGACCGGGAAGTGCATGCCGCCGTCTCTACGAGGGTGTGGTACGCTCCAAGGCGCTCTATGGGGCGCCTATTTGGGCGGATGCCCTCAGCGCCGCGAACGTGGTCCAGCTGCGACGACCGCAGCGGATCACGGCGCAGAGGGCTGCACGGGCGTACCGCACCGTGTCTTTCGAGGCGGCGTGCCTGTTGGCACAAAATCCCCCTTGGGATCTCGAAGCAGGGGTCCTTAAGAGGGTCTACGAGGAGGGCGCCATGGTGCGACAACAAGGAGGTCGCCCGTTGCCGTAGCAGGTCAATCGCTGGAGACAGGAGGCTCGCGACGATCTGTTCCGGCAATGGGCCTTGAGATGTGCGGCTCCGACCGCGAGCCGAGTGCTCGTGGGGGCCATCGGTCCCGTGCTCCGCCAGTGGGTGGAGCATGCGCAGGGGGCTCCGACCTACTTCCTCACCCAACTTCTCACGGGTCATGGCTGTTTTGCCAAATTCCTGTGGGAAGTGGTGGGGATCCTGTCGGAGCCCGTTTGTCATCACTGCGCAGGCGGCGCCGTAGATACGGCGCAGCATACGCTCGCTGTGTGCGCCGCCTGGGACACGCAGAGGTTGGCCCTCACGGGCATCATCGGAAGTGTAGGCTCGCTGCCGGCCGTCATTCTCTCTATGGCCGGCAGCGAAGAATGTTGGGCCGCCGTCGCCTCCTTCGCTCGGGAGGTGATGGCGGCAAAGAGAGAGGCCCTGCGGGAACGGGAGCGTGCAGGCCGCACGCTTCCGCCCCGCCGGGCACCAGTCAGGGGGCGACGGCGTATTGCATACGCCCAAGCCCCCGACTGATAGGGCCGTGGGCGGTGGGTCGGGGGGCCCACCGCTCACGCGAAAGGCCCTGAGGAGTCCGACGCCCCTTATGTGTTTCGGGGGCGTCGATCCTATGTTGATTGGGGGGGGGGGGTTAGGCCCCCCGTGTTGAGCTCGAAAGAGCGCCCCTTTTCCGGGCCGCCGTTGCTTAACAGTTTCTGTCTATCCGGCGGCCCGGCTAAGGCGAAGGAGAAACACCGTGGATAGGTTTTAGTGGGTAGTCCGGCCCGTTTTCCATCCTAGGGCCGGGAGTCCCACACGAAGCCGTCTCGCTCCCCCCCGCAGCGAGACGGTGAAGTGCGTAAATGCATCACCGACCACGTAAAAAAAAAAAAAAAAAAACCGAGTGCTCGTGGGGGCCATCGGTCCCGTGCTCCGCCAGTGGGTGGAGCATGCGCAGGGGGCTCCGACCTACTTCCTCACCCAACTTCTCACGGGTCATGGCTGTTTTGCCAAATTCCTGTGGGAAGTGGTGGGGATCCTGTCGGAGCCCGTTTGTCATCACTGCGCAGGCGGCGCCGTAGATACGGCGCAGCATACGCTCGCTGTGTGCGCCGCCTGGGACACGCAGAGGTTGGCCCTCACGGGCATCATCGGCAGTGTAGGTTCGCTGCCGGCCGTCATTCTCTCTATGGCCGGCAGCGAAGAATGTTGGGCCGCCGTCGCCTCCTTCGCTCGGGAGGTGATGGCGGCAAAGAGAGAGGCCCTGCGGGAACGGGAGCGTGCAGGCCGCACGCTTCCGCCCCGCCGGGCACCAGTCAGGGGGCGACGGCGTATTGCATACGCCCAAGCCCCCGACTGATAGGGCCGTGAGCGGTGGGTCGGGGGGCCCACCGCTCACGCGAAAGGCCCTGAGGAGTCCGACGCCCCTTATGTGTTTCGGGGGCGTCGCTTCTATGTTGTTTGGGGGGGGGGGGGGGGGGGTCAGCCCCCCCGTGTTGAGCTCGAAAGAGCGCCCCTTTTCCGGGCCGCCGTTGCTTAACAGTTTCTGTCTATCCGGCGGCCCGGCTAAGGCGAAGGAGAAACACCGTGGATAGGTTTTAGTGGGTAGTCCGGCCCGTTTTCTATCCTAGGGCCGGGAGTCCCACACGAAACCGTCTCGCTCCCCCCCGCAGCGAGACGGTGAAGTGCGTAAATGCATCACCGACCACGTAAAAAAAAAAAAAAAAAAACTAGGTGCAGTCGCACTTCGGGCGGCTAAAACTAGGTGCAGCCGCACTTCGGGTATTAGCCGTAACATATACATAATGAACCCAACTGCAGATTATAAACTAAAGATTATACAATGGAACTGTCAAAGTCTAATGCCAAAATACGTTGATCTAGTCTCGTATTTACACAAAGAAAAGGTACACATATATGTTTTCTGTCTGAAACTTGGTTAGACTGCAACAAACAGTTGACTGTGGCGGACTTCTCTTTCTTCAGAAAGGACCGAACGGATGGATACGGTGGTTTAGCTATACTGGTTCATAAATCTATCAATTGTACACTCAAAACTGTTCTGTCCAATTACAACGGTATTGATACGTTGTATGTTGAGCTGCTGAATAGTAACAAACTACGGTATATTATAGGTACTTATTCTCCATCGAATGTTCATGTTAGTACCGGGGACTACGAGGAACTTTTTAGCCATTTCTCAGAGAAGACCCTCGCGTAGTCGGAGACTTCAACGCCCACCATACCGCCTGGTCATATACAACTGATACACGGGGTAGACTCATATTAGATGCTAGCTCGAAACACAATTATATTTTTCTTAACAACGGGGACTTCACCCGTTGTGTCAAACTGAATAATACCGTAGTGTGTACGTCACCTGATATTTCTTTCTGTAGCCCTGACCTTACTCTGGAGTTTGACTGGAACGTATCTAACGAGTCATTGGGCAGTGATCACCTCATCATTTCCATTCAAACTAGACACAATTCATAGTGACCCAGAGGTAAGAAGAAATATTAAAAAGGCCAACTGGGCCGACTATACCCTAAATATTAAGTCAGCATGTGAACGTTTAGATGTTAGTGATAATCAACAAAATAACTACAACAAACTTATAGACGTAATTGAAGAGAGTGCTAACAAGAATATCTCATGTTTTAAACATAGTCCACACCCTAACAAATTTAAACCTAAACCTTGGTGGAATCCCGAACTGTCAAAAGTAGTAGCAGAAAGACGATTAGCTCTTAAACAACTAAGAAAATCGCGTACGGTAGAAAACTATGTTAAATACAGAGAAAAAGTCACTGTTGCACGAAAACGAACATAACTTCGAAAGCAACAAATTATTCAATGATAGTACCATAGGTTTTAGACGAGGATTTTCGTGCCAAGACAACTTAAGTAGGTTTGCCATAGACACCGAAACAGCCTTTGTAAACAAAGAATACGTACTCTATGCTTACGGAGATATTAACAATGCTTATAACAATGTGGCAATCGAACTTCTTATTATAAACCTAATGTAATTTGATGTCAAATAGTTTCTATTTAGATATATAAGAGAATTTCTTATGGAACGGATTTTGATATATAGACTTCGGAATGGTACGGAAATCGCCAGAACATGCAGACAGGGCCTGGCTCAAGGTGAGCCGATGTCACCTATCTTATTTAATATAGTGACTATTAAGCTGTGCAATACCCTTGTTAAAACTGTTAAAATATCTCAGTACGCTGACGACTTCGCCTTGTACTGTATTAACCAAAACATCAACTTCTGTGTTAAAGTCATCCAGGCAAGTCTAAATACATTTAAATCATTATTAGATGAAATTGGTCTAGAAATATCTCCAGCTAAGACCAAACTTTGCATTCTGACTAGAAAATATAAACTTCCTTGCGTTAATGTCAGTATAAATGACAACAACATTGAAGATCTAAATTGTGTAAGCTTTTTAGGTATCTGGGTTGATAGTCGTCTTAACTGGACCAGACAAGTTAGAGAAACCGCCCAAAAGTGTGCCGCTTATGTCAATATACTTAGTGTATTAGGTAGCTCTAAATGGGGTGTACATCCAGTCCAGTTCAGGCGACTTTATCTCGCTTTAGTACGTTCTAGAATTGACTATGGAGGTGTAATCTATGGTAACGCCAGTTCAAACCTACTTAGGAAGTTGGATGTAGTTCAGAACCAATGCCTTCGCCTTTATGGTGGTTTTATAAAATACTCCTATTTTTACAATGGAAAGTGAGCTATTTAATCCGCCTTTGAATCATAGACGAAAATTTTAAGTGACAAATATTTCCTAAAGCTTTCCTCCAAAAAATCCGATATTTTAATCAAACAATTAGAATCCTTAAATGTCAAAAATTCATACCATTTTAAGACACTCCCGTGGGACCAATTCATAGTAACAAGCGTAGAAACCATAAGACATGCTAAAGAAAAACTTTCTATACACGAGCTTAAAGAACGTAGCGAACATATGATAAGACAGCTATATACAGATTACTCTCAAATATACACGGACGGGTCTAAGACTAGGTACGGTTCTGGTTGCGCGTTTTACGATAGGGAGGCTGATTTTGGGGCTAAATTTATCATACATGAATCGAGTATACCTATAATGGGAATAGAATCGATTAACGAAGCGGCTCAATATTTGGAGTCGACCACCTACCAAAAAGCTTTCATCTTGACAGACTCTAAGAGCAGTCTACAACACCTATTAGGATGCGCTAAGGGCCTCGATTCCGGTAGGAAAGCAGCTTAACTCGTTATTAAATGTATCTCCAAGTTGATACGTAGCGGGGTTGAAGTTCGATTACAATGGATTCCTTCCCGCTCAGGTATCAGTGGAAATGAGAAAGCCGACTCACTGGCGTCAGTGGCTTTACTACACGGCATACCCCTCCAAACTGAACCTCATTATACAGACCATATCTCCATAGTTAAAAGAGACAACTATTTAAAACTAAAATCTTATTTTGAAGAATGCTCTCAAAACCACATCTGTATCATGTATCTGGTACAGGACAAATGTAAGTGAACCCCCCCGAGTGCCCTGGTTCTCTTCACTAGGCTTTAACAGGAAAGAATTAGTCATTTGTTTTGGACTCCGAACTTACCATATCCCGCTCAACAAATTTAGCTTCACAATGCGAAAAAGAGAAGATCCAAACTGTAGTCGTTGCCAAAAGGAAGAAGACCTTTTCCACTTAGTTCTCGAGTGCCAAATCAATGAACAATTGAGGTTGGATCTTTTAAAAGACACTCAGTCTTCTATTGGGGAGCTCTTCTTCCTGTTTCATAGAATTTTAAGCTCTAATTTTACTATTGAACACAGTGACAGAATTATAAATTTCGTTATACACGCCTTGATTTTAAGACTAGAATACTATAAATCCATACTTTAACTTCACTCTGTTATAAAGTGGTAGATGTATACTATACTGATAGATGTAACCGATATCTTTTGACTAACGTATTTATTAAGACCATTGATACTAACCTCATTGTAACTATTTTAAGCCGGCTTAACCTTATGATGTATGGCTTGGAAAAAAAAAAGAAAAAAAAAATTCATCCTTTAAATTTTTTATCCATCTCGTATTCGCTTGACAATTATTACATACTAAGAAAATTTCAACCAGCAGGTCTATGTACTAGTTAGTTTATCAACTCTATAATTATATTTCAACTAGTACTACTACTACTACTCGATCTTGAATTCTAGTCTCAAATAGTGTAGCATTTAGGTGAATATAAACTAATACTGTTAATTTTAAATTATCTACGCACTAACTCTGGGGTTGTGTTCCACAAGGTCGAGTTTTGGGTCCACAATATAAATCTTGTGGGCAGGCAACGGCGATTTCACTGACGGCGCTCTCTGAAAGGACATTTATCAGTCTCACAAGCGTTTCCCACTAAACAATAATTAATACTCATCGACAAATTTATCTTACTAATTCGTGTAACACAATTTTTGGCGTTCCCGTATTTCACTACTCGGAACTCTTATAGTTTCGTCATGTTGTTCGCCTGTCCTTGCTTTGCTTATAAACGGTTAGTGCTATAAACGTGAAATTGCTTTGCATGTATACGTATATGTATAATAATATATTATGCCGACAAAGTGCTAGACTAAAATTATGAAAATATTACACGTAAATGGTGGGAATGACTTTTTTTCACACCTACCCCATAGTGTAGGGTATCATTAGATAGTTCTTGTAAAAACATTAAGAGGTTGCTAAGACATTTTTTGCACTTTTTTCTCAAAACAGGACGTCCTAAATAAAAGCTACACGGCAGGCGCGAAATATCTGAAAAAAAAAAAAGATTGTAGTTCATGTAAAGAACTTTGAAGGAAAACTAAACACAATATGTGCAAAGATAACTCTGTTGGTTAAGGAGTTGTAGAGACTATCATGGATACCCTACCTTATGCTTGGCCTGACACGCACTTGACCGGTTTTTTATTAGTAGGTAGATATAAATATTCACATAGTCAGTTGCCATTTAAAATAAATTCTAATTTCATCTTGGATTTGAACGTAGGAATGCCTCAAAAATTACTTCGCTTATACTCATAGTGCTGAAAGTTTTTGACATTTCCAATTTCAATAACTGCCGGATCGCAGCAGGAATTTTTAAATTAATTCAAAGGAAAAATAAAATTAACGAAGTTCTTCAAGATTAAATTATATCCGTCGTAATTTGTGTAAAGGAAATGCCTTGTAAACTGCGTTACCTACCTACCTAGTACCTACATACCTGTAGTAGTGTAGTGTACAAAAAGAAAGTCAATCTATACATACACACACACACACACACACGAATATATATATGTGTATGTGTGTTTGTGTGTGTATGTATATATGTATGTTTGAGTCTTTTATCAAGTTGTGGAAGCATAGTTTGATGATCGACTCGGGAGTTGTAGATTGACTTTCTGTTTGTACACTACCGCTATCACATTTTTTGTGTGAGCCTTTACCTTATTTTCCCATTTTCAATTCCCATGAGAGATAAAAATAAGCATAATAGTAGTTAAATATTTAATGTTATAATAATTTATTTGAAGCACACATCAGCTACGTAATTATATAATTTTTTTAATCGATATAGTAGTTGCAAAGATTAGGTACCCCTACTAGCCGGGCGCCACTGGAAATAACTTTTGGTGTAAAACCAGTGACGCCCGGCAATGGACGTAAGAGAGGCCGAAAAAAAGGTACCGCTACAAAGTAAACAAATTATATCTCTTTAGAATACATACTAGTACAGATAAGACTAATTTCTGCGTGTGAACTAGCCCGCAACGGACGTACGAGCGGAATTAAAAAAAAGAAAGATAAGACTATGATGGAAAATATAGATCTCGTTTTAACCTACCTACTACTCCATGCTTTGCTTGATTAGTTGGTACGCACTTATTGAGAATTTGATAAGTTTCTTTACTTAGCATAACCTAACATTCACCTAACCGAGTTTATCGTAACTAAACTTAATTCAATTGATCTATAAACTTTAGTCTCGTTTCACTTTCACTACGCAGAATCTATAAAATCTTTGAATAAACATTTGCCTTCTTTGCCCTTTTGCACTCGTAAAAGGGGCCTGAGAAACTTACCTAAACTTATTTAAACTTTTACCTTAAGAAATCCTTTTCACAAACACTTTAAATGTAGAAAAGAATATGTATTATAGAATAGAAAAAGGTTAAGGGAGATTGGTGTTTTATAAACAAGCTTTCATTATTCCAGATCTTTACGAAATAGGTACCTACCGTACTATTGATTTGTAAGTTTAAATAGTGTATATTTTTCGGGTTCCGTACCCAATGGGTAAAACGGGAACCCTATTACTGAGACTTCCATAATAGTTGAAACGTAATAGTCACATAAACAGTGATAGTTAGAAACTTGAATTGTTCACGATTATGATGTATTATGTCTGTTGCCGTAATAAAAACAAATACTAAAAAAAACTAATAAAAATCAATATTTAGGAGGGTTCCTATACAACAAACGTAATTTGTTTTGCCATTTTTATACATAATGGTATGGAACCCTTCGTGCACGAGTCGGACTCGCACTTGTCCGATTTTTTAGGGTCCTTTTACTCCTTTCTCAACACACTTCTTCTTTACATTATATTCAAATTTTAACAACATATAAGTAGTAGTAGTAAGTAAGTACTGCACTTTCCATGATGTTTCGCATTCGCGACTATTATAACTACTACATCTACTACAACTATTATTATAAATTCACTCAAGACTATTATAAATCAATCAAGCATTCGCTAAGCTTAGCTTGTTATAGACCGGTAGGTAGTTCGTAAAGATATATTGATAAGGGTTAACATAAACACTTCAATGCTCTCGCGTAGATCAGCTTTACAGTTTTCAAAGGGTCTGAAGTTAAAGTTCGCCTCGAGGTATTTCTCGGTTCATCAAGATGATTTTCCAATTTTAACTTTACTTATACCAGTAGCTGTAACGATTTTCGTATTATCTTCCCACGTTGCTTGGTAGGCTTTTCAAAATCTGTTTATCTTTCAAAGCCTTGTGTCTACAGAGGTTGCTACTTAACTTTTTTCGATATTGATATTGTGTGAATAAGTAAATGTGAGATTTATAGAACGGACTCAGGATTGGAATCGGTTTATGCCAGTCCTTTACTTAGACTTGAGCAACCCAAGGGGGGTGCCATCTTCATCGCGGCGGTGAGACCGATCATGGACGATTGGCTGCAGAGGCAGCATGGTGACCTCACGTACCGTGCGACGCAGATGGTTGCCGGGCATGGATGCTTCGGTAGCTATCTGTTTCGCATGCATCGTGAGGTCACACCCCGGTGCCAACACTGCGAGGTTTCCGACGACGACACCGCACTCCACACGTTGGTGGAGTGCTCAGCGTGGGCGAGTCAGCGCCGGGACCTCGTAGTGGGTCTGGGCGTGGATACCCTCTCGCTGGGGACCATGCTTCAAGCCATGGTATCCAGCGGGAGTAGGTGGAACGCGGCCGTGTCCTTCTGCGAGCAAGTCCGTGCTTAGATCTTTAAAACTACGCATCGGATTTTGACGCGGTTTTCACTAATGGATAAAGTGGTTCCTATGAAGGTTTTTGTGTATATAATTTGTCAAGCGGACGAAGCTGCGAGCGTCTACTAGTTCTCTATAAGTCCAATGAGGTGGATTGAATGGGATTTTAGGGAATAATTACCGAGATAATGAGCATCTGGTGTAGTGAACTAGTCAAGTACCCTAATACTTACGATAGATATTAAGAAATAAGTAGTATACCTTTCTGAAAGTTTTTGTCCGAATCTGGTTTACGCGTTACTGAGTTACAAACATGTTTCCCGGATCTCGTTCTAAAACCTCATGCACTGTTTTACATTTTGGCTACACCAAAATGTATACAGTGCAGGCGGTTTATATTATTACTAAAAATTTCTTACGAATTTTAATTAAAAGTTTTATAAATACTTGACGGTACCCTAACTTTAAAGGTTTAACTTTTCGCAAGTAATACTTTGAATAGTTTTAATAAACAGGCTCTTATGTGCACAGTAGAACAAACTTCGTTAATTAGTGAGCTCAAGGAGTTTAAAGCTGTACGAGTTTTGAGATACCTACTTAATATGGTGTTTGTAGGGAAAGTACTAATACTGCATGAAACACTATTATATATTATAGAAGATGAACTTGATAATTAATATTTTCTACTAAACCAGTTTAATGGTAGTAATCTTAGAATAGATTTGACTGACAATCAATACATAGAGAGACCATTTCCTGAATAGTTTTCATTCCAGTAATGTGTTGCCATAGAATTTTAGAAAAAATACTATTCCATCGGTTTAACACATTTTCCTTCAAACAGAGTCTGAAAACTTAAAGTCCAAATAATAAAAGAAAGAGTCTTGTTCTTTTTAGTATTATTTCATTGTGTTTACCATATTTTATTACATTTGAGCCTCCTTTTTTAATTATTCTCTGAGGGTGGTCTCAATGTAATTTGAAAACGAATATTCAGCAAAATGGATATGAAAAATTCAACTGTCTTTACGCCCTCGTGTTTTTTGTATGTATTATTATTTATTTACGCAGGTTTCCTCGTAGGGGCCATTAGAGACACTCACATATCTCCAGCAACATTGTTGATCATTATTGATCCAACGTAACGTCCTGGAGAAGAATATAGGAAGGTCTTCAACTTCTTTCAAAAGTATACTAAAAGATTACTACCTTTCTGTAACCAAGATTTAGACTGTCTATGTATTTTGTGTATGTTAATTATTTATGTAAGTATTCTTTCTTTTCCTACGATATTATTACTACCTAGGTAAGTTTGTTAGTTCATTATCCTACTCTGTCAAATTGTTATCATGTTGTTATCGTACTCTGTCTTATCTTTATTTTGTAATTTACGAAATTTTATTTCTCTTTTCTCTTTCATGAATTGTACACTACCATCCAAAGGTTCCATTTGTTCCATCCAAAGGTTGTCTGGAAGAGAACGCTTTTAGCGGTAGGGCCTTTTGTACTGTCTTTAAGTTATGTCTCCTAAATGTATGTTTCCTTATTGTGTACAATAAAGAGTATTGTATTGTATTGTAGGTTGCTTTTTGGTCGGTATAACCTATGTTCACGCAGGCGAAGTCGCGGGTACGAAGTAGCATTGATATAACTGCATAAGTGTGGTACTTTTTGCATAGATGTGCGCGCGGTCATTGACCCACAATACTAGATTCACAGAATTGAATTCCCGATAACCGCTTGCGAGTTATTAATGAGTTGAACGTGATTCGATAATTTTGTACACGTTTATTATAATATTGGGAATTAGTGATGTTTTGTGATAAGGAGTCCTATTGACATATCGGCGGTCCATCTGCTGACAGACGAGGCTCCAAAGGGCCTGAAAACGGCAATAGGCTCGTCCCCTGTAACGGGGAACAACAACTGGCGAAATTTGGGCGTAATGAATGTCTCTCTATACCCAATGGACGTTATCACATTGCACGATATCGTGTCGATGTCGTCCAGAACATCGTGACAATATCGTCACGATAATTTACATTCTTACCTTAAAGTTACTGCTGCTACTTATGATATCGATAAATATTTAGATACTAGAGTAGGTACTCAATAAAAACATTTCGCCACCTTTAATTTAGTTCATAATAATCCACCTTTGTTCATAATAAATATACTGCTTTGCAAAAAAACGGGCACTTAAGGAAATTTAGAATCTAAGTTATATTATGATGTCGTTTTTTGAATTTAATTATTTGACGTAGTCTGTATCTTGTTAGTTAATAGGCGTGAAGTAAATTTTGGCAAGGTTTTTTCATACAACGCGGATGAATTTAATAAAACCAGTTTTTTTGTAGTAAACGTCCAAACAATAAGACTAGAATTTTTTTGAGTTTATTAAAATAAAGTTACAAATGTTAAAATCTAATAGAGAGTGTGACCTCCTCTTGTTAAAATCACAGCTTGCATCCTTCTGGGCATGCTTAACACACTTTACTTTACTTTACACTTTACTTAACTTTAGACTTTACTTAACACATTTTTAGTACCGTTTAAAGGAATATATCCCCACTCTTCTGCAACTACTCTTTTTAGCTCTCTGATGTAATGTGGAGAACTGGAAAAGCCTTCCAGTGTCACCAGAGATGCCCGCAGCAATGGACATGGGAGCGGCCGCGGACTCGCGAAAAAAAAAAAAAAACTGCTGAGCTGAACTTCTGCTCCCATCACTTCTTCAAAGCTCTTCTTTAGGTTCACACTTGACGACTTACGATTTCGCAACGCCTGACTCACTAAAAAGCGGTCATCTCTTGGTTCAGTACATCGTTTTCTAACCAAACCTAGTTTTCTTTTGACCGATCTGGTATCTTAATGTCGTAGCCAAGTCCTCTGGATAGTTGAACGACTCACATTTACTGCGGGAACACATAGGATTTTGCGAACAACCTTCTTTTAGTAGGGCTACAATTTTACCGGTCCTTATCGCTTTGACAGCCACATCAGAACGTAGTATTTAATGTAAAAAGAGTGATTTCATTATTTAATTACAAAAAATATCCTAAAAGTTTAAAATTTTTAGTAATTTGCAAAAAAAACAGTTTCAAAAGTTCGCGCCATTAGTAAAACAATTTTACAATAATCATTATTTGCCTTTTGTTATAATTAAATTAAAATTTGGAACTTATGGAATCATGCCAGGACGCTTTAAATAACATGCCAATACATTGTCAAACTAATAAAACCTCTTCCTTGTATTATTTATTAGAATAGAGCAAAAAATATAAAGTGGCCGTTTTTTTGCAAAAGAGTGTACCTAGGAGTATAACAACTAAGATGTGGTGATCCACAGCAGAAGCAATTATGTAGCATAGTTTAATTATTTTCCTTAATTCTGTTTAGGTCCTTAAGCTACATTCACAAGAACTGATGTTACAACACCCGTTTTATAAACCTGATCAGATTATTGTCGAATAAAATATACAATGAAATCAAAGGTACGTTGGGATTAAAAATCAATGTGATGTGGGGTGTAACTACTTCGTGTGTCATTGTTTAGAGATCTCGGGAACGTCGGCGGAGTCAATATGCGGAACATTTCCTATTACACGCCCACTTCTTTCCGTGAGCGAAACAGATTTATATAGAGCAGTAAAACAACCTCATTAATATTAATAAGGGTTTTATATTATTAAGGTCTATATTGATTCATCGGAATAAGCATGTATATAGGTAGCGACTTTTGTGAGATGATAAATAAATAATTTGTAATGCCTACATTACAAATTATTTATTTATCATCTCACGAACCGATGCTATAAAGGCTTTATTTATATTCACAATTATTCTTTATACTTTAATATTTAAATATTATTTAATGTTGTAAAATAATAAAGTATTTGAGTAAGTAAATTATGTAGTTGCTGAAACGCATAAACCAATCTCGGTAAGTGTTTGTTGTCAAACAAAACGAATATCTACATTAAGAAAAAGTTAAATGAAAACAAATTACTTAGGTACCATAAGAACTGGTTAAATTTCTAACTAATAATAATAAATATGTTTCAACAATTGAACACAAATGCCATTTAATGTCAAACAAAGCAGAGTTTGTGCTTATAGAATAAATAACAAATATTTTACCCAACCAGGGTAAATACACTTTGATCGTGAGTTAGATCGTAGGTTCAAAAAATTACTCTACTGCGACAGTAACCGATCTTATATCACAGTTTTTTATCAGTGAATCACAAGCAAACTGCTCTATATAAATAGTGACATATTTTTATTCCAACACAATTTGTAATGGAAGCGACACGCGGAGACAAGAGAGAGCACGGCTAGGGTGGACTGGGGTGTAAGGGTGGTGGTGAAATTACTTGCAAATTCCATTTACGAACTCAGTGGCCAGGCGTCAAAAGAAACTGGTGACTGTCTGCCTTTAGCACTGGCTAGTTACCTACAATGTGGTCGACTATCTTCACAAAACAAGACACTACTGAGAATTTTGCTGTTCAAAGTGTTTTAAAATACTTGTAGATTGTTTTGTATCTTTTTGCATCTACCTATTTTTAGTTTGCATCAAAGTGTGAATAATCTGATACAGTGATGTACCTAGAGATATGAATAATTATCACCCATACACATAGACAGACACATAACGTCTTTATGCCCGAAGATGTAGCTAAAACTAATAGATTTACCGAAAAATATCCACCACATCCATGTGCTTGCTTTTACAAATTGACATTCAATAAGAGCACAAAGTGGTTTGAAAAAGGATTGATTACATTATTCGAAAACCAAATAAATTCATTAGTATTACTGACCTCAAATACAGTAGACATAAAAAACTCTTCGGATTTGATCAATGCAATCTTCTTATCAATTTTACTCAAAACCTAATGAAATGTAAGTACAAAATAAGGACGTCTAAGTGTATTTTTAGATCGACATCCAAATTTAGTCAGCAAAATAAATCAGTTAATTTAAAGTTAGAAAAACTTTTTTCCCAATAGTCTTCCAATCCTCAAATCCTGGACGAAACATGATCAGAAGTTTTCTGTTTTCCATGTTTGTGGCATGATTATCAATGGCGGCCGCGCAAGGAGCTTGCCGATTGGTATGTAAGTTACGAGGCGTTACGGCGAACTTAGCTCATTACCAGTGCTACGCCACCTGAATGACAATGGTCAGAATTTTTACTTTATTCTCCTCTACACTTATTAGGTACTTGCAGCGTACTGCGGGTAGACAAGTCGTACAGATTGTCATATTAAAGCTGTCTAGTTTATTCTAGTTACAAGGTTAACTGCTTCGGTGGCGTGATCGGTTGTGCATCGGCTTTCGACTCCGAGGTCCGGGGTTCGATTCCCGGGTCGAATCAGATATTTGTGTGATCCACAAATGTTTGTTTCGGAGTTTGGGTGTTTTCTATGTTTATGTATGTATTTAGAAATACATAAGTATGTTTATCAGTTGTCTAGATCCCATAGCACAAGCTTATAGCTTACTTTGGGCTAGATGACGGTGTGTGAGAATGTCCAAAAATATTTATTATTTATTTATTTAAGGTAAACAATAATTTGTGGTTTCTATAATAATATTATAGCGGTTATATTTTTGGCTGTATCTCAATGTTTTTCACAGGTTGAGGGGGTCGTGGTCTAGTGGTAACCGACAATATTAATACATTGCAAAGTTTAAGCAACATCTAGAAAGACCGGTCTTAGGATGGGTGACCATTTCTTAAGACACTGCGACCCCTCCGTGCCTCGGAGAGCACGTTAAGCCGTCGGTCCCGGTTGTCATACGAACATCTATGGACGTAGGTGCGGCCGCAGCCACAAGCCGCGGATTAAAAAAAAAAAAAAAAAAAATAAAAAAAAAAAAAAAAAAAAGGGGTAGTTGGAGCCCTTAAAAATCCGACCGGTCTAACTATTGAACTTCGATATCGCCCATGGGTTGTGAAGGTCAGATGGCAGTCGCTTCACGGAAAATATCGAAGTTCAGCCGAATCACAGTTAGACTGGAAAGCCGACCCCAACTAAGAAAAAGGCTCGGTGAATGATGATCTGTATGTTTTTCACAAAAATCAAATAGAAGTTATTTTTTTAGAAACGAATAATTGGTTTCTAGATTTACATGACGTACCTACCTACACCATCACGGCGGCGGCGGTGAGACCGATCATGGCGGAGTGCCTGAAGAGGCAGCACGGTGCATGCATCGTGAGGTCACACCCGCGTGTCAACACTGCGAGGCTTCCGGCGAAGACACGGCATTCCACACGTTGGTGGAATGCTCAGCGTGGGCGAGTCAGCGCCGGGACCACGTTGTGGGCCTGGGCGTAGATACTCTCTCGCTGGAGACCATGCTACGAGCCATGGTCTCTAGCAGAAGCCAGTGGAACGCGGCCGTTTCCTTCTGCGGGCAGGTAATGCTCGTGAAGGAGGCGGCCGGTAGGGTGAGGAAGCGTACCCTCCCCGCTGAGTTCCGAAGTGTGCGGCGAGGTCACCGCAGACGTGACTACGCCCAGGACCATCGACCTCCATGATCGGGGCCTGTGGACGATGGATTAGCAACCCACCGTCCTTACAGAAGCAGGCTAGAAGGGCTGCGTGATGTGGGGCTTCACCCCACCCACGTCTTCACTCACCGACGCGGGATAAAACCCGACCCCAAAGATGCGGGGTAACACCCGACCACCACGCAGTGGCCACATAGGTGGCCAAGGTCCGCCGGGCGCCACTGGGAATTCTTTCAGTGACTACCGGAGGCGCTCGGCAATGGACGTAGGTGCGGCCGCGGCCAGAGGAGGCCGCAAAAAAATAAATAAAAAATAACGTACCTACGTCGGTATAATCATTCCTACAAGTTCAAACCAATCTACCTAGTTATAACTAGTTATAAGTATGCACACTTACGAAGCATCGTTATTGGCAGTATCTATTCTAAGCCGTGTCACAAACCTTTGGTCTATGAATAATTTACACAGCCAACGCGATCGCAAAGTGTTTATTGTGATAGCGCTTCTGGCTTCTGAACCGCAGTCTCATGTGAAATAAAACACCTAGATTTTTCCTCTCAATCTCTTGAGGTATGCCTGTGAGACCTACAATTCTAAAAGTCCTAAACGCCACTATAAAGCTTCGTAAAATGAATTATATCCCCTTCTACCACGGTTATCTGACAACCTTTTTCTAAATGGCACTTGTGATGTCGATTTTCAGTTAATGTTGAAATTGTAAGAAGTAGCACTGTTGGATTAAGATAACAAATTTAATTCTCAAAGTTAGGGGAATAAGGTTGATAATTATTTGAGGTTGGCAGATATGTTTGCTGTGAGAGTTGAAATCGAGGGAAGGCGGTAGTAAATAACAAGTGAGATCGGATTATTTCGATAAGATCGTAAAATGAAACAAGGCCCGTCTCGGTGGGACATTTTCTTTTTGAATATGTTACATTTTACTCGGCACATTGCCCACGTACGGATGTAAAATGTGAAAGTTTGACTTAGCTCATTTCTTCGTGTTAAACTTTTGGCACGGAATATATTATGCCTCAAGTTCATTTTGGATCCTTCGATTCTTTAATAAATACAAATGTAAAGATAGGATCTATGTAAGGATAGTGTTAATACCTATTCGGAGATAACATTTACTGAAGTTCTACCTACATATCTGTGATATCACATAGACAACTCAAAGAGGTTTTGTGCGTCAAGAAAACTTAAAGTTTTACGAAAGTACAAACGTCTGTTCGAGACCTTTGGCTGTATTAGTTGGTTAAATTCTTATTATTAAACTTTGTTCAGTTGAACTAAGGTTCCGTTATTAGTCGGAATAATAGATAAACATTGTAGGACATGATTCTATATTGATGCTGATTTGACGAATATCAGATTTGACCAATGTCGTTCAACCCTATAAAACTTGATGTCGAGTAGTTACAACGTTACAAAATACAATAGGTATAGGTACTTAAATTTATCGCATATATTTTTTCTCCATTAGGGGTAGCTCGGGCATGTGCACGCGCGGAAGGTCAAAAGCGTCCAGGCGCAATCTTATTTTTCCGGGTGGCTCGCTGGCTCTCTGCCGGCAGCTTATTGCCTACGTGCCAGCGGACCGGTCGTGCGCCCGTCATATTATTCTATCGACGACTATCGACTGCGCCCACTCAGGCTCATATTAGTATACCCCACTGTGCCGTCTTCAGATATTAGTCTGGATCGTAAATAAAAATACACACAGGAAAATTCCTCTTATCAGTACTTGCAGTCTCGCGCATATATTCAAATTGTATGTAAGTAAGTTTTATTTTAAAGCGTATTTGAATAAGATATCACAATGTCAGGACAAATGTGTCAAAAATACAAGGCGGATCAACATTTATGATGAAACTTGTTTATCACAATTACACAAACAATAACGTAATAAGAGCGACCGCAGCCGGCGTTATTGTCACCAAATGTCGCCGTAGAGTTGTCGGAAAAAGTGAAAGTTTTTATCTGTGCTCGGTCCCCGGCCGCCTGTTTTCATTTCCACGGGCGCTGCTCTTGATCGTAATCGTTGTTGCAGGGTTGAACTGCGCACACTACAGCATCAGATAATTGCTGATCAGGGGTTATTTGTTATTGGGAGTACGATAATTATTATCAAAGATTTATTGTTGACTAGCTGATGCTGGCATAGCTATGAGCCGAAAGACTATTGCTTGATGGCATTATTGTGATAATCGTAAAAATATTCGTTCAGTAACTGTAAGATAAAAAGTAACATAAAATACGAACAGATTTTTGTACATTAAAAGGAAAATGTTAGCCCAAATACCAATGAGCATTATAGATAACATCAGTGAAAAATTAGCAACCCTACTTCATGGAGTGGATAACTAAGAAAAAGGCGTAGGTACACTCCAGCGGATAATACGTAAAATATTATGTGACCAAGGACTAGAGGCCACGTGACGCACTGAGGCAGAGACAGGGGTGTAGATGATGCTTACTCGTGCACGTTCAACTACACACCCGTCGTGCATTTATTGTTATTTGAGCAGACAGTAAACAAGTACATATTGTTATTGCAGAGTTTTGTATCAGATAGGTGTTTGTCAGCTTTCCAACGCGACCTTCGAACTATTTTCTTCTACTAATTCTCATTTGAATTAAGAGAAAGAGACCGGACGGTATGTTGTTGCTATCATGGAAGATGGGAAGGCCTTCTTCTTTGAAGGCCTCAGACGGCGTAAATATGCTGACCTAACAGGTGATTACATATTTGAGCCTTTTGGGGTTGAGTCATGGGGTCCGAGCGCTCGTCGCCTTTATAGAGACATTGCTAAACACTTAATCGATGCTTCTCAAGACCAGACACCTGACTATTTTCTGGCCCAAAGAATAATTATCGCCGTCCAACGTGGCAACACAGCCAACATTCTGGGAAACCTTCCCAGTCAGCAATTACGCGGAGGATTTTTTGAACGATATTCTGTAGTGTAAATATTTTTAGTACATAATTATGTAAATTGTAATTCTTATTGTAAAAAAATAAATATTTGAATTTAAATGATCAATTTTATTAGGTTGTCATCATCAGACCACATCAGTCCACTGCTGGACATAGACCTCTCCAATGATGCGCCACCCCTCTGATATTGGGTATTAAGTTGTAATAGCACAGAATAGGGAATAAAAGGTGTGAGACACGAATAGGGTAGGTAGAGGCATATCTGCATTTCGGCAGTTATTAAATTGGTCAAACGTAATAGAGGGTGAGCATAGTGTCGCTAGTCTGAAACTTAGATGTCTGCAAGACCCCTTTTGGTGATTTGCAAGTGCACACCCGTGTACTGAAAGTTGGCTTGAAATATCTATTTGTGAAATATCATGTAATACTTCGAGATTAGGCTCCTTAAAACTGTTTATTTTGTCAAAATAATTCATTATGTATTATGGATGTTAAAAAAAACAACAGATGGTACGGAAACTGCAATAAAATACGGAGTGAGGCATGCACTTCACGATCTGTTTTATTTATCACTGGATTCCACACAGATTATAACCTCAAGCTAACTCGATTTAAATCGATGTTTTGCTTTGGAGCTTTTATTGGTTATGGTATGGTATTAGGGTTCCGTACCCAAAGGGTAAAACCGGACTCTATTCAGTAAGACTCCGCTGTCCATTCGTCCGTCCGTCCGTCTATCACCAGGTATACATGTATCTCATGAACCATGATAGACAGTTGAAATTTTCACAGATGATGTATTTCTGTTGCGTAGGTGGTAATAATAGGCTTGTCTGAATGTCAAAATGTGAGCAAAATTAACATCTCTGTCTCGAAAATATAATCTTTGTCTCCGAAGGGGTAGTTTTATATAATTAGGTTTTTGTGTTGTGAGTAATATGTTTTATACTGAAATATTATTAAGTATGTATTTTTGTATCTTGTACTTAAGACTTAAGTAGCTAAATTTATTGCAAAATGTTATTATAATTATGTTCAACCATATCGTCTTAAATTTATAACGCACTTATAGCAATACGATAAAAAACCTTCAAAAATAGCAAACACAGTTAGCCCCATTACTATTCCGGCGTCCAAAGTGAAAAGAAGGCTGATTCAATTTTATAAGCACATTGCATTGGTGGTTTTAGCTTGCTAGCACGGGCCCCTAATAAAATGAGGTGAGGTAATGGCGTGTTTGTGCTACGCCGGCGAGATGATAGATAGGGCACGACCCGACTGTGCCGCCCGATCCCAGTTGGTCTTATAAACTAGCTTATACAACACCGCTAAAACAGACGCTTTCAAAAACTGAATTTATACACATTATTTGAATGAACTTTTGGTGATCCTAATCCGTCAGTTTCTGGTATGGAATATATTATTGGGTCAGTTTTCATTGAAGTGACCAGTAGTTCTTGTTCTAGTATTATTTTATTATACACTAACTCGCATCAGTGCTTTTTTAACACGATTGGTGTTATAGACAGTCCTCTTCGCAGGGTAGGCACCATGTATGACCGAGGACGGGATGGTGGGTGGATCTGCTATTGAGCTGCGAAGAGGTCGACGGATACAGAGCAAGACATCTCGGAACTCCAGGCATTATCCCTGAAGTTCTGCATACCCTTGCTTGATTTGAAGAGTTACCGACCCAACGCGCGCAAAACCCAATATTTAGAATTGAGGAAACCAGACCGTGTCTACAGACTACAAGTCTATAAGCGGCATAATGTATCATTATTAATGGTAAATAATGTTTTGAAATCGGTCAAGCAATTTTTGAGAAGGTTACAAACATATACAAATCTTTCCTCTAATACATATTAGTACCTTTTTATAGAAAACTAATTTGAGTAGGCTCAATCGTCCTTACAAAAGCGCAACTTATTGTACTTAACTATTATTAATCAACAATTTAAACATTGTGTTTAATAATCAAGCTTAAAAACTTGCCAGATTTTAGTTTCGCCTGTGAGAAATTTTAATTTAAAGCGAAACTATGTCCTCGAAGTTGCCGTAATGTATTCATATATTAACAGTATACTGACATTCAGCTCTAGTTGAGACGGTATTTTCGAAGAACACTTTCTTTGTGCTTTTGAAATGAAGCGAACTTTAAATTTACTTCAATAGCTACAAGCTTTCTATTTTAGTAAAGTATAAAAGCTCATATACATTGAGTTTTCCGGACGATTAAACTTATGTAACAGAGGGAATGAAATGAGCTAGGCTTTTGACTTTCAATAGGAAACACCAATTATTGAGCGAAGCGAGCCGAAGGCGAGCGGAGCTCTCAACGGGTGACTCAAATTATTTTTCAAACGATTTATGTTAAATTGTTTCTCGGCGAATACTCGGCCGATTTCGGATTTTCTTGCACTCATCAATAGCTTACAGAATTACCCAGGTTATTACGATGCCAGAATTTTGAATTTAAACTCGCTTCGCTCTAATATATGCTGCAGCGTAACGGTACGTTTCGCGACTGCGGCGACCTAGTCATTTATCCGGTAGTAAATCATAGGTAAAAGATCAAATTCCTATTTATTGGAAATAGTTAAGAAAACAAGTAAAACATTTCGTGCTGTAACGCCAGAACGGGGCACATTACTTTGCAATGCAGTGACATTATTCTTTATGAACCCCCAACTCCCTCACAGTTTTTATTAATTCTCACTCCCGGTCGCAAATATGCGCTTTAAAGAGAGTGTTTTTCTTTTTATTTAAAGCATTTTATCCCATTTATATTCCCTGCCTGATTTGTTACTCCTTCCGTAGTAATGAAGGGAAATGGAGAACAAATATTCTTTAAGTACTGGGGTTTTGTTAATATTTAATCCAGAAACAAACTGCATTTAAATACCGCGTACCTACATTAAAGTCCGTGTCGTATGAATTTGACAGTAGATGTAGGTATATTTAATATTTGCTAGCTGATTCCCGTGGGAACACATTACGGGAATAAAAAGTAGCCTATGCTACTCAGGGCTAATGGAGCTACGTATCAATGAAAGAATTTTCAAAATTGGTTCAGTAGTTACGGTGTCTATTCAATTTAAACTAACAAACAATGAAATCTTTCCTTTTTAATAGCACCTCCGTATACACGCCTTAGTCTAGATGCTTTTCATCCCAATAATTTATTCCATGGTAATTGGGATTTCTGACAGAAAGTCAACTGTCGGTTTGTTTTAGCAAAATTCAGATTCCAGGAATGTGTACCTGAGCCTATTTCCTATTCTGTGCCTGAGCGATCGAAACGTTAGCCGATTGAGGTTTCGGAGCTTTGATATTACAATGATGCGTTCCGTTTATAAGTCAACAATTATCTATTGGTTTCTTGGCATTAAAGTAATGTATTAATTTGAATGTTATTAAAAATACAAACATTTTACCATTGTGCGTCTCGGTAATAATTCAAGGTCGAAGACAAATTGATTCGACAAGTTAATGGCTCATTCAAGAAGTCATAAAGTCGGCGGCATTTCACTGCTTAATATACAGTCGGCGTTGCAAGAAACAATTAGACAAGCGGCACAATCATCCTAGAGGGCGTTAAGGAGAGTCACCTTTTCACACTTAGATTGGATGTGGTATGGTCAAGTTTTTCTTAACCTCCCAACGAAAAAGTTTAACCTGTGTAGTGTATCTTCCTGTTGAGTCAATAGCAGCGCAACGGATGAACCAATTTTGGTATAAATTTCAGAATCCTTGAGTTATTATTTTACGAGAAGTCTACTCATAAGAATTATTGTGAATTACTCGTCAAAGTTTTATGAAACGAAAACAAATAAAGCTGAAATTTCAATTCTGGGTACTTAAACTATAGAGCTACACACGGGTTGAACCCGGTAACACAAGGACCAAATTCGATGCTCTATGACTTAACCCCTTAGTATATTAATTCCTTACCTTGCACTTTTTTCCAAAATATATCACGTAAGTAACGTAACGCTCAATAATGAAAAAAAAATCAAATAAAAATATCAAAGAAAGTGACTTTACACTCTTCTTACTAGTTCTTTGGTAAAAGAGGCAACGTGTCGAATGGCGTGTAATACGGCGGATATAAATCGTGTTGAGCCCGTGACGAGAGGCACACTTACACGTGGAATGAGAGATATCTACGCGATATATGCCTCACACGGTGCTAAAATTTCCTTTTAATTGTCTCACTGTTTGTACGATAACTCCTGCGTTATGTAGTACCTACCTCATAACATTCTATTTATGAACCATTCCAATATCAATTAACACCGTCTAAACCGAGTGCAACTAAACGCTTCTTTTATGAGCACTTTGTATTTAAAGTACTACAGTTACGAGTATAATGCACTATAACAGTCAACTTGCACAATATTCAAATTAAATTGCATCTTTGCCAAAACTAGCGCGAGAATGGCGTCGCTTACATTAATATACAATAGAGAGTATCTGACCCTTCTTGTGTCGTGGCAGCCTCTTTGTTTTTATAGGTGGTTGAATAAGCATTAACTAAGTAATTTGAGGGTGCAGGTACGAATTGCCGACTGTTTAGTATAGCCCTTTATGTTTCTATATCACCAAGATACAGTTACGAGTACGCTACAGACTGATCGCTAGTAAATGTGTGTATACTTATAAATGTTGTCGTGTTATATGCAGTTTCAATCTTATTAGGTACGTACTATATTTTATATTATTTATAAAGATAACGTGATCCACAACCAACAAAGAGGGTTCTTTATTTACAATTTATTAAGTCAATATTCATCAATGAAGGAATGTAATAATTACAGTCGTTACACATTCTATCCATGAAATTAAAAGCCCGTCTTCAGAAGCATCATTTATTTTACTAATAATTAGGTTTTACTGTGTGTTGATTAATGCATCTAATTGAATGCAGTCATATTAACTTCCAACTCTATTTTACCATTCTAAATATAAGCAACTAATAATCAAAGTCCAATAGCTACCAAGCCGGGTTGTGTAGCCTTTCCCGACAGGCTTGCCTTGTACAGCGTAGATATAGGTTCACGTAAATAGCAAATGCAATTAGTTGGAGTGCACCGTTTTTGATGTAGTGGCGGAGTGCCGACTGATAGGTCAGTGAGTGTGTCGAGAGCTGCCTGATATAAATAATTCACCACATTAATCGTATCTCGAATGGTTGTTTTAAACCTGAACGAAATTGTTTGTTTAACTGTTTGAGTTCCAGTACGAACCTATATATGACTGGTCGCAAAGCCTAACAGTTTTATTAATTAATAAATTAGAACCGAATCATAAACAAACATCAATGGTGTTTGCGATCCCCCGATGTTATGGGTGAGATTGGATCTCGGTGATTCGTTGCCGTCACTAGTTGGTAATCCAAACAGGGTTACATAATAGAATTTTCTAAATAGGTACTATTCTCTATGATCAGACACATTTTTGATATATTTTTCCAAATAAAAATTGGATTTATCGTAAAGTTTCTTTGTCACCCACTGCGACATGACCAAGGTAACATCCACTGTCCAGACACCATTAAAATAAATTTGATATCCTGTAATCAGACAGACATTTCCATATTTCAAAAAAATAAAAATTTCCTCGTTTGTGTAGAAATTAAAACTAAAAGAAAATGTAATTTCAAATTACGTATGATACTATAAAAACGTCAATTTGATAAAAACTCTCAACTTGATTATTACATTTTGAAGAATCGACTCTTCGCCTTCTCATTCGCTTTAACTAAGACTAAAAAGAGAAAAAAATTCGCTTCGCTTAATTGGCTCACTGTTGAGCTGTTCATCAAGTCTGGTTTTAATTCTATTAATTAACAAGGCGTCAGTGTCGAGAGTTATGTTGAAAAGGGAAATATTTGCGCAGTGAAAATCTGTCGATGTATCAGCGTTGATTTACGATTTCAGTAGTTGCGAGACAGAAACAATACAAGTACATGGGATTACTGATTGCACCGTTTATTAATTTGGACGGTATCACCCACGATATGCAAATATCGTGTAATACCTTTCTATTTAAAAACCATCGTCATCATAGCCCGTTTGACGGGCATAGCCTCCCCCAAAGAGAGGAGGAGGAGGAGGGGGGGGGGGGGGGGGGGGGGGGGGCTAGACGGGTTTGTAGGTATAGTATAAGGTTTTGTGTAGAAACATTCAAAAATACACGTCAAAAGTTGACACAAAAACCGACTTCAAATTACCGAAATGGGACCAAATAATTGACACAATGGGACCACTTGGGAAGTAGAAACTTTCTTTAAAAAAAACGGTTCTCCCAGTCCAAAGTTATGAGGTAACAAATATAAAATATAATAATGTGTTCTTAGTTTTAAGGTATTTATCTATGGGCCGTAGAATAAGTTTATACCACCTGTAACTTTTCTATTTGTTGCCTGAAATAAAAAATAAAATAATAATTAAAAATAATCGAATTGAGAACCTCGTGTTTATTTTTGGAAGTCTGTTGAAAATCATACTTACTGCAGATAAATTTTATCAATAATGAACAGAACTTTCTTGAGATAATTATCTCAAGAAAGTTCTGTGTAAGTAGTAACTGATAAGATAGAACTATACCTATATTTATTCTAATTCCCAATATTCACGGGAACTTTTCCCGGGATTAAAACAAGACAAGAAGGAAGTTTCATAAACAAGAATTCTTTACATCATCATTTTAATTAAGGTAAATTATTTACTATGGAGCTGAGGCACTTAAAGGGAGCTTAATCAGTAGTAAGATAAAATAATACAACATCGAATTTTGCTGATGTCTAGGAACCTTCTAGTCTTAATTATTTTAACTTACAGTTTTGACAATCAAGACTCCAGTTTACAAAGTCTTTAAGGAGCTAAGGAAGAACTACCGTAGAAAATAGAATGAATATATAATGCATAAAGTGTGACTGTGTACTTTTTCACTTAGTTTGGAATGTTTCCAAGAACAAAAGTAACTTTTCTTAGCGTTTGGCAAAATAAACTATTTTGTTGCATGTTTGCTTAAATATATCACTTTGTTCTTGCTGTAAATTACTATGTTAGCACTAAGCAATTTGGTTATTAGTGTGTTATGCTATTGTACTTATTGTATATCTCACTATTAACCTTGTTTTTTTCGTTTCTTGAAACTTTGAAAATGAAATATTTATTTTAAACTTTAAACTTTATATTTATGGCTGTGCCATAGCGGCTGGCACGTAAGATTGTTTGTTGCCTTTCATCAATCAACATATCATCGCAAGGCAACGGGTTTAATTTTTTTTTCAAAATTATAATATAGCTGCTACTTTTTATTAAGTTCTTTCGGCCATTTTAGACATAACCCATTATAAATGTGCCCGGTGACGGCAATAGGCAATATTACGTGGGACAAAAAATACTGGCAAACTGTTTTTTTAATGCACCTCTGCTAACCCCTTCGGGGATATAGGCGTGATATGTGTGTGTGTGTGTTATTTAGTAATTGCACTAATTTACATCAGTGAATTGCATAAATTCTAATATTTGTTTGTTAATGTATTTGTGACCAGTTTACAAATAACTAAACCACATGCCCAAAATAACGATGGAAAAAAAGTTTGTCGGGCGAAGTTTCATCGTTTGATGTGCCATGATTAAAGCTATTGACAGAATGCAGCGTTATAAAAAAACAATAAGCGCGAGCCAAGTACCTGTCACAGAGCTTTTTTGGTAAATATTTTAGATTGATTGTGTTTTCCACATGCGACAACGCATAGAAAATATTGCGAATGGATAATTGGATACGCTATGCGTCGGTCGCACTCGACGCTCGACGTCGCCTGCCGATGACGGCTCATGACAAATAATATGACGGACGATGAATACCAGCACCTATTGGTTAAAATGCAATTTCATATCGAGCACTTACTATACAAACGTACAACATCTACAGTACCTACTAATAGTCGCACAATTATACAAAAAACAAAAGTGTTGTTTCAATGAATCTTAATATGTTTTTTGGAAGTTAGATAGTCATCATAAACCCTGTGTAGTTTCAACATAGGCCTCTCCAAGCGCTATTCCCATGAACCCACTTACTTTGATCAATATTCTCGAAAGCAGTACTCTCCACTATTAAGTGGAACCAGCAAAATAATTGGTGAAATCTGGACTTCTTAAACGTGGACATAGGTCAACTCTTGGCCAGAAGGAACATTTATTTTTTACAGCCGATATTCGATATTTGTATAAATACATGAAAAATAATAACGATTTCAACTTATATGTTCACCTGCTACTTAGCACTAGTCTAGTCTAGTCTAGTAACGAATTTAGTATGACTTTTTAAATCTATCCTAATGAATGAAAATAAAACGCGCTACGGGATGTTTTATGATTGCTGCAGTTGTCGGATTTTGTTGTCCGTTGTGTATGCAGTTATACTAAAGGACCTCATAAGTTGTCCGAATTTCTGTTTTTTTGAAATCTGTAATTGAAATTATTCTATGAAAGTAAGCTGTTCTATAATAACCCACCCTTGTAACTGTTCTGTGAACCCACCCAACTAATAAATAAATTTGTGATTGTTGTGCATATGAGGGGTGAGGAGGATTGGTATAATTTGGTTGTAAAGTGACTAGCAGGAATGTATCCAAAATTAACAGTCTATGACGATATCTCATTGAAACCAAATACTTTCTAGTGAATTTGAAGACTACAAACCACGAATAGAGGCCAAAAGCTACAACCACCTCAGGCTCGTATACATTTGCTACAGTTGGATTGTTTTTGGAACGAAGTTTTCTAACGCGGCTTACGGGTAGTGCGATTTAGTAGAAATCATCACGTTACGCTTATCAGTGGTTCCCAAGTTGGTCCGCAGAAGCCAAAATATGGTCCGTTTTTTTGTTTGTTAGTTAAACGAAAAGTAAGCCAAACCCAGGTTGGGTTGCGTTGCAGTTGCGTAGTGCAACTTCGTTCCTGACGGAGGTCCCCCGACCGGACATTTCTTTTCCATTGGATTGTTTTATTGACTGAGGGAGCGAAGCGACTGAAGGCTCCTTTTCAACTTGCAGACTGGGGAGAATTTCTTTCGTCTGTACCCATCTACGGGTTCTGTCAGATCATGTTTGAGGCCGTATTTATCAACCGATTTGCATGAAACTTTACACACACACTCCTTGTTTACAATGAATAACATTTGAATGATATTTTTTGGATTAGATGACAAATGAAAGAGTATGAGTATGAAAATTGAAGAAGAAATTTTCTAAACAAAGCCGCTCCCGAAGTCTACGGTTCACAGAACCAATTATGATCATAACATAGTATAAAACAAAGCCTGTCCGTCCCTATGTATGCTTAGATCTTTAAAACTAGGCAACGTATTTTGATTCGGTATTCACCAATGGATAGAGTGGTTCTAGATGAAGGTTTTTGTGTATATTATAATTTATTAAACGGGGGAAGCCGCGGGCGTTCTCTAGTTAAAGATAATAAAAACAACGTAGTAACCTACAAACTGTATACTTTTATTAAGGCTTCACAAAAATAGTTCTAAATTCGAGACGAAGTAAGCTTGGAACGATTGAATCAAATATTCCCGCAACTGTAAATGTGACCCCCAAGTTCCTTTACGAGAACTTCTAACTCGATTTCGAAATCCAGCGATTCGTAGATATTATACAGGTTAGTGGAAGCAAGTAGGTGGAATTTATATTTAAACTGGATGTCTGGGATATATTCGTATTTGCTATAAAGATCGCTTCGATTTGGCATTAGTCGATGCTAGTATTTAATCTGCATTTGTCACAGCATACTTATATCTTAATATTTTATGATTATCTGAGTGTCTAGTACCAGTTCCTTACGTTAATTTGCTCGAAATACGTTTTCGTATTCCCCATACATTTCACACCAGCGCCCCTAGCGGTAACGTCAGGGAACTGCGAGAAATGTATGGGGAATACGAAAACGTATTTCGAGCAAATTAACGTAACGAACTGGTACTAGACACACTGCTGTTACACTGTTTTATATGTAAATAGTCACACGGTTCCTCCTTTAGTGAAGGCAGATGATAATCGGTGCAGTAGTTTTTGGGTTAATCACGAACAGACAGTCGACAGACTCTGGAGAGGATATTGTTTTATCATATGTAGTAAAGACTTAAGTGAAACGAGATAATAATTAATATTTCGAGTGAGTAGAATATCTATACGCATCATGTCTTGTATCACTACATATTATAAAACAAAGTCCGCCGCAGCGTCTGTCTTTCTGCTCGCGATAAACCCAAAGACCGAACTGCACCGATTTTCACGCTGTTTTCACTAATGGATAGAATGGTTCTCAATAATAATAATAATAATAATAAATACTCTTTATTGTACACAATATAACAACAAATGGTTTATGACAAGTCTTAAAAATAATAATGTACAACAGGCGGCCTTATTGCTATAGAGCAATCTCTTCCAGGCAACCTTAGGATGGAATGAAAGTTACAAGAAATGATAGGGGTTGTGTACAATGTAATATAATTATATTTAAAAGGAAGGTATAAGGATATAACTTGTCACGGGTGAAGCGGCGGGCATCCGCTAATATAAAATAAAATCAAGTTTGTCAAATAGTAATCTCCATTGTTATGTCAACGGAAAACATTTAAATGTTCGTCGAAACAGGCTAGAGCAAAGTTGATTACCCTACCCGGCTCGGCGGCGCGGCCCAGTTTACACAAGCTAGTTTTTTGCAAGGCCCTTTATCGTAGACACTTTACTCGCGACCACTGTGTGTTGTTGAATAGTGCTACGTTTTATTTTTCAAGCGACGCACAGTAAAATGTTTTGAAAGGACCGATTTCACTTTACGTCGGCTGTGTAGTTGTGTACCCGCATGTCTCCGACTGCCATTGTGAAAGCAACCACAATCGCACATTATTGTTTCGGCGTCGTACTAGCGTTTTATTCGAATTTTCATGCATAACCCTATCTTTACACGGCTGATGAAATTAAAATGAAGCTCTTAGTTGTACGTTTTATTTCTTGTACGTTACGCTATTGCAGTGTAGTATTATGAACGATCTGCATTTTTCATCACGGCAGCGCATAAACATTAATATTTCATATCTACCTCATGCCCAGCAAACGTTGCAATATTTTTCATCTTTATATAGGTATAAGGATCCTACGTAGACTTATTTTGAAAAGCACTCTCACTTTCCATAACACTCACAGGGCCATGAGAATCGAAGTAGGTAAATTAATTTTAGTTCCTTTTGCCTTTTTTTAATATACAATTAGCGGTGGAGATCTTGGGCAGTTGGGGCTCCAAAGCCAAGAGCTTCATCACGGAAGTCGGACGTAAGATTAGGGAGAGGACCGGTGACTCTCGCTCTGGGTCTTTCCTGGTGCAAAGGTGATCCATTGCAACCCATCAGGGTAATGCTGCCTGCATCATGGGCCCTTTTGCACCGGGAATAATAAGGGACGAGTATGAGTGATTTGTATTTGAAATTTTACTATTGGATATTTGTGTAACGAATATTATTGTATATTGGTGTACCATGACATGGATCTGAATAGAAATACAGAACTATACCAAAAAATAAGAGAAAAGCTTTAAAAAGAATACAATTTTAGATTGGTATTTGACGTATGTGAAATATCTGAATTATAATAGGTTAACAATAGTACATTATTGCAAAGGCCGGGAAATAGACAGTTGCAGGTCGAGTATGAGTTTGAAGGCCGAGCCGTAGACGAGGACTTCACTAATACGAGAGAGGCAATTGCCATTTCCGCCGAGGTATGTATATGTAGTGCTTTTCTCAAAATAATTCAGGGAAATAAAACATACATTCACGTACTTACTTAGGTATTTTTCTTTTGACTAACTACGCTGGAAGCAGGCTTTGCATGGCCAATTTGGCTCCTGATCTTAAATCTGGTGGAGTACAATCAATCTCCATTTCACAATCTACCTAAACTGTTGGAACTCATTTAAATGATTAAATCAAAACCAATTTTCAGCTATGCCGCCAATTTTCTATTTACGAGTATCATTTATGCCGAAAGACACATGCATACCCATAGGCTATCTTTACAGCCACGTGAACGTAATACTATGCAAAGAGACTTAATCAAGTGTTTAATATCGATTCACACATAAATATCAGTGAAGCTTCAGTGATACAGCGCGTCGGAACTGAGGCTTCACTGACTGTGTGAATCGGCTGTTACGAACCCAGCGCGCCTAGAACGAATTTCCATACAACATTGCTGGACACTTGGAGAGTTCCAAATTAAAAAATCACGCCTGCAATGATTTTTCATACAAAATTGTTAGTCATGTCATTTGTAATGTTCTAAATTCAAAAATCAAAGCTGTCCGTAAATTCCATACTTCCCGTTCCCGTCACTACATTGGAAATGTTGTCATAATTGTTATTTAAATGCATGTTATTTAAATGCATGTTTGAGAAAATGAATATTATTGTGTTATCACTATCAGCTTTTACTTAGACATTGGAACTTGTTTTCTATTGAAAATATGGCATACTTACATAGAGTTTTATTGTATTTAAACTGGATGGAATGAGAAAAAATAATAATGTGAAGATTTACTGGTGTCCAATCTTCACGTATTTCGATTTTCGGCATCTGTGTGTGTAAGAGCCATAGCCACACTGCAAATCATTAGCAGGATAGAGACGGCTGCGGCGGACCACACTCGCTGTTTGCATTTGTAATTAATACAGTGTTTGCACTTCTGATTTACGATAGCGTTGTGCACTCCTAATGTGTTAATAGCTTAGAAATTAACATTTAAACTCCATCCAAAATAGCAATAATATTATTCATATTATGTTTATAATGTCCCTTAAATGAGAATACATTAAAAATTGTGGAAATAAACATTAATGCCATATTACAATTTTTGAAATTTGTGTGACATGTATTAGGTATAATTATGTTATACAGTTCATATCTCTCATTTTCTTTATCAAGCATGTATTTCGATTCTACTTTTCCAACAGGGCTCTTACATAAAGTTATGGAACGGACTCTTTATACCGCATAATTATAACTAGGTAGAGGTCGCCTACATTCAGGGAGTGATCGAATTAATGAATATATTGTTTACCGTCTATGTATTATTAATATTATTATATACTAGCTGTTGCCCGCAGCTTCGCCTGCGTGTTATAGCTTTCTTGATCACCAGTTACTGATTTATTATGTATAGCTGTTGAGCGATATTGTATCTTAAGATAAAATATCACAGTATCTTAGCCGTGTGTAGCGCCCCTTAGTGAACTCCACTGCGGGTGACGTAACCTACGACAAACTTATTATTTGCGGTTGGTACAGTAATCGGGTCTAGGGATCGAACAGCAAAATTAAGTTTGTTTTTTATTGCATATACTTTTCCGGGATAAAAAGTGCCCAACGTGATGCCCAGGATATTAAAGAATAATTATACCAAGTTTCATCGTAATCGAACCGGTAGTTTTTGCGTGATGCCTGAACAAACAGACAGACAGAGCGACAAAAATATTTTTTTGATGATTTCAATGTACAGAATTTTCACTTCTATAGATTTATTATAAGTAGTATACTCGTAGATGATTCCTCGGACTTAATAGATTCTATTTAGTGGTGTGAAACAACAATCCTGGCTGTTGATATTTTGGTTTGAATTACAGAGTGGTTATGGAGTTTCCATAGTGCCCAGTAATAGTAATAGGCTTGCCCTGTGGGACCAACGAATACCTGCCAAAGTGTGTGTGTAACCTCTGGCGACCCCTTCACTGATATAAGCGTAATGATTTGTGTTTCAAACTATCACAAATCTGTAATTTGACAACATTTTCAAATAAACAAAATGAGATTTATTCGAATGAAAGATACTAAAGTCTATACGGATCTAAGTGAACGGGTCAGAATGTATATGTACTGCTCGTTTAGTTCAGTGAAAAATTATTCCCCTCTGCTCCTGCAGGTCCCTAAGTCAGCTCAACTTCGGCCTTTTTCTCGGGGCGTGGTGTCAGTTCGACGAACAATTTGCATTTTTAGCGATAGTACGCCAACGCACGTCTTGAACAGACGTTCCGCGGAGACGAATGATGTCGTGACGTATATCATAAAGACCGTATTCGCGAGGTTTTTGAATATGTTTATTAACTTATTTTTTCAGCAAATTATGTGAAAAAATACTTAGTTCTGATCTTGAAATATTTGTTGTGGAGTACATTATGTTCTTTGTATGTTAAGGAGACACAACACTATTCACGTAGGTTTCTACGCTTAAAAGTATCAAGTTCTTATAGGCTGCTTATACTTAGGTAGTAAGAGACTAGATAGCGTTGTCGTCAAAATTATCTAACATTATAAATTGTATGGTGATAGGTATACATGAATTGCAATGTAGCTCTACTATAATACTGCTACTACAATAAAAACGACTAAGTTTTCAAAAAATATTTCTTCTCACGTTGTTTAAAAGCAATAAAAATCCGAAAGTTAGTTTCACCCAAGAAGTTTGACTTTGCTTTCGTCTTACGCCAAGCGAGTCAAGTGAAACGCACCCGGACCCAACAAGGAATAGGCGTGTACGGAATGCATAATAAAGCAGAAGATTAAAAACTATAGAACCTTGTCAATAGCAGTACTTACGGTAGAAATTGGCGATCACCATCTATTATGAATGCTTTTCTGTGCACATAACTTAAATGACATTGATAATGTAGCAATTCATATACTTACTTTTTCCCAACTGTAGAAACTCAACCAGAATATTAGAATATTTCATACTTTTTTTTTTTTTTTTTTTTTAATTCCGCGGCCCAAGGCCGTGGCCGCTCTAACGTCCGTTGCCGGGCGTCTCTGGTTACTAGCAGAGGCTAGCTACTATGTCCAGTGGCGCCCGGCGGACTTTGACCACCTCTGTGGTCTCTGCGGGTGTTTGGTCGGGACGAGAATCCCGCGTCATTGGGGTCGGGTTTTATCCCGCGTCAGTGAGTGAATCTGGTTGCGTGCTATGGGGCAAAGGCTCCGCAGCACGCAACCCTTTTAGCCTGCTTCTGTAAGGACGGTGGGTGGCGTACCCGCCGTCCTCAGGCCCTGATCATGGAGGACGATAGTCTTGGGCGTAGTCTCGTAGTCTGGGGCGGCCTGGCCGCCGACTACGGAACTCGGCGGGGAGGGTACGCTCCCTCTCCCTCCCGGCCGCCTCCTTCGCGAGCATGACTTGCTCGCAGAAGGACACGGCCGCGTTCCACCTACTCCCGCTGGATACCATGGTTTGAAGCATGGTCCCCAGCGAGAGGGTATCCACGCCCAGACCCACTACGAGGTCCCGGCGCGGACTCGCCCACGCTGAGCACTCCACCAACGTGTGGAGTGCGGTGTCGTCGTCGGAAACCTCGCAGTGTTGACACCGGGGTGTGACCTCACGATGCATGCGAAACAGATAGCTACCGAAGCATCCATGCCCGGCAACGATCTGCGTCGCACGGTACGTGAGGTCACCATGCTGCCTCTGCAGCCAATCGTCCATGATCAGTCTCACCGCCACGATGAGGATGGCACCCCCCTTGGGTTGCTCAAGTCGCACCCTCCATGACTCCATGAGATCCTGGCGGAGTTGGGACCGCTGGTCCTCGATTTCTCGAGGCGCAGGCCTGTGGTTCCGCTCCAGCGCCTCCTTGCGCCATTGGAACAATGACGCAAGGGCTCTGGCTTCCAGGTCCCATGGAGGGGTCCCGGCTAGGAGACATGCAGCCTCTCCGAAGATCGTGCGGTACCCCCGTACGGTTCTGACGGCCAAGGTTCGAAGTGGTCTGTTTAACAGAGTCACGTTCCCCTTGACCGCCAACCTATCCGCCCATACGGGAGCCCCGTATAGGGCCATACTCCGTACGATCCCCAGGTACAGTCTCCTGCAGGAGGCGTTGGGTCCCTTTAGGTTGGGCATCAGTCGCGAAAGCACGACCGATGCCTGCGTCACCTTGGGGACCAATCTTCGGAAATGTGGTCCGAAGTTCCATCGGCTATCAAGTACGATCCCTAGGTACTTCATCGAGGGCTTGACGCCGATGCTAACGCCTCCCACATTTATGCTGGAACCTTCTGGTACCGTTCCGAGGTCTGTGAAAACACAGAACCTCGGACTTGTGCAAGGCCACCTCAAGTCCCAGCTGCCGTATCCGACCCACGACTCGAGCAACACCCGTCGTGACCTTGAGTGCTGCCTCCTGGTACGTTGCACCCCGCGCCGTGACGAGTGTATCGTCGGCGTAGCACGTTACGCCGACACCCCTAGGCAACGCACCGCGCAGCACCCAGTCGTAGCCGATGTTCCACAGAAGCGGCCCCAGGACTGACCCCTGCGGAACACCGCACGACACATCTCGCCGAGCTGGCCCGAACCAGCTGGGGAAAGCTATGGCCCTCTCCGAGAGATAGGCCCCGACAATACGACGGAGGTAGAGAGGCGTTTCGTGATACACGAGCGCCTCCCTAACGCAGCTCCATGGCAAGGTGTTGAACGCGTTGGCGATGTCAAGAGACACCGCCACCACCACCTTGCCCTGCGAGACTGCTTCCTCCGTCAGGCTCTTCACGCGCATGATCGCGCTCACGGTGGAGCGTCCCCGACGGAAACCGAACTGGTTATCCGCCAGGTCTGGCCCCACACTCGTGAGATGCTCGACGAGGCGTTCCGCGATAATTCGCTCAAAGAGCTTACACACCTCGTCGAGCAACACGATCGGCCGGTATCCGGACGGTGAGTCCACCGGCCGCCCCGCCTTACGGATCAGGACCAGTTTCCCCGTCCTCCACACCTTGGGAAACTGGCCCCTTTCGAGGCATGCGCTAAAGAGCCCCATCAGTCGAGGCCCGAGTTCTTCGAGGGCCAGGACCCATGCACGGCCAGGAATGCCGTCGGGTCCGGGGGCAGTGATTTTCCGACGTTTAAGCCGGAGTACTGCCGCACCTAGCTCCCCCACCCTGACTTCGGGTACGTCGTCTTCGCTGGTGCTATCCGCGTCGGGCAGAGACGGAGCCATGCGCGGAGGGACGTGCTCCTCCGCGCTCGTCGGAAACAGGGAGCCCATGACCCGCTCCAGCTGCTGCGGCTGGAGACTCTGGGTCAGTGGGGGCGCCCTAGGTCGGAGTTTCTCCCTGACCTGTAGGTACGGGCGCCCCCATGGGTTCTGCTGCAGGGTCTCCAGGAGCTCCTCGCGGGCCGCCGTCTTGGCCCGCTTTATCGTCTCCTGGAGATTACCTTTAGCCTCCCTGTATGCCTGAAAAAGCTCCGCCTCTCGGGCTGCCGCGTCGTCTGGGCGGCGACGCCTCTGGCGAAACCTGGTGTACCGGCGGCGGGCGGAGATGCATGCTGCGCGCAGCTCTGCAATCTCCGGCGACCACCAGTACACCTGCTTCCTGGCCGGTCTGGGTGTAACCCTAGGCATCGCCGCATCACAGATTTGCGACATGGCTCTCCTGAACCACTCCGCCTCGGCATCCACATCGGCAGGCCGGTCCGGCGCCGGAATCCAGGCCTGCACGATGGATGCCTCCAGGAGAGCCTCCCGATCCAGATGGTGAAGTGCCCACCGCGGATCCGGGGGATTTGCCACCGGCTGTGGGAGGTCAGGTGGGGGGACGACATCGAACCGGATGTACCGATGATCCGAGTGCGTCTCCTCACCCTCCTCCACGCGCCAGCCTGTAATACGGCGGGCGAGGTCAGGGGATGCGAACGTTACGTCCACGATAACTGGCCGCGCAAGGGCGGCACCCCCACCGCTCTCAGCGGACGGACGAGGTTTTGGTCTCGAGGCGGCGCAGGTTGTGCTGCCGACCCGGCGATCCGCGGTCTTGCCCTCCGCCTCGCATCTAAAGCAGCGAGGCGGGGCGTCACAGACACTTGCCTTGTGACCGGGCCGGCTGCAGCGGAAGCACCGATCGCTCACGGTGACTTCCGCTGTACACTGCACTCCTAAGTGCCCCACCACCATGCACCGGAAACATCTGGTTTCCCGGGCACGAAGGAGAGAATATTTCATACTGCCATAGCCTATGATAGACCAGAAAACGAATACATAAACAGAGATTTAGACCAATAGTCGAATAGTAGTCGAACTACTTCAGTTCACTATGAAACTTTGCTAATAAAAGTTCTTGTTACAAATGATGGCATTAGACGATGCGCGGCAAACGCCAAAATCAAACTTATAATTCTGCTAGAATTTGTTTATCCTACGTTAAGACATTTCCGTTTTATTATTGATAGCCTTAAATATTACACCAAATAATTACGGACAGCACGGATCTAGTAGTCCTTACGGGAAGTCGGAGCCCTATAAAATCCGATTGGACTACATAACATCGATATAGCCAATAGGTTGAATGAATGCCGCTACGCAGTAACACGGGAAAGCCAACCACAACTGGGTTGGGAATGATGCTCAGTGGATGATGAATCGTTCCAAAAAGTTAGGTTGAGTTTCGATCTATATTACTATGACATCATCATCAGCCAATTAACGCCCACTGCTGAGCACAAATTCCACAACATTCGGTCTTGTGCTTCTCGCATCCAGGGACGTCCCGCGGCCTTTACGATGTCGTCAGTCCAACTTGTGACAGGCCTACTCACACTGCATTTCCCAGTACGTTTTACATGGGTGGAGCCTGTTACCGCTTACTGGGAACCTTTATGTTTGCTCGTTGGCTCTAAGACTTCCAGAGTTTCTCATTAAATTTTGCACTCATTAAATTTAGTTATATAATTCCCATTGAAATGAGTTACAATCAAAATATATGTTTTAGAATCACAGAGTAAGTGCTTTACTAACCAGCATGTATTTCGTGGTTTTAGACCTCCACTAGTACCATTAAGTTAATTGCTGTTAGCTCTAGCTCCAGTGTTATGTTGGGAGTTCATACTCATTAATCCCGTTTCGATTTAACCGTATATTAGAGCTATACTACTAACTAAATCTATAATATCGATGAATTAACTAAGTTACTAACTTAAATATGGTGATTATCTGGTAGGTATTTGTTCTTGGTTTAACAGTTGATGCAAATACTTTGAATTATAACAAAAGTTCTAACTCTATAAATGTTTTAGTCAAATTATGTATTGTAATGATTCACCCTCACGACAGCATTGGAATTTGTCACAATTACATATTTTTCATCAAGTCAAGTATCAATTGCGTCAAATGCTTCATATATTTTTTAATCAGTTATAAAAAACGACAGCAATTATAGAAATAGGTATCGACAGGAACTATTACATACTGTGATGGCATTTGTACCTATCGATAACTCCTGTCTATAATATCGTACTCATTATGCATCATAATGCTTTGTCATTTTAGTTAATTAAATCTGATCTCATATCTTAACTCCAAATGAAAATTTTGAGTTAAGATATGAGATGAGATGTGACGAGACAAGACGAGACGAGACGAGATGAGATGAGATGAGACAAGATAAATACTCTTTAAGGGTTATACACGGTTTAAAACGGCTGTTTAAAACCGAAACAAGCTGTCTACATGGCTTAAAACCTTTTTTTTAGGACATTTCTGCTCTACTTTATAAAAATCCCGAAGTTGTGAAATACAAACGTAGTTAATAGTTAAGCTGCTTATGGAATTGTTGAAAAGTTTATTTTCTTACAAAACTAAACTATTACAAATGGGTCATTTATTCACTATGAACAAGCATTGAATACTTATTTACGGAACAACAATATAATAAGCCTTTTTCACCCGGGTACCACGTCTCAGGTGTTCTCATTTACATATTGAAACGAGTGTGATCAGAATCGAGATGCAGTTTTATTGTACTTCCATCGAGAAAAGCCATGAAAATTTTATTTCATTCTGTTAAAATTCTGTTAAAAATGCAAACGTTCCTCCAATAACTATTACATCGGGTCGCGCCAGATACTTTACAAAATGACTTCTTTGACACGAAATGCGACAGTCTGCATCGAAACAAAATGTAAAATTTACGCTCGTCTCGGAAATACAGAAATATTCGAAAAATCGTAATAATGCTTTGAAAGTGTACGCAAAGTACTTAAGAGAGAAAAATACTCTATAACTAAATATAGGTACGAGTATATAGCCAAGTCTACTGTTTGCTAACTCTGAGATACTAAAGTCATTCACTTTATTATATTGCCATAAGTCTACTATTAACAAAATTAGCAGAGTACACAGTAGACCTACTGTGTACTCTTATCAGTAACCTGAAAATATCTCACAAATATGGAAGACTCAATATAACGCCGTCACTTCATCCTGATATTAACCCAATTACCTTGTATTTGATAAGTTTATCTTCGAATGAAAACACAGTAACAACTGAAACAATACAGTAATTTTGTTGGCAAGAAATCAAAAATATCTTAACTTTATTAATAGCTTTTTTTTTTTTTTTTTTTTTTTTTAATTCCGCGGCCGCGGCCGCTCTAACGTCCGTTGCCGGGCGTCCCTGGTTACTAGCAGAGGGTATGTCCAGTGGCGCCCGGCGGACTTTGACCACCCCTGTGGTCTCTGCGGGTGTTTGGTCGGGACGAGAATCCCGCGTCATTGGGGTCGGGTTTTATCCCGCGTCAGTGAGTGAATCTGGTTGCGTGCTATGGGGCAAAGGCCCCGCAGCACGCAACCCTTCTAGCCTGCTTCTGTAAGGACGGTGGGTGGCGATCCCGCCGTCCTCAGGCCCCGATCATGGAGGACGATAGTCTTGGGCGTAGTCGCGTAGTCTGGGGCGGCCTGGCCGCCGACTACGGAACTCGGCGGGGAGGGTACGCTCCCTCTCCCTCCCGGCCGCCTCCTTCGCGAGCATGACTTGCTCGCAGAAGGACACGGCCGCGTTCCACCTACTCCCGCTGGACACCATGGCTTGAAGCATGGTCCCCAGCGAGAGGGTATCCACGCCCAGACCCACTACGAGGTCCCGGCGCTGACTCGCCCACGCTGAGCACTCCACCAACGTGTGGAGTGCGGTGTCGTCGTCGGAAACCTCGCAGTGTTGACACTGGGGTGTGACCTCACGATGCATGCGAAACAGATAGCTACCGAAGCATCCATGCCCGGCAACCATCTGCGTCGCACAGTACGTGAGGTCACCATGCTGCCTCTGCAGCCAATCGTCCATGATCGGTCTCACCGCCGCGATGAAGATGGCACCCCCCTTGGGTTGCTCAAGTCGCACCCTCCATGACTCCATGAGATCCTGGCGGAGTTGGGACCGCTGGTCCTCGATTTCTCGAGACGCAGGCCTGTGGTCCCGCTCCAGCGCCATTGGAACAATGACGCAAGGGCTCTCGCTTCCAGGTCCCATGGAGGGGTCCCGGCTAGGAGACATGCAGCCTCTCCAGAGATCGTGCGGTACCCCCGTACGGTTCTGACGGCCAAGGATCTAAGTGGTCTGTTTAACAGAGTCACGTTCCCCTTGACCGCCAACCTATCCGCCCATACGGGAGCCCCGTATAGGGCCATACTCCGCACGATCCCCAGGTACAGTCTCCTGCAGGAGGCGTTGGGTCCCTTTAGGTTGGGCATCAGTCGCGAAAGCGCGACCGATGCCTGCGTCACCTTGGGGACCAAACTTCGGAACTTTATTAATAGCTTAACATAATAATTTCCCAAATGCGGTGTTTCGCTCAGTTCACGTTTAGCTTGCGAGTGTGAGGAAATGAGCGTCTGTATCTGAGGATTCACACGCGACTGACTCAGGGTGCAGATTGTTAGGAAATGTGCCGTGTCTAACGCAGCTAATGTCGTATGAAAGGGGCGCTATTCACTATCTCAATCGCGGATTCGTGTCGCGGGTAGCCGTGTGTAATGATTAGTGGTATGTTTTGATTTATTGGTGAAGGTTAATGGATAGTACTGAAATCGGGGTGATAATTTAATTTGATATACAGACTTATGTCAAGAAACCGTCATAATATTTACAAATAATGTTTACCTATGATTATGATCAGATTCAGTTCCTAGTTTAGTACTTTTTATCTTTATTAATGAAATAAAAATAAAAAGTACTAAACTTGGAACTGAATCTGGTCATAGGTAAACATTATTTGCAAATATTATGAATTAATTGAAAATAAAAAAAGTGTAAAGTTTGACCAATAAATTTTCACTGTGCTTAAAATTCTTCTGTAAACCTAGATTAGGCTTGTATATTACTAACATTATATGACCCTTTGTTGGTTGAAATAAATAATTCATTAATTCATTCATTAGGATAGGACCTATAAATAGGCTGTTCTCGTTGAGACAGTCTTGATAATGCCTCGTTTAGAGGCGAAACAATTGTCGACGTTTTGTTGTCTTTTTTAAACTCTGCGAAAAATAATGCCATTATAATTTTAATAAGTTTTTAACATCTTACTTACCATTACTTTGTCATGGATTTTCGCCAGGTAACGCCTGTTTCTATCCAATATTTGAGGACCTATAAAATTATAGGTACTAATTTTACTAATTCACTATACGCTCTTGCTCAGATAGAAGAAGGAAGGTAAGGAAGAAAATATATAAAGCTAACATAAAGCCTAGTTATAGCTAGGCATATAGATATACTTATTAACTATTTATCAATACATACATTAGTCAATTCACAATAATAATATGTTTACACAAATACAATCAGACGCACAGTCAGACGAAATAAAATCATTATACTCGCCCCGCATCATTCCTGGCGCAAAAGTGCCCATTATGATAGCAGCGTTACCGCGCTGAATGGCAATGGACAACCTTTGCACCATGAACAACCGGGAGCGAGAGTCACCGGTCCATTTTCATCATGGTCATATTACTCGTAACTATTGCGAAGGACACACATGCAGCCGTGACGGGTGTTGTTTTTTTTGAACATTGACGTAACGTAGGCTTTGTCTCAGCACACACCAGCGTCAACTTCAGTTTTACGTCACTATGAAATCTCACAGCATTCTTAAAAAAGCTCACGTGAATAGGTCTAAGTTCCCCCAATCGTGACCTAACTTAAAACTGAGCCATAATGTTGGAAAATCCTACATTTGACAAACTTTTTAGTAATAATAACAACACAATATAAATAATTTCGTATTGAACAACAAAAGGGTAGGTTGTGAATATGTAATAAACGGCTCAGCGGCTCTAGAATTAAATTTTATTTGATTGCGAGCCTCCACGCGACAAGCTGATTGATGTATGGCCGACCGGCTCCCATGCTCAAAGATTACTTAATTGATGCATCCAGCTCGCAGATATTCATTTTAGGTAGGAGTTGATTAAAAATTGTAGTAAATATAATGGTTTAATAAAAATCCTTGCTTAAGCACAGAATATAATAATATTATTATACTCGTAAGCTGAAGTTGAAAAAATAAAGGATAATTTGATTTGATTTTAATACCGAATATTTTATACAAAGCTTTATTGAATGATATCTTTTACTTTCGTAATTAATCACTCTATGAAAACTATATGAAAATCATCTGTTTTGAGTGTATTACGAACAGATTGCACATGATAGCCAAATCCGGCAGAGGCTACAGTTACTCTTGCTAAATTTAAGAGATATATATATACTGACCGGTGAAGGGGTATTTGTAAGTAACGATTACATACTCATTATATTTATTAATTATTATTATAGACTTAAAATTGCTTTTTGTTATTATTATGCTCAGATGTCTGTTTATCGCATTTATTCATTTTTAAGGTTCCGTACCCAAAGGGTAAATCGGGAACCCTATTACTGAGACTTCACTGTCCATCCGTCCGTCTGTTTTGTGCTGTATCTTGTTGAAATGTTCAACAAGATACAGCTCAAGTTATAATCCTACTAATATTATAAACGCGAAAGTTTGTGAGTATGTAGGTATGTATGTATGGATGGATGGATGTTTGTTACTCTTTCACGTAAAAACTATTAAATGGATTTTAATGAAACTCTACAATAATATAGCTTATACATCAGAATAACACATAGGCTACAATTTATAAAGATATTGCGTGAATTGTTCAAAATATGACGCGGCGTGACGAGAACGGGTAAAAAATCCAAATTACCACGCGGACGAAGTCGCGGGCGACCACTAGTTGAAATATAAATGAGTTGAAATTTATGATGTATTTCTGTTCCAGATATAACAACAAATACTAAAAAACAGAATATAATAAATATTTAATATTTAATACAACAAACGTGATTTTTTTTCTGATACTGAACCCTTTGTGCGCGAGCCGACTCGCACTTGGACGGTTTTTTATTTTAGTCTCTTATAATCTGCTAACATTCTGGTTACCGTGAATATATATATATATATATATATATATATATATATATATATATTATAATGTATGTACTCGTAAAACAGTTTCCAACGACTAAGACAGATACAAGTTCCCCCGTGTTAGCTATGAACTCATAGCTTGCAACAATATTCAGAAGTCGCCGGAAGCGAGGACGGCGGACATCCATCTAATCAAGTAGATACTTGTATCTAACAACCTAATTGTTAGAGGTAGAGATAACTTAACATGCCTGGTTGTTAAGTATATTACATAGGCATGTTGTTTAAAAACTTATGGTTGTCTTGTTCAGTGTTTGAGGGTAGACACCAGTCTAGTAGAGATTTTTATTTAAGTTGAAAAACAATTTCATGTTTAATAATCTGATGGCAGTCTAGGATGCACAAATATAAATGCATGTGCAGGTATGCAGTCCAACTTTCATAACAAAAATCAAAATAAAATCTTCCGTTGAAAATAATACTCATACATAGACACACAATCACAGGATTATAGTGAAAGCAACTAGGTATCTCTTCATCGATCAGTTGTTAGTAAAATCACGCCTATGAAATTCTGAATTTCTTAATAGTACAGTCAGTACCTGTCAATGTCATACTTTACGGGCATGCCGATCTAATTAAACCACTACAACAGAATAGGGAATAATATGTAAGAAAGAAAGAAGGCTACTTAGTATTTGGCACAAAGAATAAGTATTGCCATACAACGTGGTAATGCTGCTAGCCTTCTCGGGACATTGCTAGTCGGCGATGAGGTGGAGGAGTTCTTTGACGCATGTCTATTATACTTATAGGTAATATACATATTTAGTTAGTTTCATTGTTTTATAATTTACGGTGTATAAAAGCTCCAAAGACTTAAAAACTAAAAGAGAATAATCTATTTTATTAACAAAAAAATGCGGACTTCATCGATCAACTAATATTTTCCGGATTACAGAAAATTTCGACATCACGTAAAACCTTCATCGCTTCAAAATAAGGTTGCAGGTAAAAATTGTGTCTTTCCAGTAGCAATAAGGCTTAACAATCTTGAGGCGTTAGAAAAACGAGTATTTTACTTTAAATGACGATTATCAACTATCGCTTTATAAGTTAACAGTGGTATGGTACATGATGCATGTATATTTCACGCGTATTAACCTCATTTGATTTGTGTCTGTAATCGACAGTCTCGATTCATCGAACGATCCGTGCCAGTGATTTTAAATGTATTGCTTGTTCTGAATTATCGTCAGTATGTCAAGTACTGTCGGTGCTTCAGTCACAGGTATGGGAGGAGATCTACTCACTGTAGGTACCTTTGTAGGTATATCATTGATACCTTACTACCCTTACAAAAAAAGTAATAACTTTATTTTTACTGAAATTATCATAATGTTGTGTCACTTGAGTCACTAAAAACCATAGATATAGTATGTAGAAAGATACAGAAAGTCAGTCATTTGTGTGGGTGTAATAGTGTTGTGTACATTATGGAATACGCAAAATATCGATAAAAAATTGAGTGTTATTTCTAAGTAATACAATAGAATCTCACTAATCCGTTATACTTTTCGCTTACCTCGCACTAGCATTAGTTAAAAAAAACCGACCAAGGGCGTGGGTCACGCAAAGAATAGGGTTCCGTAGTCATGTTATTAGCCTATAACTCCTGAACTAACAAAGTTATCTGATCTATTATAGATTTTTTTGAAAGAGTAATTACATAGAATCATGATTTTTTAAGATTTTTTGAGCCAGCCGTTTAGCGTTTAGATTAAACTTTGCTTAAGGAAGCTTTGTTTTAACGAAAATATGGGCTTTAAAGTTGAATGTCTTGAAAAAGGATTCTTAAACCAAAACTTTGTCTTTGCAACTTCTAAATATTTTTAAAAGACCTATTTATACACGATGGGTTTGACGATAGAAAAAAAATTGTTTTCATTTTCAAAAAAAATTCATTATTTTATTGTAGCCCTTGGTCGCCGTTATAAATACACATATTTCTGCAAAGTTTCATTTTTCTAGCTTTGACCGCTTAGGAGGAAAGCCGAGAATGAAACAGATGTACGAACGGTCCTGACAAAACTATGTTTCTTTAAGTTAGTATTTTCATGAAACAGCTTATATAGCAGATTTCTACGGCACCAACCGTTTCTTCTTCCCAATTCCCAATGAAAGTGTTCCAGTTCCATTTTTGATTGACTCATGACTTTTTACACATTAGAGAAAGAATGGCAACATGATTTAATGCTAAAATAATAAGTAGTTAAACATTAAGACTAGTTTATTTAAAATAAAATAATATTATATTCTCTACATAATGCAACAGAAAAAAATAAGTTGTTTTACATTAAAAAATTACAAAAAATTAATGTAGTGGGTCAAAAGGTCTGAAGACTAATCACTGGGGCATATCAGTTAGTACCTATACATTGTTAGTCATGCAATTATGTAAAATGATACTGATGAATGAAAAGCTCTCTGAGAGCCTGATTTAGTTCTTATATATTAAGCTAGTGGACGCCCACAGCTTCGCCCGCGACAAATTATATCCAAAGCATCATGGAAATAGGTGCAGCAATTTTTAAGTTTAGCGCGAATAGACAAAAGCTGCGGAGAACTTTGTTTTATAATATGTAGTGATGAATAATCTGAAATTAAATTATACACAAATTATATACCTTCCTCAGAACCACTCTATGCATTGGTGAAAACCGCATCAAAGTCCGTTGCGTAGTTTTAAAGATCTATGCTTACATAGGGAGGGACGGATAGACTTTGTTTTATATAATACTTTGTTATGATTTTATGAAATCCAAATAAAAATTTGTCTAATCTAATCTAAAATTATCATTCCGAAAAACAGGCGGGAACTTATAACATTATACTTCATTTTGCCATGGTTTATCGATACATCGATAATCGTGACGTCATCAGGTGGTCAAGCCCTATCATAAAAAGACTTTCTTCTATTTTACGTTATTTAAGATTAATTCTTCATTGTGAATAGGAAATATTACTGCACAAAGCAAGGGTAGTCAATGTACTATGATTAAAACTTTTTACTTATTTCATAAACACAAGATATAAACAAATCAGATATTTGTTATTTAAGAATTGCTGGAAAATTTTGCATTTACCTGTGAAACGTGTAATTATTTGGATTGTCGGCTTTAGTCACATTACAATTACTTAAACAACAAGACACCATAGCTCTTAAATACACTTTTATTGAAAACAACAAAAGGATTCGCTTATATTTTATTAATCAAATTTTCGCCAGTTTACAAGATAGATGATCTTCATGTCATTTTGAAAACTACGGAAAATTGTTGGCACTGACACTGACACACATAGATAAAAGTAGGTACGTCATCGCCTATCTTCATTACTCATAGGCAATGTTCGAATGATGATGACTTCTCCGGACTTCTCTTTCCCACGCTCTGTAGGTCTATTAAGGGAGCGAAGCGAGCGCCATCCCAAGTCTCTGCTAAAACCCCGCTTTACAATCAGTTGAATAGTTTTCTGATCGATATTATTTGCAGTTATTTGTTTTGTTGTGTTTATTACTTGTTTACAGTTCATTTCGACACAAACGTAATAATTTGTTAAGAAATAAAATAATGTCTTATGTCTAATGTCTAATGATACCTACACTTTGATTGATTAAGATTTTGAATACTGTGAATGCTTACACCCTTACACCTATCTTCGTTGTAACTGATGTTCAACCAATGAGATCTGATTTTGTCAAATAACTTTATTCTACCAAAATTGATCGGTGTAATAAATTCATAGAATCGAGTACCTATACAACCAAATGTCTTCCTAACCACCCATCAAAATTCGCCTTCACCTTTAATTTCACTTCTAACCAATTGAATACATAGTATCAAGATCCGCGTGATCGCTTTCTGATAAAGCAGTATCAGTTTTTCCTGATTGTATTTCGACCTAAATCTGGTCGGTCGTCTCACTAAGGAAGGACCAACCTTCGTACACGCTTATTTGAATCCTCTTTCAAAGCAACTTCGTTTTCTGTGAGTGTCAGGTAATTATCTATGTGGCATTCCAATTTTACGATCGAATGGTTAATTCAGTTTAAATCTCTTCGTTTAATACGTACTTGGCTGTAGCCAGAACCTAATATCAGCCTATTCCCCAGTCAAAGCATCGGCTCGCAAATATGGAGTAGGGGTTTTATTCTCGTTTGTCTTGAAATAAGAATGCGTTCTTAACATATTTTTTTTATACTTAACACACTTTATGATCACTTTATCATACACATGTTCAGGTTAGTTTTGTTAATTTGAACAAATAAAATGAAAATTCTTAGATCTAAATAAAGTTTTGTTAAATTTGGCATAGGTTCTGTCTCCATATGATGGAATCATCGTATCAACAAAGTTCTGTGCCAACTTATCAGCCTCTGTGAGTTGGGAGAAAAGATGTCTTAAACATTATTTGCGATATCACTACCTTCGTCATTTAAATTGGACAAGTTGCAGTCAACACCGAAGCTTGTTTAAGTGATTACGTTAAAAATGGTAAAAATTGGCTCATTAACACTGTCCGCATGCGGGGTAACCACTAATGAATTTAACGTGGTTGACAGCTCGCACCCCGCATGCGGGCGCTTAGGACCAATGTAAACGGATGTGGGTACATGTATGTCATGCCTTTTAGAAATGTCCCACACGTCGTTATTTTTTTTTTACGTGATGGTTCGCTTCCGTGTCAACTGATTGCGGATAATACCTGATTGCGGAAACCAATACAATTGATGTTCTATAAGCTCTATCAAAATTACATACATGACCGAGAGAGTAAAGCGTCTATATTTCTTGACGATACTAGTCAATTTTGGTTTTGTCTATCTGCCTGTCTGTATGATGTTCTGTGCTAGCACATAAGTATACACACATAATACCTATGTGTTGTCAGTTTTAAATTTAGAAAATGTTTTGATGCATGAATATTTATTATAAAATTTGGGAGTTTAAAACTTTCTTCAATCTTCCTATAATAGGGCGTACTTGCCCTCGATTGCTTTAGAGGGATTCAAAGTTTTTATTGAAACGACGTGAATCCAAAAAGCAAACAACTACGGATACTTTTATCCTTTTCAACCCGGTTAACCCGTAAACCATCTCAGTTTAAGGAGGCATTAAATCGCAACTCAAACAAGAACCGTTACACTGAAGTTAACTCACATATTGCTTTGTGTCACGAACGCTAAAGCGAACCGAGTATAGTTGAAGAGATGCAAAGTTGGAGAGAGATGGGGGATGCCAGATGGGAGAATGGGTGGGGAGGGTCTAAAAGGAGAAAAACTACATCGCTAAAAGTGAATGCGGTCGAAAGCCGCGCTTATTTTCAGCGCTAAGTGCATGGATTTTTTTCAAGTGAAGCTATGAGTGCTCGGTACTGTGTACTGTGGTATATAAGCATGACGTAGCATCCGCGTGCGTTCCTCTCGGTGCAGTTTACCTTGCGTCTACAAAAGAACATTGTGTGTTTCAATCCTACATCACTTTCGAAAATGTACCGGGAAAATTGTATACAATATTGACTGTTATTAAGGGCTTCACGTGTTTATTTTTAAGGTTCCGTATCCAAATAATAATACAGAACCCTAATAATAAGGCTCTGATTTCCGTTCGTCTGTCTGTCCGTCTGTCACCAGGCTGTATCTCATGAACCGTTATACTTAGACAGTTGAAATTTTCACAGATGATGTATTTCTGTTGCCGCTATAACTCAATCATGTTTTTCAATATTATCAATCTGAATTTGGGTAAATAACGCACTGGAAAATTACACACTGGCAATTAGTAGTGACTTTAAATGGTATGTTTAAAATTTGTACCTGTTTATTCTGTTACACATAATGAGCTGAAGAAATAACAATTAGATTCTAAATAGCACAATAACATGGATCTATGACAGTAGTAACATTAATAAAGTTAATACTATCAGGCGTTACTTTTCGGAAGTCCATAGTTAAATTAAATAAATCTAACTACTTTGCAATATTCCGCCACATGCAAATTACCCAACTCTCGTATTTATTCATGCACAAGTCCGCCCTCCAAACCCACTTAGGCCGAAAGAATAGAGAAATAATTTTGAAAATAGAATAAATATGAGAGTTGTGTTATCGTGCAAAAAATAATAAAAACCTCGACACGTGTTTCGCCCCCAACCAGGGGCATCATCAGGAGATGTCGATGGCTCGGCGAACGAGTTGTGGCTCATTCGGTCGGCGCACGGCGCTTCTCTCGGCCTAAGTGGGTTTGGAGGGCGGACTTGTGCATGAATAAATACGAGAGTTGGGTAATTTGCATGTGGCGGAATATTGCAAAGTAGTTAGATTTATTTAATTTAGTAGTAACATTATCATAGGTACTGTAAATCTGTGTAATATTTTAAGTAAACTCCTGAATATAATTTTATAGCTCCTAATAAAGTACTATCTGGCTAATTACGTAGGTAAATGCGCTGCGGTTTATCCTTGATGTTGGATAATAGTGCTTTTAAACTTTGCATCGGGACCTCATTGGTGAAGCATTAAATTGCCTCACTTTTAGCAGAATAGCCGCAAAATGAGGGCAACCAACTCCAAATAAGTACAGGATAGGACAAATCTATCATCACATCATAATTATCCTACTGCAGACTACTGCTTCTAACATTTTAACTTCTACAATGTTCTTCGAATCATGTTATTAATACCTACTCTCACATTCCATACACTTACCCCTTCCTTATATACTTAAGATACATTACCTTCGAAGTCCTGATTTATTTCTAGTTTTTGCGTATCGTCCATGTAGTTTTTATAAGGTTTATGTACAGAGGAGCAGAGTATGTCGGTACCTCCAATATCATTCAGAAGTGGTCCAACAAGAATGTTTTCATATGAACTTTAAACGAGTAGACCTTTTGACAATTAATACATGTATATTAAACTTGTACGAACGTATCTTCAATTTTTATATACAGGGTTATTTTAAAAGTAAGTAAGACTTTCCGTGGGCGAAATCCTGACATACTACGAAACACACTTTTTACGAAACGTTATAGTAATACCAAAAAAACAATTTTATGTTTCGATTGACCCTGTAGTACTTCTTAACTCTTTGCTACAAACGTTTATTCAAGCAGTCGCGGGCACCCCACCATTGCTATACAATTTCGAGACGACACAACAACAAACATTAATTACGCATGTTTACACACACAAAGCACATCTTTATCCCGGAAGGGTCAGACAGAGGCGTTCATTACATTATTCTGAAGCATTTCATTATACCTACTCAAGAGATCAAAAATTTTCAAATTAAATCAAAATGATCAAAGATTATTGCGTTGTGCCGGCGTCATGCGTCACCGTCGACAGACTGACGCTGGCTCGCATCGCATCGCATGGCTCTGTTGAGCAGCAGAGGCAGAAGCACTGTACGATATTAATGTACTGGGTCGCGTAGTTATATCGTGCATAGACAAGCCAATTTCGATTTATAATTACTGTATGGAAAAACATAATTCAAAATTTTGCAAACGCGTAAAACAAAACTTGCTACATATGCATATTACCTTCAGAAACGGCACCTTAAAGGTCTGATATACTTTTTGCGAATTTACTATTCTCACGAGCTAAAAAAAGAGTTAAAACCCTATCATTGAAGGTACCGTATAAATTACAAGGCATATCCAACAGGTTGTTTATTTAAAGTGTGGTTCATGAAGTTAATTAGATCAGGGAAAACAACTAAGTTTAATTTGTTCTTGCGAAATCGTGACATTGCCAAAAAAAGTCATTATCAATGTTTTAAGGTTCGCCTTTAAGGGTTTTGGAATTTAAACTAATTGTATTTTAAAAGTGCGCTAAATAATATATTATTTACATTACAGTATAAATACAGTTATTTATTTATTTGTGTCTACGTAGTACCTACCTAGGTAGGTACAACCTGATAAAAATATCTTCTGTGCTTGAATTGGACGACGCACATCCATATGAATGAATGATTAAATGATTATAAGCCATAATATTGTATAGATCGCTCGTGGTCTAGTGGTAACCGACAATGTTAAGACATTGCAAAGGTTAAGCAACATCGAGTAAGCCGGTCTTAGGATGGGTCTTAGGATGGGATTAAAATATTGAGACCCCTCCGTGCCTCGAAGAGCACGTTAAGCCGTCGGTCCCGGTTGTCATACAAACATCTATGGCAGTCGTTACGGGGTAGTTGGAGCCCTAAATCAAACTTGCGACCAATCTGACTAGAGAACTTCGATATCGCCCATGGGTTGTGGAGGTCTGATGGCAGTCGGTTGTTGGACAATATCGAATTTCAGCCGAATCGCAGTTAGACTGAAAAGCCTAACCCAACCGCGTTGGGAAAATGGCTTGATGGAAGAATTGTATAGATCTCTAGGCATTTTTCAAAAACACGCCAAAACGTGCTCGTTATTTTATTATTTTCTTTTTCTTCACCTATCCAACCCACGATAGCATTACACAATTCAAACCTTTTCTAGTAAAAAGTGGTTTATTGTGTTCTTAAATAAAGTTATTCAGTTTACTTCGCGAGCGTATTGTGTAGGCCTATTGTTAAGGCCCCAGGTGCGGCCGCCCTTATACATTCACTTACAATAACGTTATGAATGTCAAAAACACGTTATTTTTATTTACCATAAACGATGAAAATGTGTTGTTATGGCCGATAAAGTGCTTCAGTGCTACACGAAATTTGTTATTTATTTATTTATGATTGAACGTGATATGTCGCGAGACTGGCGAGAGTATGTAACTTTGAATAAAATAGCTTTCTAATGGTAAAATAACTAGTGGTCGCCCTATGGTCTAACAGTAGACCTCGCGAACATTAAAATATTTTTTTGGGATTACCCACTAAAAAAAAGTAAAAATATTGTTTCTAGTAAAGGAATACTTGTGCCAAGTTTCGTTAAGATCGGATAATAAACGGACCCCTAGCTCTGAAAAACACTTTAAACGTTATTTGACCAAATTTACCCCATTTTCATTTCATTCAAAAAAAGGTTACGATGAAAATATTGTGTTAAATCAAGGAACACTTGTGCCAAGTTTTGTGAAGATCGGATACAAACTGTGGCTCCTAGCCCGGAACACACATACAGGCAGACAGACGGACGAAAGCAAAATTGTCCAATCTCGAAATGGTTCATTACTTTCAGAGTTTATGAATTACAAGCAAACAAATATTTATTTTTAATATTAATATAGGTTACCTAGATTAGGTATATACTCGTAGCAGCTTACCGGATTCGGATGCTTGGTAATTTTGGCAAGGTAATTATTTTTTGAAATCAGTCCAGTAGGTAAAATAGCTTCGTTTTAAACATATAAAATACAATATTACGAACATATGTTTGTAATATTGTATTTTATATGTTTACAGGAACCTATTTATAAATACTTTATAACATTAGTACTAGTTTGACAACAGTAATTATAAATAGGTAACAACAAAGTATTTATAAATAGGTTTATAAATACTTTATAACATTAGTACTAGTTTGACAGCTTCCTGTGACTGATGAGTATGCGACTGCCGCCCCTAAGGTCTCAGGTTCGATTCCGGGTCGAATCAAATTATTTGTGTGATCCACAAATGTTTGTTTCGGAGTTCGGGTATTTTCTATGTATTTAGAAATACATAAGTATGTTTATCAGTCGTCTAGATCCCGTAGCACAAGCTTGTATTAGCTTAATTTGGGCTAGATGATGTTGTGTGAGAATGTCCAAAAAATATTTATTTATTTATTAGTACATTATCTTCGAAACTGTCCTCATATTAGCAATGCTATTTACAATACAGTGTATAAAATCCATTATTTAAATTCCAGTGAAAAATAATCATTAAATATTATTAAATTAAATTTAGTTTCCACAAAGGATAGTCATGTCTTGAAACCGAAGCTCGGTCGTCCACTTCATTAAGACATGAATTATGAATAGGGAGCATTAGCATCCATCTATCTAGAGAGCCCATAACTATGAAGACTATTGTCATGCAGATTGTAGCCGGACGTCGACGTCGGCCGCCATACCCTCCAATATGAGATATTTGCAAACAAACTATACATCGATAATATCTGTTTGTTCCTAAGTGTCTATCCACACTATGCCGAAGTTACGTGTCTGAAGTTGCGCGGCTGATTTTACGTTCCGACGTGTTCGGTTGATATGACACACTATAAGTGCCGAACTTACGCAGCAGAAATTCAGTTGCGTAACTTGATGGGTATGTAGTGTGTGTGTATTCAGTGTTTCGAGCACTATCGTTGAGTCGTTTCGTGTGTTATTTAATAGTCCATTGACAAGTTACATATGGGTGTGCAACAGTCAGAGGACGGAATAACCATAAGAGTCGGGACCCCACAAATTCGGATTTAGCTTAAATCTAACCCCCCCCCCTTGATATCTACTTAGCCCCATATAATGTAAGACTTCAATGGACTATAAACATTTGGACTGACAGACGCAGAGCATCGTGGTTCTATCAGGATTCCGTCCGAAGTATAATAGTAGTAGTAAAAGAAATGGACTACTTTACAGTAATAGCAATTGAAGCTTTAGAAGAAGACAAATACAATATTGGGTGCACCCATTGAATTCTACGAGACTGCAAGATGGCCACTTCAACGTTATGCAAAGTACAGAGCCTACCCTCTTGAGTAGTGCGGTACAATACAAAAATCATTTCATGTTACCTCATCTGTTTGACGTGTTAACTCTCAAAAATTGAGCGCTATAAAGAAACTAGCATGCTCAATAAGCAAACGTGTTCACACGCGCTAAAAGCACCCCCTCTTCCTGCCCAAAAATCGCACGACCGTTAATTTTGAGCATACTCGAAATAAGCATGCTCATTACTAGCAATGTTTCGGCACACATGCTAATAATAAGCAGGTGTAACCGTACCATTACTGCTCCCCTCCCCCGCTAGATGTTCGTCGGCAATCGAACCAAACTTTCGCCAAACCAAACTAACGGTCGCGTATAATGTGTCCACTACTAACAGCTGAACGCTACGCTGAACATACGCCCGACCGAAATTACGTTGCGTTTATAACGCAATGTAACTTCGGCGTAATGTGTCGTCAGTAATACAAATAACATTGCAGGCGTAATCATGCCGAACTTCGGTCGCGTACATTCGGCATAGTGTGTTTAGTTACTGTAGTCGTAGGAATACTATGATTCGTAGATATTTGAGTAGAGAGATTAGTTTGAGCATTTATTACAAGCATGAGTTTGAGATTATTAGTATAGTATTCTTATATCTGTGGTTTGAGTAAAAACGTTTTTTCGGTACAAATCCTAATGCGCGTTCCTTTTGTTTTTAGGGTTCCGTACTCAAAGGGTAAAACGGGAACCCTAAAAGCAAAACGCACTGTCCGTCCGTCTGTCTTGAGTTGTACCTCATGAACCGAGATGATTAGAAAGTTGAAATTTTCGCAAATGATGTATTTCTGTTGCCTCTGTAACAATAAATACAAAAAAAACAGAATACAATAAATATTTAAGGGGGCTTCTATAAAAAATACGTGTTTTTTTTTGCAGTTTGGTACGGAACCCTTTGTGCACGAGTCCGACTCGCATTTGGCCTGTTTTTTTATTGAGTACCAATATAGTAACTGTGACTCTAGGGTCCGTCTAGTCAAAGGGAAACCCGTGGTCCCCAAGTTGGTATATAAGTGTTTGGGTGCATACTCCAAAATGATCTCAGTTTAATTGCCCCAACATCAACAACAACAACTCTTTCTACTTTCACATTACGGTGCTTTAGAAACACTAACTTCTAATGCAATAGTGATGTGCCAGTAAGAAAGCTTTCTTATGAGCTCTACATAGGTTGGTGAATCTTTGGAACATTACCTATGTGTGACTGGTCGCCTGCGTTGGGCGTTTTCACATTGCACGATATCTTGACGATATCCTGACGACATCTTCTTACGTTAAAGTAACTGTTGCTACTTACGATATCGTCTCGATACCGTCACAATATCATCTCAAAATCTCACAATATCGTCACGATATCGTCACAATATTGTCACGATATCGTCACAATATTACAGACGATATCGTCACGATATCGTGTATCGTTATTGTGCAATGTGAAAACGTCCATTATTGTGGAAGAGGATTTACTGGTACCTATCATTTTTGTGACCAGCATTTAATTTTGTCCTTAACTACCATCTAAGTGGTTTTGTTAGTATTTGTTCGTGTTTTAGTACATACCAAGACAGACATCACGAGCTATTAACACTTTATCTAGATAAAGTAGATAAGTAAAGCATTGTTTTAGTCTCACGTAATGGAGGCGAGGATATCACTTTTGTCAGAAGATTTCGGTAAGTCTCTGCAAGAGCTTTAGTCAGATAGTCGTGCAGGTGAGTATAATTTGGATTCCGGATTTCTACATGTTAACATACATACATACCTACATATTTATTTATTTATTTATTTATCAATACATACATGTATCATTACAGAATAATACCTAATTCGATACTGTAGCCTCTATTTAAAGAAAACACACACACACACACTATACTAATTCAATTATACATATACATTAATAACATAAAGTGGTAGCCCCTATGACTAACCGTACCCCGGTGACAACTCACGCCTGTAGCATATGACCAGTAATGCCATTCTTGTGAACTCACTCTATATAATCACGCTTATATCCCTAAGTGGGTAGGTAGGTGTACATCCACATTTTGCCAGTAGTTTTGTTGGTCCCACATAATAGAGGGCAAGCCTATTGCCGTTACCGGTTTCTTTAACAATAACTATTTAACCATTCTTTAATTCAACGTTAATTTCTAACACGCCAGGACTAATGTTACATCATCACTATCACTTCACTACATATTATGAAACTAAGTCGCTTCAGTCCCTATGTATGCTTAGATCTTTAAAATTACTCCATGAATTTTGATGCGGTTTTCACCAATGGATAGAGTTGCTCTTGAGGAAAGTATTTGGGTATATGTATAATCCAAGCAGTCCTAGTATTAGGTAGGTAACACTTTAGCTAGTCATTGTAGAAACTCTACTATGAGTTTCTACAACGACTGTTAGTACAGTTATTGATTTTAGTTGGTATGTGGAAAGTACCAAATACTTCTGATATACCTATTTGTAATTAGGTACTTTATTAATACAAAATAAGTGTAAAAGCCATTGTAATGAAAGCTAAGATTCCAATCTTTCTACATCGTTCCAGTGAACAAACGAGCGGGAATATTGAAAGTATACTTACAATACGCTCAGTCACACAGCATTTACGGGACTCAAACTATCTCAGCCCATAAGGAACCGCCGGGCGCTACTGGAAATACGTTCTGCTTGTAACCAGAGACGCCCGGCAACGGACGTTAGAGCGAACGCGGCCAAAAAAAAAAGACCTTAAGGAAAATGTCATAGAAATAACGTGTGTTTCATCTCGTACACTCGTACATATACATCGCATATCAACTCCGAGCACTTAAGATGCAAACAGTGACATCCAAATCGTTATACTCTGGGGAGATTCGAAATGTACGGGTACCAATATTGTGTTAGTGAAAGCTATTCCGAATAATGGCTGAAAATCAGGCATGTGCCTGTAACGCGCCTTTGACAGTTTGGACAAAGATTTCAAAGTGAAAACTCGGTGAGGGTATACCTTTCATAAAATGTCCGGTATTTCTACGTGTCCTTTTCAATTCTTTATTATTTGTTTAGTTCACAGATACTTACAGTTAAAAGAATACATATGTATTTTGAAACAGATGTATTTATACCAACGGAATCCTTATGGACCACATTCCGTCGCAAGGTATCGGCGAGATTTCGATGGCTTGTTCGACTCCGACTTGTTAGAGGATCGAATCGAATATAGTAAACAACGCAATGTCACACGCTTCCATCCTGGGTCTGGTATCGCTGGCATCAGGTTATACCAAAGAAGACTCGCACTTATGGAGGCCAGATTCGATTACGATAGCACCCGATGCCCCTACTGCGCCCCGGAAAGCTACTTTCTACCTAGTCCTTTCTCAGGCAATAGTGTAGGCAATAGTGTTAGCAGTCATTTGGTAATTTTTGTGTTTGAACATCCATGCTAAATTTATCAGTTTAGTTTTTATAGTTTCCATTATGCCACGGCCGTTACTGCTTATAATACATCATGTACAAACACATTTGTACACTATTCCACAACTTTATTTGATTTATTATCATCGACCGGTTTCGCTTTTCAGCATTATCAAAGGTACTTCACTACACATACATACTATGACTGTAATAAATAAATGACCTACTAGCTTCAATTCGTCTGCTCAAGATTAATACCCATGCTTAAACCAAAATAAAATATAAATTATAAAAAACCAAAATATAAATTATATACATATATATTTTTTTTTAATTCCGCGGCCCAGGGCCGCGGCCGCTCTAACGTCCGTTGCCGGGCGTCTCTGGTTACTAGCAGAGGGTATGTCCAGTGGCGCCCGGCGGACTTTGACCATCTCTGTGGTCTCTGCGGGTGTTGGGTCGGGACGAGAATCCCGCGTCGTTGGGGTAGGGTTTTATCCCGCGTCAGTGAGTGAATCTGGTTGCGTGCTATGGGGCAAAGGCCCCGCAGCACGCAACCCTTCTAGCCTGCTTCTGTAAGGACGGCGGGTGGCGATCCCGCCGTCCTCAGGCCCCGATCATGGAGGTCGATAGTCTTGGGCGTAGTCGCGTAGTCTGGGGCGGCCTGGCAGCCGACTACGGAACTCGGCAGGGAGGGTACGCTCCCTCTCCCTCCCGGCCGCCTCCTTCGCGAGCATGACTTGCTCGCAGAAGGACACGGCCGCGTTCCACCTACTCCCGCTGGAGACCATGGCTTGAAGCATGGTCTCCAGCGAGAGGGTATCCATGCCCAGACCCACTACGAGGTCCCGGCGCTGACTCGCCCACGCTGAGCACTCCACCAACGTGTGGAGTGCGGTGTCGTCGTCGGAAACCTCGCAGTGTTGACACCGGGGTGTGACCTCACGATGCATGCGAAACAGATAGCTACCGAAGCATCCATGCCCGGCAACGATCTGTGTCGCACGGTACGTGAGGTCACCATGCTGCCTCTGCAGCCAATCGTCTATGATCGGTCTCACCACCGCGATGATGGTGGTACCCCACTTGGGTTGCTCAAGTCAATATACATATAATGAAGATTATTATAATAATATAATGAAGTTTAGACATATTTGTTGTGTGACCAAGTTTGTTATTGCAGATTTTTTTTGGTTCTCATGTCATTTACAATATATATATTCCGAGACGCCCAGGACTTTAATTGGCTTCGCCGTAGCGGCACGTAAGAGTATGTTGCTTTTAATCCACATTTCATCGCATTTTTTTTTTCAATATTAGAATATAGTTGCTGCTTTTTATTAAATTAATTCAGGCATTTACGACATAACCCATTATATGTGTGCCCGGTGACGGCAATTAGGCTAGCCCCCTATTACGTGGGACTAAAAATATTAGCAAATTGTGGGTGTGTAATGCACCTCTGTCTACCCCTTCGGGGTTATAGGCGAGATAAGTGTGTGATCTGTATAAGATATGGTAAAGATTCAATAAAATTCTTTCAGTAGGGGTCACGTAAAAACAATATCTAAACGTCTGAAAATCTCAACATTCAAACATCTATACAAACTTTCCCTTTTAGGATTGTCATTCAAGAATCAAAAATTTAATTGTACATAGAGACATGTTGTATGTCAAACCGTAGGGCTCGTAGTACGTAACTGGGCGCCCATTTTGCCTTAACATATATACGCTAGGGTTGTCGCAATGAAAATAACAATGCCTCAGGTAATTTCGCTAATGCAAGTGGTTACATCCTATCTACATCACACTTATAGAGGCTTCACCCGAAGGTAACTATTAAAAGGGTCTACGGGATATTGTAGACCTTCGCCTATATATTTTGACTAAGTGTTAATTTTAGGGTGCCATCGTATTTATGAACATCGAAGCAATAATTATATTTAGCTGATAGTACGATGAGCTAACCAAGGTTTAAATTTAGTAGTATCTAGTTAATTTGGCCAACGTCTACTTGTTCCGTTATGATTACTATCAGAGTTAAGACATTTACATATATTATGTGTCCATTTAGCATCAAAGTAGGTAAGTGTAGTTTGTGCTTTAATTTGTAAATGCACACATATTATACCTGAGAAATAGAAATCTACAATTCTATTTCTTCTTCTCCGGTCTTTTCCGTCGTCTTGTCCGACCTCTTCATATGGAATCCAGTACTCCACTACTATGACTAACTATAAGAGTACAGGAGCTTCATTAACCTACACTTAGTCCCCTGGTTGGGCTAACTTTTTTATTAATCCCTGACAAGAAAATATTTGATCGACTTGATATGGACGCCATTTGATCTTTGTACTCCCATGAACGAACTTCATACGTAAGCACGAATTCCTTTGATTCAAAATTACATGAATATTTTAGTGTGGTTTAAATAGGACTTACATTTCCTGTATTTGTTAGTCACATAAAATATCAAAGTAATGTTAAGAATCCATTTTTACTAAGAGGTAAAAGGTGTTCGTGCGTTCGGTAAAAGACACAAATTGTAGTTTACTTTGTTTATATATATATATTTGTTTCAGGCATTATTATACATTTACATAAGACCGATATTTCAAGATGTACTGGCAATATAACAAATTTTCGTACAATTTACCATTTTTTATTAAAGAAACAAAAATGCAGAAACAAATTAGCATAAAATATGACTAATTACAAAATATTCACATAGCAACTTTAGACACAATATCCAAATAATTTCTTATAAATTCAACAATGTTATAAATATTAACAATTTACAAAATTTTCACCTATTTTCATAGAGTTGCAGATTTACAAACATTTTAATACAAGCTTTCTAAAACAACATAGGTAAGTATAGTTATTCATTAAAAAAAACCTAATCTAAACGTTCATAACCGCGTATCTATTTTGTATTATGTACACGTATATTAACAGGCTATATTTCGATACACAATAATGAAATTTATATTATAAAGTATATATAGTTACATTCGGATAATATTGTATCACGCAGAAATGTTCATGTTAAATATATTGTACAACATTATTATGATAGGCTCACATACGGCATACGGTAGGTAAAAGACAGTACTTTACTTTCGGTAATTACTTCAAGTGATTGCACTATTCGTAACATGTGTTATTCATTCTAAAATATTAACATTATGTTTATGTAGCGTTAATTAAGCATAAGTTTATAAACAGACTAGCGGACGCCCGCAGCTTCGCCCACTTGACAAATTTTATAGACAAACCTTCGTCGAGAACTCCTGTATCCATTGGTGAAAACCGCATCAAAATCCGTTGCGTAGTTTTAAAGATCTACGCATACATACAGAACGGATGACATCACTCTTATATCTTTATTTAAACAGTCTGAATAATAAAATGCAAGGATCAGGTCCTTGCATTTCATCCATTTTCCAACTTTTTGTTTTGTAATGTAACATGGAGGTATATTCAAATTTTTCTTTCTGTTGGTCCTTTCCATCTCTGTATTTCAATATTTCAATCTACCAAGCAAATAAAGTGAAAATGCATAATTAAAAAAAACAAACCCTACGAATGAAATGGGATATATGCATTAACAATCTCATGTTACGAGTAATATAATACCATGTTAACTCCATACAACATTAAAGCATTACACAGAATACAAGCTGACATATGATGCATTTCTAAAATAATATGTACGTAGTTATTTGTTATAATTACTTATATGAGTCCTTTGACAGTAAAATATATATAAAAGGTATGTACCATTATCTATGAAGATATCTAATTACAAATACTTACACATTTTTAACTTTAAATATATCTTTAGTCATGTACAATTTAAGACAAATACAAGGAAAACTTATTTTAGCTGCCTGTTTTATACAAGCAATACCAACTTAGGTACTTTTCAACGAACTCATTACTTCGCAAACTGTAGTTTTAACTAGTTGATTTACCTTTCCGAAATTTAGTCCTAACTTTGCACATAGTTCCTGGAAAAAGTTTAGCACACGGTGAGTATCAATACTGAAACTATAAAGATGATCTGTGGATGTATGTATGAGGAAGCGCTTGTGGCTGATCCAGCACCATCAAGGAAGTTTGAATCTTCATCTCGAGGCCCACCTTCTCGAAGTGGACCTTGAAGACTCGAACGTACATCATTCGTTTCTTCAATAGCATAGTCTCGGTCGTCGTCATCACGTGATTTGCGATTTGGAAGTTCCATTTCTGAATTTAAAACATTTTCTATTAATAAAGTGGATTTTTCTGTTATTAAGCGTATTACATAGCAAGAGGTGAACTCACCATACAATCGTATGTTGCCTTCAGCATCGCCTATAGAGTTCTTAGATATGCACTTGTAGCCCCCGAGGTCGCTCCGTTGTATGTTCCGGATAACAAGCCGCATCTGCACACTGTATGCTGAACTGTTGATCTCGGTCATCTGGTATTTGTCGTTTGATATTATCATTTCCCCTGAAAAGAAACATAACGTTAGTAGTTTTGCTAGTCTGTACATATTGCTGTATATTTTTTAGACTTAAATCAACTAAGCTTATGTTCTTAGATTATTTTTGCCTACGTCGTCGCCTGAATGTTGCAACCATATTCAAATATGAATTTTATGTATAAAATACAAGTTGTTCACTAGTATTAGTACATTTATTTGTTTTGACATCCTTTATTCGATAGGCGCAAGCCTTTCCGTCCATTTATATTCGCCCCCTTCCGACCATTGTCCATCCGATATCGAATTGAAATATTGTTTCGGCATGTCGTGTGCGGAACAATATACTATACACTCCCATAATTTCTGCTGCAGTGAGCATAGTATTCGCTAACAGAATAGCGTTTGATTAAAATAATAATTATTCAATTTTAATCCTATATACCTAGTAAAGTCAACAAGCCAATGTTGACTTTAGGGCAAGTGTTAACATTATTCGTTCCAGTTCAATTTGTCAGTTGGAAAGGTTAATGATGTTCATAAAACAATAGTAATTACAATGATGCATGCATTAAAAGTGTAGCTGTATCATAGTATGTAGTTGGGAATGATGTTTTGTGTATCAAAATGAACGATATTGTTTCTAGTAGTACCTATCTAAATATAGACTGTGAATAAATTGTTATACAGTTTGAAAGCGACGAATTCAATAGAAATTCGCAAATAGAAATGACTGGATTTGGGAAAACAATCAGATTGTCTATCTAAATCCAGTCAAACTAGTGTAGGTACTGAATTATAAATTGGATGTCCACTAATGTTGATTCACACATGCGTATTTGTGCTACGAATTTACGCCTATTGGGTGAACATGTTCCGGGTGTTTAGATATTTATGGCAAATATGTCTAACGCACCATTGGATGTTGTATTAAAATTAATTCTAAAATTAAGCTTTCGAAACCTATAAATTTTTATGTACTAACCTAAGAGATTTTCATACTACTACAGTGGTATACTTATTCGGTAACAACTTCAATCAGAATAGTGCTACATTAATTTAGTGGTCACGCCGACATCGGTCGGTGACACGAAACACGGGCTTAGTGTTGGAGCGATGACCACAAATCTGTGGGTTGTTAGATGTAAGTGACACCTCAGGGGTCAACGGGGCTAAACGTTTCGGACAGGTTACTCCCCCTTTTGTTTTTTGTTGACACCTTTATTAATTAATTATCAATTTTGAGAATAATCGAACCCATGTTGGCTTTGTAAGCGCGGCGCTGAAAAAGCGGGTTGAAAATTAATATACACCTTTGTTGATGGTAATTGATAGCGATGTTTTTTATTAACGTTTTGAACGTCATCATTTCGGATATTACAAAAAAGATAACCGGTTTATCTAAAACCAAGCAACTGTACTTATATAGGTACAGTTACTTGGTTTTTTTATAGTTGAATAAAGAATGATATATATTTCCAACTAACTACATATTGGAAACGGTATTGTAGTCTGTTTTTTACTGAAGACATCACTAAATTCGCCGTTTGTTTGTCTCGCTAAAGTTCTGGAATGGGGATTTGGCTAATTTTGGTGTTGAAATATTCCTGGAAATCCAGGGAAGGTTTAAAAGTAAAATTTTAGGCGGTACGAAGTTTGCTGGGACAGCTTAATCTTAAATATTAGTTGAATTCAAAATTGTGTACAAGATCACTACACATATGCATTAAAAACTATTCAGTATTTTGTAACAGTATTTTAAGCAGTTACAATAAATAAAGCAGTTTTATTTAAATAAATTACGATTAAAATTACAATAAAAAGTTGTCGGAAGGCCTGGCTGCGAGAGCGGACACTCCCCTTCCATGTCCGACGCGGCCGGCACGCCGCTTGTCCCATCTCGTCACGCCCGTGTATTACCTAATTTAATTTGTAGTCCTCGCAATTTATGGGACGCTGAAGAGCCGTCTGGCCCCTCTGTTTGTTAGTAACATCCCAGACAGACACACGATCCATACGTTACTGCAATTGAGTGTTACCTAATTATATAAAGTTATGAGCAAAACGCGAGATGTCCCTTTATTTTATAAATTACTAGCTGTTGCCCGCAGCTCCGCCTGCGTGTTACTTTAGATCTACATAACTTTTTTATTTATGAACCGATTGAAAACCAAACCTTAAATGTTAAGTTGAATAAACCACAACGCTTTACTGAAAACCGCAAATTCAAATCAAAAATTCAAATTGGTTAAGCCGTTTCTGAGATTAGCGTGTTCAAACATTCAGACAAATAGACAAAAGTTCTAAAAACTATTGTTTGGGTTTTATTGCGTTCATAAAATTATGATTCTGATTTAGACTTTAGTATGTGTTCGATTGTTTTTTTTTTAATATTTCATAATCAGGGATATTTTATCCTTACATACAGATAAATAAAATTGAAGTGTCTGTGTAATATTTCAAATTTACAGCTTTTTACTAAATGCATATGAAAGTATATATTTTATTGTCTGTCTGTCTGTTTATTCCCACTAATCTCTCTCACCATAAAACTATTTCAAGCTCGCGAAGCCGCGGGCGTACGCTGGTTTCTTAATAAAATCTAATTATATCGATACCGTGGGGAAGAAAGGTCGTAAAAGCCAAAATACAAACTTTTCAGGAAAAGTAAAAAACGAAAAGTCCCTACTTCTTCAAACTCCTGCTCATGCCTCTAGTTGTTATGACAATTCGTTTACAATCCAGGCAGTCAGATTATGGAACTCACTGCCACATGATATCCGTGCTAAACGTTCATTGCACATTTTTAAGAAAAGGGTAAAGGAGCATTTCCTCTCCCAACTATGATTTTCCATAATTATTCTTTTGACTTTCATTTGTTTCATATTATCTCCTTCTTATTTAGTAAGTATATTCACATCTGTATGTAGCATGTATTCGTGGGTATTTAGCTTTGGTCTTATATTATTACGTTCTTATGTGTATGTATTTAATGTCTGTTATATGTATTACATTTATTAGTTTAATTTCCTTCTTGTATTATATGTAATGTTGTATATGTACGTGTTTACACTTTCCTCTTCTCTCTTTAGTATTATTTATTTATCGCCTCTATACCTCTAAGGTCTGCTGGAAGAAAAGCCATTACTGGCTTAAGCACGCCTTTGTACATATTGTTATTGTTTGTTTTGTGTTTTGTAAATCTGTACAAAAAAAGAATAAAAAAAAAAATCCATCATAACTTTTTAAATTTTAGACTTATAATCATAAAGAATAGTGCAAAATATTTGTGTTTTAAAGCAAAAAACGCATAATTAGAATAAACTGTAATTTAAAAGTAAGCTTGGAGTTACGACGTAAAAATTATAAAAAAGTGGTGGATATGCCTTATAAAATTCAATTTTTGTATTGGAACAAGGGCATAACTACATTTATATTACTTTACTGAAGTTATTTATGGGCGTAAATAACTACGTTAACTAAATTTAAAATAATAATACAGCTTTAACTAATACCATAAGTGATTAATTTAGCCCTAATATTATAAATCTGAAAGTTTCTAAGGATGTATGGATGTTTGTTACTCTTTAGTAAGAGTATAGTCTAGGGGATCGTGCGGAGTATGGCCTTAAACGGGGCTCCCGTATGGGCGGATAGATTGGCGGTCAGGGTGAACGCGACTCTGTTAAACAGACCTCTGCGAACCTTGGCCGTCAAAACTATACGGGGGTACCGCACGATCTCCGGAGAGGCTGCATGTCTCTTAGCCGGGACCCCTCTATGGAACCTGGAAGCGAGAGCCCTTGCGTCATTGTTTCAATGGCACAAGGAAGCGCTAGGGAGGGACCACAGGCTTGCGACTCGAGAAATCGAGGACCAGCTGTCCCAACTCCGCCAGGATCTCATGGAGACTTGGAGGGTGCGACTTGAGCAACCTAAGTGGGGAACTACCGTCATCGCGGCGCGGCGGTAAGACCGATCATGGACGAGTGGCTGCAGAGGCGGCATGGTGACCTCACGTATCGTGCGACGCAGATCATTACCGGGCATGGATGCTTCGGTAGCTATCTGTTTCGCATCCATCGTGAGGTCACACACCGGTGTCAACACTGCGAGGTTTCCGACGACGACACCGCACTCCACACGTTGGTGGAGTGCTCAGCGTGGGCGAGGCAGTGCCGGGACCTCGTAGTGGGTCTGGGCGTGGATATCTTCTCGCTGGAACCCATGCTCTAACCCATGGTCTCCAGCGCGAGTAGGTGAAACGCGGCTGTGTCCTTCTGCGAGCAAGTCATGCTCGCGAAGGAGGCGGCCGAGAGGGAGAGGGAGTGTACCCTCCCCGCTGAGTTTCATAGTCAGGGCGCCGCAGACTCATCTACGCTCAGGATCATCGACCTCCATGATCGGGGCCTGAGGACGGCGGGATAGCCACCCGCCGTCCTTACAGAAGCAGGCTAGAAGGGTTACGTGCTGCGGGGCCTTTGCCCCACAGCAAGCAACCAGATTCACTTACCTACGCAGGATAAAACCCAACCTCAACGACGCGGGATTTTCATTCCGACCAAACCCCCGAAGAGGCCACACAGCTGGCCAAAGTCCGCCGGGCGCCACCGGAAATACCTTCTGGAGTCACCGGATACGCCCACAGCAATGGACATGGGAGAGGCTGCGATCTCACGGAGTTAAAAAAAAAGAGTATAGTCTACAATAAGATATAAGATACCTTTTATCGCAATACTCCTACGGGTATATTGGAAATGTAGTCAAACATTCTCAAGCAATTAAGAAGCTAGTAGCGTAAACATTTAAAGGTGTAAATGGAATAATATTGTACTTTTAACGAAGTCAAAACGGCGTAAAAGCCAGTTGTTTATGACATTTACTGTTACAGCCAAACTGTTTTAATTACAATAGTGATACGCCCAAATTACTATAAAGTTAAAATTAAAACGGATTTAAGACATTTTTTATTAAAAAAAAATGTTTAGGACGTAAAAAATACTGGGGTGTAAAAGACATTTTTATTAACTTTTTGTAACTTTAAATATACAGATCGATAGAGCGCGAAATTCTGAACTAGACTGCATTATTAAGTCATTTTCGCCAAAAGTGGCTTTTACGACCTTTCTTCCCCACGGTATCGATATATTGTGTAATAGGATGAAATAATACTTTTCTCTGTAAAACACCACTATTAAAGCGAGTATACAAAATTTGAAATTGAATTTGAATTTTTACAAATACGTGTAGGTATCTATAGTGGTACATGAAAGTAAATATTGTGTTGTGACTGTAGCCTAAAGCAATTTGAAGCGGGTGGGTCAGCGGTCTTTGTTGCATATCGGGCGGTAATAGAATTTGGTCCGCTTTTTGTGCGGTCACTCGCCCCGACCGCGTAATAGCGAGCTCGGTTGCCTTTGTAACTGCATCTAAATCTGCCTGCAACATCCCCCTTGTTTGGGTTATAAATCAAATTTTAGGTTGCTTAATACCTATACATTATTTTCTTATACCTATACAACTGGACTATGATAAATGCCCGCTAGTGAGTGTATTGCGGAAAATGATTTCAATTTAAAATTCAATATGAAAAATACGTAGGTACTATAAACAAGTCTTCATCCTGGATGAATTCTGGCTGCATCCAAAATTACAAATGCTACGGATCTTTGGTTGCACTGAACTTTTATTTTCTGAATAAAGTGTTTACGGTGTAAAAGGAATTACATATAAGTTACCTTTTCCACTTTGAAATACGTATAAATGCTTTAAATTAGATTAACAAAATGTAAATTAAAAGCCCGCACTGCGAAATACTTTTTTCCTTTTGTGGAAAGTTCGTAGAGGGACTCTCACACATGGTGTCATGGCGTACTTTGGCGTGTGGACGTCGTCGGCCGGCTGTGAACGGCACAGCTCGCCTCTGGACGGGCCGTAGCCCGTAAATCCATTCTAACTCCACTTTAGTGGCCAGCCGTTGTCGGCCAACCATGCCCGGCGATTGTTCCAACCCATTATTCACTTGAAAATGGCTGGTTTCCTCTAAAACGAATTTGGGAATGTGAGATTTTGTTGTGTTTGCCTTTTTCCACAATTAAAATTCAATATTTTGTAGTGTTATTTTCGTTCAAAATTCGTACGATCTCTCTATAATATCACCATGGTTGACGTTGATATAGGAGAACATTGTATTAGTTGAGTTGCTATGCATCTTTATAGGCCTGATTTGTTCAACTTACAGTTCAATCTCCCGCATTTGATCTTTATTTCGTTAATGTAGGTACATGTAAAATAAACGTAAAGTAAATATTGATCTTATCTCCGGCCCATTGCTCTACGTAGCGCTACGAGTGCTTTTGTCCATCTGTCACCCGAGCACTAAATAAGCAACTTTCACCCTGGGGCGTCATTTTAATGAGAAGTAATGAAGTTGCCGGCCTCTCCGATGTTTTGTTAGGTTAAGAGCCGTATTTGTATTAGTTAGTGGGTGTCTTTATTATACAGGTGTTACGCAATTTATGTTTTACGGCAGTCGACAATAATTAGTTGCTTTAATTGGACAAAAATTACATAGACAAAAATAGTCAAATCTTCCTAGCTACATTTGGGTTAGCGTTAGCGAAGACTATCTGCGGCATAATGTCGTAAGTCCATTTGGACGTATCTGTGCAACAAAAAAGAAATAAACGTTACACAGCGGCCCTAGGAAACCCCACAACTTCACATTTCGAGGTGGAGTTCACTAACATCCGTGGACTCCATGCGAACCTCGATACCGTCCACCACCACCTTGAGACGGCACGGCCCGCTGTGATGTTCCTCACGGAGACACAAATACGCCGCCCTGACGACACGTCTTACCTGTGTTACCCCGGCTATGTCATCGAGGAACAATTTCGAGACAAAGCCGGGGTGTGCGTGTTCGTTAGGGCGGATGTTTGCTGCCGCCGGTTGCGCTGCCTAGAGAACCCCTCCAATTCCGTCCTTTGGCTGCACGTAGACCATGGCTCTATGAGCCAGATCTACGTGTGCGTCTACCGATCCCACACAGGGGATTCTGAGACAACAAAGCTCTTCCAGTACCTCAGCGAGACGGCTGATGAAGCGCAGGTGCGGTTCCCGAACGCTGACCTAGTGTTTCTGGGGGACTTCAATGGCCATCACATTGAATGGCTGGGGTCCCTCAAGACTGATCATGCGGGTAGAGCCGCCCATGCGTTCGCTCTCTCCCACGGTCTGACCCAGATGGTATGCGGGATCACCCGGATACCAGACAGGTCAGATCACGCGCCCGCTCTGCTGGATCTACTGCTGACGAGTCGCCCAGCCCAGTACAGTGTTTCGGTAGGAGCCCCACTGGGTAGTTCCGACCACTGTGTTGTTCACGCTGGCATGAAGGTGTCACCTCCTGCACGTCCTGTACAAACGTCATGACGACTATGGCACTACTCGTCAGCGGATTGGGACGGTCTACGCGATTATTTTGCGTCCGTCCCCTGGAGCCAGCGCTGCTTTGTAGGAAAGGCTCCTTCGGATAGTGCTTCTGCTATTGCTGGCGAGATCAGTTTAGGGATGGATTATTACATCCCTTTCACTGATGTCGCCAGTATCCGCAGAGCCCGTCCCTGGTTCGGGCGAGATTGTGCCAAAGCTGTTCGACAAAAACAGTCGGCATATCGCGCCTGGATCAGGGCCCGGGCTGTGCGCGACCCAAACGTGGGCCACCTCAAAGCAGCGTACAACCGGGCCACAACGTCGAGTAAGAAGGCCTTTAAGAGAGCGGATGCCCAGCGCGTCGCGCGGCGTGGTCAGGAGCTCACTTCCCATCCCACGGGCAGCCGTGGATTCTGGCAACTGGCCAAAGCCGTGCAATCTAACTTTTGTCAGCCCTCGCTGCCACCGCTGCGTTACCCAGATGGAACACTGGCTCACAAAGCCCAAGAGAAAGCGGATATGCTCGCAGACCTCTTTGCGGCTAATTCCCGGGTCGACGACCGTGGCCTGCAGCCCCCCGCCATCGCCAACTGTGGCCACACAATGCCTGATATTGTTATCAGGCAATGTGATGTACGGGCAGTGCTGCGGTCACTCGACACGCGGAAAGCCAGTGGCCCTGACGGCATTCCGGCGGTGGTGCTACGAAAATGTGCAGCTGAGTTGTCTCCAGTATTAACGCGTCTGTACCGCCTGTCATACTCTTCAGGGCTCGTGCCGGAGGTCTGGAAGGAGGCGAACGTACAACCGATCCCCGAGAAAGGGGATCGGTCCGATCCAGGCAACTATCGACCCATAGCTGTCACCTCAGTCATTTGCAAGGTGCTTGAGCTCCTTATAAATAAGCAGCTCATGCAATTCCTAGAGGATCACTCGCTAATCAATGATCGACAATACGGCTTCAGGCCAAAGCGATCAACGGGTGATCTTCTGGCATTCGTAACGCATGTCTGGGGTGGGGCTATGGAAAGGCACGGCGAGTCCTTGGCTATTAGCCTGAACATCGCCAAAGCCTTCGATAGGGTCTGGCATGCTTCGCTCCTTTCCAAGCTTCCGGAATATGGTCTACCTCCTCAACTGTGCAGCTGGATTGCCAGCTTTTTAAACGAGCGCCGAGTGCGGGTCCTCTGCGATGGCCAGGCTTCTCGCTTCTTGCAAGTGAATGCCGGGGTACCGCAGGGGTCCGTACTATCACCAACTCTCTTTCTTCTGCATATCAATGATATGCTATCCCTCGGGAACATTCATTGCTATGCAGATGACAGCACACTGCACGGGAGTTACTCGGTTCGTCCGACGGCGGGGCGATCTGAGATTGAGGAGGAGAGACGACGACTCGTGGCTGATCTCGACCGTAACCTCGACAGTATCTCTCAATGGGGTACCGAGAACCTGGTCGAGTTCAATGCCCGCAAAACACAGGCGTGTGCATTTACTGCGAATAAATCCCCTTTCCTTCCCCTACCCTCTCTTCAGAATGCATTATTACCAATGAAGGACAACCTTGATATCCTTGGCATAGACGTTCGTCGAGAGCTCAATAATAAAAACTACATCGAAAGATGTATAAGGCTAGCTTCGCGGAAACTAGGAATACTGAATAAGGTAAAGAGATTCTTTACACCGGACCAGAGGTGTCTGCTGTACAAGACGCAGATTAGACCCTGCGTCGAATACTGCTCTCACCTCTGGGACGGCTCCGCGAAGTATCTGCTGGACGCTCTCGACGCTATGCAGCGACGGGCTATCCGTATTATAGGTTGTCCGGAGGTAACGGGAAGCCTTGAGCCGCTAGCTCAGCGCCGAACAATAGCTTCCTTGGCCGCATTCTACCGTATTTACCACGGCGAGTGTTCTGAAGAGCTCTTCAATCTGATCCCACCCTCTTCCTTCCGATCCCGAACGACTCGTGCCGGGCAGAGATGCCACCCCCACACAGTGGATAGCATGTTCGCGAGAACCGAACGTTTTAAACGTTCGTTTCTCTGCCGAACGATAGTGGCCTGGAACGCCCTGCCTGTGCACGTGTTTCCTCCCACATATAATCCTGGGTTCTTTAAGCGGAGCGTGAAGAGGCACATCAGTAGGTCGTCAAGTTGAGGGCCACTCTCAATAGTAATGTGTGCTGTGAGAGTGGCCCACAATCGCTAGACGTCGTCACGACTTACCACCAGGCGGGCGGCCTCAATTTGGCGAACCAAATATAAAAAAAAAAAAAAAAAAATCTGTGTTCCTTTTTCAATTTTAAAGGACAAATTTTACGATGTGAATCGCTAATCATTTTTGGCTGGGTTTGAACCAGCGACTGTTCCCTTTCCAAGAGTAACGTTTTTTCAACTGATTAAGGCACCATTGGGCAACATTATTTGAGCAAAAGTTAGCATATTTCATTGCTTCTAAAAATATAAATTCATTTTTTAGAATACATAGGAATCATTCTATGAAACACTACTACAGGTGGAGGGAACTCTACGCTCGCTGTTTCTGTCGGAGAATCACATGTAACTAAATAACATTAAGTGGACTATGTCTAAGAAATCATGCTGTCAGATATGTATTGGTACTGTAATATAATATATGAACCGTTTATGTCCTTTTGAAAAAGGATTAAAACATTACAAACTACGCAAAGAAACCACTGATTGGTGTTAATAAACTGTATTCATTAATTAATTTTTGACACCGCAATATTTTATGTTGTCATCGTCGCTATAATTATGAGGTCGTTAATAAGCCGGAACATAGGCGGCATATAATCAAAGTAAAAATAAATCTTTGTGAAATGAAAAACGGTCATGAAATAAGCGCATATTTTTTCTTTTTAAATACGACCATAAAAAGGCAATAACTTGTAAGCAAGCACTAGCCCCTGTGGCCTGTCAAAGAGGATAGTAGGAACATGAATAACGGCACGTTTAATGACTGCTTTAACGCTTTCAATGTGCTTTATGAATAATGAAATTAGTTGCTTATTCCGTTCTTGAGGTTTGTACTTGGTACTTAATAATATACTTTATGAGTTTAGCCGTAAACATCTTTTGAACACAATCGCAGATTATGCTAATTACTAGCTATTAACTGTAAGATAAAGCTAAATGAAAATAACGAATAACGAAAACCTTTTTGCTAAAAACTATAAAATAACTGTAGATTCTTTGTGGGTTAGTGGGTTTAGGAGTTGGTCGCCAGATGCTTATTTTTCTGCTTAATTATTCATAATTATTCAACGGTACCATAATCAGTATTATTTTTTACAGTACCTATCTACCTATTACATCAATGTAACATGGACAAAATGGACATTGAAATTAGAATATATGTAACAAAAAACACATTGGAAGGAGTTGGGACAATACAGGCTGAAAAAAAAGTAAGAAACAAAATTTTTTTAGACTTTAAAAAAAACTAACCATAAACTCACCGTTTTCTCTCGTCCAGTAGTTGATAGCTTTGGGTGAAGCTTCGACGTGACACTGCAACGTGACGTCGGTGCCAGTCGGTGCACCTACCAACTGGTTTGGTACCTGTACCAAGGGATGAACTGCAAACAAAGGGACAACATTAATCGAAAGCCTGAAAAACGTTCTACCTAAGGCTTTTCTGTCTATGGTATTTTTGGAACGAAGTTTTCTAACGCGGCTTACGGATAGTGCGATTTAGTAGAAAACGTCACTTTACTCTTATCAGTGGTTTCCAACCCGGTGGTGGTCCGCAGAAGCCAAAATATAAACCGCTATTTTTGAAATTGTTGTTTGTTAGTAAAATGAAAAGTAGTGTTGCGGTAATGTAAAAAACTTCGTTCCTGGCGGGGGTCCTCGAACCGCACAATTTTTTTGATAGAATATACCTACGTGGATTCCAGATCCACGTGATATTCTATCAAAATACCTAATATTGTAATGTTGGGAAAATAAGTTGCCAATTTCTAGAATTATCAAATTTTATTTTTAAGTTTAGTTCCATTGGTCCATTCACGAGGTAGAGAAGAACCAGTTAGTGTTAGTCTATTATCGGGACAAAATTAGCTTTTTTCCCAACCTAGTTGGGGTCGGTTTTTCATTCTAACTGCCATGCGGCTGAACTTCAATATTGATTTGACTTACTTACTGACGTTTGTAAGAGCCATTTAGTGACCTATACAAATAAATAAATCATTTCATTTCATTTCATTTCACTAGATAAACACAGAATGGCGAAGTGACTATGATTCACCTACACTGAAGTATCTACAAAGAATATTTGAGCAACTTTATTAGTTGAAAATAACTGAAAACGTAGAATATCTAGAACTTTAATTGGTAAATCCAGACCCCATATTAAACAAACAAAATTTAAATCAAGCCTTCAAATAGGTATAAGTTCTTCCTACGAGTCGCGTTTCTGGCATATCACATTTATTTGCCTACAGTTGCTTTGCCACTTTGGGCATGCTGCAGCTAAACTCTGAATTTGTCAGGTGTTTACTTTTGAATTACATACTAGTAGGTACGCGGGCTCGGAATACTTGAGTATTTAATATTTGCCTAACTATATAACGGGATTGAGACAAATATATCATGTCACAAATAGGTTTAAATCAATATTTACCGTGTATGTACATTACATTAAAGGCTAGTTAAATTAATGAAAACCTCAGAATTCTTTCAACCTGGGTGGAAAAATAGTGGTACGAAGTTCACCAGGACAACTAGTAATTATGTATTAATCTACAACGGTTATGTTTTGAACTTCTTTCCCCCCCCCCCCCCCCTGTATCTCGAAAATGGTTGAACGTATAAAAAAAGCTTCAAAGTAAAAATTGTAGGTAATTTAATACCCTACAATATTGTAGTACCTATATACAAATACGAAGAAACCCACAGAAAACTCTAAAAACATATCTGACTTGCTAAAAACGATTTTTGTGACCTTTTTACCTCAAATTTTAATAGACGCGGACGCGGAATATACTAAATTTAAGTTTTCGGGACTTAAACGCGTAATTATTTACCTTGTTTGGCCTGACGTTTCGACCGAGTTACATCGGGCCGTGGTCACAGGTTGACTGGAGCTGGCGGCGTCGATAGCGTGAGGCGCAGGCAGATTCTCCATCTACCCTCACCGGGTCTTGATATTTCTGCGGTGCGTTGTTAAAGTCCCTGCACACTACACTCACGACGTCCGCCCGGGCAGACTCCGGTTGCACTTTCCGGTTCTTTGTTGTATCAATTACAGGGTCCCACGATGAAGGCAGTCGGTATCCATCTTCCCGGTTGAAATTTTTGTGTTTTTTAATCTCAACAGCTTTACGTTCCAACCTTGCGTAGTAATGACGTTCGCTTGATAGGACTTTCAGGCGATGGAACTCAATCCGGTTAGGGTCTCCCTGTAACAGATGCTCGGCAACCGCTGACTTTTGAGTCTGTAGGTTTTTGAGTGCAGCTATGTGTTCCTTGACTCGTTCTACGATAGGTCGCTTAGTCTGGCCGATGTATGAACTACCACAGCTGCAATCAATTTTATAAACCCGTGGCGATTGAAAAGGTACTTTATCTTTTGGGGACCGCAAACACGTTGTTATTTTGTAAACAGGCTTGAGAACTGTTTTTATCAACAGTTTTTTCAATCTGTCAGCGATTTTGTCTATTATACCCCTGATATATGGCAGGAAAGCTGGCTGTCTACTTACGTCTGGCACTTTTTCCCTCTTCTTTCAACTTGGGCATGCACTCTTCGTTCTGTACACGTTTTTATTCAGAACTCCGTTGACATGGTGCAGTTCTTGCTCCAGGTGTTCTGCGTTACAGAGATCATGGGCTCTGTTTACCAATGAAGTGATAACGGAGGACAGGTGACGAGGATAGATCTGTTTTCTGTTTTCTGATCTGAATCTGTTTACTTTTACCATCAATTTAACATCCAGAAACGACAGTGACCGGTTAGACTCCATCTCGCAGGTTAACTTAACTCGTGGATGGATAGAATTCAGGTAACCTAGGTATCGATCTATATCGTATCGACTACCTCGAAAGATACAAAATATATCGTCGACGTACCTTTTCCACAGACGGATACAGGACGAGTTCTCAAGTGCTTTCTCTTCAAAATGTTCTATCCAAATGTTAGCTAAAATCGGGGCAACAGGACTTCCCATAGCTACTCCATCCATTTGGAGGTAATACTCACTTTGAAAGAGAAAGTAGTTTCCCTCGACGCACGAAATCGTTTATTTAGTATAATGAATTCAGAACGCGAAAGTTTAAAAAATATTATAACTTTTAGGATGTTTATTCTAGTTACCAACCAGGTTGGAAGTATTTCGAGGTTTTCGTTAATTTAACTGGCCTATTATAGCTAATAATATTGATTATTGTTAATATTGAGTAATAAACAGTGCTTTTTTCATCCAACACAAAGAACAATAACCGGAAGGTAATTCTAAAATAAACAAATGGTCAACTTGTTCTTGGTTGAACGGATTATTTTACAAATGTAAAAAATCACACTGCTGTTCTCAAAAGTCTATTCAAGGGGAATTAAGGAAAACGGAATTTTCTTTCACGACCTTAGATCGGAGCTTATTTGCGGTTATTCTCTTTGACCGTCGTTAAGTTCCTTTAGACGGCTTTTACGAGTTCGAGTGGCCAATTTGGCGAACAAAATCTGAACGATCAGAATTTTTGTTCTAATTAATAACTCCAAGTGGCTATGAGGGTAACCTTTTGCTTATTAAATAAAGCAGAATAATGAACCTTTGAGGCATTAATTTAACTGCAATTGCGCTTTATTCGCTTGAATATTGCAAGAGTTAAAGGCTGCCACAAGTTGAAATTATTCGGCGTATATAATTTTAAACATGCAGTATATAACTTAAAGACAATGATTAAGCAATCTCTAACTGTGTAAGTAGATAGACATTTTCGCACCAATCAAAAGCTAGGGAAGTTTCTCTGGATGGATTCCGCTCGGAATTCTTGAAGTGACAGTTTGATTACCCGAATGCGTACATTGCTTACACCATTTTCGGATTTCTTAGCATTTTGTAGCCATCATCTGCTTCACTATGTTATCAACCAACTTCCAAAAAAGGAGGAGGTTCTCAATTCGACTGTATGTTTTTTTTTAAATGTTTGTCTTTGGACTGGGGGAACCAATTTTGAATATTTTTTTGATAAAACTTCTTTTCCAAGTGGTACCACTTCAATTTGGTCCCATTCCTACAATTATTTGGTCCTATTTTGGTAATTTGAAATCCTATTTGTGTCAATTTTAGACCTGTATTTTTTTTAAGAGGTGCAGTTTTAATCAAACTGTTCTTTAAGAAAAACGACATTAAATAAACTATCTGGGAGCGTAAAGACAAATATAAATCTGGAACAATATACTATAGGATCTTAAAATTCTTCCATCCTTAACTGTCGAGTTCTCTTTGTAAATTGATTGCGATTTGTTCTCTTCGTTTGCTTAAAAGAAATAAACAATTTCTTTTAACTAAATTTACTGTCACTGAATTACTCAGAGTGCCATTGAATCAACTGAAAGAATCTCAGCGTAGTACCAGTACTACTTAGTACATAGTACTTCCCGTTTTAAAAAAATTGCGACACTTCCTGATTCCTACTAAAACGTGTTTTTATGTACCACGGTGACCGCAAGTACTCTCAACCTACTGTTATCGTTCGTTTTCTGGGGGAAAGGAAATTTAAATTAAATATTTGAGAGCGTTAATTTTGTCTCCTCATCGAGAGAACGCGACGCATTCTTTGTGAAGTAATTAAACTGAGTGGAAGGGTTTCAGACGGTAGTAGTTTGTTTGTTCGCTTCAAATTACGTTTCCTATGAAGTGAATTTCCGTCGTGAAGCGCTGCGTTAGCCTTTATTTGTTTTATTAGACTTAAGTTATGAAAAGTCCAATAACTAGAACTCAGAGAATCCTTTTAGATAGGTAAAATTACTTTTGATACAGCTTCATTACTAAAGTACCTATATCGATACTGAATTATATCTAGAAATAACTTTATACTTTTTTTTTTTTTTTTTTTAATTCCGCGGCCCAAGGCCGCGGCCGCTCTAACGTCCGTTGCCGGGCGTCTCTGGTTACTAGCAGAGGGTATATCCAGTGGCGCCCGGCGGACTTTGACCACCTCTGTGGTCTCTGCGGGTGTTTGGTCGAGACGAGAATCCCGCGTCATTGGGGTCGGGTTTTATCCCGCGTCAGTGAGTGAATCTGGTTGCGTGCTATGGGGCAAAGGCCCCGCAGCACGCAACCCTTCTAGCCTGCTTCTGTAAGGACGGTGGGTGGCGATCCCGCCGTCCTCAGGCCCCGATCATGGAGGACGATAGTCTTGGGCGTAGTCGCGTAGTCTGGGGCGGCCTGGCCGCCGACTACGGAACTCGGTGGGGAGGGTACGCTCCCTCTCCCTCCCGGCCGCCTCCTTCGCGAGCATGACTTGCTCGCAGAAGGACACGGCCGCGTTCCACCTACTCCCGCTGGATACCATGGCTTGGAGCATGGTCCCCAGCGAGAGGGTATCCACGCCCAGACCCACTACGAGGTCCCGGCGCAGACTTGCCCACGCTGAGCACTCCACCAACGTGTGTGTCGTCATCGGAAACCTCGCAGTGTTGACACCGGGGTGTGACCTCACGATGCATGCGAAACAGATAGCTACCGAAGCATCCATGCCCGGCAACGATCTGCGTCGCACGGTACGTGAGGTCACCATGCTGCCTCTGCAGCCAATCGTCCATGATCGGTCTCACCGCCGCGATGAAGATGGCACCCCCCTTGGGTTGCTCAAGTCGCACCCTCCATGACTCCATGAGATCCTGGCGGAGTTGGGACCGCTGGTTCTCGATTTCTCGAGACGCGGGCCTGTAGTCCCGCTCCAGCGCCTCCTTGCGCCATTGGAACAATGACGCAAGGGCTCTCGCTTCCAGGTCCCATGGAGGGGTCCCGGCTAGGAGACATGCAGCCTCTCCGGAGATCGTGCGGTACCCCCGTACGGTTCTGACGGCCAAGGTTCGAAGTGGTCTGTTTAACAGAGTCACGTTCCCCTTGACCGCCAACCTATCCGCCCATACGGGAGCCCCGTATAGGGGACCTGGGGATCGTGCGGAGTATTCACAATACTCCGCACGATCCCCAGGTACAGTCTCCTGCAGGAGGCGTTGGGTCCCTTTAGGTTGGGCATCAGTCGCGAAAGCGCGACCGATGCCTGCGTTACCTTGGGGACCAAACTTCGGAAATGTGGTCCGAAGTTCCATCGGCTATCAAGTACGATCCCTAGGTACTTCATCGAGGGCTTGATGCCGATGCTAACGCCTCCCACATTTATGCTGGAACCTTCGGGTGGACCGTTCCGAGGTCTGTGAAAACACAGAACCTCGGACTTGTGCAAGGCCACCTCCAGTCCCAGCTGCCGTATCCGACCCACGACTCGAGCAACACCCGTCGTGACCTTGAGTGCTGCCTCCTGGTACGTTGCACCCCGCGCCGTGACGAGGGTATCGTCGGCGTAGCACGTTACGCCGACACCCCTAGGCAACGCACCCCGCAGCACCCAGTCGTAGCCGATGTTCCACAGAAGCGGCCCCAGGACCGACCCCTGCGGAACACCGCACTACACATCTCGCCGAGCTGGCCCGAGCCAGCTGGGGAAAGCTATGGCCCTCTCCGAGAGATAGGCCCCGACAATACGACGGAGGTAGAGAGGCGTTTCGTGATACACGAGCGCCTCCCTAACGCAGCTCCATGGCAAGGTGTTGAACGCGTTGGCGATGTCAAGAGACACCGCCACCACCACTTTGCCCTGCGAGACTGCTTCCTCCGTCAGTCTCTTCACGCGCATGATCGCGCTCACGGTGGAGCGTCCCCGACGGAAACCGAACTGGTTATCCGCCAGGTCTGGCCCCACACTCGTGAGATGCTTGACGAGGCGTTCCGCGATAATTCGCTCAAAGAGCTTACACACCTCGTCGAGCAACACGATCGGCCGGTATCCGGACGGTAAGTCCACCGGCCGCCCCGCCTTACGGATCAAGACCAGTTTCCCCGTCCTCCACACTTTGGGAAACTGGCCCCTTTCGAGGCATGCGCAAAAGAGCCCCATCAGTCGAGGCCCGAGTTCTTCGAGGGCCAGGACCCATGCACGGCCAGGAATGCCGTCGGGTCCGGGGGCAGTGATTTTCCGGCGTTTAAGCCGGAGTACTGCCGCACCTAGCTCCCCCACCCTGACTTCGGGTACGTCGTCTTCGTTGGTGCTATCCGCGTCGGGCAGAGACGGAGCCATGCGCGGAGGGACGTGCTCCTCCGCGCTCGTCGGAAACAGGGAGCCCATGACCCGCTCCAGCTGCTGCGGCTGGAGACTCTGGGTCAGTGGGGGCGCCCTAGGTCGGAGTTTCTCCCTGACCTGTAGGTACGGGCGCCCCCATGGGTTCTGCTGCAGGGTCTCCAGGAGCTCCTCGCGGGCCGCCGTCTTGGCCCGCTTTATCGTCTCCTGGAGATTACCTTTAGCCTCCCTGTATGCCTGAAAAATCTCCGCCTCTCGGGCTGCCGCGTCGTCTGGGCGGCGACGCCTCCGGCGAAACCTGGTGTACCGATGGCAGGCGGAGATGCATGCTGCGCGCAGCTCTGCAATCTCCGGCGACCACCAGTACACCTGCTTCCTGGCCGGTCTGGGTGTAACCCTAGGCATCGGCGCATCACAGATTTGCGACATGGCTCTCCTGAACCACTCCGCCTCGGCATCCACATCGGCAGGCCGGTCCGGCGCCGGAATCCAGGCCTGCACGATGGATGCCTCCAGGAGAGCCTCCCGATCCAGATGGTGAAGTGCCCAACGCGGATCCGGGGGATTTGCCACCGGCTGTGGGAGGTCAGGTGGGGGGACGACATCGAACCGGATGTACCGATGATCCGAGTGCGTCTCCTCACCCTTCTCCTTGCGCCAGCCTGTAATACGGCGGGCGAGGTCAGGGGATGCGAACGTTACGTCCACGATCGATTCCCCCCCCCCCGCCGCCAAAAGGTGGCGACATTCCCCCGGTTGAGGACCTCCAGACCACGTGTTCTGGTCCAGTCCTCAAGAAGCCTCCCCTTGTCCCTGGTTTCCCGGGAGCCCCACGCCTCACTCCAGGCGTTGAAGTCTCCCAGGAGCAGGACAGGGCGAGGACGGCACGCAGCGAAGACGACGTCGAGCTCAGTGAGCCATAGCTCAAACTGAGACTCGTCAATGTTCGGCGAGATGTAGGTGGCCACGACTGCCAACCCATCATAGTCCGCCGCAACACACCCGCGGCCCCTTGCAATGATCGCAAGGCGCGAGTTGTCTGCGGCGGACCCCCCAAAGATACAACAGGCCGAGCCGTCCTCGTCCACCGGGCTTCTAGGGTGGACGTAGTACGGCTCGGCGACCACGGCCAAGTTTATGGACCACTGCCGGATGCTCTGGTACAGAAGATCCTGAGCAGCACGGCAGTGGTTCAAATTCACTTGCAGGATACGGATACGGGCGTCAGACATTAATTGACGTCCATAACCGCATCCCGCCGCGAAACAACTGGCCGCGCAAGGGCGGCACCCCCACCGCTCTCAGCGGACGGACGAGGTTTTGGCCTCGAGGCGGCGCAGGTTGTGCTGCCGACCCGGTGATCCGCGGTCTTGCCCTCCGCCTCGCATCTAAAGCAGCGAGGCGGGGCGTCACAGGCACTTGCCTTGTGACCGGGCCGGCTGCAGCGGAAGCACCGATCGCCCACGGTGACTTCCGCTGTACACTGCACTCCGACGTGCCCCACCACCATGCACCGGAAACATCTGGTTTCCCGGGCACGAAGGAGGTGCACCGGGCCTTTAGGAAGCCCCCTACGAGGAGGCTTCGTCCGTCCGCCACTTTCAGTGCCGCCGCGACGGGGCACTGGACGACTGTCATCCCGTGACCAGTGGAGCCGAAGGAGATATCTCCAGCCTTCACCTGGTCACGGGGGCAGCCGCCCGCCTCCACGACGGCGGAGACAACCTCCTCCGTCGTGGCCGCGTCATCCAGACCCGTGATGCGCAATGCGGCGCATTTGGTGGGTCTGGTGACGCGGACGGCTTCTTCGTCCAGCGCGACCCTAAGCTGAGCCGCTAGGGCGTCAGCTTTAGGGCCGCTGGAGGCGCCGGAGACCTCAAGGAGGCGAGCCCCGGTGCGTGTCGTCTTGCACCGGAGTCTTGTATGTCGAGGGCCGAGAGGTTGACTGAGGACTTCACGGTCCTCAGTACGTCGGCGTACCCCACCCCTTTCTCCACACCTACCGTCGTCACCGTCAGGACGACGGCGGTGGAGCGAGGAGGGCGGGGCCTCTTCGGCGCCTTCGCCGCGGCGGCTTTGGCCGCTTTCTTGGCAGCCTTCGTCTTCCTCTTCTTGGCTCCCACTACTTCCCATCCCTCCCGTCTGGAAGGATGTAAGGAAGCAACGGGAGCGACGTTAGAGGAAGACGAGGCGGCAGGGGTGCCACTCTTCTTACCGCGCCCCTTGGCCTTCCGCGCCTGGGCCGCGGTCTCGGCCGGCATCCGGCTCACCGAAGCGGACGGGGGTGGAGCGGGGCGGCGGACAGCGGGTGTGCCGCTTGGACCCGGAGCGGAAGCACCGCCAACAGCCGCCGCGTATGAAAACGCGGGACGCGCTAGTGGAGGGCGGTACGCCCGGTCCTCCAGAACCGCGAGGCGCCTCTCGATCGCCGTCAGTACCTGCACCGTAGTCGGTACAGGCTTCGGCGGCGAGCCGGGCGCCATGGTGGGCGCGGTCCTAGGCGCCGTCTTCGGCGCTGGTCCAGCCGTCAGAGAAGGAGGCGGCATGGGACCTGGAGGTGCCTTGACCGCTTTGGTCAACTCAGCGACCTCCCGACGGAGATCTTCCATCTCCTTTCGGGAGGCAGTGAGCTCCACCTCCAGGCTCGCAACCTGCTTGCAGAGCTTCGCCTCCTCCTTTGTGACGCTCCGCTCGAGGAGCTTGTCGAGGGAGGATTGGGCTTCATCCACCAGTGAAGCCACAATCTTCTTCCTCCCCGACATATTCTTACTCCCCCGCATGGCCGCGTTCATGCGGGAGAGAATGCTCATGATCTCCCGCGCGGGCGGCACACCAATATCCCTGCGACTACGCAGGGACGGTACAGAGGACGGCGGTGGAGTAGGCGGGCGCACTCTGTAGGCGCCGAGACGCGTGCGCACCAGTAGTGAGTTATTGGGCATTCTACCCCACCTTAGTTCCATCGGTTATCTTGGATAACCTCAGTCACGGTGGGGTAGAATGCCCAATAACTCTGTGGGGTAGAATGCCCAATAACTCTGTGGGGTAGAATGCCCAATAACTCTTTGTAAAATCATTTACCTAAGCCAACGTTCCACATTTTAATGCCGTTCAATACACTACCGTTCCGTCAATGGTTAACCAATTTCACTTGCTAGATGATTGCTTTCGTACAGCAAACTAACCCGATGCATGTTTGTTAACATGAACACGTTAAGATCACATTTTTAAAATAGATAAAGGTGGGACAGAATGCCCACCCATTCTACCCCACCTTAGTTCCATCGCGATCGGTTATCTTCGATAACCTCAGTCACGGTGGGGTAGAATGCCCAATAACTCTTTGTAAAATCATTTACCTAAGCCAACGTTTCACATTTTAATGCCGTTCAATACACTACATACCGTTCCGTCAATGGTTAACCAATTTCACTTGCTAGATGATTGCTTTCGTACAGCAAACTAACCCGATGCGTGTTTGTTAAAATGAACACGTTAAGATCACATTTTTAAGATAGATAATTTATACGTTAAAACTTTAGGTTAGAACTCATGTTACTGATACATAAAATAACTAAAGTATCACTGGATATTCACATAAAATTTAAATAAAGTGTTTTTATGCACAATATTAATCTTTTTTTTATAAAATTTCAGACATAGGTGTGTAATAGACTAGAAAATTATTTATCATAATTATTAGTTACTTACATGACATTGCTTCTTATTTTCTGTCTTATTTTAAAATCCAAGGATAGATAGAGTACTTAGTAGGTATACTGTATGTCCACAAAATGCCGTGCAGCATGTTGTGGGAATAGAATGTGAGACGTTCTTCGAGTATGGGAACGATGATACATGTCTATTATACACAAGTAACACACACCAGAACAAACTGCTGACATTACCTTAGCTTTGTTACGTTGTTACCCGACTGTGATAGAAAGAGGTGTATGAACAAAATAAGTATTGCTAAATGAATATTTTTAAAGGAATAAATAATAAAGGATAAAAATATTTCATTAAGCGTAAGCGTGTATAACTTATTTTTAACACTTTTATTGGAAGCTCAGTTCAAACAATTTCAATTCTAAACAATTCAAATATTCAAAGGACTTCAAATTGTTATATTTGTAAAATTATTGTGAAATCACTTTGAATGTCATTTAACATTTTAATAATTTCCTTCGATTTCTCTAGGATAGATTTCTCTTTATCGTTAAAACTTAATCAAATTTATATAAACCACCTGTACTATAGATTCTACCTTTCGAATAAAGATAATCAATAAAATCGTATTAGGTACCTATATAGAAAAAAAGTTACGTTAAGATTATGAGAAAAAACACATAAAACCACATACAAATAAATTAGGTACCCACCTCCTTTTTTAGTCGGGTAAATAACTATATGACGTCGTCGTTCTTATATTGAATTGCTGACTACACAAATTCCGATTAATTCCGACGAATGTTATGATATGTGTATGATACATATAAAATGTAATTATAATTTATGTAGGTATGTTCGTTGATCGTCGTCGATAAGTATATGATACACAATTGATAGACAATTTTAAAACGACATCATTTTAACCGACTTCTTAAAAAGGTGGTTACTTTATTTATCTGTAGGTATGTTGGTTTATGGTTCTCAAATTTGATACAAGGTATGGTTAACGGTATTCTATTAAAAATCCTTTGGAATCGTTTAGATAAAAATAATTTTACAAAAATATTACTACATACTTATCCCACAAATATGTTAACAAACATTACAAATAATCATTTAAAATATAACTTTTAAATATTAGCAAATAGTTTTGGTATGTGCTTAAACTATATGGTAATACACCTCTTATTATCCAAGTCGGCTAACAACGTACCTTTATACAAAGCTACGGCCAATGTTAAGTCAGCAGTTTGTTCATGTATGTTCTACTTGTTTACCTATGTGTGTTATCGCCACATCGTCACATCGTTCCTATACGCGAGGAATGTCTCATATTCTGTTCCCACAATATCTACCATTTGCATCGAGCTACCAAACACGCAGTGCACTACGTCCTTCAGAGGATTAAAAGGAAGATCCAAAATAAAAGCAATGTCATGTAAGTAATTACTTATAATGTTAATTATTTGATTTATAATTCTTTGTTAGTTTACCTACTAAATATCTAATTTATTAGGCGACGTAGTTTTCTAAGAAGTCCTTTAAATTTAATTTTATACGATTATCCTTAATTTTCGTATAACATTTAAGTTCTGTACAAAATTCAGAAAGTTGTAAATAAAATAATGAACGCTGAAATATTTAATCTCTTGCTAGCACTTAATTGCACATAAAGTAGAATATTTTATCAAATTTGAATAGGCTCTGGTGTCTCAATTAGAGTAGCTTCCGAAGAAGTTGTGTAGGTTTGACATATTCGGACTACATTTGCCGATTTTCAATAATTAGACTTAAACCTACATTTAATTTTATTTTCAGATATTTTATCATCACGGATGAAATTGACAAGGAACCCTCATGAACAGCGCGGTGAACCACGTAATCAATTTGTAAGTAGATACCTATATATTTTGGTCATTCCAAAAAGTGTAAAATTAAAGTAGCACTTAATTGTACATAAAGTAGAATATTTTATCAAATTTGAATACGCTCTGGTGTCTCAATTAGAGTAGCTTCCGAAGAAGTTGTAGGTTTGACATATTTGGACTACATTTGCCGATTTTCAATAATTAGACTTAAACCTATATTTAATTTTATTTTCAGATATTTTATCATCACGGAAGAAATTGACAAGGAACACTCATGGACAGCGCGGTGAACCACGTAATCAATTTGTAAGTAGATACCTATATATTTTGGTCATTCCAAAAAGTGTAAAATTAAAGTAGCACGTAGTTATACATAATGTAGAATAATTTATCAAATTTGAATAGGCTCTGGTGACTTAATTAGAGTAGCTCCCAAAGAAGTTGTAGAATATAATATCATCAGTAAGGAATAATGTAGGTATTCTTTAGAATAGCTGGAGAGTTTAGACAATACAAAATATGAAATATTAGGAATACCTATTGTAGTTCATTTCGTATGATACTAACTGATAAGGTGCCTATAGGTATTTAACTGGTCACCCGATTCTATATTAGTATGTCGAATAAATTAAAATAAGCAATTACATAATTATTGTGTTTTTATTATATTCCTTACCTGATATTGATAACGAAATACGTCATCATTCACGTTACAACACGTTTGAAATTCATAAGAATTTCACAACTATTAAGTAGGTGCATAACAATAACATTATGCACATACGAATTATTGAATGGTTGAATTTCAAGTTGTAACTTGATCATCATACCAATAAATACTTTATGTCAACATAATTTGATATATCAACTGCGTTAGAAAAAATATTATTACCTAGTTCATTCTTTATTAAACAGTCAATACAAGCATATCTAACAACATGGTAGGTATTTTATAACTTTCAATCTATTGAAAATTTCAATCTATTTACAAAATACTTAGTACATATGATTTATTACTAATGTTTTAAATAATTTTCAGAATACCAACTTAAACAAATTTTCAAACGGAACAGAAGAGAGCTCTCCTGAATATCTTCCAGACCTGCAAGATCAGTTCGACTTGGACAACGCAATGAATAGACCTTGGATAATAACACCCAATGAAGAAGTAAAAAGAAACAAAAAGAAAACTAATCGAAGAAAACCAATTACAAACAAACGCAGTGCATTGAATTCCTATATTATTAACAGTGAAAGAAGAAAAGGACGACGTTTAATAAAAATTACGATCAAGGAACTCAGTGAGTCAAGAGACGACGAAGATGAAGGTAAGGACATAATCACTGCACAGTATATTGTACAAGATACGGTAGATGAGATATCGGATCAAGCTGAAAAATTAATTCACAATATTAAGAAAGAAATTATAAATACACGATACACTGATACCGTCAGTTCGGTAGAACTGCGGTAGGTGGATCCAACGCTAACCTTAATAGCGCGATGTAGAAATTATGAATATGATATGAAGCAAAAATTCGATGTCGTCGGTAGTGGTCATCGTAGCTCAGTTGGTCAGAGCACTCCCCCTGTTAGGGAAACGCCCTGGGGTCGAGTCCCGCCGATGACATCAGTTTTTGTGGTCTATTTATAATTTCTTTCTTAATATTTTAAGAATAGTGTAAGCAAACTCATTGCTTTGAAATACATAAATATATGGATTTGGTAAGGATTCATCAAAAAATCAGTGTTTAAATATCGTTGTAACACGATACACTGATACCGTCAGTTCGGTAGAACTGCGGTAGGTGGATCCAACGCTAACCTTAATAGCGCGATGTAGAAATTATGAATATGATATGAAGCAAAAATTCGATGTCGTCGGTAGTGGTCATCGTAGCTCAGTTGGTCAGAGCACTCCCCCTGTTAGGCAAAGGCCGTGGGTTCGAGTCCCGCCGATGACATCAGTTTTTGTGGTCTATTTATAATTTCTTTCTTAATATTTTAAGAATAGTGTAAGCAAACTCATTGCTTTGAAATACATAAATATATGGATTTGGTAAGGATTCATCAAAAAATCAGTGTTTAAATATCGTTGTAACACGATACACTGATACCGTCAGTTCGGTAGAACTGCGGTAGGTGGATCCAACGCTAACCTTAATAGCGCGATGTAGAAATTATGAATATGATATGAAGCAAAAATTCGATGTCGTCGGTAGTGGTCATCGTAGCTCAGTTGGTCAGAGCACTCCCCCTGTTAGGGAAAGGCCGTGGGTTCGAGTCCCGCCGATGACATCAGTTTTTGTGGTCTATTTATAATTTCTTTCTTAATATTTTAAGAATAGTGTAAGCAAACTCATTGCTTTGAAATACATAAATATATAATTCACAATATTTCCAAAAAATTGTGTGGCTACTCATATCACATTTTTTAATTAGTTAATAATTCATTAATGTAACTAGTAGATAAAGTGATGACATATTTAGATTTTATTAAAATTTTATTTACTGTGAAAATATGTGTTAAAAAAATTTCAATATTAAGTTGTGTGTTAAAAAATAAAAACCATAGGTAATAATTGTGTGGCTACTCATATCACATTTTTTAATTAGGTAATAATTCATTAATGTAACTAGTAGATAAAGTGATGACATATTTAGATTTTATTAAAATTTTATTTACTGTGAAAATATGTGTTAAAAAAATTTCAATATTAAGTTGTGTGTTAAAAAATAAAAACCATAGGTAATAATTGTGTGGCTACTCATATCATATTTTTAATCATGTAATAATTTATTCATGTAACTAGTAGATAAAGTGATGACATATTTAGATTTTATAAAAAAATTATTTACTATGAAAATATATGTTAAAAAATTATAAATATTAAAAGTGTGTTTTAAAAAATAAAAAACCATTTACTTTAAAAAATTGTTTTATTTATTAAAACTGCGTATAGGAAGACATATTACCTTTCTTGCTCTATTAAATAGTTCTTTATACATAAAACATTTTTAAGTGCACATTGTTTAATATGATTAATACAATTAAAACTGGTTTCAATATTTGAATATTTGTTATGCAACAGTGATAAATTTGGACACTTGTCTTCACCAAGATCTATACAAATACAATTTATACAAAGATCTTGAATCCACTTAACTTTTTCTAAGCCCTTCACAATAATTTCTTTATTTTCTAGATAAGGAACAATTATACGTCGAAATTCTCTATAGTCGATATAACCTTCATTCCAGTAAATCCCTCTGTTTCTCTCCAACCACGTAACTTGTTTTTTTTCATTCGTAGTTAAGTATTTAAATAAGTATGGAGGCTTTATTAAGAACGTTTGGGTATAAACACGAGTGGCCAGAGCTAATTCCTTGACTATAAAGTTATTACAAGTGTCTTTAAAGCCCTGGACATCCACTATAATCGTATTCGGGTTCATGATAATTTTCTCACAGTGCTGCTTAATGGTTTATACTCAATTATACAGTCGTTCAATATAAGACAATATGCCGACGTTTGATCTGGTATATCAATGTCACTTTCAATTTCCACTCTGACATCCACAACAGGACCCGACTTAAGATTATCTGGTTGTCTAGAACAATCTACGACAAATAACGGAGCAATATTTTTAAATTGTTTCTCACTTAATAACGGTTCACCACGACGACCTCCGTAATATGAGTGTTGAAATCTGGTGTATTGTTCATATATTAACGCAATTCTGTTATTCGAGAAACTTGAATTTAAATTTTCATAAGGGAAGTAGGTTGAATTTAGGTATACTCTAACATCACGAACGTCACAGTGATCAAACTGAGACATATCCAATTTAGGATTATTTTTTCTATTTGTTTGCAGACCAATAATAACAAATCTTGGTTTCTCTATTTGCGATGATGTTTTTATGGACCAAGTATGTTTAGTAGTTTTTGGTAAAGCCGGATATTCATATAAATCCCAATTCCTGAATATCATCTGGAGTGGTCGGTCTTTTTCTAACAGTTTTAACATATTTATTTTTTCTCTATCGGATACTTTGACATGTGGTACTCGCCATATTATTTTATTTATAATAATATCTTCTACCGTCTCACCAGCGCTAAGTTTTAGGGCGTTCAGATTAGTATTACTTCGTAACAATATTAATTCATGTTTGCTGTTTATCACTACTTTCTTGAAATCTTCTGCAAAACCAAGAATGTTACAGAGGGGTATGGAAGCAGAAAAGCTACCCCCATTTGTACTATTTATACCATCGATATTCCAACCCCAAGCATTAGATACTTTAGCCTCGTTTTCGTTCATTGATATTAATGATTTCATTGTGGTAGTTATACCAGCGTTTTTTATTTTATCTATTTCCACTCCATTTATCTCATACCTTATATCTTGAAACAAGTAAAGTAAACTATTGTTTGTGAAATGAACGCTACTGACTCTCTCTTTAGAATTTTCAGCCTTGTTTACAACAATAGTTCCTTCCAAAAACAAAGTGCTTGCTGATGGTAATATATACAAGTCTTGTTGATTAATAGGTATCCTGATTTCATCGCTTCTATTGAAACTTGTTACGTAAGGCTTGTAAGAGTGAAATTCAATTCCTTCCACAGAGTTGTTGTATGCAGGAGCGGATAAAACATCTAGTATATTCATTTTAACAAACCAATCGCTTTAAGAAAAGCTTTATTATTGTTGTTCAATTTTATGACCTTTTTGGATCGAGCTCTTATTGGTTTGATAGTTTGAGTAGGACTGTTATGTTTAGTTGAATGAACCACATATTTATTATAATCTATCATGTTTTCTTCTGATATGTAGATACAACTGCACTTCTTCACCTCGCAAATTTATTAAGTTATTATTTATATCTAACAGCCTTATCTGTATGCAGCTTATATTGGTTTGATTTATTGGAAAGTAGATTGCGTTTTTTGGAATTTCTATAATCCTGTATCCAGGTGGAACATTAAGTGCAAATTCGTGTAAGATGTGACTGGATTGACCGTTTATATAGGAACCGCTAACTATGTCACATTCAATCCTTATGACAGTCGTAGGCAAAATGTTAACTGGAAACTCTGATACATGATATTTATTTGCTTCTAAGATCTGTTTTTTAAATCCCAATAAACTTCCAAATGTACCTTCTTTAGTAAAATCTATAGTTGATGTACAAAATAACATAGTTTTTAAGGTGTTGTTATTACAATTGAGTTTTATGGATGCATCTTTTATCTCAGTTTTTAAATAGTCGCTAATATCTTGTAATTCATAAGTTTCTTCAGGTATCTCGATAACATTTTTAGAACCATAATATAATTTATTATTTGTATTATCAAAATTTGGAATAGAATTATATGTAGAGAAATGTAATAATGCACATTCATACTCCCCAACTAATGGCAGCGTGCTTGGATGATAGGTAGATAATACCGATGAGTTTCCAGTTATCGATAAGGTGAGTGACATCTTGCAAATGATGGAAATTAAAGAGTGATATAAAATTTATAGTATTTATTCCAAAAACATTGCAAATATCTTAAACACAAATGTCCACAAATTATTGTGTTAAATTGTTGATATCTACTAAAGTTATAATAAACATCACAGTTCTTAAAATATAGGATTAATTCTCTTGGCGGTTTTAAATCGCCAAAGCTATCAAAATATTCACAATAATTATTTATTTTAACATAAGCTACCCAATGCGTTCCATCATTTTTTGAATTATCTAGGTTAACTATACCACATTCAATTCGTTTAGGTGTTTTTGGTAACTGATCCTTCATGTAAACTCCCCGAAAGTAAGGAATACAATAGGCATACTTCTGAATATCGATATTAGTTAAAGCGCGATTAGGTAGCTGATCAATTAGTTTTTTGATGGTTTTATAAACAATCCCTGACCTTGCTTATGTGGTTTAATGTATAAACCTCTACCTATTGCTATAGCCTCCATAGTTTTATTATGACGTTCAGTTTCTTGTAATTTTTTCTGACCGTCTTTATAATCATTCACTGTTTTAGCAATACCAGCTGCACCACCAGCTAATGCTCCTAAAGCAGACAAACCAGCAAAAATTGGGATTAAAGGTAGAATGCCTCCAGTTTTTGGTATAGGTATCATTCGAGGTACGCGAACTTTTGGAATGCATGGAACTAATTTTCTAGCAACCATATAAGCTATATTTATTAGTGACTTATTATCTTTAGGCGAGAGTTTTTTGATTTTTCTTTTTATTTTCCTAACAAAGTTATTAAAGGTCTTAACACCAGCACCAGACTTCAATTTAGCTTTCATAATTTTGTTTACTATCCACGAACTAATCTTTTCCCCTGTTCGAGCATCTTTTGCTTTAAGTCTTTGTTTAGTCATATCTATAAGACGTAAGTCGGCTTTTTGACGGTTAGGCAAGTCTATGTAGTTTGCGTATGCGATATCGTGATGCATACAAGCTTCGTCTAACTTGTTTACACCTTTATCACCACGTAGTAATCGTTTTGAAAGCTTTGTTCCTGGTCCACAATAGTTATAACCGGGTATGTGAAGTTCGAATGGTAAATGATTAATGATACTGTTTATTAGTCCACCACCTTGCATCGTCTAAAGAATAATGAATAAACTTTAAAATTATATATCACTTATATAATTAACTTATTCCACTATTGCAGTCTTATCAATCCAACTGTTCTCTTTGTTATTTAAACCCAACCATTTTACAAACAGTTTGTTTCCTTTCTTTTTTAATACCTTTTCTATCAAATAGACACCAGGGCAGGACGACTTTTGAAGCTCTTGTTCGTAAAAAGTTCCTAATATGACTTGTTTTTGATTATCTTCAATGCGATATGTTATTGGTACAGTGTTATTTATCTTTTTTATAGTAAATAATTCTGTTGACCAGTTAGGAGTGTATCCTTTCTCAAATATATGTTTGTACTTACTAATTCGAACTTTGTCACCAATTATAAACTTTGGACGACATTTTTGGGTTACCTTTATCATGGAATTTGTAATATTATTTTTAATGTCCGTTTCATTAAACTTATTGACATTAACAGGTGCAAATTTAATAATACGATGTTTTGTGTTGTTATATGTCTTCATAACATCGTTCAAGCCACCATCTATCCACTTATAGTGTCCGTTCAAGCTAAAGTATTTGTACAATTTATTTTTAAGCGTTTTAATAACTCGTTCAACAATTGAAGCCTTTTTGGTTGAAAATGTTGAGTAGTGATTAATATTATAGTTCTGTAAAAGCTTTTGAAATGTAGAATTATAGAACTCAGTACCCCTATCAGTTTGCAGATGAGTTGGTATCCTATGATTAGTAGAAAGTAATTTTTCAAATGCATGAGAGACATCATGTTTGGATTTAGTTTTTAGTGGTTCCACCCAAACGTACTTTGAGAAGCAGTCAATAACTATTAAAATATAAAACAATGGTAAGTAAAAATTTTTTTAAGAAAAAACTTTTTAGCATTAAAATATAGTTATATCCTTTATTAAAGGTTTTTAGGTTTTGCATATCAACTAAATCTGCTTGCCACAAATCATCAATACCTTTTAAAATTACAGATCGTCGAGGAAAATTTTTTCGTGTTGCTTTATGTATTTCATTGACGATTTGTTGTTTCGCCATTTTGATAAACTTTAAGGTCTATGTTTTTCGATCTTTTAATATAGATTGAATTGCGTCTTGAATTAGTCTATCAACTGCGTTTCTTGTGTAAAATTTGTTTTCCAAATGAGTCACTATCTCAGACATTATTGTTTTTAAAGCTTTCTCTATGTGGTTTTGAACACTATTTGGAATAGAACTTTGCAATTTTTGTAAGTCATTCATTAGTACACCTTTCAATTCATCTACATATGCTTTATTTACTGCATCATCTGCGTCTTGAGGAGGTTTGACACCTTTTAACCTCGATGTCTTCAAGTCATAATCTCCACGATCAGATTTTATTAATGCGTTATCATTAAAATCCAGTATTTCCGATATACGCATTCGCTTATGAATATAATGACCAAATTTGTCTACATTCATATTAAAGGTGTATTATGTTGAACGGTATATAGTAAAATGATACACATATAATATTAGTAGATTTATTTATTTGATGATTTTGCTTTCACGTAGTTCTTCAATGATAGATATTATTTCATTGTCTATTCCTGTGTTACCAGCATCTCGAGAAGCAATTAATAATTTTAATCTATCAATCAATTCATTGGGATCATCCCAATATACAAAATCTGTATTTTTTTTCCACATTTTTGTTAAAGGTAATCCTTTTCCTACTTTCTGTCTACAACTTGGACTTTTACTTTCTTGTTCGAAAAGTGGTTTAATAACTTGCAAATATTTTTGTCCTTTATTACTTTTAATTGGTTTTTTTGAATCGAAATCACGACGATGTGCATTCGTTACAAGTAACATTGCCTTATAATTTTGCTTGTCATAGTCATTAACCAAGCTCAGATCAATGTCTCTTTTTAACAGTAACTCTCGCAACCCAGGTGTACTTTCGTACTTGTGTCCGGCTACAGTAATAACTTGATCTCCAATCGTTATGCCAGAGGAACCTAACATTAACTGTCCACGGTTATTTCTTATACCAAATGGTACATCCGATAGTACTTGTGAAGATAATGACCAAGATGATACATCTGGATTAGTATCGACTAATGACTGAAATGAAGAGTCTGATGAGGGTTCCGATTTGTTACTATCATTACTGCTTTCATCTGTTTCTTTCATATCTTGGTCTTGTGGTTCTTGGGGTTCTCCTTTTTCCTCCTTTTTTGTTAGAGCTAAGTGGTTATTAGTGTTGGCTATTAAATTGAGAGATTCTGTAACAGGCTTAAAAACTGTATCAAGAGCATGTCTATTATTATCTTCTAAATCCTTCATTTTACGTATTTTTTTCCTGACAGCTTGTGTCGCATCAACAATTTGTTTTTTCAATGATTTATCCATTATGTAAAATAGGTGGTAATCGGATAAGAACCAATTAAAGAATAACAATAACGTGACTGCAGTCTACTTAAATATTCAAATTTCATCTAATAATACAAAAGTGTCAAACGTTTTTCTATAGCAACCGTTGTTTTTCGAACAATCTTTATTAATTACCACATAATCAAAAGGCTCTTTCCATATTAGGGAACACATTTCTCGAAATTTCAACCATGTCATATCGGTGTTAACATGTTCTTCGTAAACATGTTTCAAGTTAACTTCATCTTGCTTAAAAAGCACAATTAAGTTAGCATTATCTCTTACAAGTTGTTTAGGTATTTTGGTATAAGTTGGATTTAAATAAAAACTGTCAATCAATTTATGTCTTCCCATTGCAAAATAATCACGCATATTACTTTGATTTTCACATGCTACATCGTCAAAAATAATCACAGAATTAGGTTTCGCATCTGTAACCTTCAAAACGTCATCATTTGCTTGGTATTTCTGGAGAGTGATACCTGGTACTCGTTGTAAAACTTTTTCTAAAAAGATGTACTTTGGTTGATGGAGAGTTTTAGAATATACATAAACATTCTGAAATGTCAATCCATTTTCATGCAATAGAAGACCAATTAATAAGTTAGTTTTTCCACAATTTGATGGTCCGCAAATGATGCAACGTACTGTATTCGGTAATAATTCTCCATGGCGTAACTTGTTTTTTGTCAAATCGTCACAGATTGTATTGACCTGTAACGATTGTGTTTGTTTAACGAATTTCATGTTTGCTATGTAATACTGATGGACTCGTAATGAAAAGATGAATTTATAACATAAATATTTATAACTACAAGTAGTAGTAAGGAGCTTCAGCGAACGTACGAACAGTGGGACAGCGTGCTCAAATGATATTAATGTGGAATATTCGTTTAGTTACGTTATTTCCCAATCCAAAGTGATATTGGGCATTCTGTCCCACCTTTATCTATTTTAAAAATGTGATCTTAACGTGTTCATGTTAACAAACATGCATCGGGTTAGTTTGCTGTACAAAAGCAATCATCTAGCAAGTGAAATTGGTTAACCATTGACGGAACGGTAGTGTATTGAACGGCATTAAAATGTGGAACGTTGGCTTAGGTAAATGATTTTACAAAGAGTTATTGGGCATTCTACCCCACAGAGTTATTGGGCATTCTACCCCACCGTGACTGAGGTTATCGAAGATAACCGATGGAACTAAGGTGGGGTAGAATGCCCAATAACTCACTACTCGCACCGTCTTCACTGGCACCTCCTTCTCCGAATCGCTGGAGAGGAGGGACCCCCACCCAGAGCAACTAGTGCTCCGGTCGCGCGGCGGCCCCTCCTTCTCGAGGGTCCTCTTCTGCGAAGAGGAACGGCCCTTAATCTTCACCCTACTGGGAGCTGACCCATCGTCAGTCCCAGCAGCAACATTTCCTTGGGGCGTCGACGTCGCGCTGCAACTAGGCGGCGCGACGCGAGCCCCCAAATCAAAAGGCATCGAAGTCCGTTGTTCACGCAATATGTCGTCGGCTGAGACTGCCCGGGGAAGGGCAGTGTCAGGACCGGGGGTCTCTTCAGGCTTATTCATAGTAAGCACAATTTCTTCTGTGTTGGCCACTCAAGTCTCGATTTCGACGTTCGGTCACCCAACTTGCCACTGCGTTACCGTGGTCAAGTTGGGGCCCCGCCCCAACTTGGGGCCCCGCCCCAACTTTATACCTGCCTATATATGGATGAAGGTATGTCGTATGTTATTGGTTTTCCACAAGAAATAATTTTCCATAGTTATGATTTTTATTATATTTTTTAAGTACCATCAAATCAGACGTGCTTTTATATTAAAACGACCGTAAACATAATGCAAATATCCAGTGAACAACGAGTTCAAATATTGGATGGTGTGCTAACTGAACGAATACTTTTACATACTAGGTACTCTGATGCGAAACATGAGGGAGCTATTTATTATTTATTTCATAAACAGAAAATAAAATAGACTGAGTAGTTGTTCTAAACACAAAACGAATAGGTATTTAGCCTGAAAATTTATTTGAAGTCTAGATATCTATGCTAACTATAGACAGGTACAATCGTAGCACAAAATGGTAGTCGTACTGCATCCGTCCAATGTAAGAATGATGGAAGCAGTATTTTTTACTCTACATGTTGATGTTTTCTGGTCAAATTGTTTAAGACTTTACATTAAATTTTATCCCTAGAGGTCACTGTGGATACAATGTACCACTTACGTACGTTAAACTTTTGCAAGATTGAACACAGCAAATATAAGACGACAAAAATGCAACGTAAATAAATCGTATCATACTACTGTATAATACAAGTAACATTGTTGCCTCGGCCCCTTCAGATTCATGAACTGATCAGGGCTAATTCCCAAGTGCATATTGTGCATAACACTATCCATGCAAATGGATAGTGTGCACCTGTACCACTACAATATCAGCACTGATTTCACGATATGCGTGTGAATAGGAACGGTTGATCAAACAGACAGGAGATTAATTTCTCTGAGTGCTAAACGTTGGCATTACAGTGCTTCTATTGAGTTCTGAATGCTTTAACAGAGTCAAACAAATGTTCACTGTAGGTTACAGCTCAAGTTCTTTGAATACATGATTCTATTGCTATGTAATAATTGAGTTATAATATTACATTAATATTATCGAATGAATTGATGACCGTCATACATTCTCGATAATGTTATAATATTTCAACGGCGGCAAAATATTGTAACTCAAATTTATCTGATCATTTCGAATATTGAAATCGGTACTAAATCGAAATTTTAATAGTCAACGGGGTAGTAAGATGGTGTGCCGTGGTTTGGCGCGTCGTAATTCGAATGCAAGACACGCACGTAAGATGATACGTGATAACAGGAAAATCTCCCAATTGCTTACGTGTTCGACCCGACCACGGTGTTCCCGACTTCACCCACTAACCGAACATTGAATAACTCAGGGTATAAATTAGGCGCGATCGGCTGATAAGTGAGTTCGTAACGTAACGCTTTTTGCTCGTGCTTTACGCAGGTGAGTAGACTTTATCGATGATTGAATTGATACATGTCGTGAATTCGTAATGGAGCCGAATCGGCTTATTTTGAGTTGAGAGAGAAGTTTGTTAAATACTTTTTTGGTGTTTCAGGGGTTAATAACAATTATTAAAAGATTCAAAGATAGACAACTCTTTTTGTAGCTGTGTGTGTAAAAGAGGTCACATATACGTTCATGTACCTACACTGCACTCACACAAATGCAAATCTCCGCTTATCCCTCGCGAACTGTACCTGCCTGTATAAAGTTATATAGCAACGTTGTTGATTTGGTTTTTGTGTTTACCTATGATGAAAGCAAGTTTTTTAAAGCTAGGTACTCATATCTTTTCATCTATGGCTGGGCGTTTTGGGTACGCCCTCGTAAAGATAACCCTAGAGAGACTAGATGCCTTTGAGGCATTATCAATAATCAATCAAATCATCATTGTAAATAATACTCACAATGCACATGCAACATTATTCTTTTGCTAACAGATGGTGGGACACCGTTGGCTGCTATACAGAGGTACGCGCCCATCTCTGATCTCGTCACCTTCGTCAGGTTTACGATTTGACCCTCTAGTGACGTCACTGCGAACAAAAATCATAAAGTCTAAAGTCTTATCCTTCCTTATAATTTATATGAAAGTCTGGATGTTATATTTGTTCCTATATCACGCTGCAATCAAACAAATTACACTTTTTTAACCTGAAAATAAAAAAACAAATAATATTTTCATTGTTGATCCGATAAATTTATGGAACTTTCTTAACATTTCCTGATGAACGGAGCATATTATTTGACTGAATTAGATCTTCAGTCAACGATAAATTCTATGACATACCTACTCTATAATTTCTTCATCTCAGAATATGGACCCAAGATAATGTTTTATACCAACAGTGCCTACGCAAACCGCGTTCTAAATTGCAAAAACTAACCAAGGAAATCGTTTTGAGCACTATCCAAAGTGCTTACATTATATTCCGCCAATAACTCTTGGAAAACACTCGCGAACCGCCAAAAGTTGACGGGTTGTACAAACAAGTCCCGTTAGTGGTTAGAACTCAAGCTGTTTTCCTGACACCTTGCTCAAATGGCGACCAAGTACATTTACAGCCATTATTCAAACAAGAGGATAAAAAGCTAGGGCAATATTTTCCGAAGGAGCTGTACACCGTTGATGGTTTAAAGTGTAGAGCTCTTGGCTTGGGGCGACGCTTCGTTAGCAAACAACGCGAGAACAGTCAAGGACTTGAGTCGCCTCGTTTCTAATATATTAATAAATTTATTCAATTTTACTCATTTCTAATAGGTAGGTACTGCAAATTTGCTGTGTCATTTTACTTTTGTTTGAATGGGTCTTTACAGTAAAACTTCAACTAAAATAAATTTAGTATGCAAGTATTTCACGATCCTAAGACGTAATGACAGACATACATCACGCCCGTATCCCGGAAGGAGTCGGTAGAGGTGCATTATACAACCACACTTTGCCAGTTGTTTTATTGGGCCCACGTAATAGGACGCAAGTCCCTATTAACTAACGGGCGCTATAGAAAATCCATAACCATGCAATTCAAACCAAAATTCCAACAGCCAGCACAGATGTTACATACTACTAAACAGAATCTCTGCTGTCATGAATTATTCTGGAGTTATGACCGAACAAATAGAAAATTATTACACTACTCCATGCTTCTTTCTGGGCGGTGTTTTAGAAGCGAACTGTTGAATAAACTTAGCCTGTCGATACGTCATAAGTCAAGTGACGGTTGAGACCGGACCCTTGTGGCTATACAGACATTCAAAAATATCTGCGTTAACATTGGTTCTAAAAATAGCATAGTTTTATGACATGAAATGAAATGAAATGATTTATTTATTTGTATAGGTCACTAAATGGCTCTTACAAACGTCAGTAAGTACTTAAAATAAAAAATGTCATTGCTTCTATATTTACACGTACTGCCAGATTCGCAAAGCAATAAGTAGAACCGAGAGAAAGAACCTGGCAATAAAACTCTCGGTCACTCTTTTGAAATAATTGACTCATTTACACATTTTCTTAAGACTAAATGTGGACGAATGTACATTGGTCTCGTGTCAAAATCAAAAAGAGTGTATAATACAACAAAAAAATTATTATAGTCGCCTAAGTACAAAATATGCTACAATTACGGCATTTTAGGAGGCGCCTGCACCATGCTCAAGCCAGACACTTTTATCATTAATAATAATAATAACTAAATAAATAAGGTAATCAACTGTCTTATAATATGCTTTTTGACATAAAGTGGTTTTTATAAAGTTTTTAAATTTATTGTCGGGCATACAAAGGACCGATTCAGGCAATTTATTATTAAAGCGTATACCTTCCCACTTGAAAGAATGACTAACCTTGCTAAGCCGATAACACGGTGGGAGTAGTTTATTTTTATTACGTAGATTTCTGTCTGTAACGTCACTTACTTTAGTATAGCTAGATATATTTTTCCTGACATACAGTATGTTATCAAATATATATTGGGAAGCTACAGTTAAAATATTAATATCTTTAAATCGCTCCCTAAGAGAATCTCTTGTACCTAAACAATAAATGGCACGGACTGCCCTCTTTTGTAATATAAAAATTGTTTCTATATCTGCTGCATTTCCCCAAAGTAGTATTCCATAGGACATCAAGCTATGGAAGTAACCAAAGTAAACTAGCCTAGCAGTAGCTACATCTGTCAACTGCCTAATCCGTCTCACAGCATATGCAGCAGAGCTAAGCTTATTAGCTAAAATGGTGATATGGTCACCCCATTGTAATTTAGAATCTATTGTTATTCCTAAAAAGGTAGTGTTATTTACAATTTCTAACCTTTGGCTACCCAGCACGACATGGACGTTTGCTTGTCTGACATTGGGCATTGTAAATTTAACGCATTTTGTCTTTTCTGCATTCAACAATAGGTTGTTTGTAGAAAACCAATTTGAAATATCATTTAAAATATTATTAACATTATTCGGATCTGTACTATGCCGATTTACTTTGAATATAAGTGATGTATCATCCGCGAACATTACTATGCCAGCTTGTGCCTCGATCATGCAAGGCAAGTCATTAACATAAACCAAGAAGAGAAAAGGGCCTAGAATTGATCCCTGAGGTACGCCTATTTTGACGTTAGTTCCGTTTGACTTAACGTTGTTCACATGAACAGTCTGCAGCCTATCTGTCAGGTAAGATCCCAATAGTTCTAAGGATTTTTTGTCAAAAACATCTTTTACCATTGCGGTAAACAAATCAGATCTTATTGCTTATTAAACTTTTTCTTACGCAGCACACATATGTACCGCTAGTTGTTTTATTACGCAGAAGAGAATTATTAATACACGTTGTTAGAACTGCACATACAATTTATAGTTTGAAATCAAATATCGATGAACAACTTATTCTATAATTGGACTTAACAAGTCTAGATAACGCAGAAGTCGTACCAGTTTCTAACTTCATGAAATTGATGAAAATCGTCGAATGGAGGATGTTGGAGTTAATTTGTCTGAGTCTAAAACTTAGTTTCTACCATTCATTCGCTTATCTGCATAATTTGGTGTAGAACATGAAACAAATAGGCATGCGACACGCCGTTGTCACTGTGAACATGTTTATGTGTGACAATAAAGGGAAAATTTTGAATAATACCCCATTGTTGGTGACTGTCGTCGCTACAAACATTATAACATAACATTTGTTCGCAATTGGTCCCAGTGGGGTTTGTAAATTGTGGACCTTTCTACATTCGATTTCATTTTAAAACAATAGCTTTTCACCAACTTGTTATAAGGTTATTAGATTCAAGAGTCCCCAAATTTGTGTAATTCAAAGGAAAATTCAGAGAAAGGTAATAAAATAAAATCTACTTGCAGCATATTTGAATAACAAACGAAAATTGTAATATAATTTTTCCGACGTCTGTGATCGTGCAAAACTAAATTATTTTAAATTAGCGTCTCACAGTCCCCGGACACGGTAGAGCGGTTACCTAGCTACATCGATACTGCAATAACATATATCATTGTAAAATGAAATTCTCGTACTTAAATTTTGATTTATACGAGTCCCAAGTTACTCGTTGTTCGACATAACAAATTAGTAGGTAGTCCGTGCACTCATTAAAAACTATATTTGTTGAGACCGACGACCCCTAACTTTGCTCATTGGAATATTGGTGAACACGGGCCTACGTAATGGATAGGCTGTATTGTTTCCTGTTCAGATTTATGGAGGTAACTTGTAACGGCTTCTTTAATTAGACTTCTTCACTCAAATTGATGATTGTTATTGATGTTAGTTAATTTAAAATTGGGTGAGGCGCGTTTCACCTTGCTACTTTCAATTACCGATAATGTAGGAAAATGTTTTTGAAGGCTTTCAAAGAGTGTCAGACTTGTTATATCAAATTGTGAGTCAAGAGGCAGCGTTATGTTAAATAAAAGATATTACTCTTTACTAGATTCATATGTCTGATGCTAAAAGCTTTTCTCAGTTCAGGCATAATAATATGATTAGATAGATCAAAAGCTCTGTATCATCATCATCATAATCTCAGCCCATTTGACGCCCACTGCTGGGGATAGGCCTCCCCAAAAAAGGGGGAGTTCAGACTACATATACCACTCTTGCCAGACAGGTTGGTATAGGGGTTTGTATAGAGTTTTCCTTCTCTAAATATATTTCGATAAACATAAGTATATATATATATATTTCTAAATCGAAATATATACTAAAATATACATAGAAAATTCCCAAACTCCGAAACAAACATTTGTGGATCACATATATACATATTTGATTCAACCCGGGAATTGAACCCGGGACCTCGGGGATGGCAGTCGCATACATATACGCCACCGAGGCAAGCACTGCATAGGATAGGAATTAAAAGGTTTTAGGTATATGACCTAATCTAAGCTGAAGCTGAGCAGGCTACCTATTGAAGTCGTTCGTTGTGAAAGTCATTACCAGTAGTACTTTGTTAGCTTAATGAATTGACTGATGGCAAAAGGAGGTTTGAACAGTGGTAGGGTTAAGTGGGACCTGCTGATTAATCACCCTGTCGGTACAGTTTCCAATTGCCACTCGTCACGAACTCCCTTTGTGCTGGCTTAATTTTTATGCTCGTTTTACCTATAACCCAATCAACTTATTGAAAACTCTTTACATTTTTAGTCTCATAAATGTTGTTCTTTAACTAATTTTATTTATTGACTGTTTATTCCAGTCGTAGTTCAGCCATTAAAAATAGGGGGGATAGCGCTAGGAGAGTGAATAATACTAATGTTATGAAGACATATTTTTTTATAATTTGTATACTTAGGTTGCGTAATATTTGAAAGTACTAAATCGATTGAAAATTATGTGTAGATTTCTAAGTGTTATAGGTCTATCTAGGCAAAATATTTGCGTGGGTATGGGAAACAAGTAAACATTTCCACGCTGATAGAGCTATAGACCTCGGAAAGTAAAAAAAATATAGAAAGCGGACGAATAAGTTCAAATAGTACAAAACTCCACTCGTAGGTACAAAATAAAAGATAATAGTTACAATTGAAATACTTATTCCAACGATATTATATAGTCTATATGGGTACTACTTTATTCTATAAAATTTCGAATAGAGTGCCCATAACCCTTTATTCCGCATTTATTAGACCAAGTGTAGAGATGAGTAGGTAAGTAATTATTCCCGAACCGTCTCTAGATTGTAATCCCGTGGGATTAGAAAGGGCGGTGTGAATGGTAATAGGAGTTCCTGAGGTGCTGCGGTGTGATTTACTGCTAAGATTCAATAGTGAATATTTTAAGCTCTGATTTATCTACTGGCCGTTTCTTAAACTTCTTCAAATTTTTCAGCGTTTAACTGAATTTGTTTCCGCAATGGTAACGATTATACTTTCAAACTATTTCAGTGATTACCAACATTAACCAATAATGTTAAATTTATTATGCAAGATACGAAAATTTAAAATTACATTTTTTTCGCGAAGAGGTAGATACCGACTACAACTTCGACTTTGGTGAAGTGCTAGAGACTGGCTAAATGTGTTCATAAAATATACATTTACTTGCCTACATTTCGTCAGTTAAGGGGTACTTTTATGTACACGAGAAAGTCGACTGTGCCCCTCTAAGGGCGCCGTCCAGAATCTATTATTGCATGTAGGCCAGTCCCGCACGCAGGTTGAACCCGCATGGCAGGAAAAGCACTCGAAATCTTAGAGGGACCCTTGTACTACCAGGTCTATTTAAACCTAAAAAAGTTGTAGAGGTTACTTGGTAAACACTGCTAATAAAGAAGGAAATAGGTATTTCGGATATTGATAAGCACAGTTCTAAAACTAATCAGCCAAACAAAATTGTAGGCCAGAATAGTTTTACAACAGAGTGGGTTACGTAAAACTCTGAGTACCCACTCCACAGCTTGATAAGGGTCGACCTCATACAACTTATATGAACCTTTGTGCTCCACTGACGTGCATTTTCATGCTTTTTCTTGCTGTAATGGTAATATGAGTCCGCTTTATATTCACTTCATAGTAGATATAAAGTTGCCATTATACACATAATTACTACATAGAATTTTAATTAAAGATAGCTATAAAAATTAAAGAGAAAGGGCACATAAATATAAAACTTTGTGATTGGAATCTTGTTTCTTTGTGTCTATTTATTTAGGTGCTAAAGTATGATATGAATATCTCCACAACTTAAGTTATCCTCACCTACACGCAGTAGGCACAACTGCTGACATACGCAATACGTACGAGGCTCTGGCAATACTCCCAAAATTACTATAAGGCCCTTCGCTGCGTTAAGCGGGTTCCCGTCGCGGGTGTCCGCTGAGAGCAGTGCTGCGTGAGGCGGATAGCCGTCGCACGCGACGTGGGCAGCGGGCCCCGCGTCGCGTGTGAAGGTACACGCATCGTGTGTACGCGCGACGGAGCACGCGAGCGGGTCTGTTTCTACAAAATCATTGAGCGCCGCTCCGTTATCCGCGTCGCACGCGCCGTGCTGGTACAGTCTTTGAAATAAGTTGGTTACAAATTCTCCACACAACAGTCTAGATGTGACATATGGACTGATTGGCTGACGCCTTTGTTCACGTCGTCGTCTTTTGGTTAAGTAATATATCAATAAATAATCCATTTCGACTGTACACCCGCGCGATCGAAATTATACTAGTGTCGCTGCGATAGACGGGAGCCCGTCGTGTGGACCTGCGCTAGGCAGGCGGGCGCACGGCGCGGACATCCGCGTCGGGCACCCGCGACGGGCACCCGCGACGGGCACCCGCGACGGGCACCCGCTTAACGCAGCGAAGGGCCTAAGATCGCCCCCTATTTCCTACGACTAACCAAGTGACTGGGAATGTTATGAGAAGAGAGGAAAGTACCCTGGTAAGAAAGGTACAAAGTATGAATGTAGATGGCTTGAGAAGTTGAGGTAGGCCTAAGAAAAGATGGATGGAATGTGTGAAGGAGGATATGACCAGGAAAGGAGCGACTGAGGAGATGACGTGTGACAGGGATATATGGAAAATTAAAACATGCTGGGCCAACCCCAAATAATTGGGATAAGGGCAGGCAGATGATGATGAACCAAGTGACTTGGGGAATGTGTATGTGTGAATGTGTGTGGAATAAACACTCCTGTCTATCCCTTCGGGGATAGAGACGTGATTTTCTATTTGGTGTCTTTTTTATTGCATCTCTTTTAAAAATACAATTGTCAATGGATTTTTGAAAGAGAGTACAGAAAAAAGTACAGAAAAAGTAAAAAGTAGATTTCTAATTTAGCCATACATTTTTAGACAGTAAAAATACTAGTCAAAAACTATTTCTTCAGTGACTTCTCTATTAAAATTGAATTATTTACTACATAAATGGCAATTTCCAAGCAAGATACATTACATTTGAAAGTGTTGGTTTCAGGATAGATTAGCAAAGAGTTATCGTTATCGCGCTAGGGCATTAAATTGCAGCTTTTAACTGTAAATTATTCGGTAAAAGCACGCAAATACCACACTAGAATAATCTTGATAATTGCAACTGAGTTACCATTTGAAGAGCCAAGACTGTGAGAAGACTTTAAATTGAATTACGGAAACATCTTAATAAAATAATAGCTAGGGATTTATCATTGTAAAAATTACTTAATATTTAAGTATAGAGGACTTTTGTAAAGTTTCTCTCTCTCTTGATTTTAGAGATTTTAACTATTATTGAGTTCGCTAATTCTATTATAATATTAAAATAATATTATAATTCTATTATAATTCTATTATACGCTATTCTAAACGACATAATTCGTAGGGCTCTTTCCACCGCAGGTCTTCCGGCCGTACGTGAACCAAATGGTTTAGCACAAAGCGATGGAAAGAGACCGGACGGTATGTCGTTGCTACCGTGGAAGATGTTAAGGCCTTTGGTGTGGGACGCTACATGCGTTGATACCTTAGCACCTTCACACCTTCCAAGCACATCCGGATGTGCCGGCGCTGCTGCTGCATCGGCTGAAGGCCTTAAACGGCGTAAATATGTAGTATAATAACCTAGCCGGTGATTACATATTTGAGCCGTTTGGGGTTGAGACATTGGGGTCATGGGGTCCGAGTGCTCGCCGCCTTTATAGAGACATTGCTAAACGCCACAATCGATGCTTCTCAGGACCAGAAGGCTGGCTATTTTCTGGCCCGAAGAATAAGTATCGCCATCCAACGTGGCAACACAGCCAGCATTCTGGGAACCTTCCCAGTCGGCAATGACGCGGAGGATTTTTTAAACGATATTTTGTAATGTAAATATTTTTAGTCTATAATTATGTTTATTTTGTATATTGTAATTCTTATTGCAAACAAATTCCAATTATTGTATTATTTTTTTCACTGAGAATATTAATTGATTGTCGTGGCTCACCTTTAGTTTTTCCCTGTGGTCCTCCTCTTGAAATAATATCACCCCCATCTTCTCTACGCCATACAATCTTGGGTGGTGGGTAACCTCTCGCTTTACAAACCAGCTTGGCTCCTCCTCCTTCCGGAACCATCATATCTCCGGAAGTTTCTTCATATATAATGTCTGGAGGGATTACTACTTCCAGAAATGCTGTCTGCAATTGAACAATATTTTATGAAAATAATCTCTTGAAGCCCAATTGACCGTAATCTGGTGGTCAGAGTATTTTTCCAAATTAATACGCAACTCACCATCCTGTACAATAAATAAAATATGAGTATGAACATGATGGATAAGTTTAAAGCATTACCTGCATTTTCATTGGGTCAGTATTAACTTGGCACATATACTGTCCTCTGTCCTCTCTCTTTACGCCTCTAATATTGAGCGTCCACGTATTATAATCGTTGTGTGTAACTGTGAGCCTCTGATTATTTGTTATCACATGCTCGTGAATGGCCAGTATCGCCTTCGTATCAGCTTTAATCCACGCAACCTATTCCATATACGACCGGTGTTAGTCCAAAGTATGCATGAAAGTAAACGTAATTTAAGTTCATTGAAACTTTTGAAGTGGTGTGTTCTTGTTCTTGGGATATTATTATTATCTACTTCATAATACACTATGCTCCTTTTATAAACATTGGGGATTTTCAGTAAACAAGTCTAATTACAAGTAAATGCTTTGCAAGAGGCGGTCACGACAACGATCCTCGAGCCAGCATCACTATCTTGTTGCGAGCGTTGTGCAAAATGCTCACGGAATTTTTAATTACATTTTCGCCGCTATGAGCCGGGCTGCGGGCGCACTGAAAACGCCCTCGTTTCACCCGCTTTACCAAAGCGTCGACATCGCAATAGAAGCTAATTTCCTGCATAGCGCGTAACAAAAAACACCAACAAAAATACGGCATTTATACTTGTGTGCGATACGGGCGGCTTCGGTATTATAACTTTATTACTGAAATAATTCTTCATAGTATATTTTTTATATCTTTGCTTTGGATGAAATTGGATATGTATGGCTTTTGTTGGATTTAAGACACGCAGTTTTCATTTTTGAGAAATTGAGTACTAAGTACTACATAGTTAATATCTATATTAGATCCTTAAATTATAATAACCTAATTCTTAGTACAAAGATCACAGAAAGTGCATGAAGGAGTGCACTAAAAGAGGTGCAGTTTAGAATATAATGGTCTACTTCATTAGTGCTTGTGCATCTATTAAATTGGTCTAAATTGTCTAAAGTTCTACTTTTAAAATAGTATTTATATCATTAAAGTGCAAATTTAAAAAAACAGCCTTGCATTTTCCTGCTTTACCTACTAAAATTTAATTATTTAAATAAGCTCTAAAATGCAGAACTGTTCTGTGATACAATTTACGATTTGCGAAGTCAAATTATTTCCCTCTTATTTTGGTACAATTCATAATATTTAAAAAAAAAATTACCAAATTTCAAACTCATCCATACCAGCGGTGTATATCGACTTTGTGTTTGAAAATGATTAGGTACTTTGTGTGTTATGTTATGGTTGTCGGTGTGATATACGCGTTATTACTAAATAAATTCAAAATTAACTGCAACTGCGATTATTTGGAACATTTCTTAAACGTATATAGATATTGTTCTTAGCAGCCTAGAAATCAATGCTTTATCTATCAGGATACTTCGTCCAAATCACGATGAATATTTTGAAGCTAATAAATTATACATTTTATAAAACCTGTTGAATTTAGTAATACTAAACCAGTTCATATTATTAAATAGTTCAATACCACTTTCGATATAACCTCAATAATAATTATAACTATAGGAGGCATGATAGCACATATCTAATTCTGATATTCATGCGGGAATACCACTAGACGCGAACGTGAAGATGTTATTAGTCCTGAGTAATTACTTCTCAATCGATATACCAAAGCAAATATGGTCAGAATACTGGTATCGTGAAATCTAGTGACCTGAGCGAATAGTCCCAAAGAGACTATTAACGAATCTTGTGTATCGTGAGGGAAATACACACGAATAAGATTTATCTACATGTTTATAGCCCAATCTCGTTATTTGTAGCATGAAATTGATCTGTAACTCGATTTATGCAATAGTCAAAAAGTTTTCTGCTGGTAGATTATTGTTTTTATCTAAAACATTCTTCTTTATTGGTTTTTATTTGATTTCTTATTTTTAAAATGCTCATGAAAAGTGTGTACTTGATTGATCACCAAGTGCAAGGGTGTCTTAGATTGTCTCCTAGAACAGTTTGATATCATAAGCTCTTCAGATGATTGAATCCGGGCTGAGAGGGTTTACTCCGACCTCATTTTGTTAACTTTAAGTGACTGTTTTGCAACGCAAATTTCCTGTCTGTATACTGAAATGTATACGTCAATTGTGGCATTAATAATTTATAGTAAGTCTGTTTTATTAAAACTGAGAGATTATCTATATGTGAGTGCATTTATTGCATGCTCCAAGATTGTGCCTTTTGGGATTAGATTGAAGGACAAGCTATTGTACCTATTCATTTAGTGCTAGATTCTTACGTCTATGTGCAAGTAAGTGTAGGAGTATCTATTGACCAGTTCTTAATGCAAGTGATTTTAAGCCTTTTTGTCAGTAACTATCTCATTACTAGTTACCGCATTGTGCGTGCCGATACATTATATAAAAAACACTCGCATTAAGTTTTAAAAGGTCACAAGTGCGCTATCAAAAGTGTGCAAAGTCTACGTCTATCGTGGTAAACTTACAATATATTGTGCAATAGGTACTTGTGTGTTAAGATAGAAAGAAGGTCTAAGTATAGAGTGGTGCCAGTGAGTTTCATAGATTGAAGATAGTGCGTTGGAGGTAGTGTGCTAATAAGTGTGGAAGAGGTGCAAGTCTATTTCTTGAGATCTATAATTATTAATTACTATTGTCAAAATGTATTGTTAAAAAATATATTTCAAGCTACACTTTTAAACAATTGTTATTAAGCTATACTTATAAGATATTTCGAGCAAAAAAAAAGTAATTTTGAGTTATTTAAGAGTCAAAATTTAATATTTGTCAAATAAATAAAAGTAGGTTGGTACCTACCCTACATAAATAAATCCATTTAAAATCTTTTTAAATTATAGATCTCATGTAACAAGTGCTGTGACGGTGCTCCTCTATGGCTACCTGTATTGAGTCAGTTTGATACACACCCTGGCTGTGGCGGAGTCGCCACTCACCCTGTAACCACCTAGGTTATTGACTACACAAGTGAACATCGCGTCCCTGCCTTGGGCGATGGTCACGTTCTCCAACGGGTAGAGGAAGTCCGGCTCCAGACCTAAAGCTGAAAAAGAAAAGTTATTAAGTTTTTTTAAAGTGACTTCCAAAAAAGGAGCAGGCTCTCTCTTCTTATGTTTGTTAACTCATATTTTTTGGCTGGGTGAACTGATTTCTGACTGCTTTCTGAGTGGCTCCATTTCAATTTTATCCCAATGGTAATTGACTGAGGGAGCAAAGCGACTGAAGTCTCCGTTTCACCTTGCAGACTGGAGAGAATTTCTTTCGTCTGTACCTACCTCTACATCTCTAAATCTACGGGTTCTGTCAGATCATGTTTGCGGCCGTATTTATCAACCGATTTTCATGAAACTTTACATACACACTCCTTGCTTACGATATTTTTTGGATTGGATGAAAAATGATAGAGTAATTAAGAAAATTGAAAAATAAATTTTCTAAAACAAAGCTCCCGAAGTCTACGGTTCACAGAACCACTAGTTTGCAGTCGGTTTATGTGTCAGTGTTTGACATGTTTTTATTTTTTTAAAGCAAGTAATAAATTTGCAGAGTTGTACAAATCTCATTTGATTCAGACAACGTTTTTCTGTTCTCTCTGAGACAGTCTTGATAATGCCTCGTTTAGAGGCGAAACAATTGTCGACGTTTTGTTGTCCTTTTGATTCTGCGAAAAATTAATGCTATTAATTAATGCTAAAAAGTTTTTTCTTAAAAAAATTTTTACTTACCATTGTTTTTTCAGACAACGTGTTACCTATGTTATATTTAATGTAATCGTCTTTAAACTCGAGAGTGTAGTGCTTAAAAGCTTTTGAAAGCTGGTTGTCATTATCTTAGAATATAATGTTCGTACGATTACCTTGCATGTGAGATTGAATAAAGCACTGTAGACCTTAATTATCCATTACAGTCCTCCTAGAATTCCATCAAACTAATTACGCATATTTGAGCGAAGCGAGCCGAAGGCGAGCAGAGCTCCCATGGAGCAGGTTAAATGTAAAATGTTCGGATGTTCGTTTCTCAGCAACCTCTTGACCGATAATTAAAATTTTTGTACCTAAATTAATAGTTGTTTAAGTGTTTTAGCTATCAAGCTATCATAATACAATCTCTGCTTAGTTTGAGAACTACACAAACATAATTATTTATATATTATTTGTATAAAAATTATGTCACACAAATTATAATTGACTGAGGGAGCGAAGCGACCGAAGTCTCCGTTTCAACTTGCAGACCTCCACATCTACGGGTTCTGTCAGATCATGTTTGCGGCCGTATTTATCAACCGATTTGCATGAAACTTTACACACACACTCCTTGCTTACAATGAATAACATTTGAGTGATATTTTTTGGATTGGATGACAAATGAAAGAGTAATAACGAATATTGAAGAAGAAATTTTCTAAACAAAGCCGCTCCCTAAGTCTACGGTTCAGAGAACCACTAGTGTCTAGTCTAAACCTATAACTAGAGAAATATGATTTCTATCCAATCTCAAATTTCGAACAGCACCCTCCTAAGCACATTCTATCTGCATCTAAATTTTACTTGAGACCTCCTTGAAATTTATGTCGAATGACTTCATATCCTGTAATGTTAGCGTTCATACGTAACTTTGCATATTCAATTTGCCTCTGGTTATGAAGATAATTAAATGCAGTATGAATACATAGGTGTATTATGTGCCGGTGAAACTTCGGACCACTTTTCCGAAGTTTGGTCCCCAAAGTGACGGGGGCAGCAGCCGCGCTCTCGCGATTGATGCCCGACTTAAAGGGACCCAACGCTTGCTGCAGGAGACTGTACCTGGGGATCGTGTGGAGTATGGCTGTTAACGGGGCTCCCGTATGGGCGGCGAGACTGACGGCCAACAATCTCGATCTCCCTAGAGGCTGCATATCTCCTAGCCGCGACCCCTCCATAGGACCTGGAAGCGAGAGCCCTTGCGTCATTGTTTCAATGGCACAAGGAGCCGCTGGAGCGGGACCACAGGCCTGCGTCTCGAGAAATCGAGGTTCAGCGGTCCCAACTCCGCCAGGATCTCATGGAGACATGTAAGGTGCGACTTGAGCGACCTAAATGGGTAACCACCACCATCGCGGCGGTTAGACCGATCAAGCAGTATGGTGGCCTCACGTATCGTGCGGCACAGATCATCACCGGGCACGGAAACTTCGGTGAGTATCTGTTTCGCATGCATCGTGAGGTCACAACCGCGTGTCAACACTGCGGGGCTTCCGGCGAAGACACGGCTTTCCACACGTTGGTGGAATGCTCAGCGTGGGCGAGTCAGCGCCGGGACCTCGTTGAGGGCCTGGGCGTAGATACTCTCTCGCTGGAGACCATGCTACGAGCCATAGTCTCTAGCGAGAGCCAGTGGTACACGGCCGTTTCCTTCTGCGAGCAGGTCATGCTCGTGAAGGAGGCGGCCGGTAGGGTGAGGAAGCGTACCCTCCCCGCTGAGTTCCGAAGTGTGCGGCGAGGGCGCCGTAGACGTGACTACGCCATCGATCTCCATGATCGGGACCTGAGGACGATGGATTAGCGACCCACCGGCCTTACAGAAGCAGGCTAGAAGGGCTGCGGGCTGTGGGGCTTCACCCCACGCACACCTTCTATCACCGACGCGGGATAAAACCCGACCCCCAAAAATGCGGGGTAACACCCGACCACCACGCAGCGGCCACACAGGTGGCCAAGGTCCGGGCGCCACTGGGAATTCTTTCAGTGTCTACCGGAGGCGCTCGGCAATGGACGTGGGTGCGGTCGCGTCACATGGCCGCGGATTCCAAATAAAAAAGGTGTATATACGTAGATACACTTATACTAGATCAAATAGAGTTCTATCAAATATTTATATACTCGTACTTAATATTGTCATAAGAAACGCTCCTAAGAGCACTCATTGTTTATTCATTCTCATTTCTAAGCTAATTATGTAGGTTATTATCTACAAGCTTTTTAAAATAGTGTCTAGAGGGCCCACTAAGATTTGAGGCGTTCAAGCTAACTTTATTTGTAGGTAAAGCACCTGTCGACCAACGGACTCTTTAAAAAACAAGGCTCTGATAAACAGGCTAAGTCTTTTCTTCCGGTCACAGGATTATGTTATTTAAACACAATAATACGAACGCTTTAATACTGAAGGCACAACTTGTCAGCTAACTCAACGCTGCATAAACATTTACTCCCTGACCTTATAGGGTACGTGCGGCCAAACAAGTAGCTCAATGAATCACAACAACTCACTTCACTGTTGAATCGCAAACGCTGAAAATACTCCTGATTTTCACGAAATGTTTAGAATGATATACGAAGTTACCGTATAAAAATGTCTCCCTTAGCGCCGTAGGTATTGTCCCGTGGAATGGATAGCTGGAGGCGTCAATATTCTACGTGACCAGTTACTTGTGTCGTCTACGGAAACATGTGTCGGAAGTGAGGACTATCTGTTTGCTCATAGAATGGCGATAGTAGTGTTGAATTATTCGCGTGTACATACTCGCCATGAATCGGATTACATGGACCAGTATTTATGATATTGATTTCAAATTGTGAAACGACTGTTACTTATTCATATTTCAAAATGTTTTAATTTTGTAATGAGTCATTTATATAGGTATCTTTGATTATAATTTTTTTTTCCAGTTACCTAGATGATAGCAATCGTCAGTAACTTACGATCGATCTGGTTATAGGTTGGGTTTATTTTACCTAAAAATTTATAATTTATAATTTACTACAAACTAAAACTTTCGCTGATTATAATATCCATATTAGTCATAACAAAAATTGCTTTATTGCTTTCAATTTACTAGCAATCTACTACTAGTACCTACCTACATAGAGGAAAATCTGAAATTATAATGTAAACAGTTCACCATTTTTCAGATTTAGTATTGGTTTTATCTTTATATACAATATCAATACAATAATTAAAACTTTTCGTTTCATTAAGCTCACTGTGGAAACATTGTATTGTTTGTCCACATTCATCGGTGCCAAAACGTATCTATGGGTCAATTTGTAACACCAAAGCAAATGTCGCCTGGCTAAATGTTGGCAATATATGCCCCTGTTCGTTCTATATCGGACACACAAAATGTCGGCAATATACCTATGGTATGTAAGTACTATTCCCTATTCTGTGCCTATGGTAATTACATATACTTACGGTGTTTGAAGTTTCCAAATTATTGTGACATAATTAAAACACAAATTTACATTAATGCTGCTTAAACATTCTCTCAGGTGCTATTATGGTAAATTTCAAAGTTAAGTCTGTTTGAAATTAATTTGTGTTTAAAAAATGTGATTGTATATTAAACTATTCGCGAATGTTAAAATGTAGCTACACTAAAACCATTTATTACTCTGGTGCATAACCGTGAAATGGAAACCAAGTTCTTGAAATAACTGTACAGAAACGATTCTACGATTCCGTAGTGAAAATCAAATGTCCGAATCGTACCTACAGATGCTTGGAAAGTAAATAGAGTTGGATTTGTAAAGGTTGAGGAGAGCTCACATTGGCAATAACCGCTCAATGTTGGATATGGTTTAGGCGCTTGCCGAAGTCATAAACATCAATTTGTATTTGCAATAGATTCCGCCATAGACCTGAGTTTAATCTAAACTAATAATTCAAAATTGCAGATATTAATTGAAAACACAATGGAAACAGACTCATCGGTGTGTTGGTGTAATGGTGTTTTGGTTGAGTGCTAAAGGTTTTAGCTCATTAGCTTAGCTTGTAGCTGATTAAATGCATAATAAAATATGGCTTCCGTATTTATAGAGTTCAAACCCATTATAATGCTCATTATAATGCATTATAAACTCAACGGTTCAAAGCTAAACTAGGTACTTAGACTGCGTGAGTAGCTTTTTAAATGAATTTCTGTTTGAATTGAAATAGGTACTTTTTTAAAATACACACCTTTTTGAAACTTTGAATTATATATACATAATTATTATAATATGCTGCAAGTAAGTAGTAAATATTATAATAAGAAGCATTTTCAAACACTGGCTTCATCCAGCTTAAAGTTTTTGTTCTGGCGATTTTTGTTATAAAATAATAAACGTCTTTTATCAAACATAGATATTTTTAAGTAACTTTGAAAACATCCGTTCGTACGCTTTTACCAAAATTGCCGTTCACCTTTCTAACTAAACTAGATGTACTTGTTTCTAAAGTGGGTTACTTAATAGTTTGAATATAAATAATGTAACTGTCAAAAAAACAGTGGCCGTGAGTCTTCTTGCAAGTTTTTACTCACGGGCTCTACCTCTTGCTTTGTGAATCTAGCAGTAAATATTCCTACATATTGAAATGCATATGAATAAAGCTTTTGAATTTGAATTTGACAGAATCGAAACTCACACTATCTCATCAATTAATCATCATAAGTCCAATGTCTTAGCGCCTACGCTGCGGACAACAGTTTACGAAGACTAGTGCATAATGAGGAATTTTAACCAAACGCAATCTCTAGAGATTGCGTTTGGAGTAATAGGAATGGGTGTCTTTCTAGAAGACACCCATTCCTATTACTCCGGTACGAAGTCGAATATTAATCACTTACGTGAGTAAACACGTACCGCAGTTACGACTATAAGATCTGATATGCGGTATTACTACAGTTAGGGTCCAAGCAGACGTACGACAATGGCACGACAATCACAACCACATAATAACGCAAACACGGTCGGGCATCATTTTGTATGAAAACGCATAGTTTGATTCACATTTTGTCGTTGAAAGCATACAATGTCTCCGTGGTTTTTCTTCTCACCCCATTCTGGGGTGGGGAAACTATTGGGGGCTACGCCCCTTATAGTGGTGGTCTACGCGGTTCAACAACTTGAACCGGTCATTGTGGTTACGCGGCGCACTTTCATCGGCTTAGGGGTCGGTGAGGCGCCTGCGAGTTGCCGGCGGCTCGTATGCTTCGATGGACGCCGGGGCCCTGCTCGAGGGAGCTTGGATTAGCTCCCGAGCGGGGTGTTTTGCTCTTCTCTTGACGTTAGCCATCATATCCGGGTTTGGAAGGGGGGCTATGCCGATCAGATCGGTCCGCTCGGCCAAACATCTCGGTGGCGAGCCTTCTTATGAATTCCTGGATCGGCTCCCATTTCAGATCCCTGTGTATGGTGGAGTTCTTTAGGTACCTGGGTGCGTCGACTGCCATGCGGAGACAGGCGTTCTCAAGCTGCTGGAGCCGGCGGCGCTTCGACCCCGCTGTCATGTTGTACCAGGCCGGCCCCGCATAGGTGAGGCGCGACCTTATATAAGTTTTATAGATGCCGAGCTTGGCTCGGATCGGCAGTCTTGATGACAGCAGGGTACGCAGCTTCGCCCTCGCGAAGCCGGCTTTGGTCCTAGCTGTCTCCGCATGGTGCGCCATGCTGAGGCTTCGGTCGATGGTGACACCCAGGTACTTCACGCGGGGTTGCCAAATGATTTCCTCGTCTAGCAGGCGTAGCGTTGGCGGCAGGTGCGTCCTGCCCGTCAGCAGCGCCTGGGTTTTCGCCACGTTGCACTTGAGCCTCCACTTCTTCAGCCAGCCAGGTAGGGCTTCAAGTGCCGGGCTCAGCTTCCGTGCAGCGTGGATGGCGCTCTGTGAGCCGACAGGTACGCGGCATCGTCGGCAGACAGAGCCAGCTTGACGTCGCCCACCACTGGGATGTCGTCCGTGTAGTGGGCGTACAATGTTGGAGATAGGCAGCTCCCTTGGGGAACTCCGGCTCGAATGGGCTTCTCTTCAGACGTGGCGTCCTCGACCACCACCCGGAATGTCCTCTGCGACAGGAACGACGCGATGACCGTGATGACTCGTCTCGGCAGGGTTGTCGTCGACAGCTTGTGGACAAGGCCCTCATGCCACACCCTGTCGAAGGCCTTCTCCATGTCGAGCATCACGGCCGCCGTGTAGCCGCCCCTGTTCATCTGCATGGCCATCTCGTCAAGTACCCGAGTCAGCTGCAGCGTAGTCGAGTGGCCCTGGCGGAAGCCGAATTGCTCCGGCCTCGGGCAGATGTGCTCCCGCATCCTGACCAGCAGCAGCCGCTCGAAGACTTTGGACGTCGTGGAGAGTAGGGTGATGGGTATTGACTTAAATCGCAACGAAAACGTAACCACAACGCAACCACCGCGGCACTATTCTCATGTGACCACTTTTTGTCGCTGCGATGGTGTGTGGTTTATGTGTCGTCATCGTACGTGTGCTCGGAGCCTTAGACTGGTGCTTCATTTGCAATTTGGTTCAGTGATTTCGTCTGTACTGAGCAAGCGACCTGCCTGTGAATTATAACTATTGTTGTTCCAATAGCAAAGGATGCGTTACTCCGCTTGTTTGACAATATTCAAGGTCCTTTTATGGAAATTGCTTTTTGAACGACGGTGTATTCATTATTTCTTGTATTCATTTTGGTTTTATTGTGTTTTTTTTTAATAAATTGAATGTTCGAAAGCATTAACGTAAATTATTATCGAAGATTAGAAAAGATAGTGTAAGCTGTATGATTCGTTTCAAATGCCGTAAAACGTGGTTAAGGTATTTAATTATTAACACCTGTCTGGTAATTAATACGTCTATAAAGTCTGATGCCTACATTATTACGTAATTCGCACAATATATTAAATCAACCTCTACACCATCACGTGTTTTCAACCGACTTTCAAAAAAGGAGGAGGTTCTCAATTCGACTGTATGCTTTTTTTTAATGTTTGTTACCTCATATCATACGACTGGGTGAACCGAGTTTGAATTTTTATTTAAATCTCCTACTTCCCAGCTGGTCCCATTCCGACAATTATTTGGTCCCAATTCGGTAGTTTGAAGTCGGTTGTTGTGTAAATTTTAACGTGTATTTTTTTCATTTGCCAAGAAGTTATAGTTAGTCCTTTTTATAAAAATATTATACTTACACTGCTTATGTTTCAATGACTTTTTTTTAAATACACCATATCAAGATTGGATTAATCGATAAACTATTGAACAAGCGAAGTAGAGATAAATACTGCTGATTTTAGTTAATATATTTTAGTAAATAACCGTCTATTGTCGCGGAGCAAATTCGATTCCTCCCACTTACGTCTGTCATCGTACCTCAACCAGAAGTTATACCACTTGATAAGTACAAGTAGTAGGTAAGTGGCGGAACAGATATTTCATATATCCGGGTTCTAACTATAGCTCTAACTTTAAGTTACAGGGTAAGTGGACTTAACTTAATTTAATTGAGAATACGCACGCGTATACTCGGAGTTGCGTTTTTTCCCGAAGCATAAACATAATGGTTTTGGTCTACGAAAGAAGTGTTAATATTTTTGATCCCCCGTAAAATCTTGGGCATTTACTTTATTAAATATTGGATGGAACCAGGCGTTACTTGGCGAAAATCCATGACAAAGCAATGGTAAGTCAAATATTTAAAAAAAAATGTTTTAAACTTTTTAAATTTGTAATAGCATTGTTTTCCGCAGAATTAAAAAAGACAACAAAACGTCGACAATTGTTTCGCCTCTAAACGAGGCATTATCAAGACTGTCTCAGAGAGAACAGCTGCTCTCTCTGGCTGTTCTCTCTGAGACAGTCTTGATAATGCCTCGTTTTTTTAAATATTTTACTTACCATTGATTTGCTTTATTTACAGAATCTTAGAATCTGAAATCTATGCCACGAGGCCTCCTTATAAAAGTAGAATCTGTGAGTCGGTATGTTTTAACATAACATCACAAATACGTTTCACTTTTTTATCTGTAAATAATTTGGTTGCACCGACAGCTCTGCCCATGTGAAGTTTTGTTTGATTACCACAAGACTATTCTTGAGATGTTAGCGACTTCTGTACAACTTAGTTCATTACTTGCGACATAAATAGATAAATAAAATACACAAAGTATTCACGTTTACAAAATCATTGTAATGTCCCACAATTCTAACAAAATTAACCCTTATCTTAACCACAAACAATATCAAGAAATACAAGCAACATCGACCCTAATAAAAGTTTCGAGTAGATGTCAGACATGGGCCATGAACAATGTATCTGAACATCAGATCTTGTAGTCGTACCTTGCTTTGTGAAACAAATATTTTCCTAGACGTTTTTGAAGTCGTTACGAACAAGTTTAGGTGAGATGGTCACGGTCCGAGTGCAGTTCACATCACTACACTCGCACTACGTAGACAATTTGTTTGCTCCAAGTTTTAACTAGTTAAATGTTGGCACAAACTTTATTTCGGACGTCAAAGTCTCCGAGACATTTGTACCCTTGTTATTATTGTTCAAGTATAGTTAGAGAGGCTGAGATGGATTCAGAGTCACTAATATAGTTTGTGGACTTATTCATATTTTTGGAGATTTTCAAGTGCTGTTGACTTCGATCATAGCCGTCGGTCAACTCTGATGAATTTTGGGAAAGATAAAACAATTTAAATTGTATTTTTCTGGATGCCCAAGTATAATTTTGCAAACTACTAATACTATCTGACCGAATCAGTTACATTTTAAAAGCGAATACAGAATTAATTTTAATTAAGGCACCTTAATCTCGGTTCGATTTATTTGATATTTACTCAGTACATACATCATTATAAAGGTACTTAAACTACACAAAATAACTATTTTGAGAAATAATATTTTAACTGGATTAACTCGATAAAGCACAATAAGCACAATAAGCACAATAAGCAAGATAAGTAATAAAGGTTAGCTGGAGAAAAATAAATAAAGGATCGGAAGCAAGCAATAACGTAGAAACAATGTAGAGCGCAAACCAAGAATTCTGGTTTGGGGTTTCAGAAAGCTCATTCTAAGTACGGAAATTCTTCAACAACATTGTTTCTAAATTAAAACAATCTCATAATTGCACATTCTCTAACTTCTTTGATGCAGTGTAGGTATTACTGGTTTGAGGTTGGGGATGGGCTGGGGTAGGCGGAGTAGATCGGGGTAAGTTTGTGAGGCGAAGTTAAGCCGATTAAGTGTCATTTCCGCCGCGTACTAGCTCTGTTCATTAAATATTTCGAGTGACTTAATTGCTGAGGTCGGTTGTCTACAAAGTTGTGATGTGAATAGATTTTCTTTATTTCTTGTCGTGAATTTACAATTGTTATTACATTTGTACATTTTAAAAGGTAACGTGAGAACTTTAATATCACTCAGACTTAAGAGACGCTCTGTTTTAACAAAGAAGTGCTTTTTAAAGTTAAAAATCTCGTCAACGGTTACTTAATTCTAAAACTCTCGTAGCAACCTCTTTATGTTTTCAAAATACCTATCTTATGTTACCCCACACTACTGGCTAGACGCGAGAAAAAAAATAATCCCCACCTTATGACCATGACCTGTATGTTAAGTGAGGTACGTACTGTACTTAACTCATATTTCTCTATCATCACAAAAATGAATTTGTGAAGACACATAAATTGGTGATGTATTTAATTTAAAACTACACAGTAGAAAAATAAACTAGTACAACCATTTCGACGTTAAGTCTTCTCGATAAATATTACCCTCTTTGTGTAAACACGTGGATACGAGACGGTGTGGGCACAAAGTCCATTACAGTCAATTCGTCTAGCCCCGGCCACCCTTTGATACGACTCGCACCGATAAACGAGTTAGGTACCTCTACTGTACAAACATAGCAAATAATTATTTTGCGCCTAAACTAATAATATGACTGATGTTTTTATGCAATTAAGTGTTAATTTCTTGTGAATGTCTTGGGCAAACTTTACTATAAACTATAAGATATTGCCACCGTGTAAGCTAGTTAAACTACGTACTAAAGAACGTTTAAAAAAACCGACTTTAAAATGTAAAAGATACAAAAAACTCAGCGTAATCGGTATACAATACAAAAAAAAATATCAATCGAATTGAGAACGTCCTCCTGTCGGTTAATAATAATTTATACCCACTGCAAGCTAAAATGCTTCTAGTCTGTTGCTAAAAAATCTTACAACAATTAAAACGAGAATTTATTCAAAAGGTTGTGTTCTTTTACATTAGTAATCATTTATTATTTATAGGCCAATCCCTCTTCCCATTTTTTTACCTGCCTTGGTTTTATTTTATATTCAAATAGTAAAAGCCTCTATTTCAAGGGATTCATATTTTTTTCTATGGACGTAATACTGAGTTTCAATGACTCAGCAAAGCGGTAAGAAATTGAGGGTGAACTGGAACAAATGTGATATTACTAAGGGTGGGTCTGAGGAAAAACCTGTATAAATACAAACAACGGTGATGCTGCGTGTGAAAACACATTACAGCGTCTCGTTCGAAAACGGGTCGAATTTCCAAAAATCTTTACTTAGGGGTTAAGGCAATGTAAATACAGTGAACTGTTTGATGGTCTTTACCTATGAAATTGCCGTTTGGACTTTGGTCGACAATGACGAATTAAAGGTGATTGTAGAAGCCGATGATACACAATCTAAGGCTGACTAATTCATTTTTTCATTCATTCATTATTACGTACAGTTAACTATTTTTTTAGCAAGTAGGTAGTAGTAGTCAAGCATAGTAGATTATTTTATAGCACTTTTCTTAAATTATTTTAACAATTTTTATAAATTAAGTCTTTATTTATAATAAGAATTACAATATACAAAATAAACATAATTATAGACTAAAAATATTTACATTACAAAATATCGTTTAAAAAATCCTCCGCGTCATTGCCGACTGGGAAGGTTCCCAGAATGCTGGCTGTGTTGCCACGTTGGATGGCGATACTTATTCTTTGGGCCAGAAAATAGCCAGCCTTCTGGTCCTGAGAAGCATCGATTAGGTGTTTAGCAATGTCTCTATAAAGGCGGCGAGCACTCGGACCCCATGACCCCAATGTCTCAACCCCAAACGGCTCAAATATGTAATCACCTGCTAGGTTAGCATATTTACGCCGTTTAAGGCCTTCAGCCGATGCAGCAGCAGCGCCGGCACATCCGGATGTGTTTGGAAGGTGTGAAGGTACTAAGGTGTCAACGCATGTAGCGTCCCACACCAAAGGCCTTAACATCTTCCACGGTAGCAACGACATACCGTCCGGTCTCTTTCCATTGCTTCGTGCTAAACCATTTGGTTCACGCACGGCCGGAAGACCTGCGGTGGAAAGAGCCCTACGAATTATGTCGTTTAGAATAGCGTGCCGAGGTATACGACCTGCGCTTCTGCTACAAGAAAGGCTATGGTGTCCCAGATTATCGACGGCTACTCCACAGGTGCAATGACGCGGGGATACACAAGGTGTACCCAGCCGAAGGCAAATGGCAATGCGGAAGGTTGTGTATTATATTATTATTATATTATATTATATTATATATTATTTATAAATTGATTAAAATATTTTGAGCAGTTTTATATTATAGTATAGCGGACGCCAGTGGCTTTGCCTGCTTGACAAATTATATACACAAAAACCTTTCTCTAGAACCACTGGTGTGTACATTGGAGAAAATCTCAAATTTTAAAGATCTAAGCATACATAGGGAATCAAAGCGACTTTGTTGTATGATTTTGACCATTTGTGGAGTACCTATTGAAGTTGTTAAATAAAATCTTAATCTTAAGATGGAGTTTTGAATAAGACTTTGCCTGGTATTTCTCTACGTGCTCGAATCAGAAATGAAGAGATCCGTAGAAGAACTAGATTTGGTGACATAGCCTGAAGGATTAATAAGTTGAAGTGGCAATGGGTCGGCTAAGCACGCAGATCGGACGGTCGATGGGGCAAAACGATTCTTGAGTAGAGACCGTATACTGGAAAACGCAGTGTGGGTCGGTCACCTACCAGATGGATTGGATGGATTGGATGTAGGTGGCAATGGATCGGTTACACTGAAAACTCTTTGGCTAAGCATATCATGTTCAACTTTACAGTGGACAGATATAGGTTGAAATGACGATGATAACGAAAAAAGTTGTCATAATTTTTACTGGTTTTGATTTTGTTAAAAATATTACTGATATTAAAAGTTTACATAGTAAAAGTCGGATTAAGTAAGTCAGATTTGAAATGTAACTCAGAGATTATGAGTTAATTGGTGTACAAAGAAAATTATAGGCGGTGCGACTGGTCTTACGTGACTTGTGTTTCTAACATTATTATCTATAACAAACCAATTTGGTCTTTGTTATTGCCTTAACAGGTAATGTAGGGTTACCACATGCATTCGGCCCATACAAAAATATTTTTAAGTATGTTGATTGATTATTATAGAGTCAGTTTGTGATTTTCTTAGTATTTTTTTAGACACTTTATGAGATTGTGTTGTGATTTCCCTTGAAAACATTTAAATGATAAAATGTGGATAACAGTAGTTTTTCGAACAAGTTTTGTTGGTCTACGCAATCAAGTTGTTCTTCCTGTAAAGAAAGTTAATTTGATTAAGGAGTTTACCAGGTTAAGCCCCATGATACTGCACTGACTATTTTTCAAAATAGCAAACCTCTCAGATCTATTTGTGATTAGAATCACTTTATCTTGTTTTATATCGGTAGATTTATATAATATCATATATTTTGTCGGTATGGCTTTGCATATAACCTCTAAAATGTGGCGAAAAGTTATGATTGAATAAATATTACTTAGTATTCACATAGAGGGTGCAAAGGGGCCCTTCTGGGTGCAAAGGAGCCCTTCTGGGTGCAAAGGGGCCCTTTTGGGTGCAAAGGGGCCCTTTTGCGCCTTTTGCTGCTCAGGTGCCACCTGCTAGTGGCGCACCTGCTGATTAACGGACGAGGTTCGTATATTCGGTACCCATGTGGTGACTTCGGCCCCTACGTGGATACAAGGTGGTACAACAGTGTTGGTCCGGGGGGGGTACCACCGTGCAGCTATACTAAAGCCCCCCATGTAACCCAGCCCAGGCTGGGTTGCGTTAGGGGTTCGGCAGGCATGGGTCCAGAGGGGGCGAAGCGGAGTCTAGTGTGGGTGGTGTGGGTCGATTCGCCGGCCAGGGAGACCCTTAGCAACGGCGTTGCCGCGGCCGCCCGCAACATAGTCATGGGGCCCGCCTGGGACCAACCACTCCAGGAGGCTGCCCCACATGTTGCGCATAATCCTGATGTGGGGTCGCCGCTCCGGGTGGTAACCGGTGTGGGGTAGCGGCAGCCTTGCATCAGGGGGGTTTGGGAGCCCTTCCGTCCGGCGGGTTGGCTCCCACCTAGCCACACGGTTCTAGACGAAGCTAGCCTCTGCACTTTGTCACTTACTGACGCAACAGATAGCGGCCTGTCTTCACGATTCCCCATATCTCACCATGACAGTGCAACAAAGTAATAAACGGTACACAGCGGCCTCTAGAAACATTCTAGATCATGGCTCTATGAGCCAGATCTACGTGTGCGTCCACCACTCCCACACAGGGGACACTGGGACAACAAGGCTTTTCGAATACCTCAGCGAAATGGCTGACGATGCGCAGGTGCGATTCCCGAACGCTGACGTGGTTTTACTGGGGGACTTTAACGGTCATCACTTTGAGTGGCTGGGGTCCCTTAGGACCAATCATGTGGGACGAACCGCCCATGCATTCGCTCTCTCTCACGGGCTGACCCAGATGGTATAGGGGATCACCCGGATACCTGACAGGTCAGACCACACGTTCGCCTTGCTGGATCTACTGCTGACGAGTCGCCCAGCCGAGTACAGTGTGTCGGTATGCGCCCCACTGGGCACTTCCGACCACTGTGTGGTGCACGCCAGTTTCCAAGTGGTGGCACTTCCCTGCTCGTGCTGGGCAAATGTCTCGACGACTATGGTACTACTCGTCGGCAGACTGGAACGGTCTCCGCGATTACTTTGCGTCCGTCCCGTGGAGCCAGCACTGCTTTGTAGGGAAGGCGCCTTCGGATAGCGCTGCTGCCGTTGCTGGCGAGATCAGTCTAGGGATAGAATATTTAATGATGTCGCCAGCATCTGCAAAGCTCGCCCCTGGTTCGGGCGTGAATGTGCCGAGGCTGTCCAGAAAAAACAGTCGGCATATCGCGCCTGGGTTACGGCTCTGGCGGCACGTGACCCGAATGTGAACCGCCTCAAAACAGCGTACAATAGGGTAACTAGGTTCAGCAAGAGGGCCTTCAAGAGAGCGGATGCCCAGCGCATCGCGCGGCTTGGTCAGGAGCTTACATCCCATCCCACGGGCTGACTCACTCGTTAATCAATGATCGGCAATATGGCTTCAGGCCAAAACGATCAACAGGTGACCTCCTGGCATTCGTCACGCATGTATGGAGTGGGGCTATGGAAAAGTACGGTGAGTCCTTGGCTATTAGCCTGGAAATCACCAAAGCTTTCGACAGGGTCTGGCATGCAAAGCATTTGCATTTGGGTGCAAAGGGGCTCTACCAACATCTATAGGGCCCCAGCGACCTCACCTGCTAGTGGCGCACCTGCTGATAAACGGACGAGGCTCGTTAATTTACGGTACCTATGGAGTGGCTTCGGCCCCTACGTGGGTACCAGGTGGTACAACAGTGTTGGTCCGGGGGGGTACCACCGTGCAGCTGTGCTAAAGCCCCCCAAGTAACCCAGCCCAGGCTGGGTTGCGTTAGGGGTTCAGCAGCTGCACCGCCGGGCCCGGGGCGATGTATGGTGCAGCAGGCATGGGACCAGTGGGGGCAAAACGGAGTCTAGTGTGGGTGGTGTGGGTCGATTCGCCGGCCAGGGAGACCCTTAGCAACGGCGTTGCCGCGGCCGCCCGCAACACAGTCATGGGGCCCGCCTGGGGCCAACCACCCCAGGAGGCTGCCCCACATGTTGCGCATAATCCTGATGTGGGATCGCCGCTCCGGGTGGTAACCGGTGTGGGGTAGCGGCGGCCTTGCATCAGGGGGGTTTGGGAGCCCTTCCGTCCGGCGAGTCGGCTCCGACCTAACCACACGGTTCTAGACAAAGCTAGCCCCTGCGCTTTGTCACTTACTGCTGCACCAAATGTCGCCCTGTCTTCACGCTTCTTCTTCAAAATCTACAATGGCAGTGCAACAAAAAAGAAATAAACGTTACACAGCGGCCCTAGGAAACCCCACAACTTCACATTTCGAGGTGGAGTTCACTAACGTCCGTGGACTCCATGCGAACCTCGATACCGTCCACCACCACCTTGAGACGGCACGGCCCGCTGTGATGTTCCTCACGGAGACACAAATACGCCGCCCTGACGACACGTCTTACTGTGTTACCCCGGCTATGTCATCGAGGAACAATTTCGAGACAAAGCCGGGGTGTGCGTGTTCGTTAGGGCGTATGTTTGCTGCCGCCGGTTGCGCTGCCTAGAGAACCCCTCCAATTCCGTCCTTTGGCTGCACGTAGACCATGGCTCTATGAGCCAGATCTACGTGTGCGTCTACCGATCCCACACAGGGGATTCTGAGACAACAAAGCTCTTCCAGTACCTCAGCGAGACGGCTGATGAAGCGCAGGTGCGGTTCCCGAACGCTGACCTAGTATTTCTGGGGGACTTCAATGGCCATCACATTGAATGGCTGGGGTCCCTCAAGACTGATCATGCGGGTAGAGCCGCCCATGCGTTCGCTCTCTCCCACGGTCTGACCCAGATGGTATGCGGGATCACCCGGATACCAGACAGGTCAGATCACGCGCCCGCTCTGCTGGATCTACTGCTGACGAGTCGCCCAGCCCAGTACAGTGTTTCGGTAGGAGCCCCACTGGGTAGTTCCGACCACTGTGTTGTTCACGCTGTCATGAAGGTGTCACCTCCTGCACGTCCTGTACAAACGTCACGACGACTATGGCACTACTCGTCAGCGGATTGGGACGGTCTACGCGATTATTATGCGTCCGTCCCCTGGAGCCAGCGCTGCTTTGTAGGAAAGGCTCCTTCGGATAGTGCTTCTGCTATTGCTGGCGTGATCAGTTTAGGGATGGATTATTACATCCCTTTCACTGATGTCGCCAGTATCCGCAGAGCCCGTCCCTGGTTCGGGCGAGATTGTGCCAAAGCTGTTCGACAAAAACAGTCGGCATATCGCGCCTGGATCAGGGCCCGGGCTGTGCGCGACACAAACGTGGGCCACCTCAAAGCAGCGTACAACCGGGCCACAAAGTCGAGTAAGAGGGCCTTTAAGAGAGCGGATGCCCAGCGCGTCGCGCGGCTTGGTCAGGAGCTCACTTCCCATCCCACGGGCAGCCGTGGATTCTGGCAACTGGCCAAAGCCGTGCAATCTAACTTTTGTCAGCCCTCGCTGCCACCGCTGCGTTACCCAGATGGAACACTGGCTCACAAAGCCCAAGAGAAAGTGGATATGCTCGCAGACCTCTTTGCGGCTAATTCCCGGGTCGACGACCATGGCCTGCAGCCCCCCGCCATCGCCAACTGTGGCCACACAATGCCTGATATTGTTATCAGGCAATGTGATGTACGGGCAGTGCTGCGGTCACTCGACACGCGGAAAGCCAGTGGCCCTGACGGCATTCCGGCGGTGGTGCTACGAAAATGTGCAGCTGAGTTGTCTCCAGTATTAACGCGTCTGTACCGCCTGTCATACTCTTCAGGGCTCGTGCCGGAGGTCTGGAAGGAGGCGAACGTACAACCGATCCCCAAGAAAGGGGATCGGTCCGATCCAGGCAACTATCGACCCATAGCTGTCACCTCAGTCATTTGCAAGGTGCTTGAGCTCCTTATAAATAAGCAGCTCATGCAATTCCTAGAGGATCACTCGCTAATCAATGATCGACAATACGGCTTCAGGCCAAAGCGATCAACGGGTGATCTTCTGGCATTCGTAACGCATGTCTGGGGTGGGGCTATGGAAAGGCACGGCGAGTCCTTGGCTATTAGCCTGGACATCGCCAAAGCCTTCGATAGGGTCTGGCATGCTTCGCTCCTTTCCAAGCTTCCGGCATATGGTCTACCTCCTCAACTGTGCAGCTGGATTGCCAGCTTTTTAAACGAGCGCCGAGTGCGGGTCCTCTGCGATGGCCAGGCTTCTCGCTTCTTGCAAGTGAATGCCGGGGTACCGCAGGGGTCCGTACTATCACCAACTCTCTTTCTTCTGCATATCAATGATATGCTATCCCTCGGGAACATTCATTGCTATGCAGATGACAGCACACTGCACGGGAGTTACTCGGTTCGTCCGACGGCGGGGCGATCTGAGATTGAGGAGGAGAGACGACGACTCGTGGCTGATCTCGACCGTAACCTCGACAGTATCTCTCAATGGGGTACCGAGAACCTGGTCGAGTTCAATGCCCGCAAAACACAGGCGTGTGCATTTACTGCGAAGAAATCCCCTTTCCTTCCCCTACCCTCTCTTCAGAATGCATTATTACCAATGAAGGACAACCTTGATATCCTTGGCATAGACGTTCGTCGAGAGCTCAATAATAAAAACTACATCGAAAGATGTATAGGGCTAGCTTCGCGGAAACTAGGAATACTGAATAAGGTAAAGAGGTTCTTTACACCGGACCAGAGGTGTCTGCTGTACAAGACGCAGATTAGACCCTGCGTCGAATACTGCTCTCACCTCTGGGACGGCTCCGCGAAGTATCTGCTGGACGCTCTCGACGCTATGCAGCGACGGGCTATCCGTATTATAGGTTGTCCGGAGGTAACGGGAAGCCTTGAGCCGCTAGCTCAGCGCCGAACAATAGCTTCCTTGGCCGCATTCTACCGTATTTACCACGGCGAGTGTTCTGAAGAGCTCTTCAATCTGATCCCACCCTCTTCCTTCCGATCCCGAACGACTCGTGCCGGGCAGAGATGCCACCCCCACACAGTGGATAGCATGTTCGCGAGAACCGAACGTTTTAAACGTTCGTTTCTCTGCCGAACGATAGTGGCCTGGAACGCCCTGCCTGTGCACGTGTTTCCTCCTACATATAATCCTGGGTTCTTTAAGCGGAGCGTGAAGAGGCACATCAGTAGGTCGTCAAGTTGAGGGCCACTCTCAATAGTAATGTGTGCTGTGAGAGTGGCCCACAATCGATAGACGTCGTCACGACTTACCACCAGGCGGGCGGCGTCAATTTGGCGAACCAAATATAAAAAAAAAAAAAAAAAAAAATGCTTCGCTCCTTTCCAAGCTTCCGGCATATGGTCTACCTCCTCAACTGTGCAGCTGGATTGCCAGCTTTTTAAACGAGCGACGAGTGCGGGTCCTCTGCGATTGCCAGGCTTCTCGCTTCTTGCAAGTGAATGCCGGGGTACCGCAGGGGTCCGTACTATCACCAACTCTCTTTCTTCTGCAAATCAATGATATGCTATCCCTCGGGAACATTCATTGCTATGTAGATCTGAAATTGAGGAGGAGAGAGGACGACTCGTGGCTGATCTCGACCGTAACCTTGACAGTATCTCCCAATGGGGTGCTGAGAACAGGCGTGTGCATTTACAGCGAAAAATCCACTATCCTTCCCCTACCCACACTTCAGAATGCAATATTACTAATGAAGGACAATCTAGACATCCTTGGCATAGACCTTCGTCGAGAGCTCAATAACACAAAATACATTGAGAGATGTATTGGGCTAGCTTCGCGGAAAATAGGAATACTGAACAAGGTAAAGCAATTCTTTACACCGCACCAGAGGTGTCTGCTGTACAAAACGCAGATTAGACCCTGCGTCGAATACTGCTCTCACCTCTGGGACGGCTCCGCGAAGTATTTACTGGGCGCACTCGACGCTATGCAGCGACGCGCTGTTCGCATTATAGACTGTCCGGAGATAACGGGAAGCCTTGAGCCGCTAGCCCAGCGCCGAACAATTGCTTTCTTGGCCGGGTTCTACCCATCCCACGGTGAGTGTTCTGAAGAGCTCTTCAACCTGATCCCACCCTCTCCCTTCCGATCCCAAACAACGCGTGCCGGGCAGAAATGTCTCTCTCATACCGTGGAAACCGTCTTCGCAAGAACCGAGCGTTTTTAACATTCGTTTCTCTGCCGATCGATGGTGGCTTGGAACGCCCTGCCTGTGCACGTGTTTCCTCCAAACATATAACCCTGGGTTCTTTAAGCGAAGCGTGAAGGGGCACATTACTGGGTCCTCAAGTTGAGGGCTACTCTTTATAGTATTCCTGTGTACTGTGAGAGTCGCCCACAACCGCCAGACGTCGCCACAGCTTACCATCAGGCAGGTGGCGTCAATTTGTCGACCTAAATATAAAAAAAAAGGGTGCCACCATTTTATGCAAAATTTGGTTTATTATATTATAGAAATCGTAACAATTTATAAAACAGTTTTACACCCAAATGAAATATCATATCGAGAAAATAAGATCTAAAATATGTGACGTCACAAATACATAGCTGTGAGGCGATCGTTTTGGCTCACTTTTTCAATATCCCTAACCTAATGGTCGACAGATGGCAAGTTGGGCAAAGTGATGCTATCAAAAAGCGATAGGCCGTGGTTTCGCCGGTTATCGGAACATTTTGCGATTTCCGTGACATGGGTCAACTCCCAGGCAGCAAACACGAGCGAGATTCACTAAATCTAATATCTATTGAGGCGGTCAACTTTGTCACTATCACTGACTTAGGTATTTCATTAGTTGTTTCATCCAGTAGGTGTATTTATAATCACTTTTTATCTCTTGTTTGAGAACAGAAAAAGTTCTCATTAAACTCGTACATTGTTCGACAGTGAGTACAGTAATACGTCAATTCATTAGTTAATGTAAGGATTTGCTACTATTGCGCATTTTGCAGCAAATGCTAATAATAATATCGTAAGTGAAAGCAAGCTTCTTCTGGCTGTATTGGTCAATTATATTCCCCGGATATGGCAATAGGCTTGTCATTTATTACATAAGTTTTGGAATAATCTTTAACATTCTGAATTAAATCAGGATTAAAATTATATTGCTTCATACCATATAAGTCATACAACTTAGCTCTACTTTTGTAGATGCCAGTGGTTGCCCAGTCACAGAACTGGAGGTTTCTATTTTTATAAAAAGGTCTTGGTTTAAATATATTGTGGAACTCAGATTTAATTGTATTAAACAAGTACTCATATAAGTTATTTGGATCAACCTGGTTAAAGGTAATACTAACAACTTTTGCAGAAACGCTTTCATTAAATCTTTCTAGGCGATATGTACTCATTGGCCTACATGATTTTTTTTCCTTTAGCCGTGATATTGATGGGAAATACGACCTTCTTCTGCCCCAGATGGTCAGATTTGAAGTTACTTAATACCTCCTTTGTCAGGAGTTCACAGTTGCAAATTATATTATCTAATGTGATGTGATTCTAGTTTGCTTTGAAAATAAGTGTTGTAAATATTGGATAGAAACAGGCGTTACTTGGCGAAAATCCATGACAAAACAATGGTAAGTAAAAATTTTTTAAGAAAAAACTTTTTAGCATTAATTAATAGCATTAATTTTTTGCAGAATCAAAAGGACAACAAAACGTCGACAATTGTTTCGCCTCTAAACGAGGCATTATCAAGACTGTCTCTGAGACAGACGAAAAATTAATGCTATTAATTAATGCTAAAAAGTTTTTTCTTAAAAAATTTTTACTTACCATTGTTTTTTTAAGTGTTGTAAGCCATAGGAACTGAATAAATTGATAAATTTAATGCATTTAGGTGACTGCACAAGTACATCAACATAAAAATCACCACACACCACAACATGCTTTTTACTAAGACACAATTGTTTCAATAAATTTTCCATAACTATCTCAAATGAATCGTAATCACAATCCGGTGGGCTATAGACACAGAGGACAATAAGTCGCTCAAGCTCAACACAGGACAATTCCACAGTGCGCTCTATAGAAAAAGCAACAATATATTTACGTTCTTTACATTTTATATTATTAGACACGAATATTAGGGAGCCCCCACGAATAGCCTTCTTTCTTGCGAACGCACTGATAAGTGAGTAAAATTCACTGTTGAACAATAATTGTGGTCCTTTAACCAATGCTCTGTTATACAAAAAATATGAACATTGTGGTCCCTAATGTAAAGGTCCATTTCTAAAAGTTTATCAGATAAGCCTTGAATATTTTGGTGTACTATGCTTAAACTACTAGTTTATCAGATAAGCCTTGAATATTTTGGTGTACTATGCTTAAACTACTAGACATAATGTTATGCACAACAGAATTACGTTCACTACTATACATACTACTACTAGGGGTCGGCTCAATTTCCTCAAAGGCCACAGGTCCCTTACCTTCGGGCATATATTTAAAATAAAGATTGCTAGATTTATTATCTGTTGTCTTATAAACTAGTTTTTTTGGATTGTCTCCAAACTGTCTATGTCAATATTATTCTGCTCAATAAAAGCAGGTCAACTCTGTCTAGCCTTTCGGTGATAAAGACGTGATTTGTGACTTTATGTATATTTGCTTGTGTTGGTCACACACATGTGAGGAACAGCCAGATACGAGAACTTTGCGGTGTATCAGAAGATGTAGTGAGTAAGATAGAAAAAGGGATGCTTAGATGGTTCGGGCACGTAGAAAGGATGGATGAAAGAAGATTGACGAAACAGATACATAAGGCGGGCGTGAATGGACAGGCAGGTAAGGGTCGACCTAGGCGAACGTACTTCGACCAAATCGGAGATGTTTTGAACAAAGGTCAGGTCAAGAGCACCCAGAACCGGAGAGCGTGCATGAAGATAGTTATGAAAGTGGAAGAAGCGAAAGAAGTATGCCAGGACCGTAGCAAGTGGAATTCCATAGTCTCTGCCTACCCCAGTGGGAAAGAGGCGTGACCATATGTATGTATGTATGTATGGTCACTAAGTTTTACAACACAAAAAAACTAGAAGAAACTTGATTAAAGCTTTAGGTTATAAATCAGCAAATGATTTCGTTACCTACCTCAATACGTGTTGCAAAAGATTCACCCACCTTTTCAGTATCGGAGGAAAATCGAGTTATTCGAGACGTGCCACAAAAAACATTAACGCGTGCTACTTAGAAAAGGTCGTTGGCCTGGTTTCCAAAGGTTTTATTTTAGTTGTTAAGTAGGTTTTTTTTGTTGATTCACAATCAATGGCAACCCATGACCATGACCAATCGAAATGTCGGGGATTCATTTTAGTTTCGTACCTTAGATAATAATATTATAACAATCGATTCCCGTGTTTTCAATTTTGTGCTTTCTTTAACAACAAACGATAATGTGCAAATAATTTTGTTGTTACTGACACTTACCCTCTGACGCATAGTTTATGGCAGCATTCTTCACCAGACTGAAATGTATGAGACATTAGTATTTCGATATGCAATTTTGAAGTGAAGTATATTTCTTGTACTCAATAAAATTTAACATTATTAAGACTGAAACTGCAGTAGACGCGATGGTTATATCCCAGTTTACTATTGACGCAGTACGATATTTCAAAATTGGTATGGAAAAACATTGTTAAATTCCATATTTTCGCTACCAATGGCGTTGCATGCAATGCCTACCAAGATCATAGAGGCCAACCTCATTTGCCAGTGGTGCTGTTTTAACAATGAAAAGGGTTTCTGGCATATATGAAATTAAATGGTTAGGGGCTACTAGGTTTACCCCCTATCACGTCGGACTAACAAAATAGCCAGTGACACACACACATACATATCACGCCTATATCCGTAGACAGAGGTGCATTATACACCCACAATTTGCCAGTATTTTTAGTCCCACGTAATAGGGGGCAAGCCTATTGCTGTCACCGGGCACACATATACAGGGTTATTTGTAATTAACTAGCATCCTCCCAGGGGTAGGTTGCAGACATCATAAGTAACAACGTTTGTTCTACGACTTTTAATAAAACTGAATACATTACTTAATAATGAGTTTTCAAGTTGTTATTGGTATAACGCGACACTATTAAGTCTATGTTTCATTCATAAACTGAAGGTCGACGCACGCACGTGGTCGGTGAGTTCCTGGATACGATGAAGATGGAATGGATATTTGCCTTCGTTGTGAATGACACTCCACGCGAAGAACTGCGATATATAAAACCGTAGCGCGGCGTCATTGGTACTTGCGGCGGGATTATTCTCAAAGAACTCCAGTATCCTTTCTTGTTCCCGTTCTGAGTGCGTCGGTGGACGACCACTATCACTGAACCTGGGCTGGAACTGTCCGTAATCGCGTAATCGTTGTGTGGCAGATAACTACGTTGCCCGTCTCGGTGTAGGTAGATTTGGAAACCTTACTGCATATTGGCGGCAGGCTTCCGCCACATTATCATCACTCCAAGCAAGCAGCCCTACCCTCTCTTCAGAATGCATTATTACCAATGAAGGACAACCTTGACATCCTTGGCATAGACGTTCGTCGAGAGCTCAATAATAAAAACTACATCGAAAGATGTGTAGGGCTAGCTTCGCGGAAACTAGGAATACTGAATAAGGTAAAGAGATTCTTTACACCGGACCAGAGGTGTCTGCTGTACAAGACGCAGATTAGACCCTGCGTCGAATACTGCTCTCACCTCTGGGACGGCTCCACGAAGTATCTGCTGGACGCTCTCGACGCTATGCAGCGACGGGCTATCCGTATTATAGATTGTCCGGAGGTAACCGGAAGCCTTGAGCCGCTAGCTCAGCGCCGAACAATAGCTTCCTTGGCCGCATTCTACCGTATTTACCACGGCGAGTGTTCTGAAGAGCTCTTCAATCTGATCCCACCCTCTTCCTTCCGATCCCGAACAACGCGTGAAAGATGCCACTCCCACACAGTGGATAGCATGTTCGCGAGAACCGAGCGTTTTAAACGTTCGTTTTTTTGCCGAACGAAAGTGGCCTGGAACGCCCTGCCTGTGCACGTGTTTCCTCCCACATATAATCCTGGGTTCTTTAAGCGAAGCGTGAATAGGCACATCAGTAGGCCGTCAAGTTGAGGGTCACTCTCTATAGTATTGTGTGCTGTGAGAGTGGCCCACAATCGCTAGACGTCGTCACGACTTACCACCAGGCGGGCGGCGTCAATTTGTCGAACCAAATATATATAAAAAAAAAAAGCATCTAGCGAGCAAACTGGGTCAAGGTCAAAGGCGCTAGCGCCGCGCCCGCCGCCCCGCGTCCCGTTTGTACGAGTTTGTTTACCTAATTTTTACGATGCGCGTAAAATAAATGGCGGGGGTCACTGCCGTGCCCCCAGATATTTATTTTTGTATGAAAGTAAAATTTTACGAATTATAAAAAGTCGTCGAACAAACGTTGTTACTTATGATGTCAGCTATTTACCCCTGCGAGGGTTCTAGTTAATTACAAATTACCCTGTATTATGGGTTATGTCCAAAATGGCTGAATGAAATTAATAAAAAGTAGCGCAGCTTTATTGTAATTACTATATAACCAGTGAATGCATGTGTAATGCCTTTGCAACCTCTTCGAGGAAACGCGTGTGATTTTTTATATCACATAATCTTGGGTTCGTGAATTCGTAGCACTTTAACTATCTGTTAGGTACTAGCTGGTTACCGCGGCTCCACAAGAACATATTACTGGGATAAAAAATAGCTTATGCCATTCGGGAATAGTTTTTTTTTAAATTCCGCGGCCCAAGGCTCGGCCTTTCTCACGTCCGTTGCCGGGCGTCTCTGGTACGCACGCAAAAGGTATTTCCAGTGGCGCCCGGCGGACTTTGACCACCTGTGTGACCTCTTCCGGAGTTTGGTCGGGATCAGAATCCCGCGTCGTTGTTTTTATACCGCGTCATCATCAGTGAGTGAATCTGGTTGCTTACTGCGGGGCCGCGACCCTTCTATCCTGCTTCTGTAAGGACGGCGGTTGACTATCCCACCGTCCTCAGGCCGTATCTTGGGCGCAGAAAAAGGACACGGCCGGCACAAGGACACGGCCAATTCGGGGATAGTAGCTAATTATTAGTGAAAGAGTTTTCAAAATAGGTGAATTAGTTTCGGAACCTATTCAATGTGAACAAACAAATAATGAAATATTTCCTCTTTACTTTTAGTATGGATGTAGACAAGTCAACTAATGTTTGAGGAAGCGTTGGGTAAGTAATGTACTTCAGAGCTACAGTTTCTCTCTTCACTCTGATACTTAGTCTTTTCAACTTTACTTTCGTAAACCGAAAACGCCATTAGATTCACAAAAGCACTTTATGTCGTAATATTTCGGTGTGTCTACATTTAAAGCAAAACCAAAAACATTGTAATAACGACGAATTGTTTGAAAAATATTCTCAGCATCTCTCATTGTTTATGAGATTAACGTTGTTAAAGCACTTCTGTTTATAAACAAAGTGTTTTTAATTTCAGTTAATTGTATTTGCCACGGGCGTATGGCTATTGCTTTCTCAGTTAATATTCGTATTTACATCACTATAACTTAATAAAACTGATTTTAAAAGCCAGCTTGCTAGGTTGGTATGAATTTAATATTTAGCTGATCAAAGCGTTCTCGTTTCTTGAATTAAGTTAAAGGACTAAGTATCAAGTCTTTCTGTCTGACTATACTATAGTATAATGAAACTTCACAACACACGCGTTCTCAATTACCATAGAAATAACAGGTTGGGCCGTTAGGGTATGATTCGGTTTTAAACCCTATTTTGTGGTAAGGGTTTCCAACACCATACCATAAAAAGTGCCTCCAAAATTACTTTAGTAGGTAGCGGAGGTACCGGTAACACACATTCATAATTTCACTCACAGAATTTCGCATCATATGTATGTCCTTAGGATAAGTTTCAAAAACCAAAAGAAATGTTTTAAAATGTAGCATTATTGGCAGTTAATTTTTTAGGTCTTTTCGCATAGCAGAGAAGTAACATTTTAAAGGTCCTTGTACATTGTTATTCCGTTGACGAAGTCAGCAACGAGCTCGTTTCGCAGCTTATCGTCGTCCCCCAGCCATTGTAAATTGAATAAATGTACACCTAATGAGCGGAAATCCAAAGCATGACTAAGCTGAATAATTGCTTTATATTTTTATTCAACTATTTTTTCAACGAGGATTGTAAAATGTGCCTTTTTATTTCCAACTGTAAAGCAAAAACTACTGTACGAACAAGCAAATAACTTCAACAAAAATGTTGAATAAATTTTATATCTGTCGGTACAATTGAGTACATGCGTAGTCTCTTTTAATATTTATTACTTTCCGTTAGCTGTCTGTTTGTAATTTTTATTCAAAATAGAAAGATAAGATGAAAATTTTTGAGTTATAACGCTCTCGTTACTTAGGAAGGAAGTTATGATTGAGGGTGACTTTATGCGATTTGGCTACGGCCGCTGAAGACTTACTGCTATGCATTTAGCATTTATAGTATGCATTTGGATTATTACAATTCTAAGTTATTGCTGTATTATAATCTTGGTCTTGGTAGATGTGCCTTTGAATTTTCATTTGGGATATCGAAATGAATTTATATAAAAACTTGCGACTTTTTAGTTTTCTTCTCAGTCGTCTTAAACTTACATACCGACATTATAATACTTGTTAATGTAGTTGTGGATTTCCTAATCATTCAAAATTATCATTCTCGAGGCTTCCATACAAAACTGAGTAAGATCATAATGTTATTTTATTATGGAACCAATGTTCAACAAAATATAAAGACACAATCTAGTTTCGGTTCAGTACCCATACCCATCTTAGTCTAATACGATAGTAACAAACAACTCCTTTGAAAAACACTCGGTTTCTACGACAGCGGGATAAAAAGGATGTATTTAAAACGAAGTGGCTATGATACTACGAAAGGCGCTCTTATACTCTTGTACATTGATCTGAGTGGGAACGTATGGCTTGTTTTGCCGAGCATCCTTTCAGTTCAAAGCGCCGACAAGCCTTTTGAAAGAACGCCTGCATTTTGATAAAAGTATCGATTTTAACTATGAATAAATTTAAACTCCGATACCATTTGCAAGTATTGCATGTAATGGTGGTGATTTGAGCAGACATGGTGCAGAAATTACAGCGTGGCGGGATTAAAAAAAGGTTTTTAGACTGCTTGAACTAATAATAAACGTCTAAGACATACTATATCACAACATATTATAAAACAAAGTCCTTTGCCGCGTCTGTCTGTCTCTCTGCTATCGCGATAAACTCAAAAATTACGGCACCGATTTTCATACCGTTTTAGTCAATTGATAGAGTGGTTCTTGAGAAACGCTATTATACTATTTCACGTGGTCAAATCCGCAGCCAATCTTATCTTAAACTAGCAAACTAGCGGATGCCAGTTTAAGATAAGATTAAAACTTGCATAACAATTTTGCCTACACGCTCTGACATTTGCTAGGACAGCGACAACAATTCGAGTAGACGTAGTGTACCACACCTAATAGAAATAACTCTGTTTCATTTTGAATATCAATGAATTAAGTACTACAATACAATATCTGCCAACGAACAAATACTTTGACATCGCAACGAAACATATTTTTTGAAACAAAGTCACTTAACATGATTTGTTATTGAACCCTTTATTACATAAAAAATCCTCAATAGCCAATACAGTACATTTAATATCAAAATTAACCGTTACACAAAAGATGATATTTGATCACATTAATCGAACATTCAAAGTATTTGTCTTTTGGCTCTGACCCTGTCCCGCTAGCGAAGGGAAAACGTTCGAGAATTTCAATTTAGGAGAAGAATGTGCCGACATAACGTGTGGCCCGAGATATTTTGATAGGACATGTTCTCCGTGAATAAATTTCTTTTCACATATTAAAACTTTATAAGTGGTTTTATTTATTATCAATTTGTGGTCGTTGAAGACATTCTTACTTCGTGGTAAGGAAAAATAATTATCTTTAATATATTTTACTTGATACATTGTGGCATCTTCGTGCAGCACATGCACTTTATTATAGAAAAAATTAAAATTATTATCCGGTAATCTTAAGTTTTCAAACAACTGCCTCTTTTATTTTTTAATTCCGTGAGACCGCGGCTGCTTCTATGTCCTTTGCCGCGGGCGTCTCTGGTGTATGTGTCACCAGAAGGTATTTCCAGTGGCTCAAACAACTGCCTACATAATCTATATTTAAATTAGGTATATATTACTAGCGGACCCGACAAACGTTGTCCTGCAAAAAAAAGGAACCAAATTGTGAATCTAAACCATTCTCGAATCCCCTTGAACACACACAAAAAAATTCATCAACATCGGTCCAGCCGTTTAGTTGGAGTTCAGTAACATACACACGTACAGTAGAGTTATATACATAAAGAAGATAGCGGACCCGACAGACGTTGTAATAGAACTCCTCCTAAACGGCTGGACCGATGTTGATGAATTTTTTTGTGTGTGTTCAAGGGGATTCGAGAATGGTTTAGATTCACAATTTGGTTCTTTTTTTCTTCATTTTGCAGGACAACGTCTGTCGGGTCCGCTAAAAAAAAAGAACATTGTGAATTTAAATCATTCTCGCATCCCCTTGAACACACACAAAAAATTTCATCAACATCGGTCCAGCCGTTTAGGAGGAGTTCAATCACATACACACGTACAGTAGAATTATATACATAAAGAGATATGCCATAACACGCTGGAAGTGTTTCGTTTTAATGGTTTTGAACTCAAATATTTTTGACATGTTATTTAATCTAATACACAAACAAAACGGGGCGCGAAAATAATTAATAAATCCAAAATTATTTTTGGCAGTATGTCACTGTAAAAGTCCTGTGATATCTTGCCAAACATACCTAATAATTATATAAAATTTCCCTAATAGTCATTAAAAAGATGTATTCCGATATAATTCGATATACGACACATGCATCAGCAAATCTGTAAACAGTTAAAAATGAGACCATCTCATTCATTCACCTTACAAAGTCACATAAAGTACTGCCTGATATTTCCTTGGAATTTTCAATTTGATCAAGGAATGCGGCCACATGGAAAGAAGAAACGCTGAAATCTGCATGTAGAGAATACACACGCCAAGTGGGTTAGTTTCCGATTTATTGTATCAATTTTGTATAGAGCCAGCAGGTGAAATAAGCTTCAAGATATATGTTTTAAAGAACATCTCGTTTTACGAGTACAATATTGCAGTAGACAATAGAAAAGGATTTAATATTAGACTGTGGCAGATTTCCTATTATCGATATATTTTTAGATTTTCAGTTGACACTCGGTTCTTTGCGAATACTTTGTTTAGAAAATACCGGAGAAAGCACCAGTTAATCTTAGCGATAGTAAACAATTTTGTAATACAAGTTATTGAACAGCTACTTTTTACTTTTTAAACTTTCGTATCTTATACACATTCTAAACGTAAGATAAACGTGTGTTTTACGCAATTATTGAGATAGATATATAAGATACATACCTCTTTATTTCCCGATATTTCGACCCTGTTGCAAGAGCCGTGGTCACGTGTTGACCAGCTACTTGTTTCTTGACAATAAATAAGAACAAACTATTCCACGTAGAAGGACGCCCGGGCATCGGCTTGTTTAAATTATAATATTTGTACCTACACAAACAATATATTATGGATCCCCATAGACAAATAAAAAATTATAACCTAAAAAGTAATAACATGCTGCCGTTTTAAAAATAAACTAAAAATGATAAACAAGATAAGTCTGTTTTCATAAGTCATATCAAATTCATTACGACAATAAACTCCCTAATGTATTTACGAGGGATCACGCCATGAATAAATTTCGTCAACAGAAATTTTGATGCGTGAAATAGCTGCACACTGTAAGACAAGACCCTGGAAGGTTGTGTAATATGATTAATCATAACTAAATCTCTCATAAAACCCACGCAAGATATACTTATATAAAATTGGTTTACACACACGCTACATGCACAAGAGTCACTACCGAATAAAACTTAAACATTTTTTTTATTTTACAAAATTGTAGGCAGATTGGACATAATTGATAAATACATGCCAAACTGTAAAATAATAGCGCCATACAAGCAACTTTGGGAGTTCGATTTATGCAGAGCGCGTGGCTGGTGGCTTTTTAGGTTACCTCTGGCGCTCTGCAAACATCGGGTTCCCAGACACTCTCATACCGAACAACGTTTCTTGTCCTGCATCTGGAGCTAGTTAGGAATAACGTTCTTCTGTGTGGGATTATCAACTAATCAAGCATTACCTTGACATTGCCGAAATCATCGATGAACTGATGAACATCAATAGAGGCACGTTTTTAAAAAAGAAGATGCAACTTTATTTAGAATAGAATAGAATAGAATAAAACTTTATTTGTACACCAATACAACATATATAACAAAATATTCAAGTTAAACATGTACAAATGGCGGCCTTATCACTAAAAAGTGATTTCTTACAGGCAACCTTTCGATGGACAAGTAGAAAGAATAGAATTTAAAATAACCATAAGGGTAGGCATTGGTAAAGAGAGAAAATTATAAATAGTTTCTTGGGAAAAAGGTACTACTTAATCAGAATCAATAAAGTAACAAAAATACACATACTTACATAAAATACATAGATATAAGTGCATACATATAAATAAATACATGATAATATACACATACATACATACATACATACCATAAACTTATATACACTACTAATGTAATATATATACGGGTGTCCCGGAATGAATGGATAATCCTGGAGTACCTGATTGTACAGCTATCAGGCGTACAAAAAAAAAAACCAAAAAAAAAAAATCTCTTGTGGTATGAAAAATAAGCGATTTTTTTTAAATATGACAAATATTTTACTTTACTGTACGTTAATTTACACTACAGCTACAAAAACACGTTTTTTTATTTTTGTTTGTGTTTTAATATTCATCACAAACTACACCAATAGAAATATATATATATTTTTTTTAAAAAACAATGTCAACTTTAATTTTTAGCTATAAAATTGATACAAATAAGTGTTTAGAGATAGTTTTAGAGGCTTCCCTGAAAAAAAAAAGTATGCAAACCTAAGTGGCCAACTATTTAAAAAATATGCGCGCTTAATACAGTATACGTAATGGTATAGTACACGATTTTATCCAATCGGAATGAAAAGTTATTGCTATGAGTACACAGTCGGTATAATTTGATGAAATGATAAAATAATGATTTTCTTTTGTAATAATGTCAAGGGCGTCCTAAAATGTAATGTTACATATTAATGAAACTAATGTTCCTTTCCACTCCATAGACGACGACCTTTTGTTTAGTTAAAGTTGTATCAATAGAATTCTTTATTTTATCGTTTAAGAGGTTCCTTAAGTTTGATATTGTCTAAAAAAAAATCCGAACCTACCTGCCTCGGTCCCTCACGTAACTTTAATTTGCCGTCTCGCTCACACTAAACTTGTGTTACTAAATCTATGAGAGCGACAGAGACAGGTAGTGATGTGTGAGATTTTTTTTTTTTGTATTTTTTTTTGTACGCCTGATAGCTGTACAATCAGGTACTCCAGGATTATCCATTCATTCCGGGACACCCTGTATATGGACTATAAATATGTAGCGGCTGTACAGATGCATAGTAATGAGACAAGAAATAACGGCGTCTAAGAGCTCAAATAGTGATCATTGACCATTCTCTTGAACACAGCAATAGTTTGTGCACGTCGGATTGACACGGGTAGAGAATTCCATAAACGGACAGCCTGCACGGTGAACGATTTGTCGTAAAAACCGGTTGAATGTTCGGGCATTGCTAATACCAGGGACTCCGATGACCGCAAGGACCTCGAATATGTATCATGAAGGAACGTAAAGCGTTCTTTTAAATAAGTTGGGGTACATGGATTGAACAAAACATTGAAAAGAACGGAAAGAAAATGAGTATTCCGGCGAAGGCGAATAGGAAGCCACCCGAGCGTTTTGCGATATTCGGATATGTGGTCATATTTGCGTAGGCCAAATATGAACCTGATACTAATATTTTGGAGGCGCTCAAGTTTATTAAGTTTCCCCTCTGTGACATCGAGATAGCTGACATCTGCGTTGTAGAGAATGGGAAGAAGGATAGACTGTGCCAGTGTAATTTTGGTGGCTGTGGGCAAAAAATTACGTAACCGGCGTAAGGAACCCATTGATGCAAAAATTTTGCGACTTACCTCGCACATTTGAGGATTACATGACAAAGTATTGTCCAGTCGTACACCTAGATTCTTAACACTGTCACTTAGAGGTAATGTAACACCGTCAAATACTACGCTAGGCAGCATTGCGCAGTCAACTCGAGCCATCATTCTAGAGCTCCCAATAACAATGACCTGTGTTTTAGAGGGATTTACAGTCAACCCATAACGCACCTATTCGAAAATCTGCACTAGGTCATCATTAGTAATGGAGAACGCTTCACTCAACTCCTCCACTGGTATGTATATTTGTAAATCGTCTGCATAAAGGTGGTAGGAAGTAGTGATTTAGAGATAGAGTTTATGAATATTGCGAAAAGTAACGGAGAGAGAACGCCACCTTGCGGTACGCCGACAGTTGTATCACACCAATCTGAGAAAAAATCATCATAACGTACACGCTGTCGGCGGCCAAACAAGTAACTCTAAAACCAATCCACTACTGTTGGAGATATGTTAATGGAGTGCATTATGCCCAAGAGGATATGGAAATCCACCGTGTTAAATGCATTGCTGAAATCTAGTAAGCAGAATATGGTAAGATTCCCATTTTCCATACCAATTCTAATATCATCCGTAACATTGATCAAAGCACTGGCCGTACTGTGATCTGGACGAAACCCGGACTGAAAGGGATCTAAAAGGCTATTTAGGTTGAAGAAGGAACTTAACTGATTGTACACCAGCCGTTCCAACACCTTGGATAGGAAAGGCAAGGTAGAGATGGGTCGGTACTCAGAAAAGGAGGTAGGGTTAGATTTTTTAGGTAGTGGAATGATTTGTGCCTCCTTCCAAACCTTCGGGAACACTGTGCAGGTAAGGGAATAATTTAGGATGTGACACAAGGTAGGAAGAATTTCGTCCAGGATCGACAAAATCATGTTACAGCTAATATTATCACTGCCGACGGCATTGGAACTTATAGACATAATACACTTCCTAACATCACAAGGAGATAGTTGATTAAAAAAGAACGGTGGATAAGCGGGTGTCGGAAGTGAAGAAAGATATTGTAAAGTACCATTTTTTTGGGTCACATCAATGGTAGATGAGAAAGAGAAGTTGATTTAACAGATTGATGTCGATTTTATAGGAATTAGATGTATTTACTTTATTTGTTTTTCCAACCCCCAAAGTCTTGAGAAATTTCCAAATTTTTCCTGGGTCGCCGTTCTCGACCGATTTATGTACATGTTGGCGTTGGGCTTTCCTACACACCTTACTGCAGAGATTTCGTATTGCGATATATTTTTCATGGTTGGTATTTGTAGGGCGAGATTTGTATCTTGACTTAGCCGACGCTGTTTTTGACGATTAAGGCCTTAATCTCCGGTGTAAGCCAGGGGGCCGGCAAGTGCCGGATCTTAACAGCATGTATAGGCGCATGAATATCATAAAGACTGATTAAGTTATTTGTCAAAATGTTAACTTTTTCATCAACGCATTCTGCTGCAACGAGAGGGGTCCAGTCAATGTTATCGGCATCCTCGCGCAGCCTGTTGAGCTGCATAACACCAAAATTGCGCTGCAAAAGGATTTTGGGTTTAGGTTTAGGAGGGCGGAGCTAATAGGATAGGTAGAGAAGGTCATGGTAAGAGAACTCACCCGCTGGATACTGTCCATGCTTAGCAACAAGATCAGGTGTTGAAACTAGGATTAAGTCAAGGAGAGATGGGATACAGTTAGAAAAGTGATGCGTAGCGTTTAGAGGAAGGATAGACATATTGCAGGATGCAATGATTTTGGAGAAGGATGAGGAGCGGGAATCATTCTTCAACAAGCAGGTATTGAAATCCCCCATGATAATGGTGTGCTGATATGATGGGATGAGACGTTCAAGGATACCCTCAAAGGAAGAATAATAATTAATTTTCGAGGAGGGGCAATAGTACAAACCGAGCAATACCTTGCAGTGACATAGGTCGATTTCAATAAATATATGTTCACCAACACTTGATGGTGGCGGCTGTGGTGAAAGATCTACAACGTTAAATAAAAAAAGATGGGATGGGATGGAAGAAAAGAAGATAATAAAAATAAATGGCCACAACAGGGTGCGTGCGATCAATTCTGATGAGGTTGAAACCTGGTAAAGTGTATGGTATAGTGGGAATGCTAGGTTTGAGCCAGGATTCTGAAACCAGTATGGCATGAATAAACTTGCTGTTAAATGTAGTCAGCATCTCCGTGAAGTGGCCTGGAATACTTTGTGCATTGATATGGACTACATTGAAATTCTTGGGTATATCGGAGAACTGGGTCTCAAGGTCGCTGCTGTAATTTATATTTATTATAGACATTATAATTTGTTAAGAAATATAATATATATAAATACAAAATTATAATAATATACTTACTTAAATCAATATATATTTATATATAATAGTAAATATGTAATAGTAATAGGGAACCAGGTACTGAGTCGTTCTTTCCCCATAGTAGTTGATTGATTTGAGTTGAGGTTTTTTGTTTTGCATGTTACGTTTTACAACGAGTTCAACTCCATATTCAAGTCTAAGGAGGTCATGATTAGTGTTAGTCCTACTTTCAGTGAATGGGCCACTGAGGGTATACACAAAAGTAGACAAAAACTTTATGAACTATACTCAGAAAGACAGCTTAATAGATCAGTTGAATTTCTAGATTATGTTTAAACTTATTCAAAAAAGTTTAAAGCAGATTGTTTAGCAGCAAAATCAAAATATATAAGTGATAAAATTCTCAATAGTGCAGACAAAGTTAAATCTACTTGGAAAATTATAAACGCGGAAAGAGGTCAACAAAAATTAAATGATAATAATTTTAAACTTAATATAAATGGTAAAATAACTACATCAGACTTCGAGGTCGCTAACGAATTTGAAAAATTTTCTCCCGAATTCCTGTAGATTTCACAAAAACCCTAGGCTCTTCAACCCCCAACCAACTTTACTGAATTTAAATATAACGTTACAACAAGGAACGTTTGCTTTTAACAAAGATTCTGATTGCAGAATCTTTGTTAAAAGCAAACGTTCCTTGTTGTAACGTTATATTTAAATTCAGTAAAGTTAACATAAACACTATCTTAAAAACTTTTAAATCTTTATATATCAAGAAAACAGCTGACCTCTGGGTCATCTCTATGTATTTAGTAAATTCTTTTATTGAAATGGTTGCTCCTGAACTATTAATAATATTTAATAATTGTGTTGATAGTGGTGTGTTCCCTGATTTAATGAAATCTAGTAAATTAGTTCCCCTGTTTAAATCGGGTAGTACTTCAGATCCGTCCAATTTCCGTCCCATTTCTGTACTACCTACATTTAGTAAAATTTTTGATAAAATTATGCTTAATCAAATGCAAAATCACTTTAACGTTAATAAACTATTACATACAAAACAATTCAGTTTCACTCGTGGTCGGTCCACCACTGATGCCGGAATTAAATTATTAGAGTGTATATACAGGGCCTGGGATGAGTCATATGATTCTTATGGTGTATTCTGTGACTTATCTAAGGTCTTCGATTGCGTTCAGCACCAGACTTTAATGAAGAAACTTGACCATTACGGAATCCGGGGGACGGCCTTGAATTTCGTCAATTCTTACTTAAGTGATAGGGTCCAGAAAGTAGTGATCAATGGTAAACAGTCACCTGGTTCTCCTGTAGCAATGGGGGTACCGCAGGGTTAAATTTTGGGATCTTTTCTTTTTCTAGTATATATTAATGATCTCCCTCACCTCATAAGAGACGACCACGAGGTAGTTTTGTTTACTGATGATACTTCTTTAATATTTAAAGTTAAACGTGGACACCGCGAACTTGACGATGTAAATATTGCCCTCTCTAGGATAGTCCACTGGTTTTGTGCTAATAATTTATTATTAAATGAAAATAAAACTAAATGTGTAAGATTCACCTTACCTAATGTAAGACTTGTTAAAACCAGTGTTAAGGTTAGGGATGATATAATAGAATTGGTCGATGACACTGTCTTCCTGGGCATAACGTTAGACTCCAAATTGCAATGGGGGCCTCATATCGGGAAAATTTCGGCCAGGCTTAGTTCAGCAGCCTATGCTGTCAAAAAGATCCGACAACTTACAGACATTAAAACGGTGCGTCTTGTCTACTTCAGCTACTTCCACAGTATCATGACATATGGCATACTACTGTGGGGTAACGCTGCCCATATTGAATGCATCTTTGTGTTGCAGAAGAGGGCTGTCCGGACTATCTATGGAATGGGGTCTCGAGAGTCATTAAGAGATAAGTTTAAACATATTAACATCCTTACATATAAACATACAATAAAATTTCATAAATATACTGTGAATACACTCACAGTATATTTATGAAATTTTATTGTATACCCACAAAAACAAAAGTAAATTTGTGAAAAATAGTGATAATCATAATCTAAACTTAAGAAATAAGGATAAACTGGCTGTTCCTAAATTTAGGCTTCATAAAGTGAGTAATTCTTTTGCGGGGAACTTTATTCGAATGTACTAAAAGAATGTACGAATGTGTAAAATACATTGCCAACCGAAATAGCAAATTTATCTGTCAATAAATTTAAAAAAACTAATAAAAAGTAAATTGTGCCATAAAGCTTATTATAGTATTAATAATTTCTTAGATGACAAGACTGCCTGGTTGTAACACGAATTGCTCCTTTCTAAATAACTGTGTATTAGATTTAAGATGAAATATTTTGAAAAAAGCCGAACTGAGTTTCTTGAGGGCTCTTCTCAGTCTCGTTGCATTTTGGAACCCTCGGTAGAGTCACACCAACTTTTGACGAATCTAAATAATTTTCTAAAAATTTCAAAGATAATAAACGTTATTTTATTTTATTTTATTTTATCTAGTATTATAATTGCTTTTACTGGTCAATGTGAAATCTGTCAGTAATACTGTTCCAGAGCAATTTGATATGAAACTTTGAGTGTGCCGGCAATATCCCACAGATGGTAAACAATTTGTCGTAATTACACGAATTTTTAGCTTTTTTATCAACCAGTACTTGATCAATATGTACAACAGCGGACTTAATGCCAGTGGCATCAATCCAAGATTGACTGGTAGATACCAACCAACCTTAGAGTAGTGCATAGAATGGCAGTAAATATAACTTTAGAATGAATATTGACTTTAGAAGAAAATACTATTTACACTTACTAAAAATACTATACACTCTATACAACTAGACACTACTGTCATAATATTATATTAGCTTGTAAGCCATAGCCTAGTTTAGTCTATGCTTAGATTATATCAATATTGTCTTGTCTATGTTCACTTCCTTCTTACTCACTTTGTAACATGGCCGACTGAAATACACGACACGTATTATTACGAGCTCCTGTCTTTTATTCCAAAAACCAACAAACATCAGGTGTGGTGTAAACTGGCGTGTCTTAGGAAGAACTGGATCAACCAAAAGAAAAAAAATGGACGAATCTTCAACGTCGTCGGGTCGCCTCAAGCACATGGACGTTCATGCATCCAACATGCCGCTCACGTGGAAAAATTGGATCACCAAATTCAAAATATATCTCAAAGCATTTAAATATGATCAAGAAAGCGAAGATAGGCAAGTTGCACTTTTATTACATTATATAGGACCAGATTGCCTTCACATATTTTATTCTTTCAACCTAGATGTCGAAACAGTCAAGCTACAAGTGTTGATCGACAGATTTGCAGGTTATTTCAGCCCAAAAGTCAATATAACCATGATAAGGCATAAACTTTTTAACAGAAAGCAACTGCAAAATGAACAGCTGGACAGTTATATAACAGATCTCAAAAATATAGCCCATCAGTGTAATTTTGGTGAATTGCAAGACGATTTACTAAAAGATATATTTAGTTGGAATCTAAATGATCAGAATCAATACATTAAAGAGAAAATTTTGCAAGAATTACCTACCACTTTAGATGCCACTATAAATATTGCTAAGTCACTAGAATCGTCCCGGAAAGAAGTTCAAATATTATCAGGCACAAATCCCAATTCATCTGTAGCTAGTATAAATAGTATACATAACAGAAGTAGTCAACAGTCCAGTAGAAGTCATTCACAACATCGTCAGTCAAGAAATCAGTCAAGAAATCATAGTCGTAGTCAACAATCAAGGTATAATCCGCAGTCACAGGATCGTCAATCAAGAAGTCAGAGTCACAGTCAACAGTCAAGGTACAATCCTAACCAGTCATACAATACATCCCATTCATCGAGTTATAGCAGTCCCAATGGTTATAAAGGTAACAATCAGTCTATGAATAACTCAATGTGTCCAAAGTGTGTTGACCACACATCGTTTTAAATGTCCTGCTCTTGGTGCAAAATGTAATTTCTGTCAAAAACTTAATCATTATTCAAAGATGTGTAAGTCCAAGCAAAAATATGTTAATTATGTGCAAGAAGATTTTTCTAATGATGATCAAGCTTTTTTAGGTGCTGTTTATCAATGTAATTCTGTAAAATGTAGTAACCAATGGTCAATAACCCTAAGTATCTGTAGTCAATCTGTTTGCTTACTTATTGACTCAGGTGCAGATGTGAATTTGATGTCTAAGAAAGCATTTGAAAAACTAGCGTTGCAAGAGATAAATCTTATACAAACACCATTTAACTTGACAACATTTACAGGTCAAAGTATACCTACAATCGGTTATTGTACATTACCATGTAAGTATAATGACAAATCATACAACTTGTGTTTCCATATTACACAGTTAGATTGCAAAAATATTCTGGGTAGACAGTCATGTCAACAGTTAAAAGTCATAAAAAGAATACATTCAGTAACCTTTGATGAAAACATATCTAAACACAGTCCAAACTACACACTTAGTCAGCATAGCCAGAACAACAATATACAGTCAATGTCAAGTCAGTCAAACAGTCAAAGTCAAGTCATATCACAGTCAATGTGTCACAAAGTCCCCGCAGAGTCAAACAGTCTGTCAATACTAAAGAAATATAGTAAGGTTTTTAATGGAATAGGAGCTCTTAAAAACTATGAATGTCATTTAACTCTCAACGAAAATGTCAAGCCGTCGGTAGACGCAAGTAGAAAAATTCCTTTTAAATTACAGGATAAAGTCAAGGCAGAACTTAATAAGTTAGAAGTCACTGGTATTATTGCTCGAGTTGATGAACCAACTGATTGGGTCAACTCTATGGTAATTGTCTCTAAAAAGGATGAAAGCATTAGATTATGTTTAGATCCACGTAAGTTAAATAAAGCTATTAAACGTTCACATTACCCATTTCCACATATTGATGAAATTAAAGCAGAACTAAATGGTTCATGTTATTTTTCAAATTTAGACGCTAAGTCAGGCTTTTGGAATCTTGTCTTAGATGAAGAATCATCCAAACTATGTACTTTTATAAGCCCCTATGGCAGATTTCGTTTTTTAAGGCTACCGTTTGGTGTCAATGCATCTCCAGAAATCTTTCATAAAGAAATGATTTCCCGGTTTGGTGACATACAAGGCATTAAAATAATGATGGACGACTTTCTTATACATGCTAAAACCATTCAAGAACATGATCAAATCCTAGAAAAAGTTATTTGTCGTGCAAAAGATATAGGTCTAACATTTAATAGTAATAAATGTAACATTTGTCAAAGTGAAGTCAAGTATTTAGGTTTTATATTCAATAAAAATGGAGTGTCTGTAGATCCATCTAAAGTAAATTCAATTTGCAACATGCCACAGCCTAAGAATGTCACAGATGTCCAGAGATTCCTGGGCATGATTAATTTTCTTGGCTCATTCATAAAAGATTTATCAAAAGAAACATCAAACATAAGACAGTTACTTAATAAAAACACAATATGGTCATTGAATGACAGTCATGAGAAAGAATTCAATAAATTAAAGTCTCTAATTAGTTCTTCATATGTCGCAGACACATTGTCCCGTGCTGCATTACCAGAAAATGCATTAGTAGAATTGGATGAAGATGTTAAACTTCATGTTAATTTACTCACTGCTAATTTGTCACTTAGTCCTTTCAAATTACAACAAATTGAACAAGCTACCAGGTCTGACCAAACTCTTCAAACTCTTATTAATTATGTCATACTATTATATTAGCTTGTAAGCCATAGCCTAGTTTAGTCTATGCTTAGATTATATCAATATTGTCTTGTCTATGTTCACTTCCTTCTTACTCACTTTGTAACATGGCCGACTGAAATACAAGACACGTATTATTACGAGCTCCTGTCTTTTATTCCAAAAACCAACAAACAACTACTATATAACTCCTCCGCCTCGTCGCCAACCTGCAGTGTTTCCAGAAGGCTGGCAGCATTGCCATGTTGTATGGTAATGCTTCTTTGAGCTAAAAGTAACCAGCCTTCTGGTCATCTTGACATTTTTTTTTTTTTTTTTTTAATTCCGCGGCCCAAGGCCGCGGCCGCTCTAACGTCCGTTGCCGGGCGTCTCTGGTTACTAGCAGAGGGTATATCCAGTGGCGCCCGGCGGACTTTGACCACCTCTGTGGTCTCTGCGGGTGTTTGGTCGGGACGAGAATCCCGCGTCATTGGGGTCGGGTTTTATCCCGCGTCAGTGAGTGAATCTGGTTGCGTGCTATGGGGCAAAGGCCCCGCAGCACGCAACCCTTCTAGCCTGCTTCTGTAAGGACGGTGGGTGGCGATCCCGCCGTCCTCAGGCCCCGATCATGGAGGACGATAGTCTTGGGCGTAGTCGCGTAGTCTGGGGCGGCCTGGCCGCCGACTACGGAACTTGGCGGGGAGGGTACGCTCCCTCTCCCTCCCGGCCGCCTCCTTCGCGAGCATGACTTGCTCGCAGAAGGACACGGCCGCGTTCCACCTACTCCCGCTGGATACCATGGCTTGAAGCATGGTCCCCAGCGAGAAGATATCCACGCCCAGACCCACTACGAGGTCCCGGCGCTGACTCGCCCACGCTGAGCACTCCACCAACGTGTGGAGTGCGGTGTCGTCGTCGGAAACCTCGCAGTGTTGACACCGGGGTGTGACCTCACGATGCATGCGAAACAGATAGCTACCGAAGCATCCATGCCCGGCAACGATCTGCGTCGCACGGTACGTGAGGTCACCATGCTGCCTCTGCAGCCAATCGTCCATGATCGGTCTCACCGCCGCGATGAAGATGGCACCCCCCTTGGGTTGCTCAAGTCGCACCCTCCATGACTCCATGAGATCCTGGCGGAGTTGGGACCGCTGGTCCTCGATTTCTCGAGACGCAGGCCTGTGGTCCCGCTCCAGCGCCTCCTTGCGCCATTGGAACAATGACGCAAGGGCTCTCGCTTCCAGGTCCCATGGAGGGGTCCCGGCTAGGAGACATGCAGCCTCTCCGGAGATCGTGCGGTACCCCCGTACGGTTCTGACGGCCAAGGTTCTAAGTGGTCTGTTTAACAGAGTCACGTTCCCCTTGACCGCCAACCTATCCGCCCATACGGGAGCCCCGTATAGGGCCATACTCCGCACGATCCCCAGGTACAGTCTCCTGCAGGAGGCGTTGGGTCCCTTTAGGTTGGGCATCAGTCGCGAAATCGCGACCGATGCCTGCGTCACCTTGGGGACCAAACTTCGGAAATGTGGTCCGAAGTTCCATCGGCTATCAAGTACGATCCCTAGGTACTTCATCGAGGGCTTGATGCCGATGCTAACGCCTCCCACATTTATGCTGGAACCTTCTGGTGGACCGTTCCGAGGTCTGTGAAAACACAGAACCTCGGACTTGTGCAAGGCCACCTCCAGTCCCAGCTGCCGTATCCGACCCACGACTCGAGCAACACCCGTCGTGACCTTGAGTGCTGCCTCCTGGTACGTTGCACCCCGCGCCGTGACGAGGGTATCGTCGGCGTAGCACGTTACGCCGACACCCCTAGGCAACGCACCCCGCAGCACCCAGTCGTAGCCGATGTTCCACAGAAGCGGCCCCAGGACCGACCCCTGCGGAACACCGCACGACACATCTCGCCGAGCTGGCCCGAGCCAGCTGGGGAAAGCTATGGCCCTCTCCGAGAGATAGGCCCCGACAATACGACGGAGGTAGAGAGGCGTTTCGTGATACACGAGCGCCTCCCTAACGCAGCTCCATGGCAAGGTGTTGAACGCGTTGGCGATGTCAAGAGATACCGCCACCACCACCTTGCCCTGCGAGACTGCTTCCTCCGTCAGGCTCTTCACGCGCATGATCGCGCTCACGGTGGAGCGTCCCCGACGGAAACCGAACTGGTTATCCGCCAGGTCTGGCCCCACACTCGTGAGATGCTCGACGAGGCGTTCCGCGATAATTCGCTCAAAGAGCTTACACACCTCGTCGAGCAACACGATCGGCCGGTATCCGGACGGTGAGTCCACCGGCCGCCCCGCCTTACGGATCAGGACCAGTTTCCCCGTCCTCCACACCTTGGGAAACTGGCCCCTTTCGAGGCATGCGCTAAAGAGCCCCATCAGTCGAGGCCCGAGTTCTTCGAGGGCCAGGACCCATGCACGGCCAGGAATGCCGTCGGGTCCGGGGGCAGTGATTTTCCGGCGTTTAAGCCGGAGTACTGCCGCACCTAGCTCCCCCACCCTGACTTCGGGTACGTCGTCTTCGCTGGTGCTATCCGCGTCGGGCAGAGACGGAGCCATGCGCGGAGGGACGTGCTCCTCTGCGCTCGTCGGAAACAGGGAGCCCATGACCCGCTCCAGCTGCTGCGGCTGGAGACTCTGGGTCAGTGGGGGCGCCCTAGGTCGGAGTTTCTCCCTGACCTGTAGGTACGGGCGCCCCCATGGGTTCTGCTGCAGGGTCTCCAGGAGCTCCTCGCGGGCCGCCGTCTTGGCCCGCTTTATCGTCTCCTGGAGATTACCTTTAGCCTCCCTGTATGCCTGAAAAAGCTCCGCCTCTCGGGCTGCCGCGTCGTCTGGGCGGCGACGCCTCCGGCGAAACCTGGTGTACCGGCGGCGGGCGGAGATGTATGCTGCGCGCAGCTCTGCAATCTCCGGCGACCACCAGTACACCTGCTTCCTGGCCGGTCTGGGTGTAACCCTAGGCATCGCCGCATCACAGATTTGCGACATGGCTCTCCTGAACCACTCCGCCTTGGCATCCACATCGGCAGGCCGGCCCGGCGCCGGAATCCAGGCCTGCACGATGGAAGCCTCCAGGAGAGCCTCCCGATCCAGATGGTGAAGTGCCCAACGCGGATCCGGGGGATTTGCCACCGGCTGTGGGAGGTCAGGTGGGGGGACGACATCGAACCGGATGTACCGATGATCCGAGTGCGTCTCCTCACCCTCCTCCACGCGCCAGCCTGTAATACGGCGGGCGAGGTCAGGGGATGCGAACGTTACGTCCACGATCGATTCCCCCCCCCGCCGCCAATAGGTGGCGACATTCCCCCGGTTGAGGACCTCCAGACCACGTGTTCTGGTCCAGTCCTCAAGAAGCCTCCCCTTGTCCCTGGTTTCCCGGGAGCCCCACGCCTCACTCCAGGCGTTGAAGTCTCCCAGGAGCAGGACAGGGCGAGGACGGCACGCAGCGAAGACGACGTCGAGCTCAGTGAGCCATAGCTCAAACTGAGACTCGTCAATGTTCGGCGAGATGTAGGTGGCCACGACTGCCAACCCATCATAGTCCGCCGCAACACACCCGCGGCCCCTTGCAATGATCGCAAGGCGCGAGTTGTCTGCGGCGGACCCCCCAAAGATACAACAGGCCGAGCCGTCCTCGTCCACCGGGCTTCCAGGGTGGACGTAGTACGGCTCGGCGACCACGGCCAAGTTTATGGACCACTGCCGGATGCTCTGGTACAGAAGATCCTGAGCAGCACGGCAGTGGTTCAAATTCACTTGCAGGATACGGATACGGGCGTCAGACATTAATTGACGTCCATAACCGCATCCCGCCGCGAAACAACTGGCCGCGCAAGGGCGGCACCCCCACCGCTCTCAGCAGACGGACGAGGTTTTGGCCTCGAGGCGGCGCAGGTTGTGCTGCCGACCCGGTGATCCGCGGTCTTGCCCTCCGCCTCGCATCTAAAGCAGCGAGGCGGGGCGTCACAGGCACTTGCCTTGTGACCGGGCCGGCTGCAGCGGAAGCACCGATCGCCCACGGTGACTTCCGCTGTACACTGCAGTCCGACGTGCCCCACCACCATGCACCGGAAACATCTGGTTTCCCGGGCACGAAGGAGGTGCACCTGCGCCTTTAGGAAGCCCCCTACGAGGAGGCTTCGTCCGTCCGCCACTTTCAGTGCCGCCGCGACGGGGCACTGGACGACTGTCATCCCGTGACCAGTGGAGCCGAAGGAGATATCTCCAGCCTTCACCTGGTCACGGGGGCAGCCGCCCGCCTCCACGACGGCGGAGACAACTTCCTCCGTCGTGGCCGCGTCATCCAGACCCGTGATGCGTAATGCGGCGCATTTGGTGGGTCTGGTGACGCGGACGGCTTCTTGGTCCAGCGCGTCCCTAAGCTGAGCCGCTAGTGCGTCAGCTTTAGGGCCGCTGGAGGCGCCGGAGACCTCGAGGAGGCGAGCCCCGGTGCGTGTCGTCTTGCACCGGAGCCCCCCCTGTATATCGAGGGCCGAGAGGTTGACTGAGGACTTCACAGTCCTCAGTACGTCGGCGTACCCCACCCCCTTCTCCACACCTACCGTCGTCACCGTCAGGACGACGGCGGTGGAGCGAGGAGGGCAGGGCCTCTTCGGCGCCTTCGCCGCGGCGGCTTTGGCCGCTTTCTTTGCGGCCTTCGTCTTCCTCTTCTTGGCCCCCACTACTTCCCATCCCTCCCGTCTGGAGGGATGTAAGGAAGCAGCGGGAGCGACGATAGAGGAAGAGGAGGCGGCAGGGGTTCCACTCTTCTTGCCGCGCCCCTTGGCCTTCCGCGCCTGGGCCGCGGTCTCTGACGGTATCCGGCTCACCGAAGCGGACGGGGGCGGAGCGGGGCGGCGGACAGCAGGTGTGCCGCTAGGACCGGGAGCGGGAGCACCGCCAACAGCCGCCGCGTATGAAAACGCGGGGCGTGCTAGCGGAGGGCGGTACGCCCGGTCCTCCAGGACCGCGAGGCGCCTCTCGATCGCCGTCAGGACCTGCACCGTGGTCGGCACAGGCTGTGGCGGTGAGGCGGGCGCCGTGGTGGGCACGGTCCTAGGCGCCGTCTTCGGCGCTGGTCCAGCCGTCAGAGGAGGAGGCGGCATGGGACCTGGAGGTGCCTTGACCACTGTGGTCAACTCAGCGACCTCCCGACGCAGATCTTCCATCTCCTTTCGGGAGGCAGTGAGCTCCACCTCCAGGCTCGCAACCTGCTTGCGGAGCTTCGCCTCCTCCTTTGTGGCGCTCCGCGCGAGGAGCTTGTCAAGGGAGGATTGGGCTTCATTCACCAGTGAAGCCACAATCTTCTTTCTACCCGACATATTCTTACTCCCCCGCATGGCCGCGTTCATGCGGGAGAGAATGCTCATGATCTCCCGCGCGGGCGGCACACCAATATCCCTGCGACTACGCAGGGACGGTACAGAGGACGGCGGTGGAGTAGGCGGGCGCACTCTGTAGGCGCCGAGACGCGTGCGCACCGTCTTCACCGGCACCTCCTCCTCCGAATCGCTGGAGAGGAGGGACCCCCATCCAGAGCAACTAGTGCTCCGGTCGCGCGGTGGTCCCTCCTTCTCGAGGGTCTTCTTCTGCGAGGCAGAACGGCCCTTACTCTTCACGCTACTGGGAGCTGACCCATCGTCAGTCCCAGCAGCAACATTTCCTTGGGGCGTCGACGTCGCGCTGCAACTAGGCGGCGCGACGCGAGCCCCCAAATCAATAGGCATCGAAGTCCGTTGGTAAAGCATTAAGTCGTCGGTTGACACTGGCCGGGAAAGGGCAGTGTCAGTACCGGGGGTCTCTTCTGGCTTATTCATGATAAGCAGTTTCTCTCTGTGTTGGCCACTCAAGTTCTCGATGTCGACGTTCGGTCACCCAACTTGCCACTGCGTTACCGTGGTCAAGTTGGGGTCCAGGGCGGACGGCGAGGACGTAGTCTAATCTCTTGGGGCCCCGCCCCGGTCATCTTGACTTGCATTTTGTGTTACCTAAATTTTCAACAACTCCAAAACAGCTAGCCGTTTCTTGAACGATAAAAAAGAAAGTAAAAGACGTGTTTGATGATATTGTCAATTTGTCCAATAGGTTTAAAGGCTTAGTTTTACGAGGATGTGCAATATACCAACAGTTAATAAAAACTGTAGAGGCTCGAATAGACCCTTCGTGCATGACCCAATCGCCCTCCACATAACATTTTTACATCTCATAAATTTCAGTCTCATATTTCCAGTTAAGTAACATTATAAAAATAACATGTAGTAAAATATTATGCGAGAGATTAAAGCAATGCTTGCTTGAGGGTTCTGTTTTATTGTAGCTTGTTTATGAACGATATATAACTCGAATTTGTAAGTTTATATAGACACTTAATATCTTACTGTTTACACCAATTGCTTAATTATAGTATTTGTTGGTTACCTGACTCATGTAGTGTTAAATATGCCGCATTAATATTACGAAACCACTGTGCACCACACAAGCAACTTGATTTAGCATTTAGTAAATTATACATATAAAAATAACTTTCATAACTGTTTTCTAAACTGGATTTAATCGTGTAAATAATCAAGGTACCATATCACATTGCTTGTCTCGGGCTTAGTATTATGAGAAGGAATTAGCCGACTCAATTTTGGTGCAATTCAACTGAAACGTCAGATTGAAAAAAGGACACGATTACGTCTAGTTTATACCTTTATCAGTTTTAATTGAAAATCATCGAGAAAGTATGAAATATAAAAATAAGTTGCACTGAGCGGATATTATTGCAACAATATCTATGGAAAGATACACAAACACACAGATATTACGCCTATATCCCCGAAAGGGTAGGCAGAGGTGCATTACACACCCACAACTTGCCATTATTTCTAGTCCCACGTAATAGGGAGCTAGCCTATTGCCGTCACCGGACACACAATCATTGGTTATGTCCAAAATGGCCGAATGAATTAAATAAAAAGTAGCAACAATATTGTAATTTTGAAAAAGAAAAATGAAACACGTTGCCTTGCGATGAAATGTTGATGAAAGGCAACAAAATCTTACATCTCGGACTATATATACACAAAACTACGGACTACAGAAAGATATACACAAAAAATAATACACACAAAAATTTTAACTGAAATTAAAGAGATATAAACAAATGGAACTGCAGGCGTTGACTAGTTAGTGTTAAATTAATTATGTATTCACGTTTTGCTTGCTTATCTACTAAGTAAGTACAATCTTTAAATTATACTCTTTTGTCCCAGCCGAGTATCGTTGTGAACTGTTCGGGCGCCGACAAGAAGAGGTGTTATCTTTCTATGTTATCTACTCGCTAGGGATTAAAAAAAGAATATAGACAGACTCTTACTACTATTTTTTATGTGAAGACTACGATATCATCAGATTGCTACGTCGTAGCGTACGCATGCACTTATTATTGCTACGAAGAAGTAGGATCGATGCACCCCGTATTTGTATTAGATAGTAGACTATTTTAAGGCGCTCGTTAAAAATGATGGCTTTACGATTGCTACGAAGAAGTTGGATCGCAGCACCTCTTGTCTTCGTAGTCAGCAAGTTTTTTGCACTTATGAATGCTACGAAAATGGCTGGTCTATAGCACCGTAGCTTCGTAGGCGATCGATCGAAGACCGTAGCTCCGTAACTTCGTAGTAGATCAAGATTCCAAGTCCAACAACCATAAAAAAAAATTACGCTAACATTTTCCTGTTATTTAAAAACCATTCAGTAACTTCGGATTAGCCTGTACGTACAGACAGAAAAACGTTATTGATAGAAAAACCTGTTTTGTGCCCACAATCACTTTTTGTTAATTTAATTATTTAATGTACCAAATCTATTCCAGTTCATCGAGTACCAGAGACGCCCGGCAACGGACGTTAGAGAGGCCGCTCTAACGACGAATTAAAAAAAAAAATAAGAAAGTTCTTCGAGTAGGCATTAAAGATCACACGTTACGGATGAGACTAAAGTGATTAAAAACCGACCGTCGTCACTTGTCGGTCAACAAATATAAGGGTTTTATCTCCTCAAAACCACTCACGGAGACCAGTTTGTTTATTTTGTGATACTTTTCTGTTGGATTACTTATCAATGTGTGATGTGATGAGAAACTCAAGTAATTATTTTTTTCTTATATCAGGTCGCCAAATTGACACGCGACGTCTGGCAATTGTGGGCGACTCTCACAGTACGCAATCTGTACTATTATGAGTGGCCCTCAACTTGGCGAAACAATCACATAAACAAACACATTTTTTGCTCGGTTATCTATCGGTCGGTCGGTATTCGGTCGGTCATGTTATCGAAACTGAGTAAGTCCAAAATATTTTTTTTGAAACGGTGGTATTTTCACGGTGTAGATTAAGCTCAGCTCAACAAATTTGCTTCATAAAAATTGGAAAAACCCGAAACGAAAAAAAAATAAAAATTGGAAACCCTACATTTATGCAGGAGGAATATTGGCATCTTCGTCATCATCAACTTGCCCTTAGGGCAGAAAATAAATAAATAAAAACTTTCAACTGCCTAATGATTGATTTAATTGCCTAAATAACGAGTTTCGGCCGAGTAATCCCATAATTTACGGTAACAATAAAATGAAATTTAATAACTGGAGCTGCGTTTTCGGTGTAAATTTAAAACCCCACTTTTTATACTCAAAGTGAGTACGTGACTACGTTGGCAAATAAAATTACATCATTATCCATTTTAAATAATGTTAACATCAAGGTAGAGGTTGGGGATTTTGTCGTTTCCAAATTCTGTGAGGATCCAATTCCTGGGATGTCCTAAATGTCGGTATCCTATATTCTGAGCTACCTATCTATATGATTTACTATCCAACTAGTGCCTATACTGTCCGGAGTATAGGTAAATTTCCCACTTTTTCTGCATCAGCTTTCGACTCTGGAGTCCCTGGTATATAATATATTAATAATAATATTTGTGTTATCCACAAATGTTTGTTTCGGAGTTTAGGTGTTTTCTATGTATACTATGTATGTATTTAAAAATATATAAGTATATTTATCAGTTGTCTAGATCCCATAGCGCAAGCTTATAACTTAGTTTGGGTGAGAGAGTTGCGTGAGAATGTCCAAAAAAATGTAAGCTAATATTTCAAGATCTCAGATAGAATCACCGTAAAGCCAGCAATATTAGTAAGATAAATTTGTTTAATTAAAATGTAATTTAGCATAAAATCTAATATAGCTTAGCTCGCTAACTGGTAATACGAAAACATTATCATATTATAATGGCAGCAACACAACGGTTGGTCTCATCTGTTGCAAAACCGATAACCGTTGCATTAAATGAGTTCTAGACGGGAAACACTAACTATATACATGATTACAACTGAATATCGGTTATGTATAAAACTTGCAAAAGTCATAGTAGAATGTATAAAATACTAGTGGTTCTGTGAAACGTAGACTTCGGGAACGGCTTTGTTTAGAAAATTTCTTCTTCAATTTTCTTTATTGCTCTTTCATTTGTCATCCAATCCAAAAAATATCATTCAAATGTTATTCATTGTAAGCAAGGAGTGTGTGTGTAAAGTTTCATGCAAATCGGTTGATAAACACGGCTTCAAACATGATCTGACAGAACCCGTAGATGTAGAAGTACAGACGAAACAAATTCTCCCCAGTCTGCAAGTTGAAACGGAGACTTCGGTCGCTTCGCACCCTCAGTCAATAAATCTAAATTATACCTACTTAATTATTTTTGCAACATTACTTTAATGTGAGGTGATTTTATCCATGTTTTATCCGTTTATCATGTTATATGTCAGTTTAGTAGAGAAGTAAATAACCAACTGAGGGGCTTTTATGCTGCGCCAACAACTGCAGCAAGTCACTTAACAGATGATATCTCATTCCTACTGAACAATAACACCATTTTTTCTAAAATTCCTTATGCTATTTAAATAAATAAAATCAGAATAATTCCAATGAGAATCTTAGTTATCAGTCCCAACACGTTGAAGTAATAAGTTTAATAGCAGACACTGATTTAATAAACGACACGCTTGATATTTTAAACAAACTTCATGGGGCGTACGCAGACTTAATCTCGATATGAGCTACACGTAATTTCTCAACAAATGTAGGCACCCCGTCAGCAGTGACGCGCCAAGATGCCAAGAGGGCATTAAATAAAATGGTTCCCCTTTTTCCAATTTTACATAAAAACGCGTCTCATCCGCAATCTGCATGTTTATGAGAGAATATTCTATAAACAACTCGGATGTTAGTACGGCTTATGATGTGTGTTGGGGACAGCAGCAATATAGAGAATTGCATGCAAATTAGATAACATATATAAATGTGACTCTTACTGTTTGCATTTGCGTGTTGGTGTTCTTTCACTTGAATAGTTTTATCTTTACACAAAATGTTATGTTATATTACAAACACTTTTTTTAGAACATAATGTGATAAATAAAATACAATTGCTTTGATACGATACGTAAGACCAATGTATGGAATAGTTGAATCCTTGGATGGTAACGTACATATTATGCCACCAAAAATATTGGAGCGGAATTTTTATGATGAAAATATTTTCAAATACTTGTCATCCTACCAATGCTCGTGAATTCAAAATGTAGATTACATTTACAGTTAGTGAGCGTTGGATTTAAATTAATCTCACTCTAAAATTTCACTTCCTACCTTATCTCTTGTCGTATTGTCGTTTTATTGTGCCTGTCCTGAAACCATTAGCGAAAATGTCACAGCGACGTTATTGTAACCGAGCCACGTGGCTTGCCCGCACAATGATGTGGTCGTCCGACCTCGCCCGTACATCTACTAGATCCTTTTACCTTTACGCTATCATACAAATCTGAGTTCCATAATAAATGAGTAAGCCACCATCTCTCATTATTCACATACTCAACTTACAATTCTAACTACCAATGGAATATTACAGATGCCCTCTATATTTTCTAAGCTCCGTAGATGAATAAACATTTATTCGAATTGTATATTTTAAGCTCTCGTAGAGTTTCCAAATCTAGTGCGATGATTCGTGTCACGTCGTGAGAGCGAGTGGCCGACAAAGGGAAGAGGGCTTGCATACCTTAACACATCCACCTTTTTCCGAAATCCTCACTTTTATATTATGTAAAGCATGACGCATTCGCGAAGCAGGTAACTTGCGTTGACGTGACTACGCGTACTTATTAAAACCTCAAAGTGTAAGTTTATACAAACGCAGTCGTATATTCGTCGTAGCTGCATTATAAACGTCAGACAAAATTGGCTCATGGTTTTAAACACCGTCAAAATTTTTTAATCATTTTAAGGGTTCCGCAGCAAAAGCCTCGGAACCCTTATAGTTTGGTCATGTCCGGCCGTCCGCCCGTCCTCGGCTTTCGGCATCAAGTTTTAAGGTGTGTATCTATGGGCCATAGAATAAGTTAATTACAATCTGTAACTTTTCTTGTGTGGCCTGAAAATAAATTATTAAATTAAATTAAATTTCCTCCCAAACGGTTGGTGCTAGAAATATAAAACTCAGCATAGATATGTATATTTACTACGCCGACAAATTGCTAAAATAAAAGTATTTAAACTATCATGGTCATTAACATTACGATTAGAATGTTCGGGATCATGGCGCTTGCAACAGCGCCGAAATATCGGAGACTCGATAATATAATGTTACATGGTAAATGTCCCGAACATTCTAATCGTAATGCTAAAATAAAATTCTGAAAAATCTTTTCTTTGGGGTAGGTACCTCGTACACGTAAAGTGGGGATAATTGTGTGGGTTATCATTAGATAGGTCTTTTAAAAACAGTGAGAGGTTGTTAACATAATGTTTTGCTTTAAGCATCCGTTTGCGAGATATTTAACTTTGAAGAGCATGTTTTTTGCGAAAACAGCCCCCCCTCCCCCTTTCTAAAATCTAAACGGCTGGCGTGAAGAACATGAATAAAAATCATGATGGTAGTCCATGTAATAAATTTTGAAGGAAAACTATAACGGATGGTATAGCTCTGTTAGATCAGAAGTTATAGAGGCTTTTATGAGTAACTACGGAACCCTATCTTATGCGTGGTTTGACACGCATTTGGTCAGTTTTTGAAGTAGATATTCTTAGATAGTATTAGTGTTGAAATATTCGGTTACAAAATATTACGAGATTAAATATACAAGCACCTTTTGTTTTATTTTAAATTATCAAATAATAAATAAATAATAATATATTATTGGATAACGTCTACTACATCTACCCCAAATTAAGCTAGAGCTTTTTCTATGGGATCTAGACGACTGATCACCAAACATTATTTAATAATATTATACATAGAAAACACCCAAACCCCGAAACAAAATAATTTAATTTGACCTGGAATCGAACCTGAGACCTCAGGGACAGCAGTCGTATACTCATACCACTGAGCCACCACGGCAGTTAATAATGGCTTTAATGTTCCATCGAACGTTTATGTTAATGCTCAGATGTTATTCCAGTCTCAAATCATGGGAGAGTAAATATTTCCAAGTCATTAAATTATTAAGGCATTTATTAATTGCATGTTTACCAAGGGTTTACCACATCGTAATGTCACCACGGGACATCTTGCAATTAATCACAAAGTCAATGAGCCGTTTTGTTTGAACATCGCCGATGAGTAATCCTTCCCCCGTGATTTACTGACGGACGTAAAATATCCTTCATTACGTTAAAAATATAAAAATAAAGTAAGTCAAATATTTAGTATTTATACTCGTAAATATAAAAACTAGCGAAGTCGAACTCAAGCACAAAGGGTTCCGTATCAAAACGGCAAAGTAATCAAGTTTGTTGTATGGGAGTCCCCTTGAACATTTATTATATTCTGTTTTTACTACCTTTTTTGTTGTTAACGGCAACAGAAATACATCATCTAGGAAAATTTTAACTTTCTAACTATCATGGTTCATGAGATACAGCCTGATGGCAGACGGACGGACGGACAGCGGAGTCTTAGTAATAGGGTTCCCGTTTTACCCTTTGGGTATCCCTAAAAATTGTTATAAAAACCCTTCTATCAACCTCCTTGGGTGAATGAATTTGTGTCAAGTTTAAAAGGAAATGAATTGGTAATCGTAGCTTAGTGGCAGTGCTCTGCCAATGACCGATTCCTTTCCCCTTGTTAGGGAAAGGACACAGGTTCGAGTCCTGCCGATGACATTCGTTTTTGGGATTTATAATTTCTATTTAAATATTTAAGGAAATGAACGTTGATATAAGTAGGAATCTATCTACACTACATACTAACTAAGTAAATAGTCTAATCGTGAAGTTCCGTCATGTCAAATATGACAGACCAAAGTACAGTAAGTACGTAAGTATATTTATTTTGAGTTGAATATTTTTTAACTAATAGTTAAAAAATATTCAACTCAAAATAAATCACATTGAAATCATCCGATACCGATAAAAACCGAAATTATCTGGTCTTATAGGGACGCTACATGCGTTGACACCTTAGCACCTTCACACTTTCCAAGCACATCCGGATGTGCCGGTGCTGCTGCTGCATCGGCTGAAGGCCTTAAACGGCGTAAATTTGCTAACCTAGCAACTGATTACATATTTGAGCCGTTTGGGGTTGAGACACTGGGGTCATGGGGTCCGAGTGCTCGATGCCGTTATAGAGACATTGCTAAACGCAACCCCAAACAGCTCAAATATGTAATCACCTGCTAGGTTAGCATATTTACGCCGTTTAAAGCCTTCAGCCGTTGCAGCAGCAGCGCTGGCACATACGGATGTGCTTGAAAGGTGTGAAGGTGCTAAGGTGTCAACGCATGTAGCGTCCCACACCAAAGGCCTTCCCATGTTTTGTACATGGTTTTCAGTTTTAGGCTATGCAAATTATGTGAGAAAAACATACATATGTACCTACCTCCATACAAGGTATCGATCTGAGTTGTAGGTTTTTAAAAGGCAAAAAACTCGAAGTGTGTATTATATGACACAGGAAACCAATAAATAATGGAAAGTGGGTACCTACTCTCACAAAATTATTTACCTTTTTCTGTTTTTCAATGGAGATAATTATGAAACATTGCTTTCAACTTTGAAAGGGTTGCAAGGGTCCACGTTGCTTGGGAGTATTTTTTAAATCATATGAATGAAATGAATGAATTGCGTAGAACGGGTATAAAAAGTCCATTTAGAAAATGTGTCGATGAATTCATTCTACGAAAATATGAAAGTTCTTTTTATTTAATTGATTCAACTGATCTATTAAAACACATCTGTGTCTTTAGTTTGAAAATATACTCATGGGAAATATATAATTATTGGTTTATCATAATAATATATCACAGAATGTAAGAAAGTAGGTATATTTTTTATATTTATTTATATTGTGAAGCAATTTTGTTATAAATAGGTAAATAAAAACAGGTTCCAATTCAATACCCATTATGATATTAATGTATACTGTATTATTGTACGTAAAACCCACTTGATTAATTACTGAACATTTCATATTGTGGCTGCGTTGCCACCGCTTTAAAGTAGATACAATAGTTTAGTGTAGTGAAACGTTCCACGCAAACGTTGGGAATGCTTGCACTTTGTGAAATGAGAACGAGCGCTAAACAAAGCAGGAACCGGCCGAAATGTAGTAAATGTCGCTTTTCTATAAACCTCACTTTAAGCTTTGATGTGAACCCACGCAATATCCTAGACAAATAGATGATCTTACCTCAATTCGTTTTACTTATATTACAAAGACATATTTGATCAAAGATGTGACCATTAAAAAATATTAAGAATTTGAATGTGGTTGTTGTGACAATAGTAAATATAAACTGGCCAAATGCGAGACAGACGCTCAAAGGGCTCTGTCTCTCTCTGTCTGTGAAAATTTTATATTTCTAACTATCACGGTTCATTTATCATTAAGGAACTACAGCGTGGTGACAGACGGACGGGTGGATGGACGGATAGCGGAGTCTTAGTTTTTCACTTTGAGCACGAAACCCTAAAAATACTTTTTACAAACCTAATGACATACATAAAGAACATTATTTTGTTTATGCAATTTTAATTCTGAGAGTGGGTACGCTATACGTTAAATTTCTTTAGCTGCTTATCTACAGAGTTATGAAGCCGACTTGACCCAGGTAGCATGGCATGTCGGTTGCATGTTAGAGAATTGTTTGCACTTACGCCAACAAATAAATTTATTAAAAAAAATAATTCATCAAACGTAATATTGAAAGTGGAAGTGCAATAGTTTTGAAGTGAACCCACCCACTTATTTCGTATTTAGTCTTCCTGTATCAACATAGGTACTTATTAAATTATCCAACTGCCATTTATAAGTCATTATGATATTTAAACTAAATATAGTGTTAAAATACATAGATAAAATATGAACAAAACTCACCAATAAAATTGACATGTAGCACGGCAAGTACGAGTAATCGGGCGAGGGGTCCACCGCCCTGCGCGTACGCCGCCATTATCCCTCAGCGCGTCACTGACCGATGCGAACTTCCACCACCGCGTATCTCCCATATACACTTTACTCTTCTCATTTTGTTTATGCTGGGCACCACATTTAGAAGCAGAATTTAGTAGACAATCTGCAATAAAAAGAAATCTATGTACCTAATAATATAGCTGATACATACAGCTAACTCCCGATATTGGTAATCGCGATCTAATGATAGACTTTGCTTTGTCTATTGAGATAAATATAAGCTATCAAAGCTTTCAGTACGTACGCAACAAAAAATTGAGTCCGTAATAGGTAACAAACTCATACATACATATCAACAAACAAACATATTTGCTTTTACGTTTATGTGCATACATGGGGCACACTAAAAGTTTTGCACTTCTAGCTAATCGCAACTATTTGAATTTCGAATGTTATATTTTTTTAAACGTTGCAACCTTCTTAGTAATAAAAAAAATAATTGGCGAGAAATCATTGGTCAATTGTTTTTTACCACAAATAAAAGTTCTACGTATGCAACGAAAATGGAAATAAGTCGAAAAGATTTTAGAGCGATGATTTATTATGATTTTAAAAGTTCAAAATGCTTTTGGGAGAGAAGCACCTTGTTTGAGCACCGTGAGGCGAGTTTGAAGGCGTTTGCTGAATTTGAGAGAGGTCGAGTTTCTTTACATGACGAATTTCGTGAAGGGCGGCCTTCAACTGCCGTCAACGAAAATAATGTGGCTACTGTTAAGCGGTTAATTAAAGAAAACCCGCGGATTACCTATGAGACAATTCGAGGACTTTTGGGGATTGGTATGACTCAAATCCAGAAAATTTTACACGAAGAATTGGAAGTTCGGAAACTTTGTTGTCGTTGGATCCCTCATGAACTGACAGCGGAGCAGAAGCGGGCTCGCGTGGAATGGTGCTCACAGATGCTACTGAAGTACGACCACGGACATTCTAATGCTGTTTATGACATTGTCACAGGAGACGAAACGTGGATTTATTGTTTTGAACCCGTAAAAAAAACAGCAATCTTGTGAATGGGTGTTTGAAAATGAGAACAAGCCAACAAAAGTGAGGCATGCGAGAAACGTTGGTAAAAAAATTATCACGTTTTTTTTCTCAGCTACGGATCCCATCTGTACAATTCCACTTGAAGATCAAAAGAGTGTTAATGCCGAGTGGTATTCTACCATTTGTTTACCCAGGCTGTTAGAAAAAGTTCGCGAAAGACGACCTAAAAGCCGCGTTCTCCTACATCATGACAACGCTTCTTCACACACGGCCAACAAAACAAAGTCATTTTTAGCTTCCGAAAAAGTAAACTTGTCACCCATCCTGTGCATAGGCACAGGATGGGTGAAAATACAGAAATCAAAGATTTGATGAGAGGTTTCACTTTTACCAACTCCGAAGTGCTAGTGATAGCGTTCAATCAGCACGTAGAAAACATGCCTTCAGATCTGTAGTCCTCCTGTTCTAAAAAACGGTCGAACCATTTTTTAGAACATGAAAAAATGTTTAAAATGTAAAGGAGAGTATTTTGAAAAGCAATAAATTGTTTTTTTAAGTTACGCAAAACTTATAGTGTGACCTACGTATTATGTGAGTGATTCATTTTATGCTTATCATATTTCAAGTGTTACATTATAAAATGACTCACTTGTACAGATATTCCACAATTTTTTATTGGGAATAGGACCTGACCTGTTTCGTCCTATGGCATCTTCAAAGGTACACTAATTCACTTCACATATTTTATATTACTAGTACACTTCATATACTTAAGTTTATTAAATTAATCGTGAGGCAAACACTGGTCTGCATACTTGATTATAATATAAAACTAATGTGGGTACATATAAATAAAGTTTAGGTCGCAGCATAAGAAATTTACCCAAAAAGTACGGTTTTGCTACCTACCAATCCGTGGAGGCTTGTCATAAGCAATTTGTATTACAGCATTTTGTATTATAAATAATTTGATTAGTCTGTAAGCCTTCCTAGAATAAATAAATTAAATAAATAATTAAATTAGAGTAAATAAAATTGTGATTTTGAACTAAAGCCGTAAATGAAAAGCAGTGCATTGTAGCTAGCAATAGGTTGCTACAGACAAATAAACTATCTCTATTACAATAAATTCCAGTATCTATGCAAGGGGCGGTAAAATATTCGTATTTTTATTTACATTCACCAGAGTATCAGAGAAATAGTCCAATGTTATCTAAAATATGAGACTGTAGGATGGGTACGTGCGCTGGTTTATGAGAATTTGATTTCAAAGATTTGGTATTTCTAATACAAAGATGAATTTTGTGCTCTAAATATTATGCTAAAAATATTTTAATTTTTTTAAATATTCTTGTTACTATTATAAAATAGATGAAAGATAAAAGTTATTAGAAGACTTTGCGTCTTCCTCCTTACCTCTTTCAACCTTAAATCTTTTATATAAAATAACACGATAGAAGGAAGTCTGATTGTAATTCAATATGAAAAGTCCATAAAAATAACACACATTAATTTGTTATTGTTACATTCGTTAATCTGTTCAATTCTGTGCTAATAGAATAAATAGTCAAGTGATACTACAGGTTTTTGTCATTTATTGGCCCTAAGATACGTCCTTGGAGGACCCTCAAAGTTTTTATAGATGGACGGAACCTTTTTGAAGCGAGTCAAACTCACACTAGGCCGGTGATTGTTACTACCCAGTATAATATCAAAATAAGTAGTAAATGTTATTACCCTTAAGGATATAGTTTCGTTCCGTTGCTCGCCACAAAACATAAAAACAAAATGGATATGACAGCGTCTTTGACCTCTGATTCAGTTATGAAACCTAATGTGCATTGCATCACATATTTAGCTAATGGAATATTTTTATCAGACGTTTTGTATCATGGTTTCCTTTGAAACAACTTCTATTTGTTTTGGCAGTAATTCAACTTTGTCGTTACTGCAGAGTGAATTATTTAAACAAAAACGACATCATGTTATGATATATATTTATATGTTCATAGTGATAGATAGTTTAAATATTTACATTATTGAGTAATTGAGTATATTGAGTAATGATTTTATCAACAACCCCCCACGTTTTTGCTAGTTTATTAGATTTGATATACGAGACCTGTAACATAGTTATATACAAGTAAAAATATCTGTTTTTCCATCAAAAAATAATTTCCTAAAAACGGGTTTCGAAATTTAAACTTACATAAAAATTTTAGCTAAATATAAACTCGGGACTAGATATACGAGTATTCTGTTTGTTCTTCAAAAAAATCATGAATTTTCCCAAAAACGGGTTTCGATATTTAAACTTACATTAAAATTTTAGCTGAATGTAAACTCGGGACTAGGAAGCTACTGGCCATAATCGGCTCGATAAGGTAGCTTGGCAATGACATATCGGCGGCACGTACCTCGCTGTGTTTGAGGTGCGATAACGCGCGATCGTCGCGGAAGTTGTAATTAATGCCCGCGTGTATATGGGCTTACACTGCGTTGTTATGTATTAAAGAAATAGCATTACTCTTATTGCATGCATAAAATAATCACGCCTCTTTCTTCGAAGGGGGTTCGCACAGACATATATTATCTATAGGTATATACCTACACCGTGAAGTAACACAGTTTAAAAAACTCTGGACTCAGTTTCGATAACAAAACCGTCTGAAAGTCTTACTTTGAAAAACAAACGCATTTTTTTTTACAAAAATCTTAAAATTAATGTACCTAGTTTCTTTTTTTTTTTTCCGCGGTACGAGGCCGCTGAATTAACGAGACGGTTCTGTTATCGAAACTGGGGCAAATTTTTTTTTGAAAACGGTAGTACTTTCATGGTGTATATACAACGTGTTTCATATTAGTGTGGTCATATCTCAAGGTTGCATTGGGTAGGGCCTAAATAATATATTGCGCGGGGTCTTTAATTAATTTAATAAAATATTGACTTATAATGACGTAGTCGATAAATTTTCCTTTTTATCGATAGCTCATTGAAATGAAGCTCTAAGACTGCACTACAAAATAAACATATGATTAGAATGAACTCTAGATTTGACCTCAAGTAGGTTTGCCAAACAGTGAAATAGATTCGGACAGTCTCGTTGTTACTCAAAATTTTAACCAACAGATAAAGTTACTTTATCAATAGTTATCATACAAAATAGTTTCCGAATCACAACTTGGGGTCAAAATAAAGAGTGCCTACTCAAAGTTATTTTTGAAGTTTTTCTATGAATTTATGTATCACGTGATTGTCGTGAATGTCACAACTCACACGTAATTTGTTGTCAACCTACTCAAATACCAGGAGCAACGCATTTGCTGTCGAAGAAAAGAGAAGAAACATTTATGTTCTTGTCTTCCTTAAATTTACACTTTTTATAAATTGGTTCCGCACAGATATTTAAAATACAACTGCTGTTTGTGTAGAAGTTTATGTTACTGCACTACCATATCGTGAACTCTCTTTCGACTCATTTACCATGAAGTAAATGATCTGCAAGGTGTTTGGTTATTTTTGACCGACTTTAAAAAAGAGTAGGTACTTAGGTTCTCGATTCGTCATGATAATGTGATGCATAAAAGTTCATAAAACATTATCGCTAAAAGTGGCAACTTGTATGGTTGAACGAGGATATCAGAAAAAGTAGGAGGTATTGGTGTCAGTTTCACTAATATGTATCTTAAGGACCCCTAAAAATTACAAAGAGAACCGCCCACTTTTTTGATTGGAGCCGCTTTGAAGAAACTAGGTATCAGTAGCGATGTCGGCATATATCAAAGACGTACACGTCACAACACGTAAATTTTACCGCAAAACCCATATTATTCCGGTGTTGCAAGTTAACGCAATGTTCTTCATAAACGGGGACTTTATTAGCTTTTTTTATGCTGGATATTTGTTCATTTTAGCAATTGGTAATAAATTACTAATCTTAGACTACATGGATAAAGAAAGTCGCTTTTTCCGTCTGTCTGTTCTAATGTATGTTTAGTTCTTGAAAACTACGCAACGGATCTTGAAGCGGTTATTTTTAAATGGGTTTAAGTAGGTTTCGAAATGTATTTACATGCATACTATCATGCGAGCGACGCCGCGCTGGCATTCAACAATTTTATTTTATTTCATAGGTCTTAGGGAAATATCCTGTGTTTATGGTAAATAATAATTATGTTATTATTTATCTCTTAAATTATTTTATACTAGGTACCTACTAGCTTTTTTTCATAAATAAAACTAAGTACCTACTTGGTACTTTTATTAGATTTTTACCAAAATTACGACGTAATTCAAGGAAATAAGACATTGCACTTGGGCAACACTTACAACTATCTAATTTCTTTTCAGTTGCAAGTAAACTTTGATATTAGGCGTACGTAGTAATCTGTGTTAATCGATCATGGCGTATTTAAGTAATAGTGAATATTATGAATGATACTTTGCGTCGGGGCAGCCGATGGCAGTCTGCGTGAAGCTCGTCGCCTTTATCGAGAAAGATTTGTGGACAATAGACTCGAAGGTGAACGGCGGCGATTACCATCTGTGGAGTGCTTCCGAAAAATGGTGAACCGTTTACATGACACTGGTTCTTTCCGTGGTTCCCGCTCAGAAGGCAGACCATCTGTTGTACCACCAGAGCAAGAAGAAAGTATTCTCGAGCATTTTCAATCTAATCGCAGAACAAGTACTCGCCGCGCTGGAATTGTTCTGGGAATGAATCATTTGAGAGTATGGCGCGTGCTAAAAGCAGATGGTCAACATCCGTACCACTTCAGGCACACCCAAGAACTGACACCAGCTGATTTCGTACCACGTCTCAACTTTTGCCAGTGGTACCGAGAGGAAGCACAACGATCCCCTAGTTTCGCGAACCGTATTTTATGGACCGATGAAGCATCTTTTACTCGTGCTGGTATCAGTAACCAACATAACGAACATGTATGGACTCATCAGAACCCACACGCATCTGCAGAAAACAACTTTCAGCATCAGTGGCGTGTTAACATTTGGGCGGGAATAATCGGAGATATTTTAATTGGTCCGTTCGTGCTACCGAGTTCGCTAAACGGTGAAAATTACCTCGCGTTCCTTAGAAACGTCTTAGAACCCGAACTTGAAAACTTGCCTGTAACATTGTACACAAATATGATGTACCAACAAGACGGGGCGCCAGCACATTATGCGAGAGATGTACGGGCGTATTTAGATGAGCGGTTTAACCAGTGGATCGGACGTGGTGGTCCCATACCTTGGCCTCCGAGGTCACCGGATCTCACACCACTTGACTTTTTTTTGTGGGGCTATGTCAAAAACAAAGTGTACAGTGCGTTATGTCTCACGCGTGAAGATATGGAGTCTAAAATATTTGATGCATTTAGCAGTGTAACTCCAGACATGCTGTGTAATGTAACTGCCAGCATGATGCGACGGACCCAACTGTGCATTGATCAAGGCGGCGAACATTTCGAGCCGTTACTTTAGTACCTACTTTTTAGTTTTGTGTTTATTAGAGGTAGGAAGTGTATTTTTTATTAAATTCAATAATGTTTATCTAAGTATCGTGATATTAGTGAGTTAGTTGTGTTTATTGTGGAACACGGTACCTACCTATCTACCAGGATGACATGCACAATGAAATCGGTTAGTTTTTGTTGTTTTAAAGTCCACAACCTATCATTACTACAAAATAGTATTCTGTACCAGGAGCATATGAAATAAGAGTTGTTTACGATTCATCGAAGAGGACTGAACCTTACGAATAAATTTGACCCTAGGTAGTGTTGGGTTTATAAAATATCGATTAAATGAACAAATCAATTAAATTTACATGACACCTTAAAAGTTTTAACTAAACTTGTATTTGCAATTTTGTCCGTGCGTATAGTTAACTCAACGCGCATGTGTAACGAGGGTCAAATATGACCACACTAATATGAAACACGTTGTATATTTTTCTTTTTACAAAATTTTTACCTGTCAGAAATAAAAAAAGTCATAAATCACTATATACGTCCTGCATCCTGGTGCAAAGGTGCCCATGATGCTGGCAGCATTGCCCTGCTGAATGGCAATGGACAGTCTTTGCACCAAGAAAGACCCAGACCGAGTGTCACCGGACCTCTCCCTAATTCTACGTCCTAAGTCTGTGATAAGTAGTTATATTTGTGGGTCGCAGGCAACGAACATTTTACCTCTTAAGTACCGGGAACTTAAAATGTTACCCTGAGTTTCACCTGTAAATCGCCAGATACACTTCTTGCAGCTGAGGTTCCCTTGGGTGTCTAAGATGTCCCACAATCGCTAGACGTCGCCATCGTCGCGATTTACCATCAATTTGGTGTACTTAATATTAAAAAAAAAGATATTTGAAATACCATGTACTATGCCTACTACTGCCAGGAGTAAAAAGTAAATGGTTACATTCTTTGTTCACATTGATTATAGTACGATCTTCAGATAGGTTAGGTACGTTTCCCTACTAAAATATACGAGTACCTAGGTTAGACTACCATAAGGGTAGTATGTATAACCTATGTATATGTTAAAAACATCTTTCCGTATCAAATGAAGTCAGCAAGTATAAAAATCAAACACGATGAGTAAATTCAGTTAAAATCAAACTTGTAAGTGAGAATTGGCACAATGTACTCAAATTAATGAACGAACTGAAAACACATTTTGCTTTCGGCAAATTACCAGTTCATTTGTAAGAGTAGTAATTATGTAAAGGCGTAATCAGTGCACGGTTGACCGTAACTATGATCTCTGATTCGACATGGCTGCTGCAAATTATATTGTTTTAGGCACTATCAATAGGTAGTTTTGGGTATTTACATTATGCTGCATTTAATAGAATAATAAAACATTTGCAGACTTTCAGAAAAAAGATGAAGTATCAGTTAACATATATACGAGTATGTATGTATTTAGAAATATATAAGTATGTTTATTAGTTGTTTAGAACCCATAACACAAGCTTAATTAGCTTAATTTGGGCTAGATGACGTCGTGTGAGAATGTCCAATAACAAGTCAAAATTAAATTTAAAATTTAAAAAACCCCCGACTCACAAAAAAAGTGATGTATAAGTTATGACCTTTCATTTTATACCCAACACGGGTATATTTAAACACATTCAATTTTTCATCACCACTTTCACCCCTCATATCTTTGAAATGGCTTAACCGATTTTTATAAAACATAGCTAAGAACACTCTCCCCTAACCCATCTTTCAAACAAAAGAAACAGAATCAAAATCGGTTCATCCGTTTGGGAGCTACGATGCCACAGACAGACTTACAAACACACACACACACACACACACACAGCCACACACACGTCAAACTTATAACACCCCGTTCGGGTTTCCGTCGGGGGTTAAAAATAAATAGTCAATTGGTAGAACGTTCCTCTTGGAAAGGTAACAGTCACTTGTTCGAGTTGTAACGGATCTCTTCTCACACGAGTAGATCCGTATGATAAATTATGTCTGCAAAGCTAATTCTTCTTGAAGAAGACCTTCAAATTGGAAACACAAAATAAAGAATAATAAGATTAGATTGTTTTAATTCCCTTTTAAAAAATATCATTCTTAATTGAATAAATCTCATTTTGATATGATAAAAATTATTTATAACTGCCATCTTCTGGCAATTAACAATGCCATTTAAAAATCAATGTCGGGATACACTATATTCTCTAAGCAAATAGTACTTATCAATAGATGGCGCTAATTATAAATTTTAAATGAATCAATTTATTAATTTTTAATAATTTACTTATTTTCAGCATGTCTAGTTATTAAACGTAAGTATAAGTAAGACACAGTACCTTAGGGGTGGTTTAGTTCATTAGTTATCACTTTACAGCCAATGTAGAAGTAGAATTCATGAATCTGGAAATGCATATATTAGTTAGGAAAGAAGTTAAGATTTATATTGAATATTGATTGTGCCAGTACCTAGGACTACTATTCAAAATATCACATTAAAATTCCATTTAATAATAAAGTTATGGTCAAAAATATGAAAGTATTGAATAGAAAAGACTGTCAATTTAGTCAAACTTAGACCCTAGGTATAATTTTGAATACAAGTTATGATTGATGTATGTATCTATTAAATAAGTAAATATATACTATGTATTATGTAAATTCAATTAGAATACCAAGTACAAACTAAGTTATGTAGTAGAAACATTGAATCCCAAACATTCAAAATTCAGGATAAGTAAGCTATAAAAATATCTTAAAATTTCACATTTAACCAAAATAATATGCTAAAAATGAGATAAATTCTACTCCTATAAGTTCATGAGGTATCACTGTTAGTTATAAACATGAGTTTGCTTATGAATTGAGAAATTCACATTATACTTAAAAATATTGGTCCAGTAACTTAGTGAAAATTCAATCTGTTAAAACTATGCTAATGCCTGTAATTATTATGAACTACTAATATATCTGAGGAATGTAGACTACATATAAACTAGAATATAGCAGGGAAGTAGGAAATATTAGGAGTTTAGTGGTAGAAAATAAAGATTAATTTACCAAAATTTTACCAATTCATTACAATTGTTTCTTCAAATTTGAGGTGTCCCATGATGAAGAATGACAAGTTCTTATAAGTAGAAGCTATGTAGATATCAGAATAATAGGTAGAAGCCAGATAAACATTAATTTAGATGGAAAATTTAGATTACCAAAATTAATAACTTCAATACAGATTAAAATGTTACAAAATTGTATTGTTAGAATACATCATAGAGCCTTATATTCTTAGAAGTGGTTGAAATACATATCACAGTCACACCGTATGGACAACGAACTGACGGATGATTTCTAGGGTTGAAGCGTGTAATCTGATGAATATGCGTAAAATTTATGGTAAAATTTGTCTAAGGGCTTGGAATGCGTACATGAACTATAAAGTAAGGATAAATTCATGATTCAGTGTAACGGTCGTAAGACAAGCGTCCAATTTGTTCAGATTGTGGATGTGTAGGTGCGATAAATCCAGTGTAGTTTATAGACATCCAGCGTTATTTAAATGTTCTATATTGTCCTGGTAGTGCGTACAACATTCTAGGTACATTCTAGTTCAATGATTGTGACAGCATAATCGAATCTCCAGTGTCAATTCTAATTAGGTCCGTTAGTGTGTATAGTAATGACTAAATAAACACTACTTAGCCAATTTTAGTGAGATAATCCTGATGAGATCGTCTTGAATCGAAGTAGGAAGCGCGGCAGGAACTACCCGTAAATAATGGTCATATTATCATACTTACTACATACTATCTACCTATCTACCTTCCTTCCTACCTACCTAACTAATTAATATTGTGAACTGAAAAATTGTGTCCGAAATTGAATATAATTACAATACTGATTCTAATATCTTTATTGTATATTACCTACATACATATTATATTTCATACCGTTGCTTGACCACCCTGAACTAGCCAGCGAATAACCTGAGGTATATGAACAGAGTCATAAACCATTAGGAGGTTTGATCTGAATTACATACACACTTTAGTGTACCACATTTCGCCATATCACTTCCGTAATGATTGGTAATCCTCGTCCGTTGTCAGAAACGCCTAAGGTGAGGTTGCCTATAACAAATTATATTAGCATGCATTAATGTACCTACATTTCGCTATATCATTCAGGTAATGATTGGTAATCCTCGTCCGTAGTCAGAAGCACCTAGATGAGGTTGACACAAATTATGTTAGCATACTTGAGTGTACCTATATTTCGCCAAATCATTCATGCAATGATTGGTAAAACCAGTCCATTGTCGGAGCTACGCCTAGGATGGCATAAACTAAATTAATTTATATTAGTAACCTTTACTGTGTGATACCAAATTATATATTTGGTGAATCATGGTAATAGGTGAGGTAACTTGGTTCATAAGCCTGTGGGAATTCCTTCTTGAATTCATCTCGCATACCTTTATTATTGAAACCGCTAATGGAATGATAGTATCAGAATAATACTACCCCCTATGTGTTTTATTATAAGAATTTCCAATTTTGTAAGATTTTGGATAGCGGATGGTTTGAGATGGAAGCATTTTAATCTTGGGTTAAATTGTTTCCTGGTATGCTGAACAAGCTTCAGTTGATATACATGAAGATGTAGCTGTATTTGCTCATCTCAGAAATCGATTAAATCTTGGTCTACTAAGCGTTTGGCGCTTGCATATTTTCAAGGTTATAACATACCTGGGTATCCTCCAGTCTACTCGGAGCCATGTCTCACCAGAGGAGATTGGAATTTATAAGAGAAGCCTAAGTAGTTCTAACAGCCTGGTTCGTTTAGAACTCCGATATCCAAGTCAGACTAGCTTGATATTACTTGGCACAACAATGGAATATTGAGTTACCCACCCAACTTACCCACTCCTTATAGTACTTATTCTGATCTATCCGTAGAATGTAAATAATAATTACATAATACAATTCAAGGAGGCTATTCTACATAGGTGAAGGTAATTATTCAATAAATACTCTACAATAAATATGGTTGTTTTATTATACCTACTTTACATACATTTATATATACATTTGCTTGACCACAATGGGGGTCAAGCAAATGTATAAACTATAATCATAAAACCCATACTTACTTATCCCTTCATCCTATATTAATCCTACTCGGGTTACCAGAAGCTAATTCTTAAATAATTGTATCTATCTGCTAAAATAGTTCAGAATGGATTTATGTTACATTAATGATAACTATCTTGATGTATATCTGAGTGTTTGTGGTACAGACATTCATATGATTACAACTTCAACCACTTTGCTGGCATGGTTGCAACTTGGCTTACCGATGGTCCGGACTCTCTTGGCCTAAGGTCAAGATGAGATAGACTGTATCGTGTTTATATATTATATATTATGTGTATTGCTGATTGTATTTCATGGGCAGCCCTTGTGAATTTGAGCACTGCTCCGGACTCACTGGATTTCCTTGACTGGACCAGATTGAGATAGAGTTGATGTATCATTGGATCAGGGTTTCTACGGTAGATGTATCCTCGGATCTTCTACAATTCGTCATTTTATAAATCATGAGACTGTTTGTATGAACATGATCTCAGATATACCAATAAGCTTTGGAGGTTCTTGCCAAGCATAACTCCTAGCTAAACTATTATGGCTATCACTGGGTATACTTACCTATTGATAATATTAACATCAATATTGTGGATTTGGAACTCGTTCTAATCCCTATTACTTTCGTGATCAGCTGTTCAAGCTGTTTCATCACCCAAAAAAAAATACTTTCAAGAGAGGAAATGTTGTATGGATTGTTTCTCATTCGTCTTCCGCGTGGCTGGGGCGGAGAAGACACCTTTTCCAACCCCACATTTATACCTAATTACCTACTGTCCATTACCCCCCCTAATTATCATGACCATTCGGTAAACATTTAATTATTGCAACTAGTCTGTATTAACATACAGACTAGTTGCAATAATTAACCATCCCTAGGTTCTATAATAACCACTATAATTCACTATCTCATTATAAATAAATAGGTACTCCCTTGTTGATAAAGCTTTAATAATTTATTACAGTAATCTAGAATATTATTATCAATATTAATGTCACTTTTAGGTTATGTACACAATTGACACTAAAATACCTTTCATCTATTACTGATAGGACAATCTGAGTTACTAGAACAACTTATTTAGGTTTGAAATTAGAAGCACTATTTAGGTCTTACATTATAGTTCTGAGCGCATAATCACAAAAAAGAATCCGGTTTGCTATGACACAACGTAGAGTCCTACCACTAATCACTAGACGATCGATCACTTTGGCCAATCTTCAGTAAAGTTTCATATTAGAAGTACATTATAGGTATTCTAAATGGAACCATTTAGTTGATATACTATCATCTTATCAGATAGAATAGTATAATCATTTTAGACGATTATAATGCAGCTTTCCATGTATTTCAGATTCTCCGTCCAGAAAAAAATAAATTATAATCCATGTTCAAATTATTCTAGATATAATTCCTTTCATATTCTAGGCTTTCCTTCTTCTTAGTCTTTCTTTCTTCTGTATATATATAGTCCTTTCCTTTCTTTCTTCCCTCTTAGTTTAGAGTTATATATATAGATATTTATAGTTATAGTTTAGTACGGGGGTTTTTTACAGAGTCCAGCCTAAGACAAGTGTCTTTGTGATTCATATTGTACAAAAAACATGAGAATGAAAATACGTTTAATTTCTACACAGAAATTACGCATCTACCTACATTATAATAAAAAAAAAAAAAAAATTTAAAACAATGTTTTTTTTTAATTTTAGTCATCATGTTTTAAAGTAACAATTGCTGCTTAACACCTACAGACCTAAATAATCGATATCCTAATACTCGTAGAAATAGTGTAAGGTTTTTTTTCAAAACGTCCCGGTTCAATTACCGAGATACACAATTTTTTTTAATCTGTGAATGCAGTTTTTATTTTTATTAAATCCGATGACATGGTTCAAGAACAGATCTTAGTATGTCTTATACATGGGGCACGCTAAAAGTTTTGCACTTCTAGCTAATCGGAACTATTTGAATGTCGAATGTAATTTTTTGTAGAAACTGCCAGGCTGGTTTATTTTAGCTATTTTCACAGTGTCATGTCGTATGGAATTTTACTGTGGGGCAAAGCAGCTGATATAGAGATAATTTTTATACTCCAAAAGCGAGCTATACGTGCGATTTATAAACTGAATGCACGAGTTTCTCTTAGAGAAAGATTTAAAGAAATAGGCATTTTAACAGTTGCATCACCATATATATAGACGAATATTATGTTCGTTAAACAGAATATAAATTTATACAGTATGAACAGTGACATACATGCAATAAATACTAGAAATGAGCATAAATTGGTTGCAACGTATTATCGTTTACAGAAGGTTCATGACTCCTTTGCAGGATTTGGTGTGCGTTTTTATAACAAAATTCCTCTAAACATTATGAACCTTCCTTTGAATAAATTCAAAGTGTCTGTTAAGACACACCTCCTAAAAAAGGCATATTATACTATTAAAGATTATCTAAACGATACAGAGAAATGGCAATGAGTTGCTTGCTCATCACTCGAGCTACTAACATAGGGACTACTTCTGTTTGAAATGTTGTTTTATTGCTGAAACTCACTTATTTATTATTATGATATTGTAAGGTACTTTGAGATTATGTGGCACCATTAACTAGTATTTGACTTTTTTTGTGAATAACAGAGATCCATAATTTTTAAGTTCACTTGGTCCACACATGGTCACGTACTGCCCTTACCCTCTTTTTATTGTTGTAACAGAATCATTGTATTTATTGGCGAATAAAAAGAGTGGCCGTGAGTTTTTCTTGCCAAGTTCTTTCCTCACAGGCTCTACCTATTGCCTTGCGAATCTGGCGGTAAATGTAAATGTAGAAGCATTTTCTTTTTTTGACGTTCATAAGTGTTACTTTGCGACCTACATGAATAAAGATATTTTGATTATGATTTAGATTTAGATTTTTTATGATTTTAAAAGTTCTCTCTCTCTCCGCAAGACTGTGCCGCTCGTCTTCAAAATGGTTTTGGGAGAGAAGCACCTTATTTAAGCACTGTGAGACGATGGTTTGCTGAATTTGTGAGAGGTCGATTTTCTTGACATGACGAATTTCGTGAAGAGCGGCCTTCAACTGCCGTCAACGAAAATAATGTGGCTACTGTTAATTATGTTGATTGGGGCAGGTAGGTACACCGTTTGCAGACGAAGTTACCTGGCGTTTAGTCTTTATTTGGTAGGTACTGGACAGTTAAGCGGTTAATTGAAGAAAACCCGCGGATTACCTATGAGACAATTCGAGGACTATTGGGGATTGGTATGAGTCAAATCCAGAAAATTTTACACGAAGAATTGAAAGTTCGAAAACTTTTTTGCCGTTGGATCCCTCATGAACTAACAGCGGAGCAGAAGCGGGCTCGCGTGGAATGGTGCTCACAGATGCTACTGAAGTACGACCACGGACATTCTAATGCTGTTTATGACATTGTCACAGGAGATGAAACGTGGATTTATTGTTTTGAACCCTAAAAAAAACAGCAATCTCGTGAATGGGTGTTTGAAAATGAGAACAAGCTAACAAAAGTGAGGCAGGCGAGAAACGTTGGTAAAAAATGATCGCGTTTTATTCTCTCTCAGCTACGGGTCCCATCTGTACAATTCCACTTGAAGATCAAAAGAGTGTTAATGCCGAGTAAAGCCTACGTATTCAGACTTTTCCATACTGACCCATTTGAATATTACACCCTTTTTTTAATTTTAGGCCGTGGCCTCTCTCACGTCTGTTGCCGGGCATCTCTGGTTCGCACGCAGAAGGTATTTCCAGTGGCGCCCAGCGGACTTTGACCACATTTGTGAATATTACACCCTGCATAACCTATCTAATCTCCGTTAGTATAAATAAACGTGACGTGTTTCAAATAATACTAGGACATACCTGAATACCAGAATAAAGTTATATTTTACACCAATATGTTGAATAGAATGTAGTAAAATAGAATGTACGAACAGTTTAGTTTGCAAAGGAATTCCAAAATGTTCATTCTATCTACATAGCAGTCGACATAATTTCTCACGTCTGGCAAAAGTTTTTGAATATAAACGCACACACCAATAGGGTTATTACCTTAACCGTGGGATATTTGCATGTCATTCGTCAGAGTTGTCCGGTAATTAACGATGACATGGACAGCGGCGGCCTAATGAATAGCGGGTGTAACATGTCGTACAAAAACTCGACCGTCATACAACACCCAGCGACTATCGACTGATAAGGCGCGGCGTGCCTGCGAGCGGGTGATACGGGTTTGTGGACATCCCAATCCAAACAAGCCTTAAAACAAGCAGGATGAAAAATGGATTGGTGATTTAAAATGAGGCGTGAAATTTGTTTTGTCTACTACAGTAGGTAACGTACTAGGGCTCAATAGGGCTTTTTTTAATTTGCCACTCTGTTAACGCCATTATAATAATAATGATTGTCTCTTTATACATAATGACATAATATTGTAATAATTGTCGAATGTTGTAAAAATGCCGTGACCCATCCGGCGAAAGACAATGTAACCTTAGACAGTTAAGAAAACCCATGTCAACCATGTTTCAGCTGAATAAATTTTAATGTCTATTTCTTCTTCTTCATCTCAAATATGATGAGTATTTAGTACGAATGTAAACAGAAACAGGTTTATTTTAAGTATCATTTAACGTGTAAATCTAAAATACTCGTAGTTTGACCTAGGTACGTCCGTAACCTAGGCCAAATTTCTATTTCAACGGCCTGTGTGAGATCTGCGACCATTAAAACTGACGTAAACCCACTCTTTAACATTATACCTACCTACTAGTATTAAATGATTACTAGTAGGTACTAAGGTAATGCTAGTAGGTACAGTACCCGTCCGTAAACAGTAAACAGTCCGTCAGTAAACAGTCCGGTATCTATTAGGAGCTGTTAAAACCATTATGATTTGCTATTTTAATAATTATTTTTATTCTTTGTATAAAATACACCAATTTCTCTATAAGTGTTGGCTTTAGGTTTCGGGTAAAATAAAAAAACATGTTCACATTATGACTGACTAAACGTCACATAGGTAGTGTGCTACAGAGACAATGCTCTACGAAGCTGAAATTAGCCGATTGTCTCTTTCCAAAGGTCGATGTGCAATATTTATCGCCGTAAGAAAATATAGTGAGTAATTACCTATATTAACATTTATTTTTCATCTCTCATGCTCTGAAAGTGGGTTATTGTTTATCTGATATGCGGGTTGAAAGTGATAGATATCGGCCCTAGGGCGGAAAAGTTAAAAAAAATATCGGTACATCTTGAGGCGAATGCAAAAAAAGTATACAGCCACAGTTCGATTAAGTCAATACAACATTCTCGTTTTTTAAATAAAATAAAACGTAAATAGGACAAACAATAATTATTTGGATAGTATTACCTTAAAATACTGACACTTTGGCGCGGTAATAAAAAAGTTAATATGTTATTTGAAACTCCGACTAAAGCGCTCACAACAGTGCGCGTCAAATCATTAAAAAAAATTGCAGAAAAGGCGGGAAGTACAATACCTCCTACTTATGATAGTGATCAACCTCTTGTGTAGTTTGTGAATTTCATTCGATAACCATTAAAATTACAAAATGAGTACATCAAGCGATTCTGAGATGGATTTAACTCCGGATTCAATAAGAAAACAGGCTCAAACTATAGCCGAAAACCTCCTGCCGCGAAATTCCAAAGAAATATATTTAAAATCCTATTGTGATTTCAAAAATAGGCGAAAAAAGGAGTTAAATCCTTTTCAGAAAGTGTTTTACTGACATACTTCAGCGAATTGGCTCAAAAACTTCAAGCATCCACTCTATGGAGCGTGTACTCAATGCTAAAAACGACTTTGATTACAAAACACAATATCAACATAAAGGACTACACCAAGTTAACTGCTTTCCTGAAAAGGCAATCAGATAATTTTCAAAGCAAGAAGTCGAAAGTTTTCACTGGAGAGGAGGTGGAAACGTTCTTGAATCAAGCGCCTGACGAAATTCATTTAGCCAGGAAGGTATGTAAAATTTGTATTCCTAACTGTGTGTGAATATCATGAAATTTCACTCACATTACTTACATAATATAAAGTCACTTCCGGCCGTATGTATGCTTAGATCTTTAAAACTACGCAACGGATTTAGATGCGGTTTTCACCAATGAATAAAGTGGTTCTCGTGGAAGGTTTTAGTGTACATAATTTATCAAGCGGGCGAAACCGAAGGCATCCACTAGTAGAATATACTACTTATAGCATAAGATTGTTTTACATAATTCGTTTTCAAGGGTTACCTAACTACCTATCAATAAAGTAAAATAGTAATTGTTTTTACTAATTACGTCATTAGGTATTGTTGCACTCATAGGTACATATAACTATTGATAGTCTGAATTAATGACATAAATATTTCTATTCCAGATCGCGCTCATCTTGGGCATTAGTGGGGCGTGTAGAACTAACGAACTGACAACACTCACCGTGGATAATGTACAGAAATATGGTGAATTACTTTTGATTAAATTAACGAACACAAGACAAAAATCGACCGTACATTCGTGGTGCGTGAAGAATTTGCTGAGTTAGTGGCAAAATATCAAGAACTTCGTCCCGAGACAAATCGATTTTTCATCAACTACCAGAAAGGTAGATGTCTTAGGCAGATAGGAAAAAATAAAATCTCAAGTATGCCTAAGGAGATTGCAACCTACCTCAAATTGGAATCTCCGCATCTTTATACGGGACACTGTTTTCGGCAAACTTCAGCAACATTATTAGCCGATGCTGGGGCCGACATTACAGTGCTGAAAAGGCACGGTGGATGGAAGTCGAGTACGGTAGCCGAGAGTTACATTGAGAACTCGGTCCAAAACAAAATGAAAATTTCAAAAAAAGTAACCGACACTATCAATTTACGCCCCAGTTCGCCTCAACCAGGTACATCAAAAGAACAGGTCCAACAGCGGGAGGAAGCAGCGCCCACTTCTGTTGAAGTTCGTCAACAGGCTTCTCCGACCTTCACGGATGTACCAGGTACTCAAACCTCACAAACTAATATAAATATACCAGGAAAATCCCTTACACTAACAATATCAAACTGTCAAAATTTTACAATAAACTTTAAGTAGACGTAACATTTGAGTAGTAGAAGTAACATTTAATAAGAAGTAACATTTCCATAAATACACGTCATTAAATATTTTATAATTTTGTTATTTGACTTTATTTGCTTTCCTCGTATTCGAAATGAAAAGTAGAGTGTTTAACTCGGGTGAGGCCACCAATTTCTGTCTCGAACTGTTAGCGCTCTCACTACGTTCGAATGCCAAAATATCTCGTCAGAAATGGGTGGCTTTCATCCCTTGGTTAACCATCTACTATTATCGATGCTGATATTATAAATGCGAAAGTTACTCTGCATTTTTTATATGTATAAATTTGATGAACGATAAGTACCTATATTCTGGAGAGGGATAAAGAACAGACTTTTTTTTTTTTTTTTTTTTTTTTTTTTTTTTTTTAGTTCCGCGACCAAGGCCGCGGCCGCTTCAACGTCCGTTGCCGGGCGTCTCTGGTTACAAGCAGAACGTATTTCCAGTGGCGCCCGGCGGACTTTGACCACCTCTGTGGTCTCTGCGGGGGGTTGGGTCGGGATGACAATCCCGCGTCGTTGGGGTAGGGTTTTATCCCGCGTCAATGAGTGAATCTGGTTGCGTGCTATGGGGCAAAGGCCCCGCAGCACGCAACCCTTCTAGCCTGCTTCTGTAAGGACGACGGGTGGCGATCCCGCCGTCCTCAGGCCCCGATCATGGAGGTCGATGGTCTTGGGCGTAGATGAGTCTGCGGCGGCCTCGCCGCTGACTACGGAACTCGGCGGGGAGGGCACGCTCCCTCTCCCTCTCGGCCGCCTCCTTCGCGAGCACGACTTGCTCGCAGAAGGACACGGCCGCGTTCCACCTACTCCCGCTGGAGACCATGGCTTGAAGCATGGTCTCCAGCGAGAGGGTATCCACGCCCAGACCCACTACGAGGTCCCGGCGCTGACTCGCCCACGCTGAGCACTCCACCAACGTGTGGAGTGCGGTGTCGTCGTCGGAAACCTCGCAGTGTTGACACCGGGGTGTGACCTCACGATGGATGCGAAACAGATAGCTACCGAAGCATCCATGCCCGGTAACGATCTGCGTCGCACGATACGTGAGGTCACCATGCTGCCTCTGCAGCCAATCGTCCATGATCGGTCTCACCGCCGCGATGATGGTGGCACCCCACTTGGGTTGCTCAAGTCGCACCCTCCATGACTCCATGAGATCCTGGCGGAGTTGGGACCGCCGGTCATCGATTTCTCGAGACGCAGGCCTGTGGTCCCGCTCCAGCGCCTCCTTGCGCCATTGGAACAATGACGCAAGGGCTCTCGCTTCCAGGTCCCATGGAGGGGTCCCGGCTAGGAGACATGCAGCCTCTCCGGAGATCGTGCGGTAGCCCCTTATTGTTTTGACGGCCAAGGTCCTCAACGGTCTGTTAAGGAGCGTTGAGTTGTTGGCCGTCAACCGCGCCGCCCATACGGGAGCCCCGTATAGGGCCATACTCCGCACGATCCCCAGGTACAGTCTCCTGCAGGAAGCGTTGGGTCCCTTTAGGTTGGGCATCAGTCGCGAAAGCGCGACCGATGCCTGTGTCACCTTGGGGACCAAACTTCGGAAATGTGGTCCGAAGTTCCATCGGCTATCAAGTACGATCCCTAGATACTTCATCGAGGGCTTGATGCCGATGCTAACGCCTCCCACATTTATGCTGGAACCTTCAGGTGGACCGTTCCGAGGTCTGTGAAAACACAGAACCTCGGACTTGTGCAAGGCCACCTCCAGTCCCAGCCGCCGTATCCGACCCACGACTTGAGCAACACCCGTCGTGACCTTGAGTGCTGCCTCCTGGTACGTTGCACCCCGCGCCGTGACGAGGGTATCGTCGGCGTAGCACGTTACGCCGACGCCCTCAGGCAACGCACCCCGCAGCACCCAGTCGTAGCCGATGTTCCACAGAAGCGGCCCCAGGACCGACCCCTGCGGAACACCGCACGACACATCTCGCCGAGCTGGCCCGAGCCAGCTGGGGAAAGCTATGGCCCTCTCCGAGAGATAGGCCCCGACAATACGACGGAGGTAGAGAGGCGTTTCGTGATACACGAGCGCCTCCCTAACGCAGCTCCATGGCAAGGTGTTGAACGCGTTGGCGATGTCTAGAGACACCGCCACCACCACCTTGCCCTGTGAGACTGCTTCCTCCGTCAGGCTCTTGACGCGCATGATCGCGCTCACGGTGGAGCGTCCCCGACGGAAACCGTACTGGTTGTCCGCCAGGTCTGGCCCCACCGTCGAGAGATGCTCGACGAGGCGTTCCGCGATAATTCGCTCAAAGAGCTTACACACCTCGTCGAGCAACACGATCGGCCGGTATCCGGACGGTGAGTCCACCGGCCGCCCCGCCTTACGAATCAGGACCAGTTTCCCCGTCCTCCACACCTTGGGAAACTGGCCCCTTTCGAGGCATGCGCTAAAGAGCCCCATCAGTCGAGGCCCGAGTTCTTCGAGGGCCAGGACCCATGCACGGCCAGGAATGCCGTCGGGTCCGGGGGCAGTGATTTTCCGGCGTTTAAGCCGGAGCACTGCCGCACCTAGCTCCCCCACCCTGACTTCGGGTACGTCGTCTTCACTGATGCTATTCGCGTCGGGCAGAGACGGAGCCATGCGCGGAGGGACGTGTTCCTCCGCGCTCGTCGGAAACAGGGAGCCCATGACCCGCTCCAGCTGCTGCGGCTGGAGACTCTGGGTCAGTGGGGGCGCCCTAGGTCGGAGTTTCTCCCTGACCTGTAGGTACGGGCGCCCCCATGGGTTCTGCTGCAGGGTCTCCAGGAGCTCCTCGCGGGCCGCCGTCTTGGCCCGCTTTATTGTCTCCTGGAGATTACCTTTAGCCTCCCTGTAAGCCTGATAAAGCTCCGCCTCTCGGGTTGCCGCGTCGTCTGGGCGGCGATGCCTCCGGCGAAACCTGGTGTACTGGCGGCGGGCGGAGATGCATGCTGCGCGCAGCTGTGCAATCTCCGGCGACCACCAGTACACCTGCTTCCTTGCCGGTCTGGGTGTAACCCTAGGCATCGCCGCATCACAGATTTGCGACATGGCTCTCCTGAACCACTCCGCCTCGGCATCCACATCGGCAGGCCGGTCCGGTGCCGGAATCCAGGCCTGCACGATGGATGCCTCCAGGAGAGCCTCCCGATCCAGATGGTGAAGTGCCCAACGCGGATCCGGGGGATTTTCTACCGGCTGTGGGAGGTCAGGTGGGGGGACGACATCGAATCGGATGTACCGATGGTCCGAGTGCGTCTCCTCACCCTCCTCCACGTGCCAGCCAGTAATACGGGCGGCGAGGGCAGAGGTCGCGAACGATACGTCCACGACCGAGCTGGTCCCCCGCCGCCAGAAGGTGGCGACATTCCCCCGGTTGAGGACCTCCAGACCACGTGTTCTGGTCCAGTCCTCAAGAAGCCTCCCCTTGTCCCTGGTTTCCCGGGAGCCCCACGCCTCACTCCAGGCGTTGAAGTCTCCCAGGAGCAGGACAGGGCGAGGACGGCACGCAGCGAAGACGACTTCGAGCTCAGTGAGCCATAGCTCAAACTGAGTCTCGTCCAGTGTCGGCGAGATGTAGGTGGCCACGACTGCCAACCCATCATATTCCGCCGCAACACACCCGCGGCCCCTTGCAATGATAGCAAGGCGCGAGTTGTCTGCGGCGGACCCCCCGAAGATAAAACAGGCCGAGCCGTCCTCGTCCACCGGGCTTCCCGGGTGGACGTAGTACGGCTCGGCGACCACGGCCAAGTTTATGGACCACTGCCGGATGCTCTGGTACAGAAGATCCTGAGCAGCGCGGCAGCGGTTCAAATTCACTTGCAGGATGCGGATATGGGCGTCAGACATTAATGGACGTCCATATCAGCATCCCGCCGAGAAACATCTGGCCGTGCAGTAGCGGCACCCCCACCGCTCTCAGCGGACGGACGAGGCTTTGGCCTCGAGGCGGCGCAGGTTGTGCTGCCGACCCGGTGGTCCGCAGTTTTGCCCTCCGCCTCGCATCTAAAGCAGCGAGGCGGGGCATCACAGGCACTTGCCTTGTGACCGGGCCGGCTGCAGCGGAAGCATCGATCGCCCACGGTGACTTCCGCTGTGCACTGCACTCCGACGTGCCCCACCACCATGCACCGGAAACATCTAGTTTCCCGGGCACGAAGGAGGTGCACCTGCGCCTTTAGGAAGCCCCCTACGAGGAGGCTTCGTCCGTCCGTCACTTTCAGTGCCGCCGCGACGGGGCACTGGACGACTGTCATCCCATGACCAGTGGTGCCGAAGGAGATGTCTCCAGCCTTCACCTGGTCACGGGGGCAGCCGCCCGCCTCCACGACGGCGGAGATTACTTCCTCCGTCGTGGCCGCGTCATCCAGACCCGTGATGCGCAATGCAGCGCATTTGGTGGGCCTGGTGACGCGGACGGCTTCTGCGTCCAGCGCGTCCCTAAGCTGCGCTGCTAGGGCGTCAGCTTTAGGGCCGCTGGAGGCGCCGGAGACCTCGAGGAGGCGAGCCCCGGTGCGTGTCGTCTTGCACCGGAGACCCCCCTGGATATCGAGGGCTGAGAGGTTGACTGAGGACTTCACGGTCCTCAGGACATCAGCGTACCCCACACCCCTCTCCACACCCTCCGTCGTCACCGTAAGGACGACGGCTGTGGAGCGAGGAGCGCGGGGCCTCTTCGGCGCCTTCGCCGCGGCGGCTTTGGCCACTTTCTTGGCCGCTTTCTTGGCGGCCTTCGTCTTCCTCTTCTTGGCCCCCACTACCTCCCATCCCTCCCGTCCGGAGGGATGTAAAGGAGCAGCGGGAGCGTTAGAGGAAGAGGAGGCGGCAGGGGTGCCGCTCTTCTTGCCGCGCCCCTTCGCCTTCCGCGCCTGGGCCGCGGTCTCGGCCGGCAACCGGTACGCTGGAGCGGACTGGGGCGGAGCGGGGCGGTGGACAGCGGGTGTGCCGCTTGGTCCTGGAGCGGGAGAACCGCCAACAGCCGCCGCGTATGAGAACGCGGGACGTGCTAGCGGAGGGCGGTACGCCCGGTCCTCCAGGACGGCGAGGCGCCTCTCGATCGCCGTCAGGACCTGTACCATAGTCGGCACAGGCTGTGGCGGCGATCCGGGCGCCGTGTTGGGCGCCGTGGTGGGCGCCATGGTGGGCGCCTTAGTGGGCGCCTTGGTGGGCGCCTTGGTGGACGCCGTGGTTGGCGCCGTGGCGGGCGCCTTGGTGGGCGCCGTGGTGGGCGCCGTGGGTGGCGCCGTCTTCGGCGCTGGTCCAGCCGTCGGAGGAGGAGGCGGCAGCATGGGACCGGGAGGCGCCTTGACCACCTTGGTCAAGTCAGCGACCTCCCGCCACAGGTCATCCATCTGCTTCCTGGAAGCAGCGAGCTCCGCCTCCAGGCTCGTCACCTGCTTCCGGAGCCTCGCCTCCTCCTTGGTGACGCTCCGCGCGAGGAGCTTGTTGAGGGAAGATTGGGCTTCATCCACCAGTGAAGCCACAATCTTCTTCCTCCCCGCCACGTTCCTGTTGCCCCGCATGGCCGCGTTCATGCGGGCAAAAACGCTCATAAGCTCCCGCGCGGGCGGCCCACCGATTTCCCGGCGACTTCGCTGGGACAGTTGGACCGAGGACGGAGGAGGAGTTGGCGGCCGCCTTCTGTACGCGTCTAGACGCGTACGCACCGTCTTCACCGGCACCTCCTCCTCCGAATCACTGGAGAGGAGGGACCCCCACCCGGAGCAGCTGGTGCTACGGTCGCGCGGCGGCCCCCCCTTCTCCTCGAGGGTCCTCTTCTTCGTCCCAGAAGAGCGGCCCTTCTTCTTCACACTGCTGGGAGCTGACCCATCGTCAGTCCCAGCAGCATCAGTTCCTTGGGGCGTCGACATCGCGCTGCAACTAGGCGGCGCGGTGCGAGCCCCCAAATCCATAGGCATCAGTATCAAGTTTGAGTGCGCAATGTCGTCGGTTGACACTGCCCGTGAAAGGGCAGTGTCGGGACCGGAGGTATCTTCGATGTTATCCATAGCAGGAAAATCGCAAAAAATTTGGCCAATCACAAGTTCAGACTAAATACGTTCGGTCACCCAACTTGCCACTGCGTTACCGTGGTCAAGTTGGGGTCCAGGGCGGACGGCGAGGACGTAGTATCTAATCACTTGGGGCCCCGCCCCTAAAGAACAGACTACGTTGCGATTGCAACTAAGCAGTGGCCTTTATTTAGTTCGTAAGAAAAATATAATTGAACCTGACTAATGGATGTGTACGTTTTACTTGAAAATCTATGGGATATACAGTGGCAATTCTGTTTTAGTGAATTTACTTTAACATAATGTGTGCGTTTTTTTTTCTTTCAATACCGCGAGACCGCGGCCGCTCCCATGTCCATTGCTGCAGGCGTCTCTGGTGACACTAAAGGCATTTCCAGTGGCGCCCGGCGGACTTTGGCCACCCGTGTGGCCTCTTCGGGGGTTTGGTCGGAATGAAAATCCCGCGTCGTTCGGATTGGGTTTTTGTTGGTGAGTGAATCTGGTAGCGTGCTGTGGGGAAAAGGCCCCGCAGCACGTAACCCTTCTAGCCTGCTTCTGTAAGGACGGCGGGTAGCTACCCCACCGTCCTCAGGCCCCGATCATGGAGGTCGATGGTCCAGGGCGTAGATGAGTCTGCGGCGCCCTGGCCGCTGACTGCGGAACTAAGTGGGGAGGGTACGCTCCTTCACCCTCTCGGCCGCCTCCTTCGCGAGCATGACTTGTTCGCAGAAGCACACGACCGCGTTCCACCGACTTGCGCTGGAGCCCATGGCTTGAAGCATGGTTTCCAGCGAGAGGATACCCAGGCCCAGACCCACTACGAGGTCCCGGCGGCGGCGCTGACTCGCCCACGATGAGCACCCCACCGAGTAAATGTACCTTCATGTAAGATCGGTAGTTTATTGTTTTTTATTTTTCTGTAATTTCTGTAATTTTTCTGTAACTAGGTGCTCCTAGTTACAGAAAAAAATAATTTAACGTTACATGAAATTCCTGTCCGGTTTATTGAATACTGAGAAATTAAAATTAAAATGATGAAAATATTCTCTGAAGAGCTTAATAAGACCCTTTATTGTGTAAATTTTATTGAGCGAAGTGAGCCGAAGGCGAGCGGAGCTCTCAACGGGTGACTCAAATTATTTTTGTTACGACTTATGTTAAATTGTTTCTCGGCGAATACTCGGCCGATTTCGGATTTTCTTGCACTCATCGAAAGCTTACAGAATTACCCAGGTTCTTACAAAGCCAGAATTTTGAATTTAAACTCGCTTCGCTCAATAAATGCTGCAGCGTAACGGTACGTTTCGCGACTGCGGCGACCTAGTATATTATTGAGCGAAGCTCTCAACGGGTGACTCAAATTATTTTTGTTACGATTTATGTTAAATTGTTTCTCGGCGAATACTCGGCCGATTTCGGATTTTCTTGCACTCATCGAAAGCTTACAGAATTACCCAGGTTCTTACGAAGCCAGAATTTTGAATTTAAACTCGCTTCGCTCAAATATATGCTGCAGCGTAACTACATGTTTTAATCAAAACCCAATCAGGAGAACACGAATTTCTGTTATAATATTAGGTTATACCTATTGATGAATTGAACTTAGAAATTAGAAAATTAAACTTAGGAAATTAGAAACCCCCAAAATATTTAATTTTCTTTGGCAATGCTATACTCAGCCAACAAAATTAATTTATAAAGACCACCTTTTGAATTCAGCCGTTGGATGTCAGCAAGGTGATCCGTTGGGATCAGTCATCTTCAGTTTGGCCATTAACCCAATAATTCAAAAAATAAAATCCAAATTCAACATTTGGTACTTAGACGACGGGACTTTAGGGGGAAAAGTAGAGACAGTTTTACAAGATTTAGCCCTAATAAAGAACGAGTTTCAGTCAATTGGCTTAGAACTGAACCCGAATAAATGTGAGATTTTTATATCTGAAAACACAGATAAATTAACAACAATCTCCAAATTCAACTGTTTGGCCCCCAACATAAAAGTTTTGGACAAAACTTCTTTACGCCTCCTAGGGTCCCCGATTTTAGAAGATGGCTTTTCCACTTTTATCGACGAAAAAATTCAAAATTTTGATCAGGTTATTGATAGTCTATGTAATATCAGTATTCATTCAGCTTTCACTATTCTTCGTTTTTGTCTTTTCGAACCCAAATTTACACATGCCCTCCGTTCAGGACAATTTTGGAAAAATTTAGAAATTTTGGGCAGACTAGACCACTTAATACAAAATTCATTGTGTAAAATTTTAAATGTAAATATTAATGACCGGGCCTGGGTCCAAGCATCTCTTCCAGTTCGCTTGGGTGGGCTAGGTATTCGTAGAGTCACAGATGTCAGTCTGCCAGCATTTCTGTCGTCGGTCCATAGCACCGAAGAATTAGTCAGGAAAATTTTGTCAAATACACTGATTGATTCCGAGGTGCGATGCAAGACCGATGCCATAAATGCTTGGAGGATGTCTTGCCCCGACACTGACCTGCTCTCACGCCTAGGCTCACAGCGACTGTGGGATTCACCGCTCTGTAAATTGAGAATTAATACACTAATTGACACTTCTGTCAATATTTCAGAGCGTGCACGCCTACTAGCTGTTAATATATGTCGGAGAATGGGTGTCAGGGTTATGGATCCAGGCGCTCCCATCGCCCAACATCGGTACAATGTTGGACGACACAACCTTCCGCATTGCCACTTGCCTTCGGCTGGGTACACCTTGTGTATCCCCGCATCATTGCACCTGTGGAGTAGCCGTCGATAATCTGGGACGCCATGGCCTTTAACCGACATAATTCGTAGGGCTCTTTCCACCGTTGGTCTTCGGGCCGTACGTGAACCAAATGGTTTAGCACGAAGCGATGGAAAGAGATCGGACGGTATGTCGTTGCTACCGTGGAAGATGGGAAGGCCTTTGGTGTGGGACGCTACATGCGTTGACACCTTAGCACCTTCACACCTTCCAAGCACATCCGGATGTGCCGGCGCCGCTGCAGCATCGGCTGAAGGCCTTAAACGGCGTAAATATGCTAACCTAGCAGGTGATTACATATTTGAGCCGTTTGGGGTTGAGACACTGGGGTCATGGGTCATCCGAGTGCTCGCCGCCTTAATAGAGACATTGCTAAACGCCTAATCGATGCTTCTCAGGACCAGAAGGCTGGCTATTTTCTGGGCCAAAGAATAAGTATCGCTATCCAACGTGGCAACACAGCCAGCATTCTGGGAACCTTCCCAGTCGGCAATGACGCGGAGGATTTTTTAAACTATATTTTGTAACGTAAATATTTTTAGTCTATAATTATGTTTATTTTGTATATCGTAATTCTTATTGTAAATAAATAATCTTGATGAATTATTTTTCCAAGCAAATAAGATTAGCTTACTTTTCTCAAATAATTTCCCCCTGTCCCAGCTAAGAATCATCCATTTAGTGATATATTACAGCTGTCCTGGCTATTGGTACTTATTTTGGTTTGAATTGCTAGTGGTTATGGATTGTCTATAGTGCCCGCAATAGATTTGCCCCCTAATACATGGGACTAATGAAATTACTGGCAAAGTTTAGGTGTGTAATGCACCTCTGCCTACCCCTTCGGGGGTATAGGCGTAATGCATGTCTGTGCAATGGATCGCGATAACGATAGTCTCGGGCTGGACTTGGCCCTTAACAAACTTCATTGCTTAGAAAAATATTTATTCATCGATTGGCAACAGAGCCATCTAGATGAGTATGTATAAACGTAATAGCCACATTAAACACAACGTATCTTATATCGAGCCACTACTAGAATCGCTAGTTGCTCTTACTAAAAACATAACCTTACTACGTTATCGTAAGCTGTGTATGAATTTCTAGATGTCAAAATGATAGGCACATATTGGGCAGATATTGATTTTCAACGAACACCGAGTGAACATTGCAAAGTCTGCGTAGATATAGAGATGATCTAATGCGAAACATTTAGAATTTGTCTAATAAATGTTTTGAAAAACAATCATAATTATCAAATGGAGTCTATCAGGTTTTTACTACACAATGGTTCAAGTAGACCCTGGGCTTGAATTAATAACTATGCATAATAAAGTCCACCAGATACGAAGTTACCTTCAGATCTACCTGACCGGATGCAAATTTTCATCGTGTGTGTGTAGGTATTGGGGCCTGAAGGTAAGATCTCAACAGTATGGTCAGAAAAAACTAAATTCGGTGGGAATTTAGAGAGGTTGAGGTTGATCGGAACTGATGCTACTGTATCGTGTAGGTGTGTGCTCCAATCTGTCCAGGTCAAGTTGCCGCAGTTTTATCTGATCCGATCAACCTCTCAATGTATGGTAAGCTCAAAGCCAAGTTGGATAGTATTAAACAAACACCGTCAAGCCCTCTACCACCAGCTCTAGGTAATTTTTTTCTTACCGAAGAAACAATATAATTACAAGTACCTATATGAAAAACTTTAAGGTTTTTTAACAATTTCAAAATGAGTTTAATACTTTGGTATAACCACGCCGTTATCATGGTTATAACACCTTTACATAAATGTAATTAATTTTGCAAGTAGAAAAAAATATTGCGATTTTCAGAATTCAAATACTTACTATTTAACTGTTCTGTAATCCGTACTTAAAACCCAATATTCTCATACACACTCTCATACATAAATCTAATTAAAACAATGACGGAATATTCTCAAGCAAAGTTAACATATTATTCTAATGTGATTTAATGTTATCAACCTCTCAGAAAGTAATATAAATGTTGTACATTACTAAACTTATTTGAAAGCCGCAAGACCCAGGTAGCCAAACCGCTAAAGCAAATATTGCCCTTTATAGCGAAGGGTAAAACAGTGGTATCACTAAATGTCTCAGTGGGACCTTTAATTTTTATTAACTTAGCAACGTGTAATACAAAATGTAATATCCTTTCTGTTGTTGTTTCATTATTATTTAAAACGCTTTCATTTTATATGATGTGCGTTAATACAATAACAATGTATTTAAATCACATAGAAGTTAAGATCTATAAGCTGATGCTGTAAGTTTTTTAAATACTTGTTCCAGTGGAATAACTCTGATATTCCCAATTCCCGTGAGAACACTTTACCGCGATAAAAATAACCTACATTAATTTGTTCTCAAAACTGGATCCACACAAGCCATTATACAGCCAAAAGGCATTGCGGCGATGGGATAAGCCTGTTGTTGTCAAATGGGAACTTTTTGGAGAATTTTTTTTTGAATTTTTTGTAATTGTAAAGTAAAGTCCAATTTTAAATTTTATTGACAAGGTATCAGCTATTTTAGAAACAGCCAACGGTAAACGTGTCTACTATAGGCTAGTAAATTCCCAACACCATATAAATCACTGAATAAGTATTCCTCGTATAATTTATAGTACATTTCTACCCTCATGTTGGTGGATAATGGATGCGTCTACTGATACCAGCTATGGCCGTCTTTAAATTACTCACCATTCAGGAAGTGAGCTTCAGTAGTGACTACAAATCTACTTACGAGTTACTATTTCTTAGACTATTTAGATAAGAACTCCACTAATAAAAATTACACGGTCTTGTAATTGTTTCTAATTACATCCTGTTGGGGTAAGATTGAATTTTTAATTATGGGAAAGATAAACCTTACCGTACCTATAATATCGACGTTTAGCCGTGTACTGGAAAGCCGACCCTAAAAGGGGTTGGGATAAAGGCTCAGTGGATGACGATTTATAACCATCTCTATATATAAAAATGAATCCCTATTTCCCTTGGTCACGCCATCACGCGTGAACGGCTGGACCGATTTCGCTTATTCTTTTTTTTGTTGTGTTCGTAATTATCAGGAGAAGGATCTTATGGAAGAAATAAAAGTTATGCGGAACATTAGAAAAATGAATGCGGTACGAAGTTCGCCGGGATAGCTTGTTGTTAATAAATAAAATCTAATTGTATTATTATACCTACATAATGTTAAAACTGATGGAGTTGGAAGAAAAAATTAAAATATGGCATAGAATGTCTTAGTTTGTATTCTATTATTTTTTATAGATAGGGGAAAATAGAATCAAATTTTTTTTTTTTTATTTTTTTTTTTTTATATTTTGTTCGCCAAATTGACGCCGCCCGCCTGGTGGTAAGTCGTGACGACGTCTAGCGATTGTGGGCCACTCTCACAGCACACATTACTATTGAGAGTGGCCCTCAACTTGACGACCTACTGATGTGCCTCTTCACGCTCCGCTTAAAGAACCCAGGATTATATGTGGGAGGAAACACGTGCACAGGCAGGGCGTTCCAGGCCACTATCGTTCGGCAGAGAAACGAACGTTTAAAACGTTCGGTTCTCGCGAACATGCTATCCACTGTGTGGGGGTGGCATCTCTGCCCGGCACGAGTCGTTCGGGATCGGAAGGAAGAGGGTGGGATCAGATTGAAGAGCTCTTCAGAACACTCGCCGTGGTAAATACGGTAGAATGCGGCCAAGGAAGCTATTGTTCGGCGCTGAGCTAGCGGCTCAAGGCTTCCCGTTACCTCCGGACAACCTATAATACGGATAGCCCGTCGCTGCATAGCGTCGAGAGCGTCCAGCAGATACTTCGCGGAGCCGTCCCAGAGGTGAGAGCAGTATTCGACGCAGGGTCTAATCTGCGTCTTGTACAGCAGACACCTCTGGTCCGGTGTAAAGCAAATAAAGAAAAAAGCAAATAAAGAATTTAAATCAGTTTGAATTTATTTACAATCCCTATTATAAATAAATTCATTCACAAGAAAGAAAATTAACAGTAGAAGAAAATACTATTTACACTTACTAAAACATATACTATTCACAATAAAATCTACTCTATAGGCGTCAAAGAACTCCTGCGCCTCGTCGCCGACTGGCAATCTTCCCAGAAGGCTGGCAGCATTGCCACGATGTATGGCAATGCTTAAATAGAAATTATAAATCACAAAAACTTTTCCCCCTTGTAAAGGAAATATCGCAGGTTCGATTCTGGCCAATGACATTCGATTTTGTGATTTATAATCTATCTAAATATTTAAGAACAGTAGAAGCAAACTGATTGCTTTCAGAATACAAGAATATATTAAACTAAATTTGTACAATACAAAAGAAACATGGGTTTTAGATATGAAGTATCTGGGGCTCGTACTCGATAGCCGGTGGAACTTCGGACCACACTTCCGAAGTTTGGGCCCCAAAGTGACGGGAGCAACAGCCGCGCTTTCGCGACTAATGCCCAACTTAAAGGGACCCAACGCTTCCTGCAGGAGACTGGTACCTGGGGATCGTGTGGAGCATGGCCGTGTACGGGACTCCAGACAACGAGGCCTGTGTCTCAAAAAATCGAGGCTCGGCGGTCCCAACTCCGCCAGGATCTCATGGAGACATGGAAGGTGCGACTTGAGCACCAAAGTGGAGAACCACCACCATCGTGGCGGTGAGACCAATCATGGAGGAGTGGCTGCAGATGCAACACGGTGACCTCATGTATCGTGCAACACAGATCATCACCGGGCACGGAAACGACGGTGAGTATCTGTTTCGCATGGATCGTGAGGTCACACCCGCGTATCAACCCTGCGAGGCTTCCGGCGAAGACACTCTATTCCACACATTAGTGGAATGCTCAGCGTGGACGTGTCAGCGCCGGGACCTGGTTGTGGGCCTGGGCGTAGATACCCTCTCACTGAAGACCATGCTACGAGCCATGGTCACTAGCCAAAGATGCAGGGTAACACCCAACCAACACGCAGCGGCCACACAGGTGGCCAAGGTCCGCCGGGAGCCACTGGGAATTCTCTGTGCTTACCGGAGGCGCTCGGCAATGGATGTAGGTGCGGCCTCGGCCCAGGGCCGTGTATTAATAAAAAAACTATGTCTAATGGGTATTAGATGTACATACCTATAAAGTTGCATTAATAAACTTTCGGGCTCCATAGTTCTAAATTTATATTTCTTCACTATTGTAATATCATTCACCATTTATCGTAAATAAATAAATATATCGGACAGTAGGCTGTTTTAATATAACATACACAGCCTTTGAAAGTCAAGAAACAATAATATTGTATAGTTATATATATTTTATGCACACAAAATATAGACTGAGAGTATTTGACTTTCAATATAGGTATATTTTTTTGCAATGAAACATATTTTTTTCAGGAGAATGTAAATTTATACAAGGAACAGCTTTTATCAAAGCTTTTGAAATACTGTACACAAGAATTCATACGGAAAATGAATAGAATATTAAATTATGTTGACCCGCATTTTATAAAACTGACGAGCTTCTTGTTAAGCTTTCGAGAAGAGAAGCTTTTAAGTTAATGAATGACTAAAATAAAAAACATATTATTTACTCTTCATATTCAAAATACATTATTATATTTTCCATGTGTCAATACTCGTAGATAGTGAATTAATTACCTTTACTTAATATATTACAAAATTGTAACATAACAAATAATTAATTCTGTGATGGTATCAAGTTTCGGGTAAGGAAAAATCTCCGTAACTGGTTTCGAACGAAGAGCATGTTATCTTCTAGCGTAACTAATTACGAACTTCAGGTGATGTGTCCGCAGCCGCAGGGGTTCACACTTTCGATTTTTGTCCTAACACTCTTGCCAAGGATTAAAAAATAGGTATATTATAATTATGATTCTTGACAAGAACTTCTAAATAATAATGCCGACATTACACAACTGAAAAAATGTAGCCAGGATACTATTAGCATTACACAGACAGACACAAAACAAGTCTTTATCCACGAAGGGGTAGACAGAGGCGCTTACTACGCCCACATTTTGCCAATTTGTTAACCCCTCCCTAGGTCTGTTGCCGTTTTCGGGTAGTATTATTTGCTATTAACATTATCTGTGCCAGGAAATATCTGAAGCAGGAGCCATTCTTGTTTCTAATCTGACGACTAATTTTAAAATGAAGCTCTTCGCTTCAGTGTCCTAAGTGCCCAAAGTCTTGTCAGTAATCAGCAGAAAATTATATTGCAAATTATTAATGTCACTAAATTGGTACCCACAAAATTTATGTAATTTAGGTATTATAGTGGGCATTTTTTGTAAGTTTTGTATTTTTTAGAACATGCCATGGGTGTCACAGTTAATTTAAAACAAACCTGAAGCAAATCGGTCCAGTAGTTTTCTCGCTACACGTTTGTATGTATCATATAAAGGATTAATATAAATATCATTATAAATATCATTGGAGAGGCCTATGTCCAACAGTGGACTAATGTGGGCTGATGATGATGATGATGATGATGATGTATCGTCCACTGCTTCAGTTGATACGTCGACAGTCTGACTTTGGAGTACTTAAGCTGCAATGAGCGTTGCACATCCGGTATGGCTGTCCCTGATTACCAAGATCAAACACATTTAAATCACATTTAATAAATATTTATTTTGGTATTTAATAAGTTTAAATGGAAGCTGCATTTACATCCACAATTAGAACAATATATTTATGCATCTACTCAATGCGAAACATTGCAATGTATTTATTTATAACTCCGTCGAAACTTTTTTTTACTTTTACCTTAAACGTTTTATGTACACTTAATCCACTCATGTCCGCTGTGGAAATCGGCTTTCCTTTAGTAGAGTAATTTGGACATTTTATTTATTACGTGGCAACCCGCGGCACCACCCGCTCCCGTGAAATCATACTTTATCCTTTTTACCTCGCTCAGGGGTTAAATTTGAGAAAGCCTCTAAACGGAAGTCTATCTCATTGGAGAGAAGTAAGAATCTGCTACAGTAAAGAAACAAATTGTACTTTATTTTCTCTAAGTTCAGACCGTATATGTTTTTAACTTGATTTTTATTTTACCTTTTAGATTGCCAAATGGTTATTGATTTTCTATAGTTTAGTGAACTTGCTCTCTTTTACGTGGGACCGACACAACTACAGTATATTTGTGTCGGTCCCACGTAAAAGAGAGCAGAATGTGGGTGTAGAATGCACCTCTGCCTACCCCTGCTGGTGTCTAGGCGTGAATATTATGCCTTGACAATTTTTAATGCACAGTCGACAGCAGGGTTCAAATTTTGTTGTTTTGTTTGTATATATGTGTACCTGCTTATGGGCAAGACTGAGAAATTTTCCCTTTGGCTTGGTTTTTTTTAGACTACCACAACTACCTCATTATAATTTCGCCTAATTAAAACTAGAAGGTACGAGTATCTGCAATTTTTATTTACCTACCTATGTAGAATACTAGGTAATTGAATATGCTATTCACTATTATAAAACCTAGGCTATTGTACATAGTACTAAGGTTCATGAACTATAATAAGTATACCAAAAAACATGGTTTAGGATAATACTGAATCACGTTTTATTCTAATACTTAATTAATACTCACCTAGATTTAATCAAATTCATGCGGTTAGTAATGGGAATCTGGTCATAATTAATTTAATTATTAACCTGTGTTTTTAAAAAGTACTTTATACAATCTTGACACAGTCACTGAACTTAGATTGTTTAAAATATCTTTAATTTAATTTAATTTAATAAATATTAATTTACGGTCATTAGATTACTGCGTCTCACTTTTGTAGACTAAAGAAAGTTATATTAAATTTCAGGGAAGTTAAACACAAAAGTTTTGTGGTTATTAGAGTTCGCCAAAACAAAACACAAGCGAGAAGTAAGCTCGTCACGTCGAGAGGCAAGTTGTGCGTTGGCGCGACACAGCCCTAGTACGCAGCCCGGTTCGCACTGACTTAGTTTGTTGCGACACACCAAGCGATCAGACGACTTGAGAGCGATGCCGTTGCGTTTCATGCGCGGGTCACTGGGTAGGAGGAGTCTTCATACAAAACCACGCCTACCAAGAAGCTACACATTTCTTTTTCAATACGTGTAATTCAATTTCGCTTATGTCTTCGCTGGGAAAGTTGATGCCCCGTTGTCGTTGAACACAATGTTTTTATGTAAACTGTAATGTAGTTCACGAACCGAGTCGGCTCGTGGTGTTATGCGGCTCGGTGTGATTTTCTCGTTTTGTTTTCGTTGCAAAATTTCATCTGCCCTTGTTACTTTTTCATACTTTTTAGAATAATAACTAGTGGTTCTGTGAACAGTAGACCTCGCATTATTTTCGCATTTTCCGTCCATTTCTCCCCCATATTCCCCCCAATCGAAAAATCCCTTCGACAAAAGTTGCGTCTTGCAACAAAGAACACTTATGCCAAATTTCATGAAAATCGGCTGAAAAATGCGGCCTGTAGACCGGAACTGACACACATACCAACAACGCCAAATCGGCCAGTCCTCGAGTTAAAAGTGAGACGCTTCGCTCGCTTCGCTCGCTCGGTCAAAAATGTTAACAATTTCGAGTTCATAATCAAACGATAACTGAGAAATTTCTCCTTAATAATAAATAAATAAAAAATAAAATAAATAAATATGTTAGGACAATTCACACAACGCCATCTAGTCTCAAACTAAGCAGAGCTTGTGATATGAGTACTAGATAAACTGATATAAATACTTATATACATTTTTTTTTAAATACATAAATATTATACATAGGAAACACCCAGACTTCGGTACAAACGTATGTGTCATCACATAAAGTTTGTCACGACCGGGAATCGAACCCGAGACTCCGGCGTCGAAAGCGGATGCACTACCAACCACGCCACCGAAGCAGTCATAATGTGTTAAGATTAATTTGGTAATAATAATATTCTTGTCAATATTCAATAATTCAGAGTCTAGCCTTTAGATTTAGTTTACATTAAGCGCCAGACGTTGTCAAGGGGTTATCCACTCAAGCAGTACAAATGGAACGAAGAATCAAAAAGAAGTACATACCTATACAAAACATTCATAAGTCATTTGAAAATGAAATCTGTTCTTTAACTACTACTATTACGTATTTCTTGATGGAGGGAGATACACAAAAAAATATTTCTTGTTATTTTCTTTTAACACTTTTTTGGTGTGATTAATACACATATCCATGGAAAGTTTCATGTTTCTAGCACTAACCGTTTAGGAGAAAAGTCGAGGATGGACGGACGGACGGACATGACAAAACTATAAGGGTTCCGAGGCTTGAACTATTGAACCCTGCAAAGAGCATATGCAATATGTCACTAGAGTGCTCTTCGTGTAGACTCGAAGAAGAGCCAACGTACGTAGTACAAATTGGCTCGTTTCGCGGGATCAAATTTTAAGTGTCAGTTACTATGAAGGTAACATACTATCTAGAAACTCCTTCCTAGTCGATGAGTCCTTTGTAGCTATACCAAGATTCTGTTCTCTTGTCTACTTAATGGACAACGTCTGAAGTTTACCACTAAACTACGTAATTATTCTCAAATAATTTTACAATATGAATCACAAAAACAACTACGTAATATTATGACAGGACTGTATATTTTTGACTCTTGTATCCACCACCACACGAGCTGCATCGTTTTCAAGGAATGGATTTCAAAATTTACTTATTAGTAAACTCTTTAAAGGAGGTTAGAATTACATGCTTATTGATGGAGTCTGTAGGTACCGAGTTTTGACAACTATATAAGTTTTAGGTAAGGGACAGGAGCCACTATACATCCAGATTAAGTTTTTATTTATATAAAAACTGTTTGTACAACACCAACCAAGTGCCTGGAAGCGTTGAAAGAGTTGAATGCTAAAATACAAATCTAAACGATAATAAATGCAGTAAATAATGCAATGCTTACAGCGTTAGTGCTATTAGGCCCTACCAACATATCCAGGGCCCAAGCCAACGCGCAGTACCATCGTCCTCCATGATCGGGGCCTGAGGACGATGGATTAGCAACCCACCGTCCTTAGAGAAGCAGGTTAGAAGGGCTGCGTGCTGTGGGGCTTCACCCCACGCATGCCTTCACTCACCGACGCGAAATAATACCCGACCCCAAAGATGCGGGGTAACACCCGAACACCCCGCAGTGGCAACACAGGTGGCCAAGGTCCGCCGAGTGCCACTGGGAATTCTATCAGTGCTTACCGTAAGCGCTCAGCAATGGACGTAGGTGCGGCCGCGGGCCAGGGATTAAAAAAGGGCCTAAGCCATCCTCACCTGCACCTGCTAGCAAACGTGAAATATACTCCCCGAAACGGCAATAGGCTTGCCACCTATTACGTGGGGTTAACGAATTTGCGCTTTGTACGTAATACGTAATTTGTGTTTAGATGAAGAATGTTATTTAGATGATAATGAAATTAAAAATGTCTTTGTAGTTACTCATGCTATTCATATCATTTAACAATAATTGTTGCCACTACATTACAAAAACCGCGACTAACAGCAGACAACATTTTGGGTTGTAAAGGAATTCACTAAATTATAACAGTAAATTTAGCGCCAGTTCATTTGAGTTACAAAGTGAATTATGTGTTGGTGTCTTAGTTCTGTCACCACCTAACTTACTACGGTTCAAAATTAATACAGAGCCATAAGCCAGCTCTAATACAGCGCGTTCTCAGCCTCCTATTTACAGTATCAAATTTTAAAAGCTGACGTAAACAAGTTTATACCCAACTTCCTCATGATTAGGTTCAAAGTCGGTAGCGTAAGAGAAGATATTTACGTCGTTATTCGTAAATTCAATCATTATTAAGTGTACACCTATTTATTTAGTGTCGTATGTAACAAGATACTAATGACGACTGACATCTACAAATTAAATTATGTGTAATGATAGCGTCAGTTTAACTATAATGTGGAAATTCATCTGAGGGAAAAGTTGAGAACTTACTTATAATTTTACAAATTAGAATAGTATTGAGTTTATAGAGTAACTTGAGAATTGATTAATACGTTGTTAGACCTCGTTGTGAAATTTGCATTTATGTGATGTGTAATTTTGGACATTCTTACACAACGTTATAACCCACTAATACATAATTAAGATTGTGTCATGAGATCAAGACGATTGATACACATGCTTACTTATTTCCGAATACGTACATAATTATACAACGAAGGCACCCTAACTGCAAAACAAACATTTGTGGATCACACAAGTATTTGACTCGACTTGGAATCGAACCTGGGACCTCAGCGATGGCAGTCGCATACACATACCACTGCGTCACTGAGGCAGTTTTAGATATTTCATAGTTAACAACGATGCATAACGTCGACAGAATATTAACATTGAATTGAGTTTCGTAACTGAAACTTACCAGGTACCTAGTTGGAATCTAATGACTGCCAACGATATTATATAGAATATTATACAATTATAGAATATTAAAGAATCTAAACTTATTGTTTGACCAGCTTTAATTAGTAATTTTTGGTACAGGAACTTTTGGGTTCTACGTCAGACGAAAGTGTTAGGGGTATCTACACTCGTCCCCGGCATTACAGATTATGGGGAATGACCATTGTCCATACATAGCTGGTATATTTTTTTTCTTTTCGCCAACGATGATACATAAAGCATATGTTAGAGGACTGTCCGAGATATCAATTTGTCAAATAAACTAAGTCTATCAACCGTAACCGAACCAAATTAGAGAGTGTTATTTTTAGTTAGTTACAAATTGCTATTGTTATTTAATCAAGAGTTATTTTTGTATAAAGAAAGTAATTTATGTTCGACATATTATTGTTTCCATTTTTAAGTACCATTCGGAGGACCCAATTTTACAGAAAGTGATTCTATGTACCAATTAGCACAGTCAACATGCGGCTGTGTTGACCAGCCGCGAGCCGTCTCGAGCAAAGAACGCCCACTCTTGAAACGTACATATTTATTTATATTACTAGTACGGTGTCTTGCGCGGTGCTTCGCGCCACACCACGCCATAGGCTTTGGCCTATAACTTTTGACCCCTTAAGGCTAGGGCAAATTTTCGATTTTTGGCTTGCCTCCAAATTGGGGCTATCCATAGAGGGGTCAACCATCATTGGAGCATAAGCAGTTCTCGAGAGCTAAGGGGGGACAAAAATTACATTCCCCATTTCTATATATAGATACATTCAGTCTTATATAGATAAATATAGGAAAGGTAGTATATAGATAAGAAAATAGAATATAGGATATAGATAAGAAAATAACTAATTGTTTGTTTGTTTGCATTGGATAGGCTCCGTAACTAAATATATTATTATCCTCAAAATATCAATTGGAGGTGTATCCATTTCATTAAATAAACAGAATAGGTAACGCCTGACAAAAACATACGAGCAATACTTCTAATAGTTTTCCCTGTGTAACTTCGTTTGGTTACGGTTTATAGAACTGGTTCTTTTTGCTATTGATTCCTCATAAGTATTGTCCTCTAACATATCGCGCAGGCTTAATTTCTGGCGAAAGGAAAAACACAAATTATACCAATATTTATTGTAACTTTACTTTCTACATAAGTAATTATTTGCCATTTAGGATGAAACTAAATCATAAAACATTAAAACTACGGAAATTAAAAACACTGAACTTATCTTCCAGACTGGTTTTAATGTTTAAGTAGTTTTAAAAGTAAAGCTAACGTTAATACTATCAGGCGTTACTTTTCGGAAGTCCATAGTTAAATTAAATAAATCTAACTACTTTGCAATATTCCGCCACATGCAAATTACCCAACTCTCGTATTTATTCATGCACAAGTCCGCCCTCCAAACCCACTTAGGCCGAAAGAATAGAGAAATAATTTTGAAAATAGAATAAATATGAGAGTTGTGTTATCGTGCAAAAAATAATAAAAACCTCGACACGTGTTTCGCCCCCAACCAGGGGCATCATCAGGAGATGTCGATGGCTCGGCGCACGGCGACCGAATGAGCCACAACTCGTAAACCGCACCTATTTATATCCTAGGTTTTTTATTTCTACCCACAACCATAATACCAAATTATTTTATGTCTACCCACCACCGTTGTTTGAATGACGTATACCTACCCGCAGCAAAGGGGAAGAGGCGAAATTAAGTTGATCATTTAAAATATTAGGGTTCAAGCGTCTATGTTTGTAGATTTCTAATTGTTCCAAAACCGAAAGCCTCAGTCCTTTGTTGCAGGTGTGCAGAACGTCATAAGTGTGAGGATTAGGTAGGGAGTGACCGGAATCCAACAAATGTTTTGCGAAATGAGACCGTTCTGGGCGATTGTTTCTAAAAGCTGATATATGTTCTTTATACCGCGTCGCGAAGCTACGGCCGGTTTGGCCAATATAAACACCCTCACATTCCCCACACTTAAGCCTATACACACCAGACTTCCTGTCATCCCCAATTTTCTCCTTAACATTGCAAATGTTTCTCCGGATAGTGTTGTCCGTTCTAAACGCGACATGAATATTATTTTTACGTAAAATTTTGGCAACTTTATCAGATATCGGACCTAAATAAGTTAGACCAGCTCTATACCGATGGACGTCACGATCCGGGGGAACAGCATATAGTAAACTACGCGTAATTGAGGCTCGCCGCCTTCCAACTAAGTTGTCCACAAGCTTGGTACTGTAACCATTAGATTTAACAATTTGATAAATAATATTTAATTCGCGGTTAAAATTTATTTGAGAAAGTGGAACCGAAAATAGCCTGTGAACATAGCTGTGGAAGGCGGCAAGCTTGTGCTGCCAAGGATGACAGGAAGTAGCAGGAATTACTGTGTCAGTATGAGTGGGTTTGCGAAAGATCCGGAATTCATGCCCACCCTCATTTCTAGTAATAGTCAAATCTAAGAAATTTATGGACCTATCCTTCTCTAACTCGAGTTTGAATTTGATTTTAGGGTGAACACTATTCAAATGAGATAAGAAATCCGTAAGTTCCACATCGGTGCCCCGCCAACACAACAATATATCGTCAACGTACCTATAATAATAATGGATGTTTTCGTTACCTACAATGTAACTATTTTCAAACCTATCCATAAAAACATCGGCCAGAAATGGGCTCAAAGGTGAACCCATCGCCAGTCCATGCTTAAATAGATAGTACTTGTTGTTGAATTGAAAATAGTTTTGGTTCATGCATAAAGAAGTTAAATCGATTAGCTCAGCCGCCTCCCCTGGATGTAGACGCTGTTTTTCAAAAAGATCTTTAAGTATTGTTAAACATTCCTCGTAAGGGACATTAGTAAACAAGTTATCGACATCCAGTGAAAGCAACCTTGCATTAGGGGGAAGCTTGATATCCCGTATACGATTGATTAAGTCAGTCGTATTTTTAAGACTATAACGAGGCGAAAAGGCAGTCTTCCCCCTAAGGATGTTATTAAGTGATTTTGCTAGATCATATGACGGGGAACCGATGCTGGACACCACCGGGCGGATGGGGACGCCTTCCTTGTGGATCTTTGGCAAACCGTATAATATTGGAGGTCGTGGATTCATTGGTATAACTTTGTCGTATTTCCCATTGTCAAAAACAAAGCGGGTACTTTTAACTAATTCTTTCAAATCGTTAGAAAACTTTTTAGTGGGGTCCGATCGTAGTACCACAAAGTCGTCGGTCTGTAGAACATCATCGACTTTCTGGTTATAGTCATCACGCTCCAAGACAACAATGCTGTTGCCTTTATCGGAGTTAGCGATGACCAAACCAGAGCCGACAATCCTCCGCCGCAACGACCCTGCAGTAATAGAATCGGGAGAGGGTCTGTCTGTCTGTGTGTGTAAGGATGTTTTAATATGATGGGATACTAAGTTTTTGATACTATCTTTAGAATCAGACTTACTAAGGATAATAGCAACCTCTGAATCCACGGCCAGTGTTTCCAGTGACCTCTCATTGATTTTGCGGGGGATATTATACTTAAAGCCTTTATTTAATAGACTAAGTTCATTGTGTGTGAATTGAGTACTAGTGAGATTTGTAACGCGTGGATGAAATGAAGAGATCCCTGAATCTTGATTTGTCCTACCCCTAGTTAACTTGTTGAGTTTATCACGTTGACGTAGGTACCTCTTATGTACCTCCATCGACGCGATATCCCTAGCCTTTTCGTCCAGAATGTCAAATTCAACACAGTGCAAGGAGAAAGCTAATTCAGTATGTAAAACTTTTAAATGTAATTTTAAATTATCCCTAACCGAAAACCAATGTCTTGACTCTTCGTTGAGCCAAATTTTTTGAGCCCGGTTTACTGCTATTGACGCGGCAAAGCTTTTACTACGCGACCGTATCTGAATATAATCGGGTATTATATTCAGATGTTTGCACTGTTGGTTGAACCAAACATTCTGAACAGCGTCGATGGAGGTACATAAGAGGTACCTACGTCAACGTGATAAACTCAACAAGTTAACTAGGGGTAGGACAAATCAAGATTCAGGGATCTCTTCATTTCATCCACGCGTTACAAATCTCACTAGTACTCAATTCACACACAATGAACTTAGTCTATTAAATAAAGGCTTTAAGTATAATATCCCCCGCAAAATCAATGAGAGGTCACTGGAAACACTGGCCGTGGATTCAGAGGTTGCTATTATCCTTAGTAAGTCTGATTCTAAAGATAGTATCAAAAACTTAGTATCCCATCATATTAAAACATCCTTACACACACAGACAGACAGACCCTCTCCCGATTCTATTACTGCAGGGTCGTTGCGGCGGAGGATTGTCGGCTCTGGTTTGGTCATCGCTAACTCCGATAAAGGCAACAGCATTGTTGTCTTGGAGCGTGATGACTATAACCAGAAAGTCGATGATGTTCTACAGACCGACGACTTTGTGGTACTACGATCGGACCCCACTAAAAAGTTTTCTAACGATTTGAAAGAATTCGTTAAAAGTACCCGCTTTGTTTTTGACAATGGGAAATACGACAAAGTTATACCAATGAATCCACGACCTCCAATATTATACGGTTTGCCAAAGATCCACAAGGAAGGCGTCCCCATCCGCCCGGTGGTGTCCAGCATCGGTTCCCCGTCATATGATCTAGCAAAATCACTTAATAACATCCTTAGGGGGAAGACTGCCTTTTCGCCTCGTTATAGTCTTAAAAATACGACTGACTTAATCAATCGTATACGGGATATCAAGCTTCCCCCTAATGCAAGGTTGCTTTCACTGGATGTCGATAACTTGTTTACTAATGTCCCTTACGAGGAATGTTTAACAATACTTAAAGATCTTTTTGAAAAACAGCGTCTACATCCAGGGGAGGCGGCTGAGCTAATCGATTTAACTTCTTTATGCATGAACCAAAACTATTTTCAATTCAACAACAAGTACTATCTATTTAAGCATGGACTGGCGATGGGTTCACCTTTGAGCCCATTTCTGGCCGATGTTTTTATGGATAGGTTTGAAAATAGTTACATTGTAGGTAACGAAAACATCCATTATTATTATAGGTACGTTGACGATATATTGTTGTGTTGGCGGGGCACCGATGTGGAACTTACGGATTTCTTATCTCATTTGAATAGTGTTCACCCTAAAATCAAATTCAAACTCGAGTTAGAGAAGGATAGGTCCATAAATTTCTTAGATTTGACTATTACTAGAAATGAGGGTGGGCATGAATTCCGGATCTTTCGCAAACCCACTCATACTGACACAGTAATTCCTGCTACTTCCTGTCATCCTTGGCAGCACAAGCTTGCCGCCTTCCACAGCTATGTTCACAGGCTATTTTCGGTTCCACTTTCTCAAATAAATTTTAACCGCGAATTAAATATTATTTATCAAATTGCTAAATCTAATGGTTACAGTACCAAGCTTGTGGACAACTTAGTTGGAAGGCGGCGAGCCTCAATTACGCGTAGTTTACTATATGCTGTTCCCCCGGATCGTGACGTCCATCGGTATAGAGCTGGTCTAACTTATTTAGGTCCGATATCTGATAAAGTTGCCAAAATTTTACGTAAAAATAATATTCATGTCGCGTTTAGAACGGACAACACTATCCGGAGAAACATTTGCAATGTTAAGGAGAAAATTGGGGATGACAGGAAGTCTGGTGTGTATAGGCTTAAGTGTGGGGATTGTGAGGGTGTTTATATTGGCCAAACCGGCCGTAGCTTCGCGACGCGGTATAAAGAACATATATCAGCTTTTAGAAACAATCGCCCAGAACGGTCTCATTTCGCAAAACATTTGTTGGATTCCGGTCACTCCCTACCTAATCCTCACACTTATGACGTTCTGCACACCTGCAACAAAGGACTGAGGCTTTCGGTTTTGGAACAATTAGAAATCTACAAACATAGACGCTTGAACCCTAATATTTTAAATGATCAACTTAATTTCGCCTCTTCCCCTTTGCTGCGGGTAGGTATACGTCATTCAAACAACGGTGGTGGGTAGACATAAAATAATTTGGTATTATGGTTGTGGGTAGAAATAAAAAACCTAGGATATAAATAGGTGCGGTTTACGAGTTGTGGCTCATTCGGTCGCCGTGCGCCGAGCCATCGACATCTCCTGATGATGCCCCTGGTTGGGGGCGAAACACGTGTCGAGGTTTTTATTATTTTTTGCACGATAACACAACTCTCATATTTATTCTATTTTCAAAATTATTTCTCTATTCTTTCGGCCTAAGTGGGTTTGGAGGGCGGACTTGTGCATGAATAAATACGAGAGTTGGGTAATTTGCATGTGGCGGAATATTGCAAAGTAGTTAGATTTATTTAATTTAGTAAAGCTAACGTTTGAAATGCCACAAAAAATGCAACATCACTTAAGCAGTTCAAGTTTTTCACGAGAGAATAAGTCTGATGTAATCATGGTAAGTTTTCTAGATCGTCTCGTTGCAAAGAAAGCAAAAGGAAGCCGATAACCGGCTCTTCCCGTGGGGCTCGTTTCAGTCGAAGCGATTTCTCGGATCAGTCTTATTATTAAGTCAGGTCTAGTGGGATTCAGAATTGAGGCTCACTCCTGTCTCGATAATTCCAATATAGTGATCCAATTTTTGAAAAGTTTTTGGTACAATAGTTTATTGCTGCATCTGTTAAGTTATGTCTTTTAATATTTAGAAGAGCTATGTGATTCAGGAATGCCATCAATATTTGCTATTTCGATAGTTCTACTTATAGATAGCCAGTAAAAATATGTAATCTAATATAGTAATTTAAAAAAAATACAGGTAACAATTATTTATTACAGTGTTTTATAGACTTGACCTCGTTTTATCTCGCGGCATCAGTAAAAAAAACCAGTGTTAGATATTTAACACTTGTGATTGAATGCAATGATAATTCATTTTCTTGTATTCTTGTCACTGATTTATTTAACACATATTTTAACAATTTGTATACAGGTATCTATTAATTTTATTTATTTTAAACATAGGTAAAAAGTTAATTTACTTGTTTTGTTACAATTCATTGGTAAGCCCTCGAATTAAATAGATTTAATTATGATACAGTAAAGGACAATTAAAACCAGTAAAATCGACTCATTGTGTCCTGAGGGAAAACGGTTAATTGCAATCCATGTCACTGTATTTTCTGCGAGTATTTTTATGCCTGTATTAATTAGTTTTCCAACTGTTAACCATGATAATATATTACTACGAAGTTAAGTTTTAGTTTATGGAGTTGGAACGTATTGAGTTTTGAGCTGGGGATGTGGTTTAGTTGTTCGGACTGCGTAGAGGTGGTATATTTGTGAAAATATCTCGTTTAGTCCAACTTTATGTTTGACAAACTATCAAACGTGTTAAGAAAATTATTCAATTCGAAGTATGTTTAGAGAAGGAAAACTTGATACAAAACCCTATACCAACCCGTCTGGCCAGTGTGGTATATGTAAAATTTCCCACCTCATTGGAGGTGGCCTATGACCAGCAGTGGGCATCAAATGGGCTGAGATAATGATGATGATATAAAATTTGTCGGGTAAAGTCACCGTCATCGTCAATATTATATTTACCTACACTTACCTGATATGTAAAACCAAAATCAATCAAAGTCAACTCTGAAAACATTTATTTATATTGTATTAATTTTAAATATGGCATCCATTGTCATACCGACTTGTTTAAGCGAGTTTCTTAAACAATAGCGAGAAGGGTCGTTTTAAAGTTTACAGATCTCATTGTTCGATGAATGTACGGTCTTGGTTCAGTATTGTTGTTATCTATGTGTCCGACCTCTACCGTTTTGGGGAGAAATTAAAATGAAAATGGATACGTGTACCTAATGTTTTGACAATAATTACAAGTTTCTATTTTATCTTATCAGTAATAGTCTTGGACCAACACGCGAAATTCGTTGCTCTGTGGTAATAGTAGACCTAACTTGTAGGTACTTACGTAGTTTGAACGCTAGACTTTAAAAGCATTTCGATAAACGATAAATAATATCATGCTTTTTTTTTCTTTTTTTTTTTAATTCCGCGGCCCATGGCCGCGGCCGCTCTAACGTCCGTTGCCGGGCGTCCCTGGTTACTAGCAGAGGGTATGTCCAGTAGCGCCCGGAAATAATATCATGCTTGCAATAGAAATATAATTTTGGGATTTCAAGAGGTATTTTTTCTTCATTCGTTATTTGTTACTACAGAACTGAAATTGGATATTGGTTGGAATAACTTTATATTGCTTTTAAATTTTCTGCATTTATGACATGCATGTATTTTTCTGACATAAACCGATGTTTGGTATAATGTTCCACTTTCAGGTATTGAATATGAAGAGGTCATTACACAGGCTCTTTTTAAAACAAATGTCCAATATTGTTGCCAAGTAGGCGTATGCATGTAAACTTAATTATTGTCTGCCACATATTTACAGTATGCAGTTCGGTTGTCGCTTAATTTAGCGGTTTCCATGCCAGTGGGTAATTAAACGATTGTTTGCCATTTTGCAATAATTGATGTTGTTGTTTGATTTCAGCTAATTATCTTTCACACATTAAATTATTATAATCAGTCGTATAATGTATTAGATTTATATATTACTAACGGACGCCTGCGGCTTCGCCCGTTTGACAAATTATATCCTAAAAACTTCCTCAATCATCACTCTATACATTGATGAAAACAGCATCAAAGTCCGTTGCGTAGTTTTAAAGGTCTAAGCATACATAGGGACGGACAGATAGCGGAAGCAACTTTGTTTTATACTACAGGAATGTTACGCAAAAGCAATTTTATTTTATAGTGGTTTAAGTATGCAATTATAAACAGTTAATTATCTACGTTGGTCATGATTTGTACCAACATTATTTTTTTCAGAAACACAGTTTTCAAGTAACAAAGTAGTTTTAAACAAATACTTCTTCAATCGACTTAGGAGTTTATTACAAATATTATGACCAGAGACATGTTATAATATACTTATCATAGATTATGACTGTATTATTTTGTAAGCGCAATGCTCATGTGCGTATATTAGGTCACCTATTTGTCAGATTTGTTCTAAAACTATTTGTCCCCATGACTCACAAGCTATAAATTTCTATCTTACGGGACATTTATTATTACATTATTATAGTCAATCAACACAATATACCTATTTATTAAAATATAGCCCAAAGGCTGTTTGTTTTCCTGATGTATGAGTTATAATATTATTGTAAGGTTTCATAATAGTAAAAAAATGGTATCTGTTTGAACGTTCCGTGACGAGCTATTGAAATGCACATACAATTTGAAATGTCCTAATGATTTATACTGTGATTTTAAATTAGTACTAACATGTTTATAATATGAAGGTTAAAAAACCCTCGTAGTTCATATAGAACTTGTTTAATATAATAAAAAATGTACTGCCTTCTTTTTGAATGTAATTTCAAGCTTGGGGGAGCATGCCAGTATTTTTAAACGGTACTGCGATCCGCGAATACGTACATAATATATAAAAATCAACTTGCGTTTTGCTCTCATTCGTCTCATAATTTTATTTGGTGGGAGCAAAAATACGCTGGAATTCTTACTTATCCAACACATTTGTTGTTTATACGGTTACAAGTAGAATGAATTTTATTTTGTGAATTTTATAAAGTTTAATCAATAAAACCAATATTTATCTATTGTTATTCCAATCTCCAATAATGATAGGTTCCAAAAATGTGTTTATTAGTTCCAGAGAAGAATGTCTAACATAGTTGGAACAGTTGGAGCGGGCGTTAGTTTTTGTTCCAATCTCCTTCTACTCTTTACTTTTAACGTAAACTTGCATTATTAGTTTTCAGCTTCGCAAATTTAGTATTTTCAGGGCCGAGATGGGTTTTGCACCCTCAAATTAAATGTTATAACAGTATGTAGTGTTATGTATGTATACTTTAAAATGTTACAGTAAAATGCATGTTATTGATTTGTAATTACAGTTTATTAGAAAACAACTGATTGGCGCGGGATTTAGTTTTGTCGTTACCAATTCACATTACCGAGATAAAAAGTAGCTCATATCACTCGGAGATAATGTAACTACTATATAAGTAATATATTTTTTTAAATCGTTGTAGTTGTTTATAGAGTCTACTGAATACAAGCAAACTCACAATCAATTCTTTTTTCTTTTTAATATTAATATAGAAAAATATCATAAAATAATGTTTTATACCTTCTGTGTTTTAGTATAGATAAATTAAAACTTAAAAAAAAACAAGAAATTTCAATAATATCCTTTCATCTGAGAACCATCTGCATCACGTATGCTTTTGAAGAGACAATCCATATAAAAATTATTGGTCTATAGACAGATCGTAGATATAATATGTACAAATACACAGACATATGTTTAACTTAACTGTCGCCGGGGCGAAAGCACTTTATTCAACTTTCGAAATGATTGTCGAACATATTTTTTGTTTACCCTAATTTCACTTATAATATAATATATAACGCTTAGAGGTTAATTATAAATTCCGATCGCGATAACCGCAAATAGCAATAAATTTTTCGTAAATACTCTAAAATGGAGAGATGCCGGATACAGGCAATATAGCTATCTATCGAAAAGTGCATTTGTGGGCCAGTGGCTCATACGAGGTGGTGCACTGGCGCAATTAACTTGATTTATACCCACCGTTTACTTATTCAGTGCTACGTTTACTACGCCCAGAGAACACGCAACTTCACTAAGAAAATTTTTGTTTTTACTTGAAAGAAGTGTTACGGAATTGTTAACCTTATTTCTAGCTCGTTAAATTCTATTTGTTCATTCTAATAAACAAAGAATTAAGATTTAAAGTTTTAAACTTACTGTCTTGTCTTGAGTAACACAATATTTATACGTGAGACGGTATAAAAGTAAATATTTAAAAAAAAAAATTGTTGTGGTTGTGGGCTATTTTTGGATTCTTAGGATAGTTCCGTGGTTAGTTTGTGTATTTGTATATAACTGTTTGTGTCCTGAATAAAGCAAAAATAAAAAAAAAGTTATTATAACTACTTATACATTGAGCTTCGGTTTTGAATTTTCACTAGTCAGAAATAAAATGAATAAGGAAAAAGTTAATAACATACTTAAAAATTATTCTAACAATAAATAACTAATTAATTCCCATCACATCACTTCAAAAACAAATAAGAAAACGGAAAAATCAAATAAATGTATTGAGATAATAAAACATATTAGCAGCAACATAGATCTACGAGTTACAGCTATAAAAAAGTAAGTACTATTTCCGTTGAAGGAAAGTGTTTGGTGGGGGTTGCGAGCCATTAAAAAGGTGTGAGAGTGCGAATACCGCCTTAAGCGAATTTGTAAGACGACGACCGTCGTGAAATTAACACTAGTAGAACATAAGTCACGGGCGGACAGTGTTGGGACGTTGCCTAGAGGTTCTATCGGTGTCGAGAATATACTACATTTAAAGCATTAACTTTTTATACAGGAGTCCTATGAGTTGTAATCTACTTATTACTATTTGTTGAACTAACAACTATTGTTTAAAACTCACAACAACCGACTTCAAATTACCCAAAATGGGACCAAATAATTGTCAGAATGGGACCAAATTGAAATGGTAAACTTCGGAAGTAGTTAACATTAAAAAACAATTTCAAAATCGGTTCACCCAGTCCAGAGATATGAGGTAGCAAACATAAAAACAAAAACAAACAGTCGAATTGAGAACCTCCTATTTTGGAAGTCGGTTGAAAATACAACTAAACTTAAGATAACAAAGACGAAAACTTCGCCTCTAAAAAATCATAGCTAGGAGCAAATGCCACCGTAACATTATAGTAATTTTAAGACTGGGGCGATATCGTGATTTTTTAAACAAGCTATGGTTGTTAACTCTCTAAACGTAATAAACACGCTTGACTAACGAAATAAGAATAAAACACAAACCTAATCACAAGAAAGCTCTGTAGGTGCTCTTACTGTCGATGCGAAGGTAGAACAGCAAGTGCATGGAGAATAATAGTATAAAAACCTTTTGAAATAATTAAAAAGAAATAAAAAACTCGGCTGCGTAAATAGAAACTGGAAGAAATGTGCGGCAAATTAATTGCAACAATCGGGACCCAAATTGGACAGAATGATTTTAGTCTAGATTTATTAAACGGGCCCCGACTTTTGCAGTCAATGTCACACACTTATGAACTGTTTCTTTTTAACTTTACTGTTTTTAATTACGCAGTCGGGTTTCTTAATTTTCAAACAAGTTTTTACTTTATAGTTTGCTTTTTAACATTTTGAAATCGTCATGGTGAGATTTTTAATTTGATACCTATATTGCAGTGTCCAAAACAACATAATTTTTTAACCCATAACTATGACGTCTCACAGCCACCATATTGTTTTCTTTTTCGCTTCACCTATTAATGAAAAGGTATAGTCGAGTTAGCTCAAAAATTTACCAAAGCCAGAAATAATTAAATACAGCATACTTTTAGTGAATCCCAAAAAAAAACTATTAAATTACAGTCTACTCTACGGTTCTCCTTGTCGAATGTCTATAAGAACTTGATTCATTTGCTTGGATTGCATCGAGAATTTTAATACAGCACTACTTGTAAAATCCTTTATTTGATAAGTTTTATTATTGAAACTAATCTACAACTCAGTCAAAGAGAAAAAATAAGTTAGGAGTTAGTAATTTACACCACGGAGAATTGTGAGAAAGGAGTTTCGGACTATTTTATTTTATTTGGGGAGCTTACGGCTATAGTATACATTAGTTATGAAAATTATGCCAACAAATGCCAATTACAAGCTTCCACATATGGTTTATAAACAATGTAGGCAAAGTTAAATAGTCGTCCACTCAGCGAGCCGCAGTGTGCGACATACATCAACCACATATAATTTATAATAGAATAGGTAGGTACATTCAGAAACGTTCACCCGAGCGGGCATTCAAATACAAGTTATAAGAAATACCTACAAACGCAACCATATAGTGGCAGGACCGGTATACACTCCGTCAAAAATGCTAAGAGCGAGTACAACTGATTTTACTAATCACTTAAAGTCACAAATAAGAAATGTATGAACTCGCACTCAACACCAACCAAAGTTCAAACGGCGTGTTACATTAGAGATAACTAGCAACCCTTAGCGCAAACTGAGCAAGTAATAATTTTTTTTTTTTTACTTTTTGTCAAATTTCTAATCTTATCGCACCACTTGAGACCACGACCTTTCCAACGGTGTGCCACACTTGACTGTGCGACTCTTAGTTTAGGAGGAGAAGCGGCTTCACTGGTGTATTATATATATAGATAAGTACATAGGACTTAATAAAGGTAGCTGACTTAAAAAAAAAAACAATATGATGCAGCGTAGGCACGTACATCCGTGATAAGTTTATTTAAACGTCTATAACTACAGACATCCAAACAAATACCTACGTTCAAAAAAGAAAAATAATAAAAAATAAATAGAAAAACCAATAATATAGGTACGTAAAGGTGATATATATCCAGACATCTGCGGCCACAATCGTCTATATATAATTTTTCATCATTGTGATTAAAAATTACGAAATACTATAAACATTAAATCCTGTAAGTAATTGTAATTTAAAAATTAGGCAGTTGACGTAATCTTAGATGTAAAAAATGATAAATTTACCAAATCATAAACCACGAAACTGGAACCAACTGCTTGTTAGAGTGTAATAGTTTGTTTTTTTTCTTTTAGTTCTGCGACCAAGGCCGCGGCCGCTCTAACGTCCGTTGCCGGGCGTGCCTGGTTACAAGCAGAACGTATTTCCAGTGGCGCCCGGCGGGAGTGTAATAGTGAATTAAGTTGAGACAGTGGTATTTATAAAATCCATAGTTAAATTTGATCGTATGGAACGTATACTATTGAAAAAGAGATCGTATTGACTGTCGACGTTAAGGTTGTTAAACTTTGCAAGTGCTCTGGGCAAGTAACTGTTTCTCCTGAAATTGGTATGAAAAGGTGCAACGTAGAACACAGGAGTATGCCGCAACCTTCGAGTTGGTGCTCTTATATAATTTAAGGTCACTGAGAAGATCAGGACAGTCCATCCGTCCCTGGGCCAAATTAGAAAGAAAAGTCAAATCAGAGACATTACGTCTCACGTGAAGCGGTAGTAAGTGTAAATTAACGCAACGTTGTTCATACGTGAGTTCCTCAAGAAGGTCTAATTTAAATTTAAAACCCAAGTAACGGATGAACTTTTTCTGAATCCTCTCAACATCATTAGAGTGGCAAGCATAGCACGGGTTCCAAATTTGGGAAGCATATTCCAAGTGACTTCTAACGTAGGCACAGTAGAGGACTTTGACAGTTTTCATATTCTTGAAGTCACCAGAGCTGCGGATAATGAACCCTAGTGCTTTGTAAGCTTTACCAACTACAGATTTTGCTCATAGAATAGGAGCCTGCTGTCGTGCAAAACGCTAAGGTCCTTGGCAGTGGTTTTCACCATTAATCTTTGACCATTGATTTCGTAATCAAATTTAAATGTATGTCGTTTACGCGTAAAGCTCATGGAAAATCATTTAGAGACATTGAGGTACAGGTAGTTTACACGACAGTAGGCGTCAAGACGCTTGAGATCATCCTGCAATAGGTTAGCATCACTCTTCATATCGTCCACAAAAAGTAGAAATTTAGAGTGCTTGAAACAGGAACCAATATCATTAATAAATACTAGAAACAAGAGGGGCCCTAATAGGGATCCTTGAGGAACACCGGAAATTAACGCAACGTTGGTCATACGTGAGTTCCTCAAGAAGGTCTAATTTAAATTTAAAACCCAAGTAACGGATGAACTTTTTCTGAATCCTCTCAACATTATTAGAGTGGCAAGCATAGCACGGGTTCCGAATTTGGGAAGCAATTTAGAGTGCTTGAAACAGGAACCAATATCATTAATAAATACTAGAAACAAGAGGGGCCCTAATAGGGATCCTTGAGGAACACCGGAAATTAACGCAACGTTGTTCATACGTGAGTTCCTCAAGAAGGTCTAATTTAAATTTAAAACCCAAGTAACGGATGAACTTTTTCTGAATCCTCTCAACATTATTAGAGTGGCAAGCATAGCACGGGTTCCGAATTTGGGAAGCATACTCCAAGTGACTTCTAACGTAGGCACAGTAGAGGACTTTGAGAGTTTTCATATTCTTGAAGTCACCAGAGCTGCAGATAGTGAACCCTAGTGCTTTGTAAGCTTTACCAACTACACATTTTACATGCTCATCGAATAGGAGCCTGCTGTCGTGCAAAACACCAAGGTCCTTGGCAGTGGTTTTCACCATTAATCTTTGACCATTGATTTCGTAATCAAATTTAAATGTATGTCGTTTACGCGTAAAGCTCATGATAAAACATTTAGAGACATTGAGGTACAGGTAGTTTACACGACAGTAGGCGTCAAGACGCTTGAGATCATCCCGCAATAGGTTAGCATCACTCTCATTGTTAACCCTCGCAAAAACCTTCATATCGTCCGCAAAAAGTAGAAATTTAGAGTGCTTGAAACAGGAACCAATATCATTAATAAATACTAGAAACAAGAGGGGCCCTAATAGGGATCCTTGAGGAACACCGAACTTAATACTATGCCATGATGAGGAATATCCGTTCAACACAACTGACTGAGACCTATCAGAAAGATATGAAGAAAACCAGTCGAGTAACTTGCCATGAACACCCATATTGGAAAGCTTGACTAGCAGAGTCTGGTGTTCTATACGATCGAAAACTTTGCTACGAGTATAATCAGTATAGACTACATCGACCTGGTTACCTCTGTCCATGTTGCTTGTTAGAAATTCATTAAAAGAAGTTTGCTTATATATACTCTGACTAGACCGATTTTAATGTTTTCGATTCCCATGCCCTCCATTTTCTATTTCCCCATTACGTAGAAACAAAGATCAACACGTTAGGGATTCATTGTTTAATTCCCCGATACATAAAAATCTGTCATTTTGGTGCGGGGGAGGGAAGGAGGGGGACATAGATCAACACGTTACTGCAGCGCAGGGCCGAAATTCATTGCATTGTGCATAGAAACAAGAACGGAAAACTTCAATTAAATTGGTATTTTCATTGAAAAGGAGTTTGTGGCTAATGTTGCTTTTATGTTTGTTTTCGGCAGGTACATCACTTGCCGATGCGGTTGACATGAACATCATCAGTTTAAATTATAAAACTTAAGTCGACCACAGCGTCTGTCTGTCTCGCAGTCAGTATTCTGTTTTCTCTTATCTCTCTTATCTTAGGCGACTCATGTATTTCGTTTGTCCGCATACTCCTCCTAATCGCCTGAACCGATCTCCTTCAAACTTACCACAGTGATAACGTGAGGCGTGAGGGTGGTTAAGAAAAAAAAAACGATTTATAAAAAATCGTTGTCGTTCGAAAATTTAACACTTCGCTCAGTTTTTTGCAACAGCAGCATGCATTGCATACCTAGTTTACCTTACATTTTAACGTTACACAGAATACGTTAAACACGAATACAGAAACGTGTACAGTTTGACTTATGAAAACACGTCATGCCATCTAGTGAGCTTTAGTCACACTTAAATAAGTCGTATTTATGTTGGTGGGCAACAAACCTGTATTGGCAAATACAGTACAAACGCTTTACTAAGTCACATGACGTGAACTTTGTAACTTAGTATTTCCGTAGCTAAATGTAGGTGGCGCTACGCCTGCGTAGACAATCTATGCGGTTATTCTACGCCGACCTACGCGCCACGTAGCAACATCAAGTAAATCGTTAGTTTCAAACTAGATGGCGCTTAAATTAGGAAATTTTAAAATAATTGCATTACATAAAAATGCAGTTTTATTATTTTCAGATGGTATTCCAGAGGAGGAAAACGTTTCTACTTGTCTCAGGTTCCTGAGAGGGATACTTTTGTCAATTTGATAAGACTGCAATACTTACACTCATTTCTGGGAGTAGAAAGACAAATTAAATACGTATTTTATTAGGGCCATTTAATAAAAAATGGAAAATGAGGTGGAGGTTGGAGGTGTTGGTACCTCGCCCTAGCAGAAGCCGGGCAAGGGTGGAGGTGGCTTATCTCTGGAGAGGGGAAACTTGTCATGTCTTTAGAGGCAGGTACTACACACTAATAGTGCTTCGAATAGCCAAAAACGGAGGCATCGTACAGTTTAGTCGGTATGAGTCTGACATGCCCACTTCACCGATAGCTCCTCGCAGGGTGAAGTCATGCATGAATAATATGTGTATTTACCACATTAACAGATTGCTAAAATTAAATTTAATCATGAAAATATATTCTTGGGTAATGATCACCGATGAATTAATAGGAATACTCGTATTTTTCATGATTTCGTGTGAGTTATGCCTTTGTGTAAATGAGTAATTTGGGGTAACTCAATGATCGAACTCTGGCAACACAAGCGTACAACACTGTAGCGAATAATATTACATTTTGCGATGAAATCACTATCAGTAAATTTTATAAAACAAAGTCCCTTCCATCCTTATGTATGTGTAGATCTTTAAAACTACACAACGGATTTTGATGCGGTGTTCTCCAATGGATAGAGTGGTTCTCGAGGAAGGTTTTTGTGTACGCATTTTGTCAAGCGGGTGAAGCCGCGGGCGTCTGCTAGTCATCTATATAATATTAACTTCTAATACAACGAAATAAAATACAACAAAACAGTTCAACAACTTTGCAATAAATCTCTTCATACAAGAGCCTGTTTCGACTATACGTGCAGAGTTCTGTAAAGTTCTCGTTTCGTGTTACCACCACGCGTTTGGCAGATTGAATTTGTTTCTCTGCATGCTAATAACGTAGGTACGTGTTCTCTATCCGGATTAGCAAACGACAAAAAATGTCCCCACTTGTATATTTTAGAAGCATAAATACTACACTTGTTTGTAAAGGTGGCGGCTCAAAGCAGCTGTCTCATTTTACTTGTTACACCACTGATAAACAAAATGTACTGTCATAAGTAAGATAAAGCCGGTCTGCTTTTAGAGTACAAAATTATTCTCGGGGTTTATGAATTTTATTTCAATACACTGTTCATCCCGTCCATTATGCGACATAAAATGTGCATCGCCATGAAGTGTCCTATAATTTTTCCATTTTCAATATCACAATGAAGGAAGTTTCAAGGTAGTCAAGGAAGTTTCGTGTCTTTATTAAGATGGTTCTGTTCTAAATACTAGGTGTGATACTAGGGTATTGATTGTCTTAACTGTTTGTTTGATGAACGTAAATAACTTACGTTGCATTCCTTACTTAATTGTTTGATTGTTACATTTTAATTTACTTGTAATGTGTGACATGAGTCTAAATAAATATGTTTATATTTTGAGCACCTTTGATGACCTTTACGAATCACGTCTATATTCGCAAATAGGTAGACAAAGACTTGTCAGCAGATTCACTATTCCCCACTTCGGAATATCGGTGTGATTTGTCCGCGAAGATGTTGATAGGATCCCATAGCACACTCAGCTGATGACAAATCCAATTATTATCAAAATAAAATGCATTCTTCTATCATGAAATCTGTCTATCTACAAATGAATACCCTTCAAATAAATATCGCGCTTACAGAGCAACATAATCTAGCATCGCATGAATTAGGTCGCTAAATTTATTCCCATCTTGTTTGACAAGATCTCACCTAAAACTAAGACCGCAGAACTACCACTGATTCCGAAGAATATGTTTTAAGTTCCATTAAACTTACGCAATCAGATGTTCTTCTTGAGTACTTGTAATACATTTACCAACATTCTATTTGTAATCATATTTTATTAATTTGTATTTGGAAACCATAGTCAATGTACTTTTCAACCGACTTCCAAAAAAGGAGGAGGTTCTCAATTCGACGGTGTTTTTTATGTTTGTTACCTCATGTCTTCGGACAGTGTGAACCGATTTGGAATTTTTTTTTCGTTGGAAGCTACTTCCCATGTGGTCCCATTACAATTTGGTCCCATTCCGACAACTATTTGGTCCCATTTTGGTAGTTTAAAGTCGGTTGCTGTGTCAAGTTTTGACGTGTACTTTATTATATTTTGACAGTTTAGTTTTCGGTGTTTAAACACGTAAATTACCTTTTATATGGCCTGAACTTTCTGAAGTTAAATTAAAATGTTAAACGTTTTATTCAATAAAAGATTTCTGGGAATATAAAAATTAAAGAAACATTAGGACATTGGTACCTACTTTATTAAATTTAAGATAATAAAGGGTATAGGGAATAATATTATATTGTTTACATTGTTTTATAATTATTATTTGACATTATTTTATTGATTTAGTTTAATATTTTTATATTGATTTAGTTTTAAGAAGACATTAAATTATATTAAATTAATTAGTGAACATGTGTTCAATCCATCCGGTGAAACATGAAGAACCTTAGACTGATTAGAAAACCTGTGTCAACCATGTTTCTAGCAAATAAACGATTTCATTTCATTTCATTTCAAATGAATAAAATCAAAGTTTCTATTACATGTGAAAACTTTGAACGATTCAAATGGAACGTTCTATTTCTATACAGCAAATTGTGATTATGTATTAACACAAGAACGTGACTTATATATATAGGTAACCGACGTATCCCGAATCTATAAATGCAAGCGGTGACTGCACAAGCGGGTAAATTGTTAAAGTTAGAGCATGGTTGCAATTTTCGCAGCTGTATAAAATATTGTCAGGCGAGGCAACTGACATGAATGTGATACGATGGATGTACTCTCTTTGGCTTTTTGACACGTCTCGCTCACCGCGTTCACTGATATGAACTATTTTAAATATTATGAAAGAGTTCTGAAGAATCTGACGATATTGGTGTTGTGGTAAGAAGTCTTAAGTATGTATAGTTTGTGTAACACCTATGTGTAAAACTGTACGGTGCACAAAGATCTACATATATATGTTGCATACATAATACATTCTTTACTGAACCTAATACGGTTTAGATAGTTATATACTTTTTTAAACTTTCGCATTTTGTACACATTATAAACTTAAGACAAACGGGTCTTTTACGCGATTATTGAGTGCCGTAGTGGCTCTCCGAACACAATATTTAGTGACGACGAAGTGAGGGTAGTTGATCAAACCCGCACTTCACGAAGACGACGATGAGCTAAAGCCAGTCCACCCGTGACCACGGCTCTTGTAACAGGGTCAAATCGTCGGGTAATAAAGAGGTATGTGTATATCTCAATAATCGCGTAAAAGACCCGTTTGTCTTAAGTTTATAATTAGATAGTTATGTATTCTTTAACGAGTTTCCGATATGTCTGCCTTTTTTACAAGCGGCATTTTCACAGATCACAATCAATGAATGATGATGAAGACGAAATCATATAAGTAAGTTTTGTATAACAGAATTGTTACTGTGTACCTTGTACCGTGTATACTTTAACGAGTCTTGTGATCTGTGAAAATGGCGCCTATTAAAAAGGCAGACATATCGGAAACTTCGTAATTGCTATATTAAGTGTTTGTATGGTATGTATGTTACAAATACCAACAAATACAACAATTACAAATACAAACACCTATTTTAGTATTTAGTTAGGTATGTAAATACTATAAAAGTAATATGCATTGTCTGTACTCGTATAAAATAAAATTGTAAGTTTACTAAATATTACACTTTATAAATTAATTTAATTCTAAACATGAAGTTGATATTCAATATCCCAACGTATTTTAGCACAACATGTTAAAGCAGCTGAATTAAGTAAAACAATCGTACTTAGTTCGTGTACGATTCAGTATTTCTCATATTAGTTAAATCCCAACGAATTGGTGCACTTGCTACAGGAAATTCGTTAGAGCTCGGTGCAGTATTGTAACCAATTGCTAGTTGTTCAGCCAAAGTTATGTTTGGGATGAAAGCACAGTTCGTATAAATCATTGTTAGTTTCGAATGTCGACGCATGCTGTGGAGGTTTTTTCGGCACATTGGTTTATGAGTAAGTCTCGTCTGAATAAAAATGATAGTTAACGTTGAATAAAAAGTAATCTATAAGTACTATAGTAACAGTAGAAATTATGTGTCTATAATTTAAACTAGGTATGCAATGCATGCTACTAATTGCAAATGTTAAGCGGAAATTTTCTTAATTTTTTTTATGCTCTATTTTCATGATTTCGGAGATATGCACTCCCGGGTATGATGTCGACCAGCATGCCAAATTTGGTCAAAATCGGTCAAGCCGTTTTGGAGGAGTTGGCACACAAACGATTTACACTTGTCGTCTAAGATACGCTACGCTTCGTTCCGCTCAATAAAATTAACCGAAACTGACCTTTATCAACCTTAAATGACAGGAATAAAGTTATCGTCACTTAAGTTACTCGTATTTCACACGGGCGAAGATCCGGGGTAGTTACTTCATTTAATTTGGGATAAATTTAAATTCACATAAAAATAATTATCGCTCTGCAATTTATAAGAATCAAATAAATATTTTTTGCAGCAAATAAATGATGATATCCGACTTGGATAGATTAGATTAGCTTCGTACTTTTAAATAATTAAATATGCGTCAAGAACACGAACTGTTGCCAAGAATATTATATTTTAAGGTAATTATTTGCTGTGCAATCAGTATTTTTGCTTAGGAAATGGTTTTTGATTAGCACTTAAATACTACTCACTTCTTTCTTTTTGTGAATACGAATCTATTGCTCTACAATAACAATATTTTGAGGACCTCTTGTCAAAATAAACATTAATTTACAATAAAAATAATGAAAAAATACACGTTAAAAATTGACACAACAACCGACTTCAAATAGCCGAAATGGGACCACTTCGGAACCACTTTCATTTAAAAAAAATTCAAAATCGGTTTACTCAGTCCAAAGACAAACATAAAAAACAGTCGAATTGAGAAACTCCTCCTTTCTTGGAAGTCGGTTGAAAATAATGAAAATGAATGTAATCGTGATACAAAATAATAAAACAAGATGCAAACGCTCAGTGAATACGCTCGAACAAATAAGTACTCTCATAAAATAGGGTCAATCCCTTAGAACCCAGATCCAGCATGTGTCTTAATTCTTCGTTTTGATTTTCTCTAAACATTATTGGGAGTGAACCAAACAAAAAAATAATATGGCACAAAGATGGATATAATGGTTAGTTCTGATATCACAATATACAAACACGCCGTATTACCACACGGAACGAAGAACATAGCGATGTTCAATAGGCGTATCGTTGCTTTGAGAATTATGCCTCAGGCAGACAAGGCTTTTAACACAGTCATAATTGTGTTAATATTTCCCGTCGTACAACACCTACGAAATTAGATGAGCCCACGTCTCTCTCCCTGATTATGTATCGTCATAAATTACACTGTGATTCTATTTAAATTGTGTTACAGACCTGATCTTGTGTTTTAAGAGAAATATACTAACACATTAAAAATATTTTGCCAAGAGCAATTACGAGGCTTGCGAGAACGAAATGTTCACTATCCAATGCCAAAAGTTATAGTGTTTTTTTTTTTTTTACTTCCGTGGCCCAAAGCCGCGGCCGCTCTAACGTCCGATGCCGAGCGTCTCTGGTTACAAGCAGAACGTATTTCCAGTGGCGCCCGGCGGAAACGTTATAGTGTAAAGTAACAAGTTATGGTATATGGAGCTACATAGAAATCGGGGGGAACTATTGAAAAAGGCTAACATAATATGGGTTCAAATTAGAGCTTTAGATAATTTGGTACATAATCGTAACATTGAAATGTTTTTCACTTAGTAATTAGGTACTGAGTATTTTGTACACATCCTAACTTGATGTTGATCAAGCGATTGATAAGCAGAATTGGACAAAATCCATCGTGCAGTCAGTCCAGTGCAGTGGTATAGGCCTGCACTGGTAATATCGCTTTCAATTTACTGCATCTAAGAGATAGCATATTGGTTAATAATTGAACCGCAGACATCTTTGATAAATCGGCTCTTCTATCGGATTGGACGGACGCAATAACGGACCGTTGATTGCTTGGAAGTGGACTGGGAAGATTGATTATTTTCCCGCTACCCCATTCTGTTGTTGTTTTATATAGAAACATGGGGTGAGGTTGTTGTTTTGTTGATTTTATTTATCTTAAAAATAGTAATAATTCTCCACCAATCAAAAAAGATCTAGACATTTTTTTTAATGAAGGTACATTTGTGCCAGTTGCGTGGTGATCGGATAAAAATGTGGCCGTTAGCCCGGAATACGCATACAGACGGACGAAAGCAAAATTAGTCTCTTAGTTCGCTCGATCATACATATACCTATTCTATGACTAAAACTAAACTATTCTGTGACAATATCTATTGAAATCATTTATTTGTTTGGTAAATTGTGTGAATCTGCACTTATCTTATAAAAAGGTACCAATTACGTCGTTGAAAAATAAAAAATGCTTTGAGTGTCACAGAAAATTTTCTTATAAACAAGAAATTTTATAAAATAACGCAAATTAACCAGATTACAAATATATATATATATTTATGTTTCACCCGTCGTGTCCTATCAGTAAGAGTTTATGTTAAGCCCCCAGAATATGTTTTAATTATGTTAAGCGTATTTTTGAAAGAAACCCTCGCGTAGGTTTTCAAGGGCTTATGTTTATGTTTCTAAACCAGAACGACAAAGAGTGAGTACATCAATGTGAAAATATTGTTGGTCAAGCGTGGCGACCGTTCGCAGTGACCAAAGCTAAAGATAAACAAAAGTGAATGCTCTGTCGGAAAGTTCCATAAAAAAATACTCAACAAACAAGTAAATTTACAACCGAGCATTCTGTCGAAATTTAATTAACGTACAGTGGAATGGCGGGTCCGCACCTATTATACTACATCATGAATTAATTTTAATACTACTACTTCTTTCTATAAGGTCTATTCAGGTCTTTACTGTAAAATATCTTTAACTAATATCGCTGTCTAACAATCTATCAATATATTTATTCATAGCGTTTATATTCCTGTCTAAAAAGCGAACGATTTATTTTGAGTATCGAGTTTATATTATGTAACCTTTGTGCAAAAACATAACTTCAATGAAATTTAATAAAGCTGTAAAAACATCATGATAAATACTAAACGAACTAGCAAATGGTTTAGACATTCAAATTTTATCAGACTCTGCCATTGCCTTAAACAGTTACAGTTGCTGAATTTTCAACTTAATATGCTGTGGTTTTGGTCAAAAAGTAATAAGTACGTTAGAAACCACGCACAATTTTCAACATAATTAAGCAAAACAACCACATCGTATTAGCGTTCCATCATACCGAAAAGTTTATTTGTTTCTGAACTTAACCTCCTTGATTTGCATACATAGGAACAAACATGTTCATGTGGTGGTAGGCAGGCGCGAAAATGGTAAAGTTTTACTGTATAATGAAGATGAGAGGAGGCGCCGGGTAATCCGCCACAATGGAGACGAAACTTAGTACAAACCGCAGCCGGGCTGCTTCGCAACTTGACTTGTTCGAGTTGCCACCTATTTTTCAGTTCTTTCAGATTGTTAAACTGTATGTTATTTTGTTTTTTTATATCGGAGAGTTTTTGTGGTTGGTAAATTCATGTGTATAAAAAAAAACTCGGAAATTCTGGAACTTTAGAATTTCTCTGGTCAGCACTAGGAAGAATATTAAAATATTCTTCCTTCCTTAAAAGTGGCGCCCCAGACTTTACTGTCACGTAAAGTTTCATAAGCTGGTCTCGGTTGTTTCCATTGGCTGAAGCTGAAAAACTTTCAAGTGATTCCTTTAAACAGGTTTGTTAATGGTTAGTTATCTGTCTTAATCTACCTGTTTAATAATTTTGAGCTCTTTTGCCAATGGTATTAAGGCAACATAGGTAAAATAAAACTACATTCTCAGAACGATAATATTTTAATATTGTCTTGTTTTTTAATGACTCATTTCCAAGAATAACTTTAATTTGGGTAAGTTAGTATTAAGTATTCTGTGATTTTGGATATTTTATTTGAATACAACAAATTCATTCCAAAATGTAATACGAGTACCATGAATTTATAGACATATAGGTTAAATTATCGGTAATTCCGTCTCTGCATGCGGCTTTCATATTTTAATAGTATCAGAGTGCCAACATTAAAACGGCAATATCTACAATTTACAATTTTAATTATTGTACACTAACTTCACATACAATTCATCCACCGTCTATCTTCCTTACAATTACATCTCTATCAAAATCCAAATAGATTATTTGGAAATAAACAAACAACATAATTATGTAATACCAGCCAAATGTGTTAACGGGGTATTACTCACAATAAGAAAATTCACAAGGGCTGTCATCTACAATGTTAGTGATTATTTAGATGACAAACCCTCTGCGCTGGAGTTTGGTCGGATTTTATCCCGCGTCGTTGGGGTCGGGTTTCATCCCGCGTCGGTGAGTGAATCTGCGTAAATGAGTCTGCGGCGCCCTGGCCGCTAACTGCGGAACTCAGCGGGGAGGGTACGCTCCTTCTTCCTCTCGGCCGCCTCCTTCGCGAGCATGACTTGTTCGCAGAAGCACACGACCGCGTTCCACCGACTTGCGCTGGAGATCATGGCTTGAAGCATGGTTTCCAGCGAGAGGGTATCCACGCCCAGAGCCACTACGAGGTCCCGGTGGCGGCGCTGACTCGCCCACGATAAGCACCCCACCGAGTAAATGTACCTTCATGTAAAATCACTCTGAATGACTTGGATAAGTGTCCTTCTTGAGAATATTTAAACAACACAAATCTGAGGGAAATACGATTCATTATTTGGCTGTTGATGTTATTTTGAGAAAAACAATACCTAAGAATGTGACGTGTGGGTAATAAGATTTATAATATTGTTCAATTCAATATCTCACTACCTATATAAAAAGTTAAACGTCATACTCCTATGAGGTAAAACGTTTATTAATATTCTATAATATCACGATATAAATTTGATAGCTACGGAACTCTCTCATCAATATCAATTTACGGTCCATTTTAAAAATTCAATCAATTATCTTAAAAGGCGTTATCATCTCTCTATCACTGTTTAACTTTATTTTTACTTACAATTACGATCGAAAGGATATTGAGTTGGTTAACATTTACTAGATACTCGTATAAGTAAAACTACTTAAATTTAAAGGTTAGTAACACATATATAATATACTTTACGTATAGTCTAGAAATACATGCATTAAGAGAACTATACAGCACGTTACTAATAAAGAATGTGTTCCACAAATACATGTGTTGCTATTATATTCGTTTATTTCAAATTTGTTTATAATTTTTCGAACTTTATTACTCAGTTTTTGGTCAGATGTTGTCGCGTAATTAATCACTTTGTTTCTAGTTCCGTTATCTTTTTTATATGCATTTGAATGTCTATCTGTCGCATCTGTGGCGGTCTCTCTTTCATCTTCATCATCCGATCTGTCAGCGGATCCAAATTGATTGTCCGGTCCCTCTATTGGTGTGGAATACTTGAACTCTTCTCTTTTGTCTGTAGGACTCGTATATTTGAGGGTTGGCCTCGGGATTTCTGTAAAATATATATACTAGTATAAGTATAGCGAGGTTTTGCAATCTGTGATACATTAAACTTAAGATTTTAATTGGCATTTAGAATAGGTAGGTATTCGCAAAAAAAATTGTTAATCAAATTAAATTACTTATTGTTGCGGACGCTTAGTGGCTACACATACATTTTCGGGGACCTCGTAATCGTCATCGTCGCGCGGTGTATCTGGTGGTAGTTGGCCTAGGCGCTGACTAATATAACTACCTATAGTGCCATAAAATGGCAATGTGGCTAATTGACATACCCACTGAGATACGTATAAAACGCTTCTATAGACCCCTTCAAGGGGTCTTCATCACGACATTCGTATACAAATAAATTGTGTACATAATAAGATGTAAATTGATTATAATTTGACTTGATACGATGGACTTTTCTAGAAAAAATACCCCCCTTCTAAGGTCTGTGTTGTGGTTGGTAATTAATAAAACTTTTACCACCTTTCATCCACATTCATACACAAAACTAGGAATGAGACTAAAAACGCCAAAAAAAAATTAAATTAAAAATTAAGTACCATTTATGAAAAACATAATCATATTTATCACAGTCATCTCGGATTATAAAGGCAGAGTTATCAAATAGAGATTATTAAATGTCTGAACAATGTTGTGCGAGATTCAAATAGAAAAAAATGTGTGAATTCGTGAAATTTCATAAACAATGAGTAATATTGAAATATAATAGCGAGATGTCTGTTCGACGTTTTGTTTGCCACCAGTCTAATTGCAGATATCAACGCAAAAATAAAAAAAAATCTGTCAAATGCGAGTCGTAATCGCGCACAAAGAGTTCCGTACCAAAACGGCAAAAAGTCACGTTAAATATCTATTTATTCGGTTTTTTATTATTTGTTGGCAACTGAAGAAATACATCATCTGTGAAAATTTTAACGTTCTAACTATCACGGCTCATGAGCCCAAGACAGACGGACGGACAGAAAGCGAAGTCTCAGTAATAGGGTTCCCGTTTTACCCTTTGGGTAAGGAACCCTAAAAACGAAAATAATACAAACCGCGACTGCTTTTGTGTTTCCAAAATGGAAACACAAAAACAGTCGCGGTTTTAATTTGTCTTTCCATTCACACATTTTAGAGATTTTATAAAATAAGGAAACAATAAGAAATGCTTACCATATAACCGAATGACACTATCAACTTCTCCTAAGGAATTTTTGGCAACGCAGCGGTAACCACCAACGTCGGCAGCTGTCAATTTACGTACTGTCAGCGCCATGCGACTTTCAAATGAGCTGATGACTGTGTTCACCACTTCATATTTATTTGATGATATTACCATTTCATCTGAAAGATAGAAAAAATAAGTAATTATTATAACTAGATAGTTATAGTAATCATGTTAAGCAAACGTGGCATCCACAACAAAAGGGCCGAAGAATTTCTCGGCATCGATGTCCATTAGTTATATATAGGTCAAGATGCACATTTAATCTCTTTTGCATATTTGAGTTTTGACACATTAAAATAGATAAAAAAAATTACAATTTATTAAAAAAAAATCGGTCGATCGTATAAGTTGTTATGTCGTGTGCCTGCACTAATTGACATTGACAACAGACCAAGTATGACGTCACATTTGCATCCACCTTGGGACGTCTTACTTGCATACAAGACTTGTATTATGGAATAATGTCCTCCTTCAAACTAAAGTTGCGCAAAAAATATTCCTTATAACAGGTATCATTTCGTAACATACCTATAGGTATATTATCAATTTCAGTTTGATATGATAAACTACTCTATTTACGAGATAAGGTCAACAAAGTATCGGTTACCCTTCACGAAATTCCGTTGCAAGGCAAACGACATTTTTCAAGAAGCACGATAATGCTGATATTTCCCGGCAGACTCCTTTATAGTGGTGGTCCAAACAATCCCTATACTATAATAACAGTATGTATACCTACTTAGGTGTATTGTGCGAAGCTCCTATAAGCCCCTAGTGCCTCTTGTCCGCGAATGATAAAGCTACTAGCATTTTTCCGAAAACACTGCAACGCCTGCCTTAACACATTTTAGCTATACTTTTATGAACGCCAATAAAACAGATTGAACACTATGATCAAATTGAACAATTTTCGATGAGAAACATGCTTTATTTTAAACTTGTGTCCGGAAAACAGCGTGTGCGAAATAATGTATTCAAGTAGAACGAAAGTTACGAAATATATAATTATTTGAATCGACTTTTGATGTTTGGATAGTAAATAAAACAACTACTGATTGTCCAACTAAATAAATAACGTTTGAACCAAGTAGGTAGGTACTTACGTATCAAGTGTCAAAATCTGAATAACAAGAAATTTCATCTCAATTAATGTCTAAAATAACACTGCAACACTCTTAATTACGCTCGAGTGAGGCCTGCTTAATTAACACTAACATGTCAGTCACCCTAACATAGATTGATGACAAACGAAAATGACGATCCTGTAGTGGTACTTGTACCCTTTCGGTTAGATTCGCACTGAGCCAAACCAAAAGCGCCAGTCACTCTGCAAGTTAACGAACAAAGGGCTACGTATACCAGCCAACAATACCCTATGGATCATAACGCAGATCTACTTGTAAAACAACTTCTGACCTTAATGCGTTTTAGTAATTAGCTTGTGATGTTGTATAAATAGAAACTTGAGCAACACAGTTTTTGATCTTAGTATGCCTTTGGCAGCTTTGAGTCAACTCAGCAATCAATATCACAAAAACCTAGAATTGGCTGAATTATCTCCTATATACAGTAAGGAAACCCCATTTTTAAACTCCCCCAGGTTTCGATTGAACTGTGGTAACAATTTAGTCCCGTTTATACATATAAGTTATGAGAAAGAAATAATCGTGGTGATTGGCAATCAATTACTGTAGTTAGAGGCTGGCAACACTGTAACTAACAGCTGATTTTTGTAGCTCTTGCGAATTAATATTAAATTATTCAATATTTTAGTCAATTTAAAGCTTAAAATCTGTGAATCGCAAGTAAAACTGTTATTTTAAAGTAAATTTAATTAATTAGTGCACAAACTCGTGGAAATATTGTGAAATTTGTCAATAACAAAATCGGTTTTGCCGAACTGTCAGTGCATGTAATCGCTGGTTCTTTTGAATATTTCGTGGAATATTCTTAGTCAATGGTCTACTGGTGAGTTTGATTAGGTACCTTTTGTTCACGTGTTTATATGTTACAGTATATTTCACGTTGCTAACAGGCAGGTATTTAATACAAATTCCTAGGTTTATATCGCATTGACATACCGGTGAATTCCAACCTACCTACTACTTAGGTATAAATAGTCTGCTAGGATTCTACAAAGTAAACCTTTAATTTGTATACTTGAATAGATTATTTCTTAGTTAGTCAGTTGGTTTTGATGCTCTGCATTGTGGCTAGGTGTTCATTATCTTCTCAATTATACCCTACTAAGCCGATATGTCTACATCCACTCGATCTGCCACCGCACGTCAATTGCAAATACAGTTGAAAGAAGCCCTATTACAACTCAAAGTAGAGAAGAAAGAAAACCAGCAACTGATAATGGAAAGGGAAGATAATGAACGTGAATATGACTTAATGCGCGTTAGAAATTCTAGCTTAGAGCAACAGCTGTCTAAAAGTCAGGTAAATTGTGATGAGTTGACCGAGCAACTTAACCAGCTTAGATTGGAAATGGAATCTTTCCACCAATGTAGTGATATGTTTGAGCAAATCCTCAGACGTAACACACAATTAGAAGATGAGCTGGGGGAGGCACACATGCTTATTACTACCTATGAACAGGATGCCCAGTCGCACCAATTAACAGAGGTGTCCAACCTCTACACAAAACTTATTGAAAGTAGCTGTGTGCCTGCCTCAACTAATTTATCAGTCATAGATCTCACAAATGATAGTAGGTGCTTAAATACTCCTAAACCAATGATTAGTCATAACAAAATCAAATGCCAAAGAAAAATAAACAAAAAAAATAAGAAAATTAATTTAAAAATGAAATCTTGTTTGTCTAATAATAGTAATTTAAATTTAAAACTACAGTCTGACCTGGATGTTTGTACTGGGCAGTTGGTTATATGCAGCAAGCAGTTGGCTGACAGTCAGGTGGCTCATGATGTTGTGAGGGTCACGTTAGAATCTCACATCAAGCAATTACAGGAGAATTATGATAGTTTATTCTTTAAATATGAACTACAAAGTAAACAGAATACTGAAAACATGTTGGCATTGGACAAATTGATAGACGACAGTAGACACAACCAAGAATTACTTGATTCTATAACTCAGCATTATAACTCTGAGCACATCGACCAACACCCTATCAATGACTCCGTACCAGCTCTCTCTACTTGTGACAGTATTCTGGAAACAATTTCTGATCCTACCACCAACATTGAGCCTCCTAGTAATACTATGGTTTTTTCTGATGGGGTGGGTTGTAATATGGGCTATATGTTTAATAAATACATTGAAAACTGTGTTAACTATTCCCTGCCCAATGCAACTTACACTCAGATCATAGACAAAATGTTGGACGACACTACCTTCCGCATTGCCACTTGCCTTCGGCTGGGTACACCTTGTGTATCCCCGCATCATTGCACCTGTGGAGTAGCCGTCGATAATCTGGGACACCATGGCCTTTCTTGTAGCAGAAGCGCAGGTCGTATACCTCGGCACGCTATTCTAAACGACATAATTCGTAGGGCTCTTTCCACCGCAGGTCTTCCGGCCGTACACGAACCAAATGGTTTAGCACGAAGCGATGGAAAGAGACCGGACGGTATGTCGTTGCTACCGTGGAAGATGGGAAGGCCTTTGGTGTGGGACGCTACATGCGTTGACACCTTAGCACCTTCACACCTTCCAAGCACATCCGGATGTGCCGGCGCTGCTGTTGCATCGGCTGAAGGCTTTAAACGGCGTAAATATGCTAACCTAGCAGGTGATTACATATTTGAGCCGTTTGGGGTTGAGACACTGGGGTCATGGGGTCCGAGTGCTCGCCGCCTTTATAGAGACATTGCTAAACGTCTAATAGATGCTTCTCAGGACCAGAAGGCTGGCTATTTTCTGGCCCAAAGAATAAGTATCGCCATCCAACGTGGCAACACAGCCAGCATTCTTGGAACGTTCCCAGTCGGCAATGACGCGGAGGATTTTTTAAACGATATTTTGTAATGTAAATATTTTTAGTCTATAATTATGTTTATTTTGTATGTTGTAATTCTTATTGTAAATAAATTATTTTATTGACAAAATTGTATCATCCAAGTATAATAGTAGTACCACTATTGTTTTACTGGTAGGTGAAAGTAACAAAGTAGGTAAGAAAGAATTAATGTACTATATACAATGCTTAAGTAGACTAAAAGTATTTAAAATAATATTATGTGCGTTCCCATATGCGTGTTGCCAGTCCTCATCCTATAATCAAAAAATACATCTTCTGAATAATTTTATTCATACTTTGACATGTCGTCATAGTGACACTTTTATTTTTTTTGACACTAATAATTTTATTAGTAATTATTGTTTTAAGACCAAAGATAGTATTTATCTTATGAAGTCAGACAAAAATAAAATTGCTACATTGCTAGCAAATAATATTAATTTTTGGACGAGTCTACATTGTAAACAAAGTAATATACCTACAGATTTGTTAGGTACTTGTAGTAATAATTTAGTATGTATAACAAATGATTTAAACTGAATATCCAGACAACAGGAATACCAGAGCTAAAGATGGCTCATCAAAATATAGAAGGTCTTTCTGGCAAGGAATTAGTAGTGGAGTTATTCCTAGAGGAATTAAATGTATATTTATTTATTTTAATAGATATTTTGTGTTTGACTGAACATTGGCTCAAGGAGAGTGAGATGATGTTCAATATAAACAACTACAATATTGCAAGCTGCTTTAACAGGAAGTCTGCGATTAAAGGTGGCTCCATGGTCTTAATTAAAAATGGTCTCCGCAGCAAAGAGCGGTCTGAAATAGTTAGACTTTCTGTTGAGCGATGTGCTGAGGTGGCCTGTGCCGAGCTTGACCAGTATATAGTAGTTTGCGTATACAGTCCACCTAACAGTGATTTTAGTGTATTTACCAAGGTCATGGACCAGGTTCTAGGGGTTGCGTCAAATAATAGGAAGAAGTTAATTGTGTGCGGAGACTTCAATGTAAACATCCTAAAACAGTGTAAGAAAAGTACTCAATTTTTAAATTTATTTGGTAGTTACAATATGGAAAAATTTTTCTGTGAGCCGACTAGAGTCACAGAAACAGCAGCCAATTGCTTGGATAATTTTTTTACGGATTGTGAGTGCTTAAGCAAGTCTGTAATTAGTAAATTGCCATCAGATCACTGTGGTCAAATAGTATCCTTTCCCAAGAGTAATAATAGTCAGTATAATGAGAAAATTATGTGTAGGCCCATAACCTCTAATAGAATTAAAGAATTTAAAAACTTGTTCGAGAAAAAGCTTAATTCTATAGTTTATATAGGTAATAATCCTGAGGTCCATTATAATAGTTTATTTAGTACATTATCTGATGCTTTTTCAGACACATTCAAACAAAAATGCCAAAATTAAACGAAATTTTGTGAGTGGGCAACAGTAGGCATTTATAAAAGTAGACGAACGCTGTTTGATCTATATGCAGAAAAACGATACAGATTTGATAAAAGTTTCATTGAATATGTTAGGAATTACTCCAAAGTATTCAAAAAAGTATGTAGACAGGCTAAATCCATTCACATCAAAAGGAAAATAATTGAGGCTCCTAACAAAATAAAAGAAACATGGAAAGTTATAAACAAAGAGTCAGGTAAATGTACAGTGAGGGATACTGTTACTAAAATTAAATTAGAAAACAAGAATATAACCTCTCCGAAAGGTATTGTAAATGCATTTGAAGATTATTTTACCAACATTCCATTTAAAGTAACTTCTTCTGTTAATTCATGTGCCCACAGTGCTGTGGCCCTTCTCGAAAGTAATATTGGTTCTTCATCTAAATTTAACTTCAAACATATAGACCCCAGTGACATCTTGAAAGCATTTAAAAATCTCAAAATTAAAAAGTCTGAAGATCACTGGGGCATATCAGTTAGCTTAATAAGTAGTGTAAATGATATCATTGCACCTGACTTGGCACTAATTTTTAATGAATGTGTAGATGAAGGTATATTCCCCAACCTAATGAAAAATAGTAGACTAATACCATTATTTAAGAAGGGATCTAAGTCAGAACTTGGTAACTACCGCTATTTTGCCAGCTCTGAGTAAGGTGTTTGAGAGAGTGAAGCTAAATCAAATGCAAGTCCACTTCACGACCAACAATCTTTTCCACAGCCAGCAATTTGGCTTTACTAGCGGAAAATCTACCACCGATGCGGGAGTAACCCTTGTTGGCTTGATTTACGACGCATGGGAGGGATCGCAGGATGCCATTGGGGTATTCTGCGATCTGTCTAAAGCATTTGATTGTGTTGACCATCAGACACTTTTGCTAAAGTTACGTCGGTATGGTTTTGACAAAAAATCCTTAGAACTATTAGGATCTTACCTGACAGATAGGCTGCAGACTGTTCATGTGAACAACGTTAAGTCAAACGGAACTAACGTCAAAATAGGCGTACCTCAGGGATCAATTCTAGGCCCTTTTCTCTTCTTGGTTTATGTTAATGACTTGCCTTGCATGATCGAGGCACAAGCTGGCATAGTAATGTTCGCGGATGATACATCACTTATATTCAAAGTAAATCGGCATAGTACAGATGCAAATAATGTTAATAATATCTTAAATTATATTTCCAATTGGTTTTCTACAAACAACCTATTGTTGAATGCAGAAAAGACTAAATGCGTTAAATTTACAATGCCCAATGTCAGACAAGCAAACGTCCATGTCGTGCTGGGTAGCCAAAGGTCAGAATTTGTAAATAACACTACCTTTTTAGGAATAACAATAGATTCTAAATTACAATGGGGTGACCATATCACCATTTTAACTAATAAGCTTAGCTCTGCTGCATATGCTATGAGACGGATTAGGCGGTTGAAAAATGTAGCTACTGCAAGGCTAGTTTACTTTGGTTACTTCCATAGCTTGATGTCCTATGGAATACTACTTTAGGGAAATGCAGCAGATATAGAAACAATTTTTATATTACAAAAGAGGGCAGTCCGTGCCATTTATTGTTTAGGTAAAAGAGATTCTCTTAGGGAGCGATTTAAAGATATTAATATTTTAACTGTAGCTTCCCAATATATATTTGATAACATACTGTATGTCAGGAAAAATATATCTAGCTATAGTAAAGTAAGTGACGTTACAGACAGAAATCTACGTAATAAAAATAAACTACTCCCTCCGTGTTATCGGCTTAGCAAGGTTAGTCATTCTTTCAAGGAGGAAGGTATTCTGTGAGCAAGTCATGCTCGCGAAGGAGGCGGCCGGGAGGGAGAGGGAGCGTACCCTCACAGCCGAGTTCCGTAGTCGGCAGCCAGGGCGCCCCAGACTCCGCGACTACGCCCAAGACTATCGACCTCCATGATCGGGGCCTGAGGACGGCGGGATCGCCATCCGCCGTCCTTACAGAAGCAGGCTAGAAGGGTTGCGTGCTGCGGGGCCTTTGCCCCATAGCACGCAACCAGATTCATTCACTGACGCGGGATCAAACCCTTCCCCAACGACGCGGGATTCTCGTCCCGACCCAACACCCGAAGAGACCACAGAGGTGGTCAAAGTCCGCCGGGCGCCACTGGACATACCCTCTGCTAGTAAACGGACGTTAGAGCGGCCGCGGGTTTGGGCCGCGGAATTAAAAAAAAAAAAAAAAAGGGGGAAGGTATACGCTTTTATAATAAATTGCCTGAATCGGTCCTTTGTATGGCCGACAATAAATTTAAAACCTTTATAAAGACCACTTTATGTCAAAAAGCATATTATAAGATAGTTGATTACCCTAATGATAAAAGTGTCTGCCTTAAGCATGGTGCAGGCGCCTCCTAAAATACCGTAATTGTAGCATATTTTGTACTTAGGCGACTATAATAATTTTTTTTGTTGTATTGTTGTTTTGTTGTTGTATTGTTGTATACACTCTTTTTGATTTTGGCACGAGACCAATGTACATTTGTCCACATTTAGTCTTAAGAAAATGTGTAAATGAGTCAATTATTTGAAAAGAGTGATCGAGAGTTTTATTGCCAGGTTCTTTCTCTCGGTTCTACTTATTGCTTTGCGAATGTGGCAGTACATGTAAATATAGAAGCAATGACATTTTTTATTTTAAGTACTTACTGACGTTTGTAAGAGCCATTTAGTGACCTATACAAATAAATAAATCATTTCATTTCATTTCATAGGTACTAAATAGCTAGAGTTAAACCCAAAAATCGCAACGGTTTCGTTCGTACACAGTCATTGCAATTCATTTTTCTATTATTTACAGAATGTTACTAAAAGAACACAACTAGAAAACATGGAGCTGTGTGAACAGCAACTACATTGGCCATTCAGCCGAAGTTATTATGTCTGTAACTGGTCTCCCTTGAGATTCTCAGTGTACTGCAAATGTAGCCACGTAATGGACCAACCGAACAAAGCACTCGCGCTCTGAAGACTCTGTAGTCTGCCTGTGCACTATAATCAAATTACGAGTAACAGAGGCCATTTATTCATGTTCTTGCTATACAACATTTATTAAAGTTAATTACAACACTCGAGATGATTTATTACAGTCGCATTTGTGTTTGACTGATACGTTGGGTTGATATATTATTAGTGTGCCTGATTACGTTTTGTGTATTAGAACAACAAGAGGGTTCCAACAAAATCTTAAGGCCCCAAGCCAACCTCACCTTTATTTGGTGCACCTGCTGATTAACGGATGCGGTTCTAGCAAACACGAAAGTTCCTGGTTCACGCCAGTAAACTTGCCGTTTACTAGGTAGGTATCAATTTAATAACTGGTGATAAGTACGACTCTGCCTAACTATTCAGGGAAATAGCTGTGATTACCATGTAATATTACTCGGAAATTATGCTCTTGTATTCTTTATTGTTATGGACGTACCACTAACTACATCTTAAGGATTCAAGCTAACCTCATACGTTTGCCAAAGACGATGCCTTCGTAGTACTAGATCCCGCTGCAGAATATGCACTCATCGACTGTTTACTAAAAACCAAATTTTTACTCATATTTATGATTAGGAGAATATATACCTACCAGGTTGCCTATAAAAATGTGGCCGCTATTATTTTTAATTAAATTATTGTTAATTGATTTTGCGGAAAAAAATTCATTGACGTCCACTTCACGGCAATATATATAAAGACTGAAAAATCACGGTTGCCGTTGTGCACTTGACCGCACCTCTTCGCAGCCAGGTGTAAGCAGGTATGATTTTGATGTAAGTATACTATTCTGCAGCGGGATCTTAGACTAGTACTAGCTTAGTTGAGTATAAAATTTCAACCGGGTCTAACTTAACGTCCACTACGTTCTAACTAAACGCAGCATCCAAAATTTTAAAGTAGGTACCTACTTACCCACAAATGTATTATCGACTAAAATTCTTTTACAGAAACATAGAGCATAAACATATTTTCTTTATTCCTTGCAATGTCTAACCATGGACAAGAGCCAAGTATAATATAAACTTAAAATCTCTGGAAACCCAAAACCCGGTCTCATTGAAAATTAACCCGTAAATTTCGCACGACAAGTACCGAATGGGGAAGTTTGCGAAACCGCCGACGGCTCGGTAGGGGTGGCGAGAGTAACTGCCACCAGGCTCCATCCAACTCATTATTTCGTGTTGTGAATGGCAGTTTTAGATGCATCATAATTTGAAGTTAATTTCTATAGGTGTTATACAATATAGTTACCATTGTATAAAATGTAATTTGCAGAAAATTGCAGAGGATAAAATACACTGACCTAGTAATAAATAGTGTAATTTAAATCGATTTGTACTGTAATCATCGATCATACACCGATGATGATTAAATCACAATATAATAATAAAATAATAAAGTAAAGGTATGGATACGTTATTTAATACTCGCCACCGTTTCGGTTGGATTGGATTGGATTGCACTCATAGATAACCTCCTAATAGATTCCGCATTATTGTAATTTTGTTCCTTACCGAGTTCACCTGTTTTGGCGGAATGCGAGGGGCGCGCGGAAACATGTAAGTGCGCTATGATTGGCTGTTTCAAGGTCAATCTTCGAAAGCACCGAATACTAGAGATGGGATAGGGATGAAAATGTGTCGATAAAATTTTGGTAGCTATATTATAATTATATTTTTATAATTTTATTATATCGTTTATTCCTTTATATTCTTATTTTATACATTTTTAAATACATTTATAAAAAACAAATACATTTACATTTTTTTTATTTTTTTATTTATTATTATAATTTTTATAGGAATAGGTATCGGGACTTAATCAAGAGGGACAGGTATTATCAACTCTCAGTTCCTAAATAGGAACTGAGAGTTGATAATACCTGTCCCTCTTGATTAAGTCCCTAAATTTTTTTACTTAGAGTTTGAGGAAATCCTCAAACTCTAAGTAAAAAATTTCTACCTATTCCGATCTCTGATGATCGCACATCTACCGAGCCTTTTCCCAACTCAGGATCAGCTTTCCAGTGTAACTGCGATGCAGCTGAACTTTAATATTTTCCGTGGAGCGACTGCCATCATTCTGACCTCCGCAATCTATGGGCGATATCAAAGCTCTGTAGTTAGACCAGTTGAATTTTGATTTAAAGCCCCAAATACCCGTAACGACTGCCATAGATGTTCGTATAATAACCGGGACCGACGGCTTAACGTGCTCCTAGAGACACGGAGGTCTCAATTTCTAAAAACAAAGGTCACACCGATCCTAAGACCGACCTGGTTAGATGTTGCTTAACCTTAGCAATGTGTTAATATACACGGTTACCACTAAGCCACGAGCCCCCCATCTCTGATGATGATACATTATAATTTTATATTTTTATTCAGTAGATGTAAAATAATATAATTTATGTTAAGAAAGAAATTATAAATAGATCACAAAAACTGATGTCATCGGCGGGACTATGATTTCTTTCTTAATATTTTACGTTGTTATTGGTGGGAAACCAACTCTCCGCACGAGATGTTGCATCTACTCATTTCTTTTTCCTCGGAGCATCCAGGAAACCTATAAAATAATATATATCTCAGTTACATTGCTAATACTAAATCACATTACCTGCGAAAAAAAAATTAAATAATGCCAACGCACAAATTGGTCGCAAATAAATCGCAACTTACCGAAATTCAAGCGGGCGCAGTCGCGGGCGACAACATGTTGCTTATTTATAGGTACTACTTTTTAAAGCACCTACGGCAATAATACTGCAAATTATCGATGACGTACTATACCATACCGATATCCCATCACTATCAATTCAAGTGCTATTGTAATGTATTGTTAGAAAAGGATAGCTATTATAATTTGGCCAATGAGTGAAAGAGTAATTTCAAAAAGACATCAACGGGTTCGAAATTGTTTGTGTTTATGTTCTATTACCAACCAGAATAAATTGAACTCCGGTGCCTAGTCAATTTTATATTTACATTTATGTCTAATTTACTTACCGGTGAAATGTAATGCCATCTTTTTGGTAATTTGATGTCTTCGCCGACTTGCCACACCATTTTACGGAACAAGAAGCCATTTAAAATGTAAAATGCTCACAAAAACATTTTTTTTAAATTATAAAATCGCACATGGTCATAGGTCGTGAAGTTGGTTGTCACTGACGTCGTGATTTTAGGCATAGCTTTATATGCTTGCGAAATCAAGTATAAGTGGCGCGCGTTTGTTGCCCTGCATGCGGAATCTATTAGGAGGTTATCTATGGATTGCACTACTAACCATGATTTTATTGGTATGAAATGAAAATCAAAAGTAGCCAAAGTTACCTTTACGTGGTGCACCTACCGATCAATGCACGAGTCTCTGGCAAACATGAAAGTTACAACATAAAGTTACTAGTGATGTCGTAACAAATTTGTACTGAAACGGTAGGTTTTCAGTAATTACGAGTATCTGCTATGTTAAACAAATCTCCAGCCAATGTTGAGTAAATTACGAAGTTTATTATGGCTTGTATCCACCGACATAGTATGTAAGCACCACACGTACCTCTGCAATATTATCTAAACCTTGATTTTAGTATTTCATATTACCTGAGAAGACATCGCAGGTAACAATTTATTGTTTTATTACGTACTTCAGTAACTTTGGTTTATTTTACACTCGGATAACTGTTAATGGATTTTTCACACTGGATATCATGAGAGTTTTTATTATGATTCCAGTGGTGGTAATGTTTCTGGTTTTCAACGTTATTGGAACACATTTTGGTTTTATGCGGCTGCATTACGAGCGGACGCTTGCATGACGAAGTCGATTATTGAAACGGGATTTAAAATATTCGCTAATACGATTTAGAGGAGATACTATCAGATATTTTACTAAGCAATAGGTATCTCAGATCTGGGGATCTCTAAATTCTAGGGATATAGTACAAAAAAACATAGTGCCGTTACATACACCAAGTGCAGTCAATCGACAGTATGAATAGTCAAAAAAAAATTCTAGGGAGGTTTGCGGCAGCATCAAAAACGAAAAAAAAATGTCAGAAAACGTGGTAAGGTTTGTTTTATTTACATGAGTCCCAGATGTCCTACCAATATATAAACATATTAGTTTGTTTGCATTACTGCTAGTCAAAACCAATGACTGTATACATAATCGTGAGAACCACGTGACATGTTCGGTAGAAAAAACTACGCAGTCATATAAACATTCAGTAGGGTTCATTACTCAGGTTAAATACTTTGATCCGTTTTGTTGTTTTTTAAATCTACAGTAATATTATACAGAAGTAATCTTTGTTTATTTTTATCAAACCATTTCATAAAGATCTTTCACTGATATTATAAATATAACAAACTATCCTTAGTGTTACTTTTATCCCAGTAGGTATCGTGTTCCCGTGGTAATGGGAAACAAAAAAAGTAGGTAGGTACCTATACCAAGCGGAAGAATTCATGGGATTCCACTTGAAATCTTTAGTGAGAGTAATCATCATTAAACGTGTGGACTTAAATGACAAACGCTGATATTCATTGTACATAAAAAAATTTATGCGAACACTCACGTATACGTAAAAAAATATGAAATTTCTTTTAGAAGCTCCGAGATACGGAGGCATCTCCACCTCATACATGGCAATATGAATAAAATATGGATTCATCAGTTGAGTAAACGAACATTCTGTGCTCAAATAACCTTCATTCGCACGGACTGTGTAATGATCACTTGACTTTTGTAAAATATACCATAAAGGAGGGAATTTTGTTCAACTTACACAAGATATTTGTACTAAGATGTCGTAACACAATTAAAGGGGAACAATTTACCACGTTTATATGATTATGATCCTCGTTCATTTTTGGAATTGTATAATAAATGTAAATGTACCTATCTGTAGAAATTAGGAAACGAAAAATACAGATAGGTATAATGTACGGAAAAACCGCTGCTGCTTGTGTTATGGGATCTAAATCCGATGCGGGATAATATCAATCCCAAAAATGCGGGATAAAACCCGACCCAACCACCTGCGACGAAGATAAAAGACAAAAGTCCGACGGTGCCAATGGGGAATAATCTCGACGTGCGCAACCGGGGCGCCTGGTAATGAGCTATGGGGTGGCCTTGGCCTTGGGACGCGGAATAAAAAAAAAGAGAAATCTAATTAACTTAAAAAATATACGAATTATGAATAAATACATTAGATTGCCGCCTGACAGAGAATAAATTATCGTGTTCATCACACAGAGCTTTTGCCCCCTATGGGATTAGCTTTAGGCAGTGTCGACCATTGGACCACATAGTTTGGGTAATTACGTAAATTTTATTTTAAAGTCACAGTTTCTTTGAACTTTGGATAATTTTTGTGAATTTATAATTTTTATCTAAGTCATCCTAATAAATAAACTAGTTAAACTCAAGCACCTTCTAAACGATGAAATCCTTTTAGAACGAAATTCTAATGATTTCTTTGAAGTAAGTTCAAAAATAATGTTTAATCGAACAATGTTACGTTGAAAAGGAACGTTTAGTTGTACAATGTAAATGACAGATTATAATTTATTAATATTTAATTATTTTCCAAATACACCATCATGTATTTGACGGGAAATCAAATAAGAAAATGATGATTGAGCATAAAATTAAACAATTGGTAGCATAATTTTGCCGCCTTAGTACGTTTTCACATTGTCCGATCCGATATCGGGCATGTGGGTAAGTAAAATGCATGAAATTATGTCGACTCCGATATTTAATATCGGGCCGGACAATGTGAAAAATAGGTACAAACCTATTTCAAACATTTTGATTCTATTAGCCATTTTGATACGAGTACTTAGCCGATAATAAATCGGACAATGTGACAACGCTTTTTTGTTACGCAGTAACTTTTAGACGTGCGTGTTTAAATTTTTTGTTATTTATTTTAGTAACTCCTGGTTTCTAAGACTCTAAAACAAGTGCGCTAAATGCCGGTCTCGAATCACTGTGGGGTATTTTATGCTATTATTACGAGTCTATGATATATCTATCAGTTATAAGAAACTAGTAATTCAATATGTAGATTGTAGAGAACTCGGCATATACGTTGAATAATTAGTAAGTTTGGCCACTTAAGCAGAACTTATTGTATTAAAAGCTTGACTTGACTTGGTACTGGAATGTTTACTCTTGGCAGTATAACTTGGCGCTGCTTTCCGATCTCATCGAGATTGGGCAGCCAACTGGTGCATGTCACGTACATTGAGGGGCACGAGTGGGTACATAAACATGTTTAATTCATTCAAAGTACTTATGGATTGAAAATGGAATTGAAAAATAATACTTGCTGAGTTAAAAATATTTATTTAAATAAATATATAAAAAAAGGGAATTATAGAGAATATTAGAGTATCTAGTAGCTAAAAATATCTCCATATTTTTCAATATTGCTTGTTGTTTGAGTTATAACACTGCCGTGAATAGCTCATGGTTGCTCCGAGTGGAATTGGTGCGTCGCCGTCGGTGACCTGTTCATTTGCCTCACATTCGTAAATTATTGCTCTTCTTCATAATAATGTAGATACACTACCTGTATAATATTAAGTTTTTTATCTTGTTTTACGATCCCTTGGGCGGGGGGATCCAAAGCAGTTGGGAAGGCGAGTCCACGGTCATTAAGACCGTGAACAACTGGAACAATAGGTTGGAGTAACTCCTATTCTCAGCACCCATCCAATGCTGAGTCTGGCGAATGGCTTTGGGGGAGAGCGCAACAGTCGAGTTGATCCCCAAAGCAAGGCTAAAGACTTCCTTCACGCGGTGCCGCCTGTTATTGGTCTGATTCCATAAGAAACAGACGCAACAAATAATCTATAGCCGAGAATTCTATCCACGTCCAAACCATCCCCCTCCTATCCCACACCCCCTCCCCAATCCCCCCGATTCAACAAACTGGCAACCCCGGTAATCATCAATATGGAAGCGACTGATCAACAGAAACTACCCCAGGAGGGTGCCTGTACTTCCAGTACCGGGGAATCCCTCCCTGGACCATCTAGTGGTCCGGGCTGCCCCTCGTATTCTGGGGGGGGCAAATCATCGCAAACCATAAAGATAAAAGAAAGACAAAATAAGAAACCAAGTGACCAGGTGCGTCCCGGTAGGTCTACATCTGAGACTCTCGGGGACGACCTGACAAATATGTCGATTGGGGAGCATCAAGGACAGGAAAAAGAAGGCGAGTGGGTGACCAAATCCAAATGGAAGCGGAACAAGGCTCGCAAGAGACAACAAGAGGCGGCCCAGAACCAGGCCAGACCTAGAGGCGAGTCGGCCAGAACAGAACCGACAGTCAAGCACACCACAAATACACAGGGCAAGTCGCTCATTGGATGCGGAGACACCGACCAATCTGAGGCCCATGAGGGGGCCCCGGTGGAAGGAAGTAGGCTGATCCAATGGAGTGCCCACCCAAACAGCACACAACAAGCGCCACACACACGCCTGGAGCTGCCCACAAGCGGGGGGGGCGGTACCCAGGCTGCAACCTCACAGGAGGTACAGCCGGAAAGCCGGAGGCCCCGCAACCTGGACAGCCCGGGGAATACACACACACCACACCCCCTCCCTAATACTTCGCGGAAGGACCTAACGCCCCCACACGGCGTAGCATCACTGCAACCGCACTAGTGTGGGGGATTGGCCGCTGACGCAAAGCTAAATCAGGGGGGGAACAAATAAACACTAACACACATACAAACACATACAAATAAATCAACATGCACACCAACAGCACCACACCACATAAAAACACACAAAAAATAAGGATAGTACAGATAAATCTCCATCACTGTATAGACGCTATGACTGAGCTCTGCCGATACGTGGTGGAAAAGAAGATAGATATCGCTCTGCTGCAAGAGCCACACGTCTCAAACGGACGAGTGACCGGGCTCGGCTCCTTGGGAGGAGACATCATCCGACATGAGGATGGTGAGTCAACACCTAGGGCATGCATATATGCCAGCAGCAAAGCAAAAACATTAGGACTAATAAAAGCAGATTTTTACAGAGACCTCGCTAGCATTGTGATAACAATACAAACGGGGATAGATACAAAAGAAAGGGTGCTCCTAGTCTCTGCGTATCTGCCCAGCGAGAGAGATTTCGAGCCACCGTCCCTAGAAATGGAAGAAATTATAAGAAAATATCAAGGTAAGAACATTCCAATTATTTTAGGTTGCGACGCAAATGCACACCACGTAGTGTGGGGCAGTACCGACTGCAACAAAAAAGGGGACTTACTCTTGGATTTCATAGGTACGTCAGGCTTGTAAATTCTTAATGTGGGCAATACTCCCACATTTGTAACCCGAGCAAGACGAGAGGTGCTGGACATCACTATCGCAACAGATAGGATCAGCCAACATATTAAAGACTGGGAGCTAGACGAAAGCAATTCAAAGTCAGACCACAAACGAATCACTTTCAGTCTGGAAGCCAAGACAGAGAAGATCCTAACAAGAAATGCGAGGAAAACAGACTGGGCCACATACGAACAACAAATGGAGAAATGGAGCCCAGGTCCAGTAACCTTGCTGAGAGACACAACAGAAATAGAACAAGAAGACAATAGACTAGACGCCACTCTAAGGGAAGCCTACCACAAGGCATGCCCACTAAAAGAGATAAGTCCAGGGAAGGGTCAACCCTGGTGGACAAAGGCTCTAGAGAAGCAAAGAAAAAAGACCAGGTGAGCTCTCAGAAAAGCCCTAGATAAGAATGATGATGATAGCTGGCAAGAATATAGAAAAGTCAGAAATATATATAAGAAAGAATGCAGAAGGGAAAACCGAAACAGCTGGAAAGCGTTCTGCGCAGGGGTTGACAAAAACACAGACGCGGCGCGACTGGTGAAAACGTTTTCCAAGGGCAATACCTGCAAACTAGGAAGCATAAAGAACGGAGATGAACTCATCACCGACCCCAAAAGGATACTGAAAGTGATGCTGGGCACAAACTTTCCAGCAAGCGTTGAAGACACAGATGATAACTCACCGCCCACCCTAAATCCCATAGCGGAAAAGGAGACGAGTGCAATCATTACAGAAGAACATTTACAGTGGAGCGTAGGGTCCTTCCAGCCATACAAGGCTGCTGGACCAGACGAAATCTTCCCAAAAATGTTACAGATAGCAATTAGATACATAGGCAAAGATCTACTGAATCTCTATAACAGTAGTATCACAACCAAGTATATTCCAAGCAAGTGGAGAGAGGTAAGAGCGGTCTTCATCCCGAAACCTTCAGATGCATCAGTCTCTCCTCATTCATTCGATTTGAAGACACTGGAGAAAATCCTAGACAGAATAATAAGAGAACAAATAGAGAAAAGCGGATCTCCACTGCACTTAAACCAACATGCATACATGGAGGGCAAGTCAACTGAAACGGCCCTACATAGCCTGGTTTTAAGAGTGCAAAGATCAATAAGCAACCAAGAATACGCCCTAGGCTGCTTCTTCGATGTTGAGGGCGCTTTTGACAAAGCAACCCCCGACTCAATAGAGGACACCCTAAACCGCGAGGGCATTGACAGAGATCTATCAGGATGGGTGAAAAATATGCTTAAACACCGTAAGATACAGGCAGAAATAGCAGGAACAACACACAGAGTGGTGGCAAAACAAGGCTTCCTCCAAGGGGGATGCCTATCCCCATTACTGTGGTGCCTGCTAATAGATGAACTAATAAAGAAGATAAACGGGATGCACATATATACGCAAGTCTACTCTGATGACGGCGTGCTCCTAATCACAGGAAAAGTCCTCAGCGTCATGTGCGAAATCATGAACAGAGGCCTAAAAGAAGCGTTAGTATGGTGCAGGAGCAAAGGCCTTGACCTGAACCCCGACAAAACTAAATTAGTTTTGTTCACCAACAAGAGAAAAATAGAAAGTGCTATACCAGTGAGACTAGATAATCACGACCTAGAAAAAGTTACGGAGGTGAAATATCTAGGAGTAACCCTGGATAGCAAGCTAACTTTTAAGACTCATATTAGCAACACATGCACAAAAGCTAAAATGGCAATGATGCAGTGTAAAAGGACTATAGGAAGAACCTGGGGATTAAAACTATCGGTAGTGCTATGGATATACAAGGCAATAATTTTGCCAAGGATCCTGCATGGAGCCCTGGTATGGTGGCACAAGGCTGCCACAGGTGAAAACAAGAGAGAACTAGACAAAGTCCAAAGGCTAGCAGCCCTCATGACCACAGGCGCGATGAGGTCCACACCAACAGCCGCGCTAGAGATCATATTAGGGCTGAACCCCTTGGACTTAGAAATAAAAAGAAGAGCCACCGAACAATGGTTCAAACTTAGAAGCATCGGCCTATGGACTGGAAATTTCATGGACAAAGGTCATGCAAGCATAAGCAAGAACTACGAAGAAAAGTTGTCAATGATCCTATCCAATAATGACCTTATCAGGAAGGTGAGAACTTTTGACAAAAAATACAGAATACATATAGGGACACGAGAAGAATGGCGGATAGATCCCAGTAATACTATCTGCTATACAGACGGTTCAAGAAAGGAATTGACCAATCTATCAGGATCCGGAGTGCATATAAAATGCCAAGACGGAACTGAAATGGACAGGTCAATACCCCTAGGAAGATTTGCAAGTGTCTTTCAGGCAGAGATATATGCCATAAAGGAATGCGTTGAAATAATGGAACACCTGACCATAACGGGAAAGGTGACCATATACAGCGATAGCCAGGCGGCACTGAAAGCGCTTGACAAAGTGGAGACAAAATCAGCAACAGTCAAGGAATCTAAGGAATCATTAGATAGATTGGCCGAGAACACCGACCTAACGATTGCCTGGGTACCCGGACATGAGGGAAACCCTGGCAACGAGCGGGCCGATGAACTAGCCAGAGAAGGTGCTGACGTAAACTTTGTGGGACCGGAACCTCGGTTGCCCATTGCGCATAAAATCGCCAAAGGAGTAATCAGTCACAGAATAAAAGCAGAAAACAACCAAAGATGGAAGACCTCGACTGGAATGAGACAGTCGAAAATCTTCATCAAGGGCATGGATAAGAGAACGACGAGTCATATCATGAAACTCCCAAGAGGAAACATGAGACTCACCATAGAAGTCATAACAGGACACTGTCGACTAAATAGACACCTGACAGTGATAGAAGTGAAAACCGACCCAAAATGCCCAGAGTGCATGGACAGCGATGAAACAAGCTTCCACCTGCTGGCTGAATGTCCCATGTACTCATTGCTCAGATGGAAACTTCTAGGGTCGGACAGACTATACGAGGAAGACATTAGCAATCTGAAGGTGGAACAGATAATTAGATTTATTAAGGACACAAGAAGATTCGACGGGGTGCCGTGAGAGCTGGATCAACCACAATCTCCCCAAGGGGATAGCTGGGGAAATGGACGAAATGGCCCGCAAGAGTCGCGGGTGGATCGTCCGTCCGGCTGCCGGCGTCCCCGTTGGAAATAATAATACGATCCCTTCCATCCTAAGGTTGCCTGGAAGAGATCGCTATTAGCGATATGTTCATACGGCCCTTGTTCATATAGTTGTTATAAGAAAGTTTTTAAAGTATTTTTTAAACTGTGGTGATAAAGAATATTTATGTTATGTTATGTTATGTTATGTTATGTTATGTTATGTTATGTTATGTTATGTTATGTTATGTTATGTTATGTTATGTTATGTTATGTTAACATGATCTTACCGTATCGTACCTATTATTTTTTTCCGCCTGCCGTTCGATTAATTGTATAAGACCTATAACATTAGTATCTTTCCCCTCCATAAAAATGCTAGTAGATGTGTCAATTAATTCTTGGTCATCATTATATTTATACAAACTACAGCAACCACTAAAATATGAATAGTTACTTTGAAAACTCAAATAACGAAAAGAAATGTAGAGAGCAATATCGTACATCCTTTTAAGCGATAACTTATAAAAGCATTGTTAGACGTTCGCAGCGCGAAGTCGTAAACGGTCCAGTCTACTCGCACGGAACTAACGAGCATTGTCTTATTTCACCACAATAGCTCACTTTTCTGAAGACAACCCGACGCAATCGTAAATTAAAACTTAATATCTCATTACTTGCAAACGTTACCCCGCCCTTGGTTTGTTCGAGCCAAAAAACTTCAATTACAAGCAGACTCTCTTTATTTTGCTTAGCCACGTTCCCGGTTTAAATTTCAGACATTTTGGTTTCAGTAAACGACGCGTTTGCGTTTTGTGTCTAATGTCTATGTGGGTTATGATTTTGCGGCCTAAAATGTGATAATTTAGAATAAAAATACTAAATGGCCTTCCTAAATTCCTTTCCTAACAAGTTTTAATGTAACCCATGGTTAATTGTGTATGAAAATATAATACGTACTATAAGAAAATTAGAAAAAAAATATTATGGCTGGTTTCTGAGATTTATATTGCAGAAGATAAAGTAAGTTTGGAGCCATTATACATTTTGCACTTTTATTAAGGTTTTTTTATTTTCCGTTTCGTACGTTATTGTAATAGGAAAATGTGCTTATGTAGTAGCTATTGTCAAAGATCATTAATTAAAGAAAATGAATAACGAAACTATACCTTACCTTATCTTTAAATCCGTACTAAGATATAATAATTAGATAATTAGAAACATTTTCTAAGTGATATCTTTAGAAGCCATTTGTAGACCTAATGATTTGAGTAAGAGTTTTAGAGTCACTCGCGTGCCGTTGTAATAGCTACAGAGCAACAGGCTCTCTAGAGAACACTAAAGAGACACAACACGAACACCTTAAAAGTAAACCGGGTAAATTTTGTAAATGTCCCTGATAGCATTCTTAGTGATCCTTTTTTTACCTGACTGCAAAAGAAAGGTTAGGTTAGTGTTTGACTGTAATTTCACTGTAACCCTTGTGATATTGTTTTTACAAATTATTAGACACACGGAAACTTCAAGTTTCAGTCAACTTCTCTTACGTGTTACATTTAGTAAAAGACATACCCACGTTTACGGAATCGGTAGTAGGCCATCCCCAATTTTGCAAAACCATCAAAATTACTAGCGAAATCGGTTCTATCCAGGAAAGATATGTGTGTGGCAACAGAAATTTTCTAGAAAATAATTAGATTGTCTAAAAAATAAGAAATACAGATTTAGATTTTTTTAAATGATAGTTCTGTTTTGAAACATCTGTTATGTTAATGTAAAATAATGTGTACTTACTGGAATCTCTGACCCAGTAGTTGATAGATTTCGGTGAAGACTCCACGTAGCATTCAATTGTAACATCAGTTCCAAGTGGAGCACCAACCAGTTGATTAGGCACCTGGATCACTGGATGAACTGTACAAAATATAAACATTCAAACTAGTGGTTCTGTGAATCGTAGACTTCGGGAGCGGCTTTGTTTAGAAAATTTCTTCTTCAATTTTCTTTATTACTCTTTCATTTGTCATCTAATCCAACAAATATCATTCAAATGTTATTCATTGTAAGCAAGGAGTGTGTGTGTAAAGTTTCATGCAAATCGGTTGATAAATACGGCTTCAAACATGATCTGACAGAACCCGTAGATGTAGAGGTACAGACGAAAGAAATTCTCCCCAGTCTACAAGTTGAAACGGAGACTTCGGTCGCTTCGCTCCCTCAGTCAAAAAGATACGACTAGAAAGTGTAGTTACATTTAGTGAACTTTTTAATGCAAGTTTAGATCAGTTAGGTAAGTAGTTTAAGGCAAGATAACGAAACTAAATAAAATTATTCTTGAAATTGTGATAATTAGCGGCTCTCGAGAGTATGATGTAGATAAATGAGTTAATGATGAAATAGGCCATGCAACTGAGCTTTGACTAGTGTATGTATCAATTTTCACAAATACAAATTTAAGAAGAATCATGCGTTGTACTCTTAAGAAGTAGGCATCTCGGTATAAATCAAAGACACATTGCCCCACTACAATCTTATTGACAAGACGTATACTAATTAAGTTAAATTAATGTTCCAAAAGTAAAAGTCCGCTCGAGTTGACGTTAACAGTACAAGGCAACCCTAAAATAATTAAAAGCTACAACTCGCTGACATTTAAAATAACACCTTTGATAACAAGAAACCTCAAAAAGTTGCCGAGAGAAACAAACAGTTTAGTGAAGATAAATTAAGACGTTGGTTGCGTGTAATGCAGTAAGTACCTAAGTGTACAATTTTGATTAAAACAATAAAGAAAATTTAATTACGGTAAGGCCAAAGTAAAATACATAAAGGCTGTCCCAAAACTATGCTACACAGGAGGAGGGGGGTAAATGTCTTAAGTTTTATAGAAGATAGACAATTTTACTGAAAGGAGACTTTATTGTTTGTTTGTTGTACTTAACCTACCCACATAATCAGTCGGGTCAAAAATACTATGTTAATATTTTGTCTGTATTTCTGTTTGTTCCGGCTAATTTCTAAAACCACTGGACTTATAGCTGTTTTTTTTATTTGAGAATTAACTCAGGCTACTTTTTTATCCCAGTAATACTTTCTCGTGGGAATTCGGATATAGAAAACTATTACACGCGAGCGTCTGTATGGTAAGGAGATGCATGGATCATATTCATCTGGCAAGATTCTTTTGCAACTGACAACACTTAAGATAATGTAAATTTTGGAGAGTTAAAACTTACAATGAACTTTGAGAGAGATCCTCTTGCTTATCGTCGGTGGTACACCATTACTGGCAATGCATAAATATGCACCCATATCAGAACGTGATATTTTCGTTAAAGTCACAATGTTTTCGTCAAAATGCAACACTGAAATTAAACTACTGTTAATAGAAAAATCTTTAAGGGCCCTTTTGACACCTTAAGTAGTGTTCTACTATACCTTTTGTCTTTCCGCCATTAGAATCTCTTATAACTATGTCAGTTCCATCTTCGCGCCTCCAAGTAATTTTAGGTTCTGGCACTCCGCTAGCTCGACAAGAGAGTCTCGCAGTTCCACCTTCAGGCACCATTATATCACTCGATGTCTCCTCTGGGATAAAATCCGGTGGCACTACCACTTCAAGATAGCCCATCTAAGATCAAACAATATACTAAATAAGTTTTAAGTGTAAAAAACAGTCTGCATATCGCGCCTGGGTCAGGGCTCGGGCGGTACGTGGGCCGCCTTAAAGCAGCGTACAATAGGGCCACTAGGTTCAGCAAGAGGGCCTTCAAGAGAGCGGATGCCCAGCGCGTCGCGCGGCTTGGTAAGGAGCTCACATCCCATCCCATGGGCAGCCATGGATACTGGCAACTGGCCAAAGCCGTGCAGTCCAATTTTTGCCAACCCTCGCTGCCACCACTGCGTCATCCTGATGGATCGCTGGCTCACAAAGCCCAAGAGAAGGCGACATGCTCGCAGACCTCTTTGCGGCTAATTCCCGGGTCGACGAGCGTGGCCTGCAGCCCCCCGCCATCGCCAACTGTGGCCACACTATGCCTGATATTGTTATCAGGCAATGTGATGTACAGGCAGTGCTGCGGTCACTCGACACGTGGAAAGCCACAACTGGCCCTGACGGTATTCCGGCGGTGGTACTTCGAAAATGTGCTGCTGAGTTGCCTCCAGTATTAACGCGTCTGTACCGCCTGTCATACTCTATAGGGCTCGTGCCGGAGGTCTGTAAAGAGGCGAACGTACAACCGATCCCCAAGAAGGGGGATCGATCCGATCCAGGCAACTATCGACCCATAGCTGTCACCTCAGTCATTTGCAAGGTGCTTGAGCGTATTATCAATAAGCAGCTCATGCGATACCTAGAAGATCACTCGCTAACAAATGATTGGCAATATGGCTTCAGGCCAAAACGATCAGCACGTGACCTCCTGGCATTCGTCACGCATGTATGGGGTGAGGCTATGAAAGGTACGGCGAGTCCTTGGCTATTAGCCTGGACATCGCCAAAGCTTTCGATAGGGTCTGGCATGCTTCGCACCTTTCCAAGCTTCCGGCATAAGATCTACCTCCTCAACTGTGCAGCTGGATTGACAGCTTTTTTAACGAGCGCCGAGTGCGGGTCCTCTGCGATGGCCAGGCTTCTCGCTTCTTGCAAATGAAAGCCGGGGTACCGCAGGGGTTCATACTATCACCAACTCTCTTTCTTCTGAATCTAGGAATACTGAATAAGGTAAAGCGATTCTTTACACCGCACCAGAGGTGTCTGCTGTACAAAACGTAGATTAGACCCTGTGTCGAATACGGCTCTCACCTCTGGGACGGCTCCGCGAAGTATTTACTGGACGCTCTCGACGCCATGCAGCGACGCGCTTATCGCATTATAGACTGTCCGGAGGTAACGGGAAGCCTTACGCCGCTAGCTCAGCGCCGAACAATCGCTTCCTTGGCCGCGTTCCACCGTATTTACCACGGTGAGTGTTCTGAAGAACTCTTAAACCTGATCCCACCCTCTCCCTTCCGATCCCGAACAACGCGTGCCGGGCAGAGATGTCACTCTCATACCGTGAAAACCGCCTTCGCGAGAACCGAGCGTTTTAAACGTTCGTTTCTCTGCCAAACGATGGTGGCTTGGAACGCCCTGCCTGCGCACGTGTTTCCTCAAACATATAACCCTGGGTTCTTTAAGCGAAGCGTGAAGAGGCACATCACTGGGTCGTCAAGTTGAGGGCTACTCTCCATAGTATTCCTGTGTACTGTGAGAGTCGCCAACAATCGCCAGGCGTCGTCACAGCTTATCATCAGGCGGGTGGCGTCAATTTGTCGAAATAAATATATAAAAAAAAAGTAATTTTATTGTACCTACAATAATTTTAAAACTTAATCAAATTTATATTATCTTCGCTCCAAAACTATTTTTCACTTTTCGAAACCTCGTAAACGATAGCATATATTAATAACTTTGACTAATCTTCAAAAAGTTACTATTGAAGCAATGAATATAAAGGGGTGGTCGAAAATATAATAATTTATATGATAGCTTTTAAATGAAGTAGGTAATAAATACTATTATGAAAACAACATTGTGTTAAGTGGCGTCATGGTGCGTCAATGTCGCTGTAGAAACATCCGACGCTGTCGCCACTGGTAATTTATGTCGTTATCAGCTCCGCGTATAAATTACAACACAGAGCAATAATTTAGGTGCACCATGTACGAATCATTACCCGCTGTGTTGCGCCCGGTCTTTCTCCTGCGTGGCTTAATTCACTCTATCTCCCCAATGTTTATTTAAACTGGAATTTAATTTGCTACAAACTGGGGTACCAATTAATTGCTCAGGATAAAACTGAACGCTTTTATTTGATAAGCCATAGCAATTAAACTATAGAGGTAGCCTCAATGATTTAATCTATGTGGCTCCGAAGATATTTCACAATTATTGTTTGTTCATTCTTGTGTCGATGTCAAATTTTTATGTAACAAAATGAAAGAATCCAAAACCAACATCGAAGTTGATGGATATTATTGTCCTGAAATAAAAAGTCGCTGGAAAAGTTACACTAGCTATAAATTATTGTTATGGGCTTGGATGATGAACGAAGTCACAGTGGTGTTTACTCCTACTGAGGTGTCCCATGAAGAGATTTATGCACATGTTCTTCTTCGTGTTTTGGCAGTCATTTTAGTTGGATTGCCACTGGCTTACTCAGAAATATGTTTAGCCCAATACACTAACTGCAACATATTTACAATGTGGAGAATTTTCCCTTTATTCAAATACGTTGGATACGCAACATACTATATGATATTAGTGAAAGTATTTTACATGTTAGTACTAACGTGTTGGCATTTCATATATATACTTTACGCAGCGATGGAGACTCCACCGTGGTTAAGTTGTGACGAGTTTAATGACTCTAAATGTATGGTAAAACGTGTAAATGTCTCAATATTTCAACATTGTGTAGAAGCCGGTAATATATACAATAACGATTGTGGAATGAAGACAGCGAGTAATTGCTTTTTTGAACGAGAGATAGGTAATAATTGTACAAAAGAAAACTCACAATGCTACTTACCATGGAAAGCTACCGTTACTCTTATCGTAATTTGCTTATTAGTGTATATTTTATCGATTAAGAATGAAAAATTCATTCAAATTTTTGTAAAATTTTATATTGCGTATGTTTGTGTTGTGGTTTTAATTTTATGTGGCATAGTCCTATCTTCTGGAGGTACATGGTCTTCCAGAAAAGCTAATTGGGAAAATTATAACTTTCATAGTTGTTTTAATGCCGTTTCTAAGGGATTTCTGTCTGTTGGTACAGGTACTGGTATTTTCGTTAATTTGTCACGCGACGTTCCATTCCGAAGTCCGGCTACGATGACTGCGATAAGTACTTGTTTATTTTCCCTTTTTGTGTCTCTTATGTTAACATTAATTGCAAATAGTGGTATCAATGCAATGGCTTATTATCATGGCGAAGAAAAAATCATTGAAATCAGTAACAGTTCTATTTTGTTTTTCCCAATATTCGCCTCTATGTCTGAAATAATAAGTTATTTCGAACCCACACCTATATGTGGATTTCTTTGGTTTTCTGTAGGATTTCTTAGCTTGTTTGTAAATTTTTGGTTACTTTATTTATTTTTGAAGGAATCTTTGTTATGTACTTGGCAGTTTGCACAAAAGTCCACGAAATTATCTAGTATGGTTCTTATGATTCTAATTGGACTATTTACTTTGCCATTTTTATGTTCAGATATTGCAGGTATTTTAACCTCTGCTACAGTAATTATGCAGACATTCAATAGCTTCTTGCTTTCTATATCATTATACTGGATTTATGGTGTTCACAACCATAGCGTTGACATAATATTTATGATTGGTATTAAAGCTAACTATTTTTGGAAAATAACCTGGTTATTAAACCCAATCATACTGTTTTTGCTTTTTTATAGAACTTGGGATATTGTCCTAATTCGGAGTATTTCAGATTCTTATTCTATATCAGCATTAGGGATTACCATTGATGTATTTGTATTATATATTCTCCTTGGAATTTATGTTACTATAATTGTTACTGGTTTAGTCATACAGCTATTTAGATATCTTTGCACGAATAACGTTTCGATTCGGTTACCTAAAAACAGCTGGGGGCCACAAGATAAAATTTTGGCACGAAGTAGAAATATGTTTCTACCCCAGATAATGACTAGAGAATTTTTGTATAGACAAGTACGGATACGTGGCTATCAAAAACCGAAACAAATGATAAAGACTGCAATGTTAGATGAATTACCAGGTGATGAGTTCAGTAGTCAACAATCTGGAAGTAGGTAGTTAAGTGACTCACCTGACTTTTCATTGGATCTGTATTTATTTGACACATGTACTGGCCTCGATCTTCGTCTTGTACATTCTTAATGTGTAAATTCCAAACGGTCTGACCGCTATGTGATACTCTGACTCTGTGATTGTTTGTAATTACATGAATATGTATTGCTTGAATGGCTTTTGTATCTGCTTTCACCCAACCCACCTGTAATTTTTAAGATTATGTTAAGAAGCGCAATATATTTTATAACCCTTAAAATAATTTAATGTTTGTATCATACTTCGTGGTCATACTTCACGAAATCAAGCATTTTCATGAAGTGAGGAAATCCCCAATATGGCCACGACAACGATATCTACATAGATATATCTAAAGTATATCGTAGACAGGCTTAGACATACATAGACATAGTTACAACTCACTCTGTATCCTCCCAGATTTTGTACTAGACACCTAAATGTTGCATCTCGGCCTATTGGTATTGTCAGATTCATTAACGGTTCAGCAAATTCTGGTTGAAACGCTTGTCCTGAGAATGATTACCATAAACTCTATGTAGGAATAGAATATATACATTGTAAACTGCAAACTGTAGTAAATTATTATGGAAGATAGCATATAAAATCAGCAAGAATTATTTGTAATTATATTAAAATTAACTGCATTTAACTCTGCTATTAGAAAATACTATAGTGGAATGTTTGAATTTTGTTTGTTTGAAAATATAATTATTCGATACCCACCAGCAAGCTTTGAGTCCAGTCCTAACATAAATATGACCAGTAAATAAATAGAACAAGACTGCTGCTTATTGGCCATCTCAGTGACGTTTCAGATTAAATGCGAGAATACTGTAACAAACAAAAAATCTAAAAGAATAACTTACAATAGTATAGTGTTCTTTATTATTTTTGAATACGTAGAATGTATTTCAGGTTTCCTAAAAGTATTTCAAACTAAGAGCTAAAACTGTCTAGCATATAAAAAAGTCTCTTGTACCTACCTAAGGTAAATTTAGTACCTGCTAATGGTCTAGAATCAAGCGTTCAACATTTCAGCAGTATTACAAAACGTCATGTTTAAGGATGTGGTGTCTGTTGACCTATTTGGTTGTCATGTTCAATCATCATCACGATTTACATATTCTATTCACGCATCACATAATCATTGAATCTATATTTACGACATCTAAATTAACTCCCAAATGATACCCTTCACGCAACGAATGGCTAAATATCTTCATAAACTTTTGATGTTGGTACGTTATGATACATCGCATCAACATAAAAACGAAGTGTTTTATATGTATAACGGTTTTGATTCGCCATTATCACTGTATTTTGCAACAGAGTCTTAAAATAATGCTGCTATAGGGAGAGGAAAAACTTCAATCCTACGGCCTTTGAAAATCACTCAATATTGATTTCATGTTACGACTATTCCTTTATATCGCACATAGTTAGATACGAGTTGATCATAACAACAGCATTGAAGGTGTAAAATGAGCACGGATGTGATCGAGAACCGGTAACTACTTTTCCGGAAAGATAATATTTTTGAGAAAAAAAATCAGAGCACCTACAAGTCTGCATTGATTGCTGTAACAAAAGTATTATTTTTTTCAAGTATTCGTTTAGATAAGAATGTATTATGATTTTTATCGAATGAATACTGTACTTTGTGTCATCATTTTCGTAAAGTGTACGCGTTTTGACTATGTAAGTACATTGAGATAAGTTGCTTTAAAAGGTTTTAATGGTAGTCTCATAATACTAACGAATGTATACGTATAGATAGCGACTTGTGAATTCTCTTTGACTTTCAAAACATGAATGGTTTAAACTAAACATACATTTGTTCACTTGCTCAAAATTAATGATTAGAAAGTTTAAAATTTATCAAAATATCACAGTCGCAGCTAGCATAATCACATGGGGCCGGGCCCCAAGTGATTATGTCTACGTCCACGTCGTCCGCCCTGGACCCCAACCTTGCTTCCGGTAACGCAGTGGCAGGTTGGGTGACCGAACGTCCTAGTCTGAACTTGTGGCCAACAAAATTGTGATCATGCTTAATATGAGTGAACCCGACGATACCCCCGGTCCCGATACTGCCCTTCCCGGGCAGTATCAACCGACGACTTAACGCATCCATCACGGACTCCGATGCCAATTGATGTGAGGGCTCGCGTCGCACCGCCTAGTTGCAGCGCGACGTCGACGCCCCAAGGAACTGTTGCTGCTGGGACTGACGATGGGTCAGCTCCCAGTAGTGTGAAGGGTAAGGGCCCTTCTTCTTCGAAGAAGAGGACCCTCGAGAAGGGGGGGCCGCCGCGCGACCGAAGCACTAGTTGCTCTGGGTGGGGGTCCCTCCTCTCTAGCGATTCGGAGGAGGAGGAAGACGGTGCGCACGCGTCTCGACGCCTACAGAATGCGCCCGCCTACTCCACCGCCGTCCTCTGTACCGTCCCTGTGTAGTTGCAGGGATATTGGTGTGCCGCCCGCGCGGGAGATCATGAGTATTCTCTCCCGCATGAACGCGGCCATGCGGGGTAGTAAGAATATGTCGGGGAGGAAGAAGATTTTGGCTTCACTGGTGGATGAAGCCCAATCCTCCCTTGATAAGCTCCTCGCGCGGAGCGTAACCAAGGAGAAGGCGAAGCTCCGCAAGCAGGTTGCGAGCCTGGAGGTGGAGCTCACTGCCTCCCGAAATCAGATGGAAGACCTGCGTCGGGAAGTTGATGAGTTGACCAAGGTGGTCAAGGCTTCTCCAGGTCCCATGCCGCCTCCTCCTCTGACGGCTGGACCAGCGCCAAAGACGGCAACTAGGACTGTGCCCACCACGGCGCCCGGCTGTGCCGACTGCGGTGCAGGTCCTGACGGTGATAGAGAGGCGCCTCGCGGTCCTGAAGGACCGGGCGTACCGCCCTCCGCTAGCGCGTCCCGCGTTTTCATTCGCGGTGGCTGTAGGCGGTGCTCTCGCTCCGGGTCCAAGCGGCACACCCACTGTCCGCCGCCCCGCTCCGCCCCCGTCCGCTTCAGCGAACCGGATGCCGGCCGAGACCGCGGCCCAGGCGCGTAAAGCCAAGGGGCGCGGTAAGAAGAGTGGCACCCCTGCCGCCTCCTCTTCCTCTAAAGTCGCTCCCGCTGCTCCCTTACATCCCTCCAGACGGGAGGGATGGGAAGTAGTGGGAGCCAAGAAGAGGAAGACGAAGGCAACCAAGAAAGCGGCCAAAGCCGCCTCGGCGAAGGTGCCGAAGAGGCCCCGCCCTCCTCGCTCCACCGCCGTCGTCCTGACGGTGACTACGGTAGGTGTGAAGAAGGGGCTGGGGTACGCCGGCGTACTAGGACTGTGAAGTCCTCGGTCAACCTCTCGGCTCTCGATATACAGGGGGCTCCGGTGCAAGACGACACGCACCGGGGTTCGCCTCCTCGAAGTCTCCGGCACCTCCAGCGGCCCTAAAGCTGACGCCCTAGCGGCTCAGCTTAGGAATGCCTGGACGCAGAAGCCGTCCACGTCACCAGACCCACCAAATGCGCAGCACCAGATGCGCCGCATTGCGCATCACGGGTCTGGATGACGCGGCCACGACCAGGTGAAGGCTGGAGATATCTCCATCGGCTCCACTGGTCACGGGATGACAGTCGTCCAGTGCCCAGTCGCGGCGGCACTGAAAGTGGCGGACGGACGAAGCCTCCTCGTAGGGGGCTTCCTAAAGGCGCAGGTGCACCTCCTTCGTGCCCGGGAAACCAGATGTTTCCGGTGCATGGTGGTGGGGCACGTCGGAGTGCAGTGCACAGCGGAAGTCACCGTGGGCGATCGGTGCTTCCACTGCAGCCGGCCCGGTCACAAGGCAAGTGCCTGTGAAGCCCCGCCTCGCTGTTTTAGATGCGAGGCGGAGGGCAAGACTGCGGACCACCGGATCAGCAGCACAACCTGCGCCGCCTCGAGGCCAAAGCCTCGTCTGTCCGCAGAAAGCGGTGGGGGTGCCGTTACTGCACGGCCAGTTGTTTCGCGGCGAGATGCGCTGATAAGGACGGCCATTAAAGTATGACGCCCATATCCGCATCCTGCAAGTGAATGAGTGCGGCATAGGTTCAGTATGCCGCGCTGCTCAGGATCTTCTGTACCAGAGCATCCGGCAGTGGTCCATAAACTTGGCAGTCGTTGCCGAGCCGTACTACGTCCACCCGGGAAGCCCGGTGGACGAGGACGGCTCGGCCTGTTGTATCTTTGGGGGTTCCGCCGCAGACAACTCGCGCCTTGCGATCATTGCAAGGGGCCGCGGGTGTGTTGCGGCGGACTATGATGGGTTGGCAGTCGTGGCCACCTACATCTCGCCGACATTGGACGAGACTCAGTTTGAGCTATGGCTCACTGAGCTCGACGTCGTCTTCGCTGCGTGCCGTCCTCGCCCTGTCCTGCTCCTGGGAGACTTCAACGCCTGGAGTGAGGCGTGGGGCTCCCGGGAAACCAGGGACAAGGGGAGGCTTCTTAAGGACTGGACCAGAACCCGTGGTCTGGAGGTCCTCAACCGGGGGAATGTCGCCACCTTTTGGCGGCGGGGGACGGGAATCGATCGTAGACGTAACGTTCGCATCCCCTGACCTCGCCCGGCGTATTACAGGCTGGCGCGTGGAGGAGGGTGAGGAGACGCACTCGGATCATCGGTACATCCGGTTCGATGTCGTCCCCCCACCTGACCTCCCACAGCCGGTGGCAAATCCCCCGGATCCGCGTTGGGCACTTCACCATCTTGATCGGGAGGCTCTCCTGGAGGCTCCTGGAGGATCCATCGTGCAGCCCTGGATTCCGGGATTGAACCGGACTGCCGAAGTGGATGCCGAGGCGGAGTGGTTCAGGAGAGCCATGTCGCAAATCTATGATGCGTCGATGCCTAGGGTTACACCCAGACCGGCCAGGAAGCAGGTGTACTGGTGGTCGCTGGAGATTGCAGAGCTGCGCGCAGCATGCATCTCCACCCGCCGCCAGTACACCAGGTTTCACCGGAGGCATCGCCGCCTAGACGACGTGGCAGCCCGGGAGGTGGAGCTTTATCAGGCATACAGGGACGCTAAAGGTAATCTCGAGGAGACGATAAAGCGGACCAAGACGGCGGCCCGCGAGGAGCTCCTGGAGACCCTGCAGCAAAACCCATAGGGGCGCCCGTACCTATAGGTCAGGGAGAAACTCCGACCTAGGGCGCCCCCACTAACCCAGAGTCTCCAACCGCAGCAGTTGGAGCGGGTCATGGGCTCCCTGTTTCCGACGAGCGCGAAGGAACACGTCCCTCCGCGCATGGCTCTGTCTCTGCCTGACGCGGATAGCACCAGCGAAGACGACGTACCCGATGTCAGGGGGCGGGGGAGCTAGGTGCGGCTCGACGGTGGGGCCAGACCTGACGGGCAACCAGTACGGTTTCCGTCGGGTACGCTCCACCGTGAGTGCGATCATGTGCGTGAAGAGCCTGACGGAGGAAGCAGTCTCGCAGGGCAAGGTGGTGGTGGCGGTGTCTCTTGACATCGTCAACGTGTTCAACACCTTGCCATGGAGCTGCGTTAGGGAGGCGCTCGTGTATCACGAAACGCCTCTCTACCTCCGTCGTATTGTCGGGGCCTATCTCTCGGATAGGGCCATAGCTTTCCCCAGCTGGCTCGGGCCAGTCGGTCCTGGGGCCACTTCTGTGGAACATCGGCTACGACTGGGTGCTGCGGGGTGCGTTGCCTAGGGGCGTCGGCGTAACGTGCTACGCTGACGATACCCTCGTCACGGCACGGGGTGCAACGTACCAGGAGGCAGCACTCAAGGTCACAACGGGTGTTGCTCATGTCGTGGGTCGGATACGGCGGCTGGGACTGGAGGTGGCCTTGCTCAAGTCCGAGGCTCTGTGTTTTCACAGACCTCGGAACGGTCCACCTGAAGGTTCCAGCATAAATGTGGGAGGCGTTAGCATCGGCATCAAGCCCTCGATGAAGTACCTAGGGATCGTACTTGTTAGCCGATGGAACTTCGAACCACATTTCCGAAGTTTGGTCCCCAAGGTGACGCAGGCATCGGTCGCGCTTTCGCGACTGATGCCCAACCTAAAGGGACCCAACGCATCCTGCAGGAGACTGTACCTGGGGATCGTGCGGAGTATGATCCTATACGGGGCTTCCGTATGGGCGGATAGGTTGGCGGTCAAGGGAAATGTGACTCTGTTAAACAGACCACTTCGAACCTTGGCCGTTAAAACAATAAGGGGTTACGGCACGATCTCCGGAGAGGCTGCATGTCTCCTAGCCGGGACCCCTCCATGGGACCTGGAAGCGAGAGCCCTTGCGTCATTGTTCCAATGGCGCAAGGAGGCGCTGGAGCGGGACCACAGGCCTGCATCTCGAGAAATCGAGGACCAACGGTCCCAACTCCGCCAGGATCTCATGGAGTCATGGAGGGTGCGACTTGAGCAACCCAAGTGGGGTACCACCATCATCGCGGCGGTGAGACCGATCATGGACGATTGGCTGCAGAGGCAGCATGGTGACCTCACGTACCGTGCGACGCAAATCGTTGCCGGGCATGGATGCTTCGGTAGCTATCGGTTTCGCATGCATCGTGAGGTCACACCCCGGTGTCAACACTGCGAGGTTTCCGACGATGACACTGCACTCGTTGGTTGAATGCTCAGCGTGGGCGAGTCAGCGCCGGAACCTCGTAGTTGGTCTGGGCGTGGATACCCTCTCGCTGGAGACCATGCTTCAAGCCATGGAGCCAGCGGGAGTAGGTGGAACGTGGCCGTGTCCTTCTGCGAGCAAGTCATGCTCGCGAAGGAGGCGGCCGGGAGGGAGAGGGAGCGTACCCTCCCCGCCGAGTTCTGTAGATGGCGGCGAGGGCGCCCTAGACTCCGCGACTACGCCCAAGACTATCGACCTCCATGATCGGGGCCTGAGGACGGCGGGATTGCCACCCGCCGTCCTTACAGAAGCAGGCTAGAAGGGTTGCGTGCTGTGGGGCCGCGGAATTAAAAAAAAAAAAAATGTCGCTGCTAGATAAAGAAGCCTGGAATCGTCAATTACTTACTCTGCCCTCGCCTCTGTTCTACACTTTGGGAAAAAATACCTGGTTTTGTATGTGTGTCTGAATGAAATAATTCTGAATACAAAGTATGCATTATAGCACGGTTATCTGGTTTTAATAATCTGAGTGAAACATGCTATCATGGGAATACCAACCACTTCGTCTAAAATATCTTAAAGAAAATAAGCTAATAATAATGCTAGTTCATGTACGTCACATTGCGACTAATATGTGATCGTAATTTATCATAATATTTTAATTATAAAGTCAATGTGAAATTGAAAACGATTTTAATCAGAAAATTTAATGAAACGGGAAAATATCGAAATAAACAATCTAAATGTGAGGCAATATGACAGTCGGGTCAGGGTATTCACGTCGAAGAATAATCCCGGACTCAATTGTTATTGGCAACATGTTATATTCGTGTGCAAAATGTTCTGTTTTGTACAAGACTAATACCTTTCGTTCGATGTGTACCTACGGGTATTTTAGGCACCTGTGACGCATACAAGTGGAAATATGTTTTATGAAACACTTTCAAAGAAAATCCTTCCAAAATATTACATGTATAATATATTCAAGCGCCGAAGTTTTGCTTCGAAAAAAGTTTGAGATTTAGAATATGCACGCGCTTTTCTAGTAGCGTCAATAGACTACGCCTCAAGTTTACCACGAGCTCATGTGAGGCGAGTGGGATTCTTTTATATTACTTTTTAGTTGCGTACTTTAAACCACGAGCACGCGGCTGTAACCTTGAGACCTAGTTTATTCCAGGCCATGAGTTCTTATAATTATCTACAAGTGACTCAATAGATGTGATATAAGTGGTCCGAGAGTGGTACCGAGAGTTTTATTGCCAGGTTCTTTCTCTCGGTTCTACTTATTACTTTGCGAATCTTGCAGTACATGTAAATATAGAAGCAATGACATTTTTTTATTTTAAGTACTTACTGACGTTTGTAAGAACCATTTAGTGACCTATACAAATAAATAAATCATTTCATTTCATTTCTATTACTGACTTGTTCAATTTGATTATATATTGTGTGCTTTATCTATGATCTTATCAAAATTTTCAAAGTAATTCTGAAGCTTGTATTGATGAGCATTGTCTTGACCAACTTGTTTTGGGCCAGCGCGCCCGTCTGCCCAACTTTCTAGTCAGAACAAACTTTACAAACGCTGTCGGAAATTTCATAAAGGCCGGTAAACTACACTCCGTACACAAAACGTTATAGGTAGTAGTAGGTGGGTAGGTAAGTACTGAACTACTGTACAGGTAGGTTCGTTCCTTTGATAGTGTCTACGTTTAGTTATTCAAGATAGCTGAATGTTTTAAGAATATTGTACAAATAAAACTATTTTGTATTTCGTATTAAAGATAAACTACTGACCACATGATAAGACAGAGTAGAAAGTGCTTATTAATACATACAATAGGTACTAAATTACGAACATCTTCTTATTCTTCTTCTTTAAGCCTCCGGTAACAAGTCAAGTCAGTGAATTCTTCAATTTTGAAGACTTAACAAATAAATAACAAATACAAAACAATTCTGAAGACGGACATAATATTATTATGTCCGTTTTTCTTCCCATTTACAAGTACAATGTATGGACAAATCGTTTCTCTTTTTTAAACTTCAACGTTTGCAGTCAAAGGTATTGTTGTGCCGCTGGTATAAATATTATAATAGAGAAGCAAGAAGTAGGTATACATTTTACTTCGCACCTTGAGAAAAATGCTTATGCAGTTGGAATAAATTGGCCGTGTCTTCGTATTCTCGTCTACTTTTGTGGAAAGTTTACTTGTCACTCTTATTTCTTTGAGCAACAAAGAAAATGCAAATACACCTGGTATTTAAATAACTACGTAAGGAACTTTATGCAAATTATAAACATATAAGAACTCACTGTTTTTTTTCCTGTGTAACTTTCACCACTGGCAATTATTGAAAAACCTTTTTTTTATAGTTTTGTTTGCAGATGTTAATGTTTTCCGGACGAGTTTAAGAGCGTGTACGCCTACAGCGCGATGTCAAGTTTAGGTAGTTCAAACCCACACAGAAGAAGCGCGACACGAGTGTAACTGTGTGTGAAGCGCTGGCGTGCTATAATCAAACTAATATTTCTTGATCCGTTCAAGTGAACACTATAGTTCCAGTGTAGTTAGTTTGAAAAAAAATATCATAAATTTATGATTGTTTTTGGTATTCAATTAAAACTTAGTAGTTTATTTTACGGGTACGAAAAGATTTTGACAAAATTTCACTACCCAAACAAATTTTAGCAACCTTTTTTTATACCATTGCAATATTTCGAATGATTTTAGTACGCATATTTTTATTTGGTCAAATTTTTACTTGGCAAAATATTACCTACCTATAATGTCATTAGGGCATTTGGTCTTCAAATGATTTATTACAGTAAACAATCTTCCGACAATAAACTTATGGTGAAATGATTTGTTAAGACAAAAAATATGGGAAGTAAACAAAATGGGTAGGTTAGGTTAGGTTAAAACTGTGACCTCCTACGCCAGAAACAACTTGCATTAATAGAAAAAAGGATTGTTTTTGTAGGTTACCCGGAACTGAACTATTTAGATTAGGTTAATTTTTTCTTTTACACATTTTTGTCATTGAAGCATTTGACTGAATAGGAAAGGGAGAATTGAAAACTGACTATACTAAATATTTGGCTTATTTGATTTTGCGTAAAAACTGTTATTCCAACTGAAATATTTGATTAAATAAAAAATGGTAAAAGTACTAGTTGATAAACAAGTTATAGTTTAGAAGTTAATTTCCAAAACCTTAGGTTTGCGTTAAAAGTTTTTGTGAATAGATTTTTTGCTAAGTAATAATTTGGCAAATGAAATTATGCGAATTTTTTTTTGGGAAGTGAACTTTGCCAATTCCTTTCGGTAAAACAAGGGAGTGGAATTTAGTGTAGCGAGAAATGAAACAAAAGAAAAGAAGGAAATAACATCTTTAAAAATTCAATTAATATGTCGTAGTTCTCAGCGGCATCGACCTGGACTTTCGTGGGTCTACCATTTTGCTCCTTCGTCATGACATTTTGCATGGTCATACTCAACTGTTCCCGTTACTCCTTCATCACTTGAGTGACTAAAAATATTGTCTGCCATAAAAAAAAAATCATATAATATTTTACTTACCAAAGTACCAAGATTTGTCGATGACGCTATAAATGTCTGCTATCCTTATACGTACGGCAAAGGTCAACACAGGTCAATCAGAGCGCCGAGCGACACATCCTCACTCTAGAAAGCCACGCGGCGAACTGATTTGAATAGATTGACGCGCTACGTTTTATAATAGTTTTCAAAAATTTATAGAAAATTAATAGTAATAAATTTAAAAAAAAAATCAAATTAGGTATTTTAAAAAAGATATTGATCTTTTAAGTTGAACTATTATTATATTGAATTTAATAAGATATATCGGTGAAAAAACCTTTTAAATTTCCTAAAATTTCACATTGTTTGAATTTTAATTTCTTGTAATAATATACCTAAATCATAAAATCTTTTCAACTACCTATTTTCCTAAGGATCTTATCGATTGGTCAATATATTTTGTTAATTAATTTTGTCAGTAGTTTCATATATTTGCAGATTCGAAATTGATGCTGAAAGGGTAATTGAGAAAACCTCCGTTAGGTTATCTTAATAGAATGCACAAATACTGTATTAATCGAAATATTTTCTCTACTAACTATTGAGACTATAAAATTTCCTAAAGTTATTAGTAATTAACATTTTTGTAAGATAAGTAGTTCACGATATTAACAGGTTTGAAAAGTATTGTTTTTGAGTCAAATTGCGCATAGACGGTGTACACGCTCTTAAGGTTCTTGACTCAATATCTCATCGTCTACCTGTGCTTGTTAAAAGAAAAAATAAAAGATTTTAAGAAATTCGATAAGGAGAACGATGTTAAGTAATCATTGCTCGCAAATGTTTCATGGTCTAAAGACCATCAGCACCGATGAAATAATCGCAAAATAATAAATAGTGTAACGAGACTACCACCGAAGATCAACAGATTGCGTCACTCGCCATTCTAGTTCGTACTACTGAGTTAGTACCGAAGACGTAACTAGATGGCGCTACCGGTAACTTTAGAATTCGGTATAAAGATTCTCGAAGGGTCAATGACCTCTTTGGCATATTATTGATATTGTTATGAATTCCTTGCTACGAGTAGGGACTAGGAGCGTGTGCTGGATACCTCAACCACTGCTTGAGTATCCATGTGACCTCTTAGGACTGACTCAAGGACGGTATACGGCCATCCACCTCTGCTGGGTGCTATATACCTACTTGAGGGCGCTCGTAGGAAAGTCGGATGTCAGAGGCTATATTTTTTGATTACTATTATAGTACGTAAAACTACGCTCCGAGTACTTCTTTGTGTACCCCGCTCCACTACCCCGTTCTACAGTGGTGCCCTCTGTGAGGCGATTATGGTACCAGAGAAAAGACAACCTGCTACAATAGATAATAAAAAATTAATATGTTAGGATAATTCACACAACACCATCTAGTCTCGAACTAAGCAGAGCTTGTGATACGAGTATGAGTACTAGATAAACTGATAGAAATACTTATATACATTTTTTTTCTAAACACATACATATTATACACTAGTGGTCGCCCGCGACTTCGTCCGCGTGGTAATTTGGAATTTTCCCGTTCCCGTCACGCGGCGTCATATTTTGAACAATTCACACAATATCTTTATAAATTGTAGCCAATGTGTTATTCTGATGTATAAGTTATATCATTGTAAAGTTTCATTAAAATCCATTCAGTAGTTTTTACGTGAAAGAGTAACAAACATCCATACAAACATACATACATACATACATACATACTCACAAACTTTCGCGTTTATAATATTAGTAGGATAGGAAACATCCAGACTTCCGTACAAACGTTTGTGTCATCACACAAAGTTTGTCCTGAATCAAACTCGACTACGGGCGTCTAAAGTGGATGCACTACCGACCACGCCACCGAAGCAGTCATACTCGAAAATGTAAAAAAAAAATGATGGCAGTTGAAAATTTAATTTTAGTAAAATTTTACGTGTGCAATTGAACACAGAAATAAGTAAAATATTGTCATGTATATGTACGTGAACATTCCAGCGCTTGGGTAACATAGCATGCAATGACTTTCAAAGTTCCTTCGAAACGCGGTGATTGTGGTATGCATCTAGGTATATATACTTAGAGAACCAGATATGAACTAAAGGTCAACTCCCCATGTACGAAAGCATTTCCTTGGATACCTGAAATTCTATTGTAACTAGGATTGCATGGGATTAACATCGCAATAATGATGGTACTACTTTGAAAACAACGACCTAAATATGAAATCATTTTTTACATTCATTTCTATTAAAGATTTTATTACTAAAGGGGTATTTACCATGTAACATTCTCTAATTCGACTGCTTCGGTGGCGTGGTCGGTAGTGCGTCCGCTTTCGACACCGGAGTCTCGGGTTCGATTCCCGGTCGGGACAAACTTTGTCTGGTGACGCAAACATTTATGCCGAAGTCTGGGTGTTTCCTATGTATGTATATTTACAAAATAAAAATAAGTACTTATATCGGTTATCTAGTACTCATATCACAAGCTATGCGTAGTTTGAGACTGGATGGCGTTGTGTGCATTGTCCTAACATATAAAAAAATAAAAAATAAAAATAATAACTCACCCACATTCCAGAACATGTTCATACGGTTAAAATATAATTTTGGACGCTCGATTAAATTATCAATCACATCGCATCACGTCTATATCCCCGAAGGTGCGAATTTAGGCGTTTATTACGCACACGTTTCCCTAGTAACTTTCTTGGTCCAACGTAATAGGTAATTGCAGGTATTTGCGACTGCCTAGTCTTTCGTTGATGATAGGGCTTTTAGCAACCCTCTCACCCCCTTATCGCAGACTGTAACTTCACTGAAGACAAATAACATTTGTAGTTACATATTCTATTAGAATCAAGCCACAGATCAAGCCAAGTTTAAATAATACCTGTATACTTAAAAATTAACTAACATTGCGTGTCAATGCTAAACTATGTTTCCGGCAACGCTACCCTGCCGCTGACAGGTGTTAATTAAGTATCACTTAAGGACCCGCAATGAGCAATAACAGTATTGAACGTCGATCAATATACAGGAAATATCTTACAAAGGAGTTATTAGACACTTTTAGGAACATTCCATGTCGCTACATTTTCGATATAGGTTATAGTTTTCGATATAGTTCACGAGGGATAAGCGGAGCTTTGCATTTGTGTGAGTGACCACGAAAAGTAAAGTAAAAACTCTTTTTGTAGCTGTGTGTACAACACATGTGTGTGTAAAAGAGGTCACATAGGTATACGTTCACGTACACTGCACTCGCACAAATGCAAAGCTCCGCTTACGCCTTTTTACCTTTAACTACTTATTGGGTTCCAATAATTGTATGAGTACAACTCTCTAATTAATACGTTACTCCAGTAAGACATTAAAATTCAAGTCTATAAAACATCTAACCAGTAAATTGTTATTGCTTTAGTGGCTGCCACAAAAGTCCTTGTCCGCTCCAGAGTGCCAAGCTTGAGATGTATCTGGGAATAACGTTGGGATGAAGAAAGTAAAATTATATATTGTACCATTTACGACAAATCTAGGTACCTACTGATAACATGGTGGGTATGTAATGAATGGGTACGTACTCCCTTGGGATAAAGGCGTGATTGTATGTATTTAGGTATTATTTTCGTAAATATTAATTATTCGTTTATCTTTTATCACAAAAGTATATAATAACATGTTTTTGTTTATGTTTGCGTTATCTATCTTATGTTATACCTACTTATAATCTACAATAATAAATTTATAAAATTTGCTCAGTAAATAAACAAATGGCTTATTTACCATTTATTTATACAACAAGTCCTACATTTAGGTCCTTTAGACTTTACTAACAAAAATAAATGTGAATTAATTAAAAGTACATACTTACGTTTAATTTATATGACTAAATATTTAACCAATCAAAGTTGTAATAGTTAACCAAACCCTGGTATAATGTCAATCGTTACATATGTATATTTTAATATTTGTACATCGTGGTTGAAACTGTGTAAAGTTTATAGAGCGCGCGTACAAAGTTTGGATGTTCCCGAGGGAACGCGGAACGCGGTGGTGCGCACGTCAGACTCGAGGGCACGCCACATACTGAGCCGATTGTGTCGATTGTTCATTCAGCCCTCCACTCAGCCGTTATTCTTACGCAGATGTCCGTATGATGGAGCCAGATATGAAGTTGAGAGTAAGTAACACCCCCTAAATCTAACACGTTATCCCCTTTATTTGATAATTCGTAGACGTTTTTTGATACCTCGTATCTTAATTGTATGATTCTTGGTGGATGTGTTAAAGAAATGACAATAGCTTTACTGTCGAAGATACGATTTACGATTGATTGATGTAGGTACTTACTCAACATCTTCAAAATTCAATTGGGAGTGTATCTACCGAGTTTTTAAGGTTTTGTGTAGGTACACACAATACATTAAATTTTAATAAAGGCTTTCAATTAGGCTAAACCTCTAATATGAGGTTTCTTCAATACAAAGAAAGATTTGATCGTTTGTTTGCGTTGAATATGCTCCCAAACTGGTTTAGCAAAGTCTTTCACAACATTATCCCCGAGTATAAACAAATGCCCGAGTGTTATTAATTTGAGTGAATTTGAGTGTTATTTATCCCGGTTATGTGTTCCCGTGGCAATGATCTATATCACGAGGGCGGATCTTGGTATGTTACTTAATTGTATGTTTAGACCATTGTGACCCTTTGTGTACTTATTTTGACACTGGCAAACATAAAACTAGTTACTATTCGTATGCAGTTATAATTCAATTAAAAATGTTTAATAACTTTTAACAGCATATTAATGAGTAATTGAAATTCAATTTAAATGGCTCACACCAGTTGAAATCAGGAAGCCACTTAATAAGTCCCGGATAGAATAATTAGCCACTTGCCGTTAATTTCCAAGTTATTAATTGAGGCGTTAGAAAGGACCGTCATCTGGACGGTAGAGACGCTTGTTGGATCTATGTGCGTTAAGTCTTCACTAAACGGCTGCCATTGTACTAAGACAAAAGCTCATTATGAAATGAACTGGATAGGAATTAAGTAAATTTGCGTTAAATTCCAGTATCTCATATAAGTTCCTACCTACCTTTATGCATTTTAAACTAAATATTTAGTAAAGTGACCTCTTGATGAGTGATTTCTTTGCTTCGTCTTCATGGATGCACCACACAGACCCACTGGTAGGTGGTAGGTCTCTGAATACTAAAATGTCTCCAAAGACCCACTCTTGACCAGTGACTACTATCATTGTCACTTCACTGTAAGGCCAGCAGGGCGAGCATAACGGTAGGAAGAGTTTGTCGATAACCAATGAGATCGCAGAAAATGTCGATGCCGTGAACTAATCAACATTTTTTGAAATTTCCTGCCATGTAATCATTGGTTATCGGCAAACACTTCCTACTGCTGTGATCGCCCTGCAGAGAGGAGCTCTAATTCCACAACAAAATGACCTTAAGGTACAAATATGTCTTGATAACTTTGACGACCTTAAAAATGCAATCTTGAATGTAGTTCGTTGGTTTGATACGAATCAGCTTAGTATTAACAATAACATTGTTTCAATGGCACAAGGAGGCGCTGGAGAGAGATCACAGGCCTGCAACTCGAGAAATCGAGGACCAGCGGTCCCAACTCCGCCAGGATCTCATGGAGACTTGGAGGGTGCGACTTGAGCAACCAAAGTGGGGAACCACCGTCATCGCGGCGGTGGGAGCGATCATGGATGAGTGGCTGCAGAGGCGGCAAGGTGACCTCACATATCGTGAGACGCAGATCGTTACTGAATGCTTCGGTCTCCTGCGCGAGTAGGTGGAACGCGGCCATGTCCTTCTGAGAGCAAGTCATGCTCGCGAAGGAGGCGGGCGAGAGGTAGAGGGAGCGTACCCTCCCCGCTGAGTTCCGCAGTCAGCGGCCAGGGCGCCGCAGGCTCATCTACGCCCAGGACCATCGACCTCCATGATCGGGGCCTGAGGACGACGGGATAGCTACCCGCCGTCCTTACAGAAGCAGGCTAGAAGGGTTCTGTGCTCCGCGCCCTTGCCCCACAGCACGTAACCAGTTTCACTCACCGACGCGGGATAAAACCCAACCCCTACGACGCGGGATTTTCATTCCGACCAAACCCCCGAAGAGGCCACGTGCGCGGCCAAAGTCCGCCGGGTGCCACTGGAAATACCTTAGTGTCACCAGAGACGCCCGCAGCAATGGACATGGGAGTGGCCGCGGTATCGCGGAGTTGAAAAAAAAAGCCTTAATAATAAAAAAACAAATGCATTAAATTTACGTTGCCTAATGTAAGACAGGTAGAAACGGACAGAGGTTGGAACTCGTCGAATCTACGACGTTCCTAGGTCTTGCAATCGATGTCAAACTACGGTGGGATCCACGTATTGATAAAATAGCGAGTAGGTTGCTTATGGTGTATATAAGATAAGGCATTTGACTGAAATTGATACAGCTAGGATAGTTTATTTCAGCTACTTTCACAGTATTATGACTTAAGGCATTCTACTGTGGGACATAAGCATTTTTGTTTTACAAAAGCGAGCCGTAAGAGCTATCTATAAATTAGGCTCAACATTGCGTGATAAATTCAAAGAGATAGGCATTAACTGTTGCATCCTAATATATTTTTAAGAACCTAGTGTATGTTAACAAAAATTTGCATAGCTTTGCTAAACTGAGTGAGAGACATAATATAAATACGAGTATACTCGTACTATACATAAAAATAATCTCGCTGTCCATCGCATGAGATTGCAAAAGACCGGTGTTCCTTACCAGGGTAACTGTATATGCTTTTACAATAAGCTACCTAATGAAGTATAAAGTCGCAAAGGTTACTACACAATTAATGATTGTTTGGTAGATAAAGAGGCTTGGAATTGAACTGCTCGCTTTACTGGGCTTACTTAATTCAGTTTGCGTTATTAGAATTATCTCGTTTATGTTCAATTGTAAGGTACAGGGACTCTGAAACAGTCGCTTGGTGGCCTGTATCTATAGCGCTACTTAAATTTTTTTTTTCTTCTAAGCTTGGTCGATGCCTGGTCACGTAGTGCCTTTGCCCTCGTGTTATCCTTTTTTGGGTTGATGCTCCTAACTACATCGCTACTGCTAATAGAGTTAATCAGGGTTCAAATTTAATGCATAAAGCGTGGTGTATTAGTTGCAGCACGTTACTGGTTACGTTGTATGAAGTGTACTATGAATGTAGTTACTGATGATTGAAAAAGAGTGGCCTGGAGTGTTCCTTGCCAGGTTATTTTCTCTTTGGCTCGACGTTGCTTTGCGAATCAGGCTCTAAATGTAACTCCTTATGTGCTGACGTTAATAAGTGTTATTTTATAACCTATATTAACTAGGTCGCCACCCTGCTTCGCGGCAGCATATTAGAGCGCAGCAAGTATCACATATCTTTGTGTAATTTTTTTTTTTAAATTTGAGGGCCAAAATTGAGAATTCGGGCTCCGTTAGAATGATGTCAGTTAAATCTAGTTTAATTTGATATATAAATTGTTGAAATCGGTAAGGTATTGACAGAGATCTCGCATAAGAAGGGATTGAACTTTCTTGCACCATGAGAGCTTCGCTCGCTACGCTCTAATAATTATTTTTGAGTTTGAATTTGATTTTGAATTAAAACAATAAACTAATAGCAGGTAAGTAATAATATTTATTCCGAATATAATTTTAGTAAGTAACTTGTATACCTACAACATTAAGCAGTAAAAGTAATGAATTTAAATGTGATAGGCGGCCCAGTTTTTAAATTCGACCTCCATCGCAATGTTCATAAAATAAGAAAATGAATAATCTATAGTTATAAAAATATCTATCTAACAAAATCTAGAATTATAAAATTATAACATTAATTAACGTATTTTTTGGAAAACATTAACATTTACATGGATCTGCAGGTGGTGGTGGTGGCAGCGGTGGAGGTCGAGGAACGGGTGGTGAATTATATCCCTCATGGAAATTTTTCAAGTAACTCCATGGAGTCTCTATTCGGAACTGACGCATTTCTTGTGCAAATTCTACTGGTTCAAATACTAGTTTTTTCAGCTCGTCGTCATAACGCACTTCAGTGTAACCAACCAACGGAAAATCTTTTCTCAGCGGATGTCCAGTAAACCCGTAATCGGTCAAAATTCTTCTTAAATCAGGATGATGAGTGAATACTACGCCGAACATGTCGTAGACTTCTCTTTCAAACCAATTGCACCCCTTCCAATTTTCATATTGAGATCGTAGAGGTGTAAGTTCATCTGTGTAAGTCTTAACCATAATTCGAGTAGTAAAGCGCATGCTTAGAAGCACATATACAACTTCAAATCTATAAACCCTGCTTGGAACATCTATAGCAGTTACAGTTGTGCATTGACTGAAACAACAGTTATGGTGCAAACGTAAGAATGTACTAACTTGGTAAAGACCTTCAGGAGCAACGAGAATTTCTAATTGGTCGGTGTGCTGTAGTTGAACTTTCTGAACATACTTGGGTAAGCATGAGGCGACGTATAAACCAAATTCGTATAAATTTTGACGCATTTCGTTGTCGTGCTTCCTAAGTGTGTTGCCAGTGGGCGTTGGAATTGGTTTCAACACATATTCAGTATTTTGGTCACTATCAGTACCAGAATCACACAGGCTTCTACCTGTATAAAAATAACGTTTAAAAATATTTGTTCTCTTTTTTACTAAATTGGATAATAATTTATTCATTGTGCTTCAAATACAATGAACATTTGACTTTATTTCATTACAAGGACAACTTAGACAGTTTATTTAACTGACAGTTATAAACTTTATAAAAAAAATAAACACTGATAGAGCTTAAAAAGGTTAATTGTTTAATAGTGACTCTTCAACTCAATGTTTTTTTAACTACATGCTGTATTTATCCACATAGGAGCAGACAGGGGCGTTTACTTCGCCTACATTTTGGCAGGCAATTTGTTGGTACCACCACATAAAAGGGGGGCGAGACTATTGCCGTATCCAGACAGTATATACCTCTTTGTCATGGCCTCGACGGTATTTCAGCAAGTGCATCGAATGCAGTTAAGGATAACTTGAACCCCGGAGAGGTTGATAGGGCACCTTAGTACCCAGGTCTATAGGTAGCTTACTTAGACTATGAATAGGTAATTTATTTTAATCTTAGATAGCTTAGGTCTCGCTAACCATGTACCATCATGGCCGTGTATTTGATTACCCAATACTTCCAAGTGTTAAAAATATAACAAAATCCTAGTAAAGAGCGACTTGGAAAATGCGTAGCTATCCGGTAAATTATAGTGAAATTACTGATGTCATTAAAATAAAGTGGAAATGTAGCACGTTATATGAACAAGGCTTTACTCTTTGTGCCGTGGAAGTTTTGGAGTTGAAGTTTCAAAATGCGTCCCATAAGACTCCCTGTTGCTATACAGACCATCATTTATGTAAGTGCACATATACATACTTAGTACCAAATACTGTGTTCAATAAGACCTACGCATTCTGTATTTGCTATATTTTCTTTGGTATTTTAGGTTGTTATAGTTTTGTGACAATAAGCCTGCACCAGTTGAAAACAGTGTATAAATTACGACTAACTATTTAGCAAAATACATACACGAGTATATGAATAAAAAAATATAAAGTTACATGCTGAACTCTTACCTACAGATACTGCGTGTAGTTTCTCACTCCATATTCCGAAGGAAACAAATTACCGGGATGGAAAGTAACCTAAACAACTCTGGGTCAATGCAGCTATGCAGGGCTCTCGGCCAGGATGGTGAGTGTGCGTACCCTTCCCAACGGGTTACGAAATCTTCAACTTATCTACGCGCAGGACTACCGACCTTCATGATCGGGGCCGGAGGACGGCGTATTTGTAGACCACCGTCCTTACAGGTCAGAACGGTTGCGTGCTGTGGGGTTTCAGCTCGTGTAGCCCTCTAATACCGACACGGGATAAAATCTGACCCCCAAAGATGCGGTATAGCCAAAATTCACCGGTGCCCTGGGGATATCTTACGAGGGCGTACCCGGGACGTCCCGCTATGAACTTGAGGACGGTATTGGCCGTAAAATATGTAAGAGTTAAAATAATGGGCTGTCGTAGTAGTAGCAGTTAATAAAGTTTACTAAGTGGTAAGTAGTCTGTGCTAAACTACATTATTTGAATATTAAGTAAGTAGTAATAATTAAAGTTAACAGGCTTGGGTACGAACAATGATAGGAAAATGAAAATGTTGCCATATATCTTTTCCAGCGTCATACATAAAATAGAAAGCTCAGGCTGCAGTTGATTCAGTGTTTCCCGCCCGTCCAACTCCAGATTGTGCGCCGCAACACCACAACTTCCGACTTCCGGTGGCGGGCCTGCGCTTGCGCTGTGCGTAATACCGCACGAATGTGACGTCACAGCAAGCCACTTCCGCCCCAACAGTAAGCATTTAACATTAAATAAAAGGAACTAAAGAGTTAGTTATAAAATTACTACTAACACCATTGCATTTGTGGATTAAGTTCAAATCATTCAGAATATTCACATATTTCATACTAAGTGTATCACACATAATTATTATCAGAACATCGGCCCATTATACATACAAAATCCCACGAACATCTACAACGATTTTTTTTTCAGCTATAGATACGATTACGATGATTCAAATCAACCATAAGTAGATTCATCTAAGCTTCAATGAATTTATTTCTGAAGATAGCTAAAACATCGATTTGGAAGTTAGCCTGAATATACAGACTGACTATTCAATATTAAAATAACATAAAGGTACCCCTGAAGAGACGCAAGAATTTTAAAATAAGTGTTCTGTACCAAAACGGCAAATAAATACCCCTTTTGTTGTATGGCTCCCATATTGTTTTACCCCGTGATTGTATTGCCCTTCAATATTTATTATATTCTGTTTATTAGAGAGTATTAGAGAGTGGGCCTCAACTTGACGACCTACTGATGTGTCTCTTCACGCTCCGCTTAAAGAACCCAGGATTATATGTGGGAGGAAACACGTGCACAGGCAGGGGGTTCCAGGCCACTATCGTTCGGCAGAAAAACGAACGTTTAAAACACTCGGTTCTCGCGAACATGCTATCCACTGTGTGGGAGTGGCATCTCTGCCCGGCGCGCGTTGTTCGGGATCGGAAGGAAGAGGGTGGGATCAGATTGAAGAGCTCTTCAGAACACTCGCCGTGGTAAATTCGGTAGAATGCGGCCAAGGCTTCCCGTTACCTCCGGACAATCTATAATACGGATAGCCCGTCGCTGCATAGCGTCGAGAGCGTCCAGCAGATACTTCGCGGAGCCGTCCCAGAGGTGAGAGCAGTATTCGACGCAGGGTCTAATCTGCGTCTTGTACAGCAGACACCTCTGGTCCGGTGTAAATAATCTCTTTACCTTATTCAGTATTCCTAGTTTCCGCGAAGCTAGCCCTATACATCTTTCGATGTAGTTTTTATTATTGAGCTCTCGACGAACGTCTATGCCAAGGATGTCAAGGTTGTCCTTCATTGGTAATAATGCATTCTGAAGAGAGGGTAGGGGAAGGAAAGGGGATTTCTTCGCTGTAAATGCACACGCCTGTGTTTTGCGGGCATTGAACTCGACCAGGTTCTCGGTACCCCATTGAGAGATACAGTCAAGGTTCCTGTCGAGATCAGCCACGAGATGTAGTCTATCCTCCTCAATCTACAAACGCCCTGCCGCCGGACGAGCCCAGTAGCTCCCGTGCAATGTGCTGTCATCTGCATAGCAATGAATGCTCCCGAGGGATAGCATATCATTGATATGCAGAAGGACGAGAGTTGGTGACAGCACGGACCTCTGCGGTACCTTATTCACTTGCAAAAAGCAAGAAGCCTGGCCATCGCAGAGGACCGGCATTCTGCGTTCGTTCAGAAAGCTGGCCATCCAGCTGCACAGTTGAGGAGGTAGACCATATGCCGGAAGCTTGGAAAGGAGCGAAGCATGCCAGACTCTATCGAAGGCTTTGGCGATGTCCAGGCTAATCGCCAAGGACTCGCCGTGCCTTTCCATAGCCTCACCCTAGACATGCGTTACGAATGCCAGAAGATCACCCGTTGATCGTTTTGGCCTGAAGCCGTATTGCCGATCATTTAGTAGCGAGTGATCTTCGAGGTATCGCATGAGCTGCTTGTTGATGAGGAGCTCAAACACCTTGCAGATGACTGAGGTCACAGCTATGGGTCGACAGTTGCCCGGATCAGACCGATCCCCTTTCTTGGGGATCGGTTGTACATACGTTTGCTTCCTTCCAGACCTCTGACACGATTCCTGTGGAGTAAGACAGGCGGTACAGACGAGTTAGTACAGGTGACCATTCAGCTGCGCATTTCCGTAGTACCACCGCCGGAATGCCGTCAGGGCCACTGGCTTTCCGCGTGTCGAGTGATCGCAGCACTGCCCGTACATCGCATTGCCTGAGTACAATGTCAAGCATAGTGTGGCCACAGTTGGCGATGGCGGGGGGCTGCAGGCCACGGTCGTCGACCCGGGAATTAGCCGCAAAGAGGTCTGTGAGCATATCCGCTTTCTCTTGGGCTGTGTGAGCCAGTGTTCCATCTGGGTAACGCAGCGGTGGCAGCGGGGGCTGACAGAAGTTAGACTGCACGGCTTTGGCCAGTTGCCAGTATCCACGGCTGCCCGTGGGATGGGAAGTGAGCTCCTGGCCAAGCCGCGCGATGCGCTGGGCATCCGCTCTCTTAAAGGCCCTCTTGCTGGATTTGTGGCCCGGTTGTACGCTGCTTTGAGGTGGCCCACGTTTGGGTCACGCACAGCCCGGGCCCTGATCCAGGCGCGATATGCCGACTGTTTTTGTCGAACAGCTTTGGCACAATCTCGCCCGAACCAGGGACGGGCTGTGCGGATACTGGCGACATCAGTGAAAGGGATGTAATATTCCATCCCTGAACTGATCTCGCCAGCAATCGCAGAAGGGCTATCCGGGTGATCCCGCATACCATCTGGGTCAGACCGTGGGAGAGAACGAACGCATGGGCGGCCCTACCCGCATGATCAGTCTTGAGGGACCCCAGCCATTCAATGTGTTGGCCATTGAAGTCCCCCAGAAATACTAGGTCAGCGTTCGGGAACCGCACATGCGCTTCATCAGCCGTCTCGCTGAGGTACTGGAAGAGCTTTGTTGTCTCGGAATCCCCTGTGTGGGAACGGTAGACGCACACGTAGATCTGGCTCATAGAGCCATGGTCTACGTGCAACCAAAGGACGGAATTGGAGGGGTTCTCTAGGCAGCGCAACCGGCGGCAGCAAACATCCGCCCTAACGAACACGCACACCCCGGCTTTGTCTCGAAATCGTTCCTCGATGACATAGCCGGGGTAATACAGGTAAGACGTGTCGTCAGGGCGGCGTATTTGTGTCTCCATGAGGAACATCACAGCGGGCCGTGCCGTCTCTCGGTGGCCGTCTCGGTGATGGTGGACGGCATCGAGGTTCGCATGGAGTCCACGGACGTTAGTGAACTCCACCTCGAAAAGTGAAGTTGTGGGGTTTCCTAGGGCCGCTGTGAAACGTTTACTTTTTTTTGTTGCACTGCCATTGTAGATTTTGAAGAAGAAGAAGCGTGAAGACGGCGATATCTGGTGCAGCACTAAGTGACAAAGCGCAGGGGCTAGCTTTGTCTAGAACCGTGTGGTTAGGTCGGAGCCGACTCGCCAACGGAAGGGCTCCCAAACCCCCCTGATGCAAGGCCGCCGCTATCCCACACCGGTTACCACCTGGAGCGGCGATCCCACATCAGGATTATGCGCAACATGTGGGGCAGCCTCCTGGGGTGGTTGGTCCCAGGCGGGCCCCATGACTGTGTTGCGGGCGGCTGCGGCAACGCCGTTGCTAAGGGTCTCCCTGGCCGGCGAATCGACCCACACCACCCACACTAGACTTCGTTTCGCCCCCACTGGTCCCATGCCTGCTGCACCATACATCGCCCCGGGCCCGGCGGTACAGCTGCTGAACCCCTAACGCAACCCAGCCTGGGCTGCGTTACTTGGGTGGCTTTAGCACAGCTGCACGGTGGTACCCCTCCGGACCAACACTGTTGTACCACTTGGTACCCACGTAGGGGCCGAAGCCACTCCATAGGTACCATAAATTAACGAGCCTCGTCCGTTGATCAGCAGGTGCGCCACTAGCAGGTGAGGTCGCTGGGGCCCTAAAGATGTTGGTAGAGCCCCTTTGCACCCAAAAAGTTTTTAATATTTCTTGTTATAGAGGCACCAGAAATACATCATCTGTGAAAATTTAAAATTTCTAAATACCACGGTTCACGAGAGCCTGGAGACGGACGAACGGACAGCGATGTCTCAGTAATAGGACTCCCGTTTTACCATTTGGGTACGGAACCTTAAAAGCATCCGGAGTTGATTTTAACGTGCTCAAAGCAAGAGAATTAGGTACCTACACTGGATGCAATATACCTACCTAAGGGAATTGGTATGATGAATAATTATTAATAGATACCTACTCCACATTAATAAGTAAGGTAGTAAAATATTTTCTTGATAAACATTTTCGAGGTTACCCGCCTCGAAAAGGTAAGGTTTTCCATGTCCATTTTACACTTTAATATTTAAAAATAGAACCGAGTGGTAAACGTAGTACATTTGGGTAAATCTTCCTTTCCGGCCAATGGTCTGCGGCCACAACCCAGCCACTTTAATTTAGGTGAACGGACGTGTTCTTAAAAATATTAATATTTAAAACCCTGAGATATAGAAACTGGGGTTTAAAATAAGTGGATTAACTTGGCTTTGGAAATAGTATTAAGTTTATTAAGATGAATTACTTTACATAAAACTTTAATGTTTTTAATGCAGCAGTGGCATCATATTTAAATGGAAAGTTTAGACGAAATTTAATACAAATTGGTACAGAATTAGAACCGTCTATCTCGAGGAATCATTACAGATATAATTATTATTACATTCCTATTATTATTATAATTCTCTACTATACTTTCGTTGTATTAGGATCATAATCGGATGTAAAAAATCCGGCGGGAGGTGTGACTCGACTCGATAAAGCGTGCAAGGAATTTATAAGAGACAGCTTTAAAGTCGCACCAATCACCTGGAAACTGACCAAAAGTCGCCTCAGATTGTGTGGACGGACATGTCAATAGAAGAAGTGAAGACAATGCGGTACAGATATAACTAGATCTACTCGCACATAAGAAAGACAGCGGCTACCCGCTAGCTCGCTACTGAGCTGATGGTCTAAAATACAAACAGACTTCAAGGAAGCCAGTTGCCGGAGAGGACAATCCAGGATAGATCATCCTGGCGCAGAAGAGTGAGGAGACCCGACCCCCAACAATGGTAATAAAGCAGGACAAAAAGAAGAATATGCTACTGAATATGACTATGAAGACAAATTAAAGAACACTAGTTAACATGCGTTGAAAATCTATATTATCGACAACTTTTTGTTAAAATTTTCTATTGTTAATTTTATTAAATGTACAGATGCCAGATTTCTACTGCTTTATTATACCTACATATTATATCTACATAACTTTTTTATTTATAAAGCGATTCAAAACCAAACCGCAAGTTCAAATCAAAAAATCAAATCATTTCTGAGATTAGCGTGTTCTAATATTCAGACAAACAGACAAAAGTTCTAAAAACCATTAATAGTGAACTCCACTACGGGTGACGTAACCTGTTCTGAAGAGCTCTTCAATCTGATCCCACCCTCTTCCTTCCGATCCCGAACAACGCGTGCCGGGCAGAGATGCCACTCCCACACAGTGGATAGCATGTTCGCGAGAACCGAACGTTTTAACCGTTCGTTTCTCTGCCGAGCGATAGTGGCCTGGAACGCCCTGCCTGTGCACGTGTTTCCTCCCACATATAACCCTGGGTTCTTTAAGCGGAGCGTGAAGAGGCACATCAGTAGGTCTTCAAGTTGAGAGCCACTCTCTATAGTATTGTGCTGAGAGAGTGGCCCACAATCGCTAGACGTCGTCGCGACTTACCACCAGGCGGGCGGCGTCAATTTGGCGAACCCCAAATAAAAAAATAAAAAATCCTACGACAAACTTATTATTTGCGGTTGGTACAGTACTCGGGTCTAGGGATCGAACCGCAAAATTAAGTTTGTTTTTTATCGTATATACTTTTCCGGGATAAAAAGTACCCAGTGTGGTGCCCAGGATATTAAAGAATAATTATACCAAGTTTCATCGTAATCGTACCGGTAGTTTTTGCGTGATGCCTGAACAGACAGGCAGACAAAAAAAATTTTAATTACATTTTTGGGGTCGGTGTCGGTCTAGTAACACCCCCTGCCATTTCTTTTTTTGATATCTTCAATGTACAGAATTTTCCCTTCTACAGATTTATTATAAGTATAGATAGATGATTTAACTGTTTCTACGAATTCCATAAACCCTTTCTATTTCTGAAGTTTTTTAATCGAGCTGAAAATCTTTAAGTTGTAGTGTAGTAGTTTTATTGCATGACGTTTACACCGTGTCAGGGTGTGCTTTTATACTGTATGTTATAAACGTCAAGATTGTGAAAAGGGTAAAATGGGGTGTATGTTATTTTTAAATAGCGACCTACCCCGGTTTTCGTACCGCTTAACAGTTTAAAAGGCTTCATAGGAAGAATTATTTATTTCTTAGTAACATAGTATCTCAAATAAAAGAAAAACAATGTTAATTTGTTTAAAAGAATATAATTAAAATTTAATTTAGTAAGTGCTCAATATGTGTCCCGTTCTTTAAAATCCCGTTCGGAATTTTCTTTCTATTAATTTCGCTACCTGTTAATATTTTTATCGCGTAGGCATTGTGTGTGTGTAAGTGTCATTAATATATTTATAAGCAGTGAAGTATGCTAACTTTTTCTTATATCATTTTACAATATGAATCACAATAATTATAGTCTTGGGCGGAACGTTCTACCAACTGACCAAGAAACTACTAGTGGTCCTTGGTAAGTTGGTAGAACGTTATTTTTAAACGAAAATATAATAAGAGAGAGAATGGAGTTGTTATCGTCGTAACTTTTACTACAAACCTGGGAAGGTAAAACTCGAAGGAGTACACATTTTTGCATATTTGACATGTCAATCTTTTTTGAAGACTTGAAAGTATGGTAACTTCTACGCCTGTCCCACTCAATTAACGAATGTTAAAACAACAACAATCTTTACTGACATTATTATATAGGTACATTTTAAAAATCTAATATTTTACTACATTATCCGAATATTATGGATATTACAATGTCGATTCGAAAGCTCTATTTAAATACGTAATTTAATTTGAGGTGAGAGTTTATCATATCTACGGGAAGAACATAAACAGTTTGACAGGTACGAAACCCGTGAACATTTTGTAAGGGAAATTATTTTTACTTTCTCTTTCGGATAATACCAATTTTCTGCTTCTTCTACCACGTGGAGTTCAGTCCGTTCAAATCAGCCGACTTCAAAATTAGGAGGTTTGTCGCAACTTACATAGAACATTACCATCTGCCACGTCACTGAATAGAAAAACAATTGAATGTCAAAAAGCGAATGTTGTTCATTTTTTTAAAAACTACACGAGGCCCCGTTCCGCCCCTCACTTATCATTGACAAATCAGCAAAAGTACAGTTCGTGAGGGATAAGCGAAGCTTTGTGTTTATGTGAGTGACCACGAAAAGTAGAGTAAAAACTCATTTTGTAGATGTGTGTACAACACATGTGTGTGTAAAAGAGGTCACATATACGTTCACGTACACTGCACTCACTCAAATGAAAAGCTCAGGTTATCCCTCGCGACATTTCGCGAGGGATAACCTGGGACATTTCCATTGCTATGATCACTGCATTAAAATCTGTTACTCAGTTCATAACGTAAACTAGATAGGGATCTAAATTTGCGGCAAAAACTTGGAGGCTGTATACAAACTACTTAATAACTTAATTGACGAACGTAGTTCTACTTGTCACGCAATCTATACCAATTTAGCCTTAAGCTCTTAATTGCTTCCATTGGTAGAATTATCTTGTTTGGTGGCAAACGTACAGGCCCCCCCCTCTTTCATGAACATCACTGGTTACTGTATTTAATTAAATTGAGTCGCTCAATTTTTCTTTAATAAAGAAATGAAAATCGTATTTTTTTCTCGACATTTCATAAATTTATCAAAAAATGCATGTGGGTGATTAAACAAAAGGCTTTTGCCCTATTTTTGTGAGTCTAAAATTTTTGAACTTATCGGTCCCCTCGTAGGAATGAGTGTGATACCTGTGAAAACCGCGAAAGTAAATAGCTTTAATAACAGTAACAATATAGTTACGTTAAGTCAGTCGCCTGGTCAGAACAGATAAAAGTTGTAGCTAGTATTACATATATATTTTAATCGGAGAAACTTAATAGAAAATTCGTATTCCAAATTGTTAGTAGAGAAGTAACGGAATTTTTTATTTAGTACTCTTTGAAAATAATATCCTCCCGTAACACAAATGCATTCGCACCAAGTGGGAGGTAAGTAAAAGTAATGGACACATTGTGGCCCATGACGGTCTGTATAAGTTCCACCCACAAGAAAGAGCCACTGTTTATGATAATATCTAAGACAAAAGCAGTTCCTGAAGCTCTTTTATTTACATCTAGCTTCTTTAAAATATGTGTCTTTTCATTTTTACATTACTACCTGGAAGCACGCCAACGTGTGTCATGAAAGAAAGTAAGTAAATAAAGTTGTTAAAAGAGCGTTTTAAAGAGGTAATTTGCTAATGGCGTGGTCGCAAATTTACCTTTATCTGATGCCACGACTGCTCACCTTTTCGAAACAAGTAAACTCGCAACCAGTTTCCTTTTTTTTTCTTAAATAATGTTCACGACTTGTAGTGTTTAAAACCCCTTCTGCGATAAGAACTCTTAAAAAGTTATTAAGGGCCTTTAAAGAAATCCTTTTAGTGGATTTTGGTTAAAGACCGCTGAACCGACTGTGGTTTATCCAATCCGGTAATAGGCACGTGATTTTAAATGAGCTCATTATGTTTATTAAATGACGTAAATAATAGGTTAACTTTGACTTTAGGATATAATTTTATGATTCAAAGTTACAGTCAAGAGTACGATTATTTTAGAGTTTGTAATTAAGAGAAAGATTGCATAATTTTCTTATTACTTTCTGTACAACATAGTCCTATATTAAAGAAATTTAAATAATAAACAGTAGTTAAATTCGTATAGCACCCTCTCGGATATGAAAGTATGCATATTAAATCGATTCTATTAAAACATGGCACATCTTTCTCAGCACATTTCATCGACTTATTATATCGGAACACAATCTATGCATGTGTACATCTCGGCTACCAATGATTGCGTGAACAAACACACTGAGCTCACCACACTTTGTTTACATTAACGTGTTGCCCCACTTGTTAGGCGCTTTAGTCGAAGCAAAAACAAACAATTATTTGTTTTGTTGTTTTAATACTTTACAGATTTTTGTAAACATCCATATTCTAACTTGTAAAATTACACATGCCCCAATTTTTCATTGAAATTATGTTTGGAGGGTTGGCAGGTTAACGTATAGAATAATTTCATATTTTACTCATAGTAGAAATAAAAACACTTCAAGTAAATCATTTAAACTATTGAGTCGATATAATAAACATTACACCACTATTACAATGCCCTAACTGTAAACTACCAACAATCAAAGCAAACTCCTGCTGATTAGATTCTGCACTAGTGCGTGACTATACGTAATTTGATTAAACATATTTGTCTAACATATTTGTATGAACAAGTGTTTGGCTTCATTAATGGATTATTGTAATGACTTATTTTATACCGAATAAAAATTGAAGTTGTGTGTTTTAGTAGTCTTTTTATATCACCGTGTATCGAAATTTTTTGTTAAGTTTATTAAAATTAAATGAACTTTCATTACAAGCACTTATCAATTTAAAGGTTAGTACTATATACTTACCTTTAAATTGATAGGTAGGTTTATTAACAAATTATTTATCTTCATAGAAATTTATGCATTTAAAGAATTTTAATACATACATACATAATATAGATATTGTCACGCCTCTTTTCCATGGGGGTACTCAGGGACTACGGAAATTCCACTTGTTATGATCCTGGCATACTTCTTTCGCCTCTTTCACTTTCATAACTATCTTCATGCACGCTCTCCGGCTCTGGGTACTCTCGATCTGGCCTTTGGTCAAAATCTCACCGATTTAGTCGAAATACGTTCGCCTAGGTCGACCCTAACCTGCCTGCCCATTCATGGACGTCTTATGTATCTGTTTCGTCAATCTTCTTTCATCCATCCTTTCTACGTGCCCGAACCATCTGAGCGTCCCTTTTTCTATCTTACTCACTAAATCTTCTGACACACCGCAACGTTCTCGTATCACGCTGTTCCTTACTTTATCAACCAATGTCACCCCAGTCGTACTTCTCAAACTTCTCATTTCCACTGCATTTATTTTACTTTCATGCTTCTCCTGCCAAACACAACATTTACTTCCATACATAAGTGTAGGGACCAGCACTCCTCTATGAGCAGCCAGACTAGCCCTCCGAGAAATCTTCTGACTGTTCATAAAGTTATGCAGAGCCCCATTCAATTGGTTTCCTGCTATAACTATTCTTCCAATGTCATCGTCACATCTTCCATCCCTTGTAAACTTGGATCCTAAATACACAAACTCTTTCACTTGCTCCACTCTTTCTCCTTCAATAACAATAGCACAGTTTGACATATTTTCTTCTCGTTCAAATACCATTACTTTTAAATTTTTTAATAAGTATGTAAAAAAGTAATTTAAGCAAGCAATTAAAACAAGTATTATTTTAAATACGCGAATAAAGGGTTAATAAAGTTTAGGTAGAGTATCGTTTTTTAATCACCCTCGAGTACCGATTCTGGATTTACAACATCAATATAAACTGGGTGTTAAACCCTTTTAAAAATATAATAGAAACGTAAAATTTCAATTACTTAAGTTGTAAGCGACGTTCCAGTTGTTCTTGCATTTAATTTCTACTTGCCATAATGAGGGCGAGAAGTGCATATTTCATAGCGCGGGGCGCTCGCTGGGCGTTAAGTGGGGTATTTTATTGGCTTATTATACAATATTCTAAGCTAAAAATCGTGGAACGAGTAGGTTTTTAATTGGGCAGTGAGCTCGCGTGGTGCTGACGCGAGGATTATTCATGGCCGCTTCAGTGCCAACGCTTCGTCGCTCCGTTATTTCGCCACGGATTTTTTATTATCGCATCGACCTTTTGGACCGGTCTAGCTGTGTGATATATTAACCTCCCTGCTGGTTTTGACCCGTAAAGTAGACTTTTAGCACAGATTAATAAATAGTTGCTACGTAACAGATACAGCACTCCCATACAAAAGCGAAAATACCTACTCTATGTTAACCTACAAAATTTTAATAATAATACATGCAAAATTTTAATAATAGAGTAACGAAAGTGCAACTATGAATACCTACCTACCTAATAGATAGACCTGATTCTCACAAGATATACCTACTTATAGAGAATCATGTCATAGCTTAGAGGTTAACTATATTAAATACCTACCTAACCTAAATGCTAACCAACCACGATCGAGAACGAGAAGAATTGTACCTTATACACGCGTTCTTACAGTCGAGACTGTGTTGCCCGCCGTGCGAGTGACGCCATCGTAAGAATGCGCTAGGGTTGTACCTATGATGATTATTGTAATAAAACGAATGTTACGAATCAACCATTTTTTTATTAGTCAATCAAATATGTTTTAGTTTTGTATAATGATTTATATTTTTTTTATTGATCAATAAATAAAAACGGCAATAAAATCACGTTTGTTGTATTGGTTGTACCCTAAAATATTTATTTTATTCTGGTTTTTAGTATTTGTTGTTATAGCGGCAACATAAATACATTATTTACTACGTCACGGTTCAAGGTATACTAATTATCACGGTTCATGAAATACAGCCTGGTGACAGACGGACAGACAGACAGACAGACAGACAGACAGACAGACAGACAGACGGACAGACTAATAGGGTTCTGTATTTCCCCATTGGGTACGGAGCCCTAAAAGAATAGTTTGCGCGAGAGACCCTTCCAAAGTGGTAAAATGTCCCCCCCCCCCCCCTCTAACTTCTAAAATAAGAGAATGATAAAACAAAAAATATAAGTAAGTAGGTATATAATATGTTGTACATTGCCTTGCAAACTTCTACCGAAAATTGGTTTGAACGAGAGTCTAGTAAGTAGTTTTTTTAATACGCCATAAATCGTAAAAATTTAAATATTATGTTACTTGCTGCTACGGAACCCTTCATCGGGAAACGTGCAGTGCGGTGCGATGCGAGCGCTCAGGCGGGCGTTCGACAGCCCTCTGCCAGTTTGTACTCTCAAAGGTACGCCGAGCGGTAGGTATATAGCGCGCGGCAAAAGGTAAAAGTAACAATTGTTTCGCGAACCACAGTATGTGTAGAATTTGAACTGTACTCTCCACTGGCTTTTATTTGATTTTTACTAAACAGTTTCGATGTGGGGTTAAATTATGATAAAAGTCTCTCATGATGCCGTGAGGCAAAACCGGTTAGTAAAACATTAATAAAAACCAGTGGAAAGTACAAGTGCTTTTGTCCAATATGTGTAGCAAATTCCACCAAGTGCCATCAATCGACTGTATAAATAGTCTGTTTACACTCCACATCAACATTAATACATGGGTCCAGTCCACTACTTTGAAATTCTTAGTTCGAACAATCATACGTAGATTTTTTTTTAGTTCAAAAACGTTTTGTACCAAAATTTTTTGGTGCGATCTACTTTCTTCCGAAGAACGTTAGTTTGAAAGATTTTATTTTGATGCACGGTCCGTCGACTAATTAGGCAAGGGCATGTAGGATTCGTACATTTTCTACTCTGAGATTGTTAAAAATAACTAACCTATCACAAAACATAAAGGTAAACAAAATTGTTAGCAAAATGTAAGTGTCGATGGCTCCTAAGTAAACTGTTGTATTACACAATTTTGCAACGTTACTTTTTTTGTGTTTTCTACTAGATCTTGATGACTTCTACACAATCGGAAAATGCTGACATCATTAATAATGCTTGCAAAAATATTTACTTAATGCCATTATAGTGGTATTATTAAGGTAGGTTTTCGAAACAGCCTGCAGACTTCGTAGCATGATACCTAAGCTAAATTGATTTTCTAAAACAACGGGAAACTTCTGGCTGAATTTAATAATTCTTCTAGAAGCTGAAGGGATAACAGATCCTATTTCAAGCGCATTAAACGCATGACTTATAAATTATTACAGCTGTAAAACTCAGCACACATCAGTTCATTTACTCGCATTTTAAAATAATTTAACCTCACATTATACGAACGATATTATTCAGTAGGTACTTTACAAAAGGTTTACAGAAGGGGATTGTATAATACATTTTATTTTAGGTTTAGCATTATCGAATCAGAAAAGATTAAGTTTTGAGAACAATCAAACATAAATAAAAATATATAAATGCAAATGTAAATGTATGTATATCAATTTTGTCAACCATCGCTTACTAGAACTCTAGTAATAGGTTAGAAGTACAAAATACTAGAATGTAGAAACCTGGCTAGAAATTAACTAAACTGGAGAGGGCTTAGGAAAGCAGGGGATCTAGGTAAGTATAAAATAATAGCAGGTACAATATCCCTAAGATAATTGTATCAGGGAAAAACTTAAAATATTCTGCAAGATCAGGATTAAGTAATGGTAAGTAGGATGTTAAAACCTTTCAAAATATAATAGCATTATTTTTCGCAAAATTAAAAGACAAAAAACGTCGACAATTGTTTCGCCTCTCAACGAGGCATTATCAAGACTGTCTCAGAGAGAACAGCCTGCTGTTTTTGTCTTTTAATTTTGCGAAAAATAATGCTATTATATTTTGAAAGGTTTTAACATCTTACTTACCATTACTTTGTCATGGATTTTCGCCAGGTAACGCCTGTTTCCATCCAATATTTGAGATCAGGATTACACAAAATACAAAGAAAATTGTCTCATGTGAGCTGATGATAATAAACTGTAAGCGTTGTTATTTTACACTACTACAACTTAATTCGATGGAAATAACACGTATAAGTGGGTAGACAATTACTTATAAGTTACCTTTACCGGTAGGTATTTAACGTAGGTAAGTAATAATTACATCCTAGCGAGACTTGTCGCAGCTGTAATCATTGATTACTCATCAAGGTAACCTATTTGCTTGACAAATGACATCGTGTACATCTTACTCTGAATGCTTGGGAACACGAAAGCTTCTAAGTAATTAATTTCTATCTACTTAAGATGGAACAATAATTTAAAACAATATACGAGTAAGTACAGTATAATGATAATACTCGTATAACTAGTGGTCGAACAGTAGACCTCGCACTAAAATCATTTTTGGGATTTTAACCCCCACCCCGTCTCCAATAAAAAATCCCACAAAAAAAAAATTCTAGTAAAAGTATTCCTTTGTGCCAAGTTTCCTGAAGATCAGAAAATAAAGGTGACCGCTAGCCCTGAAAAACATTAAAACGTTATTTGATCATATTTACCCCATTTTCTCCTCAATCCAAAAAAGCTCACGATGAGAAAATATCAAGGAACACAAGTGTTTCTTGATTTAATTTTTTTTTTTCAAGTTTCGTGAAGATCGGATAGAAACTGTGGCTGCTAGCCTGACACATACAGACAGACGGACGAAAGCAAAATTGTCCAATCTCGAAATATAGACGCTTCACTCGCTCGTTCAATAAATAGAAACTCCGAAAAAGTACGAGAGAGAATAAAGTACCTACCTGTATATTTTAAATTCATTTATTTCCAAAGTAACTATGACTCATTGTGTTAGTAACAATATTACTTAGATCTATGTTAGTCCTATATCTACCTATCACTAAAAGAAAACAAAACAAAACAGCTGTTTAACATGTGCTTCACCGCCACACGTTTATCACTGAGGTAGACAGTTTGCAGCAGTGAAGTGATACATACATAAAAAGTCTAGCCTGCTCGCAATACAGCGCAGGATGATGTTGGGGCTGGCCCGCACCCGGCGCACCAGGGAGGCGCACCGCTTTCTCATGGTCGTGTAGAAAAAATCTACACGAGCTTCTATTAAATAATATTTGAATAAAAATATAGGTATTCTAAAAGCTTTCCGATATTTTGAATTAGTACCTACTATAAATTTTGTAATATTACTAGGTACCTACTAAACTTTACCCTCTATTTTATGAATATATAAACGCGTATCACGATTATCTTTGTGACTGCACTTGAATGTGATATTACATCAATAACAATTGTGACTAGACTATATGGCGTCATAAGGTCCTCGCCAGGAGACTGTTAGTCTATGCGTCAGAGGACTGAACGCACAGTTTGTACCTACAATGAACCTAGAGTAACTAAGTTGTGTGCGTTCATATTTGATGTTGGATGCGATTTTATTCAAAAAGCTGATACTGATACATATCACAACAAATCATATAATTTTAAACAAAAACCGTCTTCAACCGTAATCCGTAAAGTTCTTTTCAATACAAATTAATCAAACCCAAACACAACGTAACTGCTGTTAATCTTTGAGGAGTTCCCTCGACTGACTTTCGGCTCACTCATCAGATCGACTCCAAACCTTCATTAAACGGTAGTCCTTTATAATACTTAATGAAAAAAATAGCAAACGCACTAGTCGCCCTTACAATTTTTGAAGGTTCCCCTCGAGCTTTCCGTGATCTGATCATCAGATCCTGGTTTCCTTATAATGGGACTCCCTTGAAAATATCCCCTTTTCAACGAAAACAAAAAGTATTTCAATCGGTCCTTAAACGACGAACTTATTCGCGAACAAACATAAAAAAATATATTATTACGAGTATTATACATGATAATATATACGATCGAATTGAGAAACGTCTTTTTTTTAAAGTCGATACAAAACCCCCTTGGTTCAGTATCAAGGAATGGCCTTATTGAGTGGAGCGAAGCGAAGCTCTATCTTAGACGACAAGTGTAAATCGTTTGTGTGCCAACTCCTCCGAAACGGCTCGACCGATTTTGACCAAATTTGGCATGCTGGTCGACATCATACCCGGGAGTCCATATCTCTGAAATCATGAAAATAGAGCATAAAAAAAATTAAGAAAATTTGCTCCGCTCAACATTTGCAATGAGTAGCATGCATTGCATACCTAGTTGAAGTAATTAATGATTTGAACTATCTATAGCCTGGTGGTTAACAGTTTGGTCTTGCGTCTCAACTACGTGAATTCGATCCCCAGCCACACTCCCCGCTCCTGACATAGAATATAGTTAACTTGGAGGAGATAACAGAATGCTAGTAATTTGTATGTGCGAATTGAGTTTAAAAAAATAACAAAAATATCTATTTATTTACTACTTTGTAGCACATGCCCGACACTCTGCCTGCATCGGAAAGCTTATCAAATGACAATAGCTTTTATTTAAACAAAGCCTATGTTGTCCCAAGTTGAGCTTAGTATTCATACCTATCTGTGAAAACCGCAAGAAAATCCGTCGATCAGAATGTAACCTACATATAGACAGACACGTTAGGTCATAATTTCTACCTTTGTATTTAGAACGTAAATAGTAAGTATAGGATATCGACAATAGAGATAAATAAATTTCGAACTCTTCCACATTTCCGGGCCAATTTTTCTATGTAGGCGATCGCGGGTAACAAATACAGATTAACATAGTGTGTTTCGAGTTTCGATCCGATGTATTGAACCTTAACTAACAGGTCAAACTACAGGAAGTGCAACCGAGTAGACGTCGCTCGTAATGTTGTCTGTTTGTACCAAATTGCAAAACGTAGGGAGCTAGTGACAGTGACAAATTATCTTTAGATCATTTGTATACTTTAAGTCGTAGACAAATATATTAATTGGTTTAAAGTGATATTTTCTTAAATTAATGATCTATCTTTATCTTCTCAACTACAATAGGGTAAAGTATTTGTTGATTAAAATACTAAGGTACACACTATTACTTACTTTGTGGTAAGTATTCCAGTCTTCATTTACAGTAAGAATTACAAACTACATAATTATATACTACGTGATATATGAGAGTTGTGCGCCCGAGCCGCCGTGGGCCGAGCCATCGACATCTCCTGATGATGCCCCTGGTTGGGGGCGAAACACGTGTCGAGGATTTTTATTATTTTTTTGCACGATAACACAACTCTCATATTTATTCTATTTTCTAAATTATTTCTCTATTCTTTCGGTCTAATTTTAAGTGGGTTTGGAGGGCGGTCTTGTGCATGAATAAATACGAGAGCTGGGTAATTTGCATGTGGCGGAATATTGGAAAGTAGTTAGATTTATTTAATTTAACTATGGACTTCCCAAAAGTAACGCCTGATAGTATTAAATTCAACCAACTATTCAATCAACTGCTTCGGTGGCGTGGTCGGTAGTGCGTCGGCTTTCGACTCCGGAGTCTCGGGTTCGATCCCCGGGTCGAATCAAATATTTGTGTGATCCACAAATGTTTGTTTCGGAGTTTGGGTGTTTTCTATGTATAATATGTATCTATTTATAAATATATTAGTATGTTTATCAGTCGTCTACATCCCATAGCACAAGCTTATATTAGCTTAATTTGGGCTAGATGACGTTGTGTGAGAATGTCCAAAATATTTATTTTATTTATTTTGTCCAAAATATTTATAATTTGTAATAAGTTGAAATTTAAATTCGTCTAATAACTTCACTTTCAATGCGGTTTCTTTCATTAAAATCGATCACTTTATTATACTCGTAACTAGTGTCTCATATCAGACCGAGTGTTCATACTCGATGCTCCAATAAAGTTTTGTCAGGGGATCTTTGCCGGCACATAATAAAGTATTACAAAAGCCAAAGACCGTCATTGTTGCTGGTACTTCAATCCCCAACGTACTGCTTCGTTTGAAAGGGCAAGTTCACTGGAAACACATAGAATATTTTTATTCATTATTATCAAACAAAAAAAACTAAAGTAGAATAAAGGTATCCCAACTAGCAAAACATGTAATATAACTGTCGTGGAAACGTATCCTGTTTCGCCGATTCTCTACAAAACAAGACATGAAAACGATTATAATAACACGATTTGAGCGTATCTTATACAACATTTCATGCTTTTAGTCGTGCGATAAAGGTTATCTACTGAGATAATAACTGGTGATGTAATTGTCGCCAAAGTGGCCTTACATGTCTTCACATGTTGTTACAAAACAAAATCAGTGAGAGAGAGATCGTTTCTTGTCAAAACTAAAACTTTTAATTTCGGTAACTTTAGTAGAATTTTACATATTTATTTAACAGCCGGATTGTTATTATGATAACCGGGACCGACGGCTTAACGTGTTCTCCAAGGCATCTAAAATCGACTATAGCAGAATAACTACAAAAAGCGATGGGCTCACTTATCATTCGTGAATATTACAATAAGAGCAAAATAATTTATTTACGATTTTACATTAAATTCAGTGATTATAAAACACTGACAGATTATAAATAAATTACGCATATATCCGCGTAGGGGAAGGCAGAGGTTATTAATGATAGTGATTATTGACAACTAATAGTGAATGAAAATGAAAATTGACACTCGCTAAGTGTGAAGAGTGCAGTATATCGCTTGTCGAAAAACTTGCTATCGCCAATGGCTACATAGACAAGTTATTATGTTTGTCTCATTTTAGCGCTAGCAATGAAACGTGCTATCTCACTTTCACTGCTTTGTGTTCTGTTCTTTCATTGTTATGATGCAGCTGTGTGCATTTCTCGTATTAATTGCCACTCATAGGCCAACGTTGGTTACCTATCTAAGTATTTTATCGATATCTATGGCTTGCATCCCTTTTACGTGGGATCAACAGAAGTTGATCAAGTAAATTATACACCCACTATTTAGAAAAATAGTGGGTTTCTAATTTACTTCTGCCTACCTTTTCGGAGAAACAGGCGTAATTTTACGGATGGATTATTGGATAAATAAATGATTATACGAAATCTGTCAGTCAAACTTGATAAATATCTTCTACCAAAATATTAGACTGGCAAGTAGCAAAATCATTTCAAACGCTCCTTCAAGGGTACAGCTGATAAGGTTTTATGAGCTCGCCACCGTTCGTTTCTGTGCAGAGAACAGCGAATGTACACTACATAGGTTTGTACCTACGGGAAACCAATTACCTTCTCTTTTGTTTAGTTTTTGATTGGTGTTTCATGCTTCTTTCACATAGACCAACGCGGTCGTCGTATACGCTGTCGCCGTATACGACTTCTTTCATTACACAATAAACCAAGTGTAAATAGGTACCTACCAAAATTTTTTATTTCGTTTGGCATTAGTTTCATTGACCTACCTTAATGTGGCATTACTATGTTAAAATGAACATTTTGAGAGGTACTAACAAACGCCCACGACTCTGCCCGCATAGAACCTTTTCATCGTTCCCAATCTCTACCAGAAATTTTATAGCGATAAAATTTACCTTATATCTACCCTGAGTCTCATACTTGCTCTGTGCTACATCTTATTAAAATCGATTCGGCTGTTTTTGCAAAATGCTTGATCAAACTAACAGATATAAACAAACTCAGAAACACCTATTTCGTTACTTGAGTTCATATTTTTAGTCATATAAGAGACGACAATTTTCATTCATCATCTAGAATAATTATTTCTACACATTAACACAGAATAGGGAATAGTAACATTAATTTCATACAATAGGGTCCGTAGTCAATAGGAAAACCTTTTGTTTTTGCTAAGCTTGACCACGAATAGATAAATCTATTTAACTGTCCGTCCTTAGCTTAGTCAATTGGTTTATTGTCAGATATTAGTAATACTTCTGGAGGCTTTCTTACTAATAAAGAAACTAACATTAACCATGTAATATTTATTACGTATTTTATTACTGAATACGAAACATTTGTCATTAATTTCACTAACAACTAATTAGTGCGTACGTAATTGTGAATCTCTGTTATTGGGTGTCAAGAACACTCGCACGTCCTTTCATTAGGACCATCACGCAGAGTAATGGATGTAAACATTTTATGTTATACTAGCTGTCCCGGCGAACTTCGTAATACCTACATTTTATTTTTCATAAGAACTGTCGAATTAAGGAAAATAGAGCCTATTATAAAATAGGGGTTGGTGATAGAAGGGTGAAAATTTAGAGTTGTGTATACGTATTATTAATGCCACAGTATTAAAGAAATTATTGTCCAAAAAGTAAATGTTAGGGGTGGATAACCCTTATCACTTAGGGGTATGGAAAATAGATAGTAGTCTATTCTCAGTCTTACTGAATATGCATCATAAAAATTGGTCGAGCCGTTTCGGAGGAGTATAGTAATTAACACTGTGACACGAGAATTTTTTATTATGTTATATTGTACTACTATTTCGAACACTGTTATAATTATTACATCTCCGAATAGGTCGGTGATGACGCCTTCACTTCGGCCCACAATTCGCAGTCATTGTTGGTCACGTAATATAAGGAGAGCCTATTGCAGTTTTCAAGCACTCTGGGTATTTTTGTCTGAACGTCGTCGATCTGTCATCACTCATCGAAGTTCACTGTGCTTGTAAGGATGACTTAGACCGTGGGTATGTTGATAAGGCCCCCTAAAATCCTATTTAATCATATTTCAATCTAATATATGCAGAGATGAGATACTCCTGTTTGTTGTGACTAGAATATCTATGTTCAATTAATAGTGTAGATTCTTTTTCTTATAATGATTAGTAGAGGACGCCCACGGCTTCACCTGCTTGACAAATTTTATACTGAAACCTTTCTCGAGCACCGTCCTATCCATTAAAAAAGGGCATCATAATCCGTACTGTACTTTTAAAGATCTAAGCATAGGTTCATAGGTACAGACAAACAGCGGGCAGCGACTTAGTTCTAAACTATGTTGAGATAATGTCTTCAGTGTTCACATCTAGAAGAATGAATTAGAGAAGGAAAAACTTAACACAAAACCCTATCCCAACCCGGGCTGAGATAATGATGATGATCTACAAGAACTTTATATCCATTTTTAGGGTTCCGTACAAAAAGGGTGAAACGGGAACCCTATTAGTGAGACTTGGCTGTCCATCCGTCCGTCCGTCTGTCTTGGGCTGTATCTCATGAACCGTGATAGGTAGAAAGTTGAAATTTTCACAAATGATGTATTTCTGTTGGCTCTACAACAGCAAATACTAGAATATAACAAATATTTAAGGGGGTTCCCATTAAACAAACATGATATTTATTGCCGATTTGGTATGTTATGTATTTTTAAGTTTTGTGAACCAAGAACTAAAAAAACTATTTTATAAAGTACTGTTGTCGGATGTCGATACAACACCATAGCGGGATCCTATGTCTAAGGTCGACACAGGAGCTAAATATACATTGATGTTTACTCCGCAGCTGGCATGAGAGGGCCTTCATTGAACGTTACAATCAAAATCAAAATATCTTTATTCATGTAGGTCACAAAGTAACACTTATGAACGTCAAAAAAGAAAATTACATTTACCGCCAGATTCGCAAGGCAATAGGTAGAGCCTGTGAGGAAAGAACCTGGCAAGAAAAACTCACGGTCACTCTTTTTATTCGCCAGTAAATACAATGATTCAGTACGTGACCATGTGTGGACCAAGTAAACTTACAAATTACGGATCTCTGTTATTCACAATAAAGTCAAATACTAGTTATAGGTGCCACATAATCTCAAAGTACCCATACCTAACAATATCATAATAATAAAAATATAAACATTTTCTTCATAAATTTTGTTTATTTTTAAAACAAAAATTCCAGTGATAATTTTAAACAACCTACAACTTCAAATCCATTGAATTTTTGATGATTACGTGTTTGAGAATCGCTGTCTTTTCACTCACTTACTTATTTGTACATGAGTGTGTGTTGTGTATTATCCTGTGTTGTGTACCTGACGCGTAGAGAAAGTTGGGCAAATTCATTTACCTTTGTTGTGTTGTGCATAATGTCACTGAACTCTGTTTTTACTCTACGAGCTTAGAATTGTGTATGTCCTAGTTACTTTTCAATGGAATATAGAGTAGACTTAATTGCATATGAGAGTGTAAATAGAAAAAAATTTACCCGTATAACAAATGAGTCCAGCCTTAGAAGACCATTATAGCATAGTATTATAATGAAACAGGATAACTACTATTTAATTAGTTCTTCGTCTACGATATTACACTGTCTGTTCTTAAATAGAAAGCAATTAAGAAAATTGGAGCTGGTTAGTTGAATTAAACGTAGATAATTACCTACTCATGTACAAAGATGGGTATACCTTAGTGCAGATAAATTTACCGAGCTGTTACCAAAACTGTTACACAAGTAGTCGCAGTTTCCGCGATAAGGCTACGGGCGGTGCGCGGTGTGTGGCGAGGAGGTTACGCGGCGAACGTGTCACTTCAGCACCAGTAATGGAATTCTCATGCTCGCTTCGCTCACGGTTTTGCGGTACTAGTAATACATACTTTAAATTTTCACCGGTATCGCCCGCGAGCACTCCTACAAGAAACTTTTTGCAAGTTTTTAAGGGATCTAAATGGGCCTTATTTTAAACTTTACTATCTCTAAAAATGAATGACGAAGAAGACGTAACAGTTTCTTTTTACTGAAGTCTTGTTAGCGACACAACAAAAGTTGCTTAAAGTAGGTCGCGTAGGTAAATTTTTTGCTTTATTTGCCATCATTAGCATCTGAATTTCTTACTACAATAACAATAAACATGAAATCTTTAGACGGTTAAGAAAAGTGTGTATTGCTTAATTATAAGTCATAATAGATAAATTACATAATCCTTCTGTGAAAATCTACTCCTACTATAAATTGGACTACACTAGAATGGAATGGAATGGAATGGAATGGAATGATGCAAAGGGGCCCTTCATACATCTATCGGGCCCCAGCGACCTCACCTGCTAGTGGCGCACCTGCTGATTAACAGACGAGGTTCGTATATTACGGTACCCATGTGGTGGCTTCAGCCCCTACGTGGATACCAGGTGGTACAACAGTGTTGGTCCGGGGGGGGTACCACCGTGCAGCTGCGCTAAAGCCCCCCAAGTAACCCAGCCCAGGCTGGGTTGCGTTAGGGGTTCAGCAACTGCACTGCCGGGCCCAGGGCGATGTATGGTGCGGCAGGCATGGGTCCAGTGGGGGCGAAGCGGAGTCTAGTGTGGGTGGTGTGGGTTGATTCGCCAGGGAGACCCTTAGCAACGGCGTTGCCGCGGTCGCCCGCAACATAGTCATGGGACCCGCCTGGGACCAACCACCTCAGGAGACTGCCCCACATGGTGCGCATAATCCTGATGTGGGGTCGCCGCTCCGGGTGGTAACCTGTGTGGGGTAGCGGCGGCCTTGCATCAGGGGGTTCGGGAGCCCTTCCATCCGGCGGGTCGGCTCCGACCTAGCCACACGGTTCTAGACGAAGCTAACCTCTGCACTTTGTCACTTACTGCCGCACCAGATAATGCCCTGTCTTCACGCTTCCCCATATCTCATCATGACAGTGCAACAAAGTAATAAACGGTACACAGCGGCCTCTAGAAACCCCACAAAGTTGATTCCTTTTGAGGTCGAGAATATCCGCGGACTCCATGCGAACCTCGATACCGTCCACCATCACCTAGAGACGGCACGGCCTTCTGTGATGTTCCAGATACGCCGCCCTGACGACACGTCTTACCTCAGTTCCCCGGGTTATGTCATTGAGGAACAATTCCGCGACAAAGCCGGAGTGTGCGTGTTCGTTAGGGCGGATGTTTGCTGCCGCCGGTTGCGCTGTCTAGAGAACCCCTCCTACTCCGTCCTTTGGCTGCACGTGGATCATGGCTCTATGAACCAGATCTACGTGTGCGTCTACCGCTCCCACACAGGGGACACTGGGACAACAAGGCTTTTCGAATACCTCAGTGAAATGGCTGACGACGCGCAGGTGCTGTTCCCGAACGCTGACCTGGTTTTCTTAGGGGACTTTAACGGTCATCACGTTAAGTGGCCCTTAGGACCGATCATGCGGGACGAACCGCCCATGCATTCGCTCTCTCCCACGGGCTGACCCAGATGGTACAGGGGATCACCCGGATACCTGACAGGTCAGACCACACGCCCGCCTTGCTGGATCTACTCCTGACGAGTCACCCAGCCGAGTACAGTGTGTCGGTACGCACCCCACTGGGCACTTCCGACCACTGTGTGGTGCACGACAGCTTCCAAGTGCCACCGCCTGGTCGTGCTGGGCAAATGACTCGACGACTATGGCACTACTCGTTGGCAGACTGGGACGGTCTCCGCGATTACTTTGCGTCCGTCCCGTGGAGCCAGCGCTGCTTTGTAGGGAAGGCGCCTTCGGATAGCGCTGCTGCCGTTGCTGGCGAGATCAGTCTAGGAATAAAATATTATATCCCTTTCACTGATGTCGCCAGCATCCGCAAAGCTCGGCCCTGGTTCGGGCGTGAATGTGCCGAGGCTGTCCAGAAAAAAAACAGTCGCCATATCGCGCCTGGGTCAGGGCTCGGACGACACGTAACCCGAATGTGAATCGCCTCAAAGCAGCGTACAATAGGGCCACTAGGTTTAGCAAGAGGGCCTTTAAGAGAGCGGATGCCCAGCACGTCGCGCGGCTTGGTCAGGAGCTTACATCCCATCCCACGGGCAGCCGTGGATACTGGCAACTGGCCAAAGCCGTACAGTCTAATTTTTGACAACCCTCGCTGCCACCACTGCGTTTTCCTGATGGATCACTGGCTCACAAAGCCCAAGAGAAGGCGGACTTGCTCGCAGACCTCTTTGCGGCTAATTCCCGCGTTGATGACCGTGGCATGCAGCCCCCCGCCATCGCCAACTGTGGCCACACTATGCCTGATATTATTATCAGGCAATGTGATGTACGGGCAGTGCTGAGGTCACTCGACGCGCGGAAAGCCAGTGGCCTTGACGGCATTAACGACGGTAGTTCTACGAAAATGTGCAGCTGAGTTGTCTCCAGTACTAACGCGTCTGTACCGCCTGTTATACTCTACAGGGCTCGTGCCGGAGGTCTGGATAGAGGCGAACGTACAACCGATCCCCAAGAAAGGGGATCGGTCCGATCCAGGCAACTATCGACCCATAGCTGTCGCCTCAGTCATTTGCAAGGTGCTCGAGCTCCTTATCAATAAGCAGCTCATGCGATACCTAAAGGATCACTCGCTAATCAATGATCGGCAATATGACTTCAGGCCAAAACGATCAACGGTTGACCTCCTGGCATTCGTCACGCATGTATGAGGTGGGGCTATGGAAAAGTACGGCGAGTCCTTGGCTATTAGCCTGGACATCGCCAAAGCTTTCGATAGGGTCTGGCATGCTTCGCTTCTATCCAAGCTTCCGGCATATGGTCTACCTCCTCAACTGTGCAGCTGGATTGCCAGCTTTTTAAACCAGATGGCCAGGCTTCTCGCTTCTTGCAAGTGAATGCCGGGGTACCGCAGGGGTCCGTACTATCACCAACTCTCTTTCTTCTGCATATCAATGATATGCTATCCCTCGGGAACATTCATTGCTATGCAGATGACAGCACACTGAACGGGACTACTCGGTTCGTCCAACGGCGGGGCGATCTGAGATTGAGGAGGAGAGACGACGACTTGTGGCTGATCTCGACCGTAACCTCGACAGTATCTCCCAATGGGGTGTCGAGAACTTGGTCGAGTTCAATGCCCACACAACACAGGCGTGTGACTCTGATGATGAAACATGTCAAAAACAAGATCTCAGAACAATAACTACAAACAATAATTAGTTCTGTTTTTTGCCACACAACAACTTAAACTGGGAATCTGTAGTGACGTTACGTCATCCTCGACTATTTTACTGTTAAGAAGTGCAGAGTGGTTGTTATTAGTTCAGACCGGTTATCAGCGCTCTATATGTACGTAGTATAGAGATAGTTGCCCTGAGATAGGTGCAGTAACGTTGAGTAACGTTTGAGTAAAGTACCAGGGATAGTATCTACTAGAATCAAAAGCGTTTGGTTTCCCCGGCATCTAATATATTTAACGATTATTACATATATTACACTTTTACAATTTCTAATTCATTTATGACTTCTGTCGGAGCTCAGGAATCCGCCACCGCGGTCCTGGCCCGACTCTCCTCTTCTGTTTCTTCCATCTGTTCTATTTCGTTTAAATGTTTCTTAACATTTTAAATTGTCTGATTCATATCAGCCAACACAAATTTACAATAAACTCAATGAGGTCGTATGCGAACGAGCAAGCACCTCTTCACAGTACCTAAAAAGTTATTCAATACAAAATACACCTATGATGCGTTTTGTATCGAATGCGCTCAAATTTGTAGGATCGCCAGTATTTTATTCTAAACTTCTATGTTTTTTCTATTTTCCCATATTTCCAAGTATGTGTTTTTAATAGTGACTTCTATTTTAGAAAGGCCACAGGCTCCACTTAGTTTGGACAAGAAGGTGCTGGGTATGATTTTCACAAAATACACGTCAAAAATTGACACAACAACCGACTTCAAGTTACCGAAATGGGACCAAATATCTGTCGGAATGGGACCAAATTAATATGGAACCACTTGGGAAGAGTAGCTTTTATTAAAAATATTCCTAATCGATTTACCCAGTCCAGAGATATGCGGTAACAAACATAAATAAAAACATGCAGTCAAATTGAGAACGTCCTCTTTTTTTGGAAGTCAGTTGAAAATTCATAATGATTGATAATTTATTTATGACAACTGTTAGTAGGCACATACAGGTTTTATGATAAAATCTAGCAACTCTAATCGACAAAGACATTTCAATTCCCTTTAATGACTCAAATTGAGCTACAGATATAAGATTTTTTAGGATTTAAAATACTCTGATTAACTCGCACCATGATTGCAATATCAACTTATTTTGACATAGGTAATGCATTTTACAATATAACTCAAAAACCGGTCAGAACGTGCGTGTCAGACCACACGTAATATTGTTATGGCCGCTATAGGTAACTCCTGAACTAACAGCGTTATGTAAGCTATTATAGTTTCCTTCAAAGTTCATGACGTGGATAACTATCTATATTCTTTACTATTTATATATTTAATTATTTTACTTACCTAATATAATGTTACAGTTCGCGAGGGATAAGCGGAGCTTTGCATTTATGTGAGTGCAGTGTACGTGAACGTAGATGTGACCTCTTTTACACACCCATGTGTTATACACACAGCTACAAAAAGAGTTCAACTTTTTTTTGATCTTAATAAAGGAGTTTGCATATCAATACAGGTCAGATTACGATCCATATTAATAATTGTCTTCAAAAATTCTATCTAATCGCTTCAATTAAGTAAACCTTGAGAGGTTTCTTTAGTAATGTTCCCTGTTTAGACAAAGGAGTTACAAAAGCGTTTCAGGTAATTAATCCTAGTGGAATTCTTTTCGACCAACCAGTCAAGGAAAATAATTACAATTCACTAACTTTGACAAAAAGATTGAACATTTCTCTTCTCCGGAATATATTGCTTAATATTAATTACTTTCTGAGATACCTATTACTTATAGCGATGAAGCACGTGAAGAAAATTTCAATCAATTACTTTCATGAATTTATTTACCTCAGCGATAGTTTTATTTTTCTTCAATATTGTCCACCTTGATATTTCTAGTCATAGTTTTTAGGGTTCCGTATTCAAAGGATAAAACAGGAACCCAATTACTAAGACTCCGATGTGCGTCCGTCCGCCTATCACCAGGCTGTATCTCATAAACCATAATAGTTAGAAAGTTAAAATTTTCATAGATGATGTATTACTGTTGCCGCTATAACAACAAATACTAAAAAACAGAATAATATATGAATAATAAATAATATACCTAGGTATTTTGAAGATTGAAGTAGCACGGTATGAGTACAAAATGGAATTATATCAACTATTTTCAAGTCACTAGATAACTTTTAAAACAGAAAAATATATGGTACTGTGAAGTTATAAAAAGAAATACGACATTCCTCGTCTCTGTTTATTACCGTACATTAGTTATACTGCTTCCGTAGTGTCGTCCCGGCATGAAATGGGAACTAATGAGATTTTGATGTTTTTTTGACTATGCTTTTATTTTCATTTGTAGCTTCAAAACGTTGTTTAAGGCCACATTGACACTATTTGTAGTATATGACTGTGTGGGTTAGTGAAACATTGTTAATTAAAGAGTGGTTAGGAAATATTAATCAGAATTATTGTTAAGAGATTATCAATTTACTGATCATATAGTATATAGTATAAAACAAAGTCGCTTTCGCTGTATGTCTGTCCCTATGTCCTAACTACGCAACGGATTTTGATGCAGTTTTTTTAAAAGATAGAGGTTCAACAGAAAGGTTTTATCATAAAATTTTTCAAGCAGGCGACGCCGCGGTGTTAGACTAGTTATGAATAATATGATTATATATTTTAGGCAAATGGAAGCTTGCTAACTTTTTCATATAATATTTGAATTTCAAAAAGCCGCGCAATTCAAGTCCGCTCCAAGACCTATTGTCTTACGGTGGACTTGAACCACTTCTATATAAATAAAATAAATCTAACTACTTTGCAATATTCCGCCACATGCAAATTACCCAACTCTCGTATTTATTCATGCACAAGTCCGCACTCCAAACCTCGGCGCACGGCGACCGAATATTCGGTCGCCGTGCGCCGAGCCATCAACATCTCCTGATGATGCCCCTGGTTAGGGGCGAAACACGTGTCGAGGTTTTTTATTATTTTTTGCACGATAACACAACTCTCATATTTATTCTATTTTAAAAATTATTTCTCTATTATTATTGAACTGAGTGATATGGATTTTTTTTTTATTTTTACCAGAACTGGTGTAACTTGGCCTTACATCCGATCCCAGATTATCGTTGAGTTTTGGGACATACTGTATATATATATTTATATTAATATTAATATTAATATTAATATTAATATTAATATTAATATTAATATTAATATTAATATTAATATTAATATTAATATTAATATTAATATTAATATTAATATTAATATTAATATTAAAATTAATATTAATATCAATATTTATATTTATATTTATTTATCATCAGCCCAGTAGGTACTGTGGTTCCATATTGGATTGATGCACCAATTGATTTGTGTGATATCAGGTGATTATTAACATCCATTCGATTGAACACCACGAAATCAATTGGCTTTGGATTTACAACGTTTGTACTACACCTACTTAGTGGGTACAATGGTACAAGTCCGAGATGCCAACCTGACGAAAACTACCCTTGGATCTTTAATTTTTAGTTTTACGTACCCAAAGGGAATAACGGGAACACTATTACCTATACTATTATTAAGACTTCGCTGTCCGTCCGTCCGTCAGTCCGTCTGTCACCAGAATGTATCTTATGAACCGTGATAGTTATAAAGTCAATTTTTTCACAGATGATGTATTAACTGGTGCCTCTATAACAACAAATACTATAAAACAGAATATAATATTTTTTTAAGGAAGAAATCACGTTTGTTGTACTGGAGCCCATACAACAAACGTGATTTCTTTACCGTTTTGGTATGGAACTCTTTGTGCGCGAGTTTGAATCGCACTTAGCCGGTTTTTCCAATTTTACTGTAATAAGTAATAGCAAAAATAATATTCTCTATTATCGTTCAGAAAAAAATACGTTATCAAAGAAATAATAAAATAAATTACAATTTAAGCTGCACGTTAATTGAATTTTATTAAAAGTTCAAAGCAAGGCGCTTTGAACTTTTGTGAACCCTATCAAAATGACAAGGACTCACTTAGTAAACGTCCTTTGGTATGTGTACCTACTTTGTGATTTTAAGTCTCAGTTAAACGTCATGCTCACGATTGCTTGAGGCGCTAGATTTGATTAAATTAACCTAGGTACCGTTAACAAAAGTACCTATGCATATGACACTTTTATTGAGGTCTATTTAAGAACTTGTCTTTACTTAAAATAAAATATTTAATTCTGAATTTAAATTTAATAAGTATTATGAAAATAAAATGAAAAGTTTTTGATGATAAGTATATAGAAGTGAATACTATCAGGCGTTACTTTTCGGAAGTCCATAGTTAAATAAAATAAATCTAACTACTTTGCAATATTCCGCCACATGCAAATTACCCAACTCTCGTATTTATTCATGCGCAAGTCCGCCCTCCAAACCCACTTAGGCCGAAAGAATAGAGAAATAATTTTGAAAATAGAATAAATATGAGAGTTGTGTTATCGTGCAAAAAATAATAAAAAACCTCGACACGTGTTTCGCCCCTAACCAGGGGCATCATCAGGAGATGTTGATGGCTCGGCGCACGGCGACCGAATATTCGGTACTATTATCGCTGAACTGAGTGATATGGTTTTTTCTTTTCCCAGAACTAGTGTAACTTGGCCTTTCATCCGGTCCCAGATTATCGTTGAGTTTTGGGACATCCTGTATACATAAATATAAATATAATTATAAATATATTTGGACATTTTCACACCACGTCATCTAGCCCAATTTAAGCTAATATAAGCTTGTGTTAGGGGATCTAGACGACTGACAAAATATAGAGTTGGGTAATTTGCATGTGGCGGAATATTGCAAAGTAGTTAGATTTATTTTATTTAACTATGGACTTCCGAAAAGTAACGCCTGATAGTATTCACTTCTATATACTTATCATCAAAAACTTTTCATTTTATTTTCATAATACTTATTAAATTTAAATTCAGAATTAAATATTTTATTTTAAGTAAAGACAAGTTCTTAAATAAACCTCAATAAAAGTGTCATATGCATAGGTACTTTTGTTAACGGTACCTAGGTTAATTTAATCAAGTCTAGCGCCTCAAGCAATCGTGAGCATGACGTTTAACTAAGACTTAAAATCACTAAGTAGTTACACATACCAAAGGACGTTTACTAAGTGAGTCCTTGTCATTTTGATAAGGTTCACAAAAGTTCAAAGCGCCTTGCTTTGAACTTTTAATAAAATTCAATTAACGTGCAGCTTAAATTGTAATTTATTTTATTATTTCTTTGATAACGTATTTTTTTCTGAACGATAATAGAGAATATTATTTTTGCTATTACTTATTACAGTAAAATTGGAAAAACCGGCTAAGTGCGATTCAAACTCGCGCACAAAGAGTTCCGTACCAAAACGGTAAAGAAATCACGTTTGTTGTATGGGCTCCAGTACAACAAACGTGATTTCTTCCTTAAAAAAATATTATATTCTGTTTTATAGTATTTGTTGTTATAGAGGCACCAGCTAATACATCATCTGTGAAAAAATTAACTTTATAACTATCACGGTTCATAAGATACATTCTGGTGACAGACGGACTGACGGACGGACGGACAGCGAAGTCTTAATAATAGTATAGGTAATAGGGTTCCCGTTATTCCCTTTGGGTACGTAAAACTAAAAATTAAAGATCCAAGGGTAGTTTTCGTCAGGTTGGCATCTCGGACCATTGTACCCACTAAGTAGGTGTAGTGCAAACGTTGTAAATCCAAAGCCAATTGATTTCGTGGTGTTCAATCGAATGGATGTTAATAATCACCTGATATCACACAAATCAATTGGTGCATCAATCCAATATGGAACCACAGTACCTACTGGGCTGATGATAAATAAATATAAATATAAATATTGATATTAATATTAATATTAGCTCAATTTGCTAAAAATAAGAAATAAAATTTTTAATAGCAAGGAAAGTGGCTAGTGTTGCACCATTTTGAAATCTTGATTAAATGCGCCATCTTCTGAAATAACTTGCCAAGGGTAGTGTAGTACATTTTTTTTTTCAAAATGAAGTGTCAAAATTAACTAACAATATTTTTGTGAACCATGACTCACTAAAACTTAACTTATTTTATTAAGTTAAAAATGTTTTTTGCGTTAATTTGTAGTTGCGATTAATAGCATCATTAATGAAGATTACGAAATTAAAAAAATCACAGCGAAATTGTGACATTGGTGATCACAGAACTTGAAAATGCGACCAAGGGTGTCGAATTTCAACTTTTTTGAAAAAATGTCTATTATCGCTGAACTGAGTGATATGGTTTTTTTTTTCCCAGAACTAGTGTAACTTGGCCTTTCATCCGGTCCCAGATTATCGTTCAGTTTTGGGACATCCTGTATACATAAATATAAATATAATTATAAATATATTTGGACATTCTCACACCACGTCATCTAGCCCAATTTAAGCTAATATAAGCTTGTGTTAGGGGATCTAGACGACTGACAAAATATACTTAAATATTTCTAAATACATACATATTATACATAGAAAATACCCAAACTCCGAAACAAACATTTGTGGATCGCACAAATAATTTGATTCAACCCGGAATCGAACCTGGGACCACAGGGACGACAGTCGCATACTCATACCACTGAGCCACTGAAGCAGTCTGATGATGGAAGAGGAAACAAAATATTTCATCAGTAATAAGATGTTTTTAAAAACATTTATTTTGCAAGTAGGTAATAGATAATATTGTAATGATCTAATACATATTAATACATTTTGTCTTATTGTCTTATTTGAAACAATTTATCGTGAAAATCTCCATTTGAGAATAAGATTTGATGTTTTTACATTTTTTATATGTTAGGACAATTCACACAACGCTATCTAGTCTCAAACTAAGTTGTTTTTTGTCTAAATACATACATATTATACATAGGAAACACCCAGACTTCGGCACACATGTTTGCGTCTTCAAACAAAGTTTGTCCCGACCGGGAATCCAACCCGACACTCCGGCGTCGAAAACGGATGCACTACCGACCACGCCACCGTAGCAGTATTTGAATGATGGTTTAGCTCTTAGCCATGAAGATTATCTTAAACGTAGTTTTAGAAATTACCCTTTTAAATCCATCATATTCATAAAGCCCATCCTCCAAAAATTACAATATTTATATTTTGTTTAACATCATTTCTCACTTAGCGATTACGTTTATATAATATTTATTCCGTTGCTTGCTTTTGCTCAAATTTTCCTTTTTTCTTTCAAATAGAAGTAGAGTATATCAGAAACCCAGTCTACTATTATTATGACTAACAGGATGTTTTGTGCTGATATGCAAGTAATACTATCTCGGTGGCACAATGGTACTATGTACGGACTGCCACGCTCGAGGTCTCGGGTTCGATTCCCGGGTCTGGTGGATAATGTATAATTCTCTTTAATAGATCTGGGATAATTACCCAGATAATTATCCCAGAGTCTGGAACTTGTGCCCGGTAAATGGCAATATTATACAATATTACATGGGACCTAACATAGCTGGCGAGATGTGGGTGTGTTTGCACACCTCTGCCTACCCCTTCGGGGAAAAAGGCGTGATGCTATGTTATGTTTCTATGCAAGTAATATAACTACCAGTATAATCTCTGACCCATCCAAAAAAATACGAATCAGGAAGGATAATTAAACCTATCATAAACGTTCCCAATCCCACTGCAGCAGGCACTTGTTCTTGAGTGCAGTTCTCTATTAGGACTATGTTTTTATTACCTATAACCACACTCTTACCGAATCCATAAAATATGGAGAAGGCTATTATTGCTGCCGACTTGGACTGGTATACAAGAACTGTAACAATATAATAAAATGAACTTAATTTGCCATACAAATACGGTTAGATTAGGTTAGATAATAAGTGGACTCCTTAATTTGACTACAGAGTTTTAATATCGCCCATGGGTTGTGGAGGTCAGATGGCAGTCGCTCTATGGAAAATATCGAAGTTCAGCCGAATCACAGTAATAAATGAAAACTTCACACTCAGTTGTGTCACTGTTTTACCTTGGTATGGCAGCAATAATTCGATATTTTGTTGTTACACCTACATATTTTGTAAGGAAAAGCTATGTAACATATTACTTGTCTAATTATAACCAACCATATACAGGTAATAATAAGCATCAACCTGGCTTTTATTTTGTATTTGTCTTGAATTATTGGTAAAGTAAGGCGGCCAATCATTTCAGCACTACCAAGTATTGTGATATTCATAGCAGTTTGCTGCTTATCCATCAATAAATGTTGCTGAAATGCATACAAATAGCTCTACAATTTTTTTTATTTTTAACGAGTTTCACTCACAAACGGTGTGTTTCACACACGGAAGTGCTCATAATCGTAAAAATATCAAAGGTTAATGCAGTAAAGCCCAATCGTTGTGTAACCATAAGATAAACTCAGTGCGAACTCTGGCCGCCTCTGCAGTTTTTCTACAAGATGGGGGGAGGGGGGTATCCCGCATCTTTAGGGTCAGCTTTTATTCCGCGTCGGTAAATGAAGACAGAAGCCTTTGCTGGCTCGCTTCCCGACGTCAGATTACCAGGCCGCCGTCCTGGAACACTTGATTATGATATTCTTGAGAAAATTTTCGTAACAATGGAAATTAGAAAACTTACCTGCAAGAATAATGGATATATTAAACTAAAATTCATAACTGAAGCCGTCATTGAACCTGTTCCTATAGCGATGATAAGAAATCTCAAGTCACACAATAATGCAATTCCAAATAAGTCGTATAACCTGCTTAAAATACTCTTTTTCTTTTGAAATTCAATAACTGTATTTTCTGTAACAAAATAAAAATCAAAATAATCATATTTACAGCTATTTTCGCATGCACCTGTGCAAGTGTAAAGAATATTATTTAAAATATTATGTTTAAACAGTTTCAACTTTTATAATGTTGCATAAGCTGTTTTATTTAGGTTTTATCCATTACATTTTTAATTTCATTTTCTGAAAATATTTCAATATTTTGTTCCTTAATCTTTACAATACCTTCTTTTGATTCAATGATTTCTTTAACGGCTATATTCTTGATTTTATCGTGAAATAAGTCCAAAGTTTCATCTTCCCCTATCTCTTCTACTATCTTTTTCATGTGATTTTCTACGGGCTGTATGAGCATGAACCCAGCGACCTAATAAAATGAGCATGAAAGATGTAGAATACTGAACGTAACAAGCTGTTTCAAATATATTAACTATTATTACCCCATGTAAACTCAGAGAAGACATAATCAAGCATGATCCACGAAACCCATAATTGTTCAATAAATATACCACCACGTGTGGTATAAACATATGTCCTATATTTGGCCCTAAATTGGCGAGTCCCACAGCTTGACTTTTCCTGTTCTTAAAGTAACTATTTATTGCCACAAATGATGAATTTGTAATTAAGTTTACACCCAATCCTGAAAATACATTAAGTATACATTATGTTTATATAAGAAAAGTACACGTCAAAAATTGACACAGCAACCGACTTCAAATTACCGAAATGGGACCAAATAATTGTCGGAACGGGACCAAATTGAAATGGAACCATTTGAGAAGTAGTAGCTTTCAATTTAAAAAACCCATAATCAATTCACCCAGTCCAAAGATATGAGGTAACAAACAAAAAAAACAATAAAAACAAAAACATACAGTAGAATTGAGATCCTCCTCCTTTTTTGGAAGTCGGTTAAAAATATTAAGTTTTATTTTGAATTGTAGTGGAGTTACAATATACATAATTATACATGGGGCACACTAAAAGATTTGCACTTCTAGCTAATCGGAACTATTTGAATTTCGAATGTTATATTTTTTTAAACGTTGCACAACCTTCTTAGTAATAAAAAAAACAATTGGCGGGAAATCATTCGTCAATTGTGTTTTATCACACATCAAAGTTCTACGTATGTAACGAAAATGAAATTAAGTCGAAAAAATTTTAGAGCGATGATTTTATATGAATTTCAAAGTTCTCTCTCTCCGCAAGACTGTGCCGCTAGTCTTCAAAATGCTTTTGGGAGAGAAGCATCTTGTTTGAGCACCGTGAGCGATGGTTTGCTTAATTTGAGAGAGGTCGAGTTTCTTTACATGACGAATTTCGTGAACGGCGGCCTTCAACTGCCGTCTACGAAAATAATGTGGCTACTGTTAAGCGGTTAATTGAAGAAAACCCGCGGATTACCTATGAGACAATTCGAGGACTATTGGGGATTGGTATGAGTCAAATCCAAAAAAAATTACACAAAGAATTAAAAGTTCGGAAACTTTGTTGTCGTTGGATCCCTCATGAACTGACAGCAGAGCAGAAGCGGGCTCATGTGGAATGGTGCTCACAGATGCTACTGAAGTACGACCACGGACATTCTAATGCTGTTTATGGCATTGTCACAGGAGACGAAACGTGGATTTACTGTTTTGAACCCGAAAAAAAAACAGCAATCTTGTGAATGGGTGTTTGAAAATGAGAACAAGCCAACAAAAGTGAGGCAGGCGAGAAACGTTGGTAAAAAATTAACGCGTTTTGTTTCTCAGCTACGGGTCCCATCTGTACAATTCCACTTGAAGATCAAAAGAGTGTTAATGCCGAGTGGTATTCTACCATCTGTTTACCCGGGGTGTTAGAAAAAGTTCGCGAAAGACGACCCAGAAGCCGCGTTCTCCTAAATCATGATAACGCTTCTTCACACGCGGCCAACAAAACAAAGTCATTTTTAGTTTCCGAAAAAGTACAACTCGTCACCCATCCTGCGCATAGCCCCAACCTAGCACCCTGTGATTTCTGTATTTTCCCCAAAATCAAAGATTTGATGAGAGGTTTCACTTTTACCAACTCCGAAGAGGCAGTGATAGCGTTCAATCAGCACGTAGAAAACATGCCTTCAGATCTGTGGTCCTCCTGTTTTAAAAAAGGGTTCGATCGCATGAAAAAATATTTAAAATGTAAAGGAGAGTATTTTGAAAAGCAATAAACATAATATACTGAAAATATTTACATTACAAAATATCGTTTAAAAAATTCTCCGCGTCATTGCCGTCTGGGAAGGTTCCCAGAACGCTGGTTGTGTTGCCACGTTGGATGGCGATACTTATTGTTTGGGCCAAAACATTGCCAGCCTTCTGGTCCTGAGAAGCATCGATTAAACTTTTTGCAATGTATCTATAAAGGCAGCGTCTCAGCCCCAAACGGCTCAAATATGTAATCACCTGCTAGGTTAGCATATTTACGCCGTTTGAGACATAGTAATTGAAAATAGTTTTTTACCGAATATTATTCCATTGGTTATAACCAAATACCATAATTTTGTTGATAATCCACTGCAAAATATTCCCATAACACAAAAACAGGCTCCCAAGATACCTGTAAAACGATAGCGATACAAGGTTAACAAAAGCACCTGCTACTGGTCCACCGAGATGCGACATTAATAAAACTTCACCATTTACTAAAGCTGCTCCCTGTGTTTGATATCCCATTGCTTCTATTGCATCTCCGTATAATAAGCTGAATGTCGAGAACATGGACAAGTTGAACATCTACAAATGGAAAAGGAAATGAATTTGCAATTAAGGCGATTTCATTCAACATATTATCCAAAAAAAATGTACCGATATTATAAAATAATAATTCAATTTGACCACAGCAGCTACTAGCTATTGATAGCTTCTTTGATGTGCTCTAGGTGACATGACCCATCTGAAGAGCCCATTTGCCACTCCTAGTTGCACCGTCATCTTCGCTGCTATCTTCGTCAGATGCTAGAGACGGAGCCCTACGTGGAAGGATGTTCCTTAAGTAAAACTACAGCGCGCGGCTAGGTTTAACACCACCACTCACTGTATCGAACTTAGAAACTTTGCCTTGTATATTGACATAAATAGGATCGGATATTGACACGCAGGAGGCCTTCCTACATCATTAATCCGTGCATCCTAGTGTCACCAGCACCACCCATAACGCTTCTTGAGTAACGCTGTCGAAAGCATTCCCAAGAACAACAAAGCATGCATACAACAGTTGATGTTGCTTTCAACTCTTCTCTTAAAGTTGACGCATAGAGAAAATACAAAATATGTAATATAATGAGCTTCAGTTCAGTTGGAAACGACAGACAAGAGTAGCAGGCGTTTTGGTAATCAAGCAAAGACTCTCTGAAAATGTTACTAAGTAAGTACTCGCATATTATACATATATTAGGATAGTACAATTTTTTGTTGATAAATATCTTGAATTATACGAACTTTACTGGTAGCTATGCCTACTAACACCATCCATCCCCAACCTCCATCCGGGGCCACTAACTTGAAATTTTTTTTGTTCTTTTTTGGTGGCGTAATCATTGGATTGTTTTTTGTTCCATCCATGGTCTTAATTATTATTGAAAGTACTTGTTTATACACTTAAATGTTCAGATATAATTGCTCTTTTACGAAGTTTTATTGAAACTTGTAAAAAAACCTGAAATTTTTAATGAAATAATAGTGTATATTAAAGGTAAAATTACATCTAGAAATGCTGTTATAAATAAAGGACGTCATGATGAAAAAAAATAAAAAAACAACTTACACAGTCAGGGACTTTTACAGTCAAGCGTCGTTCCCGTCAAAAATTATAAGGTGAAACACCTTTTACCAATATAATCAAGCAAACAAACATAATTCAATAGCTTAAAATACTTATAACAATTAATACGAAACATTTTATACCTACTGATGATTTCAATGGTTGCACATGAACTTGACATTATTTCAAGGTTACTCTCTATACTAATATTATGTCAATTGTCAATTGCAGTGTGTACCTTCATCTACATAACACAAGATAATGTGTATATAATAATATTAATAATTCATCATTTATTAAAAATATTCATTGTAATTTAATCACGCGTAGCTTCTTCCCTGAAGGTGTATCTACTTTTCATTAGCTATTTTGTTGGCACAATAGTGCAAGTGCATCATTTGTTGGTCTGGCTGGCATCGGCCTCTAAGATGTTAGTACCCTATGATAAAGAAGAGGTACATACTCAATAGTAATATAATAATTAAAGATTGCCATAATTTTAAAATAACAGATTTCGATCATTATGTTCACTACTAATACAAAAACATAACTATTTAGTCTAGTACGATGGAAACGCCTACGCAGAAATACAAAGTAAAATTGCATATACACAAAGTTGTGTTTTTTATTTAAATCCGCGGCCCGGGGTCGTGGCCGCACCTACGTCCATTGCCGAGCGCCTCCGGTAGAGACTGAGAGAATTCCCAGTGGCACCCGGCGGACCCACCTGCGTGGCCACTACGTGGTGGTCGGGGTATTACCCCGCATCTTTGGGGTCGGGTTTTATCCCGCATCGGTGAGTGAAGGCGTGCGTGGGGTGCAGCCCCACATCATGCAGCCCTTCTAGCCTGCTTCTGTAAGGACGGTGGGTTGCTAATCCATCGTCCTCAGGCCCCGATCATGGAGGTCGATGGTCCTGGGCGTAGTCACGCCTTCACACTTCGGAACTCAGCGGGGAGGATACGCTCCCTCACCCTACCGGCTGCCTCCTTCACGAGCATAACCTGCTCGCAGAAGGAAACGGCCGCGTTCCATTGGCTCTCGCTAGAGACCATGGCTCGTAGCATGGTCTTCAGCGAGAGAGTATCTACGCCCAGGCCCACAACGAGGTCCCGGCGCTGCCTCGCCCAGACACAAAGTTGCTGGAATCAAGTTCACCCAGTATGTATGGATGAAATAAACCACCCAAACAAAACGTTACTTCTGCTATTATATAGATTCTAAGAAAATCCACCCACCAAATTTTACCGCTTCGGCCGCCATCGTAACCACAGGTTCGTAACCAGTTGAGAACGAGGAAAACTTCTTCTATACTAGAGTATACCCTCTCGCTGGAAACCTGGATTAGAATCCAGGTCTCCAGCGAGAGGGTATTCACGCCCAGACCCACTACGCACTCTCGCTACACACCGACTCGCCCACGCTGAGCACTTCACCAATGTGAGATTGCGGTCTCCGCCCAAACGGGAGCCCCGTATAGGACCCGCTCGATCCCCAGGTACAGTCTCCTGCAGAAAGCATTAGGTCCCTTTAGAGAGTGAAACCTAGTGATACATATTTGTCTTGAACGAACCACTCTCACACATGTACCTACATGTACATTATGTACACATTTGTCATTTTTATATCTGGAAAGGGTAGGAACTAAAAATCACAAATGCAAAATTAATTTGTTTATTAGACTAGAAACATTTTTTTAACAATATTTAATCTTTTAAATTACTCTTAAGTAGTCTTCATTAGAAATCATTAGCACAAACCTTATATATTATTATATCTAATCTATATTATATTATATTAACACGGGAATTAATACGAAATACGACGCAGATTTACATAGATACTCGTACCTTTTATTGCTTGACGTTTCCACCAAGCTTTTAATAAGTTCGTATAAAAATAAGTGTACCTACTACTTATTAAATGGACACTGTTATACACTGCCAGCCAATGCAAATAGAGCTATTTTAACGAAAAACAAGACTGGAAGAAGAGTCACCAAATTTAGATTATTTTTTATTAAATTTTGTTCCAAATATCCTTCATTATTTACTTTTTTATCACTGGTTGCTAGTTAGAGGAGGTCTTATTCGAGTTTTCTAAATGCATATTGGACTGAACCAATGTTTTATTTTCATTTGATGCATCTTGACGTGCTATTAGATTTATCCTACGTCTCAAAGTGTCACAGAGTATTTTATTTCACTTACTTGTTAAAATATTTATTTTACTCGATAGTTTGAAACCTATTAATTAGGACAGAATCAAAACCTATAAACTGTAATTATTTAACATTATTTACAAATACGAATAATTAAGTTTTCACAGCCACAAAATTCTTCAGGTACTAAGGTCTCGTCAAAGTATAATCTTTGAACTTCAAAACATTGGACCATAGTCACACTATTTAAGCCTATTTTACAGTATCATCTGAGCTTATAAGTACTACACTATAATGGAAGAGTACTTCTTTGTATGAGTTATTATTTTACGTGTGCCTAAACTTAATATTCTTCTGCTATTAAACACTTGCAGACTCACAGCGTATTTTTTATTGCCCGCATTTTCGTCAATTGCCAGGCGTCTCGGGTACACTCTTATAAGGATAAACCCAGGGCGCCTGTAGACTTTGGCCACCAATACGGCCTCTATCAAAGACTCTTCGTCTTTTATAAACCGGGATTTGGACAAGTTCCTCACAATCACGACTCCCTAACAACTACTATCCCTAACACTATAGATGCTGCAACATTTAATTCAGCCTGAATACATCCAAAGAGCATTTTTATATCTCTAAAAAAATCTCAATTTCTAAGACATAGAATCTACATTGTTCTTGTTTTGTCTCTTTTCTTTCATTGCTAAGTACAACATATCAGGAACCCACGTTATTAAAACGATACCTAGTAAAATATTTTGAGCTGTTATGCAGGCGATATAGCTGTCTGTGAAATCTCTAATCCACCCAAGGAAATAGCCTGCAGGAGGTACTATGATACCCATGGTTAACATTCCTAGACCAACTGCAGCAGGAACTTGGTCCAATCTACAGTTTTCTGATATGGCAATATTTCTAGCCACGATGATCATACTTCGTCCGAACCCATAGAGAGCTGACATGACGAGTAATACTTCCAATTGTGTCTGGTAGGCCAAAACTGAAAAAAAATTAAAGCTAACGTTAGTTTTGTAGAGATATTAATTGATAAACATCCATAAAGAACCAAAAAAAATACAACAAAAATCAGAGTAATTATGTTATTTGACGATAGGTCATACTAGTCCGTACAAATCTTTCATCTATATTTATTTCATAGTATGAACATAATTATACTAGGGAACAAATATTTTTTAATTTTAGTTGTCGAAATAGCATAATTGGTAAAAAGGTTGGGCTCAAATGGAAAAAAACATTGTTGTCCGTATTTATACGATAGTCATAATTTTCTAGAATAAGGATATCCATAAAAACGGAAGGCAATACACACTCACTTTGTCTAGTAATAATCAGCCAAATACAGGTCATGATAAGCATCCATCTGGCTTTTATTTTATATTTATCTTGAAATATTGGTAAAATAAGGCGACCCATTATATCTGCGGCTGCTACGGCTGACATACAATTTGCAGTCTGCTGTTTCGTCATCGATGCCTTATTCTTCAAACAAAACACATTAATAAGATTAGATCCAGCTCGTGTAAATTGAATCACTAGTAAAGAAAACAAAGATAATTGGATAATGTTATCATTGGTTTTGATAAGACTTAACGTATTATCGTTATAATGGTCAAGGAAAACTAACTAGGTAACTGGAAAATTTTGCTTGCTATACAATGTTTAGCTTGGGTGAAGTCCAGTAGGTGAATGCCACCACTATCGATACTAAGGTTGAAATAGTTGACCTTTACAAGTTGGGGTATAAAGTTACTGTCAATGCATGTGCGTACCGCGACTACTCCACCTGCATTTCTGGTATTACAAAGGACAGAGAGGGATCAGATTAACGGATTATTTGTAACATTATTGGTTATTTATTACAAAACCACGAGCTTAAGAGGCCGCCCGTGCAAATGTTATTTCGATTAAATAGCTATGTTGTTTCCCAAAATCCTTGTCAAACATTAAATATTCTTAACAAAAGTAACAAACACGCATACACAGTTACTTTCAACTTCAATCAAATCGTAGTGCTTACCTGCAAAAATAGTGGGTACAGCATGCTGAAGTTCTGTGTGGTTGTGACTGCTAATGCTGTGCCCATCACGATGTTGATAAACCTTATATCCGATAGCAGTACAATACCAAATAAGTCGTACAGTTTGTGAAATAAGCTTGACTTTCTTTGAACATTCACTTTGGACATATCTTTTTCTGTAGACCATAAAATGTTATAGTAAGGAATACCATAAGGAAAAAAAAAGTTAGATATTGTAATAACATTTTGTCAATCATAATAAATTACAAGCTCGATATAACTTACTATCTTGAGTATCCAATTTCTCCAGTTTTCCAGAATTTAGTTCTTTATTACCAGAAATTTTAGCCTTCTCATTTTTACTTATCGATTCTGGAAGTTTATCGACATTTTCCATATCTCCACTTGATCGAGTAATTTTTCCAAGACTAATATCGTTTTTGCTATGTTGTAACAAACGTAATTTTTCGTCAATTATAACTTCTTCTACTACTCTTTTCATGTGAAGGTCCACAGGTTGTATCAGCATGCATCCTGCTATCTGCAAAAACACAATAAATTCATCATCTTTGCAAGGCTTATTCTTAAGACCGTTCATGCGTTAATAGTTTCAACGAACAAATATAATGTGACATATTATAATTTCTTACCCCATGTAAGCTCAATGCTGACAAGAGAAGGCACGCACCACGGAACCCGAAATGTTCCAAAAGATACCTCACTAAGTGAGGCATTATGGTCTGTCCCACACCTGTGCCCACATTAGCAAGACCCACTGCACGGCTTTTCTTTAGCTTGAAATAGCTATTTATAGCCACAAATGATGAGTTTTGGATGAAACCCAAACCCAGACCTGAAATTATCATAAAATTTATTGGTTTATCCCTTCACATGTTATGCATAATAGAGTATATTTGAATAAGTAGAACATAGATAGTATTAGACTAGGGTACTACGGAACTGAGACTTCAAAAGGTTGTCTACTTGCTTAAACGTTTACTTGCGATGTTACTCAGATATAATAATATGAATACAATGTTTATATGAGTTTGCAAGTAAGTTGTCAGTATTTTATTCGTGTGAAAGGTTACGGTGAAGACACATACTTCAATTCCTTTCTTGTTAGTTATTGCTGCCATAAGAATGCGTTACAGTCGATACCTCCTATCAGTTAGAATATATAGACTTTTAGAGTAACGCAGATATTCTTGTGAGTTTCAAATTTGTCATTACGCATATTATCTTACCTAATAAGACTCCATAAGTAATCACCAAATGCCATATATTCGTTGAGAATGCACTGAAAAATATTCCAAGTGTGCATGAACATGCCCCTGTTACTGCTACAAATCGCGTAGACGTCAATTTGACTATAGCACCGGCTATAGGCCCACCAAAATTCGAAACAAATAACATGGTACTAAGAACTAATGCAGCACCCTGAGTTTCATATCCCATAGCCTCTAAAGTATCTCCATATAAGAGACTAAATAATGACAGCATCGACTGATTAAAAATCTAAAAAGAAAACATATTTTATGTTTTGTTCAAGGGTACCCATTAATTACAATAACTAGCTCAGCACAACTGTAACATCGGACTTCAGTCGCACAACCAAACCTGTAAATAATATTTACAGGTTTGGTTGTGCGAGTACAACTCTATTATAACAATGCCTTGTGGTGAAAAACCTTAACTACTTTATTAGGTTTCTCATTAGCTTTCACAGCATTCTATCCTATCACAGAATCTGTGTCTGTGATACTGTGTTTGTTTTTAAATACAAGTTCGAATTATTTACTGTTTTGATATTTCTTTTGGTCAAACAAATTTCACTCATTATACTCGTAATAATCATTAACTGACTCAAGGACTGACTGACTCGGTAACCGAATAATCCGTTACTGTTATTGATATTTATTTTACATCGGTTGTTATTCATACTTTTTTTATGTTTATGATAACTATTATAATGTAGATATAAAAATAGTTTCAAAAATTGCGCGATTATGATTATTTTGTATAATATACTTATATGATGGCGGTAAATGATAGCAAAACTTGTATGATTTCTGTCTAAAATACAGACTGAGTACTAATTTAAAATACATTGACGCAGAGACAATCCGGTTATTCAGAATTAACCTTGAACATTTAATTTTAACACGTCGTTTCTGTGGTTAGACCATGTTTTTATACTAATTGCGTAGAACCTAAACTTCATGCTGCATACCTCTTAGTAAGTAGGTAGTAAATGCAGTTTTCAGCTTTTTGTAACAATAGTGGTAATTCTCACATACAAAGAGAAAAATTGCATGATGAGATAAGAAGAAAAGGAATTGGTTTAAAAGTCTCAAAGGTGCATGCTTTGCGAAACAAGTATCTCTAAATTATGTCGGTGTCCAGTGTGTTGTATATACAAGTTCCTGATCGAGCTAACTCATTTCAGTAATCACTACATAAAATCATAGTATAGTACAAAACAAGGCACCCGTTCCGTATGTATGCCTAGATATTTATAATTTCGCAACGGATTTTAATGCGGACGCGGATTTTCCCAATGGATAGAGTGGTTCTCGAGAAAGGATTTTAGTATAGAATTTGTCAAGCGGGCGAAGCTAGTAAAGAAATAAAAGTATCTACACTTATCTTGTACATTTATATTATAATTAGGATTTATTATGTTTTATTCGGTTACAATTTTGTTACATACTTCTTTGATATTCTTATTAAGTAAATACCCTTTGTTGAAACTTTAATTTTTGCAATATTTTTGATCAAAAAGATGAGAAGTTTGCAGTTTTACAGCGTGCATAGCCATAAACTTGAGACATACTTACATTACTGAGAGCAGTTCCAATTAATATCATCCATCCCCATCCTCCATCTGGAGGAACTAATTTGACTATCTTCTTAGTTCTTAGCGCTGTTGCCAGAGCATTCTTTTCAGTTGACATTTTTAATTAGTTTGATATAAATTGACAACTATTGCATAATTTATTTTAATTTGTTTCGTTTTGGTTTTAATAACAAGAAAACATGTGATATCTGAAACAAAACATACATAATTATAGTACCTACTCAAACTAACATAGATTAAATAGACAAGAGATTTAAAAAAATAACCAGTAAATAAAATAACATAAAGCTTTATCAAATTCCCAATGTATCTTTCAATGTATTTGTGCAGATGTAAATTGTTCTGATGTAATATTTCGTAGCTTGATAAAGTCTGATTGTTTACAGTATAACATATTTGTTTTATAAGCGGGTGTGTCCGAAGCGTTGATATAACAATTTATTATCAAACGGAGGTCGTCATAAGTGAACCTGTTATCTATAGTCATTGACCAGAATAAAATCGATAAATTTTAAAGCCCTTCATATCTAATTGTTGTAAACAACATTCTCGATATTCAAAATGCCCCCTTTTCTGAGGTAACTATGTTTTTCCCACATAATAAGATCAACCACAAGCTTCAACCTGGCGGGGCGGGGCCCCAAGAGGGGCGGGGCCCCAAGAGATTAGACTACGTCCTCGCCGTCCGCCCTGGACCCCAACTTGACCACGGTAACGCAGTGGCAAGTTGGGTGACCGAACGTCGACATCGAGAACTTGAGTGGCCAACACAGAGAGAAACTGCTTATCATGAATAAGCCAGAAGAGACCCCCGGTACTGACACTGCCCCTTCCCGGCCAGTGTCAACCGACGACTTAATGCTTGAACAACGGACTTCGATGCCTATTGATTTGGGGGCTCGCATCGCGCCGCCTAGTTGCAGCGCGACGTCGACGCCCCAAGGAAATGTTGCTGCTGGGACTGACGGTGGGTCAGCTCCCAGTAGTGTGAAGGTTAAGGGCCGTTCTGCTTCGCAGAAGAGGACCCTCGAGAAGGAGGGACCGCCACGCGACCGGAGCACTAGTTGCTCTGGATGGGGGTCCCTCCTCTCCAGCGATTCGGAGGAGGAGGTGCCGGTAAAGACGGTGCGCACGCGTCTCGGCGCCTACCGTATGCGCCCGCCAACACCACCCCCGTCATCTGTCCCGTCCCTGCGTAGTCGCAGGGATATCGGTGTGCCGCCCGCGCGGGAGATAATGAGTATCTTCTCACGCATGAACGCGGCCATGCGGAGGAGTAAAAATATGTCGGGGAGGAAGAAGATTGTGGCTTCACTGGTGGATGAAGCCCAATCCTCCCTCGACAAGCTCCTCGAGCGGAGCGTCACAGAGGAGGAGGCGAAGCTCCGCAAGCAGGTTGCGAGCCTGGAGGTGGAGCTCACTGCCTCCCGAAAGGAGATGGAAGATCTCCGTCGGGAGGTCGCTGAGTTGACCAAAGCGGTCAAGGCACCTCCAGGTCCCATGCTACCTCCTCCTCTGACGGCTGGACCAGCGCCGAAGACGGCGCCTAGGACCGCGCCCACCATGGCGCCCGGCTCGCCGCCGAAGCCTGTACCGACTACGGTGCAGGTCCTGACGGCGATCGAGAGGCGCCTCGCGGTCCTGGAGGACCGGGCGTACCGCCCTCCGCTAACGCGCCCCGCGTTTTCATACGCGGCGGCTGTTGGCGGTGCTCCGGCTCCCGGTCCTAGCGGCACACCTGCTGTCCGCCGCCCCGCTCCGCCCCCGTCCGCTTCGGTGAGCCGGATACCGGCCGAGACCGCGGCCCAGGCGCGGAAGGCCAAGGGGCGCGGCAAGAAGAGTGGCACCCCTGCCGCCTCCTCTTCCTCTATCGTCGCTCCCGCTGCTTCCTTACACCCCTCCAGACGGGAGGGATGGGAAGTAGTGGGAGCCCAGAAGAGGAAGACGATGGCCGCAAAGAAAGCGGCCAAAGCCGCCGCGGCGAAGGCGCCGAAGAGGCCCCGCCCTCCTCGCTCCACCGCCGTCGTCCTGACGGTGACGACGGTAGGTGTGGAGAAGGGGGTGGGGTACGCCGACGTACTGAGGACTGTGAAGTCCTCAGTCAACCTCTCGGCCCTCGACATACAGGGGGGGCTCCGGTGCAAGAAGACACGCACCGGGGCTCGCCTCCTCGAGGTCTCCGGCGCCTCCAGCGGCCCTAAAGCTGACGCCCTAGCGGCTCAGCTTAGGGACGCGCTGGACCAAGAAGCCGTCCGCGTCACCAGACCCACCAAATGCGCCGCATTGCGCATCACGGGTCTGGATGACGCGGCCACGACGGAGGAAGTTGTCTCCGCCGTCGTGGAGGCGGGCGGCTGCCCCCGTGACCAGGTGAAGGCTGGAGATATCTCCTTCGGCTCCACTGGTCACGGGATGACAGTCGTCCAGTGCCCCGTCGCAGCGGCACTGAAAGTGGCGGACGGACGAAGCCTCCTCGTAGGGGGCTTCCTAAAGGCGCAGGTGCACCTCCTTCGTGCCCGGGAAACCAGATGTTTCCGGTGCATGGTGGTGGGGCACTTAGGAGTGCAGTGTACAGCGGAAGTCACCGTGGGCGATCGGTGCTTCCGCTGCAGCCGGCCCGGTCACAAGGCAAGTGCCTGTGACGCCTCGCCTCGCTGCTTTAGATGCGAGGCGGAGGGCAAGACCGCGGATCACCGGGTCGGCAGCACAACCTGCGCCGCCTCGAGGCCAAAACCTCGTCCGTCCGCTGAGAGCGGTGGGGGTGCCGCCCTTGCGCGGCCAGTTGTTTCGCGGCGGGATGCGGTTATGGACGTCAATTAATGTCTGACGCCCGTATCCGTATCCTGCAAGTGAATTTGAACCACTGCCGTGCTGCTCAGGATCTTCTGTACCAGAGCATCCGGCAGTGGTCCATAAACTTAGCCGTGGTCGCCGAGCCGTACTACGTCCACCCGGGAAGCCCGGTGGACGAGGACGGCTCGGCCTGTTGTATCTTTGGGGGGTCCGCCGCAGACAACTCGCGCCTTGCGATCATTGCAAGGGGCCGCGGGTGTGTTGCGGCGGACTATGATGGGTTGGCAATCGTGGCCACCTACATCTCGCCGAACATTGACGAGTCTCAGTTTGAGCTATGGCTCACTGAGCTCGACGTCGTCTTCGCTGCGTGCCGTCCTCGCCCTGTCCTGCTCCTGGGAGACTTCAACGCCTGGAGTGAGGCGTGGGGCTCCCGGGAAACCAGGGACAAGGGGAGGCTTCTTGAGGACTGGACCAGAACACGTGGTCTGGAGGTCCTCAACCGGGGGAATGTCGCCACCTTTTGGCGGCGGGGGGGGGAATCGATCGTGGACGTAACGTTCGCATCCCCTGACCTCGCCGCCCGTATTACAGGCTGGCGCGTGGAGGAGGGTGAGGAGACGCACTCGGATCATCGGTACATCCGGTTCGATGTCGTCCCCCCACCTGACCTCCCACAGCCGGTGGCAAATCCCCCGGATCCGCGTTGGGCACTTCACCATCTGGATCGGGAGGCTCTCCTGGAGGCATCCATCGTGCAGGCCTGGATTCCGGCGCCGGACCGGCCTGCCGATGTGGATGCCGAGGCGGAGTGGTTCAGGAGAGCCATGTCGCAAATCTGTGATGCGGCGATGCCTAGGGTTACACCCAGACCGGCCAGGAAGCAGGTGTACTGGTGGTCGCCGGAGATTGCAGAGCTGCGCGCAGCATGCATCTCCGCCCGCCGCCAGTACACCAGGTTTCGCCGGAGGCGTCGCCGCCCAGACGACGCGGCAGCCCGAGAGGCGGAGCTTTTTCAGGCATACAGGGAGGCTAAAGGTAATCTCCAGGAGACGATAAAGCGGGCCAAGACGGCGGCCCGCGAGGAGCTCCTGGAGACCCTGCAGCAGAACCCATGGGGGCGCCCGTACCTACAGGTCAGGGAGAAACTCCGACCTAGGGCGCCCCCACTGACCCAGAGTCTCCAGCCGCAGCAGCTGGAGCGGGTCATGGGCTCCCTGTTTCCGACGAGCGCGGAGGAGCACGTCCCTCCGCGCATGGCTCCGTCTCTGCCCGACGCGGATAGCACTAGCGAAGACGACGTACCCGAAGTCAGGGTGGGGGAGCTAGGTTCGGCAGTACTCCGGCTTAAACGCCGGAAAATCCCTGCCCCCGGACCCGACGGCATTCCTGGCCGTGCATGGGTCCTGGCCCTCGAAGAACTCGGGCCTCGACTGATGGGGCTCTTTAGCGCATGCCTCGAAAGGGGCCAGTTTCCCAAGGTGTGGAGGACGGGGAAACTGGTCCTGATCCGTAAGGCGGGGCGGCCGGTGGACTCACCGTCCGGATACCGGCCGATCGTGTTGCTCGACGAGGTGTGTAAGCTCTTTGAGCGAATTATCGCGGAACGCCTCGTCGAGCATCTCACGAGTGTGGGGCCAGACCTGGCGGATAACCAGTTCGGTTTCCGTCGGGGACGCTCCACCGTGAGCGCGATCATGCACGTGAAGAGCCTGACGGAGGAAGCAGTCTCGCAGGGCAAGGTGGTGGTGGCGGTGTCTCTTGACATCGCCAACGCGTTCAACACCTTGCCATGGAGCTGCGTTAGGGAGGCGCTCGTGTATCACGAAACGCCTCTCTACCTCCGTCGTATTGTCGGGGCCTATCTCTCGGAGAGGGCCATAGCTTTCCCCAGCTGGCTCGGGCCAGCTCGGCGAGATGTGTCGTGCGGTGTTCCGCAGGGGTCGGTCCTGGGGCCGCTTCTGTGGAACATCGGCTACGACTGGGTGCTGCGGGGTGCGTTGCCTAGGGGTGTCGGCGTAACGTGCTACGCCGACGATACCCTCGTCACGGCGCGGGGTGCAACGTACCAGGAGGCAGCACTCAAGGTCACGACGGGTGTTGCTCGAGTCGTGGGTCGGATACGGCAGCTGGGACTGGAGGTGGCCTTGCACAAGTCCGAGGTTCTGTGTTTTCACAGACCTCGGAACGGTCCACCAGAAGGTTCCAGCATAAATGTGGGAGGCGTTAGCATCGGCATCAAGCCCTCGATGAAGTACCTAGGGATCGTACTTGATAGCCGATGGAACTTCGGACCACATTTCCGAAGTTTGGTCCCCAAGGTGACGCAGGCATCGGTCGCGCTTTCGCGACTGATGCCCAACCTAAAGGGACCCAACGCCTCCTGCAGGAGACTGTACCTGGGGATCGTGCGGAGTATGGCCCTATACGGGGCTCCCGTATGGGCGGATAGGTTGGCGGTCAAGGGGAACGTGACTCTGTTAAACAGACCACTTAGAACCTTGGCCGTCAGAACCGTACGGGGGTACCGCACGATCTCCGGAGAGGCTGCATGTCTCCTAGCCGGGACCCCTCCATGGGACCTGGAAGCGAGAGCCCTTGCGTCATTGTTCCAATGGCGCAAGGAGGCGCTGGAGCGGGACCACAGGCCTGCGTCTCGAGAAATCGAGGACCAGCGGTCCCAACTCCGCCAGGATCTCATGGAGTCATGGAGGGTGCGACTTGAGCAACCCAAGGGGGGTGCCATCTTCATCGCGGCGGTGAGACCGATCATGGACGATTGGCTGCAGAGGCAGCATGGTGACCTCACGTACCGTGCGACGCAGATGGTTGCCGGGCATGGATGCTTCGGTAGCTATCTGTTTCGCATGCATCGTGAGGTCACACCCCGGTGTCAACACTGCGAGGTTTCCGACGACAACACCGCACTCCACACGTTGGTGGAGTGCTCAGCGTGGGCGAGTCAGCGCCGGGACCTCGTAGTGGGTCTGGGCGTGGATACCCTCTCGCTGGGGACCATGCTTCAAGCCATGGTATCCAGCGGGAGTAGGTGGAACGCGGCCGTGTCCTTCTGCGAGCAAGTCATGCTCGCGAAGGAGGCGGCCGGGAGGGAGAGGGAGCGTACCCTCCCCGCCGAGTTCCGTAGTCGGCGGCCAGGCCGCCCCAGACTACGCGACTACGCCCAAGACTATCGTCCTCCATGATCGGGGCCTGAGGACGGCGGGATCGCCACCCACCGTCCTTACAGAAGCAGGCTAGAAGGGTTGCGTGCTGCGGGGCCTTTGCCCCATAGCACGCAACCAGATTCACTCACTGACGCGGGATAAAACCCGACCCCAATGACGCGGGATTCTCGTCCCGACCAAACACCCGCAGAGACCACAGGGGTGGTCAAAGTCCGCCAGGCGCCACTGGACATACCCTCTGCTAGTAACCAGGGACGCCCGGCAACGGACGTTAGAGCGGCCGCGGCCTTGGGCCGCGGAATTAAAAAAAAAAAAAAAAGCTTCAACCTGGTAGGTACTTAATTTTTGCCTTCATTCGTTGATCAACAGGTGCAAGACTTGCAGGTGTACTGTGTACTAAAAAGAGGGAACCTGTACTGGAAGGGAAACGCGAGCGGATTTCTTGAGAACAAACGAACAAACTCATATAAACAATATTATCGGTGGCATCACATGGGATCTTGGTGAGACGCCTTGCATCCTACAATATTGATTGCATACGTAATAAATAAATTAGCAATAAAACAGTAAATCGTGTGTCATGAATCAAAGGTGGATTATAGGCTACCGATATCAGTTAGTGCAGGTACAATGTTCACACTTGTCAAATATTTTATACTATATTTATTTTTTATTTTTTTTATTTATTCATTTATTATCAGGCTACGTCAGAAAATTTACAGATCTTATATTAACTTATTCTACGGCCCATAGATACATACCTTAAAACTAAAAATACATATAATTATATATTACAATAGAACACTAAACTGTCTGTTGTTTAAACGGGTGTCGTGTTACACTTCGCGTAAGGTAACGTGCCGATACACGACACCTTTCGGCCAAAACTCTTCCTTAAGGAACATGTCGAGATGATGAGCCTAATCACGAACGAAAGTTCGTGTTATGGCGCGAATCCAACCTCTCGACTCTCAAGGCCCAGTTGGTCTTCGTCCTGATGTACTCCACGATCTCGATGTCCTTCGTGGAGTGATGAAGTCGGGACACGTACAGTAACGTACTCGGTATCGCAGGACGTAACAACATATTAGGCCCTGCCAGACCCGTTCCGCACTGGTTTCGACATGGACTATAAATAATTAATCCATGAACTTTACTTATCGGTACATAGTTTTATCAGATGGCAACGTACTTAATGTGTTATAAATTATACAGTAACATATTAGTAAAAAAGTCACCAGATTATGACACACGTGGTTTATAATATATTCAAATTAAATAAATCTAACTACTTTGCAATATTCCACCACATGCAAATTACCCAACTCTCGTATTTATTCATGCACAATTTCTCTATTCTTTCGACCTAAGTGGGTTTGGAGGGCGGTCTTGTGCATGAATAAATACGAGAGTTGGGTAATTTGCATGTGGCGGAATATTGCAAAGTTGTTAGATTTATTTAATTTAACCATGGACTTCCGAAAAGTAACGCCTGATAGTATTAATATATTCAAGTAAACTATATTCGTATGTAAGCATAACATGTATGTTGATATCTCAGAACCCAAGCCAAGACACAAAATATTAAAATATTATTCAACCTACGAACCCAAAAATGTAAATACCCGATAACAGTCTGTATACATTTCCAAAGATATTTTTGTTTTTTTCCGTGGCCAAGTCTAACATCGATAGATAACATGATATCTACACTATTTTGGGTTAACGCAAATATGCGTTTTGTTGTTTAGGGCTCTATAACCTTACTCAAGATTATTTTCCTAACTAACCAGCCAGTTTAACCCAATTCAGAATTTCTCTGAGATTATTTCATAAGTTCAACTATTATTGTATCAATTTTGAAACATTACAAAATATCGTTTTAATAATATTCCGCAACATTACCGACTAGGAAGATTCCCAGAATGCTGGCTGTGTTGACACCTTGGATGGCGATACTTATTCTTTGGGCCACAAAATAGCCAGCCTTCTGATCCTGAGAAGCATCGATTAAGCGTCAATATTACAGTGTATTTTGAAATATTTCATCACTTGTACTCGTATGATTGTTTATTGTCACGGCACGAAATTTTACGTCAGGAGTCAGTAGGCGTTACGCTAATTCATACACTTGATTAATAATGAATACTACGGAAATTGGGATCGATAGTCTGTGAATAATGAATTGATGATTCATGTAGGTATGTTATCCTAGTAATCCGGATTATTAGTATTACGAACATGACTAACTTTTGACAAATTAAACCTACATTATTTTAATATCAAAATTAAACCTAAATATATTAGGATTCATAATAGTTCTACTTATTCCCACAGTAACACCGATACTTATTTGTAAAGCCTATTGTAATGCTAAAATTTTAACCTTTCATTTCGTGCTATAAATAGTCGAGGTGTGACGTGACTCACAGACTCCACTCGAACAAGATAACGAGTATTCCTAGATAACAAGAAAAAAATAAAATCAAAACACATCCATTATAAATAATATTATTCAATCGTATCTCATAGTTACTACCAAAGTAACAAAAATAAGAGACCAAATTATTTCCAGTTTTATAATGTTTATGAAGGACAGCTGCTACTCGTAGTAGCACGTGTTAACATAAATTAGGTACCTTTTTATAGTTAATTGTTAATTATGTAGGTACCTAAATGTACCTGTAGTTACCTACCTAAGCATGTAGATAGGTAAAATACATGTAACGTAACGTGCTTTTTACGCCTTAAGTCTATTACCTGGCGTACCAGGTTTGTCTTCGTAACGATAATATAGGGCCGTGTTGATAACCCAAGGGGTTTTTTTTATTCCGCGGAATTGCGGCATATCCTATGTCCATTGCTGTGGGCGTCTCTGGTGACCCCACAAGGTGTTTTCAGTGGCGTCCGGCGGTAACCCCAAGGGTATGTAGATTGTAGCGCATTGGTTAAGCAAGTCGGCACTGTAAATAGATATTTCTCTTAACACAGTAGGTTCTCAATTCATGAAGAATACGTATTCATGGATAAAACATTAAGTGACCTCCTAATTTATAATTATGCAAAAATAGTTTGAGAAGTCAAAGACCTGACGGTGATGTTATTTACATCTACAATGCTACACGCATACTTAAGTGACTTTTTCGTTGAACATGCATGGGCCATAAATGATTCTATTATCGTAAATAATTGTGTCATTAAAGTTAGTATTCTTGTGAATGTTTAAACAGTATTCATACTTTGCTAACGGAATCGTAAAAAATAGACAAATAAAAAGGGTGATGTGACGAAAAACCTTGCAAATAATAAAAAAAACTTAGCAGTGAAGTCACGCATATATACGCGCCGCCGGCATCGACTCGGTAGTATCTATTAAATTAAACCTAAGCATGAGCACAGCCTATGACCTAAATAAGGGCATAATATATGTCAAGGCTTAGCCAACCACATTAAACATTCCTAAACAAATAAGTACGACTACTAGTGGAAAAGTAAGTCATGCTAATTTTATCAGTATCTAGCGAAGTGAACTGAAAGCCTAAATATTTAATGTCCAGTGACAATCATTGTGTGGACTTCAGATACCTACCGTAGGTATGTAACGATCTTGGCTGATGGAATTTAGGTTTGGATAAAAGGATGGTTATTGATCATTATTTCAGCCGATCGACGCTCACTGCTGGGCTTTCTGCATCCAGTGGATTCCGCGACTTTTACGATGTCGTCAGTCCTCCTTATGGCAGGCCTACCCACGCTCCGTCTTCCAGTACGTCCTCCGTCTTAAGAACTTTTTGGCCCCATCAGCCATCGGTCTTACGAGAGACGTGTCCTGCCCACTGCCACTTAAGCTTGGCGCTTCTTTGGGCTATGTAATTCGATCACGAAGTGACGTCCAAGAAGTTGGCCCCCCACTTATCGATTACAAAAATTTTGAAAGTTGTTCAGGGTTGTTCTAGGTTTGTGCTACTTTGTTCCAAAACATTATAGAGCTAAGACTGAAATTTTCAGAGAAAATCCACAAAAGCTAATTTCTGAGCTGGCCCCCCACTTTTAAGATATCACGATTCTGACGGTTGTTCTGGGTTGTGCTAGGTTTGTTCTATATTGTTCCAAAATATCGCGCCCGAAAACCAATTATTTTCGCAATTATTGCAAATAATAATTTCTGAGCTGGCCCCCCACTTTTAAGATATGACGATTCTGGTGGTAGTTCTGGGTTGTGCTAGGTTTGTTCTATATTGTTCCAAAATATCGCGCCCGAAAACAAACTATTTTCGCAAATATCGCAAATAATATTTTTTTAACTGGTACCTCACTTTTAAGGTATCTCTTTTCTGGCAGTTGTTCTGGGTTGTTCTAGATTTGTTCTATATTGTTCCAAAGTGTCACGCCCGAAAACAAATTATTTTTCGCAAATTTCGCAAATTTCGCAAATAATAATTTTTGAGCTAGCACCACATTTTTGAGCTATCGGGATAACAACGGAATTTCATACTCAGCTCTATAACGTTTTGGAACAAAGAAGAACAAACCCAGAACAACCAAGAACAAACGCTGTTATCCTGTTACCTGTAATTCAAACTCAAATTCCAACAGCTATTACAGAATTGTTACATAGTTGCCAATAATCTCAGTCTGAACACGTTAAATAGATATTATAAATGACAAAAACACTAACCTATAGCGTGATCTAGAAATTATATAAAAATTTGGATGAAATCGTGCCGATACATCGTAGTTGGACATCGTAGTTGGAGTTGGAGGAAGGCGCTCTTGATAGGATTTAACCACGTGATGTCTGGGTTCAAACCACCACTAGATCCTGAGGTATTCCTTCATTAGTACACCCAGCTCTTGGAAAACATAGGTCTACAAAGAGACCCGTGCCCACCTCACTGGTATATCACAGTGCAGATTCCACACATTATAAAAGTTTCAGAACGAGCGCCAAGAATAATACGTTGTACAAAGGAAACTATACATTATATAACCTCGTTTATCTCTTACGCCTTCAAATCTTGGATCAATGACAAGAAATAGGCTTATGTAGACCAAGTTGCAGGCAGACACTAAATAAATTTTGCAGAAAAATTATTCTGAAAAGCTTCTGAATTTGTATGTATTACCTAATTTATGTCTAAACCAAAAACTCGTGAATAGTTCGACACATTGTTCTATTCATACAACTTAAGATAATAGTAAATATCGATTAATCCTTAAATCTATTTGATAAAACGGCTATGCTAAGCCGCTATGTTAAAGACGTCTGTCATACTTGCACGCAGTATAAACACAGACCTAGCTACTCCCAATTCCTTCGCTCCTTGAGGGTGTACCTATGTAACTTTGGAAGTCACTTAAATGTCAAACAAGGTGCTAAGGGGGCTAACTATCATCTTCATGGACCAAGTCATCCTCACCTGGACGAACTTTTGATAAATATACTCCCAGGAAATGGCAATTGGCTCTCCACCTATTACGTGAGGGTTAACAAATTTGAGCCAAATAAGCACCTTGTTTACCTCTTTAGGGATAATCACGTGATTTGTGTCAAACATTGGCAATATTTGACAAATTTTCAATGCCGCTCTGGAAGCGGCCTTAATTGCCAAAAGCATTGTATTCGGACATTGCACCTTACTCGTCTGTTATAGACGTAAAGGCCGTAGTATAGTGATTATAAAATTAAATAGATGACGTAAGTTCTCTTCATTCATAAAGTAAATTAATGCTAAAACGAAGTTGAATAAGTTTAGTAGGTACTGTTTGTAGTTGGTCTATTTTATTCATCTACCTTGGTTTAGAAAAGGTCCCAATTGCATCATCAGTATCCCTGAGATCCCGGGTTAGATTCCGGGTCGAATCAATAATTTTTGTGATCTAGAAATGCTTATTTTGGAGTTTGAGTCGTATAGATTCCATAGTACAAGCTTTTTGGGCTAAATGTTGCTGTGTGAAACATAATTTATTTAGGTATAGGTATTTATTTATTTGGCTTCTTTTGGCCTTATTCTAAGACCAAACTTTGGCTAAAAATGGCAACATGCACTAGGGTTCCACACTGTTGATGGTAAACTACCCAATTGCGAGTGAGGACAGTATCAGATAGGCTGAGGCGGTGCAGTATTACATTTTATATTTGATGCTATATCCCCGTTTTATCAACAGGTGCTTGGTTTTGTATAAATTATGTGCATTGATTGTTGTACCTAACTATTTTCATTGGATAGTGTTGGCACTAACATAAGAACCATAGTAATAGAGTATCAGTATGAGAATGAGCAAAAAATATTAAAATCAATGTGAATATTGGGTTTGTTTACTACAAAATTTATGGAATAATATGTGTTTTTTTAAACATGTCTGTGTGTTTCGGTAATAATTAAAAGTTTAACTCTTTAGTCAACATCTCGACAAACGGCGCGACCGATTTGGCTAATTTTGTTTTAGTTTCTACATGTTTGCAAAATCAAAGGAAGATATAAAAGGTGGAAAAGTCTGAAACAAAATACAAACTAAAAATACATACCTGTTAAACAGGGTACGTTCGGAACTTTACTTTAACATATTGTTAAGAAGTAGGTTCGAAGATGACCGTGTTAACTAGCTCATAAATAAAAATAAATGCTTACCGATCTGGATAAATTTCAAAGTCTATTGAATGCGCGAACAAAAAATGTTTTATTCTATCAACAGGTAACCAAATCCAGCGGTTTATTGTACCGTTGTCCTCAGTATGTCTTCATACGTGCGTCCAGTACCACTACACAAACATCAATGAATAATGACAACATATCAATGGAGTGAGTGAACGCGATAATTGATAACTAGTAAAGTGTCTAAATTTGCAGGAATTTCGAGTAGGTATTATGTTACCTATTGAAGTTCGCTACCTAGTGTAGCAATGTAGCAACCATTAGAGACTGCCTCGGTGGCGCAGTGGTATGAGTATGCAACTGCCGTTCCTGAGGTCTAAGGTTCGATTCCGGGTCGAATCAAATATTTCTGTGATCCACAATTATTTGTTTCGGAGTTTGGGTGTCTTCTACGTATAATATGTATGTATTTAGAAATATATAAGTATGTTTATCAGTCGTCTAAATCCCATAGTACAAGCTTATTGTAGCTTAATTTGGGCTGTAGATGACGTTGATTGAGAATATAAAAATATTTATTTAATATTATTTACCTATGTATAGTTACTACATTTTCATTTTTTCATGTAAGTCAAATTTATTTATTTATTTTATTTATTTAAACTTTTTGCACAGTACAATGGCGGACTTAATGCCACAGGCATTATCTTCCAGTCAACCTTAGGGTGATGCAGATAGATCTAGTAGTAGGTGCATAGCAGTAGTGTTGAAAAAGAGAAGAAAAAAAATTATATTGGTGTAAGTAAAACTAATACAAAAAAAAAAATAGTACATATGAAGGTCATAGACTTAAATTCTAATAACTACTTAAATAATTAATAATTTAAATATACATAAACGTACATATATAAACCTACACATAATGCCATACTTAATATATATATTTATATATACTATACGTTACCTGATAGATATACACAATAATAATTATGAGCTACGACTATACTCTGACGAAAATAAATAAATCAATTCAATAAATAAAAAATGTGAGAGGAAATCATAGGATTTCCTAACAGATTTCACTTTCATTTCTGTTTTCTTCTCTGAATAGTCAGCTAAAAAATCTAAGTTTTTATGACTATCCAGAGACGATATTAACTTCGATCTACTGAACAAAAACTTAAAAATATTTTCTTTCTATAGCAAGTAGGGACTTACATTAGATTAAAATTATACTCAACTAGATTCTGAAATAGGTTTTGGGTTCTTATTCTCACACGTCCAAATGGTACTGAACATAAACTGTCTGTGCTGCAGTGGAATTGTTGGACAGAGTAAGAACTTAATACTGTAATTTTTAAGTAGGTATACCTAAATCATTTAAAAACGCAAATTTCTGAATCTTGAAAGATTGCTAGTAATAACTGTTAAGTTGACTGTTCGATACGTAAGATAATATTAAATGTAATGTTACTCATGTTTTCTGGACAGTGAAGTGTTATTCTAAATATTTTTTTCGTTTCGTATTCGTAATGTATTCGTCCCAAGGCAGCTACTAGGAAAATATAGTAAATAAAATACGACGCATAGGACTCTCAACACGTGAAATCTGATATGTGCGACCGATACTGCCTATCGCCATTTTTATCGTTTTCTTTAGATTATGATTACAGAGATAAACTACTTGAAAGTTACAATTAATCTTACACCTATTATATAGCCACTAGATTATTAATGTGAAGAGGAGTCCCATTTACTACTAGACATTAACTTAATATTTTTGCATAAAATTCACACATTAGATTCACATTTAGTAAATAATTATGATTCCGATTTAAGAAATTGTAAACTCACTCAACTGACGCCAATATAGGCAGGTTTATCAGTATATAGGGTACATAGGTCATTATTTGATTGACAAAGTCGTAATTTAGATTATGAAATAATTATTATCAAACTTGATAAGATAAGGTATTAAATACACTTAGTTATTTAACTTTTACAGTCCGAGACGCCCAGGACTGTAATTGGCTGTACCATAGCGGCTGGCACGTAAGATTTTGTTGCCTTTCATCAACATTTCATCGCAAGGCAAAGGGTTTCAATTTTTTTTTCTAAATAACAATATAGCTGCTATTTTTTATTAAATTCATTCGGCTATTTTGGACATAGCCCATTATAAATGTGCCCGGTGACGGCAATAGGCTTTCCCCCCTATTACGTGGTACTAAAAATACTGGCAAATTGTGGGTGTGTAATGCACCTATGCCTACCCCTTCGGGGATATATGCGTTATATGTGTGTGTGTGTATTTAACTTTTATTTTCCTAAACCTGTAATAAGTAATTAAGTATTTTTCGTATAGTTTTTTGGCAACGGATGACCATAATTTTTCCAGAGTACCTATTACCTACCTATGTCTGTATAAGTCACATTCCGCACTAGACAATCTCAAGTAGACACCCATTTAACTGTCACGTGTATGGTGTGCTTACACCATGAAGAACAAATACGAGTAGATTGTTTATTACTACCATGTATATCTCATTTGTTACTTAAATGAAATAATAATCCAAATATTTAAGAAGAATATTTTTTCGATGAATAACACGATTGCCTAATACAAAATAATAAGATTAATTATAATTAATCTAATGTATCCTTTATTCTGCTATAGTCACTGACTTTCGCGAGACAAATGAAGTAGGCAAGCTATATTTATTTACTTGCTGAATCTTACAATAAACTACCGCGCTATCGCGATGCAGGCTTGTTGGGGTCATACCGATTACACCATACAGCGTCTCTTCTGTGCTTATGTACCTATTTGAAAACCGGGGTATTCCCATAATGGGGTTCCCCAAGTCTTGAAAGGTATTATCGCCCCGGCAGCGGCAGTAACAACCACTTGATTACAGAGACGGTCTCAATCTATCTATAGGTTTTTGTGAATATCATTTGTCAAGCGGACGAAGACACAGGCGTCTGCGAGTATTATCTATAATGAAAAACAAACCATAATCGTTAGTGATAAACTATGTGTGTGGTTGAGTACCTACGTAATATACGTGTTTAGGCATTGATATTGTAATCTGTTGTTTGTAGCTGAAAAATGTGATTATGAAATAATCAATACACAGCCTAGTAATAAATAAATCAATAACAATTCCTTCCTGGTAGTGACAAACAACACCACCCTGTAAGTCTTTATGTAGATTACTATAATTTATAATCCACGTGTTGTTTTTCTAGATATATGTTTAAGAAAAAAATGTATACTCTTTACACGTATGTGTTAACGTTTGCCGTATAACAAAGTAGGTACCTACAGAACGTTAAGTTTGGGATTTGATTCGAAAGGGTAACGGGAAAGCTATTCTAAAGCTATTTGACAGTTCCTCTAATCTTAGATTGACCTACCTACCTTTTTTTTTTTTAATACCGCGGCTCAGGGCCGCGGCCGTTCTAACGTCCGTTGCCGGGCGTCTCTGGTTACAAGCAGAACGTATTTCCAGTGGCGCCCGGCGGACTTTGACCACCTCTGTGGTCTCTGCGGGGGTTGGGTCGGGATGAGAATCCCGCGTCGTTGGGGTAGGGTTTTATCCCGCGTCAGTGAGTGAATCTGGTTGCGTGCTATGGGGCAAAGGCCCCGCAGCACGCTACCCTTCTAGCCTGCTTCTGTAAGGACGACGGGTGGCGACACCGCCGTCCTCAGGCCCCGATCATGGAGGTCGATGGTCTTGGGCGTAGATGAGTCTGCGGCGGCCTCGCCGCTGACTACGGAACTCGGCGGGGAGGGCACGCTCCCTCTCCCTCTCGGCCGCCTCCTTCGCGAGCACGACTTACCGAGGTAGTCTAAACTAAAAATAATGCGATTATTAATATCATAGTGACAGTAAACTTTAATATTGGATACATTTTTTTTTTTTTTTTTTTTTTTTTTTTTTTTTTTTTTTTTTTATATTTAGGTCGACAAATTGACGCCACTCGCCTGATGGTAAGCTGGGGCGACTCTCACAGTACACAGGAATACTATAGAGAGTGGCCCTCAACTTGACGACCCTGTAATGTGCCTCTTCACGCTTCGCTTAAAGAGCCCAGAGTTATATGTTGGAGGAAACACGTGCGCAGGTAGGGCGTTCCAAGCCACCATCGTTCGGCAGAGAAACGATCGTTTAAAACGCTCGGTTCTCGCGAAGACGGTTTCCACGGTATGAGGGTGATATCTCTGCCCGGCACGCGTTGTTCGGGATCGGAAGGGAGAGGGTGGGATCAGGTTGAAGAGCTCTTCAGAACACTCACCGTGGTAAATACGGTAGAACGCGGCCAAGGAAGCAATTGTTCGGCGCTGGGCTAGCGGCTCAAGGCTTCCCGTTACCTCCGGACAGTCTATAATGCGAACAGTGCGTCGCTGCATAGCGTCGAGTGCGTCCAGCAAATACTTCGCGGAGCCGTCCCAGAGGTGAGAGCAGTATTCAACGCAGGGTCTAATCTGCGTTTTGTACAGCAGACACCTCTGGTGCGGTGTAAAGAATCGCTTTACCTTGTTCAGTATTCCTAGTTTCCGCGAAGCTAGCCCAATACATCTCTCAATGTATTTTGTGTTATTGAGCTCTCGACGAACGTCTATGCCAAGGATGTCTAGATTGTCCTTCATTGGTAATATTGCATTCTGAAGAGTGGGTAGGGGAAGGAAAGGGGATTTTTTCGCTGTAAATGCACACGCCTGTGTTTTGTGGGCATTGAACTCGACCAAGTTCTCGGCAACCCATTGGGAGATACTGTCGAGGTTTCGGTCGAGATCACCCACGAGATGTCGTCTCTCCTCCTCTATCACAGATCGCCCCGCCGTCGGACGAACCGAGTAACTCCCGTGCAATGTACTGTCATCTGCATAGCAATGAATGTTCCCGAGGGAAAGCATATCATTGATATGCAGAAGAAAGAGAGTTGGTGACAGTACGGACCCCTGCGGTACCCCGGCATTCACTTGCAAAAAGCGAGAAGCCTGGCCATCGCAGAGGACCCGCACTCGGCGCTCGTTTAAAAAACTGGCAATCCAGCTGCACAGTTGAGGAGGTAGACCATATGCCGGAAGCTTGGAAAGGAGCGAAGCATGCCAGACCCTATCGAAAGCTTTGGCGATGTCCAGGCTAATAGCCAAGGACTCGCCGAACTTTTCCATAGCCTCACCCCATACATGCGTGACGAATGCCAGGAGGTCACCCGTTGATCGTTTTGGCCTGAAGCCATATTGCCGATCATTGATTAGCGAGTGATCCTCCAGGTATCGCATGAGCTGCTTATTAATAAGAAGCTCGTGCACCTTGCAAATGACTGAGGTACATATTTTTATTTTATAATTTATTTTCAGGCTACACAAGAAAAGTTACAGATTGTAATTAACTTATTCTATGGCCCATAGATACATACCTTACTAAGAATACATAATAATATAATTATCTTATAATATAAACACTAACACTGTATTTACTAGACGGGTGTCGTGTGACACTTCGCGTTAGGTAACGTGCCGCGAAAACGTCGATACACGACACCTTTCGGCCAAAACTCTTCTTTAAGGAATTTGTCGAGATGTTGAGTCGGTACCCTAATCACGAACGACTTGAAGTTCGTGTTATGGCGCGACTCCAACCTCTCGACTCTCAAAGTCCAGTTGGTCTTCGTCCGAATGTACTCCACGATCTCATTATCCTTCGTGGAGTGATGTAGCCGGGACACGTACAGTAGCGTTCATGGTATAGCAGGACGTAACAGCATATTAGATCCTGCTGGTCCTGTACCGCACTGGTTTCGACAAGGAGGCTTCCTTTTCTTCTTCTCCACCTTTATAAAGCCATTCTCGTCGCACGCATCCTTTTTCGAGGGCCTCAGTTTTGGCACAGAGGTATCCTGTCGTTTTTCTGAAGTTCCCGCGGGTTTCTTGGTTGCGGTTACATCAGCGTAGGCACGACTTGGTGTTAGTTAACGTACCTACATGACTCACAACGTTCTCCGCTACCGCTGTTGCAACAGGGGCAGCGACGGTGCGTGTCGCCCTGCAAGCACTATCGGCGAAGAAGCCAGAATAAAAGCACCCCCTTTTTTAACGATTGCCAATGTTATAATTACATGAGCTACGAGTAGATACCGGCTTGAAGAGTTTTCCAAGAAATGTAAAGCAAATCTTAATATTAAATAAGTTCATTAGCATAATCTTTTGAACATATGAACAACATTACTTAGGTACCTTTTTACATCTAATCCTACTAATATTATAAACGCGAAAGTTTGTGAGTTTGTATGGATGTAGGTATGTTTGTTACTCTTTCACGTAAAAACTACTGAATGGATTTTAATGAAACTTTACAATAATATAGCTTATACATCAGAATAACACATAGGGTACAAATTATAAAGATATTGTGTGAATTGTTCAAAATATGACGATAAGTGTCAAGTAAGTAAGAAGCGACGATGACAAACCGAGTGCGCGATACTACGGGAACGGAAAAAAATCCTAATTACCACGCTGACGAAGTCGCGGGCGATCACTAGTAATACATAATAATAAATTTTTACCGTCATTTGCATGAACAAAGATCAAGTTATTAAAAAATAATAATAACTGTACACAGCCAATGGTTAAGGAAATTAAACAAAATAAAATAAAATAAAAATAACGTTTATTATCTTTGAAATTTATAGAAAATTATTTAGATTCGTCAAAAGTTGGTGTGACTCTACCGAGGGTTCCAAAATGCAACGAGACTGAGAAGAGCCCTCAAGAAACTCAGTTCGGCTTTTTTCCAAAATATTTCATCTTAAATCTAATACAGAGTTATTTAGAAAGGAGCAATACGTGTTACAACCAGGCAGCCTTGTCATCTAAGAAATCATTAATACTATAATAAGCTTTATGGCACAATTTACGTTTTATTAGTTTTTTAAATTTATTAACAGATAAATTTGCTATTTCGGTTGGCAATGTATTGTACATTTGAATAAAGTTCCCCGCAAAAGAATTACTCACTTTATGAAGCCTAAATTTAGGAACAGCCAGTTTATCCTTATTTCTTAAGTTTAGATTATGATTATCACTATTTTTCACAAATTTACTTTTGTTCTTGTGGGTATACAATAAAATTTCATAAATATACTGTGAATACACTGTAAGGATGTTAATATGCTTAAACTTATCTCTCAATGACTCCTGAGACCCCATTCCATAGATAGTCCGGACAGCCCTCTTCTGCAACACAAAGATGCATTCAATATCGGCAGCGTTACCCCACAGTAGTATGTCATGATATGTCATGATACTGTGGAAGTAGCTGAAGTAGACAAGACGCGCCGTTTTAATGTCTGTAAGTTGTCGGATCTTTTTGACAGCATAGGCTGCTGAACTAAGCCTGGCCGATATTTTCCCGATATGAGGCCCCCATTGCAATTTGGAGTCTAACGTTATGCCCAGAAAGACAGTGTCATCGACCAAACTGCTATTACATTTCATCTTACCTTTACTTTAGAGTACTAAACACGCCGCCCGGACGACGCGGCAACCCGAGAGGCGGAGCTTTATCAGGCTTACAGGGAGGCTAAAGGTAATCTCCAGGAGACAATAAAGAGGGTCTACAGGTCAGGGAGAAACTCCGACCTAGGGCGCCCCCACTGACCCAGAGTCTCCAGCCGCAGCAGCTGGAGCGGGTCATGGGCTCCCTGTTTCCGACGAGCCCGGAGGAGCACGTCCCTCCGTGCATGGCTCCGTCTCTGCCCGACGTGGATAGCACCAGCGAAGAGGACGTACCCGAAGTCAGGGTGGGGGAGCTAGGTGCGGCTGTACTCCAGCTTAAACGCTGGAAAATCACTGCCCCCGGACCCGACGGCATTCCTGGCCGTGCATGGGTCCTGGCCCTCGAAGAACTCGGGCCTCGACTGATGGGGCTCTTTAGCGCATGCCTCGAAAGGGGCCAGTTTCCCAAGGTTTGGAGGACGGGGAAACTGGTCCTGATCGGTAAGGCGGGGCGGCCGCTGGACTCACCGTCCGGATACCGGCCGATCGTGTTGCTCGACGAGGTGTGTAAGCTCTTTGAGCGAATTATCGCGGAACGCCTCGTCGAGCATCTCTCGACGGTGGGGCCAGACCTGGCGGACAACCAGTACGGTTTCCGTCGGGGACGCTCCACCGTGAGCGCGATCATGCGCGTCAAGAGCCTGACGGAGGAAGCAGTCTCGCAGGGCAAGGTGGTGGTGGCGGTGTCTCTTGACATCGCCAACGCGTTCAACACCTTGCCATGGAGCTGCGTTGGGGAGGCGCTCGTGTATCACGAAACGCCTCTCTACCTCCGTCGTATTGTCGGGGCCTATCTCTCGGAGAGGGCCATAGCTTTCCCTAGCTGGCTGGGGCCAACTCGGCGAGATGTGTCGTGCGGTGTTCCGCAGGGGTTGGTCCTGGGGCCGCTTCTGTGGAACATCGGCTACGACTGGGTGCTGCGGGGTGCGTTGCCTGAGGGCGTCGGCGTAACGTGCTACGCCGACGATACCCTCGTCAAGGCGCGGGGTGCAACGTACCAGGAGGCAGCACTCAAGGTCACGACGGGTGTTGCTCAAGTCGTGGGTCGGATACGGCGGCTGGGACTGGAGGTGGCCTTACACAAGTCCGAGGTTCTGTGTTTTCACAGACCTCGGAACGGTCCACCTGAAGGTTCCAGCATAAATGTGGGAGGCGTTAGCATCGGCATCAAGCCCTTGATGAAGTATCTAGGGATCGTACTTGATAGCCGATGGAACTTCGGACCACATTTGACACAGGCATCGGTCGCTCTTTCGCGACTGATGCTCAACCTAAATGGACCTAATGCTTCCGGCAGGAGACTGTACCTGGGGATCGTGCGGAGTATGGCCCTATACGGGGCTCCCGTATGGGCGGCGCGGTTGACGACCAACAACTCAACGCTCCTTAACAGACCGTTGAGGACGTTGGCCGTCAAAACAATAAGGGGCTACCGCACGATCTCCGGAGAAGCTGCATGTCTCCTAGCCGGGACCCCTCCATGGGACCTGGAAGCGAGAGCCCTTGCGTTATTGTTCCAATGGCGCAAGGAGGCGCTGGAGCGGGACCACAGGCCTGCGTCTCGAGAAATCGATGACCAGCGGTCCATCGACCTCCATGATCGGGGCCTGAGGACGGCGGGATCGCCACCCGTCGTCCTTACAGAAGCAGGCTAGAAGGGTTGCGTGCTGCGGGACCTTTGCCCCATTGCACGCAACCAGATTCACTCACTGACGCGGGATAAAACTCTACCCCAACGACGCGGGATTGTCATCCCGACCCAACCCCCGCAGAGACCACAGAGGTGGTCAAAGTCCGCCTGGCGCCACTGGAAATACGTTCTGCTTGTAACCAGAGACGCCCGGCAATGGACGTTAGAGCGGCCGCGGCCATGGTCGCGGAACTTAAAAAAAAAAAAAAAAAGAGTACTAATCACTTTTAATACACAATGAACGAATGAATAATCGACGTCATGTAAAATTCCTAAAGGCATAACTTTCGTACAAAATAAAACGTGAGAATGTTCTAGCAGCACTTTTGTTTTGCGGTAAATTATTATAGCCTTCCAAAATAAAAATAAGCAAGTACGTGTGCTCTCCTGACACCGGAACAAAGAGTGATATGGAGTACCAAATACTACTTATCATTCAACTCAGGTTGCTGGCTCAACTAAAAGAAATAGACCCGAATCATACAAACGATGTAAGGGTTTACCTGCCTATGAAATGCTTTATAAAATATCAAAATATTCTTAACAAATGTACCTATTATGTATGTATGTATATATCAAGAAAAAAAAAAGATGGGAGTTTTATATAGGTTTTGTTATAGAATATAATTATGCTGTGATATTTTTGGAATAAAATCCGAGTAAGATGTTTATTTCTCAATCACGCGTAAACTTTGGACGAAAATTTGCATGTCGACGTCGATATAAGTAAATTAGGACCTGGATTAACTGGTAATGGGTTCGCGTTGGACTTGGGTAGGAGAAAACTGTTCCAAGGAATCTCATTTTAAAACCTAACGCGCTGTACTCTAACAGTTTTTTTTAGAATTGAATACATTTATGAATATATTATTTATTGTATTCACATCAGTTAAAATACATTTCACATTGTTATACATAGATCTATTGTACCTATTATGGCAATTTCTACGAATTGAGACAGTCAACTAAGACGTTTACCTTGAACTTCATGCATGACAATGTAGGTAAAAAACAAACACTGATATGACGTAGTACGTAACACAACGTGAACTCATTGTGATTAACATATTGAGAATCGTGGGAGAATCATTCTACAGTGTGAGGTGTTTTCGTGATGTCTACGTATTTATTTCGTTCATGATAACAAATGCTATTGTTCTAATATTAAATTAATCTATCAGTATGCTAGGTTTAGTACAATTATCTTCACATAGTATATAACATGCTCTCGCTATCTGTACGATAATGTCTTTGAAATTACTCCACTGATTTTGCAGCTAAAGTTGATAAACACTAGCAACTCACTCCAGGTTCGCAGATTGTTGAGTGGGAACTAGAAAAACTTGTAAAGAATTCCTAATATCTATCAATTTTATTATTGTATTTATTATTATTACCCAAAACCGAGTAGATGGTTATCGAATGGAAGATCGAGGTTATAGGTAGGTATACCAATACCATACCACATCCTACTAATATTATAAAAGCGAAAGTTTGTGAGTATGTAAGTTTGTAAGTATGTATGTATGTATGAATGGATGGATGTTTGTTACTCTTTCACGTAAAACCTACTGAATGGATTTTAATGAAATTTTACAATAATATAGCTTATACATCAGAATAACACATAGGTTACAATTTATAAAGATATTGTGTGAATTGATCAAAATATGACGCGGCGCGACGGGAACGGGAAAAAATCCAAATTACCACGCGGACGAAGTCGCGTACGACCACTAGTACATAATAATAGTACACGTATAGGTTGTAGTAAAATGTAGTGTACAAAAAAACACGTCACAAATTGACACAACAACCGACTTAAAATTAACGAAATGGGATCAAAATCAAAGAGGACCACTTGGGAATTCGTAGATTTCAATAAATACAATTTCAAAATCGGTTCACTCAGTCCAAAGATAAGGTAAGAAAAAAACATGTAGTCAATATGAGAACCTTTTTTGGAAGTCGGTTGAAAACAAAATATAGGTAGAGTTAAAATGCTAATGTCTTGAAGAGTCTTACACTCTCTAGTGTTTTCTATAAAAAAGAATACTGAACAATTCAAATGCCACAAATTTTTTTTTCGCTCAAGATGCATGGTGTATCCAGGTTCGCCTGTTGAGTGCATAAATATTTAAAACATAATATCATTGCAAATACCTTCTTGTTTCATACGCATAAAAAGATGGCATTTTTTATGTTTTAGGACAATTCACACAACGCCATCTAGTCTCAAACTAAGCAGAGCTTGTGATATGAGTACTGTGATTTTGTTTCGTATCTATACCTAATAATAAACTAAAGAGTGGGGCTCGTGATCTTTGGTAACCGACAATGTTTACACATTGCAAAGGTTTAGTTAGGCGGGTCTTAGGATTGGTGATCATTTCTTAAGAAATTGACGGTTGGTCTGAATTGAGAATTTGAAGTCAAGTATCCGTTGAGCACGTCAAATGTCAAAATTTGCTCCTGAATTTTGACATTTGGCGTATTCAGTGGATGCTCAACTTCAAATTCTAAATTCAGAAACCGGCCGGGAGACCTCTCCGTGCCTCGAAGCACGATAAGCCGTCGGTCCTGGTTGTCATATTATGAACATCTATGGCAGGTCGTTAGGGGTAGTTGGAGCCCTAAATCAAAAATCCGACCGGTCTAAATTTCAATATCGCCCATGGGTTGTGGAGGTCAGATGGCAGGTCGCTTCACGAAAAATATCGAAGCTCAACCGAATCGCAGTATACTGGAAAGCCGACCCCAAATGTGTTGGGAAAAGGCTCGGTGGATGATAAGTAATAATAAACTCAAAAGCGTCATAAATGGTTAATAAAAACTAAATATTCAACAGTTTCTCCTTGACCATTTTCCTATTTGTTTTATACTAAATTGATAAGATTACATACTGTATCTGTGACGACAAATCTATGAGATTTTATATTTGAGCTGAGTTTACGAAGCTCTTTCTTAGGCACTCGTGTATTTCGATCGTGATCTAACTCCTCCTAAACGACTGGACCGATCTTTTTAAAATTTGGCACGGTCATAGTGACCATCACCCTGGGTGCATTTATCTGAATTCATAAAGATCGATTCAGTCGTTTAGGAGTTCGACCCGGATCGACAAACTCAGCTCAATTATTGCAACAGCAGAATGTATTGCATACCTAGTTATTACTCAATAGCTACGGTATCTTACGACAAGAACATTATTCAAATACTATTTGAATAAGTACTGGCCGACGCCTGCAGCTCCGCCCGCATAACAACGGTTTATATAATAATCATCATAATTTCAGCCAATCGTGCTTGACGATACTTTTTCTACCATCCGATTTGGATAAATCATAGCACAGTAGGCTTTGACTGAAGTTCTTACCAGATTAGATGCATGGTTAGACTATAAAATGACTAATGAAATAGTAAAGGAATAATATTCAAACTTTCTAACGTAGATTCTTTTCGAATAAAAACAAACATCACTTTTAAACAATAAGTAATGAACTGCTTCGGTGGCGTGGTCGGTAGTGCATCGGCTTTCGACTCCGGAGGCTACGGAGTCCGGAGCCTCGGAAAATTTGTGTGATCCACAAATGTTTGTTTTGGAGTTTTGGGTGTTTTCTATGTATATTATGTATGTATTTAGAAATATATAAGTATGTTTATCAGGTGTCTAAATCCCATAGCACAAGCTTATAGCTTAGTTTGGGCTAGTCGACGTTGTGTGAGAATGTCCAAAAATATTTATTTACTATAACCTAATATGACACTTCAAATTTCTTTAAAATTAATTCAAAGTATGATAATAAATTGAAGTAATTTTAAGTAACCAAGACGCAGTTAGTTGTTGAAGCAAGCATTGAAATAAGGGGTTCAGTCTTACCAAGAAAGGGATGTGCCCTGTGACAAGAGTCAAATTTACGAGCTGGTCTTCGTTTGTTTACATGGGTATGCATGTTGAGCTCCCAGATAGTGCTGTATTTACTAGCTATTGAATTTAGTGTCGCTTACTAACTACTAAACTTATAACTATAAGCGAACGAGAGCATAAGGAAGTGTAACTAATGAAATGCAGTATGGCTTTTAGTGTTGATAAGGGTTTGAGAATCGGCTGATTGAATACTAAATGATTTTGGTATATATTTTCATAAAACTTACATAACAACGACTTCAAATTATCGAAATGGGACCAAATTTAAAATGGGTTTACTTGGAAAGTAGTAACTGTCAATTTTAAAAATCAAAATCGGTTCACACAGTCTAAAGATATGAGGTAACAAACTCCTCCTTTTTCGAAGTCGGTTGAAAATGTGTTTGTCCAAACCTGCAAAATTATACTTCGTTATACTCCGGTATCTACAATTTTTATTTATTTATCATCTTGAAAAAGTTTTCATATCGAGAGAAGGAGGCTTGTGGTCACGCTCAAGGAACCGATAAAGATTACTTTACATCTGTTAGTAACAAAGTTTGCCAAGAGCGATTTGGCAATTCAGCAGGAAACGAAAATCGGCTAAGTTTAATTAAAATTTACTTAAACTCGTGACTTGTGCCGTTATCATAGTAAATCAATAATTTATTCCTTCAGAGTTATGTAGTGAACGCAATTTGAGTGCAGCTACTGAATATGGCCCCACACACTGTAACACATTGCTCTGCAGAGCGCTTAGCACGGAATTCGATTCAAGTAATACCACCTAATCCAGACCGGTGGCTCTCAAATGGCATGGGGAGCATTTTGGAAGGCCATGTGCAAGTTACGATTAGTGATTGATTATTATCCTTGCCGATGCATGCATGCAACAAATCAGTCTAACGACGTCGCTCGTGAGTAGGCACACTCTATAGAGATTTCACTGCAAGTACTTGAGTTTATATGACTTTAAGATATGCATTATTTAGTATCTCGTATGAGTATTTAACGTGCTATAAAAATGAAAAAGAATCTCCTGGATAAAATGAGTATTCTGAATAAATCTCTTTTAGTTCCGGTATATAGTGGGGCGTGGGGTGGAATGGAGAGCGGAAGGTGCGCCTTCGGAAGTAGGATGGTGTAAGATAAAGAGAACATTTCCTGTAGCACGTCTGGTGAGATTTCGCTATATTCCATAAATGTAGTTAAGCAGTGTACAGTATGTATTGTACGTGTCGTAGTTTCGTTTTGAATTTTTAAGAAACCAATTTTAAATACCTCGAAGTGAAGCTTTTGTATCAGTTGACACAAAGGATTCCTATGAATACCGAAATACCATCACTCACATACATAAATAGCCTACTGTTTTTGGAAACTTTTCCGTTTATAAATTGTATTAACCTGTCCAACCACACTCAAATACTTAAAAAAAAATGGGAGCACTGGCGGGTGGCGGGCGGGTGGCGGGTGGGTGATGACATCGTGATGTTGTCTTACCATCTCGTAGAAAAAAAGGAATATCTCTACAACCAAACCATATTTTACGATTCTGTAAACGGCAATAGGTTTATTGATTTATGTTTGATGATCAAGCCTCAAAAAATGAATAATAATGCAAACAAATTATTTATTATATATTAGTTCAAAATTTGGAAACCAAGAATTTTTTGGAATTCAAGAATTCAAATGAATTTCAAAAATTCAAATGAATTTCAAGAAAATTCAAATGAATTTCAAAGAACAAGGACCTATGCTATCTAATAACGTAAATAATTTGATAACTACCGGTTGGGGATATGGAGGTTAAAGGCAGCTATATTAATCGATTTTGTCCAAATTCTCTCAAGAATTGCTCAAACTATGTCTGTTCTCCAATCTAAGCTGCCTTGTTCGTAGCCAGTATCATGTTTTTAACAAAGAATAGGTAGACAAATTTTAAATTAAATTTATATTAAACAACAGATGATTATTCCGTCATTGGATTCAATAAATGGGTCTCAATGGGATGCAATGATTATATCGGATCGCACAAACCTGCCTAAAATATTATTACAGGTACTAGCAGCTGTTATAATTTTCATTAACTTCTACACACGCAAACACAAAATCACGCCTTTGCTAGGGGTATCATTACGCCCACACAATTTTCACTGTTGGTCCCACGCTATAAAAGGCGAGCCTTCCGGGCAATTTGAGTATTCTTGATATAGCCTGTTAGCACATTTACAACTCGTATAAAAATAATTAGTAAAATTGGTTCAACAGTACGTAGACCGTCGAATAGACTCAACACAACATAAAGTTAGTAAATATTTTATTCGGCTCATTATTAAGTTATTCCACGTATTTGAATTCGGTTACATTGAAATAAAAAAAAAAGAATTTAACAGATGGTTTTAGGACTCGGTACAGTTAGATAACTACTTATTAAGTACAGTTATAACAAAGAATGTCAACGGCTTACAAAAACGTGACATGTTTTTATTAACCTGGATTGCCTGAATCCAGGATTAAGATTAGATTAGATTAGATTAGAATAAACTTTATTGTACACCAATAAAAAATCACAAGATACAATAAAAACAGGATGTACAAATATTAAGGAGTTTGTTAGGGAACAAAGGCTATACTTAGGTATTTATAAATTGCCATATTTATTCCCAACGGCATTAAGGCGTATCCAGATATTGTATCGTTGGCCCGATCCGATCACTGACTATCGTCGATGCGTATCAGGTCGTTACGCTGTCTTTGTAAGTACCTACGCCATTTTGAATAGGTACAACATACAGTCCGACCCGTGTCATATTGGAACATAAGGCGTCCTCAACTAGATACAGAGCTTGATAATACGAGTATTCGATAAGTGATCGGATCGGACAAGTGTTATATAGGTATCTGAAGCTGCCTTTTATCATTTAGTTAGTCATTAAGTTGTGTTTTATTGTTTTTGATAAGTGGTTGTGTAGTACATTATATTATATATATGGTAGTACCTACTGTCCGGGACCACAACAGTCGTCTGATGTAGGTACCTAGGTTGTGGTCATCGACACGGGACTTCCAAATGAGAACTGTTCAGTGATAATACTGATAGTTAAGTGTTATTTATGTTACGCATTAATCACTGATGTTGCTATTACTCAGTTTGCGTATTATTATACATATTATCATGCATATATCATCGAAAGGGTAGGTAGAGGTGCATTTAACCTCTACACTTTGCTAGTATTTTTTTATTGATTCCACATAATACGCCTATTCACGTAAAGTATATAACCACTAAGTAGTTCAAATTAAAAAAAACAGCTAGTACAGAATAATTATAATCTTTACAGTTCAAGCAATGTTATTATAGATTAGGTACATAATTTATTATAATATCCCTAAGACCACTACCTACACTAACAATAAATAAAGTAAATAAACAAGGTTCACCGTCTGTTACTTGTCACATCCAAAGGAACCTAGGATTTTCTGAAAATACAAAATGTACTGATACGAGTAGGGAGGTGATCCACGTGGTTGAATCTGTTTTGATAAAACTTAATCGCCTCAATTTTCAATTAATATTTTATAACCAAAAATCGGTAGTTTAATAAAAAGTAAAAACAGAACAGATGATCTTTTTCCGCCGGGCGCCACTGGAAATACCTTCTGCATGTGAACCAGAGACGCCCGGCAAAAGACGTATTAAAAAAAAAGATATTTTTGAGAATCACACCAGTCTGAATTCGGTTCAATAAGAAAGGAAAAAAAAATGGCAAGCCACCGTGAACAGTCTTTTTATGCCATTTTATTGACGTCGACAGGTGTATTGAGAAAGTTTCTCAAAGACAAACTTTTCAGACAACGTTCCTGAGAATGGTATGTTAGTGCCTTCTACTTTTGTGAGGTAAGTTTTTGCACTCTGTTGATTGCAATATACCATGGTAAAGTAAGTTGTATATAATAATGAAGATATGGCATACAGCAAAGTTTAGCATTGCACAGGTGACGTTATTAAGTTTATGAAGTTCACTAACGAACCAATGATCATATATGCTTGTCGATATCTTATATCTATACTAATATTATAAAGATAAACTATTTGATTGTTTGTTTGTTTGAAGCGAATAGGCTCCGTAACTAATGATCCGATTTTGAAAATTCTTTTACTGATATGTAGCTACATTATCCCTTAGTAACATAGGCTACTTTTTATCCCAGTAATGTGTTCCCACGGGAACCGGGAACGAGAAAAATAAATCACGCTGGCGGATCTGCGGCGATCAGCCAGTTATTTATATTTCTGTAATTCACACACACGAAATTATTTCTCAAAAATAGGTTCATTACACCCATATTTAGTCAGTCACTGTTGGATGATGCTTTGAAGTTTAAACTCTTGTAATTCAATTCTAAATAACAGCTATTTGTGAAGCTATCTAGTTGAAAGTAATATACATATATTATTATTTACGTTTCCAATACGTATAAGTAGATTGATAGTTATTAGATGAAAAAAATAGATATTGCAAAAACACAAACAATAACACACACAACACAATAATGCACAATGATGTATGATAGCATGCAATGAGTCAAGTAAATTGATGTATTATATCAATCCATATTTTTTAAACAGTGATTTGTAATACGACTGCATTGTTTGCTAGCAGATAGACATACATGACGCCTGTATCCCTGAAGCGGTAGGCAGAGGTGCATAACAAGACCACACTTTGCCAGTAATTTTGATAGTCCCCCATTAGTAGATTAGTGATAGTAAAAAGTAGTATAGAAGATTTGTAGAGACAGACAATTGACACGAGTCCATTTCCAACCAATTTGAAGGCTTAAGGTGCTTTAAGGCAATTCATAACCTTGTACTCTCTTAGCTTAGTTTTTTTAAAGTAGATATTTATGTTTGTTCTACGTAGACCATATAGCATAACTTCTAATGATTCCTGTGATACGTTTTTAAGCTTATTAACTTTTATTTTAGATTAAATGCCACTTACACCGTTACCACTAGGTAAAAAGGTCTTAAATGACTAGCACTAGGTACTAACTTCATTAGCTTTACACCATTACACCACGAATACAACGAATATGGTATTCATGGGATATTAATTTAGTGCAATAGTGGTTGTGGTCTCAGATGGCCACACTCGTCGTCCATTATCGCACAAAGCTATGGATAACATTTCTGTACATCGTAATAATACAGTGCACATTAATTGTTATTAAATCCAAGACAGGTATTATCCCATAATTAGTTAACTCAATGAACAGGTGTTAATAGTCTCTAATCTTTTGTTGTAATCTGTAGCTTGGTATATTGTCTGTGTCAATATTAAGCGTATTCGTAATCTAAGTTAAACATTGTATTTTAGCAAATGGTAATTTACTACATAATTGATTTAAAATTTAATTAACCTCTTATAAATGCAACCTACATAGATAATGTGGGATAAAAATGTTTGGGGATAAATTAATGTTTTGGGATTAAACTATGAGTAGCATGATATGAAATTTTTGCATCGAATTATTGAATGAGGTCTCTACAAGTTTACTTTTAACGTGATATAAATATTTGTTTCACATTTCCATATAGAAATTCAATGTTTTGGTGACTACCTAGATCCAATAATACTGAAAAAAGTTATCCCCGTCATTATTTTCAATGAAATCAATACACAGAGTATCGTTTTTAGTGTTTTCTCGTTTCTACAAATATACACCTACTCATATCACGCCTATATCCTTGAAGGGGTAGGCAGAGGTGCATTACACACCCACAATTTGCCAGTATTTTTAGTACCACGTAATAGAGGTCAAGCCTATTGCCCTCACCGGGCAGGCATATAATGGGTTATGTTCAAAATAACCGAATGAATTAAAAAAAGTAGCTGCAATATTTTAATTTTGAAAAAAAAATCCCTACCTATTGCCTTGCGATGAAATGTTGATGAAAGGCAACAAAATCTTACGTGCCAGCCGCTATGGCACAGCAATTTAAAGTCCTGGGAGTCTCGGGCTATTCTCGTTTCTAATATTTCGAATATCCTTGTAGCCGAATAGGTAGGTTACATTTAAGACTCACTCAAAGTTGCATCGTGTATTTTATCTTTGAAATAATTTTGTCATCATCAGTAAGCATATTGCCGTCTTTCCTGAACTTTGGTTAAGTGTATTTGTGCAGCAGGTGTAGCACCTGCTACACCTGTACGGTTTGCAGGTTAGGTTGAGTCCTAGAGTTGCTGATAATAGGGTAGATGCTTACAACTAGAATAAATAATTTAAATGTACCTAATAATTCAATAAACAATCGCAAACTACGAGTATGTACGTATTATTCGCTCTTATTATCTTTAATATCAATTGAATGACTAATAGTTAGTGATTTGACGTTACAAAATTGCATGCCTAGTATTATGGTAAAATATGGTGAATCTATAAATTACTGCTGTAACATCCGATGTAACCCATGTTTGCAATGATTTATAAAAAAAATATTTAAAAAATAGTGACGTCATAGTTTAGTTTTACATACAAATTACTTCGAGGTCTATCGTTTTGACATTTAATAAAAAGAAGCTGATTTGATTGGACATCTACCCTATTGGCACAAAAAAGTGTACCTCTTTAAAATAGAACGATTAACCTTACCGTTTCAGAGTTTATATGAAAAAAAGTAATATATTAAATTGTCAAGCGCTTAAAGTGGATACATATTTTATGTTGTAAAATAAAAAAATAGAAGCACTTCTTTACTGAGAAGTCTCAAGCCGCATCAGTATTCCGCACACCATTCGACGAGAGGAAACAAATTCCCAAAATTGAATTTTAGGAAACGAGTTGAATGCGACACGGTGGGTTTACACAAACTTGGAAAACAGGATGAGATTTTTATCCATTCAACAATGACTTTTATGATTGCTTTATGAGAGAATTGTGGTACAGATCAGGAGTTATATTATTATATTGTATTTATTAGTATTGTATCAACAACAACAATAATTGAAAATTTAACAAATAATGCGATTATCAACAACTATTGTAACAAAATGTACTCTCAAGTAGGAGCAAAGCTAAAACCTACCTATAATACCAGTATTACCCTTGTAGTATTCGACTCAATACGAGTATAAAGATTTACCAGCTGAACAACAGTTAATACTCTGCCACATAAACTTCTTTAAATAAATCAGAGAGATAATATGATAGGCTTTAATCTGATTTTGTGACAAATAACGTACGACGTACGTAATGAGTTTGAAAATGAATATGCTTCATTTCACTCAGACTGTAATCATAATCATAATCATTTATTTATTTGTGGAATATAGATTCGTTTAGGTCTTACAATTTATTATATGGTTCACTATATCCTACCACATTGAGTGATGTACAAATATTCTATTCTATTTTACTTTTTATGTTATAAAAGGCTTGGAAGTTATATCTATTAGCAAAGACAAGTTAGAAGTTCATTATTTATTTGTAGGTATAACTTGAAGTTAAATTCGCAAATATTCTTTTCATAGCCCGTATCACAGTCTGACTCGTTCTACGGATTCAATTTTAAAAATTTGCTCCACTTGTGAGACGCACCCTGAATACCAATAGAAGTGAGTTATGACTAGAGTATTCTAAGTATTGTTCAACTATAGTTTTAAACTGAGACATAAGATAGGGCAATTTTATTAAGAACTCTATATAACTATAGAATAGATTTATAGTTAACTAGCGGACGCCCGCGGCATTACCCGCTTGACAAATTATATACACAAAAACCTTCCTCGAGAACCACTCTATCCATTAGGGAAAACCGCATCAAAATCCGTTACGTAGTTTTAAAGATCTAAGCATACATACGGAACGGGTGACTTAGTTACTATGTTATGATTAGGATACGAAGGTGACAAATACATAAGACAAGTAAACCCGTTTATAAGCATTGTTATCTTGATAAACCATAGGATGATCTTGACGGAGAAATGATTAATAACTTAAAGATCAATGGGAATGCCCCCAGCTCCGACTGCATTAAGTTTCTAACAGGATTTTTCCCTGTATGAAAAGCATCCTATGTCTCCTTCTAACAATTGCCATGCATACAATTCGTTGAGATACTAGAACATCACGTTTAAATTAACGTTATTGATGAAATTGTTAAGCTAAAAACATAAAGCTTGATTAAAAACTCTGACATGCATGCAGTATCAAATTTGTCAGTAAGTAATATGGTGTCTGTCTGGTTCTGTATTCGTACATAGTGCCAACGGAAATTGAATGAGAGCTATCGAGTATGAACACTGCTGACATGACACCGATGGACGTGTGCGTTTAACTGGCGTATCTGTCTATCGCAGGAGAAAGAAATTAATCTAGCGTCCGTAACATCAAAAAATGACATGTTTCAATTATATAACTAATAGGATTTCGTTTGTAACTTTATATTGGTTCTGAAAAGGCTTGCCCTTTGTATCTATCGTAATTACTTGTGAACGACTAATAGTTGAACAGTAAACCTCGAACAATAAAATAATATTTGGACCCCTCCCAATTTCTCCCCCAATCGAAAAAAAGCTCACGATAAATAAAAATAATCAAGGAAATATTGTGGAAAGTGTCGTGAGATCGGATAAAAAATGTTGCCTGGAACCCACATGCAGACATATGGATGAAAGCAACATTGACTAGAGTTTTTATATCACTTGCCCACTCATTATTTAGCGGCAGAATCTCTTACCATAACAAACCTTTAAATTAAATAGTAAATAGGTAAGGCTACAAAATAAGTAGGTTCTTGTAGTTGGTAGTAAGGCATTGTAGTCAAACTTATTATTTTGGATAAACGGCTCTGTTTACCGTACAGCTTGTGAATCGTACTGCCTTTGCCCAATAAAACATTTCAAATACCTTGTGTGTCGTGTGTGGAGTTTTAATTAATACAATTTATGCTATATTACTATTTAGGGGCAGAATAAAAGAGAATCGTACCTTTAATATTTTTTCATTCAGTATAGTATTTACTTTGTTGTTTTATAATCTTTTTTTTTGTGCCGGGCGTCTCTGGTATCCACCAGAAGGTATTTCCAGTGGCGCCTTATTACCTAAAGAAAATAAATCTAGATCTTATAAGTGACAATTTTCATTGCGTTAGGATAGCTGAACTTTAATGTACATTATACATAACCTTTTAGTATCCAAAAGGTGTAGATTGAAACCAGTGAAACTGTGGAAAGCCAAACGGATTTTCAATTTCCTTTAGACAGCAAACACTTTCCTTCATCACATATTTTATACTTTTTGTAACCAACTTATGGTCATTGATCTCGATGAAAAATATTTTTTACTCAGCTACTTGTTTTTGATAATTTATGGCAGAATTAAGATTTTCACATGTAGGGTACAGAAACGGCCACAGGCTGGCCCCTAGTACGTGGGACCAACAAAGTTACTGGCAAAGTGTGGGTGTGTAATACACCTCTGCCTACTCCTTCGGGGATATGGTATAACATGAATATGTTGTTTTGGGATCACCACTTGTCCCTTAAACGGAAAGCATAATATAAACAATGTTAACCATGATAATTTTAGTCATTCCATGGTCACGCTGCCTGTGTATAATTTCCACTCCATGATAAATCTCCACATCTCCAATGGTACTATAGCGTCGGTTATCAAAAACTAACAATAATTACGTACTCGTATCTACTTCCAAAGTTGCTTACTTTAAAGAATAGTTATCTGAAATAACAAAACCGTTTGTACACCAATAATAACTGAAGTCTTCAAATTCATATCACACCAATGGATATACTTCTCTCATTATACTCTGTGTATATGTTAAGGTACATCCCTTGTTGGCACGATACTTGTGAAACATTAAGGTAAGGAGACTTAGTAAATTACATTACGCCCCAAGCTATTACGGCGTCTTCGTCCTCGTAAGTGTATTACAGGCTATTTATCGTGACATTGAGAACATCCCCTCATCTAAGCCCCCACACACTTCACTTCGGTGACAAAAGATCAGAAAATTACGTTCTTAATAACCTCCTTATTGGTAATCAACGGCCGTATCTGTTGTAATTTGTTGCGTATTATTTTTATTTGTAAGCGTAATATTTCTTCTTTATTTATTTACCTAGTAAATAATTAGGCGATGTTGGGATAATGTGCAATCATTAGCCGTACCGGTTGTAGAATCTACAAATACCTATTTAATTATACATACATAGTCACACCTAATTCCCGCATAGCCACATTTAGCCAGTAGTTTTGTTGGGACGTAATAGGTAGAAACAAACTCAGAAGGAAAAAGAAATGTAGTAGGTATACCTACAATCAACTTATCATCGTCGTTTTACCACATATTGTGTAAAACTCTGACTCAATACCTACGCACTCAACTACAATTGCAATTTATATAATAATATTTTCGATTGACTAGAAAATTTTATTGATAGACCCTGTTCTAGACATAATATAATTTAGATTATTTAGATTAGTGTTCTGACACAATCTTTTTATGTCATCGAATTTACATTTAATAAAAATTTCTTATTATTCTACAAAATAATATTAAGTTCAAAATATCAGTCAGACATAAATCACGCCTATATCCCCAAAGGGGTAGGCAGAGGTAAATTACACACCCACACTGCCAGTAATTTTGTTGGTTTTACGTAAGGCTGAAGCCTCACGGGTGTTTTCGGTCCGTACGCAATATTTCGCGATGAAGAGTGACAAACGGAGTCTCGTTTTACATCTAAAATTTAACGCTTGTCATCTAACATCTGTCATCGGGAAGAGGTGGTGCGGGAAGAGAAACGTTTACACGCGGTGCAGCGCTATATACGCCGGCGCCGCCACCGCCGAATCTTGCGGTTTGACACTGTGAATGTATGTACAACCGCGACGTAACGGACTAAAAATGCGTCAGTGAGGCCGGGCCCTAATAGGAGACAAGCCTATTGCCGGGCACTACCTAAAATCCATAACTAACCTGTAAATCAAACTAAAATTTCTACAGGCAGAAAAGATGTTACATAATCTCTGCAGTCCGAGAGAATAAATGTAGTGTAGATTTGTTAACCTCTATTTATAGTTAGAAAGACGTTAAATACCTGAATATAACTATAGCTGAGTAAGTATCAAAGATATGTATGGCCTTTTAGCCAACGAACGTTTGAAGAGCACTCAAAGCGATAGCTGTCCGATTTGGGAAATCACGTTACTGGGCCCTTCCAACCGCACTCATGTAAAGTCAATATTATGGACCTATTTTAGGTATTATGTACTACAAATAGTTTTGACGGTTCCGTACCCAAAGGGTAAAACGAGAACCCTCAAATACCGAGACTTCGCTGTCCGTCCGTCCGTCTGTCTCCAGGCTATCTCATGAACTGTGATAGTTACAAAGTTGAAATTCTCACAGCTGATGTATTTCTGCTACCGCTATGGCAATAAGTACTAAATAAAACCAACGGCCAAGTGCGAGTCAGACCCGCGCTCTAAGGGTTCCGTGCCAAAATGGCAAAAAAATTACGTTTGTTGTATTTTAACCCCCTTAAATATTTATTATATTCTGTTTTTTAGTAACTGTTATTGTAGAAGCAACAAAAATACATTATCACGGTTCATGAGATACAGCCCAAGACAGACGGACTGACGGACAGCGAAATCTCACAGTAGTGAGATTAAGAGATTAATGAGATTAAGTATAATAGGGTTCCCGTTTTACCTTTTGGGTACGGAACCCTAAAAACATAATAAAAGTAATAATTACGGGTTCTCATACAAAAAACATAATTGGTTTTGGTTGACCTTTCGTGCGCGTGTCCGACTCGCACTTGGCCGGTTTTCTAAATATCACTTAATTGTAAGTTATGTAGCAAAGAATGTAGTGTTTAGTTATCCTATTATAACCAACATTTTATCTCAGTCTAGGTGGTTCCAACCCCAACGACGCGGGAGTTTCATTCCGACCAAACCCCCGAAGACGCCACACAGCTGGCTAAAGTCCGCCGGGCGCCACTGAAAATACCTTCTGGGGTCACCGGAGACGCCCGCAGTAATGGACATGGGAGCGGACGCGGTCGCGGAGTTAAAAAAAGAAAAGACTAGATGATTACATCTCAGACTAAAAGAATAACATAGACGGAACGAATAGAACTAGCGAGTGAAGCCGCCAAAAGGGATAGTATATAGCAATGGGATACCATTTCGCTCGCCACTCCTTTGTGAGCAGCGAGTGTGTACGCACGTGCGATCACGGTTGAACAAAATATTATAAATATGCCGTATTGTGTGGTGAAAAGGTGTAAAAACACTTCAATTATCCATAGAAAGAATGCTGGATTATCGTTTCATAAGTAATTAACTATTTCTTATTAAATATTGGATAGAAACAGGCGTTACTTGGCGAAAATCCATGACAAAGCAATGGTAAGTAAAATGTTTTAAGAAAAAACTTTTTAAAATTTATAATAGCATTAATTTTTCGCAGAATTAAAAAGACAACAAAATGTCGCCAATTGTTTCGCCTCTAAACGAGGCATTATCAAGACTGTCTCAGAGAGAACAGCCTACTTGCTGTTCTGTGGAGCTTGATCAACTTTATGTATAGTTTAGCCTGGATAGTGATGCTCACTGATCTCAAATATTGGATAGAAACAGGCGTTACTTGGCGAAAATCCATGACAAAGCAATGGTAAGTAAAAAGTTTTAAGAAAAAACTTTTTAAAATTTATAATAGCATTAATTTTTCGCAGAATTAAAAAGACAACAAAACGTCGACAATTGTTTCGCCTCTAAACGACTATCAAGACTGTCTCAGAGAGAACAGCTGTTCTCTCTGAGACAGTCTTGATAATGCCTCGTTTCGCCTCTAAACGACTATCAAGACTGTCTCAGAGAGAACAGCTGTTCTCTCTGAGACAGTCTTGATAATGCCTCGTTTAGAGGCGAAACAATTGTCGACGTTTTGTTGTCTTTTTAATTCTGCGAAAAATTAATGCTATTATATAATTTTAAAAAGTTTTTTCTTAAAACATTTTACTTACCATTGTTTTGCTATTATAAATTTTAAAAAGTTTTTTCTCAAAACATTTTACTTACCATTGCTTTATTTCTTATTAGATTTCATAACATTTTTCTAAATATTTTAGTTGCACAAACTAGGAACACAAAACCTCCGCCATATCATACAGAGTTGCCATAATTTTTTCATCATTTCCACAAAATATTTAGCAGTATTTATGGGATTTTATAAAGTACTGAGTAAAAAAAATCAGTGTCATCAATGTTGACAACCTCGATGTTTCTAATCATCATCATCATCATTCGTGCGTTAGTCCCGAACTCCCGATCACATCTGTGTCCGGGATCTACTTAATACGTGGCTTGGTTATTTCGGCAATCTTGGAATTGACCGCTGTCTGACCTCCCAGCCATCCAATATATTTATGTTACTGTGTCAGTAGTTTAATTTCAGTCTAACACTACAAAGGCCTCAGTCTTAACCTAACGACTATTGATATCTACTTCATGTATAGTCAACGACAAAAGTAGCTTAACCAATAATTCTTATCTGTTGATGACTAATAGCTGTTAAACCGATCACAAAATCATAAACAAAACACGAAATATATTAACTTTGTCCTTGGGATTCTAAAATTACTTGTACATTGCTGTGGCACATGCATTGGGATGTAAAAAAGAAAAATAAATATTTTTGTGCTAATCAACTTTTGTTGTTGACTGTACTTTGTACTTACACTGGAATGAAGCTTTGTTCATTCATCTTAAAAAGGATTATTTTAATTATGAGAATTTTTTTGAAAGCTAGTAATTAAAGTGTGTTTACTCAGTGTTTATCACGTTTTTATTTATTTTAACACTTCCCCATTTTAGGCACTTATCATAATAATCATTTGTGTAAATGACAAAATAATTGCAGATAACATTTACTATAACAAATATTAATTTTCCATATGTCCACTATATAGAGATTTTTAGGAGATTTTTTCATTTGCTGGCAACATTACGCACACGCCGTTAGTGGTATCGGTACACGGAAATCGGAGTCACACGCACACATTGAAAGTGTCATTTGGCTTCACGTGTTTATTCTACATGTTCCGTCTATGTTATTCTTTTAGTCTGAGGATTACATCCGCTCGCGGGACATAGTTTTCTCATTTCCAGTTCCCACGGGAACATGATACCAAAACAAAAAATTGCTTACCAATGATATTACATATAAATAAAGAGGCAGATATGTTACTAGAGTGCGCCTGGTGAAGACGCGAAAACGTCGTATCGGTTTCCAGTACGTGTCTTTCAAACGCCATGTTGTCAATTATAGCTATCTTTTTTACTCACGTGCTTATCCCATCTTTCGCACTACTTTAACACTAATTGTCAACTGTTGTGTACTTTAAAGGTATGTAGGTATAGACTGCTGGATCAGATTTGAGGAGTCAGTTACTATGAACGTAACACTTATTATGTCACTCGGGGATAATGTAGCCATATATTGGTGGAAGAATTTTCTAAACCAGTTCCGTAGCTATGAAGCCTATTCCATTGAATAGGCAAACAAACGATGAAACCTTTCCTCTTTATAATGTTAAGTACATGCCTACCACAGAGCAACGCGGTCGTCGTATACTACATGCCTACAGATACGATAAAATCAGACATTATTCTTCCTCGTTCATTACTGGCATGTTCATGACTTTCCGATGAGGTTTTATAAAATCAAATATATATTATAATACGAGGGTGAATTGAAAAGTGGTCCGCCTAACACCGATCCATTTAGTTCTAAAAATCAATTCTACACATTATTTAGTTCAGTTCAGACCTGTTAATTGTGTGAAGTTTGAAACGTGTGCGATAATTAGTTTTAATTTTATAAATTTATTAACAAAGCAATCTGACATCATTTCCGCAAATGGAGCAAATCGAGCAGCGTGCCCTCATTAAGTACCTCCCATAAGAAGGCGCTGTCATCAAAAGCCATCCATGATGATATGGTCAGTACATTAGGGGATTGCGCTCTTTAATATTCATCCGTTAAAAAATGGATAGCAGAATTCAAGCGTGGTAGAGAGAGTGTGAAAGACGTACCCCGCTCTGGAAGGCCTTCGACGTCCACAAAAAATACTCGACTTAATTATGGGAAACTGCAGATTGAAAATTAGAGAGATAGCCGAGATTATAGGCATCTCTTATGAACGTACTCAAAACATAATAGTCAATGTGTTGGGTATCCACAAGGTGTCTGCGAGGTAGGTTCCGCGACTGCTTTCAGTTGAGCAAAAAATTATGCGATTGACTATTGCACGCGACTGTTTGGAGTTATTTGAAGCTGATGAATGTGATTTTTTGAATCGTTTTGTTACTACGAACGAAACATGGGTTCATTACTGTACACCGGAAACAAAACAACAATCAAAACAGTGGAAAAGACCTGGTTCACCACCCCCCAAAAAGGCTAAGTCGATTTTGTCGGCAAGTAAGGTGATGGCTTCAGTATTCTGGGACTCGAAGGGTGTGATTATGGTTGATTATCTTGAAAGGGGTCAGACTATAAACTCTGATTATTACTGCACCTTACTACGTCGTTTACGAGAGGAAATAAAAGAAAAACGTCCAGGATGATCAGAAGAAAAGTCCTGTTTCATCAAGAAAACACTCGTGTTCACACGTCTGTCCGTTCAATGGCAGAAATTCACAACTGTGGCTTTGAACTGTTACCACATCCACCTTATTCACCTGATCTCACACATCATCTTTTTTGTTTTTTTTTTTCCTCCGCCCATGCCCGCGGCCGATCTAACATCCGATGCCGGACGTCTCTGATTAACACAACGTCATCGAGCCTAAACTAAGCTATAAGTTGTGTTATGGGATCTAGAAAACTGATAAATATACTTAAATATTTCTAAATATGTACATAATTATACATTGAAACTCCCAAACTCCGAAACAATCATTTATGGATCACACAAATATTTTATTCGACTCGGGAATCGAACCCGAGACTCCGGAGTCGAAAGCCAATGCACTACCAACCACACCCTACCGAAGCAGTAAAATTTTAGACATACGTAATTAAAATTTAATTATCTTCTTTTTCCACCTGAATCTTAAGAATATCTCATCTCATTAAAACTAAATTATTTATATTTTTGTAACCCTATTTAGACGTTCCAAAAGTTTATCTTCACTTGACAATGGACTTGACTGATAGTCAAGAGATCATTAAAAGTTAGTGCAGAGAGACTGGAATATTGTAAGTACCTAACTATAACTTTGTAACACAACGATTCTGAGTTTTGAACCATAGTTTTTTTAATATTTGAGTACTGGCTGAGGTAAGATTTATATTAATATATTTGAGTAAGGATTTCAATGAAATTTCTCACTAAGATAGTTTAAGATTATTATGAAAATAACTATAATAATAATAAATAAATTATAATAAATTTATTTATTCATCAAAAAGTCTGTACAATTTACTAGTTTTACAATTATGGTCCAATATAAGTAGTATACGTATATTAATTTCGCGAGGGGCTCGTGGTCTAGAGGAACAGACAATGTTGACACATTGTAAAGGTTAAGCAACATCTAGTCAGGCCAGTCTTAGGATGGGTGACCATTCCTTAAGACATTGAGACCCCTGCGTGCCTCGGAGAGCACGTTAAGCCGTCGGTCCCGGTTGTCATACAAACATCTGTAGCAGTCTAACGATGGTAGTTGGAGCCCTAAATCAAAAATTCGACTGGTCTAACTACAGAACTTCGATATTATCCATGGATGATATCGAAGTTCTGGGTTGTGGAGGTCAGATGGCAGTCGCTTCACGTAAAATATCGAAGTTTAGCTGAATCGCAGTTAGACTGGAAAGCCGACCCCAACTGAGTTGGGAAAAGACTCAGTGTTTGATGATACGTTAATTTCTACATTAAAGTAGCTTATGGTGCAATATAAATACTGTTTATAGGAACAAACAAAATTTAAAATTATAAGTTACATTTTCAATTTATTACGACTTATCTAGGTTGTTGTACACTCTCCGTCGTATTGTCGGGGCCTATCTCTCGGAGAGGGCCATAGCTTTCCCCAGCTGGCTCGGGCCAGCTCGGCGACAAATGTCGTGCGGTGTTCCACAGGAGTCGGTCCTGGGGCCACTTCTGTGGAACATCGGCTACGACTGGGTGCTGCGAAGTGCGTTGCCTAGGGGCTTCGGCGTATCGTGCTACGCCGACGATACCCTCGTCACGGCGCGGGGTGCAACGTACCAGGAGGCAGCACTCAAGGTCACGACGGATGTTGCTCAAGTCGTTGGTCGGATACGGCGGCTGTGACTGGAGGTGGCCTTGCACAAGTCCGAGGTTCTGGGTTTTCACAGACCTCGGAACGGTCCACCTCGGACCTCGGAAGGTTCCAGCATAAGTGTGGAAGGCGTTAGCATCGGCATCAAGCCCTCGATGAAGTACCTAGGGATCGTACTTGATAGCCGATGGAACTTCGGACCACATTTCCGAAGTTTGGTCCCTAAGGTGACGCAGGCATCGGTCGCGCTTTCGCGACTGATGCCCAACCTAAAGGGACTCAACGCTTCCTGCAGGAGACTGTACCTGGGGATCGTGCGGAGTATGGCCCTATACGGGGCTACCGTATGGGCGGATAGGTTGGCGGTCGAGGTGAACGTGACTTTGTTAAACAGACCACTTCGAACCTTGGCCGTCAAAACCATACGGGGTACCGCACGATCTCCGGAGAGGCTGCATGTCTCCTAGCCCCCTCCATGGGACCTAGCGAAAGCCCTTGCGTCATTGTTCCAATGGCGCAAGGAGGCGCTGGCACAGGCCCGCGTCTCGAGAAATCGAGGACCAGCGGTCCCAACTCCGCCAGGATCTTATGGAGTCATGGAGGCTGCGACTTGAGCAACCCAAGGGGGGTACCACCACCACCGTCATCGCGGCGGTGAGACAGATCATGGACGTATCGTGCGACGCAGATCGTTACCGGGCATGGATGCTTCGGTAGCTATCTGTTTCGCATCCATCGTGAGGTCACACCCCGGTGTCAACACTGTGAGGTTTCCGACGACGACACCGCACTCCACACGTTGGTGGAATGCTCAGTGTGGGCTAGTCAGCGCCGGGACCTCGTAGTGGGTCTGGGCGTGGATACCCTCTCGCTAGAGACCATGCTTCAAGCCATGGTCTCCAGCGGCAGTAGGTGGAACGCGGCCGTTGTGCTCGCGTAGGAGGCGGCCGAGAGGGAGAGGGAACGTACCCTCCCCGCCGAGTTCCGTAGTCAGCGGCGAGGGCGCAGCAGACTCATCTACGCCTAAGACCATCGACCTCCATGATCAGGGCCACCCGCAGTCCTTACAGAAGCAGGCTAGAAGGGTTGCGTGCTGCGGCCTTTGCCCCATAGCACGCAACCAGGTTCACTCACCGAAGTGGGATAAAACCCTACCCCAAAGACGCGGGATCCGCTCCCGACCTAACCCCCGCAGAGACCACAGAGGTGGTCAAAGTTCGCCGGGCGCCACTGGAAATACGTTCTGCCTGTGTAACCAGAGACGCCCGGCAACGGACGTTAGAGCGGTCACGGCCTTAGACCGCGGAACTAAAAAATAAAAAGGTTGTTGTACACTTATGTTTCAGGTTATTTTTTTTTTATTTATTTATTTCAGGCAACAAATAGAAAAGTTACAGTTGGTTTAAACTTATTCTACGGCCCATAGATAAATACCTTAAAACTAAGAATACATTAGATATTACAAAATGTATATTAGTGATAGAATCTTAAGACAATTGTTAGTACACACTTCACTATCGCACTTCGGTCTTTTTGCGTACCGGTGGTAGCGATCCGCGGAAGCGACGGAACACCACGCCCTGTGGCCAGAAGGTTACCTCCATGACGAGGCTCAGTCTAGTGTTGGGCACTCGCACCACGAACGACAGGAAACTGACGTTACGGCTCGCCTCCAACAGCTGCACTCTCGGTGTGAAGTTGGCCTTCTTGCGCACGTACTGTCCGATGTCATCCGCCTTAGTGGTGTAGTGTAGGCGGGAGACATACACGGGTGTACTCGGTATTGCGGCATGCGGCGCTGGGCTGGACTGCGCTGCATCTGTGCCGCAACGGTTCACTTTGATTCGTGATCGGCGCTTCCTTTGCACTGTCACGAAACCATCAGTAGCCACATCCGGTACCTTCTGTGGTAGTGGCTTCGGTGGAGCGGTCGTTGCGCTGATGGTGACGAAACTTTGTCGTTTCATGGGGGCTGTTAGGTACGGGCAGCGGAGCGGGGCGCGGGGTTCGCACGGCCTTACAGGTAGGGGCCGCGGGGGTGGGTGCAGTGCGGGGCATTGCGCGCTCAGCACTTGATGACGGCGACGGCGACAAAACTGCTGACGCGAAACTCGCATTGAGGTCAGCTTCACGACGCATGTTTATGTTGGCGTTAGGTGGTGACCTAGATACCGCTGTAGTCTCGCGCAAAGTAATAAGTTCTTTACGCAAACTCACAACGATATCCTTTGTCGTTGCCAACCTCGTCTGGACGTCCGCCAAGCTCGCCTTTAAGGACACTATGTCCTTTAAAAAGCAGGTAACGTCGACGTGGTCGAATGTGACCGGAGGAAGCTTCGATAAGTCCTGGGCCACAAACGTAGACACGTCGTCGGGATCGGTTGCCTTAAGCAGCGTGATGATGTCTTGTATGCTTTTCGTTGTCCCGTCACGCCTGCGGGACACCATCTGGTCGCTCTTATTGAGCACGCTGTACAGTAGCCGCTTAGAGGCAGCTATTTCTTCCTGGCTGAAACTCGGCGAACAGATCTGGATAGCCGGCAGCTCGTCCATCACACCCAGCTACTGTTGCAGGAACGCCAGTAACTCATTTGGGACGAGTTGCGAACTCATCGCGATACGTGCAACGGCTGACGCCGCGCTACACTATTACGAGTAGGTATTAGTCAGCACACGCGTCCGCATCAAAACGCGGCCCAAACAAGACTGTGAGTTGTGCCTAATCAAAGATATTTAGGGTACTGCAGGTAAGTATTTTCTACATAAACAAAAAGTATCGTTAATTACAGCTTATCGCTACCTACTTTAAGATTTCTAGCAGTTTCTCCGTGTCTGCGTAATTTAGCTGTTCTAAATATTATGTAATTAAAACCTTACAATTCCAGTAACTTAAACTAAACATGGTTAGCTTATTGTTTAGTTTATTATACAGAAAAGGACCTATAAAAAATATAAAATGTATTTACAAACGCCATGTGTACACTTGAAACGGGCTGAAAGTACTATTGGGAAACTTCATAATGTCTATAAAATTACACTTATTTTACTCGTATCTGTTGAAACGATCAGCTAGTGTTTATTGTGAAACTAAGTGAGGAAAACGTACGCCTCATCTAAATACCTAGTATGTTTTTAAGCAAGAAGTTACGCTACGATGTATAATAATTATGATAAAATAACGTTATAGATAAGAACTAGTATACAATAGTTTCAGAAACATTTTCCACCAACTACCTAATACTTCAGAGAATTTTACGTGTTCACTGCCTCGTATTCCCTAAAGTATTACTGGGTAGAAGTAGTAATAATATTAGCTGTACTGTACTTATGTATTATTATCCCTAGATTGTTTTAAAAATTGTGATATAAGGTAAAAAATCATTTCACCGCCCTAAGAAATGGTTTTACCAACTATTGCTGCGGAAGATTTCTTTTTATAAGAGAGTTTCAGAGTACACGTTATTGTATATTATACCTACCTATATTTTTGTATAATAACCTTTTATACTTGTCATATAATTCCGTCTAAAGACACAATAGAAAGCTGTTAAGGTACCTAAGTCTTTACTTCACTGGCCTTGTCTTGTTCTTCTTCTTGGTTCTACAATAATGTTTCAAGTCAACCCTTTATCAACGCCTCAGATAGCTTAACAAACAACGTAGACTATTGTACTGCTGCGACGTTGGTAATCTGCGGTTTTACATTTTGATGGACTGAGATCAATGCTATCGCATAATGTGGCGAAATTTGAGGTGGTCCTCCGTCTTGAGTAATGAAGACATGCTTCGAGAATGACATTGAAACTGACACGCAAGCGCTGACATGTTTAATGTTAGTAAATAATATCTGAGACGCCCGGCAACGGACGTTAGAGCGGCCGCGGCCTTAGGCCGCGTAATTAAAAATATATATATATATATATATATATATATATATATATATATATATATATATACCGCTAAGGATTTTTGCGCATACACACTACACGTATTTCAGACGTAAAAAACCTGACTTAGTTTTGAAATTATACTTATATCTACATATCAGACTATCTATATATCAGTATTTGTTAAAAAAATATAATATGTATAAACGAGGCACTGTAAATAGGTAACTACTCGTATATAATTCTATAATGTTCATTAAAGGTTAGTTAACGCAAGCAAGATGTCTTTGACGATCGGTAATCGGTTCGTTACATAATGATAGGCATGTCACGATCACAACATACAAAAGGCGTGGCTTCTTGCAATAAACTGGTAGATCACCACCAGACCTCAGCAAAGTGGACGTCTGCATACAATTAAGATAACACTCTTATAAGAGAAATAGTGTCATGTGTGTTAATGTAGGTTATCAAGTAACTTTGTTATACTTTACATTAATTTATGCTTTACATCATAATGTTGTGGTTAAAGTAAAAATACACAGTAAGTGTGGCGATTTATAGACGCAATTTCAAACAATCAAGGAGCAATTAACACAGCGATAAAAGGATGCGTTCTGTGATGAAAGTCAAAATGAACGAAATTGGAACCCTTTGAATACATGAGTTCCTTTTGAATAGTAAATTATGTTGCGCTCGTAGTTTTATACTTTCTCTAACTGGATTTAGTTATACAAGTTATACAAATTGCAAGGATAATTAAGACTGGAAATTAAGCTTTGAACAACTGTCTTAGCAGATAGGTACCTAATAGAATCATGTTGATATTCAAAAACATAATGAGTTCATGATCACGTCATCTGGTCCATGATACTGGTATTATATTATATCTGTATGCCAAATTACAGCCAAATCTTGTACCTGTATTTATTTAAGGTAGGATTTTGTTAACATTTTTTACCAAGCCATTCAGTGAGATATTGTTATATGTACAAATATTAATTTCCATACACCATGATTTAAGAACGGTAAGTAATGAAAGTTACTGTTGATCATGTTCAAGGAAATGATAAGAATAAATTACATCCTATCTGTAAGCAACAAACTTTGTAACACAGTATTTAACTAATACGAAGAGAAAATCGGTAAAGTTTAATTAAAATTTAACTCACAAATCTATAAGTTACGTTGTAGGCTGTTTGAGAGCACTAACTAAATATGGCTGTACACTATAACACATTAGTCCGCAGAGCGCTTAGCAAGGAATTCAATTCTACTAATGCTGCCTAATCCAGATCGGTGGCTCACAAATGCTTTTGGGTGCATTCCGGGCAACCATGAGCAATTTGTAATTGGTGAATGATGATAATCCTTGTGTGACAAAACAATGTATCTGAGCACGGCTGATTTGTATTGCCAATAGAACTTTGAATTGAAATCTATCTCTCGTTAAGTTTTGCTGTAATATTGGCTGATATTGTATGAAACGTAAAACTTTGCTAAGGACAATAGAAACGGTAGCAACTCGGCTCCGTGGCGCAGACGACTAGAACATAACTATGGGCGCCGCAATAGGATGCCCATTGACGTCCAAAGAAGTGTGTAGTTCTGAAAAGTTTTTCAAAGGAAACTTTTGTATACCCCAATGAAAGGAGCCCGGTGTAATTTTTTTTTGTTGTAAACTACAGCATCAATCGAGCAAAAATATATTGCAGACTGTGAATTTAATTTGGTACTAGATTCTAAAAGTTTTGACAACGTCTGGTTGGTAATAGTTACGTCATATTTTGTGTTTGCCAAGACACCAACACCAAAGTAGAAAAAATATTTCTACTTTAATAATCTTTATGCACATAGTGCTAATGTTTGGCTTTGAATAAATAAATAAATATGTTAGGACAATTCACAAAACGCCATCTAGTCTCAAACTAAGCAGAGTTTGTGATATGAGTAGTTGTGTGATAGACTGATATAAATACTTTTATACTTTTTTTGTAAATACAAACATATTATACATAGGAAACATCCAGACTTCGGTACAAACGTATCTGTCTTCACACAAAGTTTGTCTCGACCGGGAATCGAACCTAAGACTCCGGCGTCGAAAGCGAATGTACTACCGACCACGCTACTGAAGCAGTCTTTATTATTCCAGTTCATCTGCAAGTGGTGCACCTGCTGACAAACAAGGCTCCCTGCAAATACGCACATAAGGTTGTGTGAAATTAAAGATTAGAAATACATCCGTCCCTAATAACAACCACATAGTATTAAACCATCAGCAAAACTTGTAAAAGGAAGTATTGGAATAGATATCTCGAAGATATAACGTTATTGAGTTATAAAACTATAAGGATTCCCTTGTGAATTGCACTCGGAGTATCTTGCTATAACTTGTATACAATACTTAGATAACAGAGCAATAAACCGTGTTACTTATGTTGTATAGTATAGTTGTATGCTGTAGGTATTTAGTATTTTTAACGGTTCAGCATGTTTTCACTAAAACAGGGTTCCATGTACTGTATTTGAAGGAAAACTATAGCAGATTAGATAGCTCTGTTAGTTTAGGGGTTATGGCGGCTATTATAAGTGACTACGGAACTCTATTCTTTCGTCGCCCGACGCTCACTTTGCCGGTTTTTTAATCATAGCATAGTATAAAACAAAGTATGTCCGTCCCTATAATCGCCCGCCTAGATCTTTAAAACTACGCAAAGGTTTTTGATGCGGTTTTCACCGATGAATAGTGTGGTTCTCGAGGAAGGTTTATGTTTACAACTTGTCAAGCTTATAGCCCCAAACAGTAAGTGCTAATACCTTTTCAGTGGTGTTAACAGCCTAACAATTATTAATTAATTTAGTGCAATAGCGGTTATGGTCTCACTTGGCCATACTGGGCGTCCATTACGACAGAATACTGAGGTTAACTCTGTAATAGAGTACATTGTATGATAATGTAGTGCACATTATTTGTCATTAGATCCAAGCTTGGTACATCTAGTAATTAATTTACTCTATGAACGTGTACTAATTGTTCAAGATAATACTAATTGGAAGATGTATAAAATATTGAGTTGGTACCATTGCCTGTATATTGGCAACAGTAGTGACTTTAAAATTATGAGGGGCTCGTAGTCTAGTGGTAACTGACAATGATAACACATTCCAAAGGTTAAGCAACATCGACTCAGGCCGGTCTTAGGATGGGTGACCATTTCATAAGACATTGAGACCCGTGCCTCGGAGAGCACTTAAGCCGTCGGTCCCGGTTGTCATACAAACATCTATGGCAGTCGTTAGGGGTAGTTGGAGCCCTAAATCAAAAATCCGACCGGTCTAACTACAGAACTTCGATATCGCCCATGGGTTGTGAAGGTCAGATGGCAGTCGCTTCACGGAAAATATCGAAGTTCAGCCGAATCGCAGTTAGACTGGAAAGCCGACCCCAACTGAGTTGGGAAAAGGCTCGGTGAATGATGATGGTGACTTTAAAATTATAATTCTATGGGTGCGTTTTCTGTCAGTTTCGCTTCTGAATTCATCTGATGTCGAGTTATGTGCTTTTTGATTAGTTCCTGGGAACTAAGTTAGTATATCACTTACCTAAATTTTAATATTCAGTCATTAGATTGTTCTGCACTTGCTCGCACTTGGTAGTTTTAGGACTTTATTTTGTAATATGTAGTGAAACTTGAAAAGAATAATACGACTAATCCTGGTTGCTAATAGGTCCTAAGTGAAAGTTAGCTACAAAAGCAGAAGTTTATCTGAAGCCACGTACCTATCCATCCAACTAGGGAAAGATTCCCCAACTATAACCAACAAACTTTCTATAATCCCGGTTAGTCGATTGTACTCAAACTTACTTTCAAAGAAAAGTGCGTGTAGACGTTTTAGATTATGTTACTACTGACTTATGAAAGCTCACGTTTATTCATGTACTTATTATTCTCCAGACTCTACCTTTGTTCAATGAAAAGTTTAGTTAATAATAAGGTACCGACTTTTGACAACTAATTTTTATTAATTTAATCTTAATCTTTAGAATTAAATAAAACCTTACCCTTACCCCAAGAAGAAGAAGAAGCTTTTGATGAAAAGTCTGCCTCATTAATAGGAGGCACACTTTTAATCAAAAGCTACTTATCTTTCTCCACAAAATAAATTTACAATAACCAAACTCTAAAATTAGTCTAGAATTCACCCACAAAATTCTTGTTAAGTCTAATTTAGTGTACTAGGTGTTGTATAAGGCAAGCTGGTAATGAATATTTATAGGTTTAATACCTTTCAGCTGAGTTGGTGAGCTAGTACACAATCGGTGCATGCAGGGAATTGCACGATAAGTGCCCGCTTTTATTGCTACAATGTGCAATGAAAGAAAATATCGTATGCACTAATAAATTCCAACATTTTTGAAAATTGCATGTTATATTATTTCATTGTAGGACTCAATCTTTATAATCATCATTTAAGCCAATTGACGCCCACTGCTGGGCCAAGGGCTCCCCCATCGAACGCCACAACATTAATTGGTTTTGAGCTTCTTCGTCTCAGTTCCATAAGTTGTAGCCGTCCTTTGGTCGGACAGTACAATTGTATTTTCTATTGTATGATGAGTAAACACCAGAATAGGGCTTGCATCCAAAATACGGAATCCGAGAGTGTGATTTGTGATGGTACTTGGAGAAAAATTATATATAACACCGTTATATCTTCTTGTGCATTTAGCCAGTATTGCACAATTCGGGACCGATGCACTGAAGAGTTATCCTGAACCAGGTAAATTTGTCCTTCTGGATATGCGACCCGCACTGAGGGCCCATTGAAGACATTCATCCCCAGTAACCTAAAATAATAAACCTTTTCAAATCTGTTGCAATATGTAAATCAATGTCAGCAGCAATAATAATTAGAAATATATAATATATATATATATATATATATATATATATATATATATATATATATTTATAAATATATATATTGATATATGTATGTATTAGTTTTATATTATTATTAATTTATTTTATGTTAAAGAATATAATCATTTACTTACCTAATGTTAACCGCCCGCTTGTTCTCAAGTCTAATACGTTTTTAGGGTTGAACCGTTGGCCACAATATCACGGTGCCGCTCTGATTCATGAGTGTAAGCAACTGGGCGAGGTCCTTGGCGTTCACATTTTATATCACCCGTCGCTTGATACCTTCGAATCCATCTACGCACTGTATTTCTCTGTAATGAAAATGATAATAAATAAAAGAAATTCCAAAAACTAACTTGTAAATGAAAATGCAACATGATTAAGCAATAAATAGGTATATAATATATTTTTATCGTAACTCTTACCGTTATGCCCATATCTCGTGCTATTTTCTTTATGCTTTGTTCTTGCTCCCAGAGAACAATAATTTTAGCTTTCAAAAATGTTGTTAATCGAACCATACTTTCAATTTACTAAAAAAACTGATCAAAAACTTAATAAATTGAATAATATTACGAGGAGGATTAACACCAATGCAAATTACCACGAATTATATAGTTACCTTCAATCACAGTTTAGTAAATAAGGCAAAGAAGTATTCTAATTGCAATCTTAAGCGCGCTGTCACAGATATTATAATACTATAGCCGTAGCTCATACAGCAGATAAGTTTTTGAAGTAAAACATGACGGTAGTGCAACAAGCTGTATCAAGCGTAATCTATTGAACTAAACGAGAAATCTATACTAATTTCAACCTTATCTTTTAGTCTATTGAGCAGTTATTATTATCACATATGGTGGAAGTTGAAATTTAAACCTTAATGTCTAGAAAATTACACCGTAATCAACTTTGTTCGATAAAAGGAGTAATGCTATTCATATTTTCGCCATTATTATCAAGTGACACGATAACCTAGAGGTATAATGCACGGCCTAGGTGATCGGCTGGCGCTGGAGATGCGAGTTCGTATCCTCAAACAGCACATAAATTAATGTGGTATTTTTTTGTGAGTAAATTGTATCTTGGTATACAATTGAGCCGAAAGACGAAAAATATCAGAAAATTACAAATTAATATGAACATGCAGAAAAAAGGCGAACGATCGCATCACGTGACGTCATTCGTGAGTCATGTGACGCGGCGATATTCAGTATATTAAGTAAACATTTTATACTTCACTTAGGGTATTGTATTTTGTCAATAAATTTAGGTCAGGTAAAATTTAAAAATAAGTAACTCCAATTTAACTCAGATAGAAAAACTGTATACTCAACCAGAAATGGAAAGAGGAAAGAAAAAAACCTAGAAATGTAATTCGAGAAATAAATTAATATTGTTTATGCAATAAGCCTATCTTTTCTTACCTCATACCTACTATAAAATTTGATTCCTTAAATATTAATTAACAAAAAGTGCTTAAGAAAATAAAAAAAGAATTATATAAATAAAAAAAGAACTTGTGTCCGAGGATTTGAACCTCGGTTGCCGTGTCCACAAAGCAGCGGTCATAACCACTAGACCAACATGCAATATACACAATGATTCAAAAATCTTTAATGCTTTTCATGTCATTATCAAGGGGGGTTCTTTTTCTCTGAAGCTGACTGTACTAGAATATTCCCGATGATACAAAACTGGTTTAGGTAGGTATGGCTTAGACAATAGGAACAAGTTTCAATACCTATACTTATGTTGTACCTACGAGTTGTTTACTTGTTGAAGTGCGTGTGCACATCTAGCTATTGGTGGAATATTATGGTAGGTACTCGAAAGTTCTGGGCGCGCCTTCTTGTAGTATCTAGACGTATGACGTCAGAGATAAGGTATTCGCCACACTACTCCCCCGGTGAGACCGTAACTACGGGCGATAGTAATCTGGAAATCACACTCTGCGTCCACTTCTTGTTTTCTTTGTGAGGTCATCTGCTGGCTGGTAGTTCTGGACCTGTAGCTGGTCGTGTGTCTCGTCAGGGAGTTCTCTGGCCAAGAAAGCTGGCTTTAAACGGTCTATAGTGACCTTTTGTGTCTTGCCTTCCACGTCAATATCGTATGTCTTCTCGTCGCGCCGAACTACTCTGTATGGTCCAGAGTATGGGGCCTCGAGTGGTTTTTTTAATGAACCTTGGCGTAAGAAGACATGAGTGGCTGTAGGCAAGTTCTTGGGGACGTAGAAGGTTCTACTTGAGCTGGTGTGCCATGAAGTTGGCTGTGGAGTCAGCTTTGCCATATGTAGGCGAAATCTGCCGACTAGCTCTGTCATGTCCACTGGATCTTGAGGGATAGTGGTAAGGAACTGTCCAGGCAAGCGTAGTGTCTCACCGTAGACAAGTTCTGCTGCTGAAGTCTGCAAGTCTTCTTTACATGAGCTTCGTATGCCTAGGAGAACCCATGGAAGTGCTTCAGTTCAGCTTCCTGTAGCGTGACATGATATGGCCGATTTGAGCATCCGATGCATTCGTTCCACGATTCCATTGGCTGCTGGATGATAATTCGTTGTGAGATGATGGGTAGCACCTAGAAGCGACACCAGGTCTCTGCAGACTTTTGACACGGACTGCCGTCCGCGGTCTGTGGTGATGTGCTCAGGGCATCCATAGCGTGCTATCCATCTTGATATTAAAGCATTCACAACGGTCTCAGCTGTGTTGCGCGGTCGACTATAGTGAGGCAGTATCTGTAGTTGGACGACAAGGGTAGCGGGCCTATGAGATCAAGGTGTATATGTCGGAAGCGACCTGATGGAGTGTCGAAGGCACGTAGTGGGGCTGATGTATGGCGAACTACTTTGCTTCGCTGGCACGTCTCACACTGCTTGGCCCATAGTCTGCAATCGCGTTTTATACCTGGCCAAACAAATCTTTGCGTCACTAGTTGTACACTAGCTTTCGCACCGGGATGGCCCAGGTTGTGCAGAGACAGGAACACTTGCTTCCGAAACGATTTCGTGACGAATGGCCTTGTTGTTGAAGATACGTCACAATAGACTTCGGTGTTGCAGCCTGGCAGTTTGACTTTCTTCAGGTGCAGGGACGAACCGTTTTCAAGATAGTAACGTATCTCGGAGTCTGTTAGCTGTTCTTTAGCTAAGGCATTGTAGTCTAAAGGCTGTGTCAGCTCTTCGATTCGGGATAAGGTATCGGCGACTACATTTTTCTGGTTCACTATCCATTTGCATAAAAAAAATAACCATAAAATAGTTTGGCATATGGTAATGTAGACTAATGATATTTATGCATAATGTTTTTATCCATAACAAATTTAGCATATTTGTCTAAATCATAAATAAAATTAGCATAATCATATAGCATAGCATAGCATAGCATAGCTATGCTTATAAATTTTATGCTTAACATAAAATTTATAAGCATAGCTTTATAAAGGCATAACCGTATCAAACTATAATGAATATAGTCATAATCATCTTATGCAGAATAAGTAACTATGTAAAATAATTAAAAGGCGGCTTAGGGGTGGCCCAAGGGCCACCCCCGCCGCACCTAAACCTACTTTGACACTATATAATCTAGAAAATATTGGTTAAAGTAACTTTTTTATTTTTATTAATTTATACCTATTCAATTTTAGTAATATTTACTATTAGGCGACTGTACACTATGCCTAAAAACATTGTGCAAATTATAACTATGCATAAATATATTAGACCTAAATATAATTATGCCACGGTACAAATGCTGCTAAAAATCAATTATGACCAAGTATAATTATGCCAAAAAAAGTATGCCAAATTCATTGTGCCAAACCATTTTAGGATTACATATATTATGTTAACGAAAGGTATCCCCATTTTTCTCTCCCTTGATATACCTGATGTCAGTTGTAAATTGACTGATAAAATCAAGGTATCGAAACTGCCTTGGAGAACATTTGTCTCGGTTTGTTTTGAAGGCAAACGTTAATGGCTTGTGATCTGTGGCAACGGAGAAAACTCGTGCTTCAATCATGAACTTGAAATAGCGTATAGCCTCGTAGATAGCTAAGAGTTCTCGATCGTACGGACTATATTTCTTCTGGGATGGACTGAGTTTTCTTGAGAAGAACGCGAGAGGTTGCCAATCTTGACCTTTACGTTATTGTAAGACTGCGCCCATTGCTGTATCAGATGCGTACGTCTGGATTTGGAGCTCAGCTTTTGGATCAGGATGTGCCAAAAGTGCGACTTCAGACAGGCTTTACTTGCACTTCTGGAATGTTTCCAAAAGGTTTGGTGTTAGGGTAACTGGGTGAGATCCTTTGATCTTTGATCCAGTTAGTAACCCATTGAGTGGAGCTTGAAGGGCTGCAGCTGCTTGGATGGATCGTCAATAAAAATTAAGCATACCCAGGAAACCTCGTAGCTCTTTAACCGTTTTAGGTATTGGGAAGTTCAATATGGCTTTGACTTTGTTGTCTAGCGGTTGTATGCCTGCTGCGGAGACTCTGTATCCCAGGAATTCAACTTCTGGTCTCCCAAGGACGCACTTGCTAGTGTTAATGAGTACACCGTAGTCGCTTAACCTCTAGAACAGTTGTCTTAGGTGTTCTTGATGTTGAGTTTCGCTGTTACTGCTGACCAAAATGTCATCTAGGTATGCGAAACAGAAGTCCAGGCCTCTGAGTACCTCGTCCGTGAAGCGCTGGAACGTCTGGGCGGCGTTGCGAAATCCGAATCCCATAAATGGGAACTCGTAAAATCCCATGGGACTCGTTATTGCAGTCTTCGGTATGTCTTCTTCAAAGACTGGGATTTGGTTGTACGCTTTTACGAGGTCGATGGTCGAGTAAATAGTCGAGTAATAGCCAGTGAGTTGGTTTGTAAAATCTTGCAGGTGCTTGATTGGATACTGATCTGGAATTGTGCGTGAGTTCAGTAGTCTGTAGTCTCCACATGGTCGCCATCCATCATTCTTCTTGCGTACCAAATGGAGTGGTGAAGACCATGGACGTGCGGTACCGTTTTGTAACATGTCCTCAAACTCAGCTTTCGCAATCTTTAGGCGTTCTGGACCCAAGCGACGTGGGTGGCTGGCTACTGGTGGGCCAGGAGTGGTGCGTATATGGTGCACCGTTGAGTGCTTCACGACCTTGGGTTTACCAGCAGGGCGCGTGACGTCCGGGTACTGTCTCAACAAACGATGGTACACGGTGTTATCAGTGAAAGTGTGGACGGATGAAATACCCTCAGTTGGAGGTTGATGTGGAGCGGCAACTGTTAGTGTTGTAATTCCATCAATCAGGCGTTGGTTGCGGTAGTCGACTAATAAACTGTAGTAGCCTAAAAAGTCGACACCGATGATTGGCTTTGTGACCTCAGCCACAATAAAACGCCATGTGAACGCGCGGCGAAGGCCTAAATCTAATGTAAGTGGCAAGTCACCGTAGGTGGCAATGATTGTTCCATTGGCAGCGAACAACTCATACCGGGTTTTCATACGTGACTCCCGAACAGCGGATCGTGGGAAGACGCACAGGTCTGAACCCGTGTCAATGAGGTATTGAATCTTCGTCTTGCGATCCGTTATGAAGAGAAGAGAAGCTGTAGTATCTTCTTTTCTTGCGAGGCTGACAGTCTTCGTATGAGCTCGTTCTTCAACGTATCGTATTTGTTTGAAGCCGGTGGAGAAACGATCAAATCGCGTACTTCCGATGAATGCTGCGGTTCGAGTTGAGCCAGGACGTAGTTGAATTTCGTTTCGTCGGCGATTATGCGGGACAGCACGAATTGTCCCTCCATTTGCGCGAACCATAGCTCTGGGTCATTGGGGTTGAACTTCGGGATCTTGACTCCTACTCGGTAAGCTTCTCCCAACACCACATCCGTAATCGTAGCTGCGGCTGTACCAGGCTGTCCGGATGGATCCGTCATTCTGCGGCTGGGAACAACGCTCGATGATGATGATTACGTGGTTTGTTACTGTAGTACAACCGGGAACGGCGCTCAGATGATGATGATGATGCGGCTTGTAACTGTGGTTCAACCGGGAACAGTCCTCCGATGATTATTATTATTGTATTCAAGCACTGGTTGCTTGATATCGAGGGTCACCAGTAAAGTCGAGGGTCACCAGTGACGTCGGGAACTTCAGCAAGTTATTTGATATCTTTGAACGTCGGGGGTCACCAGTATAGTGGTTGTTGGGAGGTATATTGGGGACGTTTATAGTAACACAGTATGTGGATGAATGAATATTTATTGTTGACATGCATTCGCTTTTATAATAATGTACACAAGTACCTATAGTACTAGAATATTCCCGATGATACAAAACTGGTTTAGGTAGGTGTGGCTTAGACAATAGGAACAAGTTTAAATACCTATACTTATGTTGTACCTACGAGTTGTTTACTTGTTGAAGTGCGTGTGGACATCTAGCTATTGGCCGATTATGGTAGGTACTCGAAAGTTCTGGGCGCGCCTTCTTGTAGTATCTAGACGTATGACGACAGAGATAAGGTATTCGCCACAATATGAACCAATGCATATTTATTATCTACGCCGTATTTTGTGTTAATGTTATGTTATATTATGTTACAGTAAAATATTGATTTTGAAATGCGAAAGTTTTAAAGATAATATTTTTATTACATATTTTGTAGCAGTCCTCCGAATTCATATAACGGAATATTACATGTTTAGTAATCGACACATTATGTTATACTCTTTTGCCCCAGACTATCTACTTTAGGGACTTTAGGGTTCGCGTGTTACGAGCACTACTTACTTGTACCCAAATCACTCGGGGAGGGAACATCAGTAAGAGCTCATAAAACTTTATGATACACTCCAGCCTTGCCGCCAAAACATATAAGTACTACATACATACCTTAATAACTTCATCTATTGTAGTTGCCAGATTTTTTTTGTCAATTGCTTGTAGTCAATGGAACCATTTCCAGGTTAAAAAGTTAATCCAAAAAATAACAGTGGAATGGTTTAAATGATAAAATTTGTTCACATTATTTTCAAAAAAAATCACATGAAGCACTTTATTCATATTATTATACTCGAAATATAAATTTACACTGCATTGGAAACTCCTGCGGTTTTGGACACAAGTATGATGTGCTTATACTCGTAAACAGTAATTGTTCTAACGTCCTGTGGCTTAAAGTCACCACGACCGACTTTTTTTTTTTTTAATCCTGCGAGATCGCGGCCGCTCCCATGTCCATTGCTGCGGGCGTCTCCGGTGAACGTAGAAGGTATTTCCAGTGGCACCCAGTGGACTTTGCCCAGCTGAGTGGCGAATGAAAATCCCGCGTCGTTGGGGTTGGGTTTTATCCCGCGTCGGTGAGTGAATCTTATTGCTTGCTGTGGGGCAAAGGTCCCGCAGCACCGCAGCACGTAACCCTTCTAACCTGCTTCTGTAAGAATGCCGGGTGGCTATCCCGCTGTCCTCAGGCCCTGATCATGGAGGTCGATGGTCCTGGGCGTAAATGAGTCTGCGGTGCCCTGGCCGTTGACTGGGAAACTCAGCGGGGAGGGTACGCTCCCTCTCCCTCTCGGCCGCCTCCTTCGCGAGCAGAAGGACACGGCCGCGTTCCACCTACTCGCGCTGGAGACCATGGCTTGGAGCATGGTTTCCAGCGAGAGGATATCCACCCAGATCCATTACAAGGTCCCGGTGCTGACTCGCCCACGCCGAGCACTCCACCAACGTGTGGAGTGCGGTGTGGTCGTCGGAAACCTCGCAGTGTTGACACCGGGGTGTAACCTCAAGATAGATGCAAAGCAGATAGCTACCGAAGCATCCATGCCCGATAACGATTTGCGTCGCACGATACGTGAGGTCACCATGCCGCCTGTGCAGCCACTCGTCCATGATCGGTCTCACCGCCGCGATGACGGTAGTTCCCCACTTTGGTTGCTTAAGTCGCACCCTCCAAGTCTTCATGAGATCCTGGCGGAGTTGGGACCGCTGGTCCTCGATTTCTCAAGTCACAGGCCTGTGGTCCCTCTCCAGCGCCTCCTTGTGCCATTGAAACAATGTCGCAAGGGCTCTCGCTTCCAGGTCCCATGGAGGGTTCCCGGCTAAGAGACATGCAGCCTCTCCGGAGAGTACCGGTACCCCCATATGGTTTTGACGGCCAAGGTTTGCACAGGTCTGCTTAACAGAGTCGCGTTCACCCTGACCGCCAATCTATCCGCCCATACGGGAGCCCCGTATAAGGTCATACTCCGCACAATCCCCAGGTACAGTGTCTTGCAGGAGGCGTTGGGTCCCTTTAGGTTGGGCATGAGTTGCGAAAGCGCGACCGATGCCCCCGTCACTTTGGGGACCAAATTCGGAAATGTGGTCCGAAGTTCCATAGGCTATCTAGTACTATCACTAGGTACTTCATCGAGGGCTTGATGCCGATGCTAACGCCTCCTACAGTTATGCTGGAACCTTCAGGTGAACCGTTCCGAGGTCCATGAAAACACGGAACCTCAGACTTGTGCAGGGCCACCTCCAGACCCAGCCGCCTTATCCGACCCACGACTTGAGCAACACCCGTTGTAACCTTGAGTGCTGCCTCGTGATGCGTTGCACCCCGTGCCGTGACGAGGGTATCGTCGGCGGAGGGGCTCGTGGTCTAGTGGTAACCGACAATGTTAACACATTGCAAAGGTTAAGCAACATCGACTCAGGACGGTCTTAGGATGGGTGACCATTTCTTAAGACATTGAGACCCCTCCGTGCCGAGAGCACGTTAAGCCGTCGGTCCTGGTTGTCATACTAACATCTATGGCAGTCGTTAGGGGTAGTTGGAGCCCTAAATCAAAAATCCGACCGGTCTAAGTACAGAACTTCGATATCGCCGGTTGTGAAGGTCAGATGGCAGTCACTTCACGGAAAATATCGAAGTTCAGCCGAATCGCAGGACTGGACTGGAAAGCCGACCCCAACTGAGTTGGGAAAAGGCTCGGTGAATGATGAATGATGACCGCCGCCACCACCTTGCCCTGCGAGACAGCTTCCTCCGTCAGGCTCTTCACACGCATGGTCGCGTTCACGGTGGAGCGTCCCCGACGGCAACCGAACTGGTTATCCGCCAGGTCTGGCCCCACACTCGTGCGATGCTTGACGAGGCGTTTCGCAATAATTCGCTCAAAGAGCTTTCACACCTCTTTTTTTTTTAAATTGGCCAAATTGACGCCGCCCGCCTGGTGGTAAGTCGTGACGACGTCTAGCGATTGTGGGCCACTCTCACAGCACACATTACTATTGAGAGTGGCCCTCAACTTGACGACCTACTGATGTGCCTCTTCACGCTCCGCTTAAAGAACCCAGGATTATATGTGGGAGGAAACACGTGCACAGGCAGGGCGTTCCAGGCCACTATCGTTCGGCAGAGAAACGAACGTTTAAAACGTTCGGTTCTCGCGAACATGCTATCCACTGTGTGGGGGTGGCATCTCTGCCCGGCACGAGTCGTTCGGGATCGGAAGGAAGAGGGTAGGATCAGATTGAAGAGCTCTTCAGAACACTCGCCGTGGTAAATACGGTAGAATGCGGCCAAGGAAGCTATTGCTCGGCGCTGAACTAGCGGCTCAAGGCTTCCCGTTACCTCCGGACAATCTATAATACGGATAGCCCGTCGCTGCATAGCGTCGAGAGCGTCCAGCAGATACTTCGCGGAGCCGTCCCAGAGGTGAGAGCAGTATTCGACGCAGGGTCTAATCTGCGTCTTGTACAGCAGACACCTCTGGTCCGGTGTAAAGAATCTCTTTACCTTATTCAGTATTCCTAGTTTCCGCGAAGCTAGCCCTATACATCTTTCGATGTAGTTTTTAATATTGAGCTCTCGACGAACGTCTATGCCAAGGATATCAAGGTTGTCCTTCATTGGTAATAATGCATTCTGAAGAGAGGGTAGGGGAAGGAAAGGGGATTTCTTCGCAGTAAATGCACACGCCTGTGTTTTGCGGGCATTGAACTCGACCAGGTTCTCGGTACCCCATTGAGAGATACTGTCGAGGTTACGGTCGAGATCAGCCACGAGTCGTCGTCTCTCCTCCTCAATCTCAGATCGCCTCGGAGTCGGACGAACCGAGTAACTCCCGTGCAGCGTGCTGTCATCTGCATAGCAATGAATGTTCCCGAGGGATAGCATATCATTGATATGCAGAAGAAAGAGAGTTGGTGATAGTACGGACCCCTGCGGTACCCCGGCATTCACTTGCAAGAAGCGAGAAGCCTGGCCATCGCAGAGGACCCGCACTCGACGCTCGTTTAAAAAGCTGGTAATCCAGCTGCACAGTTGAGGAGGTAGACCATATGCCGGAAGCTTGGAAAGGAGCGAAGCATGCCAGACCCTATCGAAGGCTTTGGCGATGTCCAGGCTAATAGCCAAGGACTCGCCGTGCCTTTCCATAGCCCCACCCCAGACATGCGTTACGAATGCCAGAAGATCACCCGTTGATCGCTTTGGCCTGAAGCCGTATTGTCGATCATTGATTAGCGAGTGATCCTCTAGGAATTGCATGAGCTGCTTATTTATAAGGAGCTCAAGCACCTTGCAAATGACTGAGGTGACAGCTATGGGTCGATAGTTGCCTGGATCGGACCGATCCCCTTTCTTGGGGATCGGTTGTACGTTCGCCTCCTTCCAGACCTCCGGCACGAGCCCTGAAGAGTATGACAGGCGGTACAGACGCGTTAATACTGGAGACAACTCAGCTGCACATTTTCGTAGCACTACCGCCGGAATGCCGTCAGGGCCACTGGCTTTCCGCGTGTCGAGTGACCGCAGCACTGCCCGTACATCACATTGCCTGATAACAATATCAGGCATTGTGTGGCCACAGTTGGCGATGGCGGGGGGCTGCAGGCCACGGTCGTCGACCCGGGAATTAGCCGCAAAGAGGTCTGCGAGCATATCCGCTTTCTCTTGGGCTTTGTGAGCCAGTGTTCCATCTGGGTAACGCAGCGGTGGCAGCGAGGGCTGACAAAAGTTAGATTGCACGGCTTTGGCCAGTTGCCAGAATCCACGGCTGCCCGTGGGATGGGAAGTGAGCTCCTGACCAAGCCGCGCGACGCGCTGGGCATCCGCTCTCTTAAAGGCCCTCTTACTCGACTTTGTGGCCCGGTTGTACGCTGCTTTGAGGTGACCCACGTTTGGATCGCGCACAGCCCGGGCACTGATCCAGGCGCGATATGCCGACTGTTTTTGTCGAACAGCTTTGGCACAATCTCGCCCGAACCAGGGACGGGCTCTGCGGATACTGGCGACATCAGTGAAAGGGATGTAATAATCCATCCCTAAACTGATCTCGCCAGCAATAGCAGAAGCACTATCCGAAGGAGCCTTTCCTACAAAGCAGCGCTGGCTCCAGGGGACGGACGCATAATAATCGCGTAGACCGTCCCAATCCGCTGACGAGTAGTGCCATAGTCGTCGTGACGTTTGTACAGGACGTGCAGGAGGTGACACCTTCATGCCAGCGTGAACAACACAGTGGTCGGAACTACCCAGTGGGGCTCCTACCGAAACACTGTACTGGGCTGGGCGACTCGTCAGCAGTAGATCCAGCAGAGCGGGCGCGTGATCTGACCTGTCTGGTATCCGGGTGATCCCGCATACCATCTGGGTCAGACCGTGGGAGAGAGCGAACGCATGGGCGGCTCTACCCGCATGATCAGTCTTGAGGGACCCCAGCCATTCAATGTGATGGCCATTGAAGTCCCCCAGAAATACTAGGTCAGAGTTCGGGAACCGCACCTGCGCTTCATCAGCCGTCTCGCTGAGGTACTGGAAGAGCTTTGTTGTCTCAGAATCCCCTGTGTGGGATCGGTAGACGCACACGTAGATCTGGCTCATAGAGCCATGGTCTACGTGCAGCCAAAGGACGGAATTGGAGGGGTTCTCTAGGCAGCGCAACCGGCGGCAGCAAACATCCGCCCTAACGAACACGCACACCCCGGCTTTGTCTCGAAATTGTTCCTCGATGACATAGCCGGGGTAACACAGGTAAGACGTGTCGTCAGGGCGGCGTATTTGTGTCGCCGTGAGGAACATCACAGCGGGCCGTGCCGTCTCAAGGTGGTGGTGGACGGTATCGAGGTTAGCATGGAGTCCGCGGACGTTAGTGAACTCCACCTCGAAATGTGAAGTTGTGGGGTTTCCTAGGGCCGCTGTGTAACGTTTATTTCTTTTTTGTTGCACTGCCATTGTAGATTTTGAAGAAGAAGCGTGAAGACAGGGCGACATTTGGTGCAGCAGTAAGTGACAAAGCGCAGGGGCTAGCTTTGTCTAGAACCGTGTGGTTAGGTCGGAGCCGACTCGCCGGACGGAAGGGCTCCCAAACCCCCCTGATGCAAGGCCGCCGCTACCCCACACCGGTTACCACCCGGAGCGGCGATCCCACATCAGGATTATGCGCAACATGTGGGGCAGCCTCCTGGGGTGGTTGGCCCCAGGCGGGCCCCATGACTGTGTTGCGGGCGGCCGCGGCAACGCCGTTGCTAAGGGTCTCCCTGGCCGGCGAATCGACCCACACCACCCACACTAGACTCCGTTTCGCCCCCACTGGTCCCATGCCTGCTGCACCATACATCGCCCCGGGCCCGGCGGTGCAGCTGCTGAACCCCTAACGCAACCCAGCCTGGGCTGGGTTACTTGGGGGGCTTTAGCACAGCTGCACGGTGGTACCCCCCCGGACCAACACTGTTGTACCACCTGGTACCCACGTAGGGGCCGAAGCCACTCCATAGGTACCGTAAATTAACGAGCCTCGTCCGTTTATCAGCAGGTGCGCCACTAGCAGGTGAGGTCGCTGGGGCCCTAAAGATGTTGGTAGAGCCCCTTTGCACCCAAACCTCGTCAAGCAACACGATCGGCCGGTATCCAGACGGTGAGTCCATCGGCCGCCCCGGTTTCCTTACAGGACCAGCTTCCCCGTCTTCCACAATTTGGGAAACTTACAAAACATGTATAATGTCTTGTGTAAAGGTGAAGTTTTAGAGGCACGGGTGGTTAACATCATAAAGTTTTATGTGCTTTCACTGATGTTTTACTCCGGAAACAATTTAGATGCAAGTAAGGGGATCTCGTAACACGCTAACCTTGCGTAAGTGCTCAGAGTGGAAGAATTTCAGTACCTATGTTTAATATAATAAAACAGTAGGTAGTAATGTAGTGTTTGAAGCTAAGATATTATTGAGTATTAATATATCACTACATATTGAATATTTTTTGAATTTGATTATTTGATACTGAGCTTAGATCAAAAATATTATAGACTAACTGTTGCCCGCAGCTCCGCCTGCGTGTTACTTTAGATCTACATAACTTTTTTATTTATAAAGCGATTAAAAACCAAACCGCAAGTTCAAATCAAAACATCAAATCATTTCTGAGATTAGCGTGTTCAAACATTCAGACAAACAGACAAAAGTTCTAAAAACCATTAATAGTGAACTCCAATGCGGGTGACATAACCTGTTCTGAAGAGCACTTCAATCTGATCCCACCCTCTGCCTTCTGATCCCGAACAATGCGTGCCCGGCAGAGATGCCACTCCCACACAGTGGATAGCATGTTCGCGAGAACCGAACGTTTTAACCGTTCGTTTCTCTGCCGCACGATAGTGGCCTGGAACGCCCTGCCTGTGCACGTGTTTCCTCCCAGTAGCTAGACGTCGCCACGACACCAGGCGGGCGGCGACAATTTGGCAAACACTACGTCAAACTTATTATTTGCAGTTGGTACAGTACTCGGGTCTAGGGATCGAACCGCAAAATTAAGTTTATTTTTTATTGTGTATACTTTTCCGGGATAACAAGTACCCAGTGTGGCGCCCAGGATATTAAAGAATAATTTACCAATTTACCAAGTTTCATCGTAATCGAACCGGTAGTTTTTGCGTGATGCCTGAACAGACAGATAGACTGACAGAAAAAAAAATTTTTAATAACATTTTTGGGTTCGGTGTCGGTCTAGTAACAAAAAAAAAAAAATTCAGTGTGTAAATATCGTTGTAACACGATACACTGGTACCGTCAGTTCGGTAGAACTGCGGTAGGTGGATCCAACGCTAACCTTAATAGCGCGATGTAGAAATTATGAATATGATATGAAGCAAAAATTCGATGTTGTCGGTAGTGGTCATCGTAGCTCAGTTGGCAGAGCAGTCCCCCTGTTAGGGAAAGGCCGTGGGTTCGAATCCCGCCGATGACATCAGTTTTTGTGATCTATTTATAATTTCTTTCTTAATATTTTAAGAATAGTTTAAGCAAACTCATTGCTTTGAAATACATAAATTTATGGATTTGGTAAGGATTCATCTAAAAATTCAGTGTGTAAATATCGTTGTAACACGATACACTGGTACCGTCAGTTCGGTAGAACTGCGGTAGGTGGATCCAACGCTAACCTTAATAGCGCGATGTAGAAATTATGAATATGATATGAAGCAAAAATTCGATGTTGTCGGTAGTGGTCATCGTAGCTCAGTTGGCAGAGCAGTCCCCCTGTTAGGGAAAGGCCGTGGGTTCGAATCCCGCCGATGACATCAGTTTTTGTGATCTATTTATAATTTCTTTCTTAATATTTTAAGAATAGTTTAAGCAAACTCATTGCTTTGAAATACATAAATTTATGGATTTGGTAAGGATTCATCTAAAAATTCAGTGTGTAAATATCGTTGTAACACGATACACTGGTACCGTCAGTTCGGTAGAACTGCGGTAGGTGGATCCAACGCTAACCTTAATAGCGCGATGTAGAAATTATGAATATGATATGAAGCAAAAATTCGATGTTGTCGGTAGTGGTCATCGTAGCTCAGTTGGCAGAGCAGTCCCCCTGTTAGGGAAAGGCCGTGGGTTCGAATCCCGCCGATGACATCAGTTTTTGTGATCTATTTATAATTTCTTTCTTAATATTTTAAGAATAGTTTAAGCAAACTCATTGCTTTGAAATACATAAATTTATGGATTTGGTAAGGATTCATCTAAAAATTCAGTGTGTAAATATCGTTGTAACACGATACACTGGTACCGTCAGTTCGGTAGAACTGCGGTAGGTGGATCCAACGCTAACCTTAATAGCGCGATGTAGAAATTATGAATATGATATGAAGCAAAAATTCGATGTTGTCGGTAGTGGTCATCGTAGCTCAGTTGGCAGAGCAGTCCCCCTGTTAGGGAAAGGCCGTGGGTTCGAATCCCGCCGATGACATCAGTTTTTTTGATCTATTTATAATTTCTTTCTTAATATTACAAATACCTTCTATAAAATGAACAAGATTGTATATTGATGGTTGACATATAAATAATTCGTAATAATTAATACAAAAGCATCAATGTATAGGTTAATAGGACAGAGAGGGTGTGCTCCCGCTCCCATTGCGTTGAACTGTAAATTTATGCCAGCTGACAGTAAAGTTCCTTTATTAATCTCAAACGTGAGCAAAGACACGAGTGAAATAGACGTTATAAATTACATAAAGGACAAAACCAATGAGGATGTAGTGCTAAAAAAGATAAACATGAAAAAAGTTACATCGTATGATGCCTATAAGTTGTATGTTTCGAAGTACAAATTAGACCTATTTTTGAATGATGATTTTTGGCCTAACGGTATAACGTTCAGGCGTTTTGTTCATTTTATGTACAAACCAAAACAGATTAATACAGTTAAAGTTGATAATAACACTATAAATGGATAATGTCACATTGGTAAGTTTTAATTGTTGTTTTGTTAGTAGATCTTTTAAGGATATTCAAAACCTTTGTGATAAATCAGAGCTAGTGGCACTTCAGGAGACGTGCCTACTTCCGCACGAAATACATTCATTAGGAACCCTGTCTACTGACTTTGAATACACCGGTAAATCGGCTGTGGACACGTCTGCTGGCTTGCTACTGGGTCGACCATATGGAGGAGTGGCAATTTTATGGAGAAAGGGCATCTTTGAGAGTGTTACCGTAATTAATTGTAGTTGTAGCCTTGGTTGCCATTAAAGCCACAGTTTCTCAGCGCTCTGTTTTAGTGTTCTCTGTATATATGCCTACTAACTCGCGAGTGAACTTACCTGTCTTTACTGAAGTGCTGGGGGAGATAGGTGCAATCGTAGAGGGTGAGAGTGTCGAGAGCATATTTATACTGGGGGATCTAAATGCTCACCCAGGGGAGTTGTTTTATGAGGAGCTTTGTGACTGCTTCGGTGGCGTGGTCGGTAGTGCATCGGCTTTCGACGCCGGAGTCTCGGGTTCGATTCCCGGTCGGGACAAACTTTGTGTGATGACATAATGCGTTTGTACCGAAGTCTGGATATTTCCTATGTATAATATGTATGTATTTACAAAAAAAAAAAGTATATAAGTATTTATATCAGTTTATCTAGTACTCATATCACAAGCTCTGCTTAGTTTGAGACTAGATGGTGTTGTGTGCATTGTCCTAATATATTTATTATTATTATTATTTATTTTGCACTGACGTTGGTTGGACAATTGCGGACATGGATAAGCTAGGTCTCCAATCTAACACATACACTTTTGTTAACGACGCTCATGGGTGCAGGCGGTGGTTGGACCATTGCGTCGTCTCTGAGTCTGCGTTGGGTACTGTCACTGGAGTTGAGGTGCTGGAGGATGTCTTTGTGTCGGACCACCTTCCTCTCTTGGTCAGGTGTGATTTACAAGTGATAAGGAAGAAAATACAACCCTGTCGCGTGAATCGAAGTTCGGTGATATGGGGTGAAAGGGATGATGCTCAAATATCTAGATACAATGAGTTATGTCACAAAAGTCTACGTGAAATTGACTTTCCCCCAGAGTTTGCGGTTTGTAGTCATGGGCCCTGCAACCTAGACGAGCACAAGCTGGTAGTTAACAACTTGTATCAGCGTATCGTGCTGGCTCTGTGTGACGCGGCGTTAGCGACCAGTGACGTGGTCGATGTGGGGTCTAAACGAAATAAAGGTAGACAGTTATGTGGATGGAATAAGTATGTCCAGGAGTCTCATCGGCTGGCCAGGCTGCAGTTCCAAGTATGGTTGTCCTATAATAGACCCCGATCTGGCAAAATTTATAATGACATGAAGGAGTCACGTAAAATCTTTAAAAGTCGACTTAAATGGTGCCAACGAAACCAAGACCAACTAAAAATGGACGTGTTAAATAAACATAGAAATGCAAAAAACTTTAGTGGCTTTTGGAAAGCCACTAAAAAATGTGATGCCAAGCCTGGCCTACCGACGAGCGTGGGAGGGGTGGGTGATCCGGCCCAGATAGCTGATATGTTCCTGAGTCATTTCAGAGTACCCTCTCCCCTTGGACCCTCGGTCTCAGCGGTAAACGACCTTGATGACTGCCGGGCAGATGTACCGATGTGTTTCAGTGGTGCAGGTGCGCGACGTCATTAGGGGGATGACCGGTGGTAAGTCTCTTGGTCATGACCACGTCAGTGTTGAGCACTTGCGACATGCGGGGGTTCACTTGCCGAGAGTGTTGGCTCTGCTCTTCACAATGGGCATAAGTCATTCCTATGTACCACCGGACATGTTAAAAACCATCGTGGTGCCCATTGTGAAGGATAGAACTGGAGACGTCTCGGACAGGGGGAATTACCGCCCCATTTCCTTAGCCACTACGATTGCTAAGGTACTGGACAGTGTGCTTAACTCTTGTTTAGATAAATACTCGAACATACACGATGCTCAGTTCGGATTTCAATCCGGACTTGCCACTGAAAGTGCAATCGCAGGACTTAAGCACACTGTTCGGTATTACACGGACCGTAGGACGCCGGTATATGCCTGTTTCCTGGATCTCTCTAGGGCTTTCGACTTAGTATCGTACGATGTGCTCTGGAGAAAGCTGGAGGACAGGGGTGTGCCGGCGGAAGTCTTAAATTTATTTAAATTCTGGTATGCTAACCAATCAAAACTATGTTAGGTGGGCCGATACACTCTCAGACGCGTATAGGTTGGAGAGTGGGGTGAGGCAAGGGGGGTTAACCTCTCCCACGCTTTTCAACATATATATAAATGACCTAATTGTGGGTCTGAGCAGCATGCGTGTCGGTTGTCGAATTGACGGCGTAAGTATCAATAACATAATTATGCTACGCCGATGACATGGTGCTGCTCAGTCCAACAATTGGGGGTCTGGTGAGAATGTTAAATGCGTGTGAGGTCTATGCTGCAGAGCATGGGCTTACCTATAATGTAAAAAAGACGGAGTACATGGTATTTAAGGCCGCCGGTAAGTGTCCTGAAATTACAAATAATATTACCCTAAATGGCGTGAGCATCAAACGTGTAAGCACGTTTAAATATTTGGGGCACATCATTGCCGACGACCTTAAAGATGATTTTGATATTGAAAGGGAACGCAGGGCTGTGGCGATTAGAGGTAATATGTTGGCTCGCAGATTTACTCGCTGCTCCGAGGAAGTGAAAATCACGTCCCTATTGCCAAAATGTGTACACGGGAAATCTGTGGGTAGCGTATGCCAAAAGATCGCTGGACACCCTGCGTATCCAATATATATATTCTGTAGTGCAAGGGATGTTTGCTGAATATCAAACTGATGGCTTTGCAGCCATCATTCGCAAAAAAACCACATCCCTGATCCGCAAAATACGTTCCAGTCGCAAGCATCCTGATGACCCTAGCGGATCGATACACGTCACCGGTCTGGAAGTGTTTCGTAAGGAGAGTGATTACTGAGGGAAATACACTCCAGTAGTTACTCTCTTTATACCTATTTTATTTGTTCTTTTTTATTGTTTTTTTGTTTTTTTTTATTTTTTTTTTAATTTTGTTTGTTTTTTTTTTGATTGTTCTAAATTAAGTTTATTTTGCTGTGTAATTTAAAAAAATATTGATCTTAGTTATTCGAATTAAACAATTTTTATTTTATTTATTTTTTATAATGTACAGCGCCATTGTCGCATCCCTCGAGAGTCAGCAAGCGGAATAGGAACTTAGCACGGAAGCGGCTGAAGCGCCCATGTGTGCAATTTTCGATAGTGGACCGAGGTTAAGTTTTTAGATTTTTGATTTAAGATACTGAGAAATAAATATTGAATATTGATTATTTAGACTGATATTAAATATTCAATAGGTAATATAGTGTGGCTGTTCATTTATAAACGTGAATAGAATATTAAAAAATATGAAATACAAGTGCCTATCTAGTAAAAACAAAAAAAAAAATATAAAATCTAAGTAGGTACCTACTTTATTCATTCTGGTCTGTGGTCTGTCTGGTTTTAAACGATTGTAAAATTTCTGAAATAATTGAAGTAGTTTCACGGATTTATTGTGCTCAACTCACAGCAATATTAAGCTTTGTTTTATCAAAATTGGATCCCGATGACACGCTGACACTTTATAGAGAATGCACAATGCACATGCACTTAGGTATTAATTTAGTCAAACATCGGGTGGAACTAGAGGCATTTCTGAAATATTATCCTACGCTAATTAACACGGAGCATACTGCATGCTAAACCTACACTAATATCCTACGTTTACAAGAAGAACTAAAATTTAATTTATAATTAATAAATATTGAATATTGGTATTAATTAATTCAATGCATTTTCGTTAACGTCCAAACATCTCGACATAGTACTTAGCCGATGCATACTGACGCCTGCTGCCCACGTTATCTCTGTGAGCATACGGATGCCATGCCAAACTAGTGTAGCTATTTCACTTGGATATCCGAAGCGAGATGAGAATGAGCTCAAACTTTACGATGGCAAAATGTGTCGACCAAACGTTATACATACATAATGTTATGCAAATATCCCCGAAGGAATAGGCAGAAATGCATTACATACCCGCAGGTTGCCAATAATTTCGTATGTCCCACATAGGGCGCTTTACCCCATCAAGTAACTATTTAGAATGAATCAAGCAACAGATGAGGATGTGACGATAGCAAAACAAGAATACAAGAAGCATAAAGGAGCAGTAACGAAAGCTGATAGCTAAGGGTAAAGAAAAGAAAGATGTGAAATTGATAAGAGGTTATAGGACAACTTTCAGCAAAATGTAAATCGTTTTTGGAAGTCAATAAGCACAGCCAGAGGCCACACCCAGTCCTTGCAACTGGATAAAGTCAGAAACCACGATGAAAGTTCTATGTGGTATACTGCTTACATGCTTCATCAAATGCTTGTCCAACTAGGGAAGATTGTGTGATCATTATGGTGCAAGCCCATTGAGAACTGATTTTAATCTTATGTAATCATCAACTTGTTAAAATTAGAATCAATTACAACGGGAGCAATGTAGGTGTTTTTTTTTTCTAATTCTGCGGCCCAGGATCGCGGCCGCTCTAACGTCCGTTGCCGGGCGTCTCTGGTTCACACGCAGAATTTCCAGTGGCGCCCGGCGGACAATGTTGGTGTTCGCTAAATATAATGCTTTCTATTTATAATTATAGCATGAATATAACAACATAATCACAACTATAAACAGGGTAATGAATAAATTATGTTCAACTCAGATGAACAGCAAAAGAGCTCCGGGTAGCTTCATTTCGAGCGGCTTGGTTAATCCGTATTATCTGAAAGTCTCGAAACGAGAACCTTTTGCATACTACAATGATTTTAGTTAAAATATGAAGATAATATTACTGTTTGTCCATATTATTTAATACTTTACATAATTTTATACAGTATCTTTATTTCATCCACGTGGTAAATATTTCCTGTTTTCTTGTTCCACAGGAACATTTATTCTGTGTATTTCGACCTGGCTCGACCGATTTTGACCAAATTTGGCATGGTGGTCGACATCATACTCGGGAGTGCATATCTCTGAAATCATGAAAATAGAGCATAAAAAAAAATTAAGAAAATTTGCTCCGCTCAACATTTGCAAAGTAGCATGCATTGCATACCTAGTATAAGCTGTATATCAGCTAGCTACATTGTATACACATAGGTATACTGCATGAGCAAGTCGAGGCAAAGAGGTGAATAGAGAGCGTTCGGGTATACGTCACAGACGGCATCTGAATTCTCATTTTCTTTCTCAATATGTAGAAGAAAATAAAGGTTTATTTTAATTATTATGGATTATTTTAAATTATTCATAAGGATAAATAAAAACGGATTATTTTCTTTTCAGTTTTTTCGGTGGTTTGTTTTTTATTTGCATTTTATTTTTTATTTACAAGTTATTTACATTTCCAGATTGCCTGATGTATAATTATCCAGATTGCCATACCGTGAAGTTTAACGTTGCAATCAGAGGTGATAGAATGCTTTATTTTCTATACGTTCACGTTTTGTTTAGTGTTAAACGTACGATCTAAACCGAGACATGAGGCAATGTCTAGTGACTTAACTTATAAAAATATTAGCTTTGCAATCAGTAACTACGACATGACTAAGAAATGGTTGTGCCAGAGAAGAGCCAAATGAACGGGACAAGCTACGTTTGGAAATTTACACGAGTATGCATGTTGTTGTAGTAGAGAGTGCTCTACTGCCAACTGGATTTAGTGCCACAAATAGTTTTGGAACTCTCCAGATCTAAGCAAGCTACTTGCTTAAGGAAATGTAATCAAAGAAGACTAGAATGAACTGTGACTATTCCTTAATTGTATACAACGCCTGTCTTAATTTAAAATAGCAATTAAATACAAACAACCGTTTAATTTATTCTGTAGACGGCTTGTTCATTTGCGTTAGATCAAAACAGTTACTATTATTTTCTTTTCTTCTAAGTATTTTAAATCAAGTATGCCATGGCAAACATTTCGACAGTAAAATGTTTGTCCCAAGTACAAGGGAGACGACCTAAAGTTAAAATTATCATGGTTCCTGGTTAGGCCCGAAACGTTTATCAGAATCTCGGCCACCGCCAGGCGCCACTGGAAATTCTTCCTAACCGTGCTAACTCGAGGCGCTCAGCAATAGACCTAGGAGAGGGCCCGGCCTCTTAGGCCGCGGAATTAAAAAAAGAAAAAACCACCGCCGTCACTCAGTTCGATCAGAAAGGGCGACACTTATAAGGTTGTGTTGCTGCTGTCATTTCTGTCTGACCTTTCTCACCTGGGACCCTATGTCCCCATGAACCTGAAAAAATAAACATCGTCCTAACCGTATTTAACATTATTTTTCATTTTTGTTGTGCAAAATAATAGGTGGTCAATATCTGAGTACACACACTAATATACAGTATGCCAAAACTTGCTGACACACTGCAGAGAGGGGGTGTGCGATTGTTGACACACTGCTTGCTGAGTCTCGTCGTCTTGTGCAGGGCTAAGGTGGAGGTGTAATATAAAGACTCTATAGTTAATTAATATTCATAAACTTATATTATATTTGTCTGTCCGTCCGTCGCGTTTTTCAATTATAATTAATAATACATACATTTGCATGAATTTTTTTTTTTATATATTATAGGCGATACAAAGTTCGCCGTGATAACTAGTTATTATTAAAACGGTAAGAATTTTATGGCGAAGCTAAAGGCTCTCATGCATTGAGTTGTCGTCGATTTGAGATGGGTTCTCTTGTCCTCATGCCCTGAATGATTTAAAAGATCGCATTGGTTTTCGCAGACGTGTGCAAAGTTTGATTATAATGTCAATAGATAGAAACTATTATATCAGGCAACTGGTTCATCTTGTTTAAAGTCAGTACACGTCCAAGGCAGTATCTCAACGCGTTATCGAGACTTTATGTGACCTGAATTTCTGCACCATACTTTAGTTTACGATACGATTTTATCAGTCAAAGTTATTATGCTTTCGGTTACCACTATAGTGTCGTACTAGCTATCACAATTTAAATGTTGAGGAAGTTGGTACCAGAGTATCCTAAACTAGAGAATTAGTTAAGTAGTAGTAGTAGTAAGTAACCCTAATTTTTTTTTTTTTTTGTACCCACACAGTAAATAAAACAGTAAATGGATACAAACTAAACATGTTTACAATAGCGCCACTTATCTCTAAAGAGATCTCTTCCAGTGGCCCTAAGAGAGGAGATCGTGATGCAAACAGGTCCTGATGTGTGTGCAGGTTAATAAACTTACATAAACTATAACTACATAAATACACAAATACATACATAAAAAGATATATAAACATACATAGACGTACAATAATTAAGGTAAGGAAGCGAGATAGTGTTCCTTGACTCTCTCCTTGAAGCCAGACACAGTTCTGCAGTTCCTTATATCGGTTGGAAGAGCGTTCCACAGTCTGACGGCATGAACGGAGAAAGAGTAGGATAAGAAGTCAGATTTGTGGGAAGGACAATTGAGGCGGTAGGAGAGGTGAGGCCGGCACGATTCATCTGATGCACGCATCAGTGTGAACCGCTCCCGCAGGTAGAAAATTTTGACAGATTAAAGTAGATCAGTATTTTTAGGGAAACCTCCCGTCGCATCAGTATTCCATACGTTTCACAACCTCATGAAACAAATCCCTAAATTGAATTTTGACGAAGGGAGTCGAGTGACACTTCCTTGATGTAAGTATATAGGTAAGTGCTATGAGAATGTACCAGATCCCACATATGTACGTGGCAGTTTGGTGATTACCAGAGCCTCATCCATTGATTGGTAAGTGCACTACTTACTTGCGGGTGAGGTTAGCTGGGGTCTTTAAGTTCTTGGTAATACTCGTACCATTATGCAACCCAAAACCTAATGTAAAGTTGAAATATACTGACTATTTGTAGTAGGTACGAGTATACCTATGCGCATTTTTGTGGATAGTTTTGAGTTAACATAATTCAAGTTAAATTAACTTAATTCACTATTTATTATACAGAAGATATCAAGATATTAAAGATAAGTACTAAATCATTAGTACAGACTTTAAGTTCTAGTTCTTTGAGCAATTTAACTATAACAGTTAACGAGATAATACTCGAAAGGAATTCTACAGCTTACTACTTGGTCTGGACAGTTAAATCTTAAGAGATCCTCGAGAGACTTTAAGGATTTACCTCAGTTATTATTTATATCGTGACGAGCATTAAGTAAGCATATAATGTAAACGGGTGCGCCAAAGTTCACTTAAATTTTCAACTCTGATAATTATTGGAAATGCGAAAATGTTCTTCCTAACATTTTTCATCCTAAGAATCACAATTCCTAACTACTCTGTGTCTAATGTTCATATTTTGGAAGCATTTAACTTCATAATATCAGTAGCAATAAACATGTATTATACTTTTATTTGTTGTCCTATATTTTTTCAATATAACCATCTTTTACACTATTATTCAAAGCCATATTTATTGTTTAGATTTCTTTGGTTTAGGTTAGGTTAGAACTGTGTTTAGGGATAAAAGCGTTATGATAAAAAACAGTAGTAGTTTAAATATATTTACATTAAAGATATTATTAATTACAATTTTCGTAAACATGAGTGTTATGAACATCGCCGGTAGCACTCACTACAAATAGTATCAATGAAAACTTTAGGTTGAAAAATTTTAGGAAGAGTGATCATTTGGATTACAAATCATTAGGAAGAACAATTTCGGGTAAATAATAATAATAATAATAATAATAAATTTATTTCGTAATAATAATTGTACAATAAAATTTTACATAGAATCTTAATTTTAATTGTAATTGTAAAGAACTTTAGGTGAGGCAATATGGACACAATGTAAACGTATTAATACAATACCTTATGAGACGGTATTGACGGTACCATATTGGTATCATATTTTATTATGGGAGGTAGGAACAGGAACAATATTTAATATACCCAATCCACGTCCTTTAAATTCTCAAATAAATATCGCAGGGTGCAATTCACTGGATAGATTCTGATGCTGCCGCAGAGTGCCTGTCGCACAGTGCCCCAGCATGGATGGCGTAGGCTCGCAAGGGTACAATTCCGTGCACGATGCATGGATTGCATTATGAACCTATGCGGCGCATAAAACATAACGCGACTGAAACTCTGCAGTGCAGTTCCTGTAGTGAATTGCTTCTTTATTTTAGAGGTTAAGATGAATATACCTATACAAATGATGGCGACTCACCTTTATAATATTCTTGAACTAATTCCAATCTTACCATTAGAGTACTCAAATCCTTTTGATGAATTAGGTATATTTGTGTTGCATTCTATTTGCAACGATTTTCCATAATTAATCAAATAAACCTACCTCAAACCACTGAAAAGTTTGAAATTATGTTATCAAAAAATAAATCAGGATAAAATGAATTTTAATATGATACGCTGAAAACATTGAAAACTCTGAAAGTCGTTTATACTATGGATGCCTAAGGAATTTTAATTACTTCACACTAGAAGACGAAAGTAATTAGGAAAATTACAGCACGTACGTAAGCTTATGGTCTTAAAAGTTATAATAGAAAGAGCACTTTGTCATGTCAAGCTTTTAGCAGCCTCTTTAATTTCTCTTTGTGTAGTAAATTAAGACATTAAATCGTTTACGTCGAAATATAATGAGAAGAGAGTAAATGAATTAGGAGACGATATCTAGGTACTTATAATGCAAATTAGGTACATGAAGTCAAGATACGGTAACACATCACGCGATTGTACCTAGGTATTGTAGTCGTATTTCAATTCGTAACCAGTATTGCCCACTATAAAACTAATCTTAGTATTGGTTTATGTGGTTGGTGCACCTGCTGTCTAACGGACGAGTCTCAGGCAACGTTTGAAGTTTCTGCCTAAGGCCACGACCACCTCGTGTCCGTTGCCGGACGCCTACGCACTCGAGATAATTTCCTTTGGCACCGGGTAGCCTTTGGCCACCTGTGTGGTCTGTCATGAAGTTGGGTCGGGTGTCATCTTTGCTGTGCCTTGGGCATTTGTGTGCCATCGTAATGAATTTCAGTAACTCCATAATTTGCAACTAATGTCGGTAATATTTTATGTAAAGAATAGCAACAACATGATCAGATGGGAGAAGAAGCTGTCATGGAAAAACTACAATTTTACAGTTCATAAAATAACTAAAGTGATAACATGACATCATATTGTATGAATATCATATTTCAGGCGAAGCAATAGAAAGTATACTTACTGTTATTTATATAGTTGCACAACTAACACGAACATTCAAAAATATCATATTCACATTCTACATAGATCATGCACGGGCTCGTCCCCACGATTCAATTTTAAAAATCTGTTGCAATTGTGCTTGTACACTGAATATCAATAGAGCTGAGATAAGGCTAAAGTATTCAACATTTGTATTGCTCAAGCAGTTTCGTTAATCTATTGTTAAAGTTTAAAGAAATTTAATAAACAATATTATACAACATCACTCCACTCCCTTAATAAACTGAGTTATGAAAAGTTTGAAGTACTGCGTAGTTACTTATAAACTTACAACGGAGGTGAAAATGTTGTATTCTGGGTAAAGAACCGGTAAATTGTAGTTTATTTTAAGTGAAAGCGTTTTTTTTTAATTAAGTATATATCAACATTTGGACTTAAACGAGTTCAGATAAGAGTAGGAATCATGAAACCAAAAACAATGCTATAAACTTTAAAACTAAAAATTGGCTACAAAATGGCCATAGAACGTATCAAAATTGTGTTGATAAAAAATATATATGTATATCATTGCATGATTCCTTTGTTTATTTATCGATGTTAGTCGAAGTACAAAAATCTTGTTAGTATCAAATTTATCTCCTGTCAATAATACGCGTCTGTGTGGCACGATATTCGGACATAGAGCTAACGGAAATTGAATGCGAACTATCGAATATGAACACTACTGACATGACGCCGATAGACGTATACGTCAGACTGACATATCTGCCCATCACACAGCACAAAGACAGTCATCCAATGTCCGTAACATCAAAGACTGGATGACATGTTTCAATTATCACACACACACACTCACACTAAATGACGTGGTTCAACCTCAAAGAGGTAAAGTGTAAAGTCGTATCGGGAGTACATTTAGTTACTTGTATTTTCAAGGAAACTAATATTTTTAACATCATTTCATTCTGAATGGAGTCAGACGTTACCTGGCGAAAGTCCGTGATAAAACAATGGAAAATATGATGTTGAATTTTAGATAATTGCAATGATTTCGCTAAATAGAAGACATTATAAACATCGACATATGTTTCACCTACTCACAAGGCATTATCAAGACTGTTTCAAAGAGAACAGGCTGTTCTCTTTGAGACAGTCTTGATAATTGGTATTTAAGACCGTACAAACCTATAATTATGAGGATACTTAACATGTTTCTGGTACAAACACACAAACAAACATATTCGTTTGTAACCTGTGCTCTTCAACGACCGAAGTAATTTTACGATCTACTTTATGAGCAGTTTTACACGAGTATGATCCAATGGTGGTTTGCTCGTTTCATTAAGTATCACACTCTTTATCGAGGTTCTTGGGTTATACATATAATACTAAGTATTTACTTTCTGTTAAATATAGGTATGTACTTTAAACCAAAAATAAGTCTTCATTGCTTTCATTTTTGTCATCCGATTAACAATTTTTTATAAAATTTATATGTGAAATATAATACACAACATAATGGGAACATACTGCGATAAAACAAAAACCACTGTAATGTACACACGCACCATTCATCTCGGAAACATGTGGCTTTTACTCGGAAAACGAGTTATTGCGATGGAAAATTGCCTACTTCGTAATCGTAAATGACATCAAATTATATTAAAAGATATCTACATACATACTCGTACATAACACACTTCAAGTCCACGGAATCATTATTTACTTGCTCATCACGTGTATCTATCTATATATATAATACGCCAGTGAAGCCGCTTCTCCTCCTAAACTAAGAGTCGCACAGTCAAGTGTGGCACACCGTTGGAAAGGTCGTGGTCTCAAGTAGTGCGATTAGATTAGAAATTTGACAAAAAGTAAAAAAAAAAAAATTATACTTGCGCAGTTTGCGCTAAGGGTTGCTAGTTTATTATATTGTGTTTTGTATTATGAATGTCATGATGAAATGTCAAACATTTCATCATTTCATTCATAGATGGCGCTCGCTTCGCTCCCTAAATAGACCTACAGAGCGTGGGTACAAGAAGTCCGGAGAAGTATCATCATTCGAACATTGCCTATGAGTAATAAAGTCGTACTTTTATCTATGTGTGTCAGTGTCAGTGCCAAAAATTTTCCGTAGTTTTCCAAATAACAAAAAGAGCATTTATCTTGTAAACTGGCGAAAATTATAAAATATAAGCGAATCCTTGTGTTGTTTTCAATAAAACTGTATTTAAGAGTCACGGTCTCTTGTTGTTTAAGTAATTGTAATGTGACCAAAGCCGACAATCCAAATAATTACACGTTTCACAGGTAAATACAAAATATTCCAGCAATTCTTAAATAACAGATCTTTGTTAATGTCTTGTGTTTATGAAATAAGTAAAAAGTTCTAATCATAGTACATTGACTACCCTTGCATTGTGCAGTAATATATTCTATTCACAATGAAGAATAATCTTAAATAACGTAAAATAGAAGAAAGTCTTTTTACGATAGGGCTTGACCACCTCATGGGGTCACGATTATCGATATATCGATAAACCATGTCAAAGTATAATGTTATAAAACAATGGTAAATATGATGTTTAATTTTTAAATAATAACATAATTTTGCTCAAGAAGACATTACAAACGTCGACATATGTTTCACCTCTTCACGAGGCATTCTCAAGACTGTCTCAAAGGGAGAACAGCAAAATATGAAGCAAGAACATAGCTGTTTTTAAGGTACGAGCATGCAAATCTCACTAGCGCGATGTAGGATTTGTCACATGCAAGAACTTTCCATTGAACACAATGTCAATATAATGTTATACGTTCCCGCCTGTTTTTCGGAATGATTATTTTAGATTAGATTAGACAAATTTTATTTGGATGTCATAAGTTCATAACATAGTATAAAACAAAGTCTGTCCGCCTCTCCCTATGTAAGCATAGATCTTTAAAACTACGCAACGGATTTTGATGCGGTTTTCGCCAATGCATAGAGTGGTTCTGAGGAATGCATATAATTTGTCAAGCAGGCGAAGCCTGCGGGCCTCTGCTGTTAAACAAATTTGTGTAAAAGTAATGATAAACATAAAATAACTGTTACTGACAAATACGATAAAGAGCATTTTAAGTTTATTGATAAAATATGAATCAACATAATTACGATACTCTACACTGTAGAGTAAATAGTGATGACATATTTTAATATTTTTAAGGTTTACTCGCAATTCCTAAATGGGTGATAAATGGACACAAATTGCAGCTAGACAAAACTGTACTCAACTAACTTTGTTAGTTCAGGAGTTATAGGCTAATAACATGACTACGGAACCCAATTCTTTGCTTGACCCACACACTTGGGTGTTTTTTTTAACTAATGCCAATGTGAGGTAAGCGAAAAGTATAACGGATTAGTGAGATTCTATTGTATTACTTAGAAATAATAGTCGATTTTTTATCGATATTTTGCGTATTCCATAGTGTACACAACACTATTACACCCACACATTTGCATTTTGTTTTTGGGATCGCCTCTGAAATGTCTTTGTGTATCTTTCTACATACTATATCTATGCATAAACCAGTTTTTACGGAGCAGATTTTAAATGTGATGGTTCTGTGTACTTATTATACTGTTTCGATTGAGCAATGTAAAGGGCAAATAGAGACACATTTCTTTAGTTAAAAATAAAATTAGGAATACTCTTCGACTGTTTAATATTTTTTTGTTAACACTTGCCACACCCAACAGCGTGGTGAACCGAAACAGTGGGAAGCCATTTGGGTTTTCAATTTCCTTTTCGTAAGAAACCCTTTCCGTATGAAAAAAAAATTCACTTATAAGCTGCCTGTACAAAAATATTTTATCTGTGCACATTATTAATAAGTAATTGAGCGGAGCGAAGCGAAGCTCTATCTTAGACGACAAGTGTAAATCGTTTGTGTGCCAACTCCTCCGAAACGGCTCGTTAAATTTTGACCAAATTTGGCATGCTGGTCAACATCATACCCGGGAGTGCATATCTCTGAAATCATGAAAATAGAGCATAAAAAAAATTAAGAAAATTTGCTCCGCTCAACATTAGCAATTAGTAGCATGCATTGCATACCTAGTTTATAATTATTACCTTAGATTAATTAGATTTTAGATTAGGAAAAAAATTGTAACGTAATTTTCAAAAACTTTAAATTTATAATATGACATACATATCGACTTTTTGGTGGCGTAGTATGCCACCATAAAACAATACATATAATAAGAATTTTATTAGTTAATTTTTAGAGCAAACTCTGCTTAGTTTGAAACTAAATGGTCCATTATCATATCCTTAAATATTACTTAGGTATATCAGATTTACAGGAGAATGGAACTCAAACTTAGGTAAACATAATATAAATAGGATACTTAAATTCACATGCAGACAATGAAGCAAAATTGCATGCATTCCGGAGTTCAATTTCTAATTCGCGCCGCCGAATTAGACGTTGCTTGTGAAACGAAAATAGCTGCCAAATAAGTGCCAAATTGGGTAAGTGCTCATATTCATATCATTTACAGAATTTAGTTTTATTTATTTATTTTATATTTATGTACAACACCCATAAAAAAAAGAACACAAAAAGAGTAGTACAAACAATACAGTGGGCATAGTACAAGGGCACTACTTATTCCTAAAAGAATCTCTTACAGCAGGCCTGAACGAAGATGTAAGGGTGAGAAGTGGGTGTGTGCAGTGCAAGTAAACTTACATAAACTAAGAGGGCATGTATAAATACATGTATAAATACATACTGAGCTATAATAAACTTACATAAAGGTATACTACATTACATTATAATAGGTAGCTAAAATTAAGAGGAGAGGTAATGAGCTTTTACTTTCTTTTTAAGATATAGATACAGTTATAGGTGTTAAATTACATTACGTATGTCCCATTTCAAGTTATGCTCGCAAAGGAGGCGGCCGAGAGGGAGAGGGAGCGTACCCTCCCCGCCGAGTTCCGTAGTCAGCGGCGAGGGCGCCGCAGACTCATCTACGCCCAAGACCATCGACCTCCATGATCGGGGCCTGAGGACGGCGGGATCGCTACCCGCTGTCCTTACAGAAGCAGGCGCGGGATAAAACCCTACCCCAACGACGCGGTATTCTCATCCCGACCAAACCCCCGCAGAGACCACAGAGGTGGTCAAAGTCCGCGGGGGCCACAATACCTTCTGCGTGTAACCAGAGACGCCCGGCAACGGACGTTAGATCGGCCGCGGAATTAAAAAAAAAAAGAAAAGGTATGTCCCATTTACATTCTACCATCGCATTATGGTATGTAAATATAATTGACACATGCAGCATAAAAATGGTAAAATCATCAATCTGACACATATGCTATAAAAATTAACATGCGGATAGTAAAACATATTTATTGAGTAATTGATTTTGAATAGATTGGCTAATTTTTCAACGGATTATATAATAGGTAGGTACTATGCTATGTACAATTTCTACCACACTTATAGTAAGCACACGCACTATGTTCCATGGAAGCTCTCACTTAATTTTTAAAACCCAAAACAAATAAAGTACACCTAATAGTTAAACAAAACATTTCTTAGTGCGATAAATCTAGGAAAGCACTACTAATAAAACTCTTCAAAATACAGTTCAACCACAAGTATATCCACATTAGTGGAAACTGTTTACCTGAGCCATATATTGTTGCGAAGACATCGCAATACTTTTGTTTGTTCCGGACCGTATCTTTCTTTTTATAAGATGTCTCCTGGCCCATGAGTTACGGATCAGTTCACCTTGTAAACTTCTGAATTGTATAGAAAACCTTTCTAGAAGCTATTTAACGTTCATAATAGGGTATTTTATACGTAGCTTTGAATTCAAGTAGGTACGCTGTATTTTTTTTCATTGCTTGCTGTGCTGTTAGAACTAGATTGGATAATGATGTTTGTTGGTCAATCATGCGTAATAGATTCGAATGAAAATACAGTCAAACATAATAGTAGATTTTATGACAAGGGAGTAAAATAAAATGAATCCAAAGTACGTCGCCTGAGAAAAATAATTTTACTCTCGAAGCTTAAATATTACTTTTCATCGCCTTCTATGAAAAAAAAAGAAATTTACAAGTGAAAAAAAAATTCACGCATTTTGTTTTTTTTCGGTTGGATTATTATGAAAGATTCATGTTCCAAATTCGAATGTCATTATTGCCCGCTAAAAAGTCTCTGAACAAAACAGAGCCACTTTAAGCGCACTTATGTAGGAACAAAACGCCAATTTTTGAATAGAAGTAATGATAAATACTTTTACCTCGATAATATTAGGGATATAATTGCTGATTTATAATGAAAAATTGAAACTCGATATTTTCTAAGATTTAACATGTTTATTTAATCAAAATATTATTCTCTGCGTTCAAATATTATTTTATATACAGGATCTTACGTAAGGGTTATATCAACCCGAAGACACGCCCATCAGCTGATCGCCCAGAACGCCTTTTGATATGTTTCGACCGAAACAAGAAAAAAAAGTTCACCATAAAAAAGTTATATGCGTTATTTCAAATCAAAACAAACGTGTCCCGAAACTAGTGCTTGACGTACTTACTAATAGACAATGGTTGGCGGGGCGGGAGGCGGTGTCAAACACGATGGAGTCGGTGTCCTTTGACGGCGTCCAATAGTAGGAATTTTCAAACAGCGCGACCTTGATGCGAAACAGAGACAAAATGTTCCAGCTGATTTTAGCTAGTGTTGTTCAAACAAGAGTGTTTTATTCGGTAATAATGTGTTTTTTTTCTTGTTTGGCTGTCGACACATATCGAAACGGGTTCTGGTCGACCAGCTGATGGGGCTGTCTTCGGGTTGATATAACCCTTTCGTAACACCCTGTATAGTGCTGCCATCTAAACGGAAGTTCATTTATTTATACATTTACATTAGAACTCTAGGGTACTTTTTTTCGAAGCCCGCGGCCAAAACCCCCCAAAAGGCCACTCAGGTGGCCAAAGTCCGCCGGGCGCCACTGGAAATACCTTCTGGTGTGTACGAGAGACGCTCGCAGCAATGGACATGAGAGCGTCGGCGCGGCGCAGCGCGGGCGGTCTAGCAGAATTAAATAAAAAACGTCAATTTCATACTGTAACCCCTATTAGGTATTATTGTCCCTTAGGAATTTGGAACGTAAAATATTCTATTTCACAGAATCTAATATTTTTAGGACTTACTACATTTATTTATATAAATTTAAAGTGTAGTTACTGGTCACCTCAAGCTGATAGGGGAATAACAACATTTTTATGATTTTATCCAATATAAAGTTATTCAAAGTAATGTAATGTTGATGTCTGACCGCCCACCCACTGCTACAATACGCTTCGACGATCCCTATTGCACGGACAATGCAATGAACATGAATTTATGTGTCGCTTGAACTGCAGGTCATTCACATCTTGCGATTTGTTTTCTTGTTACACTTCATTTAATTTTATGAGCTGGTTTAAAATTCTGAGAGATTTAGTTCTAGACACGTACCTATAGGTACATTTGTTTTAGTGTAGGTATATATATTTGTTTGTTTGTTTGTTGTTATATTTGTTTTAGTAGATGGAAGTATTTTATTTTACTTTGATTTTACTCTTTATAAATATTGTAGCAGGTAGGTTACCTAGTAGGTTACCTGCTACAATATTTACAAAGGTACAAACACAAAGGTATATAAAATAACCTATATAAAGTAGGTACTTTATATAGGTTATTTTATATACCTTTTGTTACTATTCTAATTATACCTACTAAGATTGCATCTAAATTCTAAAATTAGTCATAAAATTCCTCCGCCTCGTCGCCGACTGTCAATGTTCCGAGAAGGCTGGCAGCATTGCCATATTGTATGGCATTGCTTATTCTTGTAATGAATATTAGCTAAGTATGTAATGTTTTATCTATATATTTAACACGACAATTAGTCTGTCATTTTACATATATTTGCATGAAATATTAAAATATATTTATATATATATATATATTTTTTATAGTTGAGGCGATACAAAGTTCACCGGGATAACTAGTAATACTTATATTACATTAAACGAGTCCGAGACGCCCAGGACTTTAATTGGCTGTGCCATAGCGGCTGGCACGTAAGATTTCGTTGCCTTTTATGAACATCTTATCGCAAGGCAACGGGTTACTTTTTTTTTTTAAAATTACAATATAGCTGCTACTTTTTAATAAATTCATCTGGCTTTTTTGGACATAACCCAGTATATGTGTGCCCGGTGACGGCAATAGGCTTGGCGTGGGTGTGTAATGCACCTCTGCCTACCCCTTCAGGGATATAGGCGTGATATGTGTCTGTTTGTGTCATATAATTATAAATATAAGAAAGATTTTAAGATGACTAAGTCCAACTAAGTTTTTGTACAGCATCAATAACCGAAGACAGTTTCATTGTACTACTTTGGTTTATAAATTCAAGTTTTATAATGGTGTCAATGTTAACCAACATCGGATCATTAAATAAATTGACACAAAAAGCAACTTTAAATTACCGAAATGGTACCAAATGATTGTGGGTATGGAACCAAATTGAAATATGACCACTTGGGAAGCAGTGTAGCTTTGAAATAATAAAAAACAAAATCGGTTCACCCAGCCCAAGCAAAACATAAAAACTGGGCAAGTGCGAGTGGGACTCCTGCAAAAAAGGTTCCGTACCAAAACGCCAATAAAATCACTATCACGATTCATTATGAAATGAAATGAAATGATTTATTTATTTGTATAGGTCACTAAATGGCTCTTACAAACGTCAGTAAGTACTTAAAATAAAAAATGTCATTGCTTCTATATTTACATGTAATGCCAGATTCGCAAAGCAAAAAGTATAACCGAGAGAAAGAACCTGGCAATAAAACTCTCGGTCACTCTTTTTCAATAATTTACTCATTTACACATTTTCTTAAGACTAAATGTGGACGAATGTACATTGGTATCGTGTCAGAATCAAAAAGCGTATATAATGCAAAAACAAATTTGTTTGTCACCTAAGTACAAAATATGCTACAATTACGGCATTTTAGGAGGCGGCTGCACCATGCTCAAGCCAGACACTTTTATCATTAAGGTAATAAACTGTCTTATAATATGCTTTTTGACATAAAGTGGTCTTTATAAAGGTTTTAAATTTACTGTCGGGCATACAAAGGATTAGATACAGCCCAAGACAGACGGACAGCGAAGTCTCAGTAATAGGGTTCCCATTTTACCCTTTGGGTACGATACCCTAAAAAGAAACCCTCCTCCTTTAGTAAAGCCGATTATAAAAAAAGTATATACATAATTGTCTTAGTTAGATATAACTTCAACAACTAGAGACGTGTTGAGCTTTCTTTCATGAATTAATTTATGTCTCTCATTTAGTTGCTACTGCACGAAAACAAAAGATAACAAGTTCATAAATGAGATTTGCAAACGTTTTTCCTAAGCTTTGGTTTTAATTTTCATGATAAAAATGTTACTTTACAATGAGAGTTTATTTGTTTTGCTGTTGTTTTTTTATTTTATTTTGAGTTCCATGCGCGCGCGGTCCGCTCCTACGTCCGTTGGCGAGGGTCTCTGGGGAACACGCAGGGAATTACCAATGGCACCCGGCGACCTTTGGCCACCTACGTGGCCCCTGCGCTGAGGTTTGGTCGGGGTTGGGTTTGATCCCGCGTCAGTGAGTCAATCTGATCATGCGACCCTTCTAGCCTGCTTCTGCAAGGACGGCGGGTGGCTATCCCGCCGTCCTTAGGCCCCGATCATGGACGATGGTCCACGCGTAGATGAGTCTCCGGCGCCCTCGCCGCTGACTTCGGTAGTCGGCGGGATGGGATGATAGATGGATAAAGTATACGGGAATAAGCTGACTCTATGGCTCGTGACTATAACTAATAATAACTTGAAAATTATTGGTATTGATTACTTCGGTAGTGCATCACCTTTCGACTCTGAAGTCTCGGGTTTGATTCCTGGATCAAATATATTGTTTCCGCAAATGATTGTTTCTGAGTTTGGGTGTTTTCGTTGTACATTATGTACGTATTTAGAAATATATAAGTATGTTTATCAGTTGTCTAGATCCCAAAGCACAAGCTTAGTTTGGGCTAGATGACGTTTTGTAAGGAGGTCCAAATATATTTATTTATTATTGTGGACGTTAAAAACGCCTATTTCGTCCCCTCGTGGATAAAGAGGTTAATAGAGTTAATAATATGTTATTGAGCAGCATTGATACGCTTTATCGTCACACTCAATGTGAGGGTATAGTGACACCAGCGAAAGGCGTTAAGGTAAAACGTTTCAAGGGTTTTTTTTGTCAGTTAATGGAAGTTCTTTGTACGGATGTTCCGAACGGACGGATACGCCTTGAAATTGGATTAGCGATATCGGCCATACACCGTGATAGAATCGTCCGAGCATTATCTTCCAGTGTAGATTTTTGCTCTACATACATTGTTTCTACTAGTATATATTGTAAACAAAATAAATAGTTAACAGAGATATCTCTTACTTATAATAAATCTGTAGAAGAGAAAATTGTGTACTTACATTGAAAATATAAAAAAAATAAATGACAGGGGGTGTTACTATAGACCGACACCGAAGCCAAAAATGTGAAGAAAAAAATTTTGTCTGTCTGTCTGTCTGTTTGTTCAGGCATCATGTAATAACTACCGGTTCGATTACGATGAAACTTAGTATAATTATTCTTTAATATTCTGGGCACCTACTGGCTTACTTTTTATCTCGGAAAAGTATATACAATAAAAAACAAACTTAATTTTGCGGTTCGATCCCTCGAACCGATAACTGTACCAATCGCAAATAATAAGTTTGTCGTAGGTTACGTCACCCGCAGTGGAGTTCACTTAGGGGCGCTGCACTCGGCTAAGATACTATCACAAACGACGAAGATAATAAATAATATTTCATATTTTCGTATCTTAAGATAAATTTGTATGGTATAATAGAGAATATAATAAAAGATATAATAGAGAAACTGTTGTAGCGTGTTCAAACATTCATAAACACAGACAAAAGTTCTAAAAACTATTGTTTTCGATTTTAAATTTTATTGCGTTCATAAAGCGGGGGGCTTTATGAACGCAATAAAATCCAAATTATATAATATGTTTCTGAATGTTTGAACACGCTAATCTCAGAAACGGCTTAACCGATTTGAATTTTTGATTTGAATTTGCGGTTTTCAGTAATGCGTTGTGGTTGTCGATCTAAAGTAACACGCAGGCGGAGCTGCGGGCAACAGCTATACATAATAAATCAGTAACTGGTGATCAAGAAAACTATAACACGCAGGCGGAGCTGCGGGTAACAGCTAGTATACAATATAAATTCAAATAAATAATTTATTTTGACACTGCTGTCATTCACAAGTAGTTCTTTTTTTATACACAAACATCACGTCTATATCCCCGAAGGGGTAGGCAGAGGTGCATTACACCCACAATTTGCCAGTATTTTTAGTCCCACGTAATAGGGGGTAAGTCCATTGCCGTCATTGGACACACATACAATGGGTTATGTCCAAAATGGCCGAATTAAATAAAAAGTAGACGCAATATTGTAATTTAAAAAAAATAATTGAAACCCATTGCCTTGCGATGAAATGTTGATGAAAGGCAACAAAATCTTACGTGCCAGCCGCTATGGCACAGCCAATTAAAATCCTGGGCGTCTCGGACTGTGACTTTTTTTTTACAATATGAATTATAGATGATTATAACTGAGAGACCCTTAAAAGTAGTTAACAAATGATTACTTTACTACTTTGAAAATTCTTATTATTATTTGATCGGCTTTGAGCTGTGGCTGTAGTATAAACATTTACGCACGAAACATATAACATACGAGTACCTACAACATCATTATACCTAGTTGTTACTACTAAGTGCATCAACTGATCATTGATTAACAAATTTAATAATGCCCTATATTCTACAACCTTCGTTACTTTTACTTAATACAGTTCATAAATCAAAACATTCATTTCCAGAAAACATATTCTTTATTTATACATTAGTGTAGGCTCTGTCTGGTAGAAGTTATTACGATAGACATATTGCTATCTATTTTATCTAAACCTTTGATGGCCTGTCATGTCCAGCAACAACATTTTTTTTTTAAATCTATCACAATAATGGTTCAGAATACTTTTCTGATATTTTCAGTACACTGTTAATATTTGAAGACATCTAATATGAACTATATATAATACTAAGGGACATAATATTAAACCGTTTATACGTAAACATACTTTCAATTCATCATAACATTTTCACGTGCAATTGGTGGATTGTACTTAGTGAATTAAAGGTGGATTGCTTTAAACAAATTACTCTTATTAAGTAAAAAATAGTGAGTGTCTTTTTTCAGTAGTAGTGTAGTTTTCTCGTTTCTTACTTCTTTATCTGGTATAACAGTATAATACGAGTAGTGAACGAACTTTCAGCAACGACTTTGTGGTTTTAAAGATTACCACTAATACACATTCTTACAAATAAATTTACCTCCATGATATATGTATTGACACTTTGTCAACAAGATACTACTAAAATTAGACACTAATAATATACACAATTTTATCTTCTGCACTAAAGCTCACGTGCAACAACATTAATTGTGTTGTGTACCTATTGTCCACAGAATTATATTCTGTGGACAATAGGTACACAATTAATGTTACACATTATATTTTGTGGACAATAGGTACACAACTCAATCAATGTTCAACGCGACCAATAAGAAGGATTCTTGAAAACTGTGTGCACGTGAGCACAGAGCCACAATAATAATGGGAACACATAATAGTGAGTGGGCAAAGTAAACAGAGTCTAAAGAATCCTACCACAAACTGAAGCAATAATATTGAACTCTTACAAGTACATACCAAGTCACAATATCTACTTATTATTATTCTTTTTTGTTCTTGTTTTTAGACTAGAACATTTATTACTGTCTTATTGCTTGTGGAGTGCTTCAGGCCGCGGGGCCAGTAGTCGACGGAGTTTATTATGTTGGAACGGGCGAAAAATGAACATTGAAAAGATTTTTGCATCAGTACAGCATACTTCAGAATTCAATTTATACAGCGATTATTATTAAAATGTCTTTACGCTTTTGTTAGGTGGTAACGATAAGGACTATTGTGAAGTTAGTACGAGTATGAATTACGTGGGACTAAAATAATGACAAATTGTGGGCGTGTAATACACCTCTGCCTACCCCTTCGGAGATATAGGCGAGATATGTGTGTGTGTAGTATGAATTAATTGCAGTTCAGATGATTTAGTTTAATTTTATCTGGTAGCTGAAATCCAATCAAATACCTAAACTTTGATCAAACGACAGAGTTGTACGTTTGATTGAAACATATTAAAAAATAAATTAGTTTACATCACTGATTAAATGCCTTTTAAACAATATTCATAAAAAAAATATTAAATCTCTCTCTCGTCGAATCCTACCCAGGATAAAAACTTTGTGTTCATCACACAAAGTTTTTATCAGAATGGTTTGTTCTGTGTTATCTAACTATAATATGTATGTATTTATATAAGTTTGTTTATTATTATATAGATCCGATAACACAAGCTTATATTACTTTACCTTAGACGAGATGACGATAAGCGAAATTAATAATTACTTAACTAAAAATATTTTATTGAAATAAAATTGAATAATAACAATAGAATCTACTTAGTAGGTATATTTATAATAAACATCAATAAATCTCTAAAGACTGTAGGAAAATAAACAAAATGAGATACCATTTATTTGTTCTGTTAATAAGTATTGTGGCAAAAAAAGGATCCTCAGTGTTATGGCATAATGCGTATAAAGGTACATTTGGCGTGGATTTATGAAGAAGGCCTCGCTAGGTTTATGATGACAATGCGGAGGCGGAGAGCCGCCACCACCACCTCATTTCCTCACTGAAAGTTATAAAAACATATTGAAAATGAGATTCCCGCTGTGGAAGACCTAGCGAATGTTATCTTGTTTTGTGATTTGCCTGTTTTTATGTACGTCGCTGACGAAAATAAACGTATATTACAAGACCTTTAGAAAACGAAGTCGAGAGTACATTTTGTCGCTTTTTATACCAGTTGTTTGGTTTTGTCGACTCAACAAATATAATGCAGGCAGATTTGAATGTGCTTTCAGTGTCCTTACAATTAATTAGAATTACTTAAGTAACAATGTGAGAACGTCGCATAATTTAGTTAACAAGTTTGCTCTCAGCTAAAGCCCTCTCTCCTTGCCTGGATTAAATTATATCGCGTAGCAAAGGAAACGGGAAACTTTCACCACTATATTCTTATTATGAGATATTTAACAAACATAGTACAATAATTATTTAAGAGTCTTACATTAAAAATATTATTATTACACAGTTCATAAACTACGAAATGTTTTTAAAGCCTAAAAACCGAAACATGAATACAAATTTTATTGTGCCACAGACGTATCAGAAAAACACAGCTGTTGGTTGTATAGTATTGTAAGAATAAGCCGTCTAATTAACAGTATGTCAGCAACTAGCTCTCTTAACACGAGTCGGTGAAAGACAAAGCTCTCATTACGCGCGTTATCCGTGTGAAAGCTCACAAGTTGCTGTTGTCTATTGAAGGCCACTTTGTACCGGCGAAGATTGTCTTGTCAAGAGTCGCCGTGCTCCTGCTCAGTCAGTGCTACGCGTCCCTTCGTTCAAGGCGGACGCTACGCCGTATGCGTCCGTGAACACATCTCGTAGTTTCGTAGCCCGTGCGGATACTTCTACGAAAAGTTACATATTGAACTTTCTAGTTATTTAACGTACTTGCTATTTGCTATTTGTATTGAATTTAAGCGAATACTTTGTGATTTAAGTTTGACATTGTTCGTAAGTGAAAACTTTGATTTTGACGATTCGTAAGTATAGTTTTCGATCATTTTAAAACAATATGAGCAGAAGCTTTATATTTCACAGAAATCTTTGATTATTTATGATATTAGATGTAACTTGTTTAGTTATAAGTAAAAACTTTCGTACGTGGATAATAAAAAAATACACGTCAAAAATTGACACAGCATCCGACTTTAAATTATCGAAATGAGACCAAATTGAAATGGGACCATTTGGGAAGTATTAGCTGTCAATTAAAAAAAAACAAAATTGCTTCACCCAGACCAAAGATATGGGGTTACAAACATTAAAAAAATAAACACAGTTGAATCGAGTATACCTCCTCCTTTTTTGGAAGTCGATTGAAAATTAATACACGAACCGCCTTTATGTGTATTAAAATGACCCAATTGAGGCTCATTTAATACATTGTTACCTACGGATCTCATAATTAGACAGTAAAAAACGGATGGCAATGAAAACGCTTCGCAAATTTGTTTAAAAATCCTTTGTTTTATTTATTCAGAATGCTTTGTCAAAATTACTTTACGTAACCTATTACCAAGACATTAAAGTACAAATAATTAGTTTAACGTTTTGGAAGTTTAGTCGTTACAAAAGTTTAACTGAATACATTATTTTTAAAACTCCCAGAATTGTTTAAACTTATTAATGTATTATAACTCTAATAAAATAACAATACACATAATTATGTATTATTTAGACAGACATAAATCACACTTGTAAACCAGAACGGGTAGGCAGAGGGGCATTACACACCCTTTAGTTGTCAGTATTTTTTTTGTCCCACGTAGTGGGTAGGTAGTTATTTATAATATTTACCACATATCTATTTAAATCCTCCGCGTCATTGCAGTCTGGGAAGGTTCTCAGAAGGCTTGCTGCGTTGCCACGTTAGATATACTGATATACTTGTTTAGACTCTTAGCAAACTACATAATAATTGTGCTGAAATGTATTTGAATTTTATGTAATTGTAAATTAAAAGTGTGTATTTAACACACTTTTAAGTTACAATTTTACAGATAAAATAACACGTGGATAATAATACAGAAGTGTATAAAACAAAGTTCCTTTCGTTCGTTCGTTCCAAAGTTTGTCCATCCCTATGGATGCTTTACGGATTGCGGTTTTTGATGCGTTTTTCACAAATAGATAGAGTGGTTTTTGAGGAAGGTTTTAGGATAAAATTTCTCACGCGGGCAAAGCCGTGGGTGTCTGCTAGTTTTAAATAAACGACTAGTAATTAAATTATATGTAGTTCGTTCAACAATCAAATAGTGGGAAACAGCGGAGGTTGCCTCATTAAAATTCAATCAAAATTAAAAGCAATGCACGCGATCACGCGAGCTCAGCTACGGCCATCATCTAGTATCACAGGTGTATCTGTAGACAGTTTGCCCAGTCCAAGAAGAACATTTCTAGAAGAGCTGTTTAAGTAATCATGTCTATTGTCGTTTCACTATCGCTATTACGGACCTGCCTCGCACGTAGTCAACGGCGCAGTTATCAATATAACCATGGAACTGATAACATCTAACTTACCAACCTGTCATAGTTAGTTACAGATCTTCATAAACATTTAGTGTAATTTATACTTATAATAAATCTGTAGAAGTGAAAATTCTGTACATTAAAAATATCAAAAATGTATGTCTCCCGCCTACACTACACCACTAAGGCGGATGACATCGGACAGTACGTGCGCAAGAAAGCCAACTTCACGCCGAGAGTGCAGCTGTTGGAGGTGAGCCGCAAGTCAGTTTCCTGTCGTTCGTGGCGCAAGTGCCCAACACTAGACTGAGCCTCGTCATGGAGGAAAACTTCTGGCCACAGGGCGTGGTATTCCGTCGCTTCCGCGGATTGTTACCACCGGTACGCAAAAAGACCTAAGTGCGATAGTGAAGTGTTTACTAACAATAGTCTTAAGATTCTATCACTAATATAAATTTAGTAATATTATGTATTCTTAGTTTTAAGGTATTTATCTATGGGCCGTAGAATAAGTTTATACTCGTACCAACTGTAAATTTTCTATTTGTTGCCTGAAATAAATAATTGAAATATAAAATAAAATTATTCTTTAATATCCTGGGCACCACACTGGGTACTTTTTAGCCCGGAAAAGTACGAGTATATACAATAAAAAACAAACTTAATTTTGCGGTTCGATCCCTAGACCCGATTACTGTACCAACCGCAAATAATAAGTTTGTCGTTGGTTACGTCACCCGCAGTGGAGTTCACTAAGGGGCGCTGCACATGGCTAAGATATTTTAATATTTTAACTTAAGATACAATATCGCTCGCCGTTCAATTCAATGGACTATCACACACGACGAAGATAATAAATAATATTTCATATTTTCGTGTCTTAAGATGAATTTTTATGGTATAATAGAGAATATAATAGAAGATATAATAGAGAAACTGTTGTAGGCTTTATGAACGCAATAAAACCCAAAACAATGGTTTTTGGGACTTTTGTCTGTTTGTCTGAATGTTTGAACACGCTAATCTCAGAAACGGCTTAACCGATTTGAATTTTTGATTTGAATTTGCGGTTTGGTTTTCAATCGGTTCGTAAATAAAAAAACTTATGTAGATCTAAAGTAACACGCAGGCGGTGGTTCAAAAGAAAGATTTTAGTACATAATTTGTCAAGTGGGAAAAGCTGCGGACGTCTGCTAGTTAGTACTAATTTGCAATTAAAGACATTCAAAAATGTTCCCTTAGAATTAAATTGCTCCACATACGTAGGTACTCTAATTTCAATATTTCTGTTCATGTTAAGTTTCGATTGTTAAGTTACAACATACCTATAATACCCCGCAATGATAAATGATATCTGACAAAATGTAAGTTGCCTCCTATTCTATATTACATAAAAGATAGAAGTCAATGGAGACTTACTACCATCCATCATGTTTGCAACAGCACTATAACACTTTTTATGCGTTCTATCGTCGTATCTCTGAGAGTGAGTGAGTTACCTACGAGAACATTGTTATTTTTTACCGCGAGGGTTGGTCCTCTAAACTGTTGTTTGGGAAATTTCGAATGTCTATTAACAAGATTGACTGGGAGAACTTGCTTTTCAGCAAGCAGGCCGCCTGTTGTATATTATTTTTAAGTGACTGTGTAATATTTTTTTTTGTACAATAAAGAGTATTTTATCTAGTTCTATCAAAGCACATAGTCTCTGAAGAGCCAAATTTTAAATTCGCTATGAATGCCATGCCGATACATGGCGTCATGAACGTACTGCGATGAGTACGCTTGCTAGTAATATCCATGCACCAGGAGCTTTTTCATTTATATGGTATACCTATACTGCACAATACTGGGGTCTGTAACGGAGTCTACTTGTATTTACGTTACATAAACACTCAACCGCACTCCACACGTTGGTGGAGTGCTCAGCGTGGGCGAGTCAGCGCCGGAACCTCGTAGTGGGTCTGGGCGTGGATACCCTCTCACTGGAGACCATGCTTCAAGCTATGGTCTCCAGCGGGAGTAGGTGGAACGTGGCCGTGTCCTTCTGCGAGCAAGTCATGCTTGCGAAGGAGGCGGCTGAGAGGGAGAGGGAGCGTACCCTCCCCGCCGAGTTCCGTAGTCAGCGGCGAGGGCACCGCAGACTCATCTACGCCCAAGACCATCGACCTCCATGATCGGGGCCTGAGGAGGGCGGGATCGCCACCCGCCGTCCTTACAGAAGCAGGCTAGAAGGGTTTGGCGTGCTGCGGGGCCTTTGCCCCATAGCACGCAACCAGATTCACTCACTGACGCGGGATAAAACCCTACCCTAACGACGCGGGATTCTCATCCCGACCAAACCCCCGCAGAGACCACGGAGGTGGTCAAAGTCCGCCGGGCGCCACTGGAAATACCTTCTGCGTGTAACCAGAGACGTCCAGCAACGGACGTTAGAGCGGCCGCGGCCTTAGGCCGCGGAATTGAAAATAATAAAAATAAACATAAACACTCAATTTCTCTATCATTTGCATTAACAGCGCCGACGCAGTCGGGTAAAAATAGACACGTAAGTTAAATAATTACTAAATATAATGTAGTACTTAGTTAATTAAAAATGAAAATTATTAGTCTTAATTGATATATTTCTGCTGTTAGTGTTTATGTCCTCGAATAAAATTCCGAGGTGTACGTACTTTAATGTTACTGGCCTATACAGTAAAAGACCCCGATCTCTCTGAAGAGATGTTTCGTCAATATATACCGGGACTCAAACATACTCACAGTACTAGTCACATACTTCGACCTCTAGAGTATCCACCCTAATAATTGTAGCATCTATGTAAATATTTTAAATAGAGCAAGAAAATTACATACAAGCAGTTAGAGGAAATCTTTACCCGGCAGCGAGACAGTACAGGTTACTAAAAAAATAGACTAAGCTACTAATCATACAGTTACTGTTAGTTTAGGGGAGTAATTTATTTGTTAAGGCTAGTTTCGGTAATTATAGGGCGTTGTTGATTTTCGTTTGTTATTAAAACGAGGTACATGTTCACTGAGTTTATGTTTACTTTATAAATTAACTGTTCTTACAGAATATTTTTGCAAAATCACTACATATTATAAAACAAAGTCGCTTCCGTACGTACGTATGTATGCTTAGATCTTTAAAACTACGCAACGGAATTTAATGCGGTTTTCACCAATGGATAGAGTGGTTCTCAAGGAAGGTTTTTATGTTTAATTAGTCAAGCGGGCTAAGCCGCGGGTGTACGCTAGTAACTAATAAATTAAACCAACAAAATTATTAGATTTAAACATCTTTTTAAAATATAAGTCGCATTGACGAAATATTTAGGTTAACTTTGTATGATTATCAGTATGTCGCAGTCGTTGAGTTTCCGGCTGGCGAGAAATCTTCCTTTTAGAAAGTGGTCAAAAACGAGTTTGTGGATCAAGGAAGAATCTCGAAACAGCTCGTGATTTGATAAAAAGCCAGCGCGAGCTGTCGTGAGCCCCTTTTCACTGCTCAGTCCTTTACCGATATTATGTCTTGAATATCTCTCGATCACTACATTTGTCTTACATCTTAACCTACAAATCTCGAGTCTAGAAGAAGTTATTTTACTTGGAAACAGTATCAAATTAAATCGAAGCAGTCTTCCACACAGATCAGAAGTTCTGTTTATCGTGATCTCAAGAATCTGGGAGCTCACACCTCTATCCAATTCGGACAGCGACGTGGCGAGCATTTTTTCTTTGTTTTAGGTGACGACGGGTGACGTCTTTGTTTTGTTACTGATATCTCTTGAAGTCTTGGTGCCGGAATTTTGAGGTAGCAGCTGAGGTGAGCAGTACGGAATCTGAGAAGTCTACGTCGTGGATATACGAGGTCAATTTGGGCCCACAAGACCACAGTACAGAGGCCTGCACTGCCGTCTTCACTTGACTCCGCAGACCAAGTATAAAAGTTAAGTACATGTAACTAATTGCAAAAACCCGAGGACGCTGTCTTAAATAGCCACCCATTCTGATAATTTATACTCATCCGAATCCCCCAAGAAACATCTCAGAAATTTAAATATTCAAGACTTTTATATTTGTATCTCTTAATAATCTAAATAATAAGTTAGCCACTACTTATCTATCTTTGTAAACCAAATAACCTAAGTCTCTAAATTTAATATTATATAACAATGGTTTAAGGTTATAATAATATATACTCTGTGAACCCTCTGTACTGTTGTTGCCTTATTGAAGTCTCCTATCATCACACACACCGTTCATATGTGAACTGGCGACCTGGGATACCATATAATTGTCTCATAAGCCTCCCGCTGGTGGGTGAGATTGGCTTCTCACTGTTACAAGGTATAGTTCCCGAAAACAACAAAAGGCTTGCCACCTAGTGGGTGTCATAAAGTTATTGACAAAACATGTGTGATTTTAACTGTGCCTACTAGGCGTGAGGCGGAATATAATAGGCCTGATTGAGTATATGAATGAGTTAAAAGTTTATTCTTACTCTTAGGTTCTTCCTGGGGGTGTGATGTATAATATTTAGGAGCGTTATTGTCACGTGAATTTTTAATCTAAACTTATTTCCCAGTTTTGAAAATTGGAAGCATTGTTTAAATTGTATTCTTTGCTGAAGTGACACAAGCTACGTTTCGTCAGCAAAAAAATATAATAATAGGTACATGACAGTCCGATTTATTATATAAATTCGTCTTATTACAGGCTTAGGAATCTGTACAAAAAAACAAATGTCAACCGTCTTTTATTTTATTAATGTCTTGATATCTCAAATAGAGGCTCATAATTTATGTCAACATAATAGGTACTACGCTTTATAATGTAAATCAACTTCTTACCGTTTCGTAAAAGCTGAAACAGACTTATGATTAAAACCGTACTTTGCTTATTATACTGAGTTAACGCTGACTAAACTGTAGACCCAAATTATGTTTGAGATCTGTACAAATCAAATACCATTGTTAATTACTTAAGAAATTCATAATTCAGCTTATACCAACAATATGTTTTGTGGTTTACGTTTCATGCTTGGTGTGCTAGAACATTAACTACCTCGTTAGCGAACTTGATACCATTTATGAGGTCAAACAGGATGAAGGTAGGTAGGTAATTGTTTTTATAAATCACATTCTTAGACAAAGGACTAGTTATTAATTGTAGACAGACATACATCACGCCTTTGTCTCCGAAGGGTTTAGCAAAGGTGCATTACACACCCATACTTTGCCAGTAATTTGGTAGCTATTACTTACCACGTAATAAAGGTGGCAAGTCTATTGCCGTTACCTAAAAAAATATTATTATAAACGCGAAACGAAATATTATTATAGTTTGTATTTTTTTGATGTTTTCTCTCTTACGCACGTACTTCTGATTGGATTGTAATGAAACTGTATGGTATAGCATAATGTAAAAATTCATTCATAGGCGAAACCCTTTTTCTTAAGATTGTTTTTATGTCTTGCTTTAATTTTACAACTAGGCATGACTATACTTTGCATCATATTTATAACAATTTATACCCATTCAAAAGTTTAATTTAATTATTTAATATTATTGTACAATAACGATAATTCTATTCTATCCTTCTCTACAACGAATATCTGTCAGAAATACCAATGTGCACGGAAACTGCAATAGGATAATTCCTTATTAGGTACTTTAGACAAACAATGGGTGGCCAAATGAGGGCGACAATTACTGCTTCAGTGGCTTGTTCGCTAGTGCATCGGCTTTCAACTCCGGAATCTCGGGTTCGATTCACGGGTTGAATCAAATATTTGTATGATCCATAAATGCTTGTTTCATGTTTGGGTGTTTTCTGTATATATTATGTATGTACTTATTTATAAATATAGAAAGTATATATATCAGTTGTCTAGATCCCATACCATTCATTGAATGTTACTGCTTTCCGAATGGTCCCATTTCAATTTGGTCCCATTTCGGTAATTTGAAGTCGGTTGTTGTGTCTATTTTTGACGTATATTTTATGTAACAAGTAATGTAGGAACTTGTGTGGGAAGTATACTTAATGCTTCTCTCTACATTATACTCGTATCAAAGAATCAATTTCATTTATTCAGTTTAGACACAAAAAGAGCACATATGAATGTCAAAATTTTACAATTTATTGTCAAGTGATATTATAAAAATACTAAATTAAATACATAAATAACCATTAGAAAATGATTCTTTAGCTGGTTTGGTAAATTGGTTCTCCTGAGAAGATACCAGCAAGAAACTCAGGTAGATTATCCATTTTCTTTTTTAATATTGTTTTGTTTACATTGTTACATTTAGTTTATATTGTATTATACGAGTGGCCAACAACAGAAGATTAGGGTGACCATGCATTTTTATCATTAAGATTTGTCTACATTATAGTAGCCTTTCATCATCAAACATTTTTTAACTACTATTTTAAACTTATTAAGAGGCATGTCAACCAAATCCTGAGGAATTTTATTATACATTTTTATACATTTGCCTACAAACGAATTACCAACTTTATGAAGTTAAATTTTTGTCATTGCCAGTTTATTTTTATTTCTTGTATTAAAATTATGGTTATCGGATTTTTTTTTGAAGAGATCTATCTATGTTCTTCCGTACATATAAGATGTTGTCGTAAACATATTGAGAAGCAACTGTTAAAATATTAATTTCTTTAAATAGTTATTTCAGCGAGTCACAGGGTCTGAGTCTATAGATTGCTCGTATAGCCCGTTTCTGTAATATGAATATTGTCTCAATATCGGCAGCTGAGCCCCACAGCAGCCGACCATATGCCATAACGCTATGAAAGTAGCTAAAATAAAGTAATCGTGCCGTTTTTTCGTCACTCAGTGACATTATCTTTCTAACCGCATAGGCAGCTGAGCTAAGTCTTCCTGCCAAGGCTGTGATATGAGGACCCCATTGTAGTTTACTATCTAGAGTTATCCCAAGAAAAACTGTGGTATTGACTATTTGAACTAATTCATTATTCATAGTAATATGAGTATCCACCTGTCTTACATTGGGCATAGTAAATTTTACACATTTTGTTTTCTTCGCATTGAGCAGCAAGTTGTTACTTGTGAACCAATGCAATATTTCCGGAAAGGTATTATTTACATCGTCAAGTGCTACTTTTTGTCTATCACTTTTAAAAATTAATGATGTGTCATCAGCAAATAATACTATTTCACAAAGATTTTTAGTGAAATAAGGAAGATCGTTTGCGTATATTAAGAATAAAAGGGGTCCTAATATCGAGCCCGGGGGGTTACTTCCATGACTAATGAGGCGCCAGAAGAGTTGGTGCCATTAATGTTTACTTTTTGTACTCTACCAGTGAGGTAAGACTCAAGTAAGCCAAGTGAGCTGTTCGAAACACCATAATAACCTAATTTCAATAACAAAGTCTCATGATCAACACAATCAAAAGCTTTTAATAGATCACAAAATATACCAATGGCATCCTGCTTTTCCTCCCAAGCATCAAATATATGTTTCACAAGTGCAACTCCTGCATCCGTTGTGTTCCTGCCTTTAGTGAAACCAAACTGTTTTTTATGAAGTAACTTATTGTCTGTAAAATGTGAAAGCAATTGATTAAATATTATTTTTTCAATAAAATTACTGAGAGTTGGTAGTATGGAAATAGGCCGAAAATTTGAAGGATCACTTTTGTCTCCTGCTTTAAATAAAGGAATGATTTTACTGTACTTTATAAGATTAGGGAACTGATTTTCATCTATACATTTATTGAATATGAATGCAAGGTGAGGTGAGGCGCTATAGCGGGCACTATTGATTTTATTATATTGGTTGAAATGCTCCAAAGATCCTCAGTATTTTTTATATTTAGTTGTTTAAAAGTTTTAAGTATAGTGACAGAGTCAATATACTGAAAATCAAAGTTAACTCTACATTTATCAACACTAGATTTAAGAAGAGAATTGGCTACGTTTTTTGACGAATTTAACTTATTTGTAGTAATGATCGGAACATTTGTGAAAAAAGATTCAAATGCATTGGCCACTGCAGAATCAGTTTTATGTGTTTATCGTCTATTTTTAACTCGAAGGATCCATCATGTGACTTTGCTTTACAAGTTTCTTTGTTTATAACATTCCATATTGCCTTCGTTCTATTATCAGATTTTTCTATTAATTAGATTTAGCTGTTGAACATACTTTTTTTGAATAGTTTGGAGTACTTTTTAATCTGTTCAATTACTTGTGGCTCATTAGTAGATGCCTTTGTCCCGTATAATTTCCTTCTACTTTTATAAATGACGTAAACATGTTAAAAGATTTTGTGTACTTCAAAGGTAACTGAAAATAATTAACTTAGAGCGACTAATTAAGCGATTGTGAGTCCAAGACCATCTCATTCTGTTTGTTTGCTAATTCGCGCTTCCTGTTTATCATTTAGAACTGAGGTGTAATACTAGGCTACTTTTATTTCGATAATTGTTAGAATAGAATAGAATAGATTATACTTTATTGTACACCAATACAAAAAGAAACAGAAACTTAACATTTAGTATGTACAAATGGCGGCCTTATCCCCAAGAGTGATCTCTATCTCTCCCACTCTCCCTCTGTCTCGATCCTATGGGAATAGGTAGGTACTAAAATACTATCCCTGCGAAGTCCATTGCGTAGTTTAAACGATCTTGGCGTACAGAAGTACTTGGCGGCATCTTCAAAGGTGTTTTACACAAAACACCTCAAAACCGCGACACACTGTACAGACAGCGGAAGCGTCTTTTTTATACTAATAGAAGATGTAGGTACGTATATGCGTACAACTGTACCTATATGTCGAAGTATTACATTATGGTGTTTAGTAGGCACAAATTTATACTGGAAATTACACCTGCTTTTAATACATCAATAACGCTGAGTGGCGGTTACATTTGATTATGTCTAATACCACGTAATGCTCTTACAAAACATTTCACTATACAATTTATAGTATATCTACGGTAAACATTGTCTATAGTTCGTAAATGAATAATATAACACGTTTAGTATTTATCTAAGTTTCGCCGAAGAGAGAAATAATGTAGTGTTCCATATTTAGTTCAGTTATTTGTAGTTCAACCAGGCGCCACTGGAAATACCTTCTGGTGCGTACCAGAGACAATGGACAACCGGCAATGGACGTAAGAGCGGACTTAAGTTACTTTTAGTTTTACACATTCATCATCATCCACTGAGCCTTTTCCCCACCTAGCTGGGGTCGGCTTTCCAGTCTAACTGCGATGTCATGTTTACGAACAGACAGACACATTAATTGTTGTTGGTTTGTGTGTGTCATTTGGCTTTTCTACGCAACTTATCAAAGGACAGGAATTAAATCAAACAGATAAGGTCTTGTATTGGTGAATACCTATTTTTGGAACTTAGTTAGCATGATCTGAGGTTTCTACCCACGTTGATGATGAAATTTGCACACGTTTACTTATAAGCAAACACGTTACAACCACGAATTTTTCTGTTCTCTCTGAGACAGTCTTGATAATGCCTCGTTTAGAGGTGAAACAATTGTCGACGTTTTGTTGTCTTTTTAATTCTGCGAAAAATTAATGCTATTATAAATTTAAAAAGTTTTTTCTTAAAACATTTTACTTACCATCGCTTTGTCATGGATTTTCGCCCAGTAACGCCTGTTTCTATCCAATATTTGAGATCAGTGAGCATCACTATCCAGGCTAAACTATACATAAAGTTGATCAAGCTCCACAGAACAGCAAGTCAAAATCTTTGGTTCAATCAAGAATGTAAGCGTTTTGGGGTGTTTCCGAGGTACATCTGGCTAAAAACAAACAATAACTCAGTGTCGGCTAGGAATTCTATTTTAAAAGCAAAAACAGTGTGGCTGAACTCGGAAATAAGGAGTTTGTTTAGAGTGAGAGACAATTTGAAGTGGCATTTAAAGGTTCTACACTCTGAGTTGTCATTCAGTTTACACAGAGTAGAATTTGATTTGTTGGATAAAAAGGCACGAGATTTAGCTTCAAAATTTATACATAAAAAATTTTTAATTCAATCAAAAAAATTATTTAATCTAAGGGTGGGTAGAGGCGAGTTTCTTGACCGAAGGGAGCAGGTGTTTTCTAATCATACATTTTACCCCAGAATCAAGAACCTTTCTGATATTCATCTCAGCAACAGTGAGGTGTCCCTTTTAAATAAGGGCTTAAAATATTCCATACCTAAATCATTTAACAATAAAAAATCTTTAGAACCTTTGGCAGTAGATGCGGAGGTGGCAATCATTAGAAATAAGGGTGACATAATGTTGAAGGCATTGGTTGCACAAAAATTGATTCTGTTTGTTTGTCTGGTACTTTTAACTCCGAATTGACTGTACAAAGGTCGATTCGCAATAAACTTAGGGATGGGGATGTGGTTCTGAGTAAGGCTGATAAGGGTTTTCATCTGATGATTTTCAACACTTAACCTTCAATCCTACAGCTAAGTTCCAGGCAGAACTAAAGCTTGCTTTGAAATCCACGACTTATTTATTCCCTGAGAACTCTTCGTTGTATAAAACTTTGATAAACATGAATCCCAGTTGTCCGTTGTTTTACGGCCTTCCAAAAATACACAAGGAAGGGTGCCCTATTAGACCTGTTGTCGCATACAGGGGAGCTCCAGCATACAATTTGTCGAAGTTTTTGAACACAATCATTAAAGAAGCAATAGATTTTAACCCAAAATTTTCTTTAAAAAATAGTACTGACCTCATAAACAAGATTAAAAATATTAAGTTACCGTCCAATGCTCAACTCGTGTCTTTGGACGTGAAAAGTTTGTTCACTAACGTACCGTATAATGAAGTATTAGATATTTTAAAACACAAATTAACAATAAAAAGGATCAATTTTAATAAAATAGAAGAAATTTATAACCTAACAAGATTGTGTATGACTCAGAATTACTTTCAGTTCAATAACAATTTTTTTCTACAAAAAAATGGTCTGGCTATGGGATCGCCACTCAGTCCTTTAATAGCTGAAATATTTATGGATGCATTCGAGACTAACCACATAGTTGGGAACGTTCATGTGTTGTACTATTTTAGATATGTGGATGATATTATTATCTGTTGGACAGGAACAAAGCGTCAGCTCAGCGTCCTCGTCTCCAAGTTGAACTCAGTACACCCTAGAATTGATTTTTCACTAGAGGTGGAGTCAGATTCCACTCTCAATTTCTTAGACCTTTCAATTAACTTTAAACTAGAAGGAACGGTGTTCATGAGTTTCGTATCTATAGGAAACCAACAGTTACAGACACAGTTATTCCTTACTCATCCAATCACCCATGGCAACATAAAATGGCAGCTTTCCACAGATTACTGAGCAGGTTACTGGCGGTACCGTTGAGCCCACAGGCATTTGGTGAAGAATTGTCCATCATTTGCTACATAGCACAAAGTAATGGCTATGACGTAGGAATGGTCCACTCATTATTAAATAAAAAACGCAGAAAGGCTAGTTTTCATTTATTACATCCGACTCAAGATCCACCTAGGAAGTACACGGCCTGTTTGCCGTTCGTGGGTCCCGTCTCGTTGAGTATAGCTAAGATCATGAGGGAAAGTAGTATATTTGTTGCTTTTAGAACTCAGAACACCTTGAGGGAGCTATGTAATGGCAAGGATTCGGTGTCGGTCTCACGCAGATCAGGTGTTTATTTGTGGAGTTGTGATGAATGTGGTTTGAAGTATGTGGGACAGACTGGCAGGTCCTACGAGATTAGATATAAGGAACATAGAGCGGCGTCCTGCAATGGTTGTCCTGAGAAATCCCTCTTCGCGAAGCATCTTCTTGACACTGGTCATTCCTTGAACAATAGTAACACTTTTAAAGTTTTACGTTTATGTGAGAAAGGGTTCAAGTTAAGTGTTTGGGAAAGGCTAGAAATAGTTAGAAGAGACGCGGACACCTTACTCAACGAACAAATAGATTTTCACACATCTCCCTTACTTAATCTGTTTACGAACAGACAGACACATTAATTGTTGTTGGTTTGTGTGTGTCATTTGGCTTTTCTACGCAACTTATCAAAGGACAGGAATTAAATCAAACAGATAAGGTCTTGTATTGGTGAATACCTATTTTTGGAACTTTGAATTGTAAAGAATCCTACATCGCGATAATTAAATTTGCACACGTTTACTTATAAGCAAACACGTTACAACCACGAATTTTGCTGTTCTCTCTGAGACAGTCTTGATAATGCCTCGTTTAGAGGCGAAACAATTGTCGACGTTTTGTTGTCTTTTTAATTCTGCGAAAAATTAATGCTATTATAAATTTAAAAAGTTTTTTCTTAAAACATTTTACTTACCATCGCACTATTCTATTACACATATATCACGCCTAAATCCCCGAAGGGGTGAGCAGAGGTGCATTACATACCCATACTTTATTAATCAGTTGTAAATCTAATATTGAATTTAATGAGTTTGTTAGTTATATTCTGATTTCTCTTTACTAGTAGGTAAATCTATCATATTCTGGTTTTTCATCTAAGTTATCGAGTCTGTTCGGATAATTTGTCTCAGAAATAATCGCACTAATCCCATTCTTTCCTAAGCTCGCTAACTACCTAATCTGTCAAGATTAGAACTAAGTACCAACGTCTATTTTTTTATTTGTTCTTATAAAATAAGTACCTATAGAAATAAATCTTTTGATATAAAAATTCTGACATTGTGGTTGGCACAAGTTATTTTTACTGGTTATTATTTAGTTTTTACCCAATATCAACATTCCATATTCCTTAATAACCTTTCAACCCTCAGCTATACGAAAACGTAAGATAAAAATATCTTTGAGCCGCCGATACAAACATACCATAAGATCCCAGAAGGGACGGGTACTCAGAGTGCAGATACGCGAAGAAAATGTCGAAGGCCTGTCCACGTCGTCACCCTACTATCAGGCGCGCAGTCATTAATGACAGCTTTGTAGTCCGAACTTATTATCGTTTAATTTATGACCACACATTACCGCTCAAGGCACCATTAAGCCGCTCCGGGAAAGATCCCGGGACTAAATAAACTAAGAAAGTTCACATGATGAACAACCCTTACTCGTTTCGCTGAGCGCCTCAGCACGTGCAGTCGTTAATTTCGCCCGTCACAGATCATAAACTGTTTATTGTTTTCTATTAGCTGCACGAAGTTTCATAATTTATTATAATGTACTATGTTGTTTGATGGGTATACGAAGGGCTCCAGACGACTTCTAAATAGTTATCAACACGAACCAATTAATGTGAAGTGTTTCTAAATCAGACATCAAAGACGTTCATCGTGCTTATTTTTGTTTTTGACGAACCTTGTTAATTATTTTCAGTCTCTAAACTTCTTCAATAACTTTACTTCCATTTAACATTGAAAATGAGGACTTCGTAAGAAACTGGAATAACTTAAAGTCTGAGGAACTTTACTCTCTGTCGATTCAATAGACAATACTGCAAAACCATATTCAACTTTAAGAAAAAAGTGAAAGAATACTTACTGCTTTTAATATTCCTCAGCAGAAGATTTTTTAGTAGCGTACGTGGCTTCGCCCGCTTGATAAGCTATATACCTACACAAAAACCTTCCTCGAGAACCTCTCTATCCATTGGGGAAAACCGCATCAAAATCCATTCCATAGTTTTAAAGATCTAAGCATAGGTACATAAGGAAAGGGTGACTTTGTTTTATACTATTGTAACGCCATCTCGTAGCGAGTAATAAGACTACCAAATTCAGCGCCATCTAGTAGCAAATCACAGTACTACTACGTAACGCGTTTCTGGAATATTCTGTCAAGGTAACTTCTACGTAACGCGTTTCTCGACACATCTAGAAAGTTCGGGAGGGTGACAGAGTGTTCGCGATGATTCTCGGCTGAAACTTCTAGACCAATGAACGCCCTATATATGCCGAGCGCTTGGGCGGGAGATCATAAGTATTTCCAGAGCGATAATATGAGTTATACCTGCGAGTTCAAGTGCGATTAAAAGTGTTCAGTGAAGCTTGTGGCCGCTCTGATGTACGTTGCCGGGCGTCTCTGGTACGCAGTACTCACGCAGACGGTAAGTATTTCCAGTGGCGTCCGGCGGCGGTTTGTTTTATACTATGTTATGTTATGATGATGTAATGATGTACCTACGTATCTATTTAAGTACCTACTTAATTATGTTTATATTTATGTTTGTCGTAGTGTAACAAAAGTTTGCTACCTCCTGCCTACCGATCAAGATTCAGATCAACATTTTACATTATGTTGACAAAGTGCGTATCTGGTTAAACCATTCAATGAATTACGAAGTCGAGATCAACAAAAACCTCGTACAAACGATTGCCAAGTCGCCCCTTGATGGGAAGTTAATTGAATTTGTTACTGCCTATAGAACAGCGATCTTGGTTCGAGAGCTTATTGAAACTGTTACGACTTAATCAATTATTTTAGGTAGTAGTGGTTGTGACATAGATACTATACATGATGAACAAACACACTTAAGGGACAGGCAAACTCATTCTTCACATGCGACGTATACCACGCATTATGACATCTGAAAAGAATCTGGCCTATATAATGTGTATGGCAACGAACACACTGGTCATTCATCGCGGGTTCCCATGCTATCCGCGTACGACGCTGTGTCACTCTGTTACACACGTTTAAAATGTCGTAGCGCATAAGATAACGTATACGTCGTACCAGTGTGTCGCTGTCTCCCACATTGTTTATGAAGGACCCGTGCGTTTTGTTACACTATCTCACTTTATGTTAAACCTGAGCGCTTTTGCCTTTACAGCATTATTAAAGGTACTGTTTTACACACCTAGGTATACTACAATGGCTAGAAATCAACATTTTCTAACACACCACCAATAACAACTTCTTAGTGCTGTTGTTGGTGTTTATTCATCATGTATTATTATAGTGACACAATCCAATCAATCACACAATAAATAGTGCCTACAATCGAAAGCATAAACCATGTAGGTACATACCTAGCTAATAATATTTGGTTTCTTATAGAAGGTTACTAATTGTGAAAACTGTCAATAGTTATTTCATAAAATATAGTTATTAATTACGTTATTAATATGGAAAAATTCATGTAAAGCATCCATGTAAATATTATGTGACATCTTTTACGAACTTGGGTAGGGAATTTTATCCTTTATTCTATCCATATTAATTCCTTGATAGTTGAAAGATATTTACATACCTAAATAATATGACGTGTATAATAAATATTTATTCTAGTCATTTAGTTTGACATCTATACTATTATATAATTGTAAAGTGGTCGTGTCTGTACATTGGAGATATTTGAAAAAAAATACTTGGGTTATGTTATGTTAACGATACTAAACACGAAAATATTTTCTTTTAATTTCCTGTATGTTTGTCTGTTTGTTCGCGATGGACGCAGAAACTACTGAACGGATTTTGATGCGGTTTTTTTTGTTAGACAGGGCTTGGTCAGACTTAAAATCTTACGTTTGTTTTATCGCAATCGGTTGATTAGAACCGGAGATGTGACCAAAAATATAATAAACTGAATTTAACGGAGATATATAGATGTCACTTTTTATTATTATTGGTAAATTTTTATAGCTTATTATTGTTTGAAATTTGGCTGATATTGATGAAATTTGGTACAAGGATAGATTAGATCTTAATAGAGGACAGTTATGATGGTATGTTTGGTCGCGATAACCGACATCCACGCGGGCGGAGCCGCGGGCAACAGCTAGTATTATTATATATTTACAGAGAATATGGATTTTTTTTTTATTTTTTTTTTAATTCCGCGGCCAAGGCCTCGGCCGCTCTAACGTCCGTTGCCGGGCGTCTCTGGTTACTAGCAGAGGGTATGTCCAGTGGCGCCCGGCGGACTTTGACCACCTCTGTGGTCTCTTCGGGTGTTGGGTCGGGACGAGAATCCCGCGTCGTTGGGGGAAGGGTTTTATACCGCGTCAATGAGTGAATCTGGTTGCGTGCTATGGGGCAAAGGCCCCGCAGCACGCAACCCTTCTAGCCTGCTTCTGTAAGGACGGCGGATGGCGATCCCGCCGTCCTCAGGCCCCGATCATGGAGGTCGATAGTCTTGGGCGTAGTCGCGTAGTCTGGGGCGCCCTGGCCGCCGACTACGGAACTCGGCGGGGAGGGTACGCTCCCTCTCCCTTCCGGCCGCCTCCTTCGCGAGCATGACTTGCTCGCAGAAGGACACGGCCGCGTTCCACCTACTCCGGCTGGAGACCATGGCTTGAAGCATGGTCTCCAGCGAGAGGGTATCCACGCCCAGACCCACTACGAGGTCCCGGCGCTGGCTCGCCCACGCTGAGCACTCCACCAACGTGTGGAGTGCGGTGTCGTCGTCGGAAACCTCGCAGTGTTGACACCGGGGTGTGACCTCACGATGCATGCGAAACAGATAGCTACCGAAGCATCCATGCCCGGCAACGATCTGCGTCGCACGATACGTGAGGTCACCATGCTGCCTCTGCAGCCAATCGTCCATGATCGGTCTCACCGCCGCGATGATGGTGGTACCCCACTTGGGTTGCTCAAGTCGCACCCTCCATGACTCCATGAGATCCTGGCGGAGTTGGGACCGCTGGTCCTCGATTTCTCGAGACGCAGGCCTGTGGTCCCGCTCCAGCGCCTCCTTGCGCCATTGGAACAATGACGCAAGGGCTCTCGCTTCCAGGTCCCATGGAGGGGTCCCGGCTAGGAGACATGCAGCCTCTCCGGAGATCGTGCGGTACCCCCGTATGGTTCTGGCGGCCAAGGTTCGAAGTGGTCTGTTTAACAGAGTCACGTTCCCCTTGACCGCCAACCTATCCGCCCATACGGGAGCCCCGTATAGGGCCATACTCCGCACGATCCTCAGGTACAGTCTCCTGCAGGAAGCGTTGGGTCCCTTTAGGTTGGGCATCAGTCGCGAAAGCGCGACCGATGCCTGCGTCACCTTGGGGACCAAACTTCGGAAATGTGGTCCGAAGTTCCATCGGCTATCAAGTACGATCCCTAGGTACTTCATCGAGGGCTTGATGCCGATGCTAACGCCTCCCACATTTATGCTGGAACCTTCTGGTGGACCGTTCCGAGGTCTGTGAAAACACAGAACCTCGGACTTGTGCAAGGCCACCTCCAGTCCCAGCTGCCGTATCCGACCCACGACTCGAGCAACACCCGTCGTGACCTTGAGTGCTGCCTCCTGGTACGTTGCACCCCGCGCCGTGACGAGGGTATCGTCGGCGTAGCACGTTACGCCGACGCCCCTAGGCAACGCACCCCGCAGCACCCAGTCGTAGCCGATGTTCCACAGAAGCGGCCCTAGGACCGACCCTGTGGAACACCGCACGACACATCTCGCCGAGCTGGCCCGAGCCAGCTGGGGAAAGCTATGGCCCTCTCCGAGAGATAGGCCCCGACAATACGACGGAGGTAGAGAGGCGTTTCGTGATACACGAGCGCCTCCCTAACGCAGCTCCATGGCAAGGTGTTGAACGCGTTGGCGATGTCAAGAGACACCGCCACCACCACCTTGCCCTGCGAGACTGCTTCCTCCGTCAGGCTCTTCACGCGCATGATCGCGCTCACGGTGGAGCGTCCCCGACGGAAACCGAACTGGTTATCCGCCAGGTCCGGCCCCACACTCGTGAGATGCTCGACGAGGCGTTCCGCGATAATTCGTTCAAAGAGCTTACATACCTCGTCGAGCAACACGATCGGCCGGTATCCGGACGGTGCGTCCACCGGCCGCCCCGCCTTACGGATCAGGACCAGTTTCCCCGTCCTCCACACCTTGGGAAACTGGCCCCTTTCGAGGCATGCGCTAAAGAGCCCCATCAGTCGAGGCCCGAGTTCTTCGAGGGCCAGGACCCATGCACGGCCAGGAATGCCGTCGGGTCCGCGGGCAGTGATTTTCCGGCGTTTAAGCCGGAGTACTGCCGCACCTAGCTCCCCCACGCTGACTTCGGGTACGTCGTCTTCGCTGGTGCTATCCGCGTCGGGCAGAGACGGAGCCATGCGCGGACGGACGTGCTCCTCCGCGCTCGTCGTGTGACGCATCGCCGCATCACAGATTTGCGACATGGCTCTCCTGAACCACTTTGCCTCGGCATCCACATCGGCAGGCCGGTCCGGTGCCGGAATCCAGGCCTGCACGATGGATGCCTCCAGGAGAGCTTCCCGATCAAGATGGTGAAGTGCCCAACGCGGATCCGGGGGATTTGCTACCGGCTGTGGGAGGCCAGGTGAGGGGACGACATCGAACCGGATGTACCGATGGTCCGAGTGCGTCTCCTCACCCTCCTCCACGCGCCAGCCTGTAATACGGCGGGCGAGGTCAGGGGATGCGAACGTTACGTCTACGATCGATTCCCCCCCTCGCCGCCAAAAGGTGACGTCATTCCCCCGGTTGAGGACCTCCAGACCACGTGTTCTGGTTCAGTCCTCAAGAAGCGTCCCCTTGTCCCTGGTTTCCCGGGAGCCTCACGCCTCACTCCAGGCGTTGAAGTCTCCCAGGAGCAGGACAGGGCGAGGGCGGCACGCAGCGAAGACGACGTCGAGCTCAGTGAGCCATAGCTCAAACTGAGACTCGTCAATGTTCGGCGAGATGTAGGCCGACACGACCGCAAACCCTTCAAATTCCGCCGCAACACACCCCCGGCCGCTTGCAATCAATGCAAGGCGCGAGGTGTCCACGGCGGAACCCCCAAAAATGCAACAGGCCGAGCCGTCCTGGTCCACCGGGCTTCCCGGGTGGACATAATACGGCTCGGCGACCACGGCCAAGTTAATGGACCACTGCGCGATGCTCTGGTACAGAAGATCCTGAGCAGCGCGGCAGTGGTTCAAGTTCACCTACAGGATGCGGACATGGGCGCACATTAATGTACGTCCATGTCAGCATCCCGCTGTGAACCTGGCCACGCAGAAGCGGCTCCCCCGCTGCCTACAGCGGACAGACGAGGTTTAGGCCTCGAGGCGGCGCAGGTACGGCTGCCGACCCGATGGTCCGCCGTTTTGCCCTCCGCCTCGCATCTATAACAGCGAGGCGGGGCCTCACAGCCATTGGCCTTATGACCGGGCCAGCTGCAGCGGAAGCACCGATCGCCCACGGTGTCTTCCGCTGTGCACTGCACTCCGACGTGCCCCACCACCATGCACCGGAAACACCTGGTTTCCCGGGCACGAAGGAGGTGCACCTGCGCCTTTAGGAAGCCCCCTACAAGGAGGATTCATCCGTCCGCCAGTTTAAGTGCCGCCGCGACGGGGCACTGGACGACTGTCATCCCATGACCGGTGGAGCCGAAGGAGATATCTCCAGCTTTCACCTGGTCATGGGGGCAGCCGCCCGCCTCCACGACGGCGGAGATTACTTCCTCCGTCGTGGCCGCGTCATCCAGACCCGTGATGCGCAATGCGGCGCATTTGGTAGGTCTGGTGACGCGGACGGCTTCTGCGTCCAGCGCGACCCTAAGTTGAGCCGCTAGGGCGTCCGCTTTGGGACCGCTGGAGGCGCCGGAGACCTCGAGGAGGCGAGCACCGGTGCGGGTGTTTTTACACCGGAGTCCCCCCTGAATATCGAGGGCCGAGAGGTTCACTGAGGCTTTAACCTGCCTCAGGACATCGGCGTACCCCACACCCTTCTCCACACCTGCCGGCGTCACGGTCAGGACAACGGCGGTGGAGCGAGGAGGGCGGGGCCTCTTCGGCGCCTTCGCCACGGCGGTTCTGCCCGCTTTCTTTTTGGCCCTCTTGCGCTGCTTTTTGGCACCCACTACTTCCCATCCCTCCCGTCTGGAGGGATGTAAAGAGGCAGCAGGAGCAGCAGCGGGAGTGGCCCTGAAGGCAGCGGGGGTGGCACTCCTCTTGCCCTTCCCCTTGCCCTTCCGCGAAATGGCCGCAGCCTCGGCGGGCGTCCGCCTTGCTGGGACAGCGGACGGGGGCAGGGTGGGGCGGCGGCTAGGAGGCCGGCCTCTCGGACGGGGTGCAACGCCGGCGCCAGCAACAGCCGCGTAGGACAACGCGGGCTGCGTCAGCGCAGGGCGATACGCCCGGTCCTCAAGGACGCCAAGTCGCCTCTCGATCGCCGCCATGAGCTCGGTAAGAGTAGGTGGCACAGGATGTGGCGGCGATACGGGCGCCGCATTGGGCGCGGTCCCGGGTGCCATCCTAGATGGCCCAACCGTCGGGGAAGGCGGCTTCGGTAGCCCAGTCTGGGTCCCGGAAGGCCCCTTGACCAAATTGGTCAGGTTCGCGACCTCCTGTTGCAGGGCCTCCATCTGTTGTCGGGACGCGGCTAGTTCCGCCTCCAGACTGGCCACCTGGCCTCGGAGCTTCAGCTCCTCAGCAGGGACGCTCCGCGCAAGGAGCTCATCCAGTGAAGACTGGGCATCGGTCACCGCGGTCTTCACTACCTGCCTCTTACCCTGGAGGTTTTTAGTGCCACCCTTCATGGCCTCCGCTATCCGGGTAAGAGCCAGCATGAGCTCCCGCGCGGCTGGGACCTCTTTATCCCTGCCACTTGGCAGGAACGGCACCGTAGGGGCGGGGGCCTTGAAGACCGGCGTCTTTTTGTATTGGCCCCTTGTCGTCATCGCCAAATATTTTGACGGCACCCCCTCTTCGGAACTCGTCTCACTGGCCCGCCCAGAGCAGCTGGTGCTCCGGTCACGCGAGGGTCCCGCCTCCTGCACCCTCTTCTCGAGGGTCCTCTTTCCTGGGGTCTTCCATAAGGAAGAACCCGCCGCCTCAGTGCTGCTGGGAACGACGTCAGTCCCAGCAGCAGTCGACGCGACCTCCGCGTCGGTTTGGGGGGTGGTTTTAAGGCACACCCCCTGGCCTATTGGGCTTTGGTGACCCCTCCCAAATACCACCCGGGGAGATCCCGGGCGGGGGTCGCCATGACTGGTGCCGGGCCCGAGCCCGACCCCAGTCACAGCAGGGTGTTCGCGGTCAGCATCGCTGCCGGTTCCCCCTTGGGTAATAAATTTGTTTATTTCCTCAGCCATTTTGGTTGAGTTTATCGTCCTCCGACGATGGTGACACCCTAGGCGTGACAGCTCCCCTGCACGATTCATCCCCTCACCGGGTGTCAGAGCTTGGGATTGGGTTAATTTTTTATAGAGGTGTTCATCCTCGCGGGCCCGAGAGGCCACCGGTCCTGTCAGTTCAGGATTACGGCTGGGCCGGGTGGGGGTCTTCACAAGACCGTTCCGCCCGCCCCGTTGGTTTTTTAACGGTTCCGCAGAACCGCCTACCCGCCAGGGTTCGGCCGATCAGTGATCTATGTCAGACCGTGGCCGACGCCACTGATGAAGTCAGTGGTGTCGGACCCGTCGCCCTGTCGGTTCCTCCGCACAGGACCATTCTGCTCAGCAGAGTATCGGCGGAGAGACCTGGGCCTCGAAAGGCCCCCACCGTGGTGGGTCTGTGCTCCTCACATTCTGAGGAGACAAGACCCCACCTTGGCCAGAATTAGCCGTAGTAGCTACAACTCTACGGTATGTTGCCGCAGAGTTGCAGCCACTGCCGTTGTCCGGGGTGCACCGCGTGGAGGATCTGACCCATGCACCCCGAGAATATGGATTGGCTTATTAACATCATAGGTATCGAAGCGAGAAGGATTCCAAGTCTCTGATAGGGATAGTCTTTAGTTCAATTATTTAAAATATAAATTATAATACCTATTAATAAAATTAAGAAGCCTAGTCAAAACAAATTAAATTATAATATAATATATTTTATAGGTACCACTGCCACAGAATAGGTAATATAGGTACTAGCGTACTAGGTATATAGTACAGAATAATGTAAAGTAGTACAAGCGTACTAAAGTCTTTAAACTATATATATATGTACAAAGGCTACCATTTATTTTTCATTCAAAAGTAATATAATCACAAAAACATTAAAGTGAGAACTAAAATAAACTAAAACAGCTCCAAGCACTGCTTGCGACAAAATGAAACCAAAAAATGGACGGAATGAAACAGAATCGCTAATGGATTCCGTTTGCTTATTTTATTTTTAAACGACTTCAAAAAAGGCGGAGGTTCTCAATTCGACTATAGTTTTTGTAGTTTGATACATCATAATTATATCTTTCAGCTAAGTGAACATATTATTTTCATTTCATTTTAATTGAAAACCATGCTAGCAAGCACGCTAGGTAATTGAAAGTCGGTTTTTATTTCTTCTTCTTTTTTTAAAAACGTGGCTCCATCGATATTCATCGATGATTTCGCCAATGTCAAGGTAATGCTTGATTAGTTGATAGTCCCGCACAGAAGAACTAGTTATTCGTAACTAGCTCCAGATGCAGGACAAGAAACGTTGTTCGGTATGAGAGTGTCTGGAAACCCGATTTTTGCAGAGCGCCAGAGGTAACCTAAAAAAAATTGACATAAAAACTTCGGTTTTTATGTCAATGCTTGAAGCATGCAGTTACAGTTCAACTGTTTTATTTTTAAGAATTTTCACTACATACCGACTTTACTATTATAATGATAAAACGTGGGTAATTACATGTTTATTTGCATTAATAAACCCTCGAATGTCACAAGGTGCAATTCAGTGCATCACTGCGGCTGCAGAATAGTTTTATTAATGCAATTGATAGGTTCAACGAAATATTTTCTCTCATGCATTGCAGCCTAGCACAATAACAAAAAAGTAATTTGTGTGCTTGCGATCACCGTGCAGGTGTGCATGTATTCGTGAGTATATTAATGGACCCGTTTAAACACTGATTTACTAGTTATCAATAAATAATAATAAATATGTTAGGACAATTCACACAACGCCATAAAGTCTCGAACTAAGCAGAGGTTGTGAGTACTCTATAAACTGATATAAATACTTATATACATTTTTTTGTAAAAACATAGGTACATATTATACATAGGAAACACCCAGACTTCGGTACAAACGTATGTGTCATCACACAAAGTTCGTGCCGACCGGGAATCGAACCCGAGACTCCGGTGTGGAAAACGGATGCACTACCGACCACTAAACCGAAGCAGCCAATTAAGCAGTTATGGGATAATTGCTGAATTGGCTCAAAATCTTGATTAGGTGTAAACCTAGAGCAAAATAAACAGTTTATCAACATAACATTGCCTAACACATACTTACATATACTGCTATGATATCGTATCGAGATCAATTGTTTTAAATAAGGTGGAAACAAAATCTATTTGCATTTCTTTTGTTATTTTATGCATAAAGGCCTGGTTAACAAGGTAAATCCAATATTTACATTTAATTAATTACTTCAAATTGGTTTATCACGGTATAAGAACGGTGGGACAACGTAGTTATTATTTTTTACTTTAAAACATTGTTATCAGTTTAAATTCTAGTGCAGTTTAATTTCTACCTCGTCGTGGGTCTGGGCGTGGATATTCTCTCGATGGAGACCATGATACGAGCCGTAGTCTTCAGCGGGAGCAAGCAGAAAATTACTTACCTACTTAGTATGAATTATTTGAGATGGTGGCAACCGGTTCATCCACTATTTTGTAGGATTAACAATAATTTATGTACTTAGGTATCTATTTTATTCAGATGTTTTTCTTTAAAATCCTTTAAATTCGTAAGGCAGACAACTACTGACCAAGGTTCGATTCCAGGTCGAATCAAATTATTTGTGTGATCCACAAATGTTTGTTTCGGAGAATGAGTGTTTTCTATGCATAATATGTATGTATTTAGAAATATATAAGTATGTTTGTCAGTCGTCTAGATCCCATAACACAAGCTTATATTAGCTTAATTTGGGCTGGATGACATTGTATGAGAATATGTCCAAAAATATGTATTAAATATATAATTGTAAATTAAACACTATGTCGATGCCTATAAAAGGGAGGTAAGTACCTATGTTATGTAGCTACTTAATTAACTTCAGCAAAAAAAAAGCTTTCATAAATTCTTGTTATTGTGAAACTTTCAAGGATAAAAACGGGCTCTAAGCATCTCTGTGACTCATTTCATCTATATATACACGTGGTACACCTGCTGAGAAACGAAATAAGGACGAAGAAAACTTTTTTTTTTTAATTTATATATTTTATTTATATATTTTTATTAAACGGCTCTGTATACCTTTGCGGATAAAGCTTTTGTATATGTTAGTGTGTGAAGAGCTTTCCTAGAATCTGGTATGCAATTAAAATCAGCTAGTTGCTATTTACAAACAATCAAGACGCGCAATCCCTACAGCAACAGGATGCTCTATTCTATATAGTTAACAAAGAATCCTGTACTAATTAAGTTGGCTAATGAATACCGTGGATTCATCCGGCGTAGGTACTTGACCTTATCTCTACTTTTACAATGGCATTAGTTTACATCAAGACAGTCGCAAAATATTCATGTCGAAGTCAAATGAAAGTTGTCGACAAAATCACTGATAGTAATGAAGATATGAATGAATGATAAATGAAGTTGCCGAAATTTTGCTCAATACTTTGTTGTTGAATGACAACTACCGAATGATTTTGTTTTTCATTCAGTCATTAAAAAACGGAGTTCATGATTTTTACGTTCAACTTAAGTTTTATAAGTACGAGGTGCAAACTGAACTAATACCGCTTATAAATTTTATTCTACTCTGTAATATCGACACTGTAGTTTAGGTTCTGATTCCAGAACGGTTATAGGTTTTATAGTTTACATGATGCTTTCCCTAAGTGGGATCAACAAAATCACTGGCAAAATCTGAGAGTAAAATGCATCTCTGCGTACACCGTAAAGGAATAACAACTTACAATTTTCTCCCGTCATACCTACATTGCCAGTTTCAGTGCCATTGTCGACAAAAATAAGATGTTTTCTTCAACTCTCATGCTGAAAAAGTTTTACGCGTAAAGAAGTTCAAAGCGAATGAAATTTTTCTCAAAGTCTGTAAGTAGAAAATTTATTCCAGAGTAGACATAATTTATTTATTAAACAAAAAATGTTATCAAATAACATAAAAGGTAAGTGTGGTAAAAAATAACTCATGCTCACGAAACTTAATCGCCATTATGTATTCGGTCACTACTTTCTTTGTTATTTTGTTTTAACATACAGTAAAATAATATTAATACGATTTTTTTTCAAAGGTTTTAATTAAAATTTCCAAACATACTAATTTCACGTTTGCATCACTTAATACTTAGGAGGGGCTCGTGGTCTAGTGGTAATACCGACAATGTTAACACATTGCAAAGGTTAAGCAACATCGACTCAGGCCGGTCTTAGGATGGGTGACCATTTCTTAAGACATTGAGACCCCTCCGTGCCTTGGAGAGCACGTTAAGCCGTCGGTCCCGGTTGTCATTAGGGGCAGTCGTTAGGGGTAGTTGGAGCCCAAAATCAAAAATCCGACCGGTCTAACTGCAGAACTTCGATATCGCCCATGGGTTGTGAAGGTCAGATGGCAGTCGCTTCACGGAAAATATCGAAGTTCAGCCGAATTGCAGTTAGACTGGAAAGCCGACCCCAACTGTGTTGGGAAAAGGCTCGGTGAATGATGATTACTTAATACTTAGTGATTCCCTCAAATTCTAAAATTTTTAACAATTATTATTTACAATCTTGGAAGATGAAAATTGTTTAACATTTCACTTTCGCAAATCAATACAATCCAGTTCCTGATATTTAAACAATAAATACTTAATCAAATACTTTTTCAGTAATGTGTATTTTCAAACCGGCGACTATAGTGTCATCACTATAATATATGTGGAAGCTTGTTTTTGGCAAGTGTCACTGACCACTCTTGATTAATGATTGTAAACTCAATCAGCCTTACAAATAAACGTGGTATAACAGTTATACTCGAGAATTAACTAAGAATATGCAAAATGTCTACAAATAAACAAAGAATAGCTTATACCCCGTATAGCTTTGACATTTCTATTCGTACAAACGTTATTCCGGAGTTATTCCCGCCCGTACCCTTGTTTAGAGTTAGAATAACTTTAAAAATATCACAGTTTGTATTTGTTTACGCACATTTAAGTATTTAACGTTCATTACCAGACTGATTTTGATTATGGACTTGAATGCACTAGAAGAAGTAGAACAAGTAAATAACTTGATCCACCTAATGGAGGCTCAAAGAAAAGTTAAAATATTTAAAAAGAGATCCTTTTGATTTATACAGCGATGAGCAGTTCCGATTAAAATACCGATTTTCTAAAGCTGGTGTAACGTTTTTAGACCAATTATTTGGTAGATCTCTCAGTATGGACACGCGTGGAGGTGGATTATCTTCTGTTCTGCAAATAATGATTGCTTTTAGGTAATGGGGACGTAATCAGGTAAGAAGTTTCACCTACTCATAAAAGTGTTCTATATGTAGGTACAGGCTTATGCTTTATCAGTTCTACTATGTTAAACTCGTTTCTTATTCATTCCTTCCAGGTACAAGATAATGCTGCGGACATTCACGGTTTGACTCAGCAGTCTATTACGACAGTATGGCGTAGTGTAGCCAGGGCAATTTTGGAGTTAAAATCCGAGTACCTACATTAATATGCCAATGACTTTAAATGAACAGCTTGTTGTTATGGAAGATTTTGAATCTATAGCAAGATTTAAAAATATCGTGGGTGCGATAGACTCCACCCACATTAGAGTGCCCTAAGTAAATGGACCTAGTGGTCAGTTTTACATAAATAGGAAAGGGTACAGTTCCTTAAATGTTCAGGTGCCTACTTTGTATATCTAATAATAATAAAATGGTCGAGACGGTCGAGAAACGTTAAGTTGACAAATGGATACAGTTGTCATAGACAAAATGCGTTTTTTTTCTCAAGTTTCTCTTTGGTCGCGCTGTTGCCAAATCGTGCATCTTGACATAACGGAAGAATTGTTATACAAAAGATATACCTGGTTTTATTTGTAAAAAAATATTCTCGACATATTCTGAATTTATTACTGGTATAACTATACTTCGTATAAGAATGGAATAGATCCGGTATAACACATTTTTATTTGTAAGGCTGAATAGCTGTAAGCTTTCCTAAAAATAAAATAAATAAATAAATAAATAAATAAATAAATAAATAAATATAACTATAGTCGTTGTACCTAATTGTATAAAAAGGCAGTCGAAAACTAAACACGTTAAGACCATAAGTCTTAATAAAAATCAATAAGAACATAGGTTAAGAGTTTCTTCCTCACAGACCATTTACTCTAAGGACGTAGTGCTTTTTTAAAAGGATCGCCACGGTTCTTATTTGAAGATCCTTTAGGGCCACACTTGAAGAACGGCATACTGCCTTTAGGACCCCACTTCCGCCCCGCCGAGAAATACCCGAGATAAGAGTTGTTTTGCCGCCATTCATGTTTATGGTAAGGCCAAATGGCCCTAGAAAACTGCGTGCTTATTGTAAACAAGTACCTCCTATACATAATAATATATTTAGAGATTCGTTGCAACATTTTCAAAATGAAAAATATGTTTATACTTCTGCGATAGTAGGTAGCCGTACGTACTACTACAATCTTAATGGAAGTAGCTTTGAGCAAAAATTTTGGATTTTATTTTTAACTAGCAGACGCCCGCGGCTTTGCCCGCTTGTAATATTATGTAACAAGAACCATCCTCGAGAACCACTCTATCCATTGGTGAAAACCGCGTCAAAATCCGATGCGTAGTTTTAAAGATCTGCACACATACCGATGGAAACGACTTTACTTTATATCGAAACGGCGCCATATATCGAAACGGGTTATGGTCGACCAGCTGATGGGGCTGGCTTCGGGTTGATATAATCCTTTCGTAACATCCTGTATAACAAGAACGATATAAGAACTAAGAACTAGATTTAAGAACGTTCGAAAGAAGTAGATATATAATAAGGATTTATTTGAATTGAAAACTTTATTTTATCCATGAATGTCACATATTTTTAATGCATTAATCCTGACGACAAATTATTATTGGTAGGCGGCGGACAGGCGTAGAATGTAATTGCGTAGGTTAGATTCTGTTGGTCATGGGTAACCTTTGTGAAGGGATGAAGCGCGGCAATATTACTTTATTATACAAAGTGTTATCTTCGTAAAATTTTATGACACCCGTTTTTGAGGGGAGCGATCATTAACCGGGAGCTTGTTGAAACGAACATGACGTCGGCGATGGTATGGTTTTATCCTCAACCCTTTGATTTTCATAACAGCCTTAACGACTTCTATTGTTCTATTCGATGACGATCTATTCTGATAAGGACTTTAATGTCATTAGATGGCAGTTTTTAGAGGTAAATCAGGAATAGCTGGACGGGTGTTGCCGATTTTCTCCCACTCATAAACTCCACTACAAGCAAGAAATGTATAATTTTACATCTGATTGCGATGACGTCGTCGTTTTTGTCTACAAACTACATAATACAATTGTAATAATTACAAATATCATGGTATTTTAAGGTTTTAGTACTTATCGGTGAAAAGACACATAATATATATTAGACAGATGATAGATGAGCGTTCACAATAAGTATGAGCAGCGCTTCTGCCTTTGCCTTAGGGCCCTTCTAACCTCTTCTACTGTTGTGTGGTATATTATGTGTGTATACTCAACTAATAATACTGAAACTGACTTTGAGCAAATAAACAGTTTTTAGGGATGTGCCAAGTTAATTATGAATAAATATTGCTCTATAGTGCGATTAAAATAATGAAAGCCATGTTCAGGGTGTACTTAATTTAAGTTAACTGGACATTAAAATAGTTTGAAGTTAAGAGGAACAAAGGAGTTAAGGTCACCAACAAACACACTGTATTCTCTGGAGTTCATAGCAAACCGCACATAGCTTGAGTAAACCATTAATGAAGATTAATGTACGGCGATGGAACTATAGCTTGTGACTACAGTATCCAATATTTGTATAGATTCCTTTATATAACACCTAATAAATTAGGAATATCAATTACAAAGTATTTCTTCGTAATTTGTCATCTTTTGGCTAGATATAAATAATATGTAGAACCCTGTCATGTTTGATACGTTATGTGTTATCTGAATACCTACTCAACTACGGTACCTAAGTTAAGGCTCTGATAAGTTTGTTTTTGAATGTACTTTATTTGATTATAATCATCCAAGAGTCTAATTTATATAGTCCAATACACTTAAGGACCCCTTACAACTAAATCCCATTTCATTACTTCCATTACCAATGCGCTTAAGAAACTGTACCTATAAACTATAACATTGTTGCATATAAGTCCCTACTCAGCATAAAATCACTTCTCAGTCTAAAGTGGCCCGAGGAAATCATTTATCTAAAAGCTACTCCCTTCCCTGCCATCAAAACTAAATCAAGTAGGACGACGTACATAAACCCGACCACCCTTACAGTTAGATAAAATGTAAAGGGAAGTTTGATTCACTCTCGACTCGTATGACACTACACCACACGTTGGGGTTCGTCCACCTCAACAGACGTACGTAACGACCTCTTTATACTCAACTATCTCTATTTGACTACGATTCATATCTCAGAGTCGAGGGCACTTAGTGGAACATTATTGGAAAACTGAAACCAGGCCGTTTTCGAATAGTTGCGTAATATTAACGTGACTTAGGTACATTTTATTCTGTTCGGAATTTATGCCAAATATAAATAGTTTCTTCATTATTTATTTTAATTTCGGACCTTAACACGTAATTTACGTTATGTAGGTATGGCTTGACAATATTAATATTAGGTATCACTGGCGCTAGCGATTATTAAAAGATGGTAATCGTATCTTAATTTTCATCTAGATACAATCGGATAACATTGGTGGTATACCTACTTATATTAAGGGGAATACATATATAAATGTGGAAAAGTACAAGAGTTTTATCCAATATATTATAACACTTTTGTATTAAGGTTCGTCTAGAGATAACTGCCGATGAGACGAAGTACCCAGCATCTGGTTCAGTAATTAAGCGCATACACCCACGTTCAATTTCGGGTCCATTTGAAAGGGTAAGAGCAAATTGCTGAACTTTCCACTAAGGAGGTGGTATTTGAACTGCTTTTAATTTTTATATGCTAATATTGTAGGTGTCTATGATCTTTTAGGTAGGTACTATAATCTTGTTTCATAACAAAATGGTCAAATAGCATAATTACACTTTAAACATAATATACTTGAGGAAATAATAATAACACATTAATTTATTGTTTCAGTAATACTTGGTTGTGGTGCACTTTCGGCTCGATGTGCGTCTGCCGCGAGAGGAGGGAGTATGCTGGTGCAGCTCTTGATACTTAGCACCGCCCTAGCGGCAGCCAAAATTGGAAAACACGGTAAGATTTTCTTAAAATCTTTTTAACTCATACTACATTGTCCTCTAATACATCAAAAGTTAATAAAGTTAATAGGTATTTGTCTAGTAAACATAACCAAACGAAGCTTCTCACTGTTATTTTCATATGCAATATCGTCTTTACGGCACAAGTTTAGCTGTTATACTATTCATAAACATCTTTAAGAGTAAACAGAATAACATTAAGACTCAACCGCCGCTCTTCGTAAATAATAAGAAAACAGACTTGGAAAGTTAAAAATGTTTCGAGTAAAATTTGCATAAACCTTACGCAGCCCGGTTCATTTTTCTCAACTTTCATTTTTATACGACTCCACACTCCAGTGCCTTGCTTGACTTGTATAACGATATTAAAATACTCAGTGCAATTATAGACTGCACTGATAACGATGTCATCATTAATATTGGTTCCTTAGGTCTGTTAACATTACCGGCTTTCCATCTCCACTGATATCACCAATATGTGAACTCACCCGATCAAGCATAAAACATGATTTTGTTCAAACTAAAAATATTTTTAATTTTTGTGTGAACTCATCTTCATCCGCCGGGCGCTAGTGGAAATATCTTCTGCGTGTGAACCAGAGACGCCTGGCAACGGACGTGAAAGCGGCCGCGGCCTTGGGCGGCCTTTTTTATCGAGCGGATTTCCTAACTATTCAGTTGAATCTATGAAATTCTCACAATTTTTATTAGAGATATAAAATACCAAGCACTGTTATGTAGCTTGATGCAATCAAATTATCAACTTAAGAGCATGCACGCTCCTGCATGGTCATTGTTTCTTTACTTTTATTTGGCTTGTTATTTCTTTGCTCTTGAAACTCATTATTTTTAGCACCACATTAATAGAAGCACAATATGCACTATTTTCGTGAGCTAAGAACTGAATTCTCTTAGCTTTATTTCCTTTTCGGCTCAGAAAGTTAACTGGAAGATACGAGCATAACTTCTTACTTTTATAAATACGAGTATTATGAAATAACACACCTCGAGCTCAGCTTACTCTCACAGACGGTACCAAGAGAAAACTGCAAAATACAATCATTAAGCTTTCAGGTGGTTGTTTATAAGTTAACAAATTAGGTATGTATAATTAATATCATAATCAAAATCATAATAACATACTATAAAACAAAGTCTGCCCGTCCCTATGTATGCTTAGATCTTTAAAACTACGCAACGTGGTTATTGAAGAAGGTTTTAGTATATAATTTGTGCGTGTGACGTCCGCTAGTTACCTATATTATATTAACTACCTACTTATTAATTAAAGCTAAAAGAAAATCACGAATAATCGTACCATACAGTTGCACCACGCAGTCCATAAAATGTAGTAGGTACAGCTGTCAATTAGCATAGAACATTACAATAGGTATTCAACAAACTGACAACTTTTTGGCAACTGTCACTCTTGACATTTATCATTATAACACTGACAGAACAGCAAAATATAATTTTTGTTTACATCATAATATTATTATATACTGAAATTAAAATAGAGTTCGATTTTTGCTGAGCGCATGGCTGGTGGCTTTTTAGGTTACCTCTGGCGCTCCGCAAAAATCGGGCTCCCAGATACTCACATACCGAACAACGTTTCTTGTCCTGCACCTGGAGCTAGTTAGGAATAACTAGTTCTTCTGTGCGGGACTATCAAATAAATAAATAAATAAATAAGAAAATTAAAATAAAATAGAAAATACCGGCATCGAAAAAATAAAAGTATAGTAAAAATAATAATAATAAAAGCCGGGTAGTAATCGTAGTGATATTTTGCATACCGATGTATGGTGTAATGCGACCAAATAGAATGTACATGTACGCTTCATGTACGATGTAATGAATGTACACAACACACGGCACTAGCGACGACGCCGGCTTCTTGTGTTCCTTGTGGTCTCTTGTGGCCCATCCGTAACAATGACATCGGCGACAGCAGGACAAGCATATCGCACCGTCAACGCGTTGAGTTCCGCAGCTGATTCTATCTTGTGGCGCGCTTTATCGGGAGATATTATGTTGATAACCCCGCCAGTCGTCCACACATATTTCACTGAGAAGTGTTTACGGGCAGCAGTAAAGAGTCGATGCCTCACCCTTGTGAGGAATTCGGACACAGTGATTCCGGTACCCTTCAGTGATGTCTTATTGTCCCATATTAGATGCCGGTGCTCCATGTCGCGGAAACGAACCACAATGGGACGTGACTTCTCTTGGCTGGATCCAAGGCGATGGCAAGCCTCAAAGATCTATCTATCATTAATGTCTGGCAACTTCATCTTTATGGTCAATATCTCGGTGACAGTGTCATACAGTTTCTCATGTGGTTTCTCGGGCACACTATGGAGCAGGAGGACCTTCCGGCGCATAGCTGTTTCGTGGCGATCCATGCCCAAGGATAGAAGTTGCGCCTGCGTTTTTAAGTGCCCCAGAGAATCCAGTAGAAACGTTTTAAATTCGCTGAACTCAACGGAAAGCTTGGCTATGTCCGGGCTAGTTGGGGTAAAGCTCTGCAAGACCATCTTCAACTTGTCCTCGTGGTCACGCAGGCGGCTGGTAAAGAGGTTCTCAAGATCCTGCAGGCTTCGCTCAAATCTGCTGTCCATTGTTATAAAGGTGCTTAAATCACAATAATAAGAGGAGACTATATAACGTAGCGATAGAAGGTGAGCTTGATGAACAATTAGTTTAGTATTTTAAATAAACAAAATACTGGGAGCAAAATATTTTTGTTGTTTATTTCTCGCCTACCCACACTTAAGTCTTATTATTCTACCGGTATCGTGAGTACCTGTCCCTAAAGAAAATAAACAGCAAGTTTTTCTGAAAGGAAAAACAGTCCACATCGTTCCACAAACAATACGGAGGCCAAGAGTTCTCTATGTGGTACAAATCGCTCGTTATGTAAATTGAATCCCTTGCAAATTTGAATAGCTTTCATAAGCCAATTCCCTCTGAATAAAAACAATAGAACACTCTTACAACGTTTCAGATACTTTACGAGACAGGAATTTATCTTAAGTCATTAATTATACAGCTCCCGCACTTAAATTTAAAATGAGAGATAACATAGCAAATTGTATCACATCTTGAATTTCGTCTTTTGGGTTTATAGCATGTGCGGGTAGAATAACTTAGATAAGTAATACTTTCATAAGATAAATCTTCGCGGTTTCACGGGCTTTAAACTTTGACGGGATTATTAACATCTTCCTAGATAATGATAAATAACTTTATAAGAAATCTAAAGGGAAGGAACAAACCAGTACTTAGTACCTGCCATTAGCAAATTTAACTAAATAATTCTTCAGCTTCATAATATTATTAACAGATTAGTCAGATATGTAACCGAAGAACGACACACAAGTCCCCGTGATTGCCATGATGCTGTTGAATCTATACCTTACGAAAATTTTATATATAAGCAGTGGTCAACTAAGCAGTCTCTATCTCTCTGACTGTTCGTTTGTCTGTCCATCTAAATGTCCTGCGTTTTTATCAATGAACAGCTGAATATATCTTAATGAGACGCATTCGCCGCATAAACAAAAGTAAATGCAGTTAGGTAGTTTAATTGCGACGTGCTTATACTTATAAAATAGGTCGAATATACGAGTTTATGTTCGTATATTTGCATAGTGAGTTTTAAATTCGAATAAGTATATCATCGCACAAATGTCCGAACGATATTCCCGAATCTGATTTGCTGCTTTTATATTTTATATGTATATTATGTTAGGACAAGATATCCACTCTCTGTTTATTTTGTGGTATCCTTGTCAATGGAATTATTAGGACGTTTATAGTTAGGTACTTACTTTATTATGAAATTGAGAACAGACACAGGTAATATTATTATATATATATTATTATATATATTATATATAGTTATAATTAAATTATTCCCGCCGGAAACATAAACGTGAAAAGTAAAGCACAACTAATATTATTGGCAGTGAGACGAAAGACTTATAAAGCTGGAAAAAAACCTACTGTACTTCTTCATTCTTTAAAAACGCGGCTCCATCGATGTTCATCGATGACTTCTCCAATGTCAAGGTTTATTTTATTAGCTACCTGATTTGAAATTTATTTTTGAGATATATGTGGGAGATTCGGTAAAATAAACCTACTTACGAAAAATGAGCTTGCTGTTAATCAATATTTTTCAATGTTCTACGGCCCGTGTACTATAATGCTTGATTAGTTGATAGTCCAGCACAGAAGAACTAGTTATTCCTAACTAGCTCCAGGTGCAGGACAACAAACGTTGTTCGGTATGAGAGTGTCTGGAAACCAGATTTTTGCGGAACGCCAGAGGTAACCTAAAAACCACCTGACACGCGCTCAGCAAAAATCGAACTCCCTATGTACTGTACTTAATTTTGCATGACAATAACAGAAAAAAAAAACACGTCTAAAATGGACACAAAAACTGACTTCAAATTACCGAAATAGGACCAAATAATTGTCGGAGTTGGACCAAATTGGAATGGAACCGTTTGAAAAATAGTAGCTTTCAAAATAAAAATAAAAAAATAAAATAACGTTTATTATCTTTGAAATTTTCAGAAAATTATTTAGATTCGTCAGAAGTTGGTGTGACTCTACCGAGGGTTCCAAAATGCAACGAGACTGAGAAGAGCCCTCAAGAAACTCAGCTCGGCTTTTTTCAAAATATTTCATCTTAAATCTAATACAGAGTTATTTAGAAAGGAGCAATTCGTTACGTTGTTACAACCAGGCCGCCTTGTCATCTAAGAAATCATTAATACTATAATAAGCTTTATGGCACAATTTACTTTTTATTAGTTTTTTAAATTTATTGACAGATAAATTTGCTATTTCGGTTGGCAATGTATTGTACATTCGAATAAAGTTCCCCGCAAAAGAATTACTCACTTTATGAAGCCTAAATTTAGGAACAGCCAGTTTATCCTTATTTCTTAAGTTTAGATTATGATTATCACTATTTTTCACAAATTTACTTTTGTTCTTGTGGGTATACAATAAAATTTCATAAATAAAATAAATTAAAATAAAAATTTTTAATTATAAAAATAATTAAATTTTCATTTAATAAAAGTCAAAATCGGTTCACCCAGTCCAAACAATGTAGGTTGAATTGACAACCTCCTTCTATTTGGAAGTCGTAAGTAGAAAAAAACATACATGAGACTAAAAAAACTTTAATTAGTCTAAGATTATTATGCAGTGTAGTGTAGTTCCCGTCAGCTGAAGTAAGAAGCACTCAAGATGCGACCTCGTTCTGTAATCCTAGCGAGAGGTGGTTGAATGGACATAATTTTCTGCACTTGACGCCGTGTCTACCCGTTATTGTGGAAGGCAACTGCCCGTGACTTGTTCATTTTTACCGCCGTCACCTTATTTTGTGGAATAATGAAATGGTGCTGTAATATTAAGACTAGGTATTTTTCAATCGTGTAAGTAGGTATAGATTTATTTAAAGTACGTAGGTCACACTATAAGTTTTGCGTAACTTAAAAAAACAACATGTTAAAACCAAAATATTATGTTTATTGCATTTCAAAATACTCTTCTTTACTTTTTTAACCTTTTTATGAAAAAAGGTTAAAAAAGTCGAAAGATCGCATGAGCGATCGAACCATGTTTTAAAACAGGAGGACCACAGATCTGAAGTCATGTTTTCTACGTGCTGATTGAACGCTATCACTGCCTCTTCGGAGTTGGTAAAAGTGAAACCTCTCATCAAATCTTTGATTTTGGGGAAAATACAGAAATCACAGGGTGCTAGGTCGGGGCTATGCGCAGGATGGGTGACGAGTTGTACTTTTTCGGAAGCTTAAAATGACTTTGTTTTGTTGGCTGTGTGTGAAGAAGCGTTGTCATGATGTAGGAGAACGCGGCTTTTGGGTCGTCTTTCGCGAACTTTTTCTAATACCCTGGGTAAACAAATGGTAGAATACCACTCGGCATTAACACTCTTTTGATCTTCAAGTGAAATTGTACAGATGGGACCCGTAGCTGAGAAAAAAATCGCTATAAATTTTTTACCAACGTTTCTCGCCTGCCTCACTTTTGTTGGCTTGTTCTCATTTTCAAACACCCATTCACAAGATTGCTGTTATTTTCGGGTTCAAAACAATAAATCCACGTTTCGTCTCCTGTGACAATGTCATAAACAGCATTAGAATGTCCGTGGTCGTACTTCAGTAGCATCTGTGAGCACCATTCCACGCGAGTCCGCTTCCGCTCCGCTGTCAGTTCATGAGGGATCCAACGACAACAAAGGTTCCGACCTTTCAATTCTTCGCGTAAAATTTCCGGATTTGACTCATACCAATCCCCAATAGTCCTCGAAATGTCTCATAGGTAATCCGCGGGTTTTCTTCAATTAACCGCTTAACAGTAGCCACATTATTTTTGTTGACGGCAGTTGAAAGCCGCCCTTCACGAAATTCGTCATGTAAAGAAACTTAACCTCTCTCAAATTCAGCAAACCATCGCCGCACGGTGCTCAAACAAGGTGCTTCTCTCCCATAAGGGAGAGAAGCACCTTGTGAAGCACAGTCTTGCGGAGAGAGAGAGAACTTTTAAAATCATAAAAAATCATCGCTCTAAAATCTTTTCGACTTAATTCCATTTTCGTTGCATACGTAGAACTTTGATTAAATGAAATGAAATGAAATGATTTATTTATTTGTATAGGTCACTAAATGGCTCTTACAAACGTCAGTAAGTATTTAAAATAAAAAAATGTCATTGCTTCTATATTTACATGTAATGCAAGATTCGCAAAGCAATAAGTAGAACCGAGAGAAAGAACCTGGCAATAAAACTCTCGGTCACTCTTTTTCAATAATTTACTCATTTACACATTTTCTTAAGACTAAATGTGGACGAATGTATATTGGTCTCGTGTCCAAATCAAAAAGCATATAATGCAACAAAAAAAAAAATTTTTGTCACCTAAGTACAAAATATGCTACAATTACGGAGTTTTAGGAGCGCCTGCACCATGTTCAAGCCAGACACTTTTATCATTAAGGTAATCAACTGTCTTATAATATGCTTTTTGACATAAAGTGGTCTTTATAAAGGTTTTAAATTTACTGTCGGGCATACAAAGGACCGATTCAGGCAATTTGTTATAAAAGCGAATACCTCCCCCCTTGAAAGAATGACTAACCTTGCTAAGCCGATAACATGGAGGGAGTAGTTTATTTTTATTACGTAGATTTCTGTCTGTAACGTCACTTATAGCTAGATATATTTTTCCTGACATACAGTATGTTATCAAAATATACTGGGAAACTACAGTTAAAACATTAATATCTTTAAATAGCTCCCTAAGAGAATCTCTCTTACCTAAACAATAAATGGCACGGACTGCCCCCTTTTGTAATATATAAATTGTTTCTATATCTGCTGCATTTCCCCAAAGTAGTATTCCATAGGACATCAAGCTATGGAAGTAACCAAAGTAAACTAGCCTAGCAGTAGCTACATCTGTCAACTGTCTAATCCGTCTCACAGCATATGCAGCGGAGCTAAGCTTATTAGCTAAAATGGTGATATAGCCACCCCATTGTAATTTAGAATCTGTTGTTATTCCTAAAAAGGTAGTGTTATTTACAAATTCTAACCTTTGGCTACCCAGCACGACATGGACGTTTGCTTGTCTGACATTGGGCATTGTAAATTTAACGCATTTGGTCTTTTCTGCATTCAACAATAGGTTGTTTGTAGAAAACCAATTTAAAATTTCATTTAAAATATTATTAACATTATTCGCATCTGTAGTACAGATGTGAATAATGTTTTACCGATTTTGCCGATTTACTTTGAATATAAGTGATGTATCATCCGCGAACATTACTATGCCAGTTTGTGCCTTGATCATGCAAGGCAAGTCATTAACATAAACCAAGAAGAGAAAAGGCCCTAGAATTGATCCCGAGGTACGCTTATTTTGACGTTAGTTCCGTTTGACTTAACGTTGTTCACATGAACAGTCTGCAGCCTATCTGTCAGGTAATATTCTAATAGTTCTAACGATTTTTTGCCAAAACCATACCGACGTAACTTTAGCAAAAGTGTCTGATGGTCAACACAATCAAATGCTTTAGACAGATCGCAGAATACCCCAATGGCATCCTGCAATCCCTCCCATGCGTCGTAAATCAAGCTAACAAGGGTTGCTCCCGCATCGGTGGTAGATTTTTCGCGAGTAAAGCCAAATTGTTGGCTGTGGAAAAGATTGTTGGTCGTGAAGTGGACTTGCATTTGATTTAGCATCACTCTCTCAAACACCTTACTCAGAGCTGGCAAAATAGAAATGGGGCGGTAGTTACCAAGTTCTGACTTGGATCCCTTCTTAAATAATGGTAATAGTCTACTATTTTTCATTAGGTTAGGGAATATGCCTTCATCTACACATTCATTAAAAATTAGTGCCAAGTCAGGTGCAATGATTTCAATTACATTACTGATTAAGCTAACTGATATGCCCCAATGATCTTCCGACTTTTCAATTTTGAGATTTTTAAATGCTTTCAAGATGTTACTTTTTTTTTTTTTTTTTTTTTTTTTTTTTTTTTTTTTTTAATTCCGCGGCCTGAGGATGTTAAGATTTTGATTTTCAAGATGTTACTGGGGTCGATATGTTTGAAGTTAAATTTAGATGAAGAACCAATATTACTTTCGAGAAGGGCCACCGCACCGAGGGCACATGAATTAACAGAAGAAGTGACTTTAAATGGAATGTTGGTAAAATAATCTTCAAATGCATTTACAATATCTTTCGGAGAGGTTATATTCTTGTTTTCTAATTTAATTTTAGTAACAGTATCCCTCACTTTACATTTACCTGACTCTTGGTTTATAACTTTCCATGTTTCTTTTATTTTGTTAGGAGCCTCAATTATTTTCCTTTTGATGTGAATGGATTTAGCCTGTCTACATATTTTTTTGAATACTTTGGAGTAATTCCTAACATATTCACTTTTATCAAATCTGTATCGTTTTTGTGCATATAGATCAAACAGCGTTCGTCTACTTTTATAAATGCCTACTGTTGCCCACTCACAAAATTTCGTTTTTACACTACGATTTTGGCATTTTTGTTTGAATGTGTCTAAAAAAACATCAGATAATGTACTAAATAAACTACTATAATGGAGCTCAGGATTGTTACCTGTATAAACTATAGAATTAAGCTTTTTCTCAAACAAGTTTTTGAATTCTTTAATTATATTAGAGGTTATGGGCCTACACATAATTTTCTCATTACACTGACTATTATTACTCTTGGGAAAGGATACTATTTGACCACAGTGATCTGATGGCAATTTACTAATTACAGACTTGCTTAAGCACTTACAGTCCGTAAAAAAATGATCAAGGCAATTGGCTACTGTTTCTGTGACTCTAGTCGGTTCACAGAAAATATTTTCCATATTATAACTAACAAATAAATTAAATTAATAAATAAATAAATAAATAACCATTTATTTCAGACATAGTCCATTTTGTTAGTAACAATGTTCTTAGCCCAGTGTTAGTAAAATCAAAATAAACATTAAGTAGGTACCCAGTAATGGCCATCAGGCGCCTGCTCTTGCGTGGAGACCTATCCAGTGCGCCATCAGTACTGAGTCCCACCGGCCAGCGCACGTGGCCAGGATGGTGTTGGAGCTGCCGCGCACGCGCGTCATCATTGAGGCACAGCGTTTACGAATAATCGCATGAAATCCGTCAACGTGCGCCTCCGCGAACATGCCACTTGCTCTGCAGCGCCGCGGCAGCCCATCAACATTCTGAACGCGTTATTATATTTGACACGTAGGGCGTCGTATGTCCTCCGCGTATATTGGGCCCATAAACTGCACGTGTAGAAAGTCTGGCAGAATGCCCGAAATAGGGTGACCTTAACTTCCTTAGTGCAGCGCGCGAATCTACGAACTACCATGTTGCAACACACAGACAACGCCCTACGTTCCCTTTCTACATCTATATCATCTTTAAGGTCTTCGGTGACCCAGTGACCCAGATACTTGAAGTGCGTGACCCTGTTTATTGGTGTGCCATAGAGTGAGACATGTGGTACCTCCGTGTATTTTTTTTTTTGGTGCTTTAAAAACCATAAACTCACTTTTCTTCACATTGTATCTGAGCCCATGGGCCTCCGCATACCCTTCACAAATACGAAGCAGCTTGCGCAACGCACCGATTGAAGGGCTGAGCAGCACCATGTCATCCGCATAGCTAATATTATTAATGCAGGCTCCGTCTATATGACATCCGATCCCAGCGCTGCTCAGCTCCCCAATCAGGCGGTCCATATACAAATTAAACAACTTCGGTGAAGTCAACCCCCCCTGCCTCACCCCACACCCTAATGTGTACTCGTCAGATTTACTATCCGCCCACCTAACTGTGTTTTTCTGATTATTATACCAGTACTCAAATATAGCTATAACATCACTAGGCAGACTAGTATCCCGACGCATTTTTGTCCACAGTAGGTCATATGAGACCATGTCGAAAGCGCGGGAAAGGTCCAGGAAACACGCGTATACAGGTGTTTTACGCGCGGTGTAATATTGTACAGTCTGCTTGAGACACAGGATCGCACTATCTGTCGACAATCCAGTCCGAAAGCCGAACTGACCGTCTTGCAGTTGTATATGATTTTTTAAGTGGCCATCAAGCAAACTGTCCAATACCTTTGCCATAACCGTGGCTAGTGAGATAGGCCAATAATTAGACCTGTCCGAGACATCGCCGGTCTTGTTCTTTACAATCGGTACAACAATAGTGTACATGAGATCGTCAGGCAGGTAAGAGTGACTAACACACAGATTAAATAACAAGGCCAGGACCCTAGGCAAGTGTACCCCCGCGTAACGTAGGTGCTCAATACTGAGGCTGTCATGCCCTGGAGACTTACCTCTCTGCATAGATTTAATAACCTTAGCTACATCCTTTGCAGTGAACTTGACATTGACAGCTCCCGGCGCTGCACCACCGCCAGACCCCGACAGCAGTTCAGGTCGTGCATGCCTCGTAGGCGGTTCAACGCTAAACTGCTGCCGAAATAATCTGGCAATATCTCCCGACTCGTGCACACCTTCGACGCTCACGGGCCGGCTCGGCTTCAGATTCAACTTGTTCGTTGACTTCCAAAATTGTGAAAAATCATTATTGAAATGGTGTCGTGCTATTATGTCCATCTTAATTTGTTGTTGATTATTTTGACACCATTTCAATTTTGCCTTAAATAAACGCCTAGACTCAGTCATTTCATTGTACAGCCGTCCAGGGCGCTGTCTACCGCACAATACCCAACTCTGATAACACTGCCGAGCCTTACCGTGAGCGTCCCTCACATGTCTATTCCAACCGACTATAGGTTTACGCCGGCCCGGACTTAAAAACGAAATGTAAGTTGAGCAGGCGCCGTCCGTAAGTATTTTAACTATATCTTTATACATATTATTAATTAAACACTTATGACTACAACAATTACACATTTTATCAGAACACGAAGCAAATTCATCAGGGAAGGTAATGTCCCTTAGCCGAGAGTGACAGTAGGCATGATATAAATCAATTTGACTAGCTTTCCTCTCTCCCCATACTACTTTATTTATACACACACTAGACATTACATTTTTAGGTGTAATTAAATTAATATTGCAAGTCAACTGCAAGGGATAATGATAGGACCAGTAGGTATCGTATAAAACGGTCACATGATCGACAGTTGAACGCGCGGCGCTCGTAACCAAATAGTGGTCGAGCCACCGACAACAACCATGCACGTCACTCACAAAAGTGTATGTATCATTCGGCAGCATATCAAAATCAACACATGACAAACACTGTTCCGTACAAAAGTCCAATAATTGTTTTGCAAATAACTCACCGGGATGAAGTCCCCTAACACATACACTGATTCTATACCACTATTTTCAATTATTGAGTTAATTTCGCCTAGACATTCCGTGAATTCCACTAAGTTATCGTTCGAGTCTGTAGGCATGTACACAGTTACAATCAACATAGAACAACCACCCGACTCAACTTTAATTGCCGCTATGCGATCACTAGTACACTGTAACACCGACACTGAGCGAAACGCAGACCTCCTCCATAACACTGCCACACCCCCGTGGGGTCGGCCACGGTGCACACCAGCTGAAGTGTCCATGGCAGACTTGCCAGTGAACGCGAACTTGTCGCTTATGCTGCCCAGGAATAGAATATCGTGCGAAAAAAGCCATGTTTCCTGAAGTACTACAATGTCAGCTGTTTCACATAATTTTCTAATACATTCCACTGATCTAACAACACCTTTACAATTAAATGTTACAAGTTTTGCGTAATTGTTCATAGGAAATGTATAAAGACACACGTACTAATTATTTTCCATATGTTTACCAAATCTTCTCTTCTTGAAGTCGACAAAATGACGATATGCGACTCCCACCGGCCAGAAATCATCATTTAGAAAAATTTCTAATTCATGCTTCGGTACCAGTACCTTGTACGCATCGTACGATTTAGGTATTTTCATTGTCATTTTTTCCAAGTATACAACAACATCGGCTTTACTCGTAATATAAGACTGTATATCACACACGGGCACATCCTTTGCCACGTTATAAATGTAAATGGGAATTTTCATATAAGTTGACTTCGTTTGAGGTGGAGTTCGCGAATATCCGCGGACTCCATGCAAACCTCGATACCGTCCACCATCACCTGGAGTCGGCACGGCCTTCTGTGATGTTCCTAACGGAGACACAGATACGCCGCCCTGACGACACGTCGTACCTCTGTTACCCGGGCTATATCATTGAGGAACAATTCCGCGATAAAGCCGGGGTGTGCGTGTTCGTTAGGGCGGATGTTTGCTGCCGCCGGTTGCGCTGTCTGGAGAACCCCTCCTACTCCGTCCTTTGGCTGCACGTGGATCATGGCTCCATGAGCCAGATCTACGTGTGCGTCTACCGCTCCCACACAGGGGACACTGGGACAACAAGGCTTTTCGAATACCTCAGCGAGATGGCTGACGATGCGCAGGTGCGGTTCCCGAACGCTGACCTGGTTTTCTTGGGGGACTTTAACGGTCATCACGTTGAGTGGCTGGGGTCCCTTAGGACCGATCATGCGGGACGAACCGCCCTTGCATTCGCTCTCTCCCACGGGCTGACCCAGATGGTACGGGGGATCACCCGGATACCTGACAGGTCAGACCACACGCCCGCCTTGCTGGATCTACTGCTGACGAGTCGCCCAGCCGAGTACAGTGTGTCGGTACGCGCCCCACTGGGCACTTCCGACCACTGTGTGGTGCACGCCAGCTTCCAAGTGCCACCGCCTGCTCGTGCTGAACAAATGACTCGACGACTATGGCACTACTCGTCGGCAGACTGGGACGGTCTCCGCGATTACTTTGCGTCCGTCCCGTGGAGCCAGCGCTGCTTTGTAGGGAAGGCGCCTTCGGATAGCGCTGCTGCCATTGCTGGCGAGATCAGTCTAGGGATAGAATATTATATCCCTTTCACTGATGTCGCCAGCAACCGCAAAGCTCGCCCCTGGTTCGGGCGTGAATGTGCCGAGGCTGTCCAGAAAAAACAGTCGGCATATCGCGCCTGGGTCAAATTTTTGTCAACCCTCACTGCCGCCACTGCGTTTTCCTGATGGATCACTGGCTCACAAAGCCCAAGAGAAGGCGGACATGCTCGCAGACCTCTTTGCGGCTAATTCCCGGGTCGATGACCGTGGCCTGCAGCCCCCCGCCATCGCCAACTGTGGCCACACTATGCCTGATATTGTTATCAGGCAATGTGATGTACGGGCAGTGCTGCGGTCACTCGACACGCGGAAAGCCAGTGGCCCTGACGGCATTCCGGCGGTGGTGCTACGAAAATGTGCTGCTGAGTTGTCTCCAGTATTAACGCGTCTGTACCGCCTGTCATACTCTACAGGCCTCGTGCCAGAGGCCTGGAAGGAGGCGAACGTACAACCGATCCCCAAGAAAGGGGATCGATCCGATCCAGGCAACTATCGACCCATAGCTGTCACCTCAGTCATTTGCAAGGTGCTCGAGCTTCTTATTAATAAGCAGCTCATGCGATATCTGGAGGATCACTCGCTAATCAATGATCGGCAATATGGCTTCAGGCCAAAACGATCAACGGGTGACCTCCTGGCATTCGTCACGCATGTATGGGGTGAGGCTATGGAAAAGTTCGGCGAGTCCTTGGCTATTAGCCTGGACATCGCCAAAGCTTTCGATAGGGTCTGGCATGCTTCGCTCCTTTCCAAGCTTCCGGCATATGGTCTACCTCCTCAACTGTGCAGCTGGATTGCCAGTTTTTTAAACAAGCGCCGAGTGCGGGTCCTCTGCGATGGCCAGGCTTCTCGCTTCTTGCAAGTGAATGCCGGGGTACCGCAGGGGTCCGTACTATCACCAACTCTCTTTCTTCTGCATATCAATGATATGCTATCCCTCGGGAACATTCATTGCTATGCAGATGACAGCACGCTGCACGGGAGTTACTCGGTTCGTCCGACGGCGGGGCGATCTGAGATTGAGGAGGAGAGACGACGACTCGTGGCTGATCTCGACCGTAACCTCGACAGTATCTCTCAATGGGGTACCGAGAACTTGGTCGAGTTCAATGCCCACAAAACACAGGCGTGTGCATTTACAGCGAAAAAATCCCCTTTCCTTCCCCTACCCACTCTTCAGAATGCAATATTACCAATGAAGGACAATCTAGACATCCTTGTGTAACGGATCTCTACTCACACGAGTAGATCCGTATGATAAATTTATGTCTGCAACGCTAATTCTTCTTGAAGAAGACCTTCAAATTGGAAACATAAAATAAAGAATAATAAGATTCGATTGTTTTAATTCCCCTTTAAAAAAATATCATTCTTAATTGAATAAATCTCATTTTGATATGATAAAAATTATTTATAACTGCCATCTGCTGGCAATTAACAATTACATTTAAAATCAATGTCGGATACACTATATTCTCTAAGCAAATAGTACTTAGTTCATCCTATTATCACTAGATGGCGCTAATTATAAATTTTAAATGAATCAATTTATTAAATTTTAATAATTTACTTATTTTCAGCATGTCTAGTTATTAAACGTAAGTATAAGTAAGACACAGTACCTTAGGGGTGATTGGTTCATTAGTTGTCACTTTATAGCCAATGTAGCAGTAGAATTCGTAAATCTGGAAATGCATATATTAGATTAGGAAGGGAATTAAGGTTTATGTTGGATTTCAAATTATTGATAGATTGGCAATAATTGATGTTAGAATATTGATTGTGCCAGTACCTACGACTACCATTCAAAATATAACATTAAAATTCCAATTAATAATAAAGTTATGATCAAAAATATGAAAGTATTGAATAGAAAAGACAGTCAATTTAGTCTAACTTAGACCTTAGGTATAATTTTGAATACAAGTTATGATTGATGTATGTATCTATTAAATAAGTAAATATATACTATGTATTATGTAAATTCAATTAGAATGCCAAGTACCAATTAAGTTATGTAGTAGAAACATTGAATCCCAAACATTCAAAATTCAGGATAAGTAAGCTATAAAAATATCTTAAAATTTCACATTTAACCAAAAGAATATGCTAAAAATGAGATAAATTCTACTCCTATAAGTTCATGAGGTATCACTGTTAGTTATAAATATGAGTTTGCTTAAGAATTGATAAGTTCACATTATACTTAAAAATATTGGTCCAGTAACTTAGTGAAAATTCAACCTGTTAAAACTATGCTAATGCCTGTAATTATTATGAAATACTAACATATCTGAGGAATGTAGACTACATATAAAGTAGAATATAGCAGGGAAGTAGGAAATATTAGGAGTTTAGTGGTAGAAAATAAAGATTAATTTACCAAAATTTTAACAATTCATTACAATTGTTTCTTCAAATTTGAGGTGTCCCATGATGAAGAGTGACAAGTTCTTATAAGTAGAATCTATGTAGATATCAGAATAATAGGTAGAAGCCAGATAAACATTAATTTAGATAGAAAATTTAGATTACCAAAATTAATAACTTCAATACAGATTAAAATGTTACAATATTGTATTGTTAGAATACATCATAGAGCCTAATATTCTTAAAAGTGGTTGAAATACATATCAGTTAGGTTTATATCAAGTTATTATTGCTAGAAATAATATACATGTATGAATGAAATTTCTTGGCACTAAATTTAGATAAATAGTAAATTAATTGATATAACGTTGGACTTTTCACAATTCTTTAGAGATCGTACTAGAATATTCCAAAAACACTTATTCATAAATGTTAATTTTATTAGAGAAAGATAATGAGGTATTCTAAACCATTATTATATTTATTAATTTTATTTAGAATTTAGGTACATTTGAATGGGTTCTGTATGTTTAGATTACATAATTAAGATTTAAAGTTAGTTAATGGTTATTGGAATTGTTGGAAGTGGGAAAGAGTGTAGATCGGTGTTGCTAGGTTATAGAATGGGTTTTACGGGAAAAGAACGTATGATACGGATATGGGAGGTGGTTTAGGAAAAGGTTATAAAAACGAGAGTGCGGGATTCTCGTTCTCTTTGATCTCCTGGTTTTCAATAGTAACGTAACTCTGCTCCTTTCTTTCCTGATTTTCGACGGTACAACAAGCTCTTTTCCTTTCGCATTTTCGACGGTATAACAAGCTCTTTTGCTTTTCGGAATTTCGTCGGTAACGTAGCTCTTTTGTTTGCCGGATTTTCAACAGTAACGTAACTCTGCTTGTCCTCTGAGTGGTCGGTATCATCTAGTGCGAGTTGCAACGGTCGACATGTGAGTATCTTAGGTACCTGCACAATACACCTACCCCTACAATTATTTATTATATATATGTATTTAATTTATTATACGCCTTTGTCTATAATCATGGCCAGATTCTATTCAGAGGGATACACACACATTTTACTCAAGCATTTATCGCTTCTAAGACTTCTGGGGATAGAAATGAATAGATATTTTATATCTATTGCATTTGGGAAAGAGATTGAGTCTGGTCTCTTGGCGATAAGTGTACGACATTACATACTAGTCCGCGCTATGAGACTAGCACTAATTTAAGTGATTCAAGATGCAGCTGCAGAGCAACGAGGAGTCGAGGAAGACGACATTTTGAGGTCAGATCTTTTCATTCTATTAAAATCGTTGTGAATTATTTTATCCAAATACCCTCCATGTATTTACCAATGTCATGAAGTTTTACCCACATATTTTTGATAATTTAGAAATTGGTCACACCGTATGGACAACGAACTGACGAATGATTTCTAGAGTTTTAGCGTGTAATCTGATGAATATGGTAAAATTTATGGTAAAATTTGTCTAAGGGCTCGGAATGCGTACAAGAACGATAAAGTAAGGATAAATTCATGATTCAGTGTAATTGTCGTAAGACAAGCGTCCATTTTGTTCAGATTGAGGATGTGTAGGTGCGATAAATCCAGTGTAGTTTATAGACATCCAGCGTTATTTAAATGTTCTATATTGTCCTGGCGTACAACATTCTAGGCACATTCTAGTTCAATGATTGTGACAGCATAATCGAATCTCCAGTGTCCATTCTAATTGGTTCTGTTAGCGCGTGTAGTAATGACTAAATAATCACTACTTAGCCAATTTTAACGAGATAATCTTGACGAAATCGTCTTGAACAGAAGTAGGAAGCGTGGTAGGAACTACCCGTAAATAATGGTCATATTATCATACTTACAACCTGCTACATATCTACCTACCTACCTACCTTCTTTTCTACCTACCTAATTAATGAATATTTTGAATTGGAAAGTTGTCCAAAATTGAATATAATTACAATACTGATTCTAATATCTTTATTGTATATTACCTACATACATATTATATTTCATACCGTTGCTTGACCACCCTGAACTAACCAGCGAAGAACCTGAGGTGTATGAACAGAGTCATAAACCACTAGGAGGATTGATCTGAATTACATATACACTTTAGTGTACCACATTCGCTATATCATTCCTGTAATGATTGGTAAAACCAGTCCATTGTCGGAGCTATGCCTAGGATGGCATAAACTAAATTAATTTATATTAGTAACCTTTACTGTGTGATACCTAATTATATATTTGGTGAATCATGGTAATAGGTGAGGTAACTTGGTTCATAAGCCTGTGGGAATTCCTTCTTGAATTCATCTCGCATACCTTTATTATTGAAACCGCTAATGGAATGATAGTATCAGAATAATACTACCCCCCCATGTGTTTTATTATAGGAATTTCCAATTTTGTAAGATTTTGGATAGCGGATGGTTTGAGATGGAAGCATTTTAATCTTGGGTTAAATTGTTTCCTGGTATGCTGAACAAGCTTCAGTTGATATACATGAAGATGTAGCTGTATTTGCTCATCTCAGAAATCGATTAAATCTTGGTCTACTAAGCGTTTGGCGCTTGCATATTTTCAAGGTTATAACATACCTGGGTATCCTCCAGTCTACTCGGAGCTATGTCTCACCAGAGGAGATTGGAATTTATAAGAGAAGCCTAAGTAGTTCTAACAGCCTGGTTCGTTTAGAACTCCGATATCCAAGTCAGACTAGCTTGATATTACTTGGCACAACAATGGAATATTGAGTGAACTCCTACCCAACTTACCCACTCCTTATAGTACTTATTCTGATCTATCCGTAGAATGTAAATAACAATTACATAATACATTTCAAGAAGGCTATTCTACATAGGTGAAGGTAATTATTCAATAAATACTCTACAATAAATATGGTTGTTTTATTATACCTACTTTTCCCATTGTGGTCAAGCAAATGTATAAACTATAATCATAAAACCATACTTACTTATCCCTTCATCCTATATTAATCCTACTCGGGTTACCAGAAGCTAATTCTTAAATACTTGTATCTATCTGCTAAAATAGTTCAGAATGGATTTATGTTACATTAATGATAACTATCTTGATGTATATCTGAGTGTTTGTGGTACGGACATTCATATGATTACAACTTCAACCACTTTGCTGGCATGGTTGCAACTTGGCTTACCGATGGTCCGGACTCTCTTGGCCCAAGGGCAAGACGAGATAGACTGTATCGTGTATTGCTGATTGTATTTCATGGGCAGCCCTTGTGAATTTGAGCACTGCTCCGGACTCACTGGATTTCCTTGACTGGACCAGATTGAGATAGAGTTGATGTATCATTGGATCAGGGTTTCTACGGTAGATGTATCCTCGGATCTTCTACAATTCGTCATTTTATAAATCATGAGACTGTTTGTATGAACATGATCTCAGATATACCAATAAGCTTTGGAGGTTCTTGCCAAGCATAACTCCTAGCTGAACTATTATGGCTATCACTGGGTATACTTACCTATTGATAATATTAACATCAATTTTGTGGATCTGGAACTCGTTCTAATCCCTTCGTGATCAGCTGTTCAAGCTGCTTCATCATCCAAAATTATCTTCACGAGGAAAAATGGTGTATGTGTTGTTTTCCAGTCGGTCGCTGCGTGGCTGGGGCAGTAAAAGACCTTTTCCAACCCCACATTGTTACCTAATTATCTACTGTCCATTACCCCTCCTAATTATCATGACCATTCGGTAAACATTTAATTATTGCAACTAGTCTGTATGTTACATCCCTAGGTTCTATAATAACCACTATAATTCAATATCTTATTATAAATAAATAGGTACTCACTTGTTGTTAAAGCTTTAATAATTTATTACAGTAATCCAGAATAATATTATCAATATTAATGTCACTTTTAGGTTATGTACACAATTGACACTAAAATACCTTTCATCTATTACTGATAGGACAATCTGAGTTACTAGAACAACTTGTCTAGGTTTAGGTAATTAAAAGCACTAGTTAGGTATAACAAATAATTTAGAATCACTATAAGATATTAACTTCACTTATTTAGGTTTGAAATTAGAAGCATTATTTAGGTCTTACATTATAGTTCTGAGCGCATAATCACAAAAAAGAATCCGGTTTGCTATGACACAATGTAGAGTCCTACCACTAATCACTAGACGATCGATCACTTTGGCCAATCTTCAGTAAAAGTTCATATTAGAAGTACAGTATAGGTATTCTAAATGGAACTATATAGTTGATATACTATCATCTTATCAGATAGACTAGTATAATCATTTTAGACGATTATAATGCAGCTTTCCATGTATTTCAGATTCTCCGTCCAGAATTCAAAAATTATAATCCATGTTCAATTTATTCTAAATATAATTCCTTCCATATTCTAGGGTTTCCTTCTTCTTAGTCTTTCTTTCTTTCTGTATTTATTTATAGTCCTTTCCTTTCTTTCTTCCCTCTTAGTTTATATATATATTAGTTAGTTAGATACTTATAGTTATAAATATGTAAGATAGTCAGGGGGGTTTTTACACTTGGCATAGACGTTCGTCGAGAGCTCAATAACACAAAATACATTGAGAGATGTATTGGGCTAGCTTCGCGGAAACTAGGAATACTGAACAAGGTAAAGCGATTCTTTACACCGCACCAGAGGTGTCTGCTGTACAAAACGCAGAGAATGGGCAGAGATGTCACCCTCATACCGTGGAAACCGTCTTCGCGAGAACCGAGCGTTTTAAACGATCGTTTCTCTGCCGAACGATGGTGGCTTGGAACGCCCTGCCTGCGCACGTGTTTCCTCCAACATATAACCCTGAGCTCTTTAAGCGAAGCGTGAAGAGGCACATTACTGGGTCGTCAAGTTGAGGGCCACTCTCTATAGTATTCCTGTGTCCTGAGTCGCCCTCAATTGCCAGACGTCGCCTCAGCTTACCATCAGGCGGGTGGCGTCAATTTGTAGACCTAAATGATAAAAAAAAAAAAAAAAAAAAAAAAAAAAAAAAAAAAAAAAAACCGCGTCTTTGAAACTCGCACCTGAGCTTAAAACTGCCTTCCCTCTGCTAGCAGCAAAGCGGTTTCTCAAACGTTTACTCTGCACTAGGGTCCATTCTTTGTCTTCTTTAGGTTGTTTCCAATCTCCGACACGAACAACATCGGCTAATGATTTCTTTTCACCTAGTGCGTGTTCGTTTACGTTCTTAGCGACCGTGTTTCTCGGCTCGCTAGAAACGTCGGCCACAGCTGATTGCCGGTGAGTCAACGGCTCGGACGTATTATTATTATCGCTGTCCATTGGCCGACGAGTACCGGTATCATGCACCACATTAGTCACACAACAACTTTTATGTCTACCCTCATTTTTTGGAAATGATAGATCATTTTTCTGGACATTGGATTCCGTATGCTCCTCATCAGCCAAAACACCTGGTGCATCATGATCTGCACCCATATATTCAAGTCCCCTAGGACCGCTGCAGTAACCATCGTGACTGTCCAACAAAAAGCCACCGCGTTTGAAATTTATGTTACAGGGGGTACTACCAAAATTGTTCACTAACGACGCCTTTTTTTAGATTTTCAAGATTAAATCTAACGGTATCTAAGTTTTCCTGGGTGGCATACTGTTCTTTGATGACATTAATCTCTTGTTGCATCCGCATCAGGTCCTTTAGGATCCTGGTAACGTCAACGTGATCAAAAAGTACCGGCGGTAACCGGTGTAGATCACGGGCAACAAAAACCGGTAAGATCTCAGGATCGGTTTCCTTCAGTATGCATATTATGATGTCATCAATTTCACTAAGCTTTTTTCCGTCTCTCTTCCTTGTCTTCTTGCGCTTGTCTGCGGGCAATGAAGCGGATAGAAGATTTTTCGCACTGTGAATATCATCGTCCGAAAAAGCACTTACACAAATTTGGCTAATACTTTCTTCGTTCATCACATCGATTTTATTACTTACAAAGGCTAGAACCTCGTTAATAACTATATTGCAACTACAACATTTTAACAATTTGGAGGCCATGATTGGTCTCACGCATCCGTGCGACAAGACGTTCGCGGCGCGACTGAAAATGAAAAATGAGTACTTTTTTTACACTGCTTTAGGATGTTTACATTGAAGTCTCCGCACACAATTAACTTCTTCCTATTATTTGACGCAACCCCTAGAACCTGGTCCATGACCTTGGTAAATACACTAAAATCACTGTTAGGTGGACTGTATACGCAAACTACTATATACTGGTCAAGCTCGGCACAAGCCACCTCAGCACATCGCTCAACAGAAAGTCTAACTATGTCAGACCGCTCTTTGCTGCAGAGACCATTTTTAATTAAGACCATGGAGCCACCTTTAATCGCAGATTTCTTGTTAAAGCAACTTGCAATATTGTAGTTGTTTATATTGAACATCATCTCACTCTCCCTGAGCCAATGTTCAGTTAAACACAAAATATCTACATTTAATTCCTCTAGGAATAGGTATTCCTGTTGTCTGGATATTCAGTTTAAATCATTTGTTATACATACTAAATTATTACTACAAGTACCTAACAAATCTGTAGGTATATAATTTTGTTTACAATGTAGACTCGTCCAAAAATTACTATTATTTGCTAGCAATGTAGCAATTTTATTTTTGTTTGACTTCATAAGATAAATACTATCTTTGGTCTTAAAACAACAATTACTAATAAAATTATTAGTGTAAAAAAAATAAAAGTGTCACTATGACGACATGTCAAAGTATGAATAAAATTATTCAGAATATGTATTTTTTTATTATAGGATGAGGACTGGCAACACTTCTCTTCACTTCTCTTCTGACAATACTTTTAGCCTACTTAAGCATTGTATACAGTACAATAATTCTTTCTTACCTACGTTGTTACTCTCACCTACCAGTAATACAATAGTGGTACTAAGGTACTTGCGCCTTGTAGGGCCCATTTTTTGCAATAGTTAAATAAAAACCATAATATATATAATTTATTATTACAAACTTTATCACAACATTAGTCATTTATTTGTGAATAAAAGGAATATATAAATCAACATGTATGGTAAAAAAAACTTGAACAAAACGGTTTTTTAAAAACCTCCAAAGTGGGCCCTTTTACCTTATTTTAATAAATGAGATTCTTAGGTAATCAGTATGTTACAATAGTCTTTTTGGTCATTAATTGTATAATGGGCCATCTTAGGCTAAACAAAACTTAATTTACATACAAAACAAAAACCTCTAAATAAAAATCAACAAATAACACTTGTGTGCCGTTATTCTAACAATCATTATTTACAACAATAACAAAATGAAACAAAATGAAGAAAAAATGTTTTTTTCACAATTTTGGTGGGCCTTAATAGGAGTACAGAAAAAAAAATTAAATAGAAACTTACAAAAACTCAAACCTTGATAGGCTTTTAGTTACATTTTGGACATAAGAATTCTTCTACGTCTTTCTTCAGTCAATCCAAAACATTCTTCGTGGTACCACAGCTCTCAACGTATGCAGTGTCGCATATCTTCGACTCGTTCAACTTCGCAAGCTTGGCAAAACCAACTTTCAGATTGATTTTCTTTTGATTGTAGATTACCCCTTTTTTCTTTAAGCGTTTTCTTTTTCCCTTTTCCGCTTTTTTTGCCATATTTCTTTCTTTGGTAGGCAGTTTCGTACAGAGGAGGTCGCTGAGTGAGCATAGAAAGTGCAAAAGCCTCTACGGGGATCGCATTTGGATTATAGGGATGGAGCCCAGTATCAGAGGTTTTAATATCTAAATTAAATAAAACTTTAATTATAAAGACCTAAATACTTCTTTAAACTTTCGCGTTTTGTACACATTATAAACTTAAGACTAACGGGTCTTTTACGCGATTATTGAGATATATACATACCTCTTTATTACCCGACGTTTCGGCCCTGTTACAAGAGCCGTGGTCACGAGGGGACTGGCTTCAGCTCATCGTCGTCTTCGTGAAGTGCGGGTTTGTTCAACTACCCTCATTTCGTCGTCATTAACTATTGTGTTCGGAGAACGGGTATCAGGGACATACACAACACCGTGAAAGGAACAAGGTACAACCCTTGGGAGTAAGCAGAGCACCAGCATTTATGCCGTACGTGAAAGGAGTGACGGACAAAATTGGAACAATACTAAAAAGATACTCCATTAAGACTGTATTTAGGCCACACTCCAAAGTCGTAAACCACCTGCGAACCCCTAAAGATACCATTCCTCTACAGACACCGGGTGTTTATAAGGTAGACTGCAGCTGTGGTAGTTCATACATCGGACAGACCAAACGTACTATCGCTGAGAGGGTCAAAGAACACATCACAGCTGTAAAAAAACCGCCAAATAAACAAGTCTGCGATTGCCGAGCATTTGTTGGAATCGGGACCCAACCACTGGATTGATCTCCACAAGCCACAAGTCCTATCTACTGACCGACACTATTACTCCAGGATAGTGCGGGAAGCCGTCGAAATAAAAAAGTATCCCAACTTTAATCGGGAAGATGGATATCGACTATCTACGTCGTGGAATCCGGTGATCAGCAAATGTACTCGCCACCTCACCGAACGCCCGCTTGCTGATACTATCAGTGTGGTATGCCGTAGTGGCTCTCCGAACACATTATTATATTATTTGGTAGTTACAATATGGAAAATATTTTCTGTGAGCCGACTAGAGTCACAGAAACAGCAGCCAATTGCCTGGATAATTTTTTTACGGATTGTGAGTGCTTAAGCAAGTCTGTAATTAGTAAATTGCCATCAGATCACTGTGGTCAAATAGTATCCTTTCCCAAGAGTAATAATAGTCAGTATAATGAGAAAATTATGTGTAGGCCCATAACCTCTAATAGAATTAAAGAATTCAAAAACTTGTTCGAGAAAAAGCCTAATTCTATAGTTTATATAGGTAATAATCCTGAGGTCCATTATAATAGTTTATTTGGTACATTATCTGATGCTTTTTCAGACACATTCAAACAAAAATGCCAAAATCGTAGTGTTAAAACGAAATTTTGTGAATGGGCAACAGTAGGCATTTATAAAAGTAGACGAACGCTGTTTGATCTATATGCATAAAAACGATACAGATTTGATAAAAGTTTCATTGAATATGTTAGGAATTACTCCAAAGTATTCAAAAAAGTATGTAGACAGGCTAAATCCATTCACATCAAAAGGAAAATAATTGAGGCTCCTAACAAAATAAAAGAAACCTGGAAAGTTATAAACAAAGAGTCAGGTAAATGTAAAGTGAGGGATACTGTTACTAAAATTAAATTAGAAAACAAGAATATAACCTCTCCGAAAGGTATTGTAAATGCATTTGAAGATTATTTTACCAACATTCCATTTAAAGTAACTTCTTCTGTTAATTCATGTGCCCACAGTGCTGTGGCCTTTCTCAAAAGTAATATTGGTTCTTTATCTAAATTTAACTTCAAACATATAGACCCCAGTGACATCTTGAAAGAATTTAAAATTTTCAAAATTAAAAAGTCTGAAGGTCACTGGGGCATATCAGTTAGCTTAATAAGTAATGTAATTGATATCATTGCACCTGACTTGGCACTAATTTTTAATGAATGTGTAGATGAAGGTATATTCCCTAACCTAATGAAAAATAGTAGACTAATACCATTACTTAAGAAGGGATCTAAGTCTGAACTTGGTAACTACCGCCCCATTTCTATTTTGCCAGCTCTGAGTAAGGTGTTTGAGAGAGTGATGCTAAATCAAATGCAAGTCCACTTCACGACCAACAATCTTTTCCACAGCCAGCAATTTGGCTTTACTCGCGGAAAATCTACCACCGATGCGGGAGTAACCCTTGTTAGCTTGATTTACGACGCATGGGAGGGATCGCAGGATGCCATTGGGGTATTCTGCGATCTGTCTAAAGCATTTGATTGTGTTGACCATCAGACACTTTTGCTAAAGTTACGTCGGTATGCTTTTGACAAAAAATACTTAGAACTATTAGGATCTTACCTGACAGATAGGCTGCAGACTGTTCATGTGAACAACGTTAAGTCAAACGGAACTAACGTCAAAATAGGCGTACCTCAGGGATCGATTCTGGGGCCTTTTCTCTTCTTGGTTTATGTTAATGACTTGCCTTGCATGATCGAGGCACAAGCTGGAATAGTAATGTTCGCGGATGATACATCACTTATATTCAAAGTAAATCGGCATAGTACAGATGCGAATAATGTTAATAATATTTTAAATGATATTTCAAATTGGTTTTCTACAAACAACCTATTGTTGAATGCAGAAAAGACTAAATGCGTTAAATTTACAATGCCCAATGTCAGACAAGCAAATGTCCATGTCGTGCTGGGTAGCCAAAGGTTAGAATTTGTAAATAACACTACCTTTTTAGGAATAACAATAGATTCTAAATTACAATGGGGTGACCATGTCACCATTTTAGCTCATAAGCTTAGCTCTGCTGCGTATGCTGTGAGACGGATTAGGCAGTTGAGAGATGTAGCTACTGCTAGGCTAGTTTACTTTGGTTACTTCCATAGCTTGATGTCCTATGGAATACTACTTTGGGGAAATGCAGCAGATATAGAAACAATTTTTATATTACAAAAGAGGGCAGTCCGTGCCATTTATTGTTTAGGTAAAAGAGATTCTCTTAGGGAGCGATTTAAAGATATTAATATTTTAACTGTAGCTTCCCAATATATAATTGATAACATACTGTATGTCAGGAAAAATATATCTAGCTATACTAAAGTAAGTGACGTTACAGACAGAAATCTACGTAATAAAAATAAACTACTCCCTCCGTGTTATTGACTTGGCAAGGTTAGTCATTCTTTCAAGGGGGAAGGTATACGCTTTTATAATAAATTGCCTGAATCGGTCCTTTGTATGCCCGACAATAAATTTAAAAACTTTATAAAGACCACTTTATGTCAAAAAGCATATTATAAGACAGTTGATTACCTTAATGATAAAAGTGTCTGGCTTGAGCATGGTGCAGGCGCCTCCTAAAATGCCGTAATTGTAGCATATTGTACTTAGGCGACTATAATAATTTTTTTGTTGTATTATACACTCTTTTTGATTTTGACACGAGACCAATGTACATTCGTCCACATTTAGTCTTAAGAAAATGTGTAAATGAGTCAATTATTTGAAAAGAATGACCGAGAGTTTTATTGCCAGGTTCTTTCTCTCGGTTCTACTTATTGCTTTGCGAATCTGGCAGTACATGTAAATATAGAAGCAATGACATTTTTTATTTTAAGAACTTACTGACGTTTGTAAGAGCCATTTATTGACCTATACAAATAAATAAATAATTTCAATTTCAATTTCAATTACAATAGTTAATGACGACGAAGTGAGGGTAGTTGAACAAACCCGCACTTCACGAAGACAACGATGAGCTGAAGCCAGTCCACCCGTGACCACGGCTCTTGTAACAGGGCCGAAACGTCGGGTAATAAAGAGGTATGTACATATCTCAATAATCGCGTAAAAGACCCGTTAGTCTTAAGTTTATAATATAAAGACCTACATTAAAATTATGTATTACTAACACTAGATTATAAGGAAATTGTTACTAATACATATGGATGTAAGTCCGAAATAAATAATAATAATTATTATTATTATTAAAATTGTGAAAAACCTATGAAAATATCGTACCCAACTAAAAACTATTTTTTTATTAGCACCACCTAAAATTATAATAATATAGTTTCCAAAAAAGTTCCACTAGTCTACTACAATAATAATAACAAAAATAACTCATTTCTTCCATAGATTCCATAAAAACTATGATTTGCTATAGTCTTAATAAGGCCCGAGCCTTCATGGGAACCCTTGGGGTGGGCCTTTATAGGAATTTTACTCGATATCAAGAACCACTTAGTTTCAATAAAAATTAACAAAGAATACAAACAATGCTTACCTTCTCAGGAGTGCCAATAAGTTTAATTAACTTTGTAGTAAAAAATATATACGAAAACAGGTGGTTTTTCTAAAGACTCACTAAAATGTTTGCGACCATGAGGTTATAACACGTCGACCATTTGCAACATCACTGACAAACTGAGAACCTCTGCAAAGATGACGGCTCATATCCTGTCATTTGAAGTTGCAGTTTTGTGTATGGCATTAACCGAATAAGGGCGCGAAATTTAAAAGCAATTGAATTTATTAAAGTATGAACTTTTAAAAGTGGGCCATCTTAGGAACAGGGCCATCTTAGGCGTAAGTACCTTACTATTATACTTGGATGACACAATTTTGTCTATAATCTGAGTGTAAGTTGCATTGGGCAGGGAATAATTAACACAGTTGTGTGTTGATGTGTGATAAATAACAATTGACAAATGATTTCCCGCCAATTGCTTTTTTTTATTACTAAGAAGGTTGCAACGTTTAAAAAAATATAACATTCGAAATTCAAATAGTTCGGATTATCTAGAAGTGCAAAACTTTTAGTGTGCCCCACATTGTAATTTGCAATTACATAATTGCATATTACAATTTACACTGTCAACAGTTTGCACTCGTAGGTAAATAAATTTATTTACAATAAGAATTACAATATATATAATTACTTTAAAAAATCCTTCGCGTCATTGCCGACTGGGAAGGTTCCCAGAATGCTGACTGTGTTGCCACGTTGGATGGCGACACTTATTCTTTGGGCCAGAAAATAGCCAGCCTTCTGGTCTTGAGAAGCATCGATTAAGCGTTTAGCAATGTCTCTACGAGTATAAAGGCAGCGAGCACTCGGACCCCATAACCCCTTATGAACAGTGCTTACCGGAGGCGCTCGGCAATGGACGTATAGGTAAGGCCGCGGCCACGGATTTAAAAACATAATTCTTTCACTTTCGGGAACTTGTAATAGTAATGATAATACCATAAAGTGAAATCGTGTACCTAGTACAAATGACTTTGAGCAATTGTATTTCATTGTTATAATATTTTATAAAACAACGCAAAACTAGTAGAAAGGTAGGTATTTATAAAGTGAACAGATTTCGCTTTTTTCTTAGCTCTAAAGGAAGTGGCGTATTAATTAATATCCTCATCAATCATTCCCGCTTTCTCTCTGAACCCGACGTCATGCACATTGTTAGAAGTCGACAAGACTATGCGAAGTAAATGGAATAATTTCCTATACCTAGTAGTACTAAGTAATGCTATCGTAAAATAAAGTTTTTCAAAACTATGTAATGGTTATCCTAAAAATAATATTAATAGAACACGAAGTGTCATTTTTTAATTAGGAAGAAATAATGTGCCTTTAAAGACTGAAGATGAATAACTTGTATCCATTAAATGTTTATTAAATTATTGACCACTTTAAAGTAAAGCTCATACAAAGCAGACTTCTTCTTATGTTAACCGACTTCAAAAAAGGAGAAGGTTGCAATTCGTATCTATATCTTTCGACTGGGTGACAAATTTAGATTTTTTGTAGTGGAAAGGTAATTGCTTCCAATAAAAAATTTCAACCCACCATTTCAATTTAGTCCCATTCCGACAATTATTTGGTCCGATCGAATGATTCCGGTAATTGGAATGATTTTTTATTGTGGCAATGTTATGTGTTTCATAAATTTATCAACGAAACAAAACAATTCCAATTGGGTGAAGCTGGGGGCGGGGCCCCAAGAGATTAGACTACGTCCTCGCCGTCCGCCCTGGACCCCAACTTGACCACGGTAACGCAGTGGCAAGTTGGGTGACCGAACGTCGACATCGAGAACTTGAGTGGCCAACACAGAAAGAAACTGCTTATCATGAATAAGCCAGAAGAGACCCCCGGTCCTGACACTGCCCTTCCCCGGGCAGTCTCAGCCGACGACTTACTGCATTATTCCCGGAACCTGATTATGCCTATCGATTTGGGGGCTCGCGTCGCGCCGCCTAGTTGCAGCGCGACGTCGACGCCCCAAGGAAATGTTGCTGCTGGGACTGACGATGGGTCAGCTCCCAGTAGTGTGAGGGGTAAGGGCCCTTCTTCTTCGCAGAAGAGGACCCTCGAGAAGGGGGGGCTGCCGCGCGACCGGAGCACTAGTTGCTCTGGGTGGGGGTCCCTCCTCTCCAGCGATTCGGAGGAGGAGGTGCCGGTGAAGACGGTGCGCACGCGTCTCGACGCCTACAGAAAGCGCCCGCCAACACCACCCCCGTCATCTGTGCCGTCCCTGCGCAGTCGCAGGGATATCGGTGTGCCGCCCGCGCGGGAGATAATGAGTATTTTCTCCCGCATGAACGCGGCCATGCGGGGGAGTAAAAACATGTCGGGGAGGAAGAAGATTGTGGCTTCACTGGTGGATGAAGCCCAATCCTCCCTCGACAAGCTCCTCGAGCGGAGCGTCACAGAGGAGGAGGCGAAGCTCCGCAAGCAGGTTGCGAGCCTGGAGGTGGAGCTCACTGCCTCCCGAAAGGAGATGGAAGGTCTCCGTCGGGAGGTCGCTGAGCTGACCAAAGCGGTCAAGGCACCTCCAGGTCCCATGCCGCCTCCTCCTCTGACGGCTGGACCAGCGCCAAAGACGGCGCCTAGGACCGCGCCCACCATGGCGCCCGGCTCGCCGCCGAAGCCTGTACCGACTACGGTGCAGGTCCTGACGGCGATCGAGAGGCGCCTCGCGGTCCTGGAGGACCGGGCGTACCGCCCTCCGCTAGCGCGTCCCGCGTTTTCATACGCGGCGGCTGTCGGCGGTGCTCCCGCTCCGGGTCCAAGCGGCACACCCGCTGTCCGCCGCCCCGCTCCGCCCCCGTCCGCTTCAGCGAACCGGATGCCGGCCGAGACCGCGGCCCAGGCGCGGAAGGCCAAGGGGCGTGGTAAGAAGAGTGGCACCCCTGCCGCCTCGTCTTCCTCTAACGTCGCTCCCGTTGCTTCCTTACATCCCTCCAGACGGGAGGGATGGGAAGTAGTGGGAGCCAAGAAGAGGAAGACGAAGGCTGCCAAGAAAGCGGCCAAAGCCGCCGCGGCGAAGGCGCCGAAGAGGCCCCGCCCCCCTCGCTCCACCGCCGTCGTCCTGACGGTGACGACGGTAGGTGTGGAGAAAGGGGTGGGGTACGCCGACGTACTGAGGACCGTGAAGTCCTCAGTCAACCTCTCGGCCCTCGAAATACAAGGGGGGCTCCGGTGCAAGACGACACGCACCGGGGCTCGCCTCCTCGAGGTCTCCGGCGCCTCCAGCGGCCCTAAAGCTGACGCCCTAGCGGCTCAGCTTAGGGTCGCGCTGGACGAAGAAGCCGTCCGCGTCACCAGACCCACCAAATGCGCCGCATTGCGCATCACGGGTCTGGATGACGCGGCCACGACGGAGGAAGTTGTCTCCGCCGTCGTGGAGGCGGGCGGCTGCCCCCGTGACCAGGTGAAGGCTTCAGATATCTCCTTCGGCTCCACTGGTCACGGGATGACAGTCGTCCAGTGCCCCGTCGCGGCGGCACTGAAAGTGGCGGACGGACGAAGCCTCCTCGTAGGGGGCTTCCTAAAGGCGCAGGTGCACCTCCTTCGTGCCCGGGAAACCAGATGTTTCCGGTGCATGGTGGTGGGGCACGTCGGAGTGCAGTGTACAGCGGAAGTCACCGTGGGCGATCGGTGCTTCCGCTGCAGCCGGCCCGGTCACAAGGCAAGTGCCTGTGACGCCCCGCCTCGCTGCTTTAGATGCGAGGCGGAGGGCAAGACCGCGGATCACCGGGTCGGCAGCACAACCTGCGCCGCCTCGAAGCCAAAACCTCGTCCGTCCGCTGAGAGCGGTGGGGGTGCCGCCCTTGCGCGGCCAGTTGCTTCGCGGCGGGATGCGGTTATGGACGTCAATTAATGTCTGACGCCCGTATCCGTATCCTGCAAGTGAATTTGAACCACTGCCGTGCTGCTCAGGATCTTCTGTACCAGAGCATCCGGCAGTGGTCCATAAACTTGGCCGTGGTCGCCGAGCCGTACTACGTCCACCCGGGAAGCCCGGTGGACGAGGACGGCTCGGCCTGTTGTATCTTTGGGGGGTCCGCCGCAGACAACTCGCGCCTTGCGATCATTGCAAGGGGCCGCGGGTGTGTTGCGGCGGACTATGATGGGTTGGCAGTCGTGGCCACCTACATCTCGCCGAACATTGACGAGTCTCAGTTTGAGCTATGGCTCACTGAGCTCGACGTCGTCTTCGCTGCGTGCCGTCCTCGCCCTGTCCTGCTCCTGGGAGACTTCAACGCCTGGAGTGAGGCGTGGGGCTCCCGGGAAACCAGGGACAAGGGGAGGCTTCTTGAGGACTGGACCAGAACACGTGGTCTGGAGGTCCTCAACCGGGGGAATGTCGCCACCTTTTGGCGGCGGGGGGGGGAATCGATCGTGGACGTAACGTTCGCATCCCCTGACCTCGCCGCCCGTATTACAGGCTGGCGCGTGGAGGAGGGTGAGGAGACGCACTCGGATCATCGGTACATCCGGTTCGATGTCGTCCCCCCACCTGACCTCCCACAGCCGGTGGCAAATCCCCCGGATCCGCGTTGGGCACTTCACCATCTGGATCGGGAGGCTCTCCTGGAGGCATCCATCGTGCAGGCCTGGATTCCAGCGCCGGACCGGCCTGCCGATGTGGATGCCGAGGCGGAGTGGTTCAGGAGAGCCATGTCGCAAATCTGTGATGCGGCGATGCCTAGGGTTACACCCAGACCGGCCAGGAAGCAGGTGTACTGGTGGTCGCCGGAGATTGCAGAGCTGCGCGCAGCATGCATCTCCGCCCGCCGCCGGTACACCAGGTTTCGCCGGAGGCGTCGCCGCCCAGACGACGCGGCAGCCCGAGAGGCGGAGCTTTTTCAGGCATACAGGGAGGCTAAAGGTAATCTCCAGGAGACGATAAAGCGGGCCAAGACGGCGGCCCGCGAGGAGCTCCTGGAGACCCTGCAGCAGAACCCATGGGGGCGCCCGTACCTACAGGTCAGGGAGAAACTCCGACCTAGGGCGCCCCCACTGACCCAGAGTCTCCAGCCGCAGCAGCTGGAGCGGGTCATGGGCTCCCTGTTTCCGACGAGCGCGGAGGAGCACGTCCCTCCGCGCATGGCTCCGTCTCTGCCCGACGCGGATAGCACCAGCGAGGACGACGTACCCGAAGTCAGGGTGGGGGAGCTAGGTGCGGCAGTACTCCGGCTTAAACGCCGGAAAATCACTGCCCCCGGACCCGACGGCATTCCTGGCCGTGCATGGGTCCTGGCCCTCGAAGAACTCGGGCCTCGACTGATGGGGCTCTTTAGCGCATGCCTCGAAAGGGGCCAGTTTCCCAAGGTGTGGAGGACGGGGAAACTGGTCCTGATCCGTAAGGCGGGGCGGCCGGTGGACTCACCGTCCGGATACCGGCCGATCGTGTTGCTCGACGAGGTGTGTAAGCTCTTTGAGCGCATTATCGCGGAACGCCTCGTCGAGCATCTCACGAGTGTGGGGCCAGACCTGGCGGATAACCAGTTCGGTTTCCGTCGGGGACGCTCCACCGTGAGCGCGATCATGCGCGTGAAGAGCCTGACGGAGGAAGCAGTCTCGCAGGGCAAGGTGGTGGTGGCGGTGTCTCTTGACATCGCCAACGCGTTCAACACCTTGCCATGGAGCTGCGTTAGGGAGGCGCTCGTGTATCACGAAACGCCTCTCTACCTCCGTCGTATTGTCGGGGCCTATCTCTCGGAGAGGGCCATAGCTTTCCCCAGCTGGCTCGGGCCAGCTCGGCGAGATGTGTCGTGCGGTGTTCCGCAGGGGTCGGTCCTGGGGCCGCTTCTGTGGAACATCGGCTACGACTGGGTGCTGCGGGGTGCGTTGCCTAGGGGTGTCGGCGTAACGTGCTACGCCGACGATACCCTCGTCACGGCGCGGGGTGCAACGTACCAGGAGGCAGCACTCAAGATCACGACGGGTGTTGCTCGAGTCGTGGGTCGGATACGGCAGCTGGGACTGGAGGTGGCCTTGCACAAGTCCGAGGTTCTGTGTTTTCACAGACCTCGGAACGGTCCACCAGAAGGTTCCAGCATAAATGTGGGAGGCGTTAGCATCGGCATCAAGCCCTCGATGAAGTACCTAGGGATCGTACTTGATAGCCGATGGAACTTCGGACCACATTTCCGAAGTTTGGTCCCCAAGGTGACGCAGGCATCGGTCGCGCTTTCGCGACTGATGCCCAACCTAAAGGGACCCAACGCCTCCTGCAGGAGACTGTACCTGGGGATCGTGCGGAGTATGGCCCTATACGGGGCTCCCGTATGGGCGGATAGGTTGGCGGTCAAGGGGAACGTGACTCTGTTAAACAGACCACTTAGAACCTTGGCCGTCAGAACCGTACGGGGGTACCGCACGATCTCCGGAGAGGCTGCATGTCTCCTAGCCGGGACCCCTCCATGGGACCTGGAAGCGAGAGCCCTTGCGTCATTGTTCCAATGGCGCAAGGAGGCGCTGGAGCGGGACCACAGGCCTGCGTCTCGAGAAATCGAGGACCAGCGGTCCCAACTCCGCCAGGATCTCATGGAGTCATGGAGGGTGCGACTTGAGCAACCCAAGGGGGGTGCCATCTTCATCGCGGCGGTGAGACCGATCATGGACGATTGGCTGCAGAGGCAGCATGGTGACCTCACGTACCGTGCGACGCAGATGGTTGCCGGGCATGGATGCTTCGGTAGCTATCTGTTTCGCATGCATCGTGAGGTCACACCCCGGTGTCAACACTGCGAGGTTTCCGACGACGACACCGCACTCCACACGTTGGTGGAGTGCTCAGCGTGGGCGAGTCAGCGCCGGGACCTCGTAGTGGGTCTGGGCGTGGATACCCTCTCGCTGGGGACCATGCTTCAAGCCATGGTATCCAGCGGGAGTAGGTGGAACGCGGCCGTGTCCTTCTGCGAGCAAGTCATGCTCGCGAAGGAGGCGGCCGGGAGGGAGAGGGAGCGTACCCTCCCCGCCGAGTTCCGTAGTCGGCGGCCAGGCCGCCCCAGACTACGCGACTACGCCCAAGACTATCGTCCTCCATGATCGGGGCCTGAGGACGGCGGGATCGCCACCCACCGTCCTTACAGAAGCAGGCTAGAAGGGTTGCGTGCTGCGGGGCCTTTGCCCCATAGCACGCAACCAGATTCACTCACTGACGCGGGATAAAACCCGACCCCAATGACGCGGGATTCTCGTCCCGACCAAACACCCGCAGAGACCACAGGGGTGGTCAAAGTCCGCCGGGCGCCACTGGACATACCCTCTGCTAGTAACCAGGGACGCCCGGCAACGGACGTTAGAGCGGCCGCGGCCTTGGGCCGCGGAATTAAAAAAAAAAAAAAAATTGGGTGAAGCTGCACCACGTGAGCACAACGTAGTAATTTTAGTCAATGTATTGTTTGTAAAAAGTGAATCAAAAATGTTATTGCACATTACCGGGCGGCTACATGGCTCGACGAGTAGTGAGGGAAATAGCGAGGAGAATAGCGAGGAATATCGTGTAGCCACTCACTCGCACGCCGCTCGCCTCGTCATTCGCCTCGCAACTCGTCGCGCGCAGCGAGTGAAGTACTACTCGTACGTGATAAGATAAGACTTACGCTCGAACCAATATCACAGCGCTCAGATCTCATTTTATCACAAGTGAGCGAGTAGGGGCGCGTGTGGCCGCAGCATTATGTAGCCAGCAAGACGCTGATGGCAAAAAGTAATCAAAAGGAAATGTCACATTTAACGAGCTTCTTGCTTTTTTGTAATTTTGCGAAATTATAAGTCCTATAAATTATTAATTATAATTGATAATTTATGTATTATTAATTATAATTGAAAAACGCGGACGGACAGACAAATTGTCGTATTAAATATATAGATAAATAAATATTTTTGGACATTCTCACACAAATGAAGCTAATATAAGCTTGTGCTATGGGATCTAGACGACTGATAAACATACAAATATATTTATAAATACATACATATTATACATAGAAGACACCCAAACTACGAAACAAACATTTGTGGATCACACAAATAATTTGATTCTACCCGGAATCGAACCTGGGACCTCAGTGCCGGCAGTCGCATACTCATACCACTGCGCCACCAAGGCAGTCATCTAAATATCGTACTTATTTTCAAATGGTTTATCCTCTAACAAGACTGTACGAACGGTTGCTATTTGAACGCTATCTTTCGACTTCCTGTTGAGTAGCCATGGACGCAATTAAACACAGGAAGATAGATAATGACGTGTACAGACGTATCTTTCATTTATGTTGAAACCTGTTTCTATTTCTTTGAACCTTGAAATGTAATTGGACAGGGATTCGATCACCGTTCTTGTTATCGACAAACAGACTGATAGATAATAATACACTTAAAAAGTAATGCTCAAAGTTTCGAAAATTTTGGAAAATAATTAGTAGTTAAGTAACTACATTTTTATGAACCTTGCACTCTTTCCCAATATAAAAAGAATGTATGCCCATTAATCTCCTTAACCACAATCCGATTAATTTTTAAAGTGTCCGTGAAATGTTAGCACAAAAATATAAAACCTCATAAAAGAATACATGTAGGTACAAAGCTTGTTACTAGTAGGGTGATACATTGCACAAACTTCCCTTGTTTAAAATGGGCGTTATCGCCTTAGATTTATGAGACTCACTTTAGATATTTTGCCCCTGTCTACGACATTTTAAAGTACTTGGACTGTTTTATTACTTCTTCATTTCACTTACTGCCATCCCAACTATTTGCAAGGGTAGATTATTTTAATCAAGATTGTGCTATCTCTAAACGGCCGTCTGACCTTTCTATCCCGAATCAAAATTTGTGTTTTATAGCTTCTAATCGGTCCTTCAAAATTACTCCTAAGTGATCTGAGTTTTCTAACAAGCCTGAGATATGAGTTCTACACTCATATCTCAGGCTTGTTAGAAAACTCAGATCAAAAAAAAAAAAAAAAACGTTTTTTGCGTCTATAGTATATTGCACAGTAAGTTGAATGTTTTTTTTTTTCTACAAACAAAAGTATTACAGAATAATGAAAAGAAGTAGTAACAACCCGACATGTCATATAAAATAATACAATCCAGACAATATAAATTTTTCACGATCTCTAAGGGCATAATAAAGTTACAAAGAAGAAAAGTTTGCCTACTTCACCACTCCAACCGGATCTCTTACCTATTTATTAAACTTGCCACTAGAACAAGATCTTCGAGGCCTCTTTTCAACTACTTTTCTTTTCAAGGAAACGTGAAAGATGGTGATTCATTAAAGGCCTTCTGTTCGTGGGCGTGTTGTGAAATCTGTTAGTGGTAAAGTCGTCACGTTCAGTCGCTGATGAGCAGCAGACGTGATATCACTCCTTCGAACGTGACTCCCGTTTTATTTGTGATTTTGCGCCTAATGTTTACTTGCACTAAAAAATAACAAGGAACAACGTAACGACTATTTTCCCTAATCATTATAATATAAATCAAGGATAACATCAACCCGTAGAGTGCATATCTTAATTATACAAATTTACCTTTCGCATGACATTAGGTATTTCCAAAAAACATTGAACATAGTTATCTACAGGTTTATTAACTGCGATAAACGGTAATGTCCTGTTGACGAAGTCATACAGATACCTAAGTAAAATTTTAAGTGCCTGTTTGTACTCGTAATACATGATGAGCAAACCCACTTATTTACACTAAGTATTCCACAACCTTATTTGATTTATTTTCATCTACTGGTTTCGCTTTTCAGCATTATCATACATCATCTTTTTCATTTCATATTTTATTTTAAAAAAATGGCTTGAAGACAATGTTAGACAGTGAAGTAAAACATCTTTGATAATGTTGTGGAATAGTGTACAAGTGGATTTGTTCATAATGTATTACTATATAGGATAGGTTTCACCAAGAGCCAACAAAATATAAATTAATTTAAATTAAATTAAAAAAGTAATATTTTTTTTTCTAACACCATGTCATCTAGCTAATATAAGCTTGTGTTATGGGATCTAGAGGCCACTGGAAATACTTTCTCGTGCATACCAGAGACGCCCGGCCATGCTTGCGCAGACAGAAAAAAAATCTAGACGGCTGATAAACATACTTATATATTTCCAAATACATAAATATTATACATAGACGACACCCAAATTCCGAAACGATCACACAAATGTGAATTACCTAATTTGATTCAACCCGGAATCGAACACTGCGCCACCGAGGCAGTCAATATAATACGAGGCAGTCAGTATAAACTGCCTGTTTGTACTTAGTTCCAAATAAAAAGATTGATTTTCACTAAGTACATTATGAGAGTTTTATACGGTAAAGTACTTACTTACCCTTGTAAGTAAGGACTGACATTAAATAGAATAAAAAATAATTCTTTTTTTCGGCTTATCTCTGATACATCTGGACCGCTTTTAACAATACTTTTACTGACAGATAGCTGATGTTATAAGGAGTATCGTAGCCTTTGTATCCCGGAAATGTGTTCCCATGGCAACAGAGAACTAGAAAACTATTCCACACTACGCTACGTGGGCACCAGCTAGTTCTTCATCAAGGAGATAAAACTACCGTAAAAGCAAATTATAAAAAGTTCATATGTGCGCTTCCTAGAAATTAATTGCAAAATAAGACCAATTTAGTTTAAATGTTTTAACTTTTACGTTTTCTTTAATTAAGGAGATTTGAGAGTAAATTCGAAAATGAGAAATGGAAAAAGTTTATTCTAGTGACGATCTAATTTTTTTAATGAACCACAATATGGCTTCCTCTTTTTATCGTGAAGTATTCTAATCTTGATTCTAAGATTCTTGGTTCTTTGATGAGATTTTGTTAATAAAAGTTCCTCAAGTTTTGTTGAAGAGAGTAGGTAGTCATAATAATTAAAATGACTACCTTACTCACTTCAATTATTTATAAATATATATATATATATATATATATATATATATATATATATATATATATATATATATATATATATATATATATATATATATATATATATATATATATATATATATATATAATAATACACATAATTACTTACCTAGCTTAAAAATACCAGCCAAGTGCGTGTCGGTCCACGCACGGTTCCGTAGTTGCCCATTATAGGCTCTAACTCCTAAACTAACAAATTGCGGTCCGTTATAGTTTTCCTTCAAAGTTCATTATATTTTTTTCAGATTCTTCGAGCGTATCCTAGCTCTAAAAATCTAAACGGCTACGTTTAGATTTTAGAGAGGGGGGATACGCTCCCAATGTATTAAAATACCTAAGTGTAATGATGCACTATGTCGGAAAATTAAATACTTACACATATCCGTGCAAAATGTCATTTTCCTAGTACTAACCGTTTGTGAGGAAAGCCGAGGACGGACGGACGGACATGACGAAACTATAACAGTTCCGAGACTTTTACTACGGAACCCTAAAATTGAGAATTGTTTTTCCATTTGCTTGTTCAATGCCTTACTCATAAAGTACTTTACTTTAGAAATAAACTGTAATCTTTTTTATATTTCTGTATTTAAAAGCAACGAGTTTGCTGCTACTATTCTTAAATATTAAGATAAAAATTATTCATGCTAACCTTAATACCGCTATCTAGAAATTAAATATGAAACAAAGATTGGATGGTGTCGGTATTGGTTATCGTAGCTCACTAGTTAGGGACAGGCCATGGGTGCGAGTCATTTCAGTTTTTATGATTTATAATTCCTATCCTATATTCTAATCTTATTTGTTTTTAATAACATAACATAACATATATATATATGTATATATATATATATATATATATAAATATTATATTATACATACATAAGGCTACCTACAACGAATAGGTATGTAAGTTTATTAACCTACACACACAACAGCACCTGTTTGAAATAATATCTTGAAATAATATCTCCTCTTACAAGCCCATTGGAAGAGATCTCTTAAGAGATAAATAGCGCCTGTGTACATGTTTATAATGTATCTTGTTATTGATAGACAATACTGTGTGTACATAAATAAATAAAATAAATAAATAAACGAAAATCATGGTCTTATAAAATTATATTTAATTAAAGTATTAATATTATTCAGTTACTGAATCAAATAGAATTACACAAATTAAATTCAATTTATCACCTTTAGATGAAGAACTAACAAAGAGGGCTCCTGTTGCGACTCACTGATTGTTAATGAATCTCAAAAGACGGAATCCTTACACAAAACCTTGGTTAAACATGACAGGACATTTATTTTTTAATATTAATCGGGTCTTCAAACAAATTTCATAACCAACTTTCAATTAAAACAGCCCCAGAGAGTAATTCGTAAAATCAGTGGTATAATTTCATATTATAATGTTTTTACTTTCACTTATTCTTACTAATATACTTTCTACATCCTTTTGTATATTTTTCTTGCAATTATAATTTGCGGCAGATCAGAGTGTTCATCCGTAATGCGATGTAGATTTTTTTTTATAAAAAAGAAACAAAAACGTTAAAAAACTCAATCTCTGAAAAGTCCAAGACGATGAAAATCAATCCATTAAGTACCACTGGAGATGTAAGTCACAGTATCCATCTATGTACCTTTCTAACTACAAAAGTCATGGGTAAGTTGGTATAGTTTGAACTCCCTTGATAAAACCGACAAAATTGATAATTGTTGTTGAAAACAGTATTTTATTATTAATTGAAAAAAATAATATTGCTGTGATTTAATTTCAGTATTTTATAGAAAATTGTATGGGAAATAATCTTTGAGTTTCTGTACATTTTTAATAAACTAATTTATTAAGTTTATAAATAATACCTACATAATTATAATATCGAAAATGCTTCATGTGAACCGAACACTACAGAGGTATAGAACTTTAATGCTATACCTCTATAGATGTATTTTGGCATATAGTCTGATGGAAGGTAGTAAAAACTGCCATTTTGCAACGACAGCGCCCCACAATATCGTCACAGACTGGGACGTAGTAAAATGTTTACAAAATATTTTGCCTTTGTTGCGCGTGCCTCTACTCGTAGTAGTGCCGATACATTGCTTTTGTATAACCGTTTTACCTTCTAACTCATATATATCCAGTTTCTATGCTACTTAATTTTCCAGCAGCTTTGGTGAATAGTCGTTTTTAATCAGAAAAAAGACAACTGTGGGTCTTGACCTTTTTAGTGTAAAATGTAAGATCACAACAGAATTTCTGGCAACACTTTCTTTATAACGGCCTTTCCTTTATTTTGTTAAGATTGTTATTCAAATTGGCATTATGTATGTTTCTTCTTATAAAATTATAGTCTTAAATTATTTAATGAATGCCTTCGAAAAAATTATAGGTAGCTAATGCTAGCAGATGCCCGCGACTTCGTTCGGATGTAATTCTGACACTTCAAAAGGTCATCGTCGCTTCATGCTTAGTAGAGGATTAATTTTGCAGTTTCTGCAACTCATTATCGTAGTGTTGTGATATACAGCCAAGAACCTACCTTATTTTTAATTTCAACCAGTAGTTCTTTTACTACAGTAGTAGCCTTTTAATATTAATAACTACAGATAACGTCAATAACACAGTAGGAAAAGTTACTAGTAGTTTTTAATCAGTCATGATATGTATACTTACTTTATTAAACAGTGATCTCAGGCAGGATTGTAACCCACGTCAATCACTTAATATGGGGAAGTGGGTTACCGCGATCGCACCTTGATACCTTCGAATAAGCGATTTAGATTACGTATTCTAGGCGCCACACACCGAGGTATGTAACATTTAGTTCGCTTAACTATAAATGAATAGCTCTCCTCCAACTCTAAATACAAATTACATCAGATAACTCCAATATCATCACAATAGTAGTGCAAAAATAATCATTTCAAAGAATTTTGTGTATATTAGTGTAAAAATAAGCTAAAAAGTGACGAATCAGCTGACCGTATTGTTCAATGTTATTTCACGTAAATACATAATGTTTCTCCTATAATAGGTAAAATTATTTTATTATACGTGTTTATTCATATACTCAACATTGAAAAAAGGGGATCTATTTTCGTAAGTACAGAAAAGTTTTGATTTTAATTTACCGGTACCTAACATAACCTCGAACTACCTACTTGTATTTTCTAAATTGCGTTTAATTGCACTTATTTGTCGAGAATATGAATACCCGTAGCCGTAGAGCCTTATCCCGCCAGCAGGAGGAGCCCAAACTTCAGCTGGTGTTGCAGGAACTTAAATCTAAAACAGAGCTCTGTTTACAATTAGAAAAAGAAAGAGAAGAAAATGAAAACTTGTTGATAGGTGCTTTAGACGATAGTAAAAAACTAAAATCTGAACTAGCTAGGCTTCATATTAGTTATGATGAAATTGTAATGCAGCGGAACCACCTTCAATCAATAGTAGATAGGTTTCAAGAGTGCAGTGACGAGTATGAAGGGACCTTGAGGAGGACTACCTTGCTGGAACAGGAGCTACGGGATGCCCAGGGGCACATCTTACACTTGGAGTCAGCTGCCAAGCAAGTCGTAGTCCAACAAACGGATAACCTTTATAACGAGCTAATGAGTGGTACTCCGCAGTTTGTTCCTTCTGCAACAGTTCCAAACCTGGACTTGTCTACTATAGATCTTACCAATGACAGTTCATACCAACTGGACAAGCCAGTTTATTTTTGCAGCAGGAATAAACTAAAAAAATACCTAAAACTAAAGAAATTCATTTTAAAATCAAAGAAACAATTAAAATATCATAGAATCTTAATCAAAAAGTGTAAAAATGTTAACTCTAGTTTAAAATTAAGAGAACAAGCTAAATTATCTATGTTAGAACTTAAACAAAGTCATTTAAAATATTACACTGACACACAACGCTTAGAGTCACAAATAAAAAATTTGCAATTTGAATTAGAGTATGTAACTAAGAAATATGAATGGTCTCTAAAAGACTTTAATAAGTGTTCATCAAGTATAGATAAGGTACTCAAAACATCTAATTATAATACTGAGCGCCTTAATACCTTCATAAATAACCACTCATGCAATATCAATTGCACAAGTCCTTCTCAATCATTGGAGAACCAGGCTTCCCTTACAACTTGCTCACCTTCTACTTCATTAGTGTATGAATTGTGTGACAGTGTAAAAAGTAATAGTCATACTGGATATACTAAACTAGTTTTGTTTAGTGATGATATTGGAACTGATTTTAGTTCTTTTCTGATACAACAATTTAATTCAAATTGTTATTCAATTATTAATAACTGTTATCCAGGTGCATCTTTAAATGAAATTATGCAAAAGATATTAGAATATAATTTTGACTCAAACAGTAAAATAATTATTTTCTGCTCAAACAGGGGTAAAATTAACAAAAATGAACTATCCCTATACTTTGACAAAATGCAAAACTTAAATGTTGAACATGTAGTAATGTTTACATTACCATACATAAAAGGTGTGCCAGACGTGGAAAATTCTCTTAGATATAAGATAAATTTACAACTCAATTTAACTAGCCAATATAATAATAAATTCCATGTAATTGACTTTAATTCTGTTTTTAAGAGAACTGTATATAAATACAATTTGTCAACTTCTGACAGTAACTTTAACAATAACAAACATATTGTTTATGTAAACAAAGGTAGGTATTTTCTACCAAAGCATTATAAGAGACAAATAGCAAGTTTTGGGTGCAAAGGGGCTCTACCAACATCTATAGGGCCCCAGCGACCTGTATGGTGCAGCAGGCATGGGACCAGTGGGGGCGAAACGGAGTCTAGTGTGGGTGGTGTGGGTCGATTCGCCGGCCAGGGAGACCCTTAGCAACGGCGTTGCCGCGGCCGCCCGCAACACAGTCATGGGGCCCGCCTGGGGCCAACCACCCCAGGAGGCTGCCCCACATGTTGCGCATAATCCTGATGTGGGATCGCCGCTCCGGGTGGTAACCGGTGTGGGGTAGCGGCGGCCTTGCATCAGGGGGGTTTGGGAGCCCTTCCGTCCGGCGAGTCGGCTCCGACCTAAACACACGGTTCTAGACAAAGCTAGCCCCTGCGCTTTGTCACTTACTGCTGCACCAAATGTCGCCCTGTCTTCACGCTTCTTCTTCAAAATCTACAATGGCAGTGCAACAAAAAAGAAATAAACGTTACACAGCGGCCCTAGGAAACCCCACAACTTCACATTTCGAGGTGGAGTTCACTAACGTCCGTGGACTCCATGCGAACCTCGATACCGTCCACCACCACCTTGAGACGGCACGGCCCGCTGTGATGTTCCTCACGGAGACACAAATACGCCGCCCTGACGACACGTCTTACCTGTGTTACCCCGGCTATGTCATCGAGGAACAATTTCGAGACAAAGCCGGTGTGTGCGTGTTCGTTAGGGCGGATGTTTGCTGCCGCCGGTTGCACTGCCTAGAGAACCCCTCCAATTCCGTCCTTTGGCTGCACGTAGACCATGGCTCTATGAGCCAGATCTACGTGTGCGTCTACCGATCCCACACAGGGGATTCTGAGACAACAAAGCTCTTCCAGTACCTCAGCGAGACGGCTGATGAAGCGCAGGTGCGGTTCCCGAACGCTGACCTAGTATTTCTGGGGGACTTCAATGGCCATCACATTGAATGGCTGGGGTCCCTCAAGACTGATCATGCGGGTAGAGCCGCCCATACGTTCGCTCTCTCCCACGGTCTGACCCAGATGGTATGCGGGATCACCCGGATACCAGACAGGTCAGATCACGCGCCCGCTCTGCTGGATCTACTGCTGACGAGTCGCCCAGCCCAGTACAGTGTTTCAGTAGGAGCCCCACTGGGTAGTTCCGACCACTGTGTTGTTCACGCTGGCATGATGGTGTCACCTCCTGCACGTCCTGTACAAACGTCACGACGACTATGGCACTACTCGTCAGCGGATTGGGACGGTCTACGCGATTATTATGCGTCCGTCCCCTGGAGCCAGCGCTGCTTTGTAGGAAAGGCTCCTTCGGATAGTGCTTCTGCTATTGCTGGCGAGATCAGTTTAGGGATGGATTATTACATCCCTTTCACTGATGTCGCCAGTATCCGCAGAGCCCGTCCCTGGTTCGGGCGAGATTGTGCCAAAGCTGTTCGACAAAAACAGTCGGCATATCGCGCCTGGATCAGGGCCCGGGCTGTGCGCGACCCAAACGTGGGCCACCTCAAAGCAGCGTACAACCTGGCCACAAAGTCGAGTAAGAGGGCCTTTAAGAGAGCGGATGCCCAGCGCGTCGCGCGGCTTGGTCAGGAGCTCACTTCCCATCCCACGGGCAGCCGTGGATTCTGGCAACTGGCCAAAGCCGTGCAATCTAACTTTTGTCAGCCCTCGCTGCCACCACTGCGTTACCCAGATGGAACACTGGCTCACAAAGCCCAAGAGAAAGCGGATATGCTCGCAGACCTCTTTGCGGCTAATTCCCGGGTCGACGACCGTGGCCTGCAGCCCCCCGCCATCGCCAACTGTGGCCACACAATGCCTGATATTGTTATCAGGCAATGTGATGTACGGGCAGTACTGCGGTCACTCGACACGCGGAAAACCAGTGGCCCTGACGGCATTCCGGCGGTGGTGCTACGAAAATGTGCAGCTGAGTTGTCTCCAGTATTAACGCGTCTGTACCGCCTGTCATACTCTTCAGGGCTCGTGCCGGAGGTCTGGAAGGAGGCTAACGTACAACCGATCCCCAAGAAAGGGGATGCAATTCCTAGAGGATCACTCGCTAATCAATGATCGACAATACGGCTTCAGGCCAAAGCGATCAACGGGTGATCTTCTGGCATTCGTAACGCATGTCTGGGGTGGGGCTATGGAAAGGCACGGCGAGTCCTTGGCTATTAGCCTGGACATCGCCAAAGCCTTCGATAGGGTCTGGCATGCTTCGCTCCTTTCCAAGCTTCCGGCATATGGTCTACCTCCTCAACTGTGCAGCTGGATTGCCAGTTTTTTAAACGAGCGCCGAGTGCGGGTCCTCTGCGATGGCCAGGCTTCTCGCTTCTTGCAAGTGAATGCCGGGGTACCGCAGGGGTCCGTACTATCACCAACTCTCTTTCTTCTGCATATCAATGATATGCTATCCCTCAGGAACATTCATTGCTATGCAGATGACAGCACACTGCACGGGAGTTACTCGGTTCGTCCGACGGCGGGGCGATCTGAGATTGAGGAGGAGAGACGACGACTCGTGGCTGATCTCGACCGTAACCTCGACAGTATCTCTCAATGGGGTACCGAGAACCTGGTCGAGTTCAATGCCCGCAAAACACAGGCGTGTGCATTTACTGCGAAGAAATCCCCTTTCCTTCCCCTACCCTCTCTTCAGAATGCATTATTACCAATGAAGGACAACCTTGATATCCTTGGCATAGACGTTCGTCGAGAGCTCAATAATAAAAACTACATCGAAAGATGTATAGGGCTAGCTTCGCGGAAACTAGGAATACTGAATAAGGTAAAGAGATTCTTTACACCGGACCAGAGGTGTCTGCTGTACAAGACGCAGATTAGACCCTGCGTCGAATACTGCTCTCACCTCTGGGACGGCTCCGCGAAGTATCTGCTGGACGCTCTCGACGCTATGCAGCGACGGGCTATCCGTATTATAGATTGTCCGGAGGTAACGGGAAGCCTTGAGCCGCTAGTTCAGCGCCGAACAATAGCTTCCTTGGCCGCATTCTACCGTATTTACCACGGCGAGTGTTCTGAAGAGCTCTTCAATCTGATCCCACCCTCTTCCTTCCGATCCCGAACGACTCGTGCCGGGCAGAGATGCCACCCCCACACAGTGGATAGCATGTTCGCGAGAACCGAACGTTTTAAACGTTCGTTTCTCTGCCGAACGATAGTGGCCTGGAACGCCCTGCCTGTGCACGTGTTTCCTCCCACATATAATCCTGGGTTCTTTAAGCGGAGCGTGAAGAGGCACATCAGTAGGTCGTCAAGTTGAGGGCCACTCTCAATAGTAATGTGTGCTGTGAGAGTGGCCCACAATCGCTAGACGTCGTCACGACTTACCACCAGGCGGGCGGCGTCAATTTGGCGAACCAAATATAAAAAAAAAAAAAAAATTTTTACACTTCAGCCAAGAACTTGGCTGACAAAACTGCTTTTATTGAGCAATGTAGATTTAGTGTTAAGACTTTGGAATCTGTTCCAAGTAATTTAAATTAAGTTCTACGACAACAGAGGCAATATTACCCTTTAGCAGACATAGTCAATTAATTGAATTAAATTTAGTTACAAATATTAATTATGTTAAAAAATGCCCTCCAAATCAAACCAAATCAAAAAATGAAAATTATATCAACATAGGGCATCAAAATATTGGTTGTTTAACACATGGCAAAGAGTTAGAGTTGGAACTGTTAATGAATTCAGATAATATTGATATTTTTTGTATTGCAGAACATATGCGTAAGCCGTATGAGCTTATGTTCAATTTCAGTAATCACCGGGTTGGTAGTGCATTCTGCAGGGTGACCACAGTACGGGGGGGATCTTTGATTTTATTAAATAAACAACTTAAATTTAAAGAACGGAAAGATATTGTGTCTCTTTCTCTAGAGTGTAAAGTCGAACTGTCGTGCGTGGAAATGGAGCAATTCATAGTAGTATGCGTGTATAAACCTGGAACCTCACCCTTTTGCGAATTTGAGGAACTTATTGACAAAGTTCTATGTAAACTTGGAAAAACTAATAAGTACCTAATAGTATGTGGTGATTTTAATGTCGATTTACTTGTTAATACGCCTATGAGTTATAATATTTTAAATTTATTTAAATCACACAATCGTACAAACTTATTTTTGGAGCCTACTAGATATTGTAATACAATAGCCACTTGCCTGGATAATATATACAGCGATATGTTGCCAGAAAGTAAAAGTATTATAAAAAAGCTAGATTCAGACCATTGTGGGAAATAGCATCTTTTAAAATCACTAAAGAAAAAGTTATAAAACGTAAAATATTATGTAGACCAATAACTGGTGACCGCTTGGAACGTATGAGGGTTGGGCTTTGTAATAAAATTCCATTCTTAGACACTGGCTTAGATCCAAATGTAATGTATAAATTATTTTTTGATTCTTTTTACAACGAGTTCAACTCCATATTCAAGTCTAAGGAGGTCATGATTAGTGATAGTCCTACTTTCAGTGAATGGGCCACTGAGGGTATACACAAAAGTAGACCAAAAACTTTATGAACTATACTCAGAAAGACAGCTTAATAGATCAGTTGAATTTCTAGATTATGTTAAAACTTATTCAAAAAAGTTTAAAGCAGATTGTTTAGCAGCTAAATCAAAATATATAAGTGATAAAATTCTCAATAGTGCAGACAAAGTTAAATCTACTTGGAAAATTATAAACGCGGAAAGAGGTCAACAAAAATTAAATGATAATCATTTTAAACTTAACATAAATGGTAAAATAACTACATCAGACTTCGAGGTCGCTAACGAATTTGAATTTTTTTTCTCCCGAATTCCTGTAGATTTGACAAAAACCCTAGGCTCTTCAACCCCCATTGCAGAATCTTTGTTAAAAGCAAACGTTCCTTGTTGTAACGTTATATTTAAATTCAGTAAAGTTAACATAAACACTATCTTAAAAACTTTTAAATCTTTAAATATCAAGAAAACAGCTGACCTCAGGGGCATCTCTGTGTATTTAGTAAATTCTTTTATTGAAATGGTTGCTCCTGAACTAGTAATAATATTTAAGCTTAGTTGATAGTGGTGTGTTCCCTGATTTAATGAAATCTAGTAAATTAATTCCCCTGTTTATCGGGTAGTACTTCAGATTCGTCCAATTTCCGTCCCATTTCTGTACTACCTACATTTAGTAAAATTTTTGAAAAAATTATGCTTAATCAAATGCAAAATCACTTTAACGTTAATAAACTATTACATACAAAACAATTCGGTTTCACTCGTGGTCGGTCCACCACTGATTAAATTATTAGAGTGTATATACAGGGCCTGGGAAGAGTCATATGATGCTTATGGTGTATTCTGTGACTTATCTAAGGCCTTCGATTGCGTTCAGCACCAGACTTTAATTAAGAAACTTGATCATTACGGAATCCGGGGGACGGCCTTGAATTTCGTCAATTCTTACTTAAGTGATAGGGTCCAGAAAGTAGTGATCAATGGTAAACAGTCACCTGGTTCTCCTGTAGCAATGGGGGTACCGCAGGGTTCAATTTTGGGCCCTTTTCTTTTTCTAGTATATATTAATGATCTCCCTCACCTCATAAGAGACGACCACGAGGTAGTTTTGTTTGCTGATGACACTTCTTTAATATTTAAAGTTAAACGTGGACAGCGCGAACTTGACGATGTAAACATTGCCCTCTCTAGGATAGTCCACTGGTTTTGTGCTAATAATTTATTATTAAATGAAAATAAAACTAAATGTGTAAGATTCACCTTACCTAATGTAAGACTTGTTAAAACCAGTGTTAAGGTTAGGGATGATATAATAGAATTGGTCGATGACACTGTCTTTCTGGGCATAACGTTAGACTCCAAATTGCAATGGGGGCCTCATATCGGGAAAATTTCGGCCAGGCTTAGTTCAGCAGCCTATGCTGTCAAAAAGATCCGACAACTTACAGACATTAAAACGGCGCGTCTTGTCTACTTCAGCTACTTCCACAGTATCACGACATATGGCATACTACTGTGGGGTAACGCTGCCGATATTGAATGCATCTTTGTGTTGCAGAAGAGGGCTATCCGGACTATCTATGGAATGGGGTCTCGGGAGTCATTAAGAGATAAGTTTAAGCATATTAACATCCTTACAGTGTATTCACAGTATATTTATGAAATTTTATTGTATACCCACAAGAACAAAAGTAAATTTGTGAAAAATAGTGATAATCATAATCTAAACTTAAGAAATAAGGATAAACTGGCTGTTCCTAAATTTAGGCTTCATAAAGTGAGTAATTCTTTTGCGGGGAACTTTATTCGAATGTACAATACATTGCCAACCGAAATAGCAAATTTATCTGTCAATAAATTTAAAAAACTAATAAAAAGTAAATTGTGCCATAAAGCTTATTATAGTATTAATGATTTCTTAGATGACAAGGCGGCCTGGTTGTAACATCGTAACGAATTGCTCCTTTCTAAATAACTCTGTATTAGATTTAAGATGAAATATTTTGAAAAAAGCCGAGCTGAGTTTCTTGAGGGCTCTTCTCAGTCTCGTTGCATTTTGGAACCCTCGGTAGAGTCACACCAACTTCTGACGAATCTAAATAATTTTCTGAAAATTTCAAAGATAATAAACGTTATTTTATTTTATTTTTATTTTTACTCAACTACATTAATTGACTTAAGTAAAAGCTCAACACATTACAACTTTGAAGTTTCTCTATTCGCCTCGACAGAAACCATTGAAAGTCTTCCGCAAGTACGTTAATAATCATTGTTCAATATTGCGGCAACCGCAGCGGCATAGTGCATACACGTCTTGTGATATCAAAATCCCAAGCACGATTGGAACAAATCGGAACATTTTCATTGTATCATGCATGTAGTTGAGCTGATTAAGTGTGGTATAATATACCTAAGAAATACAAGTAATTATTATCATCTATATAACACAAGGAAACATAAATATTTATTCACTAGTGGTGACAATGGTGAAATTTAATAAATATTTATTTTTTAAATGTTATTAACGTAACCTGGTCCTACTGGTGGACCTTAGTAAATGTATATTATTGTGTAATGTGCAGGATAGTTGACCGAGTGAGCGAAGCGTCTACATTTCGAGATTGGACAATTTGCTTTCGTCTGTCTGTCTGTCTGTATGTGTGTTCCGGGCTAGCAGTCACAGTTTTTATCCTATCTTCACAAAACTTGGCACAAGTATTCCTTTATTTAATAATTTTTTTTCATCGAGAGCTTTTTTGGATTGGGGAAAATTGGGGAAAAAAGGCTCAAATAATGTTTTTAATGTTTAGTAATAATAGACATTTTAATAAGTACCTCGTATCTTTTTTTTTTCGTTAATATAAATCCGCGGGCCGAGGTCGCGGCCGCACCTACGTCCATTGCCGAGCGCCTCCGGTAGAGACTTAGAGAATTCCCGGCGCCCGGCGGCGGCGTCCGGCGGCGGCGCCCGGCGGCGCGATTGTTAGACTCCAAATTGCAATGGGGGCCTCATATCGGGAAAATTTCGGCCAGGCTTAGTTCAGCAGCCTATGCTGTCAAAAAGATCCGACAACTTACAGACATTAAAACGGCGCGTCTTGTCTACTTCAGCTACTTCCACAGTATCACGACATATGGCATACTACTGTGGGGTAACGCTGCCGATATTGAATGCATCTTTGTGTTGCAGAAGAGGGCTATCCGGACTATCTATGGAATGGGGTCTCGGGAGTCATTAAGAGATAAGTTTAAGCATATTAACATCCTTACAGTGTATTCACAGTATATTTATGAAATTTTATTGTATACCCACAAGAACAAAAGTAAATTTGTGAAAAATAGTGATAATCATAATCTAAACTTAAGAAATAAGGATAAACTGGCTGTTCCTAAATTTAGGCTTCATAAAGTGAGTAATTCTTTTGCGGGGAACTTTATTCGAATGTACAATACATTGCCAACCGAAATAGCAAATTTATCTGTCAATAAATTTAAAAAACTAATAAAAAGTAAATTGTGCCATAAAGCTTATTATAGTATTAATGATTTCTTAGATGACAAGGCGGCCTGGTTGTAACATCGTAACGAATTGCTCCTTTCTAAATAACTCTGTATTAGATTTAAGATGAAATATTTTGAAAAAAGCCGAGCTGAGTTTCTTGAGGGCTCTTCTCAGTCTCGTTGCATTTTGGAACCCTCGGTAGAGTCACACCAACTTCTGACGAATCTAAATAATTTTCTGAAAATTTCAAAGATAATAAACGTTATTTTATTTTATTTTTATTTTTACTCAACTACATTAATTGACTTAAGTAAAAGCTCAACACATTACAACTTTGAAGTTTCTCTATTCGCCTCGACAGAAACCATTGAAAGTCTTCCGCAAGTACGTTAATAATCATTGTTCAATATTGCGGCAACCGCAGCGGCATAGTGCATACACGTCTTGTGATATCAAAATCCCAAGCACGATTGGAACAAATCGGAACATTTTCATTGTATCATGCATGTAGTTGAGCTGATTAAGTGTGGTATAATATACCTAAGAAATACAAGTAATTATTATCATCTATATAACACAAGGAAACATAAATATTTATTCACTAGTGGTATTATTTTTGTATCAAAACGTGACAATGGTGAAATTTAATAAATATTTATTTTTTAAATGTTATTAACGTAACCTGGTCCTACTGGTGGACCTTAGTAAATGTATATTATTGTGTAATGTGCAGGATAGTTGACCGAGTGAGCGAAGCGTCTACATTTCGAGATTGGACAATTTGCTTTCGTCTGTCTGTCTGTCTGTATGTGTGTTCCGGGCTAGCAGTCACAGTTTTTATCCTATCTTCACAAAACTTGGCACAAGTATTCCTTTATTTAATAATTTTTTTTCATCGAGAGCTTTTTTGGATTGGGGAAAATTGGGGAAAAAAGGCTCAAATAATGTTTTTAATGTTTAGTAATAATAGACATTTTAATAAGTACCTCGTATCTTTTTTTTTTCGTTAATATAAATCCGCGGGCCGAGGTCGCGGCCGCACCTACGTCCATTGCCGAGCGCCTCCGGTAGAGACTTAGAGAATTCCCGGCGCCCGGCGGATGTTGGCCACCTGCATGGAGGTCGGGTGTTACCCCGCATCTTTGGGGTCGGGTTTTATCCCGCGTCGGTGAGTGAAGGCATGCGTGGGGTGCAGCCCCACATCACGCAGCCCTTCTAGCCTGCTTCTGTAAGGACGATGGGTTGCTAATCCATCGTCTTCAGGCCCCGATCATGGAGGTCGATGGTCCTGGGCGTAGTCACGTAGGCGGTGCCCTCGCCGCACACTTCGGAACTCAGCGGGGAGGGTACGCTCCCTCACCCTACCGGCCGCCTCCTTCACGAGCATTGCCTGTGGAATGCCGTGTCTATGCCGGAAGTCTCGCAGTGTTGACGCGCGGGTGTGACCTCACGATACATGCGAAATAGATACTCACCGAAGTTTCCGAGCCCGGTGATGATCTGTGTCGCACGATACGTGAGGCCACCATGCTGCCTCTGCAGCCACTCCTCCATGATCGGTCTCACCGCCGCGATGGTGGTGGTTCCCCACTTAAGTACCCCGTACCTAAGATTTTAGGGCATTGTAACTCTGTAGAATACTATAGAACTTCTATAGTACATATTCCACAGAGTTACAATGCCGTAAAATATTTACAGTAGGTAATACACATACTTTCACACGTTTTCGAAATCCGATCACTAAATACAAGCTGCGTTGCCACCACATTAATAATTTATCAGCCGCATGACAGCTGTTTGCTAATAATGCAAGGATTTGCTGAAAATTTTAATAAAACCAGTTTCCAGCCCGAACTCAGCAGGCGGTTGTAATGGCATACACTGTCGCGCGTCCATGACTAATGACCAGATGAAAGTTTCATTTAGCTTTATATTTGAATGTAGGTATTAAACACACACTATGCTATACATACTAACTACAATGCCTATGGTACAACTCTAGAGGTTTAACACATAATTCCGATTTTAAAATAATAAATGAAACAGACAAATCCCTAAGATATCGGTATCATAATTGCGATCGAGAAATTACTCGTTTGGGTTCTGATAATCATACTACTAATGTGACTTTATGATTCGATTAAAAATGTACTGAACAAAAACTTTAAATAGAGAGTTTAATGAGAATACATAGTACCTACTTACCAGCAATTGGCTTTTACCTATCAATTAGAAATAGGTACGCAACTGATTCGATACTTACGATTTTTTTTACATTTTATAACTAATAATACTGCCATTCTTGCAATTTCGTCAGATTTTTGGGATATAACCAAATAAAAAAAGCAGCAATATCAAACTGTCTACTTTAGGTGTTGTAAAAGTATAACGATGCATGAGCCGGGCTCTGTAAGCTTTCCATTAGTTGCGTTTTCAACGTAAAATGTAAAATTGATGTTTCAGTTGCGCAGTTATCTAACACAAACAAAGGAGCAGGTGTACAAGTGACCTATCTAGTTACTATCACTTGACAAACTTATTTGTGTCACTTCACATTTCTAAAGTTAGGACGGCGAATAGTGGAGCAAGTTGAAGGAGTTAGTTGGCACTTTGTTGCCAGGTTTAGCTAGGTGTAGCTGTCGACAACAGTATCGCTAACTTCGTGGCAACATTTACGATAAGCTACCAACATACCCGAGCTAAATTATGAAAGTTGTATGACCCATTAACTATATCGACTTTACCTCGTGTGTACGCGACATTCAAATATGTAAACAATTTCAACTTCTCTCTCTTAACATAATAAGCATAAATAAATTAGAAAGGTTCGTCTATTTCATAAGGTTCACGACTCCTTTGCAGGACTTTGTGTACTCCTATTCTCTCTAATAAAACCCCTTCAAATATTAGGAACCGTCCTTGCATCCTTTGCATAAATTCCAAATGCAAATTAGGTCACACCCCTTAGGGGTCTATTACCTACACTATTCATGATTATTTGGATGATGGAGAGAAATAGTGTGCTTCAAGCTGTAATCCTCATATTTGAAATCTCAATGAAAACGAATTTTGACAACGCTAAAAAATTGTCATGAAATAGTCATAAATAGTCGTACATGTAAAAAAAATAGTCGTATTATAGTTTCGGCGTTACAGCTATAAGTTAACGAGGATTATGGCTTGACCGTCAAGCTGTAATCCTCATCTCTGGTGCAAGCAAACGGTAAAGCCCATCGAATTGGTTTAGGTTCCAAAAAATAGTCATGAAATAGTCGTAACGACATGCCAAATCTCAGAAATAGTACTTCAAAGGTTCCAGAGATATAAAGGTAACCTGATGAGGATTATGGCTTGAACATTTGAAAACTTCAACTTTCTCCGGAACGCCTGCGATTTTCGGTTTAAAGTTTATGCCAAAAAATAGTCGTGAAATAGTCGTATGAACGACTATAAATTTGAGCTGCTTTAATTTGAAAAAAAAAAGTTTTTGTTTGCCCTACATTTGTATGGAGTACAGTCGTGTACAAAATTGATAACTTCATATGATATTATTGTGAAACATTTATAATTTGTATCCTTATTTATTACAATCGAAAGCTTGCAAATACGTACATAACTTGTATATATCTCATGTGTTTCCTGTCCGTTGAGGTTACTACCCTTATATTTGTGATTAGCTACGCCAAATATATTTTTTATTATTGATTTAACTTCATCATAAGAAGTAGATTTTTTAATAGCTCTAATGCAATTGATATAAAAGTTTGCAACTCTTTTGTCTACATTTTAAAATATCGATTGGTGCTGGAAGAACTGTGATTATTATGATTAAAACTTTTTTGTAGTAGTAAGTTTTTAAGACAATGACAAGACATTCTGATTGTTTACACTTTAATAGGTACTTAATTTAGTTAGTACTATACTTTTATTCTATATAAGTAATTAAAAGTTTTTGATATTGTTGGTGTCGGATTCGTTTATGGAATTTGTGATTTTAGAAAATGCACTCAGCGCTATCTATTGAAATTTTCTAGAAACAAACTTAATGAACTAATCCCACACCAACACATATTGAACTAACTGTGATATTTGTGATCAAAACTAATTGCTGTGATATAAACATATATGTACTGAGATTTATACAAGTTATGTACGTATTTGCAAGCTTTCGATTGTAATAAATAAGGATACAAATTATAAATGTTTCACAACAATATCATATGAAGTTATCAATTTTGTACACGACTGTACTCCATACAAATGTAGGGCAAACGAAAACTTTTTATTTTTCAAATTAAAGCAGTTCAAATTCAAAGCGTTCCGGAGAAAGTTGAAGTTTTCAAATGTTCAAGCCATAATCCTCATCAGGTTACCTTTATATCTCTGGAACCTTTGAAGGACTATTTCTGAGATTTGGCATGTCGTTACGACTATTTCATGACTATTTTTTGGAACCTAAACCAATTCGATAGGCCGTTTGCTTGCACCAGAGATGAGGATTACAGCTTGACGGTCAAGCCATAATCCTCATTAACTTATAGCTGTAACGCCGAAACTATAATACGACTATTTTTTTTACATGTACGACTATTTATGACTATTTCATGACTATTTTTTAGCGTTGTCAAAATTCGTTTTCATTGAGATTTCAAATATGAGGATTACAGCTTGAAGCACACGAGAAATAGAAATGAGTTGCTTGCGCCTATTGTCATTTCTATCAAGTAAAGCACACAGGTAAACGATATTCCCGTTTTCATTGTTCTATAAGTTAAAATTGTTAATTTTGCTTGTTATAGCCGGTGTGGAAGTACCAGAGTTTGGAGAGCCCATCACAAACCTCACTGTACCAATTGGGCGTGACGCCACTTTCGAATGCATCGTTGTCAACCTCGGCAACTTTCGGGTAAGCAACTTAGTATGGCCATATGGGTCTAATCTCTTTACTCACGGGATCTGTTCCATAGTTAAAAGGAAGGAAGACAATAATAACTATGATTATGCAATCATTATTACCTGGAGATAAGAATTAGCATTGTTATCCAAAATGGTAACACAACCATTTTGCGAATGCTGCCCTCTGATAAAGTGAATGTCTTCACTTTCGTACACCACTGCCACTGTTTCGTACATTTTGAACCATTTGTCTATAGTTTTATTTAGATAGGTTTGTTAGGTTATGTACTTTGGAAACATGATAATAAACTTAAAATCAGAATATTCACTAGTTACTAGGATATTGATTTTACTAAGCTACATGTGTGAGTTTGACGGCCCAAGTTTACATAACCTTTCACTGAGTGGTAGTACCTTAAATAAATACCTAGGTGGTATACCTCATAGTTTTCGTTTACTCACAAAATAAATAATTCGATTATCAATTAATGTTAGTAACTACCTACTTGGTAAACTTTATTCAGTAAGGTTAAACTTTCAAAGAGAAAAGTTTCCTTTCACCAAATTAATGTCGAGATAGAATTTCAAGCAAAACAATTAATACGGTACTCCAAAACTTCTGTTGTTAGGTGTTCTTAAAATATTTCATCGATCTACCATAAGCACTTAGAAGAGTTCAAATCACGTCTTTATACCTGAAGGGGTGTACAGAGGCGGCAGTTCACCACTTTAAGTAATTCTTATCAGAGCCTCATCTGTATGTCAGAACATACGAGTACATACACTGCTTATAGGTGAGCATTATTTGAGCCGTGGAGACGTCGGCGTCGAAACTGCCTATGAGCACCATACTTAAGCTACGAAACAAATAGCAGCTCATGCCATTTTCTCGTTGGCTTACCGAAACATTTTGTATTATTTAAAATATTTGAACTAAATACTACGGTACTAACAATCAGCATAAATTGTAATATCGTGTCTTAATTCTCCCTTTTTTTCAGGTCGGTTGGGTAAAAGCAGATACAAAAGCAATCCAAGCCATTCATGAGCACGTCATTACCCATAACCCAAGAGTTTCAGTATCACATAGTGATCATTCTACTTGGTATCTACATATCAAAAACGTACAAGAAGAAGATAGGGGACAGTATATGTGCCAGATTAACACAGATCCCATGAAGAGTCAGGTAAAACTTTTTCTTTGTCTTCTTCATTGCTTAACAATGTTAGTGTATTTGTCGTATATATCTCTTCTCTTAAGTAATACCACTAGTGTACTTGACGCCGATAGTTAAGATAATTTGAGAAGGGTACGCAGTAACCCTCGATTGTTTATAGCATATCCTTCATTCATAGGATATATGAGATATTAGGGTTACTTTTGATAGTAAAAAAGTTAGCAGCCACACACGTGGTAGGAAGTTTTCGAATTCAGAATAACTGATATGAAGTAATTTTTGCTACTTTCACAAATTAGAATTCTAAATTGGTATCGATGTTTCTAATCAGAGTAAATTGCTCTTTCGTTTTCAATTACCCACTACCCATACAATTTTACTTGCCGACAGATCACTTCGATTCATAAACGGAAATCTGAAAGGGTTTCAATTTAGTCGCAAAATGTAATTTTGTAGTCTCACTGAGCAATTTTAGGGGAGTGTAGCCTCGTCTCCCCATGTAGGTATAATAACCACGTGTTTTAATAACTGTACGACCTGTTGGATTTTATTAACTACTAGCGAATAATCCTGGCTTCGCACGGTGTTTAAATATTGATATAAACCATCCTCTTTTGTCGCTTTATCTATTGCTGAAATCTGCATTAAAATCCGAAGCATAGTTTAAAAATCAAAGCACATGTGTGCTGACAGCGAGAGTGGTTTTGTTTTATTACTAGGTATGTAAAACTTTAAATGGACATTTTGAAGTCATAAGTATATTTATGGAAGCGGTGGAAGCTAAAAATCTACTTACACGGCTTTGAAACAATAAATATCATTCAGTTAGGCGTTTAGTAATCTAATCCTAATTAGCATCAGCATAACTTGTAAGACGTTCTAATTAGCTAGACCATTACTACGGGGTTTATAGTGGGTTATTTTCAGTGTCATTAACGCTCGTTCATTGATTCCAGATGGGGTACCTAGACGTTGTTATACCACCAGATTTTATTCCTGAAGAGACATCGGGTGACACAATGGTACCTGAGGGTGGCACGGCCAGAGTATCGTGTAAAGCCCGTGGAGTACCAGCTCCAAGAGTTATGTGGAAACGGGAAGATGGTCAGGATATCGTTGTAAGGGACCAAAATGGAGTTAAGAGTAAAGGTATTTTATTAATTCTTGGACTAAGTAAGCGGAATAAGGGTTAAAGTGTCATATGCTACATTATATTGTAGATCAGCGTTTTCCAAAATTAGTAACATTTCATTAATTTTTAGTTTACTTGAATTGCGTCGTGATGGCATTGTTTATACTTGTCTGTGTGACCGCATTTATGGCACCACAATGAGCCGCGAGGCGACTACAATTCTCGGGACCAGTTTCACGTCCAGTATTGTTTAAAGTTTGTCGTAATTAGTACCGTTCCGCTGTTGAATACACTTTTAGCCTCATTATCACGAATGCTGTTAATACGTTATAATTTTTTAAATTTCTGGGTGCTACTAAATATGTAATTCTGACTCGACTAAACTTAAAAAAATCGTTGTTTATTGTATAAAAAAACTAAAATGTATGAATTATGAAATATACAAGAATAATATCTTGTAATAATATAATTTGTTCACAGTACTAACATACCAGGGTGAAGTGTTGAAGCTGACGAAAATATCTCGCTCAGAGATGGGTACATATTTGTGTATCGCCGGCAACGGGGTCCCTCCCACCGTCAGCAAACGTATCCACATCAGTGTACATTGTAAGATGATATTTGTAACGTTACATTCACATAAGCGTTGGAACAATTAGGTAACTCTAATGAAACCGTAAAAATTAAGAAACAATATTAATTACACGTGTAGAAGGATGCTCATAATTATTTTGATGAGGCTACCATTTTCTGTTTCATTTTAATCTGAACAATTTATCTTTGTAATTATAAAATGTACTACAGGTCATTTACTTTTTTTAGGGTTCCGTAGTGCAAGTCTTGGAACCCTTATAGTTTTATCATATCCGTCTGTCCGTCCTCGGATTTCCTCCCAAACGGTTAGTGCTAGAATGATTAAACTTTGCATGGTTATGTATTGTGTATTTACCACGTCGAAGAAATGCTAAAATAACAAGTCAAAATTAAATTAAAAATTTTAAAAACCCCGACTCACAAACAAAGTGATGTTTAAGTTATGACCTTTCATTTGATACCCAACACGGGTATATTTGAACACATTCAATTTTTCATCACCACTTTCACCCCTCATATCTTTGAAATGGCTTAACCGATTTTTATAAAACATAGCTAAGAACACTCTCCCCTAACCCATCTTTCAAAGAAAAGAAACAGAATCAAAATCGGTTCATCCGTTTGGGAGCTATGATGCCACAGACAGACTTACAAACACACACACACACACACACACACACACACACCCACACACACGTCAAACTTATAACACCCCGTTCGGGTTTCCGTCGGGGGTTAAAAATAATGATGAATTTTTTATTGTTCAATTAAGTAATAATTATGTAACCTATTTAACAATTACAATATACATAATAGTAGATGAAAATACTATTTACACTTACTAAAAACTATACTATTCACATTAAAATCTACACTAATACAGGTATCAAAGAACTCCTCCGCCTCGTCGCCGACTGGCAATGTTCCCAGAAGGCTGGCAGCATTGCCAAGTTGTATGGCAATGCTTATTCTTTGAGCTAAAAAGTAACATGATGAAATTATTTTATTTTATGGTACCTCTTCTATACGTAAAGTGGGGAAGTTTTTTTCTAGTTCAGGAGATCTAGGGGCTATGCGTGACTACGGAACACTACGAACACTACGGACACGCACATCGTCGGTTTTTGATATTCGTATTCAACAGTACAATGTAACTAAATAATAATGTTATTTTTCATGCAGTTCATCCAGTAATTCAAGTGCCTAACCAACTCGTCGGTGCTCCACTGGGCACTGACGTCACGATTGAGTGCTATGTTGAATCTTCGCCTAAATCCATCAACTATTGGGTAAAAGATCCAGGTGAGTTTCACCAAATCACATCAGTAAGAGGCATAAGCGTAGAAATTGTAAAGACAAAGTACCTACTACAATTTTGTGTTTATACGATTTCAAAAATAGATGGGTTTTAATATACTTCTGAAGAGGGCATGATTCTAAAGACGTGTATATACTGACGCAATGTAACATGCAATTTACCACGCAATGAAAGAATTTACCATCCATATTATTATCGTAACGTATCATGTAATGCAACATAATTCACATAATGTGTATGTAATAAAAGATCACTTTAATAAGTAATAAATAAAATAATTGTTCCGTTCAACAGGAGAACTGATTATACCTTCGGAGCATCATGTTATGAGTGTCAGACAAAAGTCAATGTTTGAAGCGGAGATGACAATGACTATTAAGAACATCCGGAGAGAAGATTTAGGAAGCTACATCTGCGTTGCCAAAAATTCCTTAGGCGATGTCGAAAGCAAGATAAGATTATACGGTACGTAACCTAAATTCATATTATTATAAAACTGGTGAAATTGGTTTTTTTAATTTGTAAAGATTTACTCATACCTAATACGAGTACAGTGCTGGCTTTACAAAAAGTGTACCTAAAAGAAGTGTAACCAGAGTTATTATAAAACCTATTTGGAGGAAACTCGAAGAGAGTTTTTTCATTTTAAAACTCTATTTAGTTCGATATAAAACTGATATGGTATTTCACAAAGCCACTTGAACTTACAGGATTACTGATACGTACAGTGTAGGTTTTAGAATAAGATTTTGTAAAATAATTTTCCTATTCTCAATTTTCACGAGATCATAATACTATCAAAATAAAAATATTACGTACATGTGTCAATTCCGAGAATAATATAGGCAATCTATCTACGCGCTTATCAAAATAATATTATTATGTTCAACAATTCCCGAATCTCCTTCTATAAGATACCTAACTGTATCTGTTATATACCAAGTTTGCAATATTTTAGTACTTTGCAAGTGCTATATTCACAAATGCACTGGCGATCAAGTAGTTAGTAGGTCGTTGGCAGTCCGTAACTATCTACGTTATTCCTCGTCCGTTTATTGCACACAACACTACCGTCATTATTCGCTTTATCGTCTCAATAGAGAGAACGATCGTACTTACTATTCCCTACACTCACGGCATGGACCGGAACGGTAACATTGAATTTCAGGTCTCTGAACCTACACACAAAAACACTAGATGCAAAAAAATGTGATATTTTGGTCACGCAACCATAATTTGCTGCGATTGACAAATTCAGCCAATGATCAGCTGAATTTGTCAATTGACTTTAATTGACACTGACATGCTCTTACCGGGCAGCTACACGACTCGACGAATAGCGAGGGAAATAGCGAGGAGAATTAGCGAAGAACATCGTGTGGCCACTTACTCGTATCGCCGCTCGCCTCGCCACTCTTCGCGCGCGGCGAGTGAAGTACTACTCGTATGTGATAAGAGAAGACGCATTGACAAGCGCAACTCGAACCAAGATCACAGCGCTTAGATCTCAACTTATCTCACACGAGCTATACTAGGGGAGTGGAAATATTCACGGAAATATTACACGGAAGTATTTCGATTAGGAGCAACAGGAGCGGACATCATTTGGCCGCAGCATTAGGGCAGTCCGAACAAATAAGTATTTGACCAGACCCGGGCTGTGAAGTAGCAATTTCATCTTACGCCTCATTGCAGTCACCACTGCAATGAGGCGTAAGATGAAGACTCTAGTTTGGGCTAGATGATGTTGTGTGAGAATGTCCAAAATAATTATTTATTTATTTTATTCATCCTAATACGCTAATTATCATTCTGAACTTTGAGGTAGATCGATCGATGAGTGCAAAATTATAGGAAACATATGTATTTAAATAAACAAAAAACTCATAACTAAGTTTATTCGCAAATGACATTTCGTTTTGTACAAATCAATAGAAAGCAATCACATGACAAGAGCCACATCCAATCCGCATTCATTTTACTCGGTATTGGCGACACGGAAATGTATTGCGAAATTGAAACAGATCATAATACTATCAAAATAAAAATATTACGTACATGTGTCAATTCCGAGAATAATATAGGCAATCTATCTACGCGCTTATCAAAATAATATTATTATGTTCAACAATTCCCGAATCTCCTTCTATAAGATACCTAACTGTATCTGTTATATACCAAGTTTGCAATATTTTAGTACTTTGCAAGTGCTATATTCACAAATGCACTGGCGATCAAGTAGTTAGTAGGTCGTTGGCAGTCCGTAACTATCTACGTTATTCCTCGTCCGTTTATTGCACACAACACTACCGTCATTATTCGCTTTATCGTCTCAATAGAGAGAACGATCGTACTTACTATTCCCTACACTCACGGCATGGACCGGAACGGTAACATTGAATTTCAGGTCTCTGAACCTACACACAAAAACACTAGATGCAAAAAAATGTGATATTTTGGTCACGCAACCATAATTTGCTGCGATTGACAAATTCAGCCAATGATCAGCTGAATTTGTCAATTGACTTTAATTGACACTGACATGCTCTTACCGGGCAGCTACACGACTCGACGAATAGCGAGGGAAATAGCGAGGAGAATTAGCGAAGAACATCGTGTGGCCACTTACTCGTATCGCCGCTCGCCTCGCCACTCTTCGCGCGCGGCGAGTGAAGTACTACTCGTATGTGATAAGAGAAGACGCATTGACAAGCGCAACTCGAACCAAGATCACAGCGCTTAGATCTCAACTTATCTCACACGAGCTATACTAGGGGAGTGGAAATATTCACGGAAATATTACACGGAAGTATTTCGATTAGGAGCAACAGGAGCGGACATCATTTGGCCGCAGCATTAGGGCAGTCCGAACAAATAAGTATTTGACCAGACCCGGGCTGTGAAGTAGCAATTTCATCTTACGCCTCATTGCAGTCACCACTGAGTCGATTAGCGAGTAGGTAATAGTGAATGTCAATATAAAAGCAGGTATACTAATATCATCTCAATTCTGTCACACACAGAGATACCTGGCAATGACAGACACGCGTTCCAGTACCCAGAGGTGCGGATAACATCGGAAGATGACTATGGGATTAACGGCTATGAAGACGATGATGATGATATGGAGAGTTTGAAGAGTAACCGAGTTCCAGACAGAGCGAACAAATGGTATTCTAACGATGGTAAAGTAATTCCTGCAAATACTGGAACTGGCTCAACTGTGGTGATCGCCACAACAAATATCTTCCTGTGTATAATCAAAAGTCTAATGTAATTACTACAAAAGGTATTATTAAATTTATTTCTGTTGTCATTGAACAAATCTACATTATAACTAGGGCAAATTGTCTACAATCACAGTCAGTAATTTCATTTCATTAGTATAATTTGTGTTGATTTCTTTTCAAAAAGTAGAACAATGTTTTATTCTAATACATTATTCAATCAGCATGTAACGTGATAATAACTAGTCTTATAAAGTTGTATATAGTTTGTAATAGAAGTATATTTGAAATGTTTGTAAGAATATAAATAAACAGATACTCATCTCTGATACTATCAATAATATTTAACTGCGAATTATTGAATAATAATTTAAGAGAATGTTTATAAATGAAATGTGCCATGTATATTGCTATAATATTGAATAGAGACATTTATATTAAAGTTTTTATTGGAAATAGTAAAAGAAATTGTATATAACGAAGTGGCAAGTACCTATTGGTGGAAGTATAAAAGTTGTTTAAGACATAATGATACAGTTTAATGGCTTCCAAATATGTACAATGTAACAGTTACAGTTTCCAATGCTTATTCTCCATTTGTAACTTTAGGAGCAAAATGTAATTTAGGTAGTTATTTTGTTGTTAGTGACTGATCTTTTATTAATACTTTCATAAAATAATATGCTACAAGAATAGTGGTTTTACTAAACTAAATAATTACCTACCTTGGTTTGCAAATATTTTTGAAGTTGCAAATGGAGTTAATTCCGCATGTACCTATCTAATTTAAAGTAGTCAATATAAATGATGATGTAAAACTTCTTCCAAACAATGTAAGTTAATATCCTGATCGTTACAAAAAAAAATAATAAAATCAAAGACATGTCGCAGTGTTTCTTAATTTAATCCAAAACCTTCTGTTTCTCGGAGACTTTAATACCTAATTGAATATTTCACGGCGCTCTATGCTAATGTTGTAAGGGTGATAAATGGTAATGGTATTCTTCGTTATTCCAGTTAAAATTCATACGTTTTACAAAATAGACCTATTTAACAATACTGGTTAATTGAATTCTGAATTTCCTTACAAATTTAGAAGCTGTTCACTTCGTCGTATTTGGATGGCTTATAGCATTAGACAGTATACCCTGCAATGTTATTGTATTAACTTAATCTTGAGTTTTTTTGCATAATTATGCTTCTTGTCCTGTAGTTGTGGGTTTCCAAAAAATGAGAGGGAACAAGGAAGCAACAAAAACTCCAGGAACGACATTGATTTGAATACCTACCTACTACAAAATTAGAGTGCTTTTTAGGTTTCGTATGATTAGTAACAGATTTGTTAACTTACGACACACTACATTGTAACAAAAACCTATTTTCTACAGAAAATTATACTTACTTTACCTGTATCCTGTTTTTGCATACATAGATAATAACCACGCCTGTTTCTTCAATGAGGTACGCAGAGCATATTATACGCTATCGGCAGGTATCATAATCGGTCTCGAGTAATAGAAAACTAGCCTTACACACACACATATCACGCCTATATCCCCGAAGGGGTAGACAGAGGTGCAGTTTTTTTAGTCCCACGTAATAGGGGGCAAGCCCTTTGCCGTCACCGGGCACACATATAATGGGTTATGTCCAAAAATGGCCGAATTAATTTAATAAAAAGTAGTAAGTAGTATATTATTGTAAAAAAAATTTAAACCCGTTGCCTTGCGATGAAAAGTTGATGAAAGGCAACAAAATCTTACGTACCAGCCGTTATGGCACAATCAATAAAAGTCCTGGGCGTCTCGAACTATAAAAAAAAATAGACTATTGCCACTAATAGGGTACTATACCAACTGTTTGGAAAGGCAATGTTTTAGAGCCTCGTCCTCAGATCAGCAGGCCGCAAGAAGTGACTACTTGTAAGTGTGGTTAGTTAGCCGTTAAGATCTTGACCCCTATTTCATGACTGCTTCGGTAGCGTGGTCGGTAGTGCATCGGCTTTCGACTCTGGAGTCTCGGGTTCGATTCCCGGGTCGAATGAAATATTTGTGTGATTCACAAATGTTTGTTTCGGAGTTTGGGTGTTTTCTATGTATATTATGTATGTATTTAGAAATATATAAGTATGTTTATGAGTTGTCTAGATCCCATAGCCAAGCTTATAGCTTAGTTTGGGCTAGATGATGTTGTGTGAGAATGTCCAAAATAATTATTTATTTATTTTATTCATCCTAATACGCTAATTATCATTCTGAACTTTGAGGTAGATCGATCGATGAGTGCAAAATTATAGGAAACATATGTATTTAAATAAACAAAAAACTCATAACTAAGTTTATTCGCAAATGACATTTCGTTTTGTACAAATCAATAGAAAGCAATCACATGACAAGAGCCACATCCAATCCGCATTCATTTTACTCGGTATTGGCGACACGGAAATGTATTGCGAAATTGAAACAGATCATAATACTATCAAAATAAAAATATTACGTACATGTGTCAATTCCGAGAATAATATAGGCAATCTATCTACGCGCTTATCAAAATAATATTATTATGTTCAACAATTCCCGAATCTCCTTCTATAAGATACCTAACTGTATCTGTTATATACCAAGTTTGCAATATTTTAGTACTTTGCAAGTGCTATATTCACAAATGCACTGGCGATCAAGTAGTTAGTAGGTCGTTGGCAGTCCGTAACTATCTACGTTATTCCTCGTCCGTTTATTGCACACAACACTACCGTCATTATTCGCTTTATCGTCTCAATAGAGAGAACGATCGTACTTACTATTCCCTACACTCACGGCATGGACCGGAACGGTAACATTGAATTTCAGGTCTCTGAACCTACACACAAAAACACTAGATGCAAAAAAATGTGATATTTTGGTCACGCAACCATAATTTGCTGCGATTGACAAATTCAGCCAATGATCAGCTGAATTTGTCAATTGACTTTAATTGACACTGACATGCTCTTACCGGGCAGCTACACGACTCGACGAATAGCGAGGGAAATAGCGAGGAGAATTAGCGAAGAACATCGTGTGGCCACTTACTCGTATCGCCGCTCGCCTCGCCACTCTTCGCGCGCGGCGAGTGAAGTACTACTCGTATGTGATAAGAGAAGACGCATTGACAAGCGCAACTCGAACCAAGATCACAGCGCTTAGATCTCAACTTATCTCACACGAGCTATACTAGGGGAGTGGAAATATTCACGGAAATATTACACGGAAGTATTTCGATTAGGAGCAACAGGAGCGGACATCATTTGGCCGCAGCATTAGGGCAGTCCGAACAAATAAGTATTTGACCAGACCCGGGCTGTGAAGTAGCAATTTCATCTTACGCCTCATTGCAGTCACCACTGCAATGAGGCGTAAGATGAAGACTCTAGTTTGGGCTAGATGATGTTGTGTGAGAATGTCCAAAATAATTATTTATTTATTTTATTCATCCTAATACGCTAATTATCATTCTGAACTTTGAGGTAGATCGATCGATGAGTGCAAAATTATAGGAAACATATGTATTTAAATAAACAAAAAACTCATAACTAAGTTTATTCGCAAATGACATTTCGTTTTGTACAAATCAATAGAAAGCAATCACATGACAAGAGCCACATCCAATCCGCATTCATTTTACTCGGTATTGGCGACACGGAAATGTATTGCGAAATTGAAACACATCTTAATTTACAAAATGAATTGGACAACAGATGTGGTTATTCAGCCCGTGGTTTCACCTCGGGAACTGATGTAACTCTAATTGCGCTAATAATACTACTTATAACCTTATTTTTAAACAAGCTGGAGCTATAGCTAATGCTAATAAAAATGTGGCAAAACCGGGTACCGGACTGTGGGTGGTTGTGATAAAAAAAACACACGTTAAAAATTGACACAACAACCGACTTCAAATTACCGAAATGGGCCCAAATAATTGTCGGAATTTCCCATTATTTGGTGACTTGGAAAGTAGCTTTCAATTAAAAAAAAATTGTTTCACCCAGTCCAAAGATATGAGGTAACAAACATAAAAAAACATACAGTTGAATTAAGAACCTCCTCCTTTTTTCGAAGACGGTAGAAAATATAGAACAAAAAACGTAAATACACTTTCTATTTGTACTCGTACTATCGATTGACGGCACTTGGTGGAATCTGATACACATATTGTACAAAAACACCACTAAAATTATTACAGTGGAAAAGTATATGCGTTTTTATGCAATATGTAAACACACTTTCCATCAAATCTATGTACCAATCTTAGCCAGGAAAATCAAAAATATTCATACGCATTCAAAATCCTATGTATTTACTTTCCCCACCATTGTCGACTGGCATAACAGATATTGAAGAAAATGAGATACAAGGAAAACCATCTGCATGTCAATCTGTCTGTTCCGAGGTAGAACATTTCTTTATTTTACTGCCTGTCTTTAACCATTCACTGTTTCGTTAAAAGACAGACAAATAATTCCCTTTACTTATTCAATCTTCTTTTGACAATTTACAACAACTAAAATAATTGTGAGCATTATAGAAAAGTCGTTCTAGAGTTATAATGTATGCTTTCGATTGTCGGCACTTGGTGGAAAATGTAGATTATGAAATAACTCAATTTTTGAAAATTGTGGAATATCTGTACAAGTGAGTCATTTCGTAATGTACGAGTATCGTTCTAAAGTACGGGAATTAAAAATACTGTAATTGACAATTAAAAATGGACTAATGAAATGGTTAGTATTGACCATTCGATTTTAATTACATTATATTTTATTTTTAATTACGCAACAGAGCTCCAACCATATTTTACTAGAGACGGAAATTAAATATAACATTGCTTTTCTTTATGATTATGATCGTTTTGGTTCATATTTATGTTGTTACCTTTTTAAATTAAAAAAAGTATTTTATTCACACAAAAAAGGTTCAATAGGGTGGTACTCAGTTTTCAATAACTCACTAAACAATGAATGGTCCACAAAGAACTTAAAAGCTCAAGCCAACCTTATCTGCGAGTAGAGCACCTTGTATAATTCTTTATAATCTATGGTCAGCTGACTAATCGCCCGGCGTCCACAACACTATGTGGCGCCACTGTGTCATTCTACGTCCGCCATTCTCGAGACGTTCAAACTATTTTTCTCCACAAAATAATCAATATAAAATCCAAAGTGAAGTGTGTTTGTGTAATAACAGCATCTCACCACCGGGACCGGGTTTTCACCAGGATTCAAAGACACAGGTGAGTCAATCTTGCTGACCATCATTTTCAGATTCAAATAAATAATTATCGTCATACATTTTGGTCAATCGAGCCAGGATCGATCAGTTACGATATCAATACAACTGAATATCTATGTATTTACATGTATTTATCGATATAAATTCATTATTTCATCAACTTTCATTGTAAAACTATTACGTAGGTACTACCGGGTGCGACATATTTGCATATTTCTATGTCAATTCCTATTGTAGGAGTCTAAAACCTGTGTAAAACATAGAAATATACACATCGTATCTCAAATCAGTGTATATTTTAATGCAAAACACAGTACTTTAAGTTTTCATTTTACAAAAAATAAATACGATTACCAAGTGAACGCCATATTGTTGTTCATACTTTGCAGTTTCATAATTTTATTTAAAATGACCAAAGACGACGCGACTGCAAGTACGAGCGAGTTAACTGCCGCGATTGATGTTAAGTTTCACAGTTTAGCGGGTTCGCATATTACAACAAAAGAAATTGGTTTTCATGAGATTGCAAAAACTATTTGATATTTCTAAAAAAACAGACGCCGAATCAGCTGGTGAATTTTGCTCTCGCTATCACGACTTGCCGCAGTGGCGCAAAAGGTTTGAAAATAGTGTCAGTGCTATAACAGCCATTCTACCCCACCTTAGTTCCATCGGTTATCTTCGATAACCTCAGTCACGGTGGGGTAGAATGCCCAATAACTCTTTGTAAAATCATTTACCTAAGCCAACGTTCCACATTTTAATGCCGTTCAATACACTACCGTTCCGTCAATGGTTAACCAATTTCACTTGCTAGATGATTGCTTTCGTACAGCAAACTAACCCGATGCATGTTTGTTAACATGAACACGTTAAGATCACATTTTTTAAATAGATAAAGGTGGGACAGAATGCCCAATATCACTTTGGATTGGGAAATAACGTAACTAAACGAATATTCCACATTAATATCATTTGAGCACGCTGTCCCACTGTTCGTACGTTCGCTGAAGCTCCTTACTACTACTTGTTGTTATAAATATTTATGTTATAAATTCATCTTTTCATTACGAGTCCATCAGTATTACATAGCAAACATGAAATTCGTTAAACAAACACAATCGTTACAGGTCAATACAATCTGTGACGATTTGACAAAAAACAAGTTACGCCATGGAGAATTATTACCGAATACAGTACGTTGCATCATTTGCGGACCATCAAATTGTGGAAAAACTAACTTATTAATTGGTCTTCTATTGCATGAAAATGGATTGACATTTCAGAATGTTTATGTATATTCTAAAACTCTCCATCAACCAAAGTACATCTTTTTAGAAAAAGTTTTACAACGAGTACCAGGTATCACTCTCCAGAAATACCAAGCAAATGATGACGTTTTGAAGGTTACAGATGCGAAACCTAATTCTGTGATTATTTTTGACGATGTAGCATGTGAAAATCAAAGTAATATGCGTGATTATTTTGCAATGGAAAGACATAAATTGATTGACAGTTTTTATTTAAATCAAACTTATACCAAAATACCTAAACAACTTGTAAGAGATAATGCTAACTTAATTGTGCTTTTTAAGCAAGATGAAGTTAATTTGAAACATGTTTACGAAGAACATGTTAACACCGATATGACATGGTTGAAATTTCGAGAAATGTGTTCCCTAATATGGAAAGAGCCTTTTGATTATGTGGTAATTAATAAAGATTGTTCGAAAAACAACGGTTGCTATAGAAAAACGTTTGACACTTTTGTATTATTAGATGAAATTTGAATATTTAAGTAGACTGCAGTCACGTTATTGTTATTCTTTAATTGGTTCTTATCCGATTACCACCTATTTTACATAATGGATAAATCATTGAAAAAACAAATTGTTGATGCGACACAAGCTGTCAGGAAAAAAATACGTAAAATGAAGGATTTAGAAGATAATAATAGACATGCTCTTGATACAGTTTTTAAGCCTGTTACAGAATCTCTCAATTTAATAGCCAACACTAATAACCACTTAGCTCTAACAAAAAAGGAGGAAAAAGGAGATCCCCAAGAACCACAAGACCAAGATATGAAAGAAACAGATGAAAGCAGTAATGATAGTAACGAATCGGAACCCTCATCGGACTCTTCATTTCAGTCATTAGTCGATACTAATCCAGATGTATCATCTTGGTCATTATCTTCACAAGTACTATCGGATGTACCATTTGGTATAAGAAATAACCGTGGACAGTTAATGTTAGGTTCCTCTGGCATAACGATTGGAGATCAAGTTATTACTGTAGCCGGACACAAGTACGAAAGTACACCTGGGTTGCGAGAGTTACTGTTAAAAAGAGACATTGATCTGAACTTGGTTAATGACTATGACAAGCAAAATTATAAGGCAATGTTACTTGTAACGAATGCACATCGTCGTGATTTCGATTCAAAAAAACCAATTAAAAGTAATAAAGGACAAAAATATTTGCAAGTTATTAAACCACTTTTCGAACAAGAAAGTAAAAGTCCAAGTTGTAGACAGAAAGTAGGAAAAGGATTACCTTTAACAAAAATGTGGAAAAAAAATACAGATTTTGTATATTGGGATGATCCCAATGAATTGGTTGATAGATTAAAATTATTAATTGCTTCTCGAGATGCTGGTAACACAGGAATAGACAATGAAATAATATCTATCATTGAAGAACTACGTGAAAGCAAAATCATCAAATAAATAAATCTACTAATATTATATGTGTATCATTTTACTATATACCGTTCAACATAATACACCTTTAATATGAATGTAGACAAATTTGGTCATTATATTCATAAGCGAATGCGTATATCGGAAATACTGGATTTTAATGATAACGCATTAATAAAATCTGATCGTGGAGATTATGACTTGAAGACATCGAGGTTAAAAGGTGTCAAACCTCCTCAAGGCGCAGATGATGCAGTGAATAAAGCATATGTAGATGAATTGAAAGGTGTACTAATGAATGACTTACAAAAATTGCAAAGTTCTATTCCAAATAGTGTTCAAAACCACATAGAGAAAGCTTTAAAAACAATAATGTCTGAGATAGTGACTCATTTGGAAAACAAATTTTACACAAGAAACGCAGTTGATAGACTAATTCAAGACGCAATTCAATCTATATTAAAAGATCGAAAAACATAGACCTTAAAGTTTATCAAAATGGTGAAACAACAAATCGTCAATGAAATACATAAAGCAGCACGAAAAAAATTTCCTCGACGATCTGTAATTTTAAAAGGTATTGATGATTTGTGGCAAGCAGATTTAGTTGATATGCAAAACCTAAAAACCTTTAATAAAGGATATAACTATATTTTAATAGTTATTGACTGCTTCTCAAAGTACGTTTGGGTGGAACCACTAAAAACTAAATCCAAACATGATGTCTCTCATGCATTTGAAAAATTACTTTCTACTAATCATAGGATACCAACTCATCTGCAAACTGATAGGGGTACTGAGTTCTATAATTCTACATTTCAAAAGCTTTTACAGAACTATAATATTAATCACTACTCAACATTTTCAACCAAAAAGGCTTCAATTGTTGAACGAGTTATTAAAACGCTTAAAAATAAATTGTACAAATACTTTAGCTTGAACGGACACTATAAGTGGATAGATGGTGGCTTGAACGGTGTTATGAAGACATATAACAACACAAAACGTTAATGTCAATAAGTTTAATGAAACGGACATTAAAAATAATATTACAAATTATATATGATAAAGGTAACCCAAAAATGTCGTCCAAAGTTTATAATTGGTGACAAAGTTCGAATTAGTAAGTACAAACATATATTTGAGAAAGGATACACTCCTAACTGGTCAACAGAATTATTTACACCGCACCAGAGGTGTCTGCTGTACAAAACGCAGATTAGACCCTGCGTTGAATACTGCTCTCACCTCTGGGACGGCTCCGCGAAGTATTTGCTGGACGCACTCGACGCTATGCAGCGACGCGCTGTTCGCATTATAGACTGTCCGGAGGTAACGGGAAGCCTTGAGCCGCTAGCCCAGCGCCGAACAATTGCTTCCTTGGCCGCGTTCTACCGTATTTACCACGGTGAGTGTTCTGAAGAGCTCTTCAACCTGATCCCACCCTCTCCCTACCGATCCCGAACAACGCGTGCCGGGCAGAGATGTCACCCTCATACCGTGGAAACCGTCTTCGCGAGAACCGAGCGTTTTAAACGATCGTTTCTCTGCCGAACGATGGTGGCTTGGAACGCCCTGCCTGCGCACGTGTTTCCTCCAACATATAACCCTGGGTTCTTTAAGCGAAGCGTGAAGAGGCACATTACAGGGTCGTCAAGTTGAGGGCCACTCTCTATAGTATTCCTGTGTACTGTGAGAGTCGCCCTCAATTGCCAGACGTCGCCTCAGCTTACCATCAGGCGAGTGGCGTCAATTTGTCGACCTAAATATAAAAAAAAAAAAAAAAAAAAAAAAAAAAAAAAAAAACTATAAAAAAGATAAATAACACTCTACCAATAACATATCGCATCGAAGATAATCAAAAACAAGTCATATTAGGAACTTTTTACGAACAAGAGCTTCAAAAGTCATCCTGCCCTGGTGTCTATTTGATAGAAAAGGTATTAAAAAAGAAAGGAAACAAACTGTTTGTAAAATGGTTGGGTTTAAATAACAAAGAGAACAGTTGGATTGATAAGACTGCAATAGTGGAATAAGTTAATTATATAAGTGATATATAATTTTAAAGTTTATTCATTATTCTTTAGACGATGCAAGGTGGTGGACTAATAAACAGTATCATTAATCATTTACCATTCGAACTTCACATACCCGGTTATAACTATTGTGGACCAGGAACAAAGCTTTCAAAACGATTACTACGTGGTGATAAAGGTGTAAACAAGTTAGACGAAGCTTGTATGCATCACGATATCGCATACGCAAACTACATAGACTTGCCTAACCGTCAAAAAGCCGACTTACGTCTTATAGATATGACTAAACAAAGACTTAAAGCAAAAGATGCTCGAACAGGGGAAAAGATTAGTTCGTGGATAGTAAACAAAATTATGAAAGCTAAATTGAAGTCTGGTGCTGGTGTTAAGACCTTTAATAACTTTGTTAGGAAAATAAAAAGAAAAATCAAAAAACTCTCGCCTAAAGATAATAAGTCACTAATAAATATAGCTTATATGGTTGCTAGAAAATTAGTTCCATGCATTCCAAAAGTTCGCGTACCTCGAATGATACCTATACCAAAAACTGGAGGCATTCTACCTTTAATCCCAATTTTTGCTGGTTTGTCTGCTTTAGGAACATTAGCTGGTGGTGCAGCTGGTATTGCTAAAACAGTGAATGATTATAAAGACGGTCAGAAAAAATTACAAGAAACTGAACGGCATAATAAAACTATGGAGGCTATAGCAATAGGTAAAGGTTTATACATTAAACCACATAAGCAAGGTCAGGGATTGTTTATAAATCCATCAAAAAACTAATTGATCAGCTACCTAATCGCGCTTTAACTAATATCGATATTCAGAAGTATGCCTATTGTATTCCTTACTTTCGGGGAGTTTACATGAAGGATCAGTTAAAAAACACCTAAACGAATTGAATGTGGTATAGTTAACCTAGATAATTCAAAAAATGATGGAACGCATTGGGTAGCTTATGTTAAAATAAATAATTATTGTGAATATTTTGATAGCTTTGGCGATTTAAAACCGCCAAGAGAATTAATCCTATATTTTAAGAACTGTGATGTTTATTATAACTTTAGTAGATATCAACAATTTAACACAATAATTTGTGGACATTTGTGTTTAAGATATTTGCAATGTTTTTGGAATAAATACTATAAATTTTATATCACTCTTTCATTTCCATCATTTGCAAGATGTCACTCACCTTATCGATAACTGGAAACTCATCGGTATTATCTACCTATTATCCAAGCACGCTGCCATTAGTTGGGGAGTATGAATGTGCATTATTACATTTTTCTACATATAATTCTATTCCAAATTTTGATAATACAAATAATAAATTATATTATGGTTCTAAAAATGTTATCGAGATACCTGAAGGAACTTATGAATTACAAGATATTAGCGACTATTTAAAAACTGAGATAAAAGATGCAACCATAAAACTCAATTGTAATAACAACACCTTAAAAACTATTTTATTTTCTACATCAACTATAGATTTTACTAAAGAAGGTACATTTGGAAGTTTATTGGGATTTAAAAAACAGATCTTAGAAGCAAATAAATATCATGTATCAGAGTTTCCAGTTAACATTTTGCCTACGACTGTCATAAGGATTGAATGTGACATAGTTAGCGGTTCCTATATAAACGGTCAATCCACATACATGACATACAGGACATATTACACGAATTTGCACTTAATGTTCCACCTGGATACAGGATTATAGAAATTCCAAAAAACGCAATCTACTTTCCAATAAACCAAACCAATATAAGCTGCATACAGGATAAGGCTGTTAAATATAAATAATAACTTAATAAATTTGCGAGGTGAAGAAGTGCAGTTGTATCTACATATCAAAAGAAAACATGATAGATTATAATAAATATGTGGTTCATTCAACTAAACATAACAGTCCTACTCAAACTATCAAACCAATAAGAGCTCGATCCAAAAAGGTCATAAAATTGAACAACAATAATAAAGCTTTTCTTAAAGCGATTGGTTTGTTAAAATGAATATACTAGATGTTTTATCCGCTCCTGCATACAACAACTCTGTGGAAGGAATTGAATTTCACTCTTACAAGCATTACGTAACAAGTTTCAATAGAAGCGATGAAATCAGGATACCTATTAATCAACAAGACTTGTATATATTACCATCAGCAAGCACTTGGTTTTTGGAAGGAACTATTGTTGTAAACAAGGCTGAAAATTCTAAAGAGAGAGTCAGTAGCGTTCATTTCACAAACAATAGTTTACTTTACTTGTTTCAAGATATAAGGTATGAGATAAATGGAGTGGAAATAGATAAAATAAAAAACGCTGGTATAACTACCACAATGAAATCATTAATATCAATGAACGAAAACGAGGCTAAAGTATCTAATGCTTGGGGTTGGAATATCGATGGTATAAATAGTACAAATGGGGGTAGCTTTTCTGCTTCCATACCCCTCTGTAACATTCTTGGTTTTGCAGAAGATTTCAAGAAAGTAGTGATAAACAGCAAACATGAATTAATATTGTTACGAAGTAATACTAATCTGAACGCCCTAAAACTTAGCGCTGGTGAGACGGTAGAAGATATTATTATAAATAAAATAATATGGCGAGTACCACATGTCAAAGTATCCGATAGAGAAAAAATAAATATGTTAAAACTGTTAGAAAAAGACCGACCACTCCAGATGATATTCAGGAATTGGGATTTATATGAATATCCGGCTTTACCAAAAACTACTAAACATACTTGGTCCATAGAAACATCATCGCAAATAGAGAAACCAAGATTTGTTATTATTGGTCTGCAAACAAATAGAAAAAATAATCCTAAATTGGATATGTCTCAGTTTGATCACTGTGACGTTCGTGATGTTAGAGTATACCTAAATTCAACCTACTTCCCTTATGAAAATTTAAATTCAAGTTTCTCGAATAACAGAATTGCGTTAATATATGAACAATACACCAGATTTCAACACTCATATTACGGAGGTCGTCGTGGTGAACCGTTATTAAGTGAGAAACAATTTAAAAATATTGCTCCGTTATTTGTCGTAGATTGTTCTAGACAACCAGATAATCTTAAGTCGGGTCCTGTTGTGGATGTCAGAGTGGAAATTGAAAGTGACATTGATATACCAGATCAAACTTCGGCATATTGTCTTATATTGAACGACTGTATAATTGAGTATAAACCATTAAGCAGCACTGTGAGAAAATTATCATGAACCCGAATACGATTATAGTGGATGTCCAGGGGTTTAAAGACACTTGTAATAACTTTATAGTCAAGGAATTAGCTCTGGCCACTCGTGTTTATACCCAAACGTTCTTAATAAAGCCTCCATACTTATTTAAATACTTAACTACGAATGAAAAAAAAACAAGTTACGTGGTTGGAGAGAAACAGAGGGATTTACTGGAATGAAGGTTATATTTATCGACTATAGAGAATTTCGACGTATAATTGTTCCTTATCTAGAAAATAAAGAAATTATTGTGAAGGGCTTAGAAAAAGTTAAGTGGATTCAAGATCTTTGTATGAATTGTATTTGTATAGATCTTGGTGAAGACAAGTGTCCAAATTTATCACTGTTACATAACAAATATTCAAATATTGAAACCAGTTTTAATTGTATTAATCATATTAAACAATGTGCACTTATAAATGTTTTATGTATAAAGAACTATTTAATAGAGCAAGAAAGGTAATATGTCTTCCTATACGCAGTTTTAATAAATAAAACAATTTTTTAAAGTAAATGGTTTTTTATTTTTTAACACACATTTTTAATATTTATAATTTTTTAACATATATTTTCATAGTAAATAATTTTTTTATAAAATCTAAATATGTCATCACTAGTTACATTAATAAATTATTACCTGATTAAAAATATGATATGAGTAGCCACACAATTATTACCTATGGTTTTTATTTTTTAACACACAACTTAATATTGAAATTTTTTTAACACATATTTTCACAGTAAATAAAATTTTAATAAAATCTAAATGTGTCATCACTTTATCTACTAGTTACATTAATGAATTATTACCTAATTAAAAAATGTGATATGAGTAGCCACACAATTTTTTGGAAATCTTGTGAATTAATTTTTCAGCTTCATCCGATATCTCATCTACCGTATCTTGTACAATATACTGTGCAGTGATTATCTCCTTACCTTCATCTTCGTCGTCTCTTGACTCACTGAGTTCCTTGATCGTAATTTTTATTAAACGTCGTCCTTTTCTTCTTTCACTGTTAATAATATAGGAATTCAATGCACTGCGTTTGTTTGTAATTGGTCTTCTTCGATTAGTTTTCTTTTTGTTTCTTTTTACTTCTTCATTGGGTGTTATTATCCAAGGTCTATTCATTGCGTTGTCCAAGTCGAACTGATCTTGCAGGTCTGGAAGATATTCAGGAGAGCTCTCTTCTATTCCGTTTGAAAATTTGTTTAAGTTGGTATTCTGAAAATTATTTAAAACATTAGTAATAAATCATACTAAGTATTTTGTAAATAGATTGAAATTTTCAATAGATTGAAAGTTATAAAATACCTACCATGTTAGATATGCTTGTATTGACTGTTTAATAAAGAATGAACTAGGTAATAATATTTTTTCTAACGCAGTTGATATATCAAATTATGCTGACATAAAGCATTTATTGGTATGATGATCAAGTTAGAACTTGAAATTCAACCATTCAATAATTCGTATGTGCATAATGTTATTGTTATGCACCTACTTAATAGTTGTGAAATTCTTATGAATTTCAAACGTGTTGTAACGTGAATGATGACGTACTTCGTTATCAATATCAGATAAGGAATATAATAAAAACACAATAATTATGTAATTGCTTATTTTAATTTATTCGACATACTAATATAGAATCGGGTGACCAGTTAAATACCTATAGGCACCTTATCAGTTAGTATCATACGAAATAAACTACAATAGGTATTCCTAATATTTCATATTTTGTATTGTCTAAACTCTCCAGCTATTCTAAAGAATACCTACATTATTCCTTACTGATGATATTATATTCTACAACTTCTTTGGGAGCTACTCTAATTGAGTCACCAGAGCCTATTCAAATTTGATAAAATATTCTACATTATGTATAACTACGTGCTACTTTAATTTTACACTTTTTGGAATGACCAAAATATATAGGTATCTACTTACAAATTGATTATGTGGTTCACCGCGCTGTCCATGAGGGTTCCTTGTCAATTTCATCCAAGATGATAAAATATCTGAAAATAAAATTAAATGTAGGTTTAAGTCTAATTATTGAAAATCGGCAAATGTAGTCCGAATATGTCAAACCTACACAACTTCTTCGGAAGCTACTCTAATTGAGACACCAGAGCCTACTCAAATTTGATAAAATATTCTACTTTATGTGCAATTAAGTGCTAGCAAGAGATTAAATATTTCAGCGTTCATTATTTTATTTACAACTTTTTGAATTTTGTACAGAACTTAAATGTTATATGAAAATTAAGGATAATCGTATAAAATTAAATTTAAAGGACTTCCATAGAAAACTACGTCGCCTAATAAATTAGATATTTAGTAGGTAAACTAACAAAGAATTATACATCAAATAATTAACATTATAAGTAATTACTTACATGACATTGCTTTTATTTTGGATCTTCCTTTTAATCCTCTAAAGGACGTAGTGCACTGCGTGTTTGGTAGTTCAATGCAAATGGTAGATATTGTGGGAACAGAATATGAGACATTCCTCGCGTATAGGAACGATGTGACGATGTGGCGATAACACACATAGGTAAACAAGTAGAACATACATGAACAAACTGCTGACTTAACATTGGTCGTAGTTTTTTATAAAGGTACGTTGTTAGCCGACTTGGATAAAAAGAGGTGTACTACCATATAGTTTAAGCACATACCAAAACTATTTGCTAATATTATTGTGGGAACAGAATATGAGACATTCCTCGCGTATAGGAACGATGTGACGATGTGGCGATAACACACATAGGTAAACAAGTAGAACATACATGAACAAACTGCTGACTTAACATTGGTCGTAGCTTTGTATAAAGGTACGTTGTTAGCCGACTTGGATAAAAAGAGGTGTATTACCATATAGTTTAAGCACATACCAAACCTATTTGCTAATATTATTGTGGGAACAGAATATGAGACATTCCTCGCGTATAGGAACGATGTGACGATGTGGCGATAACACACATAGGTAAACAAGTAGAACATACATGAACAAACTGCTGACTTAACATTGGTCGTAGCTTTGTATAAAGGTACGTTGTTAGCCGACTTGGATAAAAAGAGGCGTATTACCATATAGTTTAAGCACATACCAAAACTATTTGCTAATATTTAAAAGTTATATTTTAAATGATTATTTGTAATGTTTGTTAACATATTTGTGGGATAAGTCTGTAGTAATATTTTTGTAAAATTATTTTTATCGAAACGATTCCAAAGGATTTTTAATAGAATACCGTTAACCATACCTTGTATCAAATTTGAGAACCATAAACCAACATACCTACAGATAAATAAAGTAACCACCTTTTTTAGAAGTCGGTTAATACAATGTCGTTTTAATATTGTATCGCTGAGTAAGTAAACTAACAGATACCTTGCTTCCACACACTAACACACACACACACACACACACACACACCCATGAAAACCGTGCATAGCAATTTGAAACTTCTATAATTGTGACGCAAACTAGGTAACTTCCAGGGTACGTCTACCTTTTAAAAATAATTAAATACCTACCGTGTACTAACGGTCAGCTTATATTGGTGATTTAGGTGTAGACGACGGTCCTTACCTAAATCACCAATAAATTGCATAATTTTACTTCTGCACAATAGTATGAGTATATTTCATTAATACTTTTCATGTACCTATACATAATTATATAGTTACCATATCATATACTTATCGACGACGATCAACGAACATACCTACATAAATTATAATTACATTTTATATGTATCATACAGAAATCATAACATTCGTCGGAATTAATCGGAATTAGCTTTGGCGGTGTTGGTAAAGACATGGTTTTGTATTTCAATTGTAATAACAAAAGTGCAATTAGACGAAATGAGTTTTCAATCATTTTGATTTAAATAGTCGTAAGTAACATAAATTAATTAATACACCTATATAAATAATAAGTTAAGTTTTAATTTTGTTGGGAGGTGATAATTGCTGAATTGATACTTTTTATGTATAAAAACCCATAAATTTTTCAAATAAATTACATTCGCTCCAGTATCTTCCAGTGATCTTCTCCAACAAGAAAATGTGAGTAAGTGCTATTAAATTAATTATTATTTGGTTAATTATTATCCAGCTGAGTTGCTTGGTTAATTCCTGCCGGCTGATAATTATTAATTATTATTTAGTTAATTATTATCCAGCTGAGTTGCTTGGTTAATTCCTGCCGGCTGATAATTATTAACGCATATTATTATAAAATGTGATTACTGATTATGTTATCCCACTGAGTAGTGAGTTGCTTGGTTAATTCCCGCCGGCTGCATTATCTATAATCAGCCGTGATGCTAGCAATATATCTATTCGGAAAATCTTGGGAATATATTTGTTTATAATTTGATTGTATTTTAACAGGTCTGATTCGGAGTTTGAAACTTCTTCTGTAGTAGAGTCTGAGTGTGTAGCACCAAAGAAACGCAAACAGGTGGTAGAGAAAAAGCAAAAACAACCGAAGCCCAGCTGCACCCAAAGTGTACAACGAAAAAACACTTCACCCGAGTTTAACACCACAAAGAGGTAGGTTTCATTATGTTCAACTAAGTTTAACATCGTCACATTTTAATTAAAATTGAATAAGGTGTAGTTTACACCTTTAACTTAATTTTACACAAATGAGTGACACACTTAATTTATATACATACCTAGATAGATCTTTTGACAATACTTGTACGTTTCAATACCTACACGTTTAAATACTATAACTTTTTGTGTTTTGATCCCAAGTTCTTAGTCACTTTGAATAAGTACTTTTATAATTAACACTTTTTTCTATTTACAGAACGAAGAAAACAAATATTTTGAATATTTTGCGGGCTGAAGAAGGCAGTTGCAGAGAACCACGGCGCGACTTAGCTTCCAGTTTCTCAAGTCGTGTTTCAACTGGGACGTCTCGTCGCTCCAAGAAAACGGAAGGAGGGTATGTGGTTGATTTTAAACTCTATAAAACCAACGATTACATATCACACGCCCCTGATGTGCGCTACAGGACAGCGTTGGTGACTGTAAAATTACAGTGCGATGAGTCCTCACTATCTTGGGAGTCACTTCAAGACTTTCTAGGGCATGCATATAAAGAATTTCAAGACACTGAACCAGTGCATTATGCGGATAAGATTTTTATAAAGTAGATTTAATTTTTATAGATATACCTTATGTATATTATTATAATATACACACATCAAAAATAGTTTGAGATCACTTACAAAGCTGATATATTTTCAAATTTAACCCAATCAAGAGAAAATGTTTACCTACGTTTAATCTTTATTGTTTCACGTTCTAATTCAAATTTTTAATATTTTTAGAATCTTATCAGAAAAAAATCTTCTATATCACAAATATAAGTATCTAATTTTCAAAGTGATCGCAAACTTTTTTAAGTGTGTAGATCTATAATACATAAATTTCTTTAATTTTTTATGTTTTAAACTTAGTGTTGTAGGAGCAAATATTTTATTTAATAATAATGCCTTTTTGTACTGCGTGTAACACATCAGTACCCAGTAAATCATGGGTAGGATATTTGCGAAGTAGTTCATATAGGAAAAGTAGTCAAACAATAAAACATAGTGATGGTGTAGAAATCATAAACTCAGCGTTTCGCAGTCGTATATTAACCTATAAAATATTAGCTCGTGATGAACATCAAGGAGCGTCAATTGAATCCTTTTTTTCAAGTATTTTTGACCGATTAAAATCTCTTTTAAATGAATTCCTTGCTAAGCATACTTGTGTTAAGGTAAACTTTGAGTTTTTTGGTACATTTCTAAAATTCAAAGATAATTCACAAGAAGTGAAATCTTTTGGAACCAAAAATAAAATATTATATTCTAACTTCGATTTCGAAAAATTGTATATTGAAACAGTTAATTATTTAAAAACATCTATTGAAGAGTTTAAAGGTCGTGATAGTGGATGGACATTTATAAACAATTTGTATGTTGAGATGAATCTCAATAAATACCAACCACTTGGTGGTTCTAGTTATATCAGTTTACCCAAATTAATTCAGGCTAAAAAAGCATGTTTGAATATTTTGAATAAATGATCACTATTGTTTTTTATGGTGTGTAACAGCGGCTTTATATCCAGCTAAGAAACACCCTGAAAGAACGTCTTCTTATCCTAATTTTCGAGAAATATTTAACTTAAGAGGAATGTCTTTTCCTGTAACCTTTAATGATATTAGAACATTTGAAAAAAACAATCCACATATAAAGTTTATAATTTATGGTTTAAAAAATCACAAAAACTTTGTAGGTCCTTTGTATAAATCTGAATTCAACCTTAAATACAACGGAAAAATGATACACCTTCTGTTTTTAGAAAATAATAATTCTTCTCATTATTGCTTGATCAAAGACTGTTCCAGACTTTTTAGAAGTCAAGTCACATCTCATCACAGCAGATTACATCTTTGCGATTTATGTTTGATATTTTTCAATACCGCTGACGAACTTAACAACCATTTATGTGGAGGTGTAGTAACTGTCCTTCCAAACAGAGGTTCAGTAATTAAGTTTAAAAACTATGAACGGAAACAAACTATGCCTTTTTGTATTTATGCAGATTTTGAATCGATGCTACAAACAAGTACTGAGCCTAATTGTTCTAGTAAAAATATGAATATGTTTCACCAACACGTACCGGTTGCTTTTGGTTATTATATTGTATGCTCTGATGAACCTAGCTATAATCGTTACGTGTCATATCGAGGTCCAGACTGTGATAAGCGGTTTGTTGACTATATAATTAAAGACGTGCAAAAAATTTATGATATAATTAAGTCACCAGCTGCAATGATATTTTCCACGGAGGACAGGTATGATTTTGAAAATGCAACACGTTGTCATATATGTCAAAACTTTCTTTTTTGGGACAAAGTCCGTGATCATTGTCATCTTACCGGTCGCTATAGTGGAGCTGCGCATTCGTTTTGTAATTTGCAATATAAATGCCCTGCATTTGTCCCCATTTTTTTTCATAACTTAGCTGGTTATGATTGTCATTTATTTATTAAAGCATTGGGTGACGTCCCTGGTGAAATAAAGATAATACCTAAAAATAAAGAAAACTATATCTCATTTACGAAATTTGTATCAGTTTCAAATAATAAGTTTTTTCAAATGCGTTTTCTTGATTCGTTTAAATTTTTGGGGACAAGCTTAAACAAATTATGTAAAACTTTAAATCCAGAAATGTTTAAAAATTTACAAAATCACTTCCCTGTCCGAGATGAATTCCAATTACTTACTCGCAAAGGCATTTATCCATATGAATACATGGATTCGTGGAAACGGTATGATGAAAAATGTTTGCCTCCAAAGAAATACTTTTATAGTTCCCTCAATGATGAAAATGTTTCTGAAGATGATTACATGCACATTTAGTTTGGTCAACATTTAGAATTACTAGTTTAGGTGGTTATACGGATCTATACCTAAAAACTGATGTGTTTTATTAGCAGATATTTTTGAAAATTTTAGACAGACTTGTAAACGACATTATCACTTAGATCCAGCTTTTTATTTAACTGCACCCAGTTTATCTTTTGACGCTATGTTATTAAAAACATGTGTTCAATTGGAACTAATTAATGACTTGTCTATGATACGCATGTTACAAAGTGGTATAAGAGGAGGAGTGTGCCTCTGCTCTCACAGGCATGCGAAAGCAAATAACATATACTTACCGGATTACAAATCTTCGGAACCTGATTCCTATGTCTCTTATATAGATTGTAATAATTTGTATGGGTATAGTATGTGTCAATACTTACCATTATCCAACTTCAAATTTCTCACTCAACAAGAAATTAACAATTTAGATATAACGAAAATTGCAATTGATGCAGATTGTGGTTTTATTTTGGAAGTGGATATAGTATACCCTAAGCATTTGCATAACTTACACAACGATTTACCATTTTGTTCTGAAAAATTTATACCCCCCGGGGGAAAGAGTTCTAAGCTAATCCCTAATTTATATGATAAATTTAAATATGTTATTCATTACGTGCATTTACAAACTTGTATGAAACATGGGTTAATATTGAAGAAGATTCATAGAATAATCAGTTTTCGACAAAGCCCATATCTAAAACAATATATTGATTTAAATACCAAACTGAGACAAAAAAGTTCTTCAACTTTCGAACAAGATTTTTTTAAGCTCTTGAATAATAGTGTATTTGGAAAAACTTTAGAAAATACTGAAAACAGGATTAATGTCCATTTAGTTTCTCAGTGGCGAGATATCAAAAACATAACTAAAAGAAGAAAATGCGCTCAAAACCTTATTGCTCGTCCAAATTTCCATAGTGCAACGGTTTTCACTAAAAATCTAGTAGCGGTGCAGTTAAATCCTGAACAAATAACTTTGAACAAACCAATATATATTGGCTTTGCTGTTCTAGAATTATCAAAAAGTCATATGTATGATTTTCACTATTCAGTAATGCAACCTTTTTACAAGGATAGGATACGGATGTGTTACACGGATACAGATAGTTTTGTGTATCAAATACAAACCCCTGATTTCTATGAAGACATAAAAAATAACTTTTTATCTTACTTTGACACCAGCAATTTTTGTAAAAATAATGTTTTTACAAAAACTTTACCCGTACAGAACAAAAAAATACCAGGCTTGTTTATAGTTGAAATGGCTGGTAAAATAATAAGCGAATTTGTTGGATTGAGATCGAAGTTATATTGTATCAACACCATTCACAGCACAATTAAAAAAGCCAAGGGTATTAAAAAGAATGTTGTACGTGACCTTAACGTTACTGATTATGAAAAAACACTTTATGATGGTGAAATTGTTCATAAAACAAATGTTTTATTTAAGTCAATAAAACATGAGCTATTTACATGTGCTGTAACAAAAATTGCGTTGTCTGGTGATGATGATAAAAAAGTAATTGCAAAAGATAAGATTTCAACTCGAGCATGGGGTCATACCAATATTTTTAATTTTTAAATTAGTAAATAAAAATGTTTATTTACTGTTTCTTTTAAGTACATGACTACAATGTTTGGAGAGATCTCCTATTGCACAAATATATGCTTGCATCAGGAAAATCCGCTCTTCTTACATACCTTTTATAAGCTACGTACCTTTTATAAGTTAGCATAAAATAAGCAAATAATATTCACATGTTATGTGCACTAAACACGAAGTTTTGTGATGTATATCATTTGAGATCCTACATGTAGTGTGAAAGTGACGTAACTAGCCCTGTGACATGATGTCTTGTGATCAGACCCGTTATTCCGGACTAAGGTCTACTAATAACGGGACTGCTAGCTTATTGGATTTAACTAGAATTAAGTGTGCTGTCCTGTCTTATATAAGTACCTAGACTTAACAAATTATAATTATTTTAATAAACTAAACTAAGTAAAACTGTAAAAAAAAAAAAAAAATATATATTATTATATAGTTTTCAGTTTTTTAATTTAATATCCTATAGCATTTATAAAACTATCATCATGACGAACAAGTTTACGTTTTTCGCTATATTCTAGAATGTACAAATTATAAGACATTAAAATGGTAAGTACGTTTTAGCTTATCGTAATTGTGATTCTACAAAATAGTTCCCTAATGAACATGCAAGGAGCTTCAGCGAACGTACGAACAGTGGGACAGCGTGCTCAAATGATATTAATGTGGAATATTCGTTTAGTTACGTTATTTCCCAATCCAAAATGATATTGGGCATTCTGTCCCACCTTTATCTATCTTAAAAATATGATCTTAACGTGTTCAAGTTAACAAACATGCATCGGGTTAGTTTGCTGTACGAAAGCAATCATCTAGCAAGTGAAATTGGTTAACCATTGACGGAACGGTAGTGTATTGAACGGCATTAAAATGTGGAACGTTGGCTTAGGTAAATGATTTTACAAAGAGTTATTGGGCATTCTACCCCACCGTGACTGAGGTTATCGAAGATAACCGATGGAACTAAGGTCCTGTACTGAATACGGACGCGGTGATAGTCGCCAGTATACCCGGTAATTTACCAACGCTGCCACAACCCGATAAGATTGTTACAGAATTTCAACATATAAGGTTAGCTGACCCAGGGTACTATCGACCTGCGGCTATAGATATATTACTCGGCGGTGATCTGTTTCCATATATTTATGACGGTCAAAAGATACTTTCGCGAGAATCTGGTTTACCTGTTGCTATGAGCTCCATTTTCGGTTAGGTTCTTGTAGGGCAGACAGACATCTGTCACTCCAGGGATCCTACAACTACCAACTCGAATCGCTCTAACTCTTTCTGCGCGTTTTCCACAATTGAACAAGTTATGCGATCGTTTTGGGAAACAGAAGAAGTACCATCTAACGTACCGCTAAGTCCGGAGGAAGAGCAGGCGGAACACTTGTTCGTGAAAGGCCACAGGCGTGACACTTCGGGTAGTTATATATAGTGAGGTATCCGTTTCGTGAGTCGGTGGAATTGGGAGACTCGAGTCAAATGGCAGCTCGGCGACTTCGTAACTTAGAGTCAAAATTGGTAAGAGAACCTGAGATTAAAATACAATACCATAAATTTATGCGTGAATACGAGGACGTCGGACATATGACCTGTCTTGGTGATGCCCGGGATGTGGTATCGAAATACATCATACCGCTTTTTTGCATCATTAAGCCTAGCAGTTCCCCTACGTCTCATCGTGTGGTATTTGATGCGTCAGGTAGGTCATCTAACAGTTTGTCGCTGAATTCAGTCGTACGTCCAGGCCCTATACTGCAGGCAGATATCAACCAGCTTCTAATTAACTTTCATCTTCAGGAGGTTTGTTTGTCTGCAGACATCTGTAAAATGTATCGCCAGATTATCGTGGACCCTGACCAGCGATCTTATCAACACATTCTGTGGCGCTATACTTTAGATCAACCAATCAAAAAATACTCAAGAACGGTGCTGTCACAGATCGGTCGACAGTTCGACCCCTTGGGATTTATGGCACCGTGCACCTTTTACGCTAAGTGTTTCATGCAAGAACTTTGGACTCGCCAGCTCGACTGGGACCAAAGTCTCCCATCTGATTTGACTTCGCAATGGCAGTCCTACGTGAAGGAGCTTCCAATGCTATCAGATATACGTTATGACCGTAATGTGGCCGTGGCCGCACCGTCCCTGTATCAACTACTGGGGTTTTGTGATACCTCGTCCCTTGGTTACGCGGCAGTCGTATATTTACGGACAGTAAATCTTACCGGTGAAGCCAAGGTCAGTTTGCTCATTGTGAAGTCCAAGACTGTAACCATCCCGCGACTGGAGCTCATGGGTGCCCATTTGCTAGCAAACCTTGTCAAGTATGTTCAATCGATACTCCGTGATCGGATTGAACTACACGAGATGTTGTTGTTTACAGATTCGTCGGTGGTGTTAGCTTGGTTGAATACACCTCACACACTTAAAACATTTGTTTCTACTAGGATGTCTAAAATTAATGACAGTGTACCCTGTGAGTGTTAGTATCATGTCAGTGGGGTAAACAATCCTGCCGATATCTGCTCTCGTGGAGCTTTACCGTCAGTCTTGCTAGCCACGCGAGAATGGTTCACAGGACCTGACTGGCTCGATCTAGATCGCCTACACTGGCCAATTAGAACCACGGACGAGTTTCATGACTGCAACCCGCCCGAACTTAAGTGTGTCAAGGCAGTGTTAGTCTTAACTGGTGCTGATTCAACCAGCTGGCTTTACACTGTAACCGAAAAGTATTCTAGTTTTAGTAAATTGATCAATGTGGTAGCGCGATGCTATCAGTTTATACGTAACTGTAGACTGCATTCAGGCGCGCGTACAGGCTGTCTAACCGCGACAGACACTAGACGCGCCCACAGTATATTAGTGAAAACCGTACAGGAGCATTATTTTGGTAGTGAAATGCAGGCATTAGTAAAGGGTGGTAATAGTAATTCTTCTTTAAAGAAACTCAACCGTTTCATTGACCCTGATTGTTTCCTCAGGGTAGGGGGTCGACTTTCCCAGTCAGAGTTATCTTACCAACAAAAGCACCCTCTTTTACTTCCTAAAGATGCCCACTTCACAAAGATTCTAATTGATCATTTCCACAAAATTTACTTACACATGTAAGTGGGTCCTCGCACACTTCAAAGTCTACTAACACAAAAGTTGGATCGTCAACGCTCGTAATGCTATTAGGTCACGAACTAGGAAATGCATTTCTTGTTTCAGAGCAACTCCTACGAGTCGACAACCCTTAATGGGCGAACTACCTAAATATCTCTCTCAGGATGTTCATGTATTTCACACTGTTTGTGTAGACATCGGCGGACCGTTTCCTACAAAAGAGTCAACGCGTAGGAACGCTTGCATCTCCAAATCCTATCTTTGTGTGTTCGTGTGCTGTGCGACACGGGCAGTGCATTTAGAAGTGTTGTCATCATTAGTGATCGAATCGATCGAAACATGCCAAAAAACATTCCGTACTTAGGTACGGAATGTTTTTTGGCATGTTTCGATCGATTTACAGCTAGGAGAGGTTTGTGCCATTCTATCGTTTCAGATAATGGTACGAATTTCGTGTCAGCAAATAAACAATTAAGTGAAATAACTAAATTTTTAAACGACGAATCGATTAATATCAATAACGGTTTTATTTCTCGAGGTATTGTTTGGCGATTTAACCCTCCAACGGGCAGTAATTTCGGTGGACTCCACGTGGTCGTCATTAAAGGGGCCTGCGCTCTCTTACGGCGCACCATTGGTACCAGAGCATTATCATTCGAGGAGCTGCACACTATTCATACGGGTCGAAGCCGTACTGAACTCGAGACCTCTGTGCGCGCTGTCCAGCAACCCGACCGAATTTCAAGTGTTAACACCGGCACATTTCCTCATAGGTAGGGAGCTTCTGTCTGTACCGGAGAACAGTCTTACAGATCTTTCTGGCTCTAGACTGAATCGATGGCAACTTGTCCAGCAGATGTCTCAACAATTTTGGAAACTCTGGAAACAAGATTACTTACATACTTTACAAACACGCCAAAAATGGCATAGTTCTTCAAACAACTTACAACTCGGTGATCTTGTTCTTATAAATTCAGATGCTCCGCCACTCAAATGGGCACTAGGTAGAATTACGAAACTGCATAGTAACCCCGATGGCGTGGTCCGTGTAATTCGTTTAAAAACATCGAACGGCAACGAACTAACTCGTCCAGTTTCAAAAGTAAGCCCGTTGCCTCTCGATCACAACTTTTAACTAAACTATAATTCCTTACTTAGATTTAGTTTATTTTATTTTTATACATTATACAGTCCATTGTTCGAACTTTAATTACACTATATCTCAATATATAATTTATCTATTCAACTACACATGTTATACATCCTCCTATACTCAAACTAGTTAACAAATTCTACCGAACTTGGTATCGTAACTGGGAAATCCTTGTGGATTTCGGTGGGGGGAAATGTATAATTCTTGATAATCTATGGTCAGCTGACTAATCGCCCGGCGCCCACAACACTGTGTGGCGCCACTGTGTCATTCTATGTCCGCCATTCTCGAGACGTTCAAACTATTTTTCTCCACAAAATAATCAATATACTCCAATAATAAAATCCAATAACTATTCAAAATGAAGTTGATACGGCCCCTGCTTGGAAAGTAAATTAAACGACGTAAGACAATTAACGTTACTTTATTGGCAGGGAACCTAGGGTTTATATAATATTAGTAGCTAATAGTGCGTCGGTCGAATAGGATCACATATACTGTTTACGGAAGTGCCCGGTGCACTTAACCGTGGGTCCACAGGCGACGGCGGTCGGCCGGCAGGATCCGCTGGTGTCCTCCAAGTAATCTTGTTTTAGCAGGCCGCGATGCTCCGGGTCGAAGGCCACGGAGCGACGGCGCAGCTTCGGGTTGCTCAGCAATAGTATTCTTCAAAATATATGGCTTTTCTAAGCCCCAATGTAGTTCTGGAATTGACACAAGCAACGGATTAGATACCGGCTCGGCACCGCTTGCCGTAGGCCCGACACGCAAATCGCCGTACAGGTTCCCTAGTTGTCGGACGCGCTACACAATTATTTACGTGTGGAGAAGGGGGTGGGGTACGCTGACGTACTAAGGACCGTGAAGTCCTCAGTCAACCTCTCGGCCCTCGATATACAGGGGGGGCTCCGGTGCAAGACGACACGCACCGGAACTCGCCTCCTCGAGGTCTCCGGCGCCTCCAGTGGCCCTAAAGCTGACGCCCTAGCAGCGCAGCTTAGGGACGCGCTGGACGCAGAAGCCGTCCGGGTCACCAGCCCCAACAAATGCGCCGCATTGCGCATCACGGGCCTGGATGACGCGGCCACGACGGAGGAAGTAATCTCCTCCGTCGTGGAGGCGGGCGGCTGTCCCCGTGACCATGTGAAGGCTGGAGACATCTCCTTCGGCTGCACTGGTCATGGGATGACAGTCGTCCAGTGCCCCGTCGCGGCGGCACTGAAAGTGGCGGACGGATGAAGCCTCCTCGTAGGGGGCTTCCTAAAGGCGCAGGTGCACCTCCTTCGTGCCCGGGAAACGAGATGTTCTGGTGCATGGTGGTGGGGCACGTCGGAGTGCAGTGCACAGCGGAAGTCACCGTGGGCGATCTGTGCTTCCGCTGCAGCCGGCACGGTCACAAGGCAAGTGCCTGTGATGCTCCGCCTCGCTGCTTTAGATGCGAGGCGGAGGGCAAGACTGCGGACCACCGGCTCGGCAGCACAACCTGCGCCGCCTCGAGGCCAAAGCCTCGTCCGTCCGCTGAGAGCGGTGGGGGTGCCGCTACTGCACGGCCAGATGTTTCTCGGCGGGATGCTGATATGGACGTCCATTAATGTCTGACGCCCATATCCGCATCCTGCAAGTGAATTTGAACCGCTGCCGCGCTGCTCAGGATCTTCTGTACCAGAGCATCCGGCAGTGGTCCGTAAACTTGGCCGTGGTCGCCGAGCCGTACTACGTCCACCCGGGAAGCCCGGTGGACGAGGACCGCTTGGCCTGTTTTATCTTCGGGGGGTCCGCCGCAGACAGCTCGCGCCTTGCGATCATTGCAAGTGGCCGCGGGTGTGTTGCGGCGGACTATGATGGGTTGGCAGTCGTGGCCACCTACATCGCCGACACTGGACGAGACTCAGTTTGAGCTATGGCTCACTGAGCTCGACGTCGTCTTCGCTGCGTGCCGTCCTCGCACCTACATCGCCGACACTGGACGAGACTCAGTTTTGAGCTATGGCTCACTGAGCTCGACGTCGTCTTCGCTGCGTGCCGTCCTCGCCCTGTCCTGCTCCTGGGATACTTCAACGCATGGAGTGTGGTGTGGGGCTCCCGGGAAACCAGGGACAAGGGGAGGCTTCTTGAGGACTGGACCAGAACGCGTGGTCTGGAGGTCCTCAACCGGGGGAATGTCACCACCTTCTGGCGGCGGGGGACCAGCTCGGTCGTGGACGAATCGTTCGCAAATCTGTGATGCGGCGATGCCTAGGGTTACACCCAGACCGGCAAGGAAGCAGGTGTACTGGTGGTCGCCGGAGATTGCACAGCTGCTCGCAGCATGCATCTCCGCCCGCCGCCTGTACACCAGGTTTCGCCGGAGGCATCGCCGCCCAGACGACGCGGCAACCCGAGAGGCGGAGCTTTATCAGGCTTACAGGGAGGCCAAAGGTAATCTCCAAGAGACAATAAAGCGGGCCAAGACGGCGGCCCGCGAGGAGCTCCTGGAGACCCTGCAACAGAACCCATGGGGGTGCCCGTACCTACAGGTCAGGGAGAAACTCCGGTCATGGACGATTGGCTGCAGAGGCAGCATGGTGACCTCACGTATCGTGCGACGCAGATCGTTACCGGGCATGGATGCTTCGGTAGCTATCTGTTTCGCATCCGTGGTGAGGTCACACCCCGGTGTCAACACTGCGAGGTTTCCGACGATGACACCGCACTTCACACGTTGGTGGAGTGCTCAGCGTGGGCGAGTCAGCGCTGGGACCTCGTAGTGGGTCTGGGCGTGGATACCCTCTCGCTGGAGACCATGCTTCAAGCCATGGTCTCCAGTGGGAGTAGGTGGAACGCGGCCGTGTCTTTCTGCGAGCAAGTCGTGCTCGCGAAGGAGGCGACCGAGAGGGAGAGGGAGAGGGAGCGTACCCTCCCCGCCGAGTTCCGTAGTCAGCGGCGAGGCCGCCGCAGACTCATCTACGCCCAAGACCATCGAACTCCATGATCGGGGCCTGAGGACGGCGGGATCGCCACCCGTCATCCTTACAGAAGCAGGCTAGAAGGGTTGCGTGCTGCGGGGCCTTTGCCCCATAGCACGCAACCAGATTCACTCACTGACGCGGGACAAAACCCTACCCCAACGACGCGGGATAAAACCCTACCCCAACGACGCGGGATTCTCATCCCGACCCAACCCCCGCAGAGACCAAAGTTTGAATGCAAAGTTTGAATTAAAGAATTAAATCTGATCGTTCAAAGTAGGGCAAAATCGAACCCAAAAGAGTCGGTTACAAACAAACATACATACATGCAAGCAAACATACAAGTGAAGCTAATAAAAGCGTAGTAAAAAATAAAATAAATAAATGTTTTTGGACATTCTCACACAACGTCATCTAGCGTTGAAGTTATTTAAAATTGATAAATAAATATTTTAGGTAAAAAAGGAAGATATTAAAATATATTGTACAAAAGTAATAAATACGAGCCCACGAGGTTCCTTGCAGTGATTTAAATACAAAAAATTAAAATAGATGACAAAAGGCTTCGCCATATGCGGAGGTGAAGAAACTCCTCACAAAAAAAAAAAAAAACCTACGCTATAAGCTTGCTATGGGATTTAGACAAAGGATAAACATACTCGTACTTATATATTTCTAAATACATGCATAATGTTCATAGAAAACACCCAAACTCCGTAACAAACATTTGTGGATCACACAAGTATTTGATTCGACCCGGGGAATCGAACCCGGGACTCCGGAGTCGAAAGCCGATGCACTATCGACCACGCCACCGAAGCAGTAACTAAGAGTTACTAAGATAAAGTTGCTAAGAGTTTGTTGCAAGGGATAAATAGTTAAATAATCTCGACATTATTTCCGAATCCCAGTTTTTCATACCACATTCTTGAAAACTTTAATTTATTGGCCGCGATTGCTATCCAGTTATGTTCCAAAACGTTCCCTATCTTATGTGAAGGAATAGGAGTAGCAATATTGCTCTGTTTTACAAAATGTGGCCTTCGTAAAATTACGACATCCGTTTTAAAGGGAAACAACATTAAAAGCGTGCCTTTAGGAAGGGTCATGTTGTGAGTTGCTTTTACCCCAGCATTAGATTCTAATATCAGGTAGTGTCAACGATTTCTATTGTTCTATTAGATGTCATATATTTTAATTAGAACTGATAGGAGTAATGATAATGGTTGTAAATTATTTCGAACGACAATGTCAAATACCAAAAAATGGCAGGATTTATTTAGGTGCTCTCAATTATTCTAACTAATTTCACAGAACTAATTATAGTTTTAATGTATCTTAAACTGCTACCGCAACTACTACTAGCGATAACTTTTAAAGAACTGTGAAGCTGCTTCATTCTAGTCTAATAGGTCATTAAATAGTTTAAAGTTGAGTGAAACAAAGGAGTATAATGTCACCCACATGCTCACCGTATTCTCTGTTGTTTGTGAACCGCACATTGCTTAAGTGAACCGTTAATGGAGATTAATGTAGACTACGACGGAACTATAACTTACTAAACATGTAATATTATCAAATTAAAACAAAAAAATGGTCAAGTGCGAGTCGGACTCGCGCACGAAGGGTTCCGTAGCAACCACCCATACCACCTAAAAATACGGCAAAAAGTCAAGTTTGTTGTATGAGAGCACTAGGAAGATTTTTTATGGCAGTGAGCTACCACGAGTACTAATTTGATGTCTACAGACTACATAAATTTTAAGATTTTTGTAAAAGAATGTGTTTCTTTTTCAAAGTAATATTTCCAGTCGGTTCTATTTTCGAAACTGAGTATAAATTTCTTTTTGTAAAAGGTGGTACTTTCACGGAGTATAACTATCACGGCTTATGAGATACAGCCTGGTGACAGACGGACGGACAGACGGTTTCACCATTTGAGTACGGAAACCTAACAAACAAATAATATCAAATACAGCCATAATAGGTAAAATACAAAATCTGTTCAGAAAAATCAGAAGTTCAGAGAAAAGTTATAACCCTCGAAACATACGCGTGAATAGTATTTTGAGGCGACACGAAGTTCACCGAACTATTAAAATAATTCTTTATACATAATTAATTACCATATACAATTATGTCGCATATAAACGCTGTAAACTAACACTAACATACTCTACAGCTTTCCTTATCGTGAGGATGCGCCGTGTAGTTCCCATTGTATCCTTAATAGTTGTAATCAAGATTACTGAGCCAGTGGCTAATGACTCTTTGATTAGAACTAAGTATTACATTTGCTGTCTGCAAATTGTTTCATCAGTGTCGTATATGTTGGTATCTTGAAGCTCTGTATATCTCTAATATATATTAATCACCATCTCATAGAAAGTATATGTAGAGACATGTTATAGGCCCTCTTTGCGTCCGTGCCTTTTTATGTTTGTATTTTGCACGTTAGTTTGGGTCATTAAGATCTTAGTGGGATACCCATAAGTGTATACGCACAAGCTTCAATTTATATAATAAATAGACATTTATTTTTAAGCAGAGGCATTCACTAAGCCCATATTTTGCCAGTAAGCGTTTTGGTCCCACGTAACAGTCAGGACCATAATTTACAATCTCTGCAATCCGGGAATTATTAAGTTATTACCTTTTTGTATTTTATATTTAACCTATGACTTAGGTAGGTAATAGCTGGTAAGACCATCGTGTTCTCAAAACATTAAAAAATAATTGCTAGTAGTCCGAATCTTTTCACAAAAATATACCATTTTAATAAATGTAATAGGTATGCCATCCGAAACTTTTACAAGCTTCTAATTAAAAATACTTAACTGATCTAAAACTTTACAACTGAAAAGTCATTTGTCGATGTGTACGTATATACCAGTCTAAATAAAATATATTTCATTGTTTAAAATATTTTTGTTTTGAGTTGTTATAGGTATTATGATTCGGTTTTAGACCAATTTTATATTTTGTTATCATATATATTTGAGGAACATAGTTTTTAGAAAAACTCATAAAACGAATAGAAAATTACCTATAGAAAATTACTACCTGCACCAAAAAATTACTTTCTAATCAAAAATTTTAAAATCTCTTTCCCCAAAACTAAAGAATTACTTATAACAAATTTAACATTTTCTTTGTCTTCAAAATAATCCTGGAACCTTGCACCTTAAAATATTTTCCAGAAACTTAGAACGCCACGAAATCGATTCAGCCTGTTATCATCATTTTAGCAATTAATATAAGTTTTATCAAGAGGATAATTAATATAATAAATGTCTTAAAATTAATTCGCACATTTCATCACTATTATGTTCTTAATTACTATCTACGGTGGCATATAAATGGTACTCCGAAAACATCGTTTAAGCAGTTCTTAGCAGGGAAAATAATGTCAGTGGCCTCCTCTTTATAGAGGTTCATCTAGAGACAAGCGGGCGGTGAGTCGAAGCGCCCAGCATCTGGCTCAGTAATTAAGGGCATCTGCCTAACGTTCAATTTTGAAACGCGCTGGATAAGTTGCCCCTCGCTCCTTCGGGTCCATTTGAAAGGGTAAGAGCAAATTGCTAAACTTTCAATTAAAGAGATGTTATTCAAACCGCCTCCAGTTCCTCGATGAAATTATATTTTATTTTACAATGAAAACTCTTATTGGTACTTGTTTTTTGCTCCACTTGGCCACAGTTATACATTTTGAGAAAGCGAATTGGGGGAATTTATTAACCATTTGTATATTTAATACAAATTTCTTTGGTAATCTCTTAAAGCGGATTAGTATTATAATATAGGTGATGATGTCCTTATTCGGCACTCGAATTAGAATTTTTAGTGATGCAATAGAGCTTTAAAAGAAACGGTTCTTTATTATTTTAAGTTATACATATTTAGAACAGTGCAACTGTATTGAACAGTTTTGATAGTATGAAACAGTCATACGATTCACATCCATATGTCATACGTTAAAATTCATACGTTGGCTGCCTGTCTGAAACGAGAATCGAATGAAATCGTAAGGTGACATTTTTGTCGTCAATTACAGGTGACGCGAAACTCATATATGCAGAAGGAGTTCCGGCATACATTTACTGCAGTAAAACGGATTCACCGAATAGGTACCAATAGGTTAGATGTTTTTAGAAAGCAGTCATGAAAAAAACTGTTGGTAGAAGGCAGAATGTCAGTTTGCCGTCCCAAAGTCGTCATCATGGAGACCATTATTACGCTGAGTTTTTGTTCTCTTCTAAATAATTCTTCCAATTTCAAGCATGAATTCTGCCATTTCTGTTGCTAATTATTACTCTAACAACAATATGTTCATCTTTCTGACTATAGTCGTAATAAATTCAGGTAGGAAATATGTAAACCTATTTAAATCGTTGGAGTCTAACTGGTTTCATAAATTGACGGCCGGTAATATTGAGGAACGCGTCGCGTAGCGTTGGGTGTTTAACCTTAATCTAACCAACTGATCTCGATGTTGATACAGGGCTTTTATCACTCTTCTGATCGCGCAAACTGCCCAGGCAGATCTCGCTCAGCCCAGCTCAACGATTGGCCCCACGAAATAATTATATTGAAAATATTTATATAATGATCGGGAGAAGAAAGAAGAATATTATATCTACTCTAATTTTACAAAGGGAAACGGCAGCGTTAAGATACTTAGATAAAACTGTTCTCTACCCGTGAATTAACTACATGCATAGAACTATTACATGTAGGTACAGAGTTTAAAATTTTATTATTCGGTAAGATAAAATCCATAGGAAAAGAAAAAAATACGTAATGCACGGAGCAATGTCTTTGTGAACTAAGAACTGAATCCCTGGAGGTTTATGTCTTTTTCGGCTCAGAAAGCTTACCGAAGGCCGTGAGGAAAACTCCTTTCGTTCATAAATATTTACTTTATGAAATAACGCGCCCCAAGCTCAGCTTAGTCTTACACGGACTGGTACCAGGTGATAACCGCCAAATGACAAAAACACTTCTCTTTCTCTGAAGGTTTATATTAGAAAATAATAAACAGGTTAGTCAATATTTTACCCTCATGTTTTCTTTTCAATGACATTTAAGTCATATTTTGCAATATTGTTAGAAAAACTTTTCGTATTATTAGCATTATTTGAAAATAAATCATTGTGAATTTTTTTTGTATAAGTAAGTACCTTATAGGTTTAGTCTATTGAATGTCCTAAGTATGAAGAGAAATTAAACACAAAATACAATAGAAGTAGCGAACATTTTACTTGACGTCTATGATCAAAGGATAGCAATAACGTAAAACTAAACGTGAATTTAAATAACATAATTATTCCGAATATTTTTTACTTGTTTTAAATGCTGACTCTTAATCAACTTCACTAAATTTAGAAGAAGAAAAAGCTTAATTTTTAGTAGTAAGTACAAAGGGATATGACTAATGAGTCATATCGCTTTGTACTTCCTTTGATGAAAAGGTGCAATTTAAGTGAAGGCCTTTCAATAAAAAGGCCTTCACTTAAATTGCACCTTTTCATCAATACCAGAAGGATGTTTACCCAAGAAGAGAACGTCCTTAAATAAAATTATCAATCGTTTGTAACAAATACTTTTACGAATAACCCTGAAGCAGGTTTGTTAAGAAAAGCAATCTTTGCAGAAAGGAACAACAGCCCACATTATTCTGCAAACAATACGGAGGCCAGAAGGTTTAATCTCTATGAGGTACAAATCGCTCATTATGTAAATTGAATCTCTTGCAAATTTGAATGGCTTTTTATAAAGCAATTCCCTCTGAATAAAAACAAAGGAATACTCTTTCTACGTTTTAGATGTTTCGCAAGTCGGGAATTTATTTTAGGTCATTAATTATTCAGTTAAATAAAGAGGAGTAAACACTGAAATTGGAAACGAAGATCATTTTGACCAATTAATAAAAATAACGAAAGTGTTAAGTATAACGTGGACATTGGACATACAGGTTTTTTATGGGTGTTTATGTCACCTAAGTCTTCACCAGAATATTATGTGGATCGAGTTTATTGTAATTATTTCTTTTAAACCAAGAAGCATAACTACTAATACAAACTTAATGTAATCTTAATAATAATAATTTGGCAGTTGCAGTCAAGGATCAAAACTGTAAAACAGACGATATCACAGTGTCCTTAGCTTTTGTAGTAAAAAATATTATTTAAGTTATACTAAGCAGTATCAATAGTATGTATATCATTACTCCAATAAATAATGTCGCATTGATACCAATATCGTTAGTAACGTAGGATGATTTGAAAGTAGAGCCTCAGGCGCTTAACGATTTTTTAAGAAGCAATACTTACTTGGGTTATAAATTGGTTTAAAGGAATGAAATGAAAACTTGTTGTTATATAAATCGCAAAAACTAAATAGATATACAGTCTAAAATTTTCGTTACTGCGATGTACCTATATTGTAAAATACCATTACTTTACATAACATAACAACAACAACGTTTGATATTTTGTACCTCCACCATATAAGCACCTCGACCACACAATAAACATTAATTAGTGAACTTTAATACATGCAGCTTAAAGTTGTTGTCAGTTGAGTGAGATGTTGAAAATGCGACCTCGTTTCGTAATCCTAGCGAACGGTGGATGAATGGACATAATTTTCTGCACTTGACATCGTGTCTACCCGGTGCAGAAGAAAACTAACCGGGGTTTTGTTGTCTTTTATTGCTTGACTCTCAAAACCAATGGTTCCATTGTAGTTTTTATATTCTAAACAAAACAATGGTAAGTAAAATGTTTTAAGAAAAAACTTTTTAAAAATTATATAAACGAGGCATTATCAAGACTGTTTAAGAGAACAGCTGTTCTCTCTGAGACAGTCTTTATAATGCTTCGTTTAGAGGCGAAACAATTGTCGACGTTTTGTTGTCTTTTAATTCTGCGAAAAATTAATGCTATTATATAATTTTTAAAAAGTTTTTTCTTAAAACATTTTACTTACCATTGTTTTGTCATGGATTTTCGCCAAGTAACGCCTGTTTCTATCCAATATTTTTATATTTTTTAAAAATTCACGTTTATATTATGTAGTACTAGCGGAAGCCCGCGGCTTGACCCGCTTGACAATTAATATACAAAAACCTTCCTCAAGAACCACTTAATCTATCGGTGAAACCTGCATCAAAATCCGTTACGTAGTTTTAAAGATCAAAGCATAGTTACATAGAGACGGACTAACTTTGTTTTAAACTATGTTATGATTATGATTGCTAATATTTCCACAGTGGCAAATATTTTGTCAACTAGGTACGTAAAACTATTCTTCATGTAGAGTGGTTGTATTCCTAAAACAAAAATGGTTTTATTATCTGTGAAAACATTTTAATATTGTATAATATAATTATTGTACCAATGTTACACTTAGTAAAGTAGCCCGATTTTTCTAATGATAAAGCTCTTTGAATTGGTCATATTATATACTATATAGAAGCACTAAAACACAACTATTTATTTGTACCTTTATCCAACTGACTTATAGATGTTATGTATATAAAGTGAAAAAGATTTATACCGTCAAAGAAAGAAATTATAACTCCCATTAAAATAAAAATTAGTTAATTTACCTAATGGGCACTGGCACCACCCGGAAAGCGTCCCGCGGCACTAATTAAACTTTGGAATCAGTCAAGAAAAGAGTTGTGAAATATAACAGCTACTGGAAAATAATGACAGTGTTGTTTCAATGTCTCCGTTCTTCTTCTATCAGTCTTGTTATTTAGTGATAGTGATAATAGTGGCACCCTTGCCAGATGACTTAATAAATCAAAGTAATGTAATTTCTGTACTATTAGGTGGATATGATATTGTATTTGGTTTATTTCAATATTTTATCCAAATTACATTTTGCGTAAATTATTATAAACTAGCCGACGCCCGCGGCTTCGCCCGCTTGACAAATTATATATAATTATACAAAAACCTTCCCAAAACTTTGTTTTAAGTACACTATGTCATGATTATGATAAATAAAAACCTAGTAATATCTTATATCTCAAAGACTAAGTCAGTTTACTTAAAATCGAAACAAAACGTGACCATCCGAACTCGATCTTTCAACTTCCTATCGAGTCGCCATCGAGGCAATTAAACACAGGAAGAAAACTAATGCTCAATCACTTCATTTATAATTGTAGGCCTATAGACTTTAGCCTATAGTACAAAATGCACAAAAGGGTAAGAACCAGGTTAATTTAATGCCAAATGATACAATAGGTACCTATACTTTCGTATAGTTTAAGGTGAAAGAAGTTCATTTTTTTAAAGTTTACAACAAGATATACTAGGTCGCCGCAGTCGCGAAACGTACCGTTACGCTGCAGCATATATTTGAGCGAAGCGAGTTTAAATTCAAAATTATGGCTTCGTAAGAACCTGGGTAATTCTGTAAGCTTTCGATGAGTGCAAGAAAATCCGAAATCGGCCGAGTATTCGCCGAGAAACAATTTAACATAAATCGTAACAAAAATAATTTGAGTCACCCGGTGAGAGCTCCGCTCGCCTTCGGCTCGCTTCGCTCAATTACTAGGTCGCCGCAGTCGCGAAACGTACCGTTACGCTGCAGCATATATTTGAGCGAAGCGAGTTTAAATTCAAAATTCTGGCTTCGTAAGAACCTGGGTAATTATGTAAGCTTTCGATGAGGGCCAGAAAATCCGAAATCGGCCGAGTATTCGCCGAGAAACAATTTAACATAAATCGTAACAAAAATAATTTGAGTCACCCGTTGAGAGCTCCGCTCGCCTTCGGCTCGTTTTGCTCAATTAATCAAATGTCAAGCTTACAATGGTATTATCAAATATACAAAAATAAATAAATTGACAGTCAAAAGTCACAAATCACCATACACGTCCTGCATCGTTCCTGGTGCCAAGGTGCCCATGATGCGGGCAGCATTGCCTCGCTGAATAGTAATTAACAATCTTTGCACCAGGAAAGACCCAGAGCGAGTGTCACCGGACCCAGACTAGACATTTGCCGTTCTTCCAAGGAATCAGGGTCAAACCGTCCGGACGCTTGCCCGCCGGACAATATCATTAAAGGGCATAATGCCGCGGAAACCTTTTCGTGGAACGGTTCCAACTGAGTGCGTGATGACCAGCGGCTTCCACTATAGAACCGCAGATGCACGTATAAGGTTCGCACACCCAATTATAATTTTTAAATTAATAGAAGTTCATTAGTACACCGACCTAAAGAATTAACTACGAAGGTCTCACACTCCCAGAATGTTATGTATTTAGTATGTATTTAGAAATATATAATGGGTTAATCGAAGTATGTTTAGAAAAGGAAAACTCAACACAAAACCCTATACCAACCCGTCTGGCCAGTGTGGTATATTATGTAGACTGAATTCCCCCTATCTTTGGGGGAGGCCTATGCCCAGCAGTGGGCGTCAAATGGGCAGTAATGATAATGATGATGATGTAATGTACATTTTTTCGTCATCCACAATATAAGAAGAAATTTAATTTTATATTTGAGTCGTAAAATCTTGTGAAACGAGCAACAATGCTAAAAATTGCATCTAGACATTCGCTTCATGATTGTTCTGTCATTCTTTCAAAATGTTGCCAGACGATGGACAATCCTAGTCATTAATCTTTCTCATGTAACTACTTACTTCCTATCATATAAGGTGCATAGCGTGTGTTATAGTTGCAATGGAAAAGTAGTGGGTCCAGTATGTAAAATTAAAGGTAGCAATAGTTTTATGTAAATAAATGTTTTTTATTTTATTTTGAACAAAACTCCAGAGCAAACGGTCGATGGGCAGGCTTTTAACGTCTGCGTTTCAGTAGTGCAAATACAAAATGAAATGAAACTTTCAGGTGGTCATTTGTCATTGGGCATGCGACAACGCTCTCCAGTTCGGCCACCCGAGTTCCGACTGCAAGCCGTTTTCTATAAATATTTTCAACCATTTTGGCATTATTAGCAAACCGTCATGGCTGACAAATTACATCACTTTGGTTTTAACAAAGCTTGTGTATTCAAACCAGAGACTTGGGATGGCGCTCGCTTCGCACTATATCTATGATTCAAACTAATTTTGAGTGTGCTATAGCTTGGCTCACCGGTCGATTCTAACTACAAAATATAGAAAGGAATTACTTGAGGTAAGTCCTCAAGTGGCCTGATGTGGGCTATTACTTTAATCGTAATCTGTTTACACTGCAAAAACTTTACGTGACAAATTTTGTACTGCTTTCTTTGATTTCACATCTTTTACATAGCACAGCTTCCAAGCTTTAACTAGAAAAACCTACATGTTATCTATTCCGCGGGACCTAATTTCTTATAATTTGAAAGCACTTTAATGCTGCTAAAAATGGTTACAGAAAATTTTCTGAAAATAGCGGGATTATCACAGCGGCAAGAAAATGGCCGACTAAGTTTACGCCAAAACGGTAATACAAAGCAATATCCAACACTTCTATCGGTGCCCACAACAAAAGCAGAATATTTTGTAACCATTTTACTGCGTCCCAGTCTGTGACGATATTGTGGGCGCTGTCGTTGCAAAATGGCAGTTTTACTACCTTCCACTAGACCGTTCAGTTACGTTTGATATCTCTGTAGTTATCTGAGACACAATAGAGCCGATTTTAAAGTAGAAAAAATATTATGAACCTAAATTGTACTGCAAGACATCAACAAAAATATATTTAATTATTCTGACAAAATAGTCACACTACTTTAATTTTATTTGCTTTTGTTGGTGCCCTCGGCTTCTCTCTTGTCAATTTCGATGCTCGTTTCTGCCCGCCTTCCATTCGTTGAACAAAACCTAATAAAGTTTCAAATTTACGCGTTATATATTATTGGTTAATGCACTTTTTTTTTTTTTTTTTTTAGTTCCGCGACCAAGGCTGCGGCCGCTCTAACGTCCGTTGCCGGGCGTCTCTGGTTACAAGCAGAACGTATTTCCAGTGGCGCCCGGCGGACTTTGACCACCCCTGTGGTCTCTGCGGGGGTTGGGTCGGGATGAGAATCCCGCGTCGTTGGGGTAGGGCTTTATCCCGCGTCAGTGAGTGAATCTGGTTGCGTGCAATGGGGCAAAGGCCCCGCAGCACGCAACCCTTCTAGCCTGCTTCTGTAAGGACGACGGGTGGCGATCCCGCCGTCCTCAGGCCCCGATCATGGAGGTCGATGGTCTTGGGCGTAGATGAGTCTGCGGCGCCCTCGCCGCTAACTACGGAACTCAGCGGGGAGGGTACGCTCCCTCTCCCTCTCGGCCGCCTCCTTCGCGAGCACGACTTGCTCGCAGAAGGACACGGCCGCGTTCCACCTACTCCCGCTGGAGACCATGGCTTGAAGCATGGTCTCCAGCGAGAGGGTATCCACGCCCAGACCCACTACGAGGTCCCGGCGCTGACTCGCCCACGCTGAGCACTCCACCAACGTGTGGAGTGCGGTGTCGTCGTCGGAAACCTCGCAGTGTTGACACCAGGGTGTGACCTCACGATGGATGCGAAACAGATAGCTACCGAAGCATCCATGCCCAGTAACGATCTGCGTCGCACGATACGTGAGGTCACCATGCTGCCTCTGCAGCCAATCGTCCATGATCGGTCTCACCGCCGCGATGATGGTGGCACCCCACTTGGGTTGCTCAAGTCGCACCCTCCATGACTCCATGAGATCCTGTCGGAGTTGGGACCGCCGGTCATCGATTTCTCGAGACGGAGGCCTGTGATCCCGCTCACGCAAGGGCTCTCGCTTCCAGGTCCCGTGGAGGGGTCCCGGCTAGGAGACATGCAGCCTCTCCGGAGATCGTGCGGTAGCCCCTTATTGTTTTGACGGCCAAGGTCCTCAATGGTCTGTTAAGGAGCGTTAAGTTGTTGGCCGTCAACCGCGCCGCCCATACGGGAGCCCCGTATAGGGCCATACTCCGCACGATCCCCAGGTACAGTCTCCTGCAGGAAGCGTTGGGTCCCTTTCCCAGTCGCGAAAGCGCGACCGATGCCTGTGTCACCTTGGGGTCCAAACTTCGGAAATGTGGTCCGAAGTTCCATCGGCTATCAAGTACGATCCCTAGATACTTCATCGAGGGCTTGATGCCGATGCTAACGCCTCCCACATTTATGCTGGAACCTTCAGGTGGACCGTTCCGAGGTCTGTGAAAACACAGAACCTCGGACTTGTGCAAGGCCACCTCCAGTCCCAGCCGCCGTATCCCACCGACGACTTGAGCAAAACACCCGTCGTGACCTTGAGTGCTGCCTCCTGGTACGTTGCACCCCGCGCCGCGACGAGGGTATCGTCGGCGTAGCACGTTACGCCGACGCCCTCAGGCAACGCACCCCGCAGCACCCAGTCGTAGCCGATGGTCCACAGAAGCGGTCCCAGGACCGACCCCTGCGGAACACCGCACGACACATCTCGCCGAGCTGGCCCGAGCCAGCTGGGGAAAGCTATGGCCCTCTCCGAGAGATAGGCCCCGACAATACGACGGAGGTAGAGAGGCGTTTCGTGATACACGAGCGCCTCCCTAACGCAGCTCCATGGCAAGGTGTTGAACGCGTTGGCGATGTCAAGAGACACCGCCACCACCACCCTGCCCTGCGAGACTGCTTCCTCCGTCAGGCTCTTGACGCGCATGATCGCGCTCACGGTGGAGCGTCCCCGACGGAAACCGTACTGGTTGTCCGCCAGGTCTGGCCCCACCGTCGAGAGATGCTCGACGAGGCGTTCCGTGATAATTCGCTCAAAGAGCTTACACACCTCGTCGAGCAACACGATCGGCCGGTATCCGGACGGTGAGTCCACCGGCCGCCCCGCCTTACGGATCAGGACCAGTTTCCCCGTCCTCCACACCTTGGGAAACTGGCCCCTTTCGAGGCATGCGCTAAAGAGCCCCATCAGTCGAGGCCCGAGTTCTCCGAGGGCCAGGACCCATGCACGGCCAGGAATGCCGTCGGGTCCGGGGGCAGTAATTTACCGGCGTTTAAGCCGGAGTACTGCCGCACCTAGCTCCCCGACCCTGACTTCGGGTACGTCGTCTTCACTGATGCTATCCGCGTCGGGCAGAGACGGAGCCATGCGCGGAGGAACGTGCTCATCCACGCTCGTCGGAAACAGGGAGCCCATGACCCGCTCCAGCTGCTGCGGCTGGAGACTCTGGGTCAGTGGGGGCGCCCTAGGTCGGAGTTTCTCCCTGACCTGTAGGTACGGGCGCCCCCATGGGTTCTGCTGCAGGGTCTCCAGGAGCTCCTCGCGGGCCGTCGTCTTGGCCCGCTTTATTGTCTCCTGGAGATTACCTTTAGCCTCCCTGTAAGCCTGATAAAGCTCCGCCTCTCAGGTTGCCGCGTCGTCTGGGCGGCGATGCCTCCGGCGAAACTTGGTGTAGTTGCGGCGGGCGGAGATGCATGCTGCGCGCAGCTGTGCAATCTCCGGCGACCATCAGTACACCTGCTTCCTTGCCGGTCTGGGTGTAACCCTAGGCATCGCCGCATCACAGATTTGCGACATGGCTCTCCTGAACCACTCCGGCTCGGCATCCAAATCGGCAGGCCGGTCCGGTGCCGGAATCCAGGCCTGCACGATGGATGCCTCCAGGACAGCCTCCCGATTCAGATGGTGAAATGCCCAACGCGGATCCGGGGGATTTTCTACCGGCTGTGGGAGGTCAGGTGGGGGGACGACATCGAATCGGATGTACCGATGGTCCGAGTGCGTCTCCTCACCCTCCTCCACGTGCCAGCCAGTAATACGGGCGGCGAGAGCAGAGGTCGCGAACGATTCGTCCACGACCGAGCTGGTCCCCCGCCGCCAGAAGGTGGTGACATTCCCCCGGTTGAGGACCTCCAGACCACGTATTCTGGTCCAGTCCTCAAGAAGCCTCCCCTTGTCCCTGGTTTCCCGGGAGCCCCACGCCTCACTCCAGGCGTTGAAGTCTCCCAGGAGCAGGACAGGGCGAGGACGGCACGCAGCGAAGACGACGTCGAGCTCAGTGAGCCATAGCTCAAACTGAGTCTCGTCCAGTGTCGGCGAGATGGTGGCCACGACTGCCAACCCATCATATTCCGCCGCAACACACCCGCGGCCCAGCAATGCAATGATAGCAAGGCACGAGTTGTCTGCGGCGGACCCCCCGAAGATAAAACAGGCCGAGCCGTCCTCGTCCACCGGGCTTCCCGGGTGGACGTAGTACGGCTCGGCGACCACGGCCAAGTTTATGGACCACTGCCGGATGCTCTGGTACAGAAGATCCTGAGCAGCGCGGCAGCGGTTCAAATTCACTTGCAGGATGCGGATATGGGCGTCAGACATTAATAGACGTCCATATCAGCATCCCGCCGAGAAACATCTGGCCGTGCAGTAGCGGCACCCCCACCGCTCTCAGCGGACGGACGAGGCTTTTGCCTCGAGGCGGCGCAGGTTGTGCTGCCGACCCGGTGGTCCGCAGTTTTGCCCTAAAGCATCTAAAGCAGCGAGGCAGGGCATCACAGGCACTTGCCTTGTGACCGGGCCGGCTGCAGCGGAAGCACCGATCGCCCACGGTGACTTCCGCTGTGCACTGCACTCCGACGTGCCCCACCACCATGCACCGGAAACATCTGGTTTCCCGAGCACGAAGGACCTGCGCCTTTAGGAAGCCCCCTACGAGGAGGCTTCGTCCGTCCGTCACTTTCAGTGCCGCCGCGACGGGGCACTGGACGACTGTCATCCCATGACCAGTGGAGCCGAAGGAGATGTCTCCAGCCTTCACATGGTCACGGGGGCAGCCACCCGCCTCCACGACTGCGGAGATTACTTCCTCCGTCGTGGCCGCGTCATCCAGACCCGTGATGCGCAATGCAGCGCATTTGGTGGGTCTGGTGACGCGGACGGCTTCTGCGTCCAGCGCGTCCCTAAACTGCGCTGCTAGGGCGTCAGCTTTAGGGCCGCTGGAGGCGCCGGAGACCTCGAGGAGGCGAGCCCCAGTGCGTGTCGTCTTGCACCGGAGACCCCCCTGGATATCGAGGGCTGAGATGTTGACTGAGGATTTCACGGTCCTCAGGACATCAGCGTACCCCACACCCCTCTCCACACCCTCCGTCGTCACCGTAAGGACGACGGTTGTGGAGCGAGGAGCGCGGGGCCTCTTCGGCGCCTTCGCCGCGGCGGCTTTGGCCACTTTCTTGGCCGCTTTCTTGGCGGCCTTCGTCTTCCTCGTCTTGGCTCCCACTACTTCCCATCCCTCCCGTCTGGAGGGATGTAAAGAAGCAGAAGGAGCGTTAGAGGAAGAGGAGGCGGCGGCAGGGGTGCCGCTCTTCTTGCCGCGCCCCTTCGCCTTCCGCGCCTGGGCCGCGGTCTCGGCCGGCAACCGGTACGCTGGAGCGGACTGGGGTGGAGCGGAGCGGCGGACAGCGGGTGTGCCGCTTGGTCCTGGAGCGGGAGAACCGCCAACAGCCGCCGCGTATGAGAACGCGGGACGTGCTAGCTGAGGGCGGTACGCCCGGTCCTCCAGGACCGCGAGGTGCCTCTCGATCGCCGTCAGGACCTGTACCATTGTCGGCACAGGCTGTGGCGGCGATCCGGGTGCCGTGTTGGGCGCCGTGTTGGGCGCCGTGGTGGGCGCCGTGGTGGGCGCAGTGGTGGGCGCCTTGGTGGCCACCGTGGTGGGCGGTTTGGTGGACGCCGTGGTGGGTGCCGTGGGGGGCGCCATCTTCGGCGCTGGTCCAGCCGTTGGAGGAGGAGGCGGCAGCATGGGACCGGGAGGCGCCTTGACCACCTTGGTCAAGTCAGCGACCTCCCGACGCAGGTCGTCCATCCGGGAAGCAGCGAGCTCCACCTGCTTCCGGAGCCTCGCCTCCTCCTTGGTGACGCTCCGCGCGAGGAGCTTGTCGAGGGAAGATTGGGCTTCACCCACCAGTGAAGCCACAATCTTCTTTCTCCCCGCCACGTTCCTGTTGCCCCGCATGGCAGCGTTCATGCGGGCAAAAACGCTCATCAGCTCTCGCGCGGGCTGCCCACCGATTTCACTGCGACTTCGCCGGGACACTTGGACAGAGGACGGAGGAGGAGTTGGCGGCCGCCTTCTGTACGCGTCGAGGCGCGTACGGTCTTGACTGGCACCTCCTCCTCCGAATCGCTGGAGAGGAGGGATCCCCACCCGGAGTAGCTAGTGCTTCGGTCGCGCGGCGGCCCCCCCTTCTCGAGGGTCCTCTTCTTGGTCGCAGAAGAGGAGCGGCCCTTCTTCTTCACATTCCTGGGAGCTGACCCATCGTCAGTCCCAGCAGCAGCAGTTCCTTGGGGCGTCGATGTCGCGCTGCGACTAGGCAGCGCGGCGCGAGCCCCCAAATCGATAGGCATCAGAATCAGTTCATCTTGCATAAGGTCGTCGGTTGACACTGCCCGGGAAAGGGCAGTGTCGGGACCGGAGGTCTCTTCGGGGTTATCCATAGGAAAACAATATCTCAAAAATTTGGTCAATCACAAGTACAGACTAGGACGTTCGGTCACCCAACTTGCCACTGCGTTATCGTGGTCAAGTTGGGGTCCAGGGCGGACGGCGAGGACGTAGTCACTAATCACTTTGGGCCCCGCCCCTGGTTAATGCACTGTCACAAGATTTTTATTAGAGCGTAGCGAGCGTAGCTCTCATGGTGCAAGAAAGTTCAATCCTTTCTTATGCGAGATCTCTGTCAATACTTTACCGATTTCAACAATTTATATATCAAATTAAACTAGATTTAACTGACATCCTTCTAAGGGAGCCCGAATTTTAAATTTTGGCCCGCAAAAATAAAAAATAAAAAAATATTCACAATGGTATGTGATGCTTGCTGCGCTCTAATATGCTACCGCGAAGCAGGGTGGCGACCTAGTTTTTATAAGTAGGTCACACTATATGTTTTGCGTAACTTAAAAAAACAACATGTTAAAACCAAAATATTATGTTTATTGCTTTTCAAAATACTCTCTTTTACATTTGTAACATTTTTTCATGCGATCGAACCAGTTTTTAAAACAGGAGGACCACAGATCTGAAGGCATGTTTTCTACGTGCTGATTGAACGCTATCACTGCCTCTTCGGAGTTGGTAAAAGTGAAATCTCTCATCAAATCTTTGATTTTTGGGAAAATACAGAAATCACAGGGTGCTAGGTCGGGGCTATGCGTAGGATGGGTGACGAGTTGTACTTTTTCGGAAGCTAAAAATGACTTTGTTTTGTTGGCCGTGTGGGAAGAAGCGTTGTCATGATGTAGGAGAACGCGGCTTTTGGGTCGTCTTTCGCGAACTTTTTCTAACACCCTGGGTAAACAAATGGTAGAATACCACTCGGCATTAATACTCTTTTGATCTTCAAGTGGAATTGTACAGATGGGACCCGTAGCTGAGAAAAAAACGCAATCATTTTTTTTACCAACGTTTCTCGAATACCTCACTTTTGTTAGCTTGTTCTCATTTTTAAACACCCATTCACAAGATTGCTGTTTTTTTTCGGGTTCAAACCAATAAATCCACGTTTCGTCTTCTGTGACAATGTCATAAACAGCATTAGAATGTCCGTGGTCGTACTTCAGTAGCATCTGTGAGCACCATTCCACGCGAGCCCGCTTCTGCTCCGCTGTCAGTTCACGAGGAATCCAACGACAACAAAGTTTCCGAACTTTCAATTCTTCGTGTAAAATTTTCTGGATTTGACTCATACCAATCCTCAATAGTCCTCGAATTGTCTCATAGGTAATCCGCGGGTTTTCTTCAATAACCGCTTAACAGTAGCCACATTATTTTCGTTGACAACAGTTGAAGGCCGCCCTTCACAAAATTCGTCGTCTCAAATTCAGCAAACCATCGCCTCACGGTGCTCAAACAAGGTGCTTGTCTCCCAAAAGCATTTTGAAGACGAGCGGCACAGTCTTGCGGAGAGAGCGAATTTTTAAGATCATAAAAAATCATCGCTCTAAAATCTTTTTGACTTAATTCCATTTTCGTTGCATACGTAGAACTTTGATGTGTGATAAAAAACAATTGACAAATGATGTATAATTCTTTTATAATCTATGGTCAGCTGACTAATCGCCCGGCCTCCACAACACTGTGTGGCGCCACTGTGTCATTCGACGTCCGCCATCTTCGAGACGTTCAAACTATTTTTCACCACAAAATAATCAATATAAAATACAAGAACTATTCAAAGTGAACGGTGTGTGCGTAATAACAGCATCTCTGCACCGGGACCGGCCACCACAAGTTTTCATGGAGTTTCGGGTGAGTCAATCTTGCTGACCTCATAATTTTAAGAATTCAAATCAATTTCAATTAACTGTGTTATCGCAATACATTTTGGTCCTTCGAACCAGATCGATCAGTTACGATATCAATACAACTGAATATCTATGTATTTACATGTATTTATCGATATAAATTCATTATTTCATCAACTTTCATTGTAAAACTATTAAGTAGGTACCTGCTACCGGGTGCGACATATTTGCATATTTCTATGTCAATTCCTATTGTAGGAGTCTAAAAAAAACATAGAAATATACACATCGTATCTCAAATCAGTGTATATTTTAATGCAAAACACAGTACTTTAAGTTTTCATTATACAAAAATATCTGCGATCACCAAGTGACCGCCATTGTTGTTCATACTTTGCAGTTTCATAATTTTATTTAAAATGACTAAAAACGACGCGACTGCAAGTACTAAGGAGTAAGCTGCCGCGATTGATGTTAAATTTCACAGTTTAGCGGGTTCGCATATTACAACAAAAGAAATGTGTTTCATGAGTTTGCAAAAACTATTTGATATTTCTAAAAAGGTAGGTACAGACGCCGAATCAGCTGGTGAATTTTGTTCTCGCTATCCCAACTTGCCGCAGTGGCGCGAAAAGTTTGAAAATAGTGTCAGTGCTATAACAGCTATAAAAAAAGTCTGTATGCGAGTTATGTACCGTCCTACAATGATCTAAGTAGCTTTGATAATATGTCCTATCACATTCGTAGCGTCTATACAGAAACAGTACAGAAATCTGTTCCAATTAATTTAAATTAAGTTCTACGACAACAGAGGCAATATTACCCTTTAGCAGACATAGTCAATTAATTGAATTAAATTTAGTTACAAATATTAATTATGTTAAAAAATGCCCTCCAAATCAAACCAAATCAAAAAATGTAAATTATATCAACATAGGGCATCAAAATATTGGTTGTTTAACACATGGCAAAGAGTTAGAGTTGGAACTGTTAATGAATTCAGATAATATTGATATTTTTTGTATTACAGAACATATGCGTAAGTCGAATGAGCTCATGTTCAATTTCAGTAATCACCGGGTTGGTAGTGCATTCTGCAGGGTGACCACAGTACGGGGGGGATCTTTGATTTTATTAAATAAAAAACTTAAATTTAAAGAACGGAAAGATATTGTGTCTCTTTCTCTAGAGTGTAAAGTCGAACTGTCTTGCGTGGAAATGGAGCAATTCATAGTAGTATGCGTGTATAAACCTGGAACCTCGCCCTTTTGCGAATTTGAGGAACTTATTGACAAAGTTCTATGTAAACTTGGAAAAACTAATAAGTACCTAATAGTTTGTGGTGATTTTAATGTCGATTTACTTGTTAATACGCCTATGAGTTATAATATTTTAAATTTATTTAAATCACACAATCTTACAAACTTATTTTTGGAGCCTACTAGATATTGTGCTACAATAGCCACTTGCCTGGATAATATATACAGCGATATGTTGCCAGAAAGTAAAAGTATTATAAAAAAGCTAGATTCAGACCATTTTGGGCAAATAGCATCTTTTAAAATCACTAAAGAAAAAGTTATAAAACATAAAATATTATGTAGACCAATAACTGGTGACCGCTTGGAACGTATGAGGGTTGGACTTTGCAATAAAATTCCATTCTTAGACACTGCCTTAGATCCTAATGTAATGTATAAATTATTTTTTGATTCTTTTTACAACGAGTTCAACTCCATATTCAAGTCTAAGGAGGTCATGATTAGTGATAGTCCTACTTTCAGTGAATGGGCCACTGAGGGTATACACAAAAGTAGACAAAAACTTTATGAACTATACTCAGAAAGACAGCTTAATAGATCAGTTGAATTTCTAGATTATGTTAAAACTTATTCAAAAAAGTTTAAAGCAGATTGTTTAGCAGCTAAATCAAAATATATAAGTGATAAAATTCTCAATAGTGCAGACAAAGTTAAATCTACTTGGAAAATTATAAACGCGGAAAGAGGTCAACAAAAATTAAATGATAATAATTTTAAACTTAATATAAATGGTAAAATAACAACATACGACTTCGAGGTTGCTAACGAATTTGAAAATTTTTTCTCCCGAATTCCTGTAGATTTGACAAAAACCCTAGGCTCTTCAACCCCCATTGCAGAATCTTTGTTATAAGCAAACGTTCCTTGTTGTAACGTTATATTTAAATTCAGTAAAGTTAACATAAACACCATCTTAAAAACTTTTAAATCTTTAAATATCAAGAAAACAGCTGACCTCTGGGGCATCTCTGTGTATTTAGGAAATTCTTTTATTGAAATGGTTGCTCCTGAACTAGTAATAATATTTAATAATTGTGTTGATAGTGGTGTGTTCCCTGATTTAATGAAATCTAGTAAATTAATTCCCCTGTTTAAATCGGGTAGTACTTCAGATCCGTCCAATTTCCGTCCCATTTCTGTACTACCTTTAGTACTACATTTAGTAAAATTTTTGAAAAAATTATGCTTAATCAAATGCAAAATCACTTTATCGTTAATAAACTTTTACATACAAAACAATTCGGTTTAACTCGTGGTCGGTCCACCACTGATGCCGGAATTAAATTATTAGAGTGTATATACAGGGCCTGGGATGAGTCATATGATGCTTATGGTGTATTCTGTGACTTATCTAAGGCCTTCGATTGCGTTCAACACCAGACTTTAATTAAGAAACTTGATCATTACGGAATCCGGGGGACGGCCTTGAATTTCGTCAATTCTTACTTAAGTGATAGGGTCCAGAAAGTAGTGATCAATGGTAAACAGTCACCTGGTTCTCCTGTAGCAATAGGGGTACCGCAGGGTTCAATTTTGGGACCTTTTCTTTTTCTAGTATATATTAATGATCTCCCTCACCTCATAAGAGACGACCACGAGGTAGTTTTGTTTGCTGATGACACTTCTTTAATATTTAAAGTTAAACGTGGACAGCGCGAACTTGACGATGTAAACATTGCCCTCTCTAGGATAGTCCACTGGTTTTGTGCTAATAATTTATTATTAAATGAAAATAAAACTAAATGTGTAAGATTCACCTTACCTAATGTAAGACTTGTTAAAACCAGTGTTAAGGTTAGGGATGATATAATAGAATTGGTCGATGACACTGTCTTTCTGGGCATAACGTTAGACTCCAAATTGCAATGGGGGCCTCATATCGGGAAAATTTCGGCAAGGCTTAGTTCAGCAGCCTATGCTGTCAAAAAGATCCGACAACTTACAGACATTAAAACGGCGCGTCTTGTCTACTTCAGCTACTTCCACAGTATCATGACATATGGCATACTACTGTGGGGTAACGCTGCCGATATTGAATGCATCTTTGTGTTGCAGAAGAGGGCTGTCCGGACTATCTATGGAATGGGGTCTCGGGAGTCATTAAGAGATAAGTTTAAGCATATTAACATCCTTACAGTGTATTCACAGTATATTTATGAAATTTTATTGTATACCCACAAGAACAAAAGCAAATTTGTGAAAAATAGTGAAAATCATAATCTAAACTTAAGAAATAAGGATAAACTGGCTGTTCCTAAATTTAGGCTTCATAAAGTGAGTAATTCTTTTGCGGGGAACTTTATTCGAATGTATAATACATTGACAACCGAAATAGCAAATTTATCTGTTAATAAATTTAAAAAACTAATAAAACGTAAATTGTGCCATAAAGCTTATTATAGTATTAATGATTTCTTAGATGACAAGGCTGCCTGGTTGTAACACTAATTGCTCCTTTCTAAATAACCCTGTATTAGATTTAAGATGAAATATTTTGGAAAAAAGCCGAACTGAGTTTCTTGAGGGCTCTTCTCAGTCTCGTTGCATTTTGGAACCCTCGGTAGAGTCACACCAACTTTTGACGAATCTAAATAATTTTCTAAAAATTTCAAAGATAATAAACTTTATTTTATTTTATTTTATTTTTATTTTCAGTTGAACAAAACTTGTAAAAGTGAAAGTCAGTGCGCAAAACCTAGGCTACCTAAGTTGGAACTACTTCCTTTTGATAGTAAACTTGAAAACTGGCCTACTTTTCGAGAAACATTTCTTAGCTTAATTCATAATAATAGTGAAATAGCAAATATCGAGAAGTTCTACTATTTACTTGCAGCGGTGAGCGGTCCCGCATTAACTATCGTGAAGTCTATGCCAGTTACGTCTGACAATTATCCTATTGTTTGGTCTACTTTAGTGAAGCGATATGACAACAAACGCGCATTAGCTACTAATTATTTAGATAAAATATTTAATTTTAAACCGTTAGTTACCGAATCTGTCACGGGACTTAACGAATTCTTACAGACGTATCAAGAAAACGTTAAGGCCTTACAGCTGCTCAAGGTCAACAACCTATCGGAATTTATATTATTTTATGTCGCTTTGCGTAACTTAGACTCCGTCACTAGGCGCGAGTTATAAAAAGAGATAGGACAGTCTGAGATACCTATTTATGAGGAATTAATACTATTCGTGGAGAAATACGTACGTGTTCTCGAGATGGCTGGACACAGGTTCTTCGAGTGGTAGTCAACCGTCTACCACAAAACCTAGGAAAACACAACGAACGACCTTGTCGTCAGCTGTTACAAGTACAAGTACAGACAAAAGTGTTATGTCAATGAAATCCATTAAGTGTCTGTACTGTAAAAAGATGAATTCTATTTATCGATGCACCGACTACATCGACCTGACACCGGCGCAGCGACTCGATAAAATAAAACAATTACGTCTATGTGAGAATTGTTTACGAGAACATTCGATCGATAACTGTCCGTCTACGGTACGATGTACAGTGTGCAAAAATAAGCATCATCACACATTGCACATAGATTCTCTTGCAAATTCGAATACTAGTGCAGTAGCATTGACGTGCTCGGCTACCTTGACAGTTTTGCTCGGCACCGCTATTATACACGTCGCAGATTGTTGGGGCCAGTTCCACACCGTACGTGCTTTAATTGATAGCGGCGCCATGACGAGCTACATAACTCAAAACTGTGCAAAACGTTTAAACCTGACGCGCGTCAATGTCACTTTGAACCCATTGGGCTGGGTGGTAGTTGGGTCAAAGATTTCGGTTTAACTACATGCAATGTTAAACCACGACATTCTCCTGGTCCTGTACTCAATACGGATGCGGTGATAGTCGCCAGTATAGCTGGTAATTTACCAACGCTGCCACTACCCGATAAGATTGTTACAGAATTTCAACATATAAGGTTAGCTGACCCAGGGTACTATCGACCTGCGGCTGTTACTCGGCGGTGATCTGTTTCCATATATTTATGACGGTCAAAAGATACTTCCGCGTGAATCTGGTTTACCTGTTGCTATGAGCTCCATTTTCGGTTATGTTCTTGTGGGGCAGACAGACATCTGTCACTCCAGGGATCCTACAACTACCAACGCGAATCGCTCGGACTCTTTCTGCGCGTTTTCCACAATTGAACAAGTTATGCGATCGTTTTGGGAAACAGAAGAAGTACCATCTAACGTACCGCTGAGTCCGGATGAAGAACAGGCAGAGCACTTGTTCGCGAAAGGCCACAGGCGTGACACTTCGGGTAGGTATATAGTGAGGTATCCGTATCGTGAGTCGGTGGAATTGGGAGACTCGAGTCAAATGGCAGCTCGGCGACTTCGTAACTTAGAGTCAAAATTGGAAAGAGAACCTGAGCTTAAAATACAATACCATAAATTTATGCGTGAATACGAGGACCTCGGACATATGACCTGTCTTGGTGACGCCCGGGATGTGGTATCGAAATACATCATACCGCATTTTTGCATCATTAAGCCTAGCAGTTCCACTACGTCTCATCGTGTGGTATTTGATGCGTCAGGTAAGTCATCTAACAGTTTGTCGCTGAATTCAGTCGTACTTCCAGGCCCTAAACTGCAGGCAGATATCAACCAGCTTCTAATTAACTTTCGTCTTCAGGACGTTTGTTTGTCTGCAGACATCTGTAAAATGTATCGCCAGATTATCGTGGACCCTGACCAGCGATCTTATCAACACATTCTGTGGCGCTATTCTTTAGATCAACCAATCAAAAAATACTCTTTGAATATCCTCACCTATGGCGTGGCTAGCTGTCCCTACTTAGCTATTAAGGTACTACATACGTTAGCAGATAATGAACGTGAGAATTACCCTAGGGTGGCTCCTTTGTTAAAGACTGCGTTTTTTATGGACGATTTTCTGTGGTCGGTGCCGACTGTCGAGGAAGCGCTAACCATTCAACAAGTAATCATGCAATTGTTGGAGACAGGTGGGTTTGTTCTTCGAAAGTGGTCTAGTAATTGCAATCAAGTTCTCGACAAGCTCAACGAGGATCATCTTGAAAAACCAGTGACCTTTGATGATGAAAAGAATTTAGCCATTAAGGTGCTGGGGCTTCAGTGGTTACCTGCATCGGACGCCTTTTCCTTCACAGTCACGCCACTTAGCCATATTGTTTCAAAGAGAACGGTGCTGTCACAAATCGGTCGACAGTTCGACCCCTTGGGTGTTATGGCACCGTGCACCTTTTACGCTAAGTGTTTCATGCAAGAACTTTGGACTCGCCAGCTCGACTGGGACCAAAGTCTCCCATCTGATTTGACTTCGCAATGGCAGTCCTACGTGAAGGAGCTTCCAATGCTATCAGATATACGTCATGACGGTCATGTGGCCGTGGCCTCACCATCCCTGTATCAACTACTGGGGTTTTGTGATGCCTCGGCCCTTGGTTACGCGGCAGTCCTATATTTACGGACAGTAAATCTTACCGCTGAAGCCAAGGTCAGTTTGCTCATTGCGAAGTCCAAGGTAGCACCCTTGAAAACTGTAACCATCCCGCGACTGGAGCTCATGGGTGCCCATTTGCTAGCAAAACTTGTCAAGTATGTTCAATCGATACTCCGTGATCGGATTGAACTACACGAGATGTTGTTGTTTACAGATTCATCGGTGGTGTTAGCTTGGTTGAATACACCTAGTCACACACTTAAAACATTTGTTTCTACTAGGGTGTCTAAAATTAATGACAGTGTAACCTGTGAGTGTTGGTATCATGTCAGTGGGGTAAACAATCCTGCCGATATCTGCTCTCGTGGAGCTTTACCGTCAGTCTTGCTAGCCACGCGAGAATGGTTCACAGGACCAGACTGGCTCGATCTAGATCGCCTACACTGGCCAATTAGAACCATGGACGAGTTTCGTGACTACAACCCGCCCGAACTTAAGTGCGTCAAGACAGTGTTAGTGTCAACTGAAGCTGATTCAACCAGCTCGCTTTACACTGTAACCGAAAAGTATTCTAGTTTTAGTAAATTGATTAACGTGGTAGCGCAATGCTATCAGTTTATACGTAACTGTAGACTGCCTTCAGGCGCACGTAAAGGGTGTCTAACCGTGACAGACACTAGGCGCGCCCACAGTATATTAGTGAAAACCGTACAGGAGCATTATTTTGGTGGTGAAATGCAAGCATTATTAAAGGGTGGTAATAGTAATTCTTCTTTAAAGAAACTCAACCCTTTCATTGACCCTGATTGTTTCCTCAGGGTGGGGGGTCGACTTTACCAGTCAGAGTTATCTTACCAACAAAAGCACCCTCTTTTACTTTCTAAAGATGCCCACTTCACAAAGTTTCTAATTGATCATTTCCACAAAATTTACTTACATGTGGGTCCTCGCACACTTCAAAATCTACTAACACAAAAGTATTGGATCGTCAACGCTCGTTATGCTATTAGGTCACGAACTAGGAAATGCATTTCTTGTTTCAGAGCAACTCCTACGAGTCGACAACCCTTAATGGGCGGAACTATCTAAATATCGCTCTCAGGATGTTCATGTATTTCACACTGTTTGTGTAGACATGGGCGGACCGTTTCCTACAAAAGAGTCAACGCGTAGGAACGCTCGCATCTCCAAATCCTATATTTGTGTGTTCGTGTGTTGTGCAACACGGGCAGTTCATTTAGAAGTGTTGTCATCACTAAGTACGGAATGTTTTTTGGCATGTTTCGATCGATTTACAGCTAGGAGAGGTTTGTGCCATTCTATCGTTTCAGATAATGGTACGAATTTCGTGTCAGCAAATAAACAATTAAGTGAAATAACTAAATTTTTAAACGACGAATCGATTAATATCAATAACGGTTTTGTCTGTCGTGGTATTGTTTGGCGATTTAATCCCCCAACGGGCAGTAATTTCGGTGGACTCCATGAGGCCGTCATTAAAGAGGCCCGCGCTCTCTTACGACGCACCATTGGTACCAGAGCGTTATCATTTGAGGAGCTGGGCTCAGTATTCATATGGGTCGAAGCCGTACTGAACTCGAGACCTCTGTGCGCGCTGTCCAGCGACCCGACCGAATTTCAAGTGTTAACACCGGCACATTTCCTCATAGGTAGGGAGCTTCTGTCTGTACCGGAGAACAGTCTTACAGATCTTTCTGGCTCTAGACTGAATCGATGGCAACTTGTCCAGCAGATGTCTCAACAATTTTGGAAACTCTGGAAACAAGATTACTTACATACTTTACAAACACGCCAAAAATGGCATAGTTCTTCAAACAATTTACAACTCGGTGATCTTGTGCTTATAAATTCAGATCAGGCCACTCAAATGGGCACTAGGTAGAATTACGAAACTGCATAGTGGCCCTGATGGCGTGGTCCATGTAATTCGTTTAAAAACATCGAACGGCAACGAACTAATTCGTCCAGTTTCATAAGTAAGCCCGTTGCCTCTCGATCACAACTTTTAACTAAACTATAATTCCTTACTTAGATTTAGTTTATTTTATTTTTATACATTATACAGTCCATTGTTCGAACTTTAATTACACTATATCTCAATATATAATTTATCTATTCAACTACACATGTTATACATCCTCCTACACTCAAACTAGTTAACAAATTCTACCGAACTTGGTATCGTAACTGGGAAATCCTTGCGGATTTCGGTGGGGGGAAATGTATAATTCTTGATAATCTATGGTCAGCTGACTAATTGCCCGGCCTCCACAACACTGTGTGGCGCCACTGTGTCATTCTACGTCCGCCATCTTCGAGACGTTCAAACTATTTTTATCCACAAAATAATCAATATAAAATACAAGAACTATTCAAAGTGAACGGTGTGTGCGTAATAACAGCATCTCAGCACCGGGACCGGCCACCACAAGTTTTCATGGAGTTCGTGTGAGTCAATCTTGCTGACCTCATAATTTTAAGAATTCCAATCAATTTCAATTAACTGGGTTATCGCAATACAAATGATTTCCCGCCAATTGTTTATTTTTATTACTAAGAATGTTGCAACGTTTAAAAAAATATAACATTCGAAATTCAAATAGTTCCGATTAGCTAGAAGTGCAAAAGTTTTAGTGTGCCCCATGTATTATAAACAAAATATGAATCAAACAATAGCCCATAATATTCGTTAGCCCAGGGTACCACATACTTTCGTACCAAATATTGGTGCAGCCATTAATGTGCCTGTACTTATTGCATGTTGTAGGTGGTGAAAATATATTAAACTGTATTATGTTACTTTTCTAGTAATAATCATAAAAGTTTAGTTTCGTTATAAAAATACCTCTTGAACTTGAACGACAATAATTAAATTAAGTGGAGATTAAATTTAAGACGAGTTATTGAGAGAATTTAAGATTTAATGAAAAATTTGTAAGTGAATAAAGCAATCTATTCAGCTGTAGATGTTATTAGTCCATTATCGTTTATACATTAACATTCTTATTTTATACATTTTTAAATAGATTTATAAAAAACACATACATTTAAAAATATAAAAAATAGTGACCCACCAGTAGCGGAGTAGGACCCAAACTACCGGCGGTGGAGGCTACAGACTGAGAAACCTCCTAACAATACGGCACGTGTCGAGGATAACAGCCTTCTGAATCTGACTCTTGATCCAACAATCTAACGAGAGTCTCTTGAGATGTTGGTCGAGACTCTTCGCTATTAATCCGTTAGCCGAAATGACCATCGGCACAATGATCGTCGAGTCTACGTCCCACATGGCGGTTATCTCGAAGGACAGATCAAGGTACTTGCTAAGTTTGTCCTTCTCTGCCTTCACGAGATTCTCGTCATGCGGGACAGCGACATCGACGAGCACTGCCCGACGCTGGGTCCGATCAACCAACACGATATCAGGCCTATTGGCAACAATAGTCCTGTCCGTGATGATTGATCGGTCCCAGTAGAGCAACGCACGACCATTCTCGAGAACTGGCATTGGTGTGTACTTATAACATTCTCTCTTCCTCGAACTCAATAAAGCCGTATTGAAGAGCAAGTTGCTGATGGATGATCCTGGCTACTTGATTGTGCCTATGCAAGTACTCGCTGTTAGCAAGATACGAACAACCGGAAATAATGTGGCGAAGTGATTCACCAGGACGGTGGCATGCTCGACAAATGTCGACCGTACCGTCCTTCATGATGTATTTCCGATAGTTGTTCGTCTTAATAACTTCATCTGCAATTGCACAGGCAAAACCTTCAGTTTCCCCAAAGAGGTCACCGAAACGTAGCCAGTTCACCGATGCGGGCAGGTCTACATCGGGTCCTGTTAAAACTCGGTAGAACCGCCCGTGTAGCTCCTTGCTCTTCCATACGTCCTTACGGTCTTCAGTACTAAACACCTTTGGTTTATGCCAGTTCTCGTTAGCCAAGGAAAGAGGTGTCAGGCCCTTGTCAACCATCACAACATCGCAATGAATGCCACACCCATTCTGTAGGAAATAATTCCTCAGACTGCACACTTCACGGTTATGGAGGTTCTTGGCATTTAAAAATCCTCGACCCCCCAACTTCCGTGGAATGTACAGTCTCATGACAGAAGATCGTGGGTGTAACATTCGATGCAATGTCAGTTGTTGACGGACTCGCCTATCCAGGGCGTCTAGTTCCGTTTGAGTCCACCTAAGTATGCCAAAGGAGTACAACAATAAAGGCATTACCCAACCGTTGAAGGCCCGCATTTTGTTACCGCCGGACAAAAAACTGTTAAGAACTTTTGTCAGACGGCCAAAAAAACGTTCTTTCACCGAATTCTTAATGTCCTCTACCGCTATACCCAATGTTAGTCCATTTATTATTACGATATTTAGGGTGAATTGTAGGTAGAAGGTATTGTTTCATTAATTATGGTGTAGAATGTTATCTCAAATATTCCTCTAATAATCCTAATTGCCAGATATTAAATCAGCCGTAAAAGACGCCGCCCAAAAGTATTTTATCTGAAGAATTATCCATGGGGCTTTTAAATTATAAAAATACTGATTTCAAATGTATCGGCAAGTATACAATGAATTAAAATAATATGCAATATTACAATATTTACCAATTCATCCCGGATTTCGAAGATTATTTGACTTTAATTCCTTTTGATGTTTATTCAATAGTTCATGCATGGTTGGAAATTAACAAACAATATGGTAGTCAGTATTAAAACTTTGTCTCTTAAATAGCTTGCTTTACAAAAGTCCGTTCCCCCTCCCCTCTAAAATCTAAATGGCTAGCTCGAAATATCTGAAAAATCATGATGGTAGTCCATATTATGAACTTTGACGGAAAACTATAACAGACCAGATAACTTTGTTAGTTTAGGAGTTATAGAGCCTGTAATGGGTAACTACGGAACCTTATATTTTGCTTAGCCCGACATGCACTTGGCCGGTTTTTTTTTATTAAGTTCGCCAAATTGAGGCCGCCCGCCGACTGGGCGACTCTCACAGTACATAATACTATACAGAGTGGCCGTCAACTAGACGACCAAGTGATGTGCCTCTTCACGCTCCGCTCTAGGAACCCAGGGTTATATGGGAGATAAAGATAAAGATAAAGATGGGAGACGCGATTTCTTGCCTATTGTATTAACGTTCACCCTAAGCATTCCATTCTACTTAACACCTTCGCTGAGCTACGAATAGCGTTCACTAAATTGCCAAGGTCAAATTATACTATTTGCTGTTCGTCATTTATAGAATTTATGTACTGAAACTGAAATGGAGCAAGATTTATGATTTACAAACATTAATGAATATGCCTTCAAAGAATCTAAGCAAATTCAACAAGAGACGAGTTGAATAATCGCTATTATTTTTCGCCGACACAAGAGAGAACTCACAAACGGCCTTAATTTGGCCAATTTAAACACAGCAAAGCAAAAGTGATGGATGGCTGTCGTCTTCCGCGCTGTCTTTGTAACAAGCGTTTTCACATAACTTTCAATCATGAATACTTCTGATTTCTGTGGCAGGAAATAGGTACATCGACATGATTTGACTACTGAATTATTCCATAAATACGAACTACTTACATTTTTTGTTATGATTTTTTTATTCACTTTTTTTACTTTTATAATTTGTAGTTCTTTATTTACAGGAGACTTTACTTAGGGACACAAAAAAGAAAATTAACAGTAGATGAAAATACTATTTACACTTACTAAAAACTATACTATACACACTACTAAAATCCACTATATACAGGCGTCAAAATACTCCTCCGCCTCGTCGCCAACTGGCAATGTTCCCAGAAGGCTGGCAGCATTGCCACGTTGTACAGCAATGCTTATTCTTTGAGCTAAAAAGTAACCACCCTGCTGGTCTTGAGAAGAGTCGATCATAAGTTACATTTTTTGTTTTTTGTTTTGTCATGATAATCTAATCAGATTTTTTAAATTTCTAGATTAACTAAAAAAATTTAATCATTTCAAACAAAAGTTTGTATTCAATGATTCTAGGTACTGGCTCTCCAAAAAAATCTCTGAATCATCTTTCATCAATTCACAATTCTTTCTAATGATTTGGTCCTAAAATAGCATTGTTTTCACACCTGTTTTCACACTTACTATAATAATCTGATTTTTTCGATAAGATAAAGGACACAAGGGCACATAGTGTCATTGCGTCAAATCGCTCCTTAAATTCATTAGTTACTAATGTTAGCTACATTAAGTTAGTACATTAAGTAACAACTTAATGTGCCTATTGTAATTTCACAATTTCATCCTATTAGAAAAGAGTGACTTTAACTTTTATTGCCAGGTTCTTTCTCTCAGGTTCTACCTATTGTTTTGCTAATCTGGCAATAAATGTAATTTTAGAAGCAATTTTGACTTTAATAACTTTATAACTGACTGACTTTCAAAGTGATACCTTGTAACCTAATTGAATAAATTTATATTAATTTTCAATTGAGAGAGGTCGAGTTTCGTGAAGGGCGGCCTTCAACTGCCGTCAACGAAAATAATGTGGCTACTGTTAAGCGGTTAACTGAAGAAAACCCGCGGATTACCTATGAGACAATTCGAGGACTATTGGGGATTGGTATGAGTCAAATCTAGAAAATTTTATACGAAGAATTGAAAGTTTGGAAACTTTGTTGTCGTTGGACCCCTCAAGAACTGACAGCGGAGCAGAAGCGGGCTCGCGTGGAATGGTGCTCACAGATGCTACTGAAGTACGACCACGGACATTCTAATGCTGTTTATAACATTGTCACAGGAGACGAAACGTGGATTTATTGTTTTGAACCCGAAAAAAACAGTAATCTTGTGAATGGGCGTTTGAAAATGAGAACAAGCCAACAAAAGTGAGGCAGGCGAGAAACGTTGGTAAAAAAATTATCGCGTTTTTTTTCTCAGCTACGGGTCCAATCTATACAATTCCACTTGAAGATCAAAAGAGTGTTAATGCCGAGTGGTATTCCACCATTTGTTTACCCAGGGTGTTAGAAAAAGTTCGCGAAAGACGACCCAAATGCCGCAATCTCCTACACCATGACAACGCTTCTTCACACACGGCCAACAAAACAAAGTCAATTTTAGCTTCCGAAAAAGTACAACTCGTCACCCATCCTGCGCATAGCCCCGACCTAGCACCCTGCGATTTCTGTATTTTCCCCAAAATCAAAGATTTGATGAAAGGTTTCACTTTTACCAACTCCGAAGTGATAGCGTTGATAGCGTTCAATCAGCACGTAGAAAACATGCCTTCAGATCTGTGGTCCTCCTGTTTTAAAAAATGGTTCGATCGCATGAAAAAATGTTTAAAATGTAAAGGAGAGTATTTTGAAAAGCAATAAACATAATATTTTGGTTTTAACGTAATGTTGTTTTTTTTAAGTTACGCAAAACTTTTAGTGTGACCTACGTATACCGCCGTTTGCCCGAATTTTATTTGCCCTAGTTTCATTTGACATAATAGTCAACAGACATAATATTATATGACATAATATTCATTTGCCCTACTCTTAGTTGCTATATTAGTCACGTGCTAGAAGCTGTGTTTCCCATAAAGTCTCTTACCATAATATCATGACTTGTCATAATCATTGTAAGCCCTAATTATCACATGCACTAATTATCACATGCCCTAATTATCACATGCCCTAATTATCACATGCCCTAATTATCACAATCATGTCCTAATTATCACAAACCCTAATTATCACATGCCCTAATTATTGATAGGGTGGACTAGCTATAGCAATTAATAAAAACGTAAATAATACTTGAAAACATTGTGTTTACTTGTATAAGAAAAATATATTACATAATAATGACACCGCACATCAAAAGGTAAAAGAACATAATCCAAATTCAAATGCAGTGCATGATAGACAATTATACGTGGACAGCATCACGACCTTCCAACACCTTCTCCTGATGTTCACTCATGTTGCCGAGACACGTTTCTACACATGCATTAATCTTGCACAGTGTCTTTCAAACTTTACTTTTGACAATGGTTTTGTCATTACGTCAGCTAACTGAATTTCTGTGGGACAGTAGCTAATATTTATTAATCCATGCACGAAGTATTCATGTATAAAATGGTACCGCACGTCTATGTGCTTCGACCTTTTGTTGAAGGATCCAGACTTCACAAGATGAATCGAAGTTTGATTATCAACATGCAAATTTATTTTTATGTCCAAACTGGTTATTTCTTGCAATAGAGATTTGAGATACAATGCCTCTTTGCAACAGTCTGCTGCGGCTATGTACTCGGCTTCAGTCGACGATAGCGCTACTATAGGCTGCCTTTTGGATGCCCATGATATTGGTCCATCGGCTATCATTAGCACGGAGCCAGAAGTGCTTCTTAGCGTCAATGGGTCTCCAGCATAATCCGAGTCGCTGTAAGCATCGATATTCTCTATCGGTTTGTTTCGTTTGAACAAAATGCCTTTCTCTTTGGTTCCCACTAAATATTTGAATATTTTCTTGACTTTTGTGACGTCTTCTCTAGTGGGGTTTTCAACCTTCCTGCTATGTAGATTAACCACTTGTGCGATATCTGGTCTGGTTCTGGTAGACAGGTACAGTAAACTTCCCACTGCTTCCCTATAGGGATATTCCTTCTCCTGGGCAGTTTCCTGTATCGACTTTGAATTGCTACTTGCGGGCGTGTCACAAGGTTTGGCATTTTTCATGTTATATTTTTCCAGTACGTCATTTATGTAGGATCTCTGAGTAAGAATTATTCCTTCTTTTGAGTTTTTTATTTCCATACCCAGATATGTACTTGGATTTTCATTATTTTTCATTTCAAATTTGGTTTCAAGTTTCTTCAAAATAACTTCGATCTTTTTCTTGTATTTTCCTATGACAAGTCCATCATCAACGAATAGTCCAATTATTATTGACTTATCTTCGTTTATGAAGACGCATCGATCTGTTTTGATTGTCTTGAATCCCAAATCAAACATCGCTTGGGTAAAAGTTTTGTTGTTTGAGCTTGTTTTATTCCGTACAACGATTTTTTTAATCGGCAAACTACTTCAGTAGTACTGCAGTCAGTCTCATAGCCAACTGGTAATTTCATATAAACTTCATCTGTTAACTCTCCGTGTAAGAAAGCTGTCTTGACGTCAAATGTCATAAAGTAGTAAGATTTAGATGCGGCAATTGCTAATAAAGTTTTTAATGCAGATTGACTTACTACTGGGCTGTAAATGTCTTCGAAATCCAGGTTTCCTTTCTGCTCGCATCTACGTACGACTAATCTAGCCTTGTACGTACCGTCATCTTTAATCCGAAATACCCATTTGTTCGACAGTATTTTGTGTCCTTTGGCTTCTGACTTGTCAACTAATACCCAGGTGATATTTTTCGTCTGTCGGTGCCAGTCACAGCTTCTTTGTATGTGAGTAAAGAGCAGTCATAGTCGTCATTATCTTCTGACGTAAACATGGTCACGCAGCGACTTAACTCATAATCTTTGGTCCATGCTGGTGGTCTCACGTCTCTTTGTGGTCTTCCACTTGAGGGAGATGGTTCATCAACAGGATCTTGACTAGAGCTGGAATAAAGAGGGTTAGGTTCCTGAAAAGGTAAGTTCTCATTAATTTTGTTTATTTTTTCTGGAATTTCAATTTCAATTTGTTCTGTTTCAGGTTCTGGAGTAAGATCTTCGCGTTTCTCAGCAGGAATACCGCCAAAATGCATCTTTTCGATTATTTTTACATCTCTGCTGATAACAACATCATTCCTTTCGGGTATATAGATTCTAAAACCTTTTGTATATTCCGCATATCCCAAGAATACTCCTTCTGTGGCTTTGGCTGTGAATTTTCCTCTTCGGTTTTTTTTCATCACAAACGCTCTATTTCCGAATACGTGTAGGTGATTTCCTGATGGTGTTCGTTGTACCCATTTTTCATATGGGGAATTGCCTTTGAGAGCTCTTGCTGGGCTTCTATTTATCAAATAGTTCGCAGTGTTTACTGCTTCTGCCCAAAATTTTGCAGGGATATTGGCATCTAGCAGCAGACATCTGGCTTTATCCATCAGCGACCGAGTTTTTCTTTCACTCATGCCATTTTGCTGTGGGGTATAAGGTGCAGATAGTCTTCGGCTTATACCGTTATCTTTGAGGAATTTGTCAAACGCTTTAGACCTGTATTCACCTCCATTATCAGATTGTAGATTTTGAATTTTCTTATGATACAGTTCAACATAGTTTTTATATTCCTTGAATTTATCGATTACTTCGCTCTTTTCTTTTAAGAAATATACACAGCAGTATCGTGTATAATCGTCAATAAATGTTACGAAATACTTTGATGCGGCCATTGATTCATTCTCAAATGGGCCACACACGTCACTGTGAATTATTTGGAGCACTTCGGTAGAGATTATTTGTCCATGGCTTTGGAATGGTAGAGTGGAAAATTTTCCTTTGATACAAGTCTCACAGGTACCCAAAGTTTTTTCTTTAAAGTCGAGTCCTCGCATCATTTTATTTTTAACCATTTCTTTTAGGTCTCTTTCATTGACGTGGCCTAATTTCTTGTGCCATTTCATAATTTCGCTTTCATCACTAGGCATGAAGTTTGCTGTCTCTTCCGGTTTATCAAATTCAAGATAGTATAATCCATTTCTTTTGTTAGCTTTTCACACAGTTTTCCCGCCTTTTGTGACTCTGGCTTGTTCCTTTTCAAATAGAACCTTATAGCCATGATCCGTAATTTTGCTTGTAGAAATTAGATTATTCGACAAATCAGGTACATATAATGTGTCAGAAAGACTAATTTTATAGCGTCGATACAAAGGTGTATAAAGTTCGGCTTTTCCTTTCCCTTTAACTTCGGTCGTATGCTTTTCTGAAGCTAGTTTTAGAGTGTCAGTCGCAGGGATTAAGTTATGGAGTATACTTTTATCACCCGTCATATGTGACGTACAGCCACTGTCAAGACACCATAAATTTCCTTTGCATTTCGACGTTCCTGTTGTTAAACAGATGTTATATGTCTTTTCTTTACCTTTAGTTTTATTGGGGTTATTGGGTCTCTTCTTTGACCAACAAGCTTCTGTGGAATGCCCTTTCTTATTGCAATCCTTGCAAAATTGTACCTTTTTCTTCGTCTTTGTGTAGAATGCTTCTGAAGTCTGAGATTCACTCGCTTTGGTTTGCCTTCTTGCTTCGTATTCCTCTACGATTTTTATTTTTAAATTGTCAGGACTTGGCAGAACATCTCTCGACTCAATTGCCGTTCGGAAGCTATCGAAATTTGTAGGTAAACTGTACAACATCATTATGCTTAATAACTCTGGATGAATTTGGACATCCATGTCTTCTAATTTACCTACTACATCCATAAAATTACTGAGATGGTCTGTCACATCTTCTTGTGGAGTCATTTTCTTCAATACTAGTTGTTTTAATAGCGTAGCCTTTCTTGCCGGCCCTGAACTTTGATGTACAGACTTTAGTTTGTCCCATACCTCCTTGGATGTATTACACCCTTTAATTTGTTTAAGTTCTGGTGGAGATATAAGTAAAAATAGCTCTGACCTTGCCTTTAAGTCTTCCTTTAGGAACGCACTCTTTTCTTCGGCAGTCGCAGTTGCCGCTAACGTTTTTTCACCACTAGCGTATTCCCACAAATCGTATCTTATGAGAATCGCCTGTGCTTGTAAGCACCAGGTATCGTATTTTGATTTTGTCAACGGTTCTATGCTTCTGATACTCGAGCTCATTTTTAAATTTTTTTATTTTCTCATTTACTTACTATTTTAAATATGTTTCTAGATATTCAACCACTCGCTCTGCTACCACTGATAGGGTGGACTAGCTATAGCAATTAATTAAAACGTAAATAATACTTGAAAACATTGTGTTTACTTGTATAAGAGAAATATATTACATAATAATGACACCGCACATCAAAAGGTAAAAGAACATAATCCAAATTCGTGGACAGCATCACGACCTTCCAACAATTATCACATGCCATAATTATCACATGCCCTATTTATCACATGTCAAAACATCAGTGAGGTGAGGTTTAGGTTATGTTAGAACATGAAAGACCACGCACGAGCCGAGCAAGCGAAGCGTAATCATAGCCCTTTTTTTTAAGTTGCCGCGCCTTGACGTGGCCATACTGCGTCCATTACCGGACGCCTCTGGTAGTTGCGGTGGTATTTACCCAGTGGCACCCGGCCGATAATCATAGCACTAATTATCAGTTGCCATAACATCATTTGCCATCGACATTGAGGTTTAGGTTAGAACATGAAAGACAACGCACGAGCCGAGCGAGCGAAGCGAGCGTGCCGCGGCAGCGGCCGGTGAAGTGCCAATTATCTAATAAGTAGGTAGGTATTACAATTAAATCGCCGTAGGTAGGTATTAGAATTTATAACGGGTTTGTAAATCATTTTAGAACGCTTGTAGAAATATCATGAGCAAATGCATAGCTTGTAAGGAGATTCGAAAACAATTTCTTATGGCGCTTAAATATCATGTGTAATGATTATTATGGCGTTTAAATATTATGTCTAATAATTATTATGGCATTTAAATATTATGTCTAATAATCATTATGGCGTTTAAATATTATATCTGATAATTATTATGCCAAATAAAAATATGAAAAATATTACCTATGGCACTCGTATCTTATGGTACCTAAGTTTCGGACAATTAAAAGTATGTCATATGTCTTTTAGGGCAAACAAAACATTCGGGCAAATGAAATTCGGGCAAAAGAAATTCGGGAATATGATGATTATGGTATATAATCTTCGGGCAAACAATAGACAACCAATATGTAGGTACTCTAGGGGTCACTGGGTACCTCATAAAAGTGGCGGAGATACGAAAGATAAGCGACAGTCGTTATAAAGGTTGTCGTAGGCCCTCCAAATATAAACATTGAACAGATGTTGCAGATAGCGTAGACCTATTTTAATTTAATGGTCAGATTACTTTATAATATGAATTACATGTGTCCTGACCACTGTTGTTTTTTTTAAGTTTCATATATTTATAGTACCAACTCAGGTATCCTATATGCTTATAACTAACAACATACAGATGAGTACTACATACACTATTTAATTATATGTTCTCGATCCTTCTGATCTCATGTTATTGCTATAAATATTTTACTTTCTCTTAGTTTTTAGTGATACTTATTTTTCTTATGTATACGTGTGCATTGTGCATTTAACACAAGTTTATATTAGTTTACGTTGGACTAGATGGCGGTGTAAGAAAAATGTCCCAAATATTACTTTATTTATTGGTGTAAAATTAAAATTATTATTATTTATTATATGTAGGTATAGGTACACCTTTTGTGTGTGATATTATAAAAGTTCGTACTAACTCACTCAATAAGATAGAAATGACAGCACTTAAAAATCGAGCAAAACATTTTACGGAGAGAATTTTGAGCCTACAATGTAAAAGATTTCTCACATCATCATTATCCACTTAGCGTTTTCCCATGGGCCGCGAAATAAAAAATAAGCCTTTTCCCAACCCAGTGTTGATGTCTGCTTTCCAGTATAACGGCGTAGCGGCGGAGCACGTACTAGTCGAGTCAATATTCTATTAAAAACCTAATCAGTTTATCTTAGTAATTCAAGAAATTTAAAAAAGCCACGCAACTTGTATTTTACATGTGGAACCATAGATAAAATAGCAAATTAAAACCAATTTTATATTGGAAGTGTAAAACTCCATTGTTATGCAAATACGCATCAAGTGATTTGATACTCGCTGCAGACACATATTGTGTCGGGAAACTGTTGGGTATAATATCGTAAAATATAGGTATTTTTAATTGTAATTTTACTTCCAATTTTACAATGGTCCGTATTCTGGAGTCCAGATTATTATAGACTTATAGGCAGTGTAATATCTTTATAGCAGTTACATTTTTGAAAAAAAAATCTTCAGAGATCGCAAGAAGATGTGCTTTTGTAATCACCGATGAGTAAAAACAGGGTCCCTAAATTTTATTATTAATTCCAACATCGATACCTGTAAGGTCGGTATGACCAATTATCGGCTAAACGATTTGACTTGGCGCCCACCCGCGGCCGTCTAAGCAAATTTTGGTAAAAGTTGAGTCCAGAGCTTGACAGCCTTAAGAAATTAATAAAATTACTAAGTTAAAAGAGATATCGCCAAACTTAGATAAAAGAGTAACAGGAAAAATTTGCTTAATTTAAATTATGTTAATGCTGGTTCATTTAGACCTTCGTGTTGATTATCATCTACAAATATAAGCACGTATTTTTCTACAGCCGTTCAGATAAAGTTTTGTGTGGTTTTAAAACGAACGAACAAGTAAGTATAAAAGTATTTGAAAAACAAATAATTTAACGTAAAATTTTTATTTATTCATTCTTCATGCAATTTATTCATACCATTCGTAAAAGGTTACAATAATAAAATCAAACAAACGCCAGAAAAAAAAATCGTATGAAACTTAATCGTATGGCCCAAATTTTCATGTAGTTAAGTTTGATTTTATTTTTTACTGCGTCAACAAAAACAAATCGCTTTATATTCTAATTTAAATTTTAGTGTTCTGGTTCTCCCGGAGGCATCCCTAGTGTAATAAGGCGATGTTTTTATTACAACGGGACTTCTAATAAGCGGACACTCAGTGTTTATTCGCAAACAATCTCGTCACATTGCGTAATTTTACACGTATTTTCATTAGCAAATAAAACATAATTATATGGACTAAATAAGTTGGGAATACCAAATACTGAAACAACTATATTTTGATATGACCAGCACTTCGAGTATCATTCATCATTGTTTAAAAATATATTTTTTAAATCTATCTCAGGATGTATTCATTTAAAAAAAAGGCATACTTGAAGAAAAGTATAACGCCTTTTGGGCCTCGCTTCCGCTAACCAAGAAATACCCGAGATAAGAGAAACGTTTTGCACCATTCATGTTTATGGCAAGGGCAAATGGGTCTAGAAGGCTACGAGTTTATTATTAAGAAATACCTAAACAAAATATACTTTAAAAAATTCAGAGACATTCTAAATCTTTGTTTGTGTACAAGACAGACAAATTGAAAAAGTAGGCGGTTTTTTAATCATGTTTTATTTATAACATTAAGATTTGAAAGAAAATATTACTCTATCAGGAGATAATATACGAGTGCTAAGGGGATAGGCTCTGATAGAAACAGTTCCATAGGGGTTTACCAACCAATCCCATCCCACACCCACACCGGCTCCAATGCTCCCAACCGCCAACCACGCCTACAGGCTAACGATTGCATCGTTGGACTGGACGTGTTGGTGCTCGCACATCCAAACTCTACCAACTCTAACACCCCTCACCCCCCCCTCCTTCTTCCCCTTTTTTCCTCACCCCACTCAAGTGGCAGGAGACAGTCCCGTCTGTATGAAGGGAGGGCGCAAACCTGGGAAGTGGAGCAGGAGGCGTCCAACCCTCCTCTCAGATGGACAACGTCGGGTCGTGACCAACTGGGGATCAAACTCCAGTGGTCATTACCAGACGGTCTGCCTGCACAACGGTTGCACTGGTAGCTTGCGGACACTATCAGTGATCTACCCTTGTCCATCTGCGCTAGGGACTGCTCAGTTGAGCGCCGTACGCGGGGATGAAGGAATCCTGGGGAGTTGAGACGGGGTGGGTCCCGTCAATACGCTCCCTTTGGTCCTGATTTCAAGCAAAACGGTGGACTCCATCTAGAGCCAAGATGGAGTAAACGGTCAAGTTTCCCGTCAGAGGGAAGCTGGCTAGAGCCGTGGGGATGCGGGGGAGGGTCATGCTGAAGGCTCGCGGGATGTGATCAGTCCGGGGGGGGTTTACCCTTACGCCTCGCCTACGGCCACAGACCAAGATCCCGATGTCGCGCCTATAACCCCTCCTCGCGGTTCTATATCCTTTTAGTGGTCCTAACACGCATGGCGTGTTCCCAGTTTGCGGGCTCCAAGGAGGGTGGGAAGCCAAAAGGACGAATTATAACAAGATACAAGACATGGAGAAAGGGAATTCAAAAATAACTTCAAAAAACAAAACAGGGGAGAGGGCTGAAACCCTCTCCTCCACTCAGTGTGCTGGGACAACCGCCTCGGCGGAGACTCCGAGCCACATCACACCTGCAGCAGTGGTTAGCCAACCAGCAGCTCGCACCACCTCTACTTGGGAAGGGGCTAAACACCCTCACTCCCGTAGGAACGAGAACGCAGCGTCGTCTGCGTTTCCCAAGCGGCGCTTCACGCCCAAACCCAGACAGCTTTGCCAACTTGTGGGATGCCAAAACATCCTGGCAAAGAAGACCAGACGAGCAGTTGCCGCAACCAGGCCCTGAAACAGCCCCGATCCGCCAGCATGATCTGGCGACTGAGGGAGGCGTCAGGTCCAGGAGCCGCAAAATTAGCTCCAAACGCCGACATAGAGCCAGGCAACGCGGCCTGGAATCCGACCCACCCCTGCAGGGAACGTCGGGGGGCGGTCGGACCGAGGGAGAAGTCCCTCGGGCCGGCCACTCCGACGACGGTGCCCCCATGGGTCGGAAGGACCTAAAATCGACATCTTCCGTGCCGGGGACGTCGCGGGGCGAACAGACCGAGGGCAAAGACCGTCGGCCTGCTCACTTCAGCGGCGGTGCCCCCACAAACTTCAACAACCAAACTACCAATACTTGCGTATCTCCCGTGCCGGGGACGTCAAGGTGTTATCAGGCCGAGGGCAAAGTCCCTCTTCCTGCTCGCACAATTGACGGTGCCCCCATGGGAGGCACGAAACACAATAGGAGACCGGGCTCCTACAAGGGCTACGGTCCCTTTACAAACACAGGTGTCCCTGACGCAAAGAAGGAGGAGAAGGGAGAAGGGACACCATCAAAACGCACACGTCACGAGGTGTCTTTCACACCCTGTGACGGAGAAAAACGGGCCAGGGTGAATGACCTAGACCCAGGCCAAGTAACTACCTTCGCTACGATCGCCAAGAAGCCCATCTGCATGGCTCTGGCCACAGAAGGGCGGTGTCCTATGACACAATCGACGGCAGACGCGGCTACCCTCCTGCTCCAGCAGCAATTCATCGAGGGAGCCCTAAAACGTAAACCGGGCGAGGAAGGCCCAACCTTCACAGGCAGGCCGACGTTTTACGACGGCACTGTGAGGGTGTGGTGCGGGAACCAGGCAGCAGTAACCTGGCTGAAGTCGAACATCGAAGGTCGGACTCTTGACAACGGCGTGAAGCTGGTCGTGAAGAGTCCGAGCGAGATGCCCAGACGAGTCAGGTGCTGCCTTCTGGTTCCCGACCCACTGGGTGGCTACAAGACCGCCGGTATAGTGGGTGCCATACTCGCCTGGCAAAACCCGTGGGCTCTTGTAGACACATGGATCATCCATCACGCACAGCGGCGGGAGGATGGCTGGTACATGATAGCCTCCATTTCGGAGGCTCTCATACCTGTCATCCTGGAACACGGACGCTGCTTGACTGCAGGGTCCGGAAGTGTATACATCCGGTTCCTGGGGCCAGGTGGCAAGTACTACGAAAAGCCGGGGGGACGGGGGGAAGTGACAGAGACCGCGGTGCGTGATGGGTGTCCATCTACGGAGCCCACACAACATCACACTCCGACCACTACTGCTGCACCTGCTTTGGCGTCGACACCCATTGTCGCCCAGGAAAACATCGACGTCAGCATGGGATCTCATCCTATACATTCAATAGGTAATGAGGGGGAGGACTCGTCTGACCACTCAGAGGATGAGATCTCTACGCTGCTCGCAGAACTCGAGACGGGGGGAGAAGGGGAAATAGCCTCTGATGGCTACTGTTCCTCAGACTCCCCTTAAACTACTCCAGATTAACCTCCAGCACAGCATGTCGGCAACGGCGACATTGCGCAAATGGCTGGAGGGAAACACCACAGCCGTTGTCCTGATCCAGGAACCATGGATCAGGGGTGGTCGCGTGCACGGACTCTTCAATCTAGGAGGTAAGTTATACGTGTCGGGCCCCCAAGACAGCGGACCACGTACCTGCATTTATGTCACTAGAGACATAAGTGCGCACCCACTCACTGAGTTCTGTTCCAGATACCTATACGCCGTACGGATCTCTACAACTCAAAACACAACCGTGCCAGAATTGGTCATCGCTTCGGCTTACATGACAGTGAAGAACTGCCGGCCCACAACCTTACGCAGCTCATCAGCCACTGCGATAGAACAGGCACGGAATTAATACTAGCGGCCGACACAAATGCACACCACACTCTGTGGGGCATGAACAGGTGCAATGACAGAGGTAATGAATTAGTTAATTACTTATTTAGCACTAATCTAAACATCCTAAATATAGGATCAGAACCCACCTTCGTGACAAAAAGATGCCAAACCATCATCGACCTAACCCTGTCTACAGACAGGATTAAAGAACTAATCACCAACTGGCATGTCTCGAAGGAAGCATCTTGCTCCGACCATCGATGGATAAGATGCGATCTACAGATAAGTATACCTCAGCCCCCACCGGGCAGAAACCTGCGGAAAACCAATATAGGTAAATACGCAAGTTCACTACAAACGAGGTTGGCCGCACAAACTTTGTCAACGTCCATAACCAACATACAACAAATTGAATCACAGGTGAGTGCCATATCGGATATAATTACTGACAGCTACGAGTTAGCGTGCCCTCTGCACACCCCGAGAGTAGGCCCACCTGAAAACAAACAGAAATGGTGGGGACCTGAACTGAAGCTCCTGCGAAAGACCGTTAGGAGACGCTTCAATAGGGCCATGAACACCAGATCAGAAGAAGACTGGGACTCCTATAAGGAGGCCAAAGCCAAATACAAAAAACGAATTCGTTTTAGATCAACTGAATCGTGGAGAAACTTCACGAGTAACATAAACTCCGTTGACCAGGCCAACCGTGTCAGGAAGGTTTTGGCCTCCCAACCACACCACGGTATAGACAGCCTCCTCAAGCCTGACGGTAGCTACACCAACTCACCCAAGGAAGCGCAACAAGTTCTAATGAGCGCTCACTTCCCGGACTGCAGATATCTGCAAACCGTGGAGGTGCGCGAGGACCTGTCAGCACCAACGGATGAGAGCTGGCAATACGCCCAAACAGTAATAACGCCAGATAGATTATCGTGGGCAATAAATACCTTTAAACCTTTCAAATCAGCAGGCCCCGATGGCATCTTCCCGGCCCTGCTGCAATGGGGGGGTTTAAGATTGTTCACACCACTCTTACAAATCATGAGGGCGTGTCTGGCCTACAGATACATTCCTAAGAACTGGAGGAAGGTGAAGGTCATCTTCATACCCAAACCAGGCAAGAGTGACTACACTAATCCAAAATCATTTAGACCAATCAGCCTCACCTCTTTCCTCACAAAAACACTTGAAAGACTGTGTGAGAGGACTCTAAGAGAAGACGTACTGAGCAATACTCCTTTACACATCAACCAGCACGCCTACACTGCTGGTAAATCAACAGAATCCGCCCTCCACCAGGTAGTAAGCGAGCGGAGGAAGCGATACAAAACAAATGTATTTGCCTAGGCACCTTCATAGATATTGAGGGCGCTTTCGACAAAACCAACTTTAACAGCATCACCTCGGCACTGGAGCATCACGGTGCTAACCCAGTGCTCACGGGGTGGATGAAGAACATGCTTAGTAATAGGGTGATCATACTGGATAATGAAGCAGAGGTGGTAGAGGTGGCCAGGGGCTGTCCCCAGGGAGGTGTCCTATCTCCACTCCTGTGGAATCTAGTCATCAACAGTCTCATTACTACTCTCAACAAAAAACACCTTTTCACTGTCGGCTACGCTGACGACATCACCATACTAATCACTGGCAAAGAAGCCAGCATTGTCTGTGACCCAACTCAGATAGCACTCCGCACCGTCGAAAACTGGTGCAATCAATACGACCTCACCGTAAACCCAGGAAAAACGGAAATGGTTATGTTCACTAACAAGCGGGTGCTGGGCAGCTATAGGATGCCCAAGCTTTTTGGAACAAGTCTCACACTGTCCAAAGAGGTCAAATACCTAGGAGTAACCCTAGATGATAAACTAACCTGGAGTAAACATGTAGATGACAAAATTAACAAAGTCAGCATCACCTTTTGGCATTGTCGAAAGATGATAGGCAAGTCCTGGGGTCTTTCGCCAAAGGTGACGCTATGGCTATACAATATGGTCATAAGGCCCATGGTATGCTACGGTGCACTAGTCTGGTGGCCTAGATGCCAGCTTACAACCTGCATACAAAAACTGCAAAAGTTCCAAAGACTGGCCTGCATGGCAGTCACGGGAGCTATGAAAACTACACCTACTGCTGCAATGGAGGCCATGCTAAGCATCCCCCCGCTTCATCTATACATCACACAAGGAGCCGTGGCGTCCGCATTACGGTTGAAGTCACTCCAATTATGGAGAGACACAAATACAAAACACACTAGTATACTAACCGCAATCTTCAACGACTTTCCAATACTAATGGCAGGGTCGGACAGGATTCCGAAAACATTTATCTTCGACAAAAAATACAAGATCCAGTTATATGAAGACGACAACGTCGAAGGCCTCAACATCCATGAATTTAGAGTCTTCACCGACTGATCCAAAACTTCATCTGGGACAGGCAGCGGAGTATTTTCCGAAGACCTCCAGATCAGAATAGCAACTCCACTAGGATCTTATAACACGGTATTTCAAGCTGAAAGCCATGCGATTCTAGAAGCGGCCACGGCAATAGCTGCCAGAGAGGTAAGGTACTCTAGTATTCGAATTCTCTCAGACAGCAAGTCAGTGTTACAAGCCCTTGACAGCAACACTGTCAACTCAGGCCTCATCTACAACTGTCATCAGCGCTTGGCTGAGATAAGTAAGTCCAACCACGTCACACTACAGTGGATTAAAGGACACAGCGGCTCAAGAGGTAATGACGCAGCGGACGAGCTTGCCAGAAGGGGCTCGAGCCTAACGTCCATTGGCCCAGAGCCGATCCTACCCATTCCGGTAGGTACTATACGTACACTTCTGGCACACAAAACTTACACACAACACAACACACTGTGGACAGGTCTGTCGGACTATCGGCAAGCGAGGGAGGCTTTGCCTGTACTCAATCGTCGACTAGCCGGCAGACTTGCGACGTTGAAAAAATCCCATCTCCGTCTATTCACAAGTGTCATTACGGGGCATTGCCTCCTAAACAAACACCTACACACTATCGGTGTTACAGACAGTCCCCTTTGCAGGGCTTGCATGGCTGAGGAAGAGACGGTCAGCCATCTAATCCTGCGCTGCGAGGAAGTCCAAAACTACAGGGCAAGGCATCTCGGGTCTCCAGGATCAATCCCTGAAGCTCTGCGCAACGTGCGGGGCCTGTTGGCGTTCCTGGAAGAGATCGGTTGGCTCGAGTGAGAGAGTCCTACCCACACGCAAAACCCGCGCAATAGACGTGGACTTGCGGAGATCAGCCCGTGACTACAAGTACAAGTACAAGTACAAGGGGTTTACCACTGGTGACTAAAATTCATTTGATCATTTGACGTGTGACCGTTAAAACATTAAGCCATTCTACTACTGATCGAATGAACAACTGACTAAAAGAATTTTTATGGAAGAAACATTTGTTATTTTTACTACTGATCGAATGAAGGTTTGGCCGAAAAACAGTAAAATAAAATAAAATAAAATAACGTTTATTATCTTTGAAATTTTCAGAAAATTATTTAGATTCGTCAGAAGTTGGTGTGACTCTACCGAGGGTTCCAAAATGCAACGAGACTGAGAAGAGCCCTCAAGAAACTCAGCTCGGCTTTTTTCAAAATATTTCATCTTAAATCTAATACAGAGTTATTTAGAAAGGAGCAATTCGTTACGTTGTTACAACCAGGCCGCCTTGTCATCTTTTTTTTTTTTTTTTTTAGTTCCGCGACCAAGGCCGCGGCCGCTCTAACGTCCGTTGCCGGGCGTCTCTGGTTACAGGCAGAACGTATTTCCAGTGGCGCCCGGCGGACTTTGACCACCTCTGTGGTCTCTGCGGGGGTTGGGTCGGGATGAGAATCCCGCGTCGTTGGGGGTAGGGTTTTATCCCGCGTCAGTGAGTGAATCTGGTTGCGTGCTATGGGGCAAAGGCCCCGCAGCACGCAACCCTTCTAGCCTGCTTCTGTAAGGACGACGGGTGGCGATCCCGCCGTCCTCAGGCCCCGATCATGGAGGTCGATGGTCTTGGGCGTAGATGAGTCTGCGGCGGCCTCGCCGCTGACTACGGAACTCGGCGGGGAGGGCACGCTCCCTCTCCCTCTCGGCCGCCTCCTTCGCGAGCACGACTTGCTCGCAGAAGGACACGGCCGCGTTCCACCTACTCCCGCTGGAGACCATGGCTTGAAGCATGGTCTCCAGCGAGAGGGTATCCACGCCCAGACCCACTACGAGGTCCCGGCGCTGACTCGCCCACGCTGAGCACTCCACCAACGTGTGGAGTGCGGTGTCGTCGTCGGAAACCTCGCAGTGTTGACACCGGGGTGTGACCTCACGATGGATGCGAAACAGATAGCTACCGAAGCATCCATGCCCGGTAACGATCTGCGTCGCACGATACGTGAGGTCACCATGCTGCCTCTGCAGCCAATCGTCCATGATCGGTCTCACCGCCGCGATGATGGTGGCACCCCACTTGGGTTGCTCAAGTCGCACCCTCCATGACTCCATGAGATCCTGTCGGAGTTGGGACCGCCGGTCATCGATTTCTCGAGACGCAGGCCTGTGGTCCCGCTCCAGCTCCAGCGCCCTTGCGCCATTGTTCCAATGGCGCAAGGGCTCTCGCTTCCAGGTCCCATGGAGGGGTCCCGGCTAGGAGACATGCAGCCTCTCCGGAGATCGTGCGGTAGCCCCTTATTGTTTTGACGGCCAAGGTCCTCAACGGTCTGTTAAGGAGCGTTGAGTTATTGGCCGTCAACCGCGCCGCCCATACGGGAGCCCCGTATAGGGCCATACTCCGCACGATCCCCAGGTACAGTCTCCTGCAGGAAGCGTTGGGTCCCTTTAGGTTGGGCATCAGTCGCGAAAGCGCGACCGATGCGTGTGTCACCTTGGGGACCAAACTTCGGAAATGTGGTCCGAAGTTCCATCGGCTATCAAGTACGATCCCTAGATACTTCATCGAGGGCTTGATGCCGTTGCTAACGCCTCCCACATTTATGCTGGAACCTTCAGGTGGACCGTTCCGAGGTCTGTGAAAACACAGAACCTCGGACTTGTGCAAGGCCACCTCCAGTCCCAGCCGCCGTATCCGACCCACGACTTGAGCAACACCCGTCGTGACCTTGAGTGCTGCCTCCTGGTACGTTGCACCCCGCGCCGTGACGAGGGTATCGTCGACACCCTCAGGCAACGCACCCCGCAGCACCCAGTCGTAGCCGATGTTCCACAGAAGCGGCCCCAGGACCGACCCCTATGGAACACCGCACGACACATCCCGCCGAGCTGGCCCGAGCCAGCTGGGGAAAGCTATGGCCCTCTCCGAGAGATATGCCCCGACAATACGACGGAGGTAGAGAGGCGTTTCGTGATACACGAGCGCCTCCCTAACGCAGCTCCATGGCAAGGTGTTGAACGCGTTGGCGATGTCCAGAGACACCGCCACCACCACCTTGCCCTGCGCCTTGTCATCTAAGAAATCATTAATACTATAATAAGCTTTATGGCACAATTTACTTTTTATTAGTTTTTTAAATTTATTGACAGATAAATTTGCTATTTCGGTTGGCAATGTATTGTACATTCGAATAAAGTTCCCCGCAGTTGACTAAAGAATATTTTGACGAAGAAACCTTTGGTATTTTTACTACTGATTTTATTGATGAATTTTACTTATAAACTATTTATTCGATCAGTAGCAAAAATACTAAATGTTTGTTCGATAAAAACTCTTTTAGTCAGTTGTTCATTCGAGCAGTAGTAGAATGGTCACACGTCAAAATATGATCAAATGAGTTTCGGTCACCAGTGGTAAACATCTCTGTCTAACCCTCCGGGGATAAAAACGTGATTTTGTGTTGTTCCAGGTGATTATACCATTAACTAGGTTTCAATTTGTAATCTAACTGGACCCAAGCTGCTTCTAATTAATGGTTGTGTATAGTCACTTTTTTCTGTGACGAAAAAAACGTTAGTGTTTCTGTACCTTGTATTATTATAATACTAGCGGACGCCCGCGGCTTCACCGTTGAGACACATTGGGGTCATGGGGTTCGAGTGCTCGTCGCCTTTATAGAGACATTGCTTAACGCTTAATCGATGGTTCTCAGGACCAGAAGGCTGGCTATTTTCTTGCCCAAAGAATAAGTATCGCCATCCAACGTCGCAACACAGCCAGCATTCTGGGAACCTTACCAGTCGGCAATGACGCGGAGGATTTTTCAAACGATATTTTGTAATGTAAATATTTTAGTACCATATAATTATGTATATCGTTATTCTTATTGTAAATCAATTTACGTATCGCCCATGGGTTGTGAAGGTCAGATATCAGTCGCTTCACGGAAAATATCGAAGTTCAGCCGAATCGCAGTTAGACTAGAAATCCGACCCCAACTGAGTTGGGAAAAGGCTCGGTGAATAATAAAATGTATTGTAATATTTCTAATAATAAATAAAAAAAAACAAAAAAAAATCTCATTTAGCCTAAGTGCAACAGTTTTAAAAAGATTTTATCTTGTAAATCGCAATTAGTATACCTTACGTACAAGAAGACTGAAGTTAGTAAACATGTGGTTGTAGAAACATTTGAGGTTTATCTCCTGGGGTTTATATGACACCGAAAGTTTTTATTCCATCACGATGGTAATTGTTATTTCTTGTTTTATTGGTTTGAAGCTCCAGAGATTTAAAGCTACTTTAATTTAACAATTATTTTGGACACAATACTATACAACAATAAATGTTATTTTGAATGGTGTACAATAGAATTAGATTAGATTAGAATAAACTTTATTGTACACTATTTAAAAATCATAGGATATAACAGGTACAGGATGTACAAAGGACGGCCTTATCGCTAAAAGCAATATCTTACAGGCAACCTTAGGATGGACAGGTATTTAGAGACACAAGCGTTAAGGTCGGTAAAATATTGGTGCCAAATACACGATCCCCAGGTACAGTCTCCTGCAGGAAGCGTTGGGTCCCTTTAGGTTGGGCATCAGTCGCGAAAGCGCGACCGATGCGTGTGTCACCTTGGGGACCAAACTTCGGAAATGTGGTCCGAAGTTCCATCGGCTATCAAGTACGATCCCTAGATACTTCATCGAGGGCTTGATGCCGATGCTAACGCCTCCCACATTTATGCTGGAACCTTCAGGTGGACCGTTCCGAGGTCTGTGAAAACACAGAACCTCGGACTTGTGCAAGGCCACCTCCAGTCCCAGCCGCCGTATCCGACCCACGACTTGAGCAACACCCGTCGTGACCTTGAGTGCTGCCTCCTGGTACGTTGCACCCCGCGCCGTGACGAGGGTATCGTCGGCGTAGCACGTTACGCCGACACCCTCAGGCAACGCACCCCGCAGCACCCAGTCGTAGCCGATGTTCCACAGAAGCGGCTCCAGGACCGACCCCTGTGGAACACCGCACGACACATCCCGCCGAGCTGGCCCGAGCCAGCTGGGGAAAGCTATGGCCCTCTCCGAGAGATATGCCCCGACAATACGACGGAGGTAGAGAGGCGTTTCGTGATACACGAGCGCCTCCCTAACGCAGCTCCATGGCAAGGTGTTGAACGCGTTGGCGATGTCAAGAGACACCGCCACCACCACCTTGCCCTGCGCCTTGTCATCTAAGAAATCATTAATACTATAATAAGCTTTATGGGACATAGGATATAACAGGTACAGGATGTACAAAGGACGGCCTTATCGCTAAAAGCAATATCTTACAGGCAAACTTAGGATGGACAGGTATTTAGAGACACAAGCGTTAAGGTCGGTAAAATATTGGTGCCAAATATTACAAATGAATTTTAATAAATAAACTATTAAAACTAAACAATAATTATAATAAATCTAGATACGTTATTTGAGGTATAATATTAGCCATTAAAACTAATGGAGCATAGAGCATGGAGCATGGTGCAGGCGCCTCCTAAAATGCCGTAATTGTAGCATATTTTGTACTTTGGTGACTATATGGCTGGAGATGGCGCCACCATCGCTACTTAATGTGATTTGTATCGAAGCGTGAAGTGAAATATTTTAAAAATAAATTAGTGTACATTTCAGGCAGAGAAATAGTTGTCTGTGAACATAGTGCTATCGTATACGGCTGTGTGCAGTTTCAGTGAGATCTGTGGCGTATTTTGATCAATAAGCGGCTCAAAATATTGCTGTGACGTTATTGGTTTGCGATTTGGGTTGGCGATCTGTGATAAACTTAAACTTAAACTTAAACACGAATAATTAACAATTCAACAAAATATAATCTTAAACTAACTTAATCTAGCATTAACATTGAAATCAGATAAAAAACAAAATACGCAAAGTGTTTACAATAATTCTTAATAAGTGGGTGTAACGACAAAATTACCTACACTTTTTCTACGTCACATTTCTACATTATATTTCGTCACCCGATCAGCGCCATCTATCGAGAAATGAGTGAGTGTGGCGGCTGTGGCAAACTTGTCTCGCCAACAGATGTTGCAAAGCGTGCTAAATGCGAAAAATGCCTTGCATTTTACCACAAGGCATGTGTCAACCTGCCCAGGGTAGGCGTGCCGCAGGGCTGGACGTGCCTGGAATGCAAACGTAGCAGCATACACGAAGCAAAATGTGACGAGACTCCGGTGCGATCGACGCAGCATGTGGCGACTCCGCTGAACCAAAGCCTGGTAGGGGACGAGGCCAGCTCGGGGCGGACTGAGTTCCACCTAATTATGGAGGAGATTAGGTCGCTGCGAGGGGACGTCGCGACGTTCATGAGTCGCATGGAGCGGGAATTTTCAACGATTAAAGAGGTCATCCAGGCATGCACGCGCGCATTGACAACCTGGAGACGCGTCTATCTGCGTTTGTGGCCAAGGTTTCGGCGCCTGCTCCGGGTGCTGGGTATATTGAGAGTGTCGTCGAAGGCCTACGTTGGGAGCTTAATGACAGTGACAAGGAGCTGTTGGCGAACGACATTGAAATATCTAGCTTGCCTGAACTCAGCGGAGAGAATCCGGTACACCTCGCTCAAGCGATAGGTACCAAGCTTGGTGTGTCCGTGGAGGAGAGAGATATAGTTAGCGCTCAACGAGTCGGCAGGCGCCACCTCTCCGCCACCGACAGCCGGGGCCCCGCTGAGCGACGCACGCGCCCCCTGGTGGTGCGATTGGCGCGCCGAGACCTGCGCGACGAGATGCTGAGGAGCGCGCGCGTGCGACGAGGCGCTACCACTCAGGACATCGTTGCGGCTGGGCCCCCTGTCCGCTTCTACGTGACGAGCGCCTCACCAAAACTAACCGGCAAATATTTCGTCTGGCACGGGTTGCCGCTAGTGATGCTGGGTGGAAGTTCGTTTGGACGCGGCGTGGACAGATACTGGCCTGCAAGAAGTCGGGAGATCGAACCCATCGCATTTGCTCCGAAGCAGATCTGCAAGCGCTTTTTGGACAAATTGATACAACAGACACTTTTGTGTGATTTTTTTGGATGTTTCATGACCGATACTTACTTGCTGCTAATTATGTACTGTATACCTGTTGTAATATGTTATGTTCACTGCTGGATTCTATGTGATATGTACTGCGGTATATATTTTATACCCTACCTTTATTGTGTACCTGCTCGCTACTGTATTCTAAATGCTTTGAACTTTTGTGTTGATCTAAATTGTATATCTTGCCCTTATAGTGTAACTGTTGTGTTGTGCGTTCAATGTTGTATTGTCTCAGTTGTATACTTTTCTCAGGTCGGTGATGCTACTGCACGTCACATCTGTTGTGTGAGTGGTCTAGGGGGGTCAGTGACTGTTATGCACGTGTCAGTGAGTGTTCACCAAGTGACCCTGTGCACAGTTGTCATACACATACACCACAAATCATCAAAAATAAATTACACTTCACAAAATCAAATACTTAATTCAATATTTACAGAACACAGTTTCACTATTACTGAAGTGTACAGTTTATTCCAGTACAGCTTTTATATACAGACGATCTATTGAATATTAATATTTACAAACTACACCATAGTACTAATATATGCACAAGACTTACAATATTACTACTTACACCTAAAAACTACACATTAATAAAAATATTGCTATTTACACCAATACCTAACCCTACGAATATTACTATTTGCAAAGCGTCTACGGTCCACAGTTGTTGTACAGAGATTACTTACAGACTTTTTACAGAATATTTACAGTGGAAGGTATTGCATAATGTCTAACACTTATCAAATTCCATGTGAGCATGGAATTATAGTATGTTCTTCCATTGGAGCGCGGGGTGTATTCCTTGAGTCAACTCACAGGATCTGCTTACTAATTATATCTGCGAACAGATGCAGGGTACATATTGGTATTTCCTTTATTTTTGTTAAGGAAACTATTAAATGCTTTTTTACTATTATTATATTCCTATTATTCTCTTTATTCAAATTATTATTATTACCATTCAATACCATTATACTTAATACTTTATTATACATGAAATGCTTAATAAATGTTCCCCTCTAAATATTTAAAATTTGGACTCCTGAATACTGGATCCTTGTCGACAAAGCATGATGAGTTTAGGGTGGCCATGTTGCGTCACGCGGTAGACGTCATGGCCATAAATGAAACATGGTTGAAGACGGGGCAGGAGAGCCGCGCCCCGAAGGTTCAGGGGTATAACTTGAGACATATTCCGCGTCCATTGGACATTCCTGGGGGTCGTGGAGGAGGAGTGGCTTTTTACATAAGGACTGGAGTGAGTGCTCGTACTAGGGAACATCCCATACACCCTAATGTGGAGCAGATGTGGATTAACATAACTGTCTCAGGAAAAAAGTTGCTGGTTGGCAGTGCCTACCGTCCCCCCTGGCTCAGCCTGGATGTATTCCTGGTCAGTATGATGGATAGCATCACTGCTTTGGCTCCCTATGATGGGGTGTTACTTCTGGGTGATTTAAATGTAGACATGTCTGTCAGCGATGATCCAGATACTAGAAAGATGCATCAGTTTCTCACCTGTGTGAACTTGGCTCAACTAGTGGAGACTCCAACACACTTCACTTCCCACTCTGTGACACTCATAGATGTTATATGCATGGATATCAAGATGCACAGTGTTGTGGTGGACCACATCAGTGATCTGGGTCGGCACTCGTTTTTGGTCTGTGATGCTACAATAAGAAAATCTAAACCTAGGCCTAGAATAATCACATACAGACCAATTAAGGATGTACTCATGGAGTACTTTGAAGTTGATCTAGCTCTTGTTCCATGGGAGGTAATAGATGGGTTGCAGGATGTGGATGATATGGTCCAGGCTTTTAACAGTTTCATCACACAGCTTTTTGATTTACACGCTCCCATAACAAGGAAAACATTCAGAAACCGTCCGACGCCTTGGATTACCGATAATATTCGTTTGCTGTTTCACTTGAGAGACAGAGCTAGAAAGAAATACCTCAACACCAGGTTGGAACAGCATCACAAACAGTATATAGATCTAAAGCATTTAGCATGCACATCCTTGAGAAGTGAAAAATCTGCTTATTTCAGAATCAATATCAATAGTAAAATCGGTGACCCTAAGTGTTTGTGGCTGAACCTTAAGTCGGACATCATTCCTTCTCATGGGGACCCACACCTACCGGCTCACTTTCGCGGCCCCAATGGCATTAACCAGGCATTCTTAGATGTACCTGGTGCATCACGTCCCACCATATCCGAGCTAACATTCTTCGAACACCACAGGGGAACTTTCTCACAGTTTTGCATGAGCCCTGTTAGCAGTGATGTTGTGTTTCGGATCATCAGGGATATTGGCACGAATGCACAGGGGGTGGACGGGATTGGTCATGAGATGCTATTGATGACCTTACCAACAGCTCTGCAGGCTATAACAGCCATGATCAATGCATCAATAGTGACTAACAAGTTCCCTGAGTTGTGGAAGTGTGCTATAGTGCGACCCATACCCAAAGTTAGCAACCCTCAAACGTTTAAAGATCTCAGGCCCATATCGATTCTCCCCTGTCTTTCTAAGGTGCTGGAGCGTGTGGTATATGTACAGGTGATGGATTACCTGGAGTTCAATGGGCTACTCCCAGAGTTTCAGTCTGGATTCCGGAAGGGGCGTGGTACTGCGACGGCTCTCTCGGATGTCATACGGGGTATTCTTGAGGCGAGGGATGTTGGAGAGGGCTCGATCCTGGTGCTTCTTGACTACTCTCGTGCCTTCGATGCTATCGACACTACACTGTGTAACGGATCTCTACTCACACGAGTAGATCCGTATGATAAATTTATGTCTGCAACGCTAATTCTTCTTGAAGAAGACCTTCAAATTGGAAACATAAAATAAAGAATAATAAGATTCGATTGTTTTAATTCCCCTTTAAAAAATATCATTCTTAATTGAATAAATCTCATTTTGATATGATAAAAATTATTTATAACTGCCATCTGCTGGCAATTAACAATTACATTTAAAATCAATGTCGGATACACTATATTCTCTAAGCAAATAGTACTTAGTTCATCCTATTATCACTAGATGGCGCTAATTATAAATTTTAAATGAATCAATTTATTAAATTTTAATAATTTACTTATTTTCAGCATGTCTAGTTATTAAACGTAAGTATAAGTAAGACACAGTACCTTAGGGGTGATTGGTTCATTAGTTGTCACTTTATAGCCAATGTAGAAGTAGAATTCGTAAATCTGGAAATGCATATATTAGTTTAGGAAGGGAATTAAGGTTTATGTTGGATTTCAAATTATTGATAGATTGGCAATAATTGATGTTAGAATATTGATTGTGCCAGTACCTACGACTATCATTCAAAATATAACATTAAAATTCCAATTAATAATAAAGTTATGATCAAAAATATGAAAGTATTGAATAGAAAAGACAGTCAATTTAGTCAAACTTAGACCCTAGGTATAATTTTGAATACAAGTTATGATTGATGTATGTATCTATTAAATAAGCAAATACATATTATGTATTATGTAAATTCAATTAGAATGCCAAGTACAAATTAAGTTATGTAGTAGAAACATTGAATTCCAAACATTCAAAATTCAGGATAAGTAAGCTATAAAAATATCTTAAAATTTCACATTTAACCAAAAGAATATGCTAAAAATGAGATAAATTCTACTCCTATAAGTTCATGAGGTATCACTGTTAGTTATAAACATGAGTTTGCTTAAGAATTGATAAATTCACATTATACTTAAAAATATTGGTCCAGTAACTTAGTGAAAATTCAATCTGTTAAAACTATGCCAATGCCTGTAATTATTATGAAGTACTAACATATCTGAGGAATGTAGACTACATATAAACTAGAATATAGCAGGGAAGTAGGAAATATTAGTAGTTTAGTGGTAGAAAATAAAGATTAATTTACCAAAATTTTAACAATTCATTACAGTTGTTCCTTCAAATTTGAGGTGTCCCATGATGAAGAATGACAAGTTCTTATAAGTAGAAGCTATGTAGATATCAGAATAATAGGTAGAAGCCAGATAAACATTAGTTTAGATAGAAAATTTAGATTACCAAAATTAATAACTTCAATACAGATTAAAATGTTACAATATTGTATTGTTAGAATACATCATAGAGCCTTATATTCTTAGAAGTGGTTGAAATACATATCAGTTAGGTTTATATCAAATTATTATTATTAGAAATAATATACATGTATGAATGAAATTTCTTGGCACTAAATTTAGATAAATAGTAAATTAATTGATATAACGTTGGACTTTTCACAATTCTTTAGAGATCGTACTAGAATATTCCAAAAACACTTATTCATAAATATTAATTTTATTAGAGAAAGATAATGAGGTATTCTAAACCATTATTATATTTATTAATTTTATTTAGAATTTAGGTACATTTGAATGGGTTCTGTATGTTTAGATTATATAATTAAGATTTAAAGTTAGTTAATGGTTATTGGAATTGTTGGAAGTGGGAAAGAGTGTAGATCGGTGTTGCTAGGTTATAGAATGGGTTTACGGGAAAAGAACGAATGATACGGATATGGGAGGTGGTTTAGGAAAAGGTTATAAAAACGAGAGTGCGGGATTCTCGTCCTCTTTTCTTTTCGCAATTTCGATAGTATCGGAACTCTGCTTGTCCTCTGAGTGGTCGGTATCATCTAGTGCGAGTTGCAACGGTCGACATGTGAGTATCTTAGGTACCTGCACAATACACCTACCCCTACAATTATTTATTATATATATGTATTTATTTTATTATACGCCTTTGTTTAGAGTCCTGGCCAGATTCTATTCAGAGGGATACACACACATTTTACTCAAGCATTTATCGCTTCTAAGACTTCTGGGGATAGAAATGAATAGATATTTTATATCTATTGCATTTGGGAAAGAGATTGAGTCTGGTCTCTTGGCGATAAGTGTACGACATTACATACTAGTCCGCGCTATGAGACTAGCACTAATTTAAGTGATTCAAGATGCAGCTGCAGAGCAACGAGGAGTCGTGGAAGACGTCATTTTGAGGTCAGATCTTTTCATTCTATTAAAATCTTTGTGAATTATTTTATCCAAATACCCTCCATGTATTTACCAATGTCATGAAGTTTTACCCACATATTTTTGATAATTTAGAAATTGGTCACACCGTATGGACAACGAACTGACGGATGATTTGTAGAGTTTTAGCGTGTAATCTGATAAATATGCATAAAATTTATGGTAAAATTTGTCTAAGGGCTTGGAATGTGTACATGAACTATAAATTAAGGATAAATTCATGATTCAGTGTAATTGTCGTAAGACAAGCGTCCATTTTGTTCAGATTGAGGATGTGTAGATGCGATAAATCCAGTGTAGTTTATAGACATCCAGCGTTATTTAAATGTTCTATATTGTCCTGGTAGTGCGTACAACATTCTAGGTACATTCTAGCTCAATGACTGTAACAGCATAATCGAATCTCCAGTGTCAATTCTAATTAGTTCTGTTAGTGCGTGTAGTAATGACTAAATAATCACTAATTAGCCAAATTTAACGAGATAATCTTGACGAAATCGTCTTGAACAGAAGTAGGAAGCGTGGTAGGAACTACCCGTAAATAATGGTCATATTATCATACTTACTACCTACTACATATCTACCTACCTACCTACCTACCTACCTTCTTTTCTACCTACCTAATTAATGAATATTGTGAATTGAAAAGTTATTCAAAATTGAATATAATTACAATGCTGATTCTAACATCTTTATTGTATATTACCTACATACATATTATATTTCATACCGTTGCTTGACCACCCTGAACTAACCAGCGAATAACCTGAGGTGTATGAACAGAGTCATAAACCATTAGGAGGATTGATCTGAATTACATATACACTTTAGTGTACCACAATTCGCTATATCATTCCTGTAATGATTGGTAATCCTCGTCCGTAATCAGAAGCACCTAGGTGAGAATGACACAAATGATGTAAGCATACTTGAGTGTATATCTATATTTCGCCAAATCTTACATGCAATGATTGGTAAAACCAGTTCATTGTCGGAGCTACGCCTAGGATGGCATAAACTAAATTAATTTATATTAGTAACCTTTACTGTGTGATACCTAATTATATATTTGGTGAATCATGGTAATAGGTGAGGTAACTTGGTTCATAAGCCTGTGGGAATTCCTTCTTGAATTCATCTCGCATACCTTTATTATTGAAACCGCTAATGGAATGATAGTATCAGAATAATACTACCCCCTATGTGTTTTATTATAGGAATTTCCAAATTTGTAAGATTTTGGATAGCGGATGGTTTGAGATGGAAGCATTTTAATCTTGGGTTAAATTGTTTCCTGGTATGCTGAACAAGCTTCAGTTGATATACATGAAGATGTAGCTGTATTTGCTCATCTCAGAAATCGATTAAATCTTGGTCTACTAAGCGTTTGGCGCTTGCATATTTTCAAGGTTATAACATACCTGGGTATCCTCCAGTCTACTCGGAGCTATGTCTCACCAGAGGAGATTGGAATTTATAAGAGAAACCTAAGTAGTTCTAACAGCCTGGTTCGTTTAGAACTCCGATATCCAAGTCAGACTAGCTTGATATTCCTAGGTGCAGCAATGGAATATTGAGTGAACTCCTACCCAACTTACCCACTCCTTATAGTACTTATTCTGATCTATCCGTAGAATGTAAATAACAATTACATAATACATGTCAAGAAGGCTATTCTACATAGGTGAAGGTAATTATTCAATAAATACTCTACAATAAATATGGTTGTTTTATTATACCTACTTTTCCCATTGTGGTCAAGCAAATGTATAAACTATAATCATAAAACCATACTTACTTATCCCTTCATCCTATATTAATCCTACTCGGGTTACCAGAAGCTAATTCTTAAATACTTGTATCTATCTGCTAAAATAGTTCAGAATGGATTTATGTTACATTAATGATAACTATCTTGATGTATATCTGAGTGTTTGTGGTACGGACATTCATATGATTACAACTTCAACCACTTTGCTGGCATGGTTGCAACTTGGCTTACCGATGGTCCGGACTCTCTTGGCCTAAGGGCAAGACGAGATAGACTGTATCGTGTTTTGCTGATTGTATTTCATGGGCAGCCCTTGTGAATTTGAGCACTGCTCCGGACTCACTGGATTTCCTTGACTGGACCAGATTGAGATAGAGTTGATGTATCATTGGATCAGGGTTTCTACGGTAGATGTATCCTCGGATCTTCTACAATTCGTCATTTTATAAATCATGAGACTGTTTGTATGAACATGATCTCAGATATACCAATAAGCTTTGGAGGTTCTTGCCAAGCATAACTCCTAGCTGAACTATTATGGCTATCACTGGGTATACTTACCTATTGATAATATTAACATCAATATTGTGGATCTGGAACTCGTTCTAATCCCTTCGTGATCAGCTGTTCAAGCTGCTTCATCATCCAAAAATATCTTCACGAGGAAAAATGGTGTATGTGTTGTTTTCCAGTCGGTCTCTGCGTGGCTGGGGCAGTAAAAGACCTTTTCCAACCCCACATTGTTACCTAATTACCTACTGTCCATTACCCCTCCTAATTATCATGACCATTCGGTAAACATTTAATTATTGCAACTAGTCTGTATGTTACATCCCTAGGCTCTATAATAACCACTATAATTCACTATCTTATTATAAATAAATAGGTACTCACTTGTTGCTAAAGCTTTAATAATTTATTACAGTAATTTAGAATATTATCATCAATGTTAATGTCACTTTTAGGTTATGTACACAATTGACACTAAAATACCTTTCATCTATTACTGATAGGACAATCTGAGTTACTAGAACAACTTGCCTAGGTTTAGGAAATTAAAAGCACTAGTTAGGTCTAACAAATAAATTAGAATAACTATAAGATATTAACTTCACTTATTTAGGTTTGAAATTAGAAGCACTATTTAGGTCTTACATTATAGTTCTGAGCGCATAATCACAAAAAGAATCCGGTTTACTATGACACAACGTAGAGTCCTACCACTAATCACTAGACGATCGATCACTTTGGCCAATCTTCAGTAAAAGTTCATATTAGAAGTACATTATAGGTATTCTAAATGGAACTATATAGTTGAAATACTATCATCTTATCAGATAGAATAGTATAATCATTCTAGACGATTATAATGCAGCTTTCCATGTATTTCAGATTCTCCGTCCAGAATTCAAAAATTTATAATCCATGTTCAATTTATTCTAGATATAATTCCTTCCATATTCTAGGTTTTCCTTCTTAGTCTTTCTATCTTTCTTCTGTATATATATATTTCCTTTCTTTCTTCGTTTTTAGTATAGAGTTATATATTAGATAATTCTAGTTATACTTAGATAGTTATAGATATTAGTTAGTTAGATAGTGGTAGTAGGGGTGTTTTTTACAACTGCTTCTCTCAAAACTGACATTCTACGGATTTTCAGGTGGAGCGGTGCGGTGGTTCGATAGTTATCTTAATAATAGGTCCCAGTATGTAGAGATCAGTAGCGAGGATGGATCTAGGCTCTGCTCTGGCCCCCGTCTGGTATCCAGAGGGGTGCCCCAGGGTTCTATTCTGGGCCCACCCTTGTACATATTGTGCAGTGCTGATATCCAGAACACCTTTGAGAGCTGCAAGTACCACATGTATGCGGACGACCTGCAGATCTATAAGTCCTTTAAACCCGAAGATACTTTAATAGCTGTGCAACACATAAATTAGGAACTGGAAAGATTGGCTGGGTGGTCGAAGAGCAACTCGTTGGTGTTGAATCCATCCAAATCCAAGTTTATGGTGCTGGGTTCGAAACATCAGGTTGCCTCAGTACTGACATGGGATCCAGTCATAGTGCTAGGTGGCACTGGGATTGAAAGGGTCGAGTCTGCCACTAACCTAGGTCTCACAATGGACTCTGAGCTTCGTTTCGAGGCGCACATTAGCAAAACTGTAAGCAATTGTTTTTACAGGCTCAAGGTGCTTTATAATATAAGAGAATTCTTGAGTGTTTCACTGCGCAAGCTTTTGGTGGATAGCTTAATATTGTCTAAGTTCAATTATTGTGATACTGTATACGGCCCATGTCTGCTGAGAAGAACAGAAAACTTGATTCAACGAGTTCAGAATGCTTGTGTCCGTTTCTGTGTTGACATCCCAAGGCGAAGCCATATCACACCATACATAAATGATCTTAAAATGCTAAGGATGGCCGCAAGAAGGAAGCTGTATCTGACTGGTTTACTATTTCGTGTGGTAAATACTCAAAAGCCGGAATAGCTTTATGGTAGGCTGAGTTGGAGACACGACAAACTAAGATATAGCAAGAGGACTACTGTAGCCCCTTTGACATTCCATAAGTATAGGTCTGCCGAGGTTGTTTTAGGCATGCAGCCACTAGTTGCTGGAACATTCTTAAACCTCCAATACGCAACCTGAAAAATCGAAGAACATTCAAATTAATGGTGAAAAAACTGTAGGTACTTAATGGAACAGCTGGAAACTGCATAGCTCTTCAGCTTTTAAACTTATAAATTATCTCCTAATTTTATAACTTACTAAATTGACACTTACCCTTGTTTTTTATTTTATCTCTGTTTCCTTGTACCTTTGTGGGTGCACGACTTCGATTTGTTTAGTGATTTTGTATTGATTTAATTTCGTTGATGTATCATATTCTTAAATAATGCCGAGAATGATTGCCGCGTGTCGTGACGTGTCATCTCATCTGTCTATTATTCTTGTCGGTCTGGGTTGACGGATGACAGTACTGACAGCTGGCAGTTGAGTTGGTCTCGAACGCGAAGCTATGGCACCGGACCTATGAGTTTACCATAGACACGGTTTGCTTGTTTTTTTGTTATATATAGACACAAACACACGACATATTATTATAAATATTACATACACTTATTTATTTTATTTGTGTATTTATGTATTTGATTTATTATTTTTCTTGTGTGATGGCATTTGGCAGTAGGATATTGTGTTAATTGTGCTGGGTGAGATACTGCATGGGGGCGCCATTTTCAGTGTCTCTGGCCTCCTCTGAAAACCAGCGATGGCAAATGTGGGTCTGCCCACGTCGGCATAAGCTGAGAGGAGACCAATTTCTACGCAGATGTGGCGTGTACTAGCATACACCTACGATTTTCCTGTCCTTAACCTACTTCTAATATTTTACTTGTGTATTGTTATCGCCATTTCTGTTTAACCTGTCAACCTGAATAAACACATTTTTCTTTCTTTCTATATTTTTTCTGTTGCATTATACACGCTCTCTTTGATCTTGACACGAGACCAATGTACATTCGTCCACATTTAGTCTTAAGAAAATGTGTAAAGGAGTTAATTATTGAAAAAGAGTGACCGAGAGTTTTATTGCCAGGTTCTATTTCTCGGTTCTACTTATTGCTTTGCGAATCTGGCAGTACATGTAAATGTAGAAGCAATGAATTTTTTTTTTGTTTTAAGTCCTTACTGACGTTTGTAAGAGCCCTATAAAAATAAATAAATCATTTCAAATCATTTCATTTTACTTTAATTCCATAATAATTATATTTATATAGGTTATACCTAATGTTTTAAATTGAACTAATTAGGCGTTCGACACATGCGGCATTTAGCTTAAGTGAAGCATTTATGAGGATTAATGTATAAGGTGACGAAGCTAGATTTGAGTAACTATTTTGTTAATACTACCTAACTCTTCCCCGAACGGGTAGGCAGAGATATATTGACTGCTTCGGTGGCGTGGTCGGTAGTGCATCGGCTTTCGACTCAGGAGTCTCGGGTTCGATTCCCGGGTCGAATCCAATATTTGTGTGATCCACAAATGTTTGTTCCGGAGTTTGGGTGTTTTCTATGTGTGATATGTATGAATTTAGAAATATATAAGTATGTTTATCAGTTGTCTAGATCCCATAGCACAAGCTTATAGCTTAGTTTGGGCTAGATGACGTTGTGTGAGCATGTCCAATAATATTTATTATTATTGAAACTTGTAATAGGAAGGGAAGCAAAGCCTATTGTCACTAGCATGGCACTTTTATGTTTGCCAAATTCTGACTCTTGCTTGGCTGGCCTGGCATTGATCTGTAGATGTCCAACTTACAATTGAGGTTAAGATCTTGGGGCATTTTAAGTTCTTCAATATTCAAGAATATACTCTTGTCCTGTTTCCACGGCAGAGACTCTAGGTATTTTATATTGACACTTAGTTGAAGTTTAGGGTCGGAATGGTTATTTATTTTTGATTAGCGGACGCCCGTGACTTCGACCGCATGTAAAACTTTACTAATGCTTCCCGATTACCGTGGTAACAGAAACCCGGGATAAAAAGTAGGTAATGTTATACCTTATTACATCAGCTATCCACCAGTGAAAGTATCCCGCAAAGATTGGTCTAAACGTTCCTGAGATTAGCCGGAACAAACAGACAGACAAACAACAGAAGACAGATTAAAAAAAATAATTGATGTACCCTAGTAGGTACATACATACCTTATATACTTTATTATTCGCCACCCAACGTGGCAACTAGCCAGCATTCTGGGAACCTTCCCAGTCGGCAATGACGCGGAGGATTTTTTAAACGATATTTTGTAATGTAAATATTTTTAGTCTATACTTATGTTTACTTTATTTTGTAATTCGTGAAAAGCTGCTAATTTAAAATGGTCCACTGACACCTCATTTCATTTATTATTAATGGATGTATGGATTTTATATGGTGCCATGAACGGCATTAGGCTGGTCTCCTGGGTGTGTAATGCATCTCTGCCTACCCCCTCGAGAATATATGCGTGATTATAATAATGTACGTGTACCTACTCTATTTTTAAAAACTGAGAGCTTTACATCAATACAATAACAATTTTATCAATCGTAGGTCATCAAGTCATAACCATTGTTTGCTACAAAGGCTTTTTAATGTCAAACATATGACATTCATTAAACGGTAATGGTGACTGACCAGTGTGGCTGTGTTTATTTCAAACGATTCATCATAATTATTAATTATGTTTAAAAGCAAAATGTTGTCGGTTTCCATGTTGAAAAATGTTTATGAAACTACTGACATTAGCATCTAAGTTGACAGACTACTTCAGTGGCGTGGTCGGTAATGCATCAGGGTTTCGACTCCGGAGTCTAGGTTCGATTTCCGGGTTGAATCAAATATTTGTGTGATCCACAAAACGATTGTTTCGGAGTTAGGGTGTTTTCCAAATATATAGGTAAGTATGTTCATCGGTAGTCTAGATCCCATAGCACAAAAAATACTCCACTTATACAGCTAAACTGCTCAACTTCATAGTACCCCGTATCATTACGATGTGTCTCATGGTTACCATTATTTTTCAATACTCATGGTTCTCCGATAGAAACGGTTAACTATGTGAATAATTATTTTGCTAGTGTCGGCAAGCATCTCGCAGAAAACATTCTCAGTGGATCCCCGCTACCAGCCTGTGGCCCATTATCTGCTTCAAATACACAACTTTCTTCTTTCGTACTTCTGGAGACGGATCCATGGGAGGTAGACTGTGTTATATCGACTTTCAAAACTGACAGTGCTCCCGGTTGGGACGGTATACAGACTAGATTTGTGAAACTCATCAAATCGCACGTTGCTCCCATCATTAGCCATCTTGCTAACCTCTATTTCCGAAAGGGGGTGTTCCCGATTCTGCTCAAAAAATCCATCGTGACACCTGTCTTTAAGGGAGGTGATAAGGGAGACATCAATGATTATCGACCTATTTCGGTTCTGTCCGTTATTTCGAAAATCATTGAAAGGTTTTCGAGATATGTAACTAGGCGTATCTTGAAAAGTTTGGTATCCTGTCCGACTCACAATTTGGATTTCGAAAAGAAAAATCAACAGAAGACGCCATCTTGGGACTGTCATCCCTTGTAACTCAAAACTTAGAACGCGGACTTAAATGTCTCAGTCTTTTTAGACTTAAAAAAAGCATTCGACACAGTGTCGGTTACGACTCTTATAAAAAAGATGGAGCTTATAGGCATTCGGGGTTCACCATTGAAACTTTTAACAGATTATTTAAAAACACGCACTCAAAGAGTACAAATTGAAAACTTTACTAGTTCTGACACTGAGGTTGAGTTTGGCGTGCCCCAGGGTAGTGTCTTAGGGCCCACTTTATTCTTAATATATCTAAATGATTTAACGAAGCTCAAAATTAGCGATGGGCACATATTTTCCTACGCGGATGATACAGACATTGTGTTTAATGGAGATTCCTGGAACTCCGTCTTCGCAGCCGCCGAGCAGGGTCTCCATAAGGTTGCAATCTGGCTTAATTCAGCTCTCCTTACTCTAAATATCACTAAAACTAATTACATTTGCTTTGCACTAACTAGAAGCGCACTCTTCCGCCCCCAAACTTAAAATTGCGGATTCACACATGTAACTTCACTGTTGTGAGTACTACTCAATGTGGGTGCGTGGAGATTGGACGTGTAAATTCCACCAAATACCTTGGAACATTATTAGATCAACGACTTTCCTGGCACCCTCAAATCGAAGCTTTAAATGGTAGGATCCGTAAACTCATATGGGTCTTCAAGAGACTGAGACATGTGTGCTCTAAAGACCTCTTAAAGCGTATCTACATTGCATTGGCGATATCTGTTATGAGTTACTGTATCTCTATCTGGGGTGGGGCTTCAAAAACTAAATTTCTTGAGGCAGAAAGGGCCCAGAGATGCTTGTTAAAAACAATGTTTTTTAAACCTTTTAGATTTCCTACGGACGAACTATACCTAAGCTATAACATACTGTCATTAAGAAAACTTTATATTGTCAACTCAGTACTTAAACTACATAAAAAATTACCGTATGTGTATAAAGTTCAAACTGGTAGAAGGATATGTAAAGTAGCCGCTACTCCTTCTTGTAGAACTCTGTTTGCCAGGCGACAATTTCCTGCACATTCTGCCTACCTTTATAATAAGTTTCACAGCAAATTTACAATATATAACATGCAATTCCGTAAATGTAAACAAACCCTTGTTCAGGAACTTGAGTCGCTTGGGTACAACGAAACTGAGAACTTATTATTTAAATGCGAATGTTAGTTCAAGGTTGTGCAACTCATTCTTGTGGTACTTACCAGTTAAAACCTAGTTTCAAATAAGAACATAATCTACACAAACTACGAGACACACACTCACTGTTCCATACAAAGTCACCGTCACTTGCACTAATATCCATAGGTGCCTTCTCACATAGGTACAAACACAAATACACATATACTCACCCTCACACACATACACATACACAACACACACATACTCACACACATACAAAAACACATATATGCAGATGGTCACGCCAGTACTATTCCTATTTCTTTCACTCATTTTGTACTTCTGTTAATTTAGTTAATTATATAAAATTAGTTTATATAATGTACCTATATTATTATACCTTCACTATATACTCCTAAGGAGGAGCGGAATTACCCAACACATAGCATTACCACATGCTTCCTGGGTTGTTCCGGCAACTGATTAATTTTGTATACAAAAAGTTAAAGAAATAAACTATTTTATTTATTTACTTATTATGCCCTTAATCGGCGTAATCAGCTACTGAGCCCGCGGTTAACGATTCTCGATTAGAACTAATCATTTACACATATTGCTCTTTATACAAATTGCCTGCAAAATTATCAGATACCCATCGATTTGCTCGCCTGCTTAAATAAGCCAAATGGTCCATACTTACATTTAAACACTGGCTAAGTGCATGTCGCGCATAAAAATCACGTTTGTTGTATGCGATTGTATGTATTGATTTTATTTTATATTTAGTACTTATTTGTTGTTAGAGCGGCAACAGAAATACATAATTTGTGAAAATTTCAACCGCCTAACTATTACGGTTCATTAGATACAGCTTGGTGACAGACGGATGGACAGCGGACTCTTAGTAATAGTGTTCCCGATTTACCCTTTGGGTACATATACGTAACCCTAAAAATGAAACAAAATCATATCAATATCTATCGTTTATCCGCCCGGTTCTCAAATTATCTTACTTACCAAATAATATATGTTCAGCCGTTGTTACGAGATGCGTGAACAAACAAACAGACATAAAGAAAAGCAAAATGATTTCTTATTTATTTGAAGCCTGAAGTTAGACTTTTTTACTTACCTACCTTATTATTTAAACAAAACAATTTATTTTCCACAAAATATATTTATAGAGATTCTGAAACCCTAATCAAGTTTTTTTTTTTTTATTTTTTTTATTTTTTTTTTTATTTCGCGGCCCAAGGTCGCGGCCGCTCTAACGTCCGTTGCCGGGCGTCCCTGGTTACTAGCAGAGGGTATGTCCAGTGGCGCCCGGCGGACTTTGACCACCTCTGTGGTCTCTGCGGGTGTTTAGTCGGGACGAGAATCCCGCGTCATTGGGGTCGGGTTATATCCCGCGTCAGTGAGTGAATCTGGTTGCGTGCTATGGGGCAAAGGCCCCGCAGCACGCAACCCTTCTAGCCTGCTTCTGTAAGGACGGTGGGTGGCGATCCCGCCGTCCTCAGGCCCCGATCATGGAGGACGATAGTCTTGGGCGTAGTCGCGTAGTCTGGGGCGGCCTGGCCGCCGACTACGGAACTCGGCGGGGAGGGTACGCTCCCTCTCCCTCCCGGCCGCCTCCTTCGCGAGCATGACTTGCTCGCAGAAGGACACGGCCGCGTTCCACCTACTCCCGCTGGATACCATGGCTTGAAGCATGGTCCCCAGCGAGAGGGTATCCACGCCCAGACCCACTACGAGGTCCCGGCGCTGACTCGCCCACGCTGAGCACTCCACCAACGTGTGGAGTGCGGTGTCGTCGTCGGAAACCTCGCAGTGTTGACACCGGGGTGTGACCTCACGATGCATGCGAAACAGATAGCTACCGAAGCATCCATGCCCGGCAACGATCTTCGTCGCACGGTACGTGAGGTTACCATGCTGCCTCTGCAGCCAATCGTCCATGATCGGTCTCACCGCCGCGATGAAGATGGCATCCCCCTTGGGTTGCTCAAGTCGCACCCTCCATGACTCCATGAGATCCTGGCGGAGTTGGGACCGCTGGTCCTCGATTTCTCGAGACGCAGGCCTGTGGTCCCGCTCCAGCGCCTCCTTGCGCCATTGGAACAATGACGCAAGGGCTCACGCTTCCAGGTCCCATGGAGGGGTCCCGGCTAGGAGACATGCAGCCTCTCCGGAGATCGTGCGGTCCCCCGTACGGTTCTGACGGCCAAGGTTCGAAGTGGTCTGTTTAACAGAGTCACGTTCCCCTTGACCGCCAACCTATCCGCCCATACGGGAGCCCCGTATAGGGCCATACTCCGCACGATCCCCATGTACAGTCTCCTGCAGGAGGCGTTGGGTCCCTTTAGGTTGGGCATCAGTCGCGAAAGCGCGACCGATGCCTGCGTCACCTTGGGGACCAAACTTCGGAAATGTGGTCCGAAGTTCCATCTGCTATCAAGTACGATCCCTAGGTACTTCATCCAGGGCTTGATGCCGATGCTAACGCCTCCCACATTTATGCTGGAACCTTCTGGTGGACCGTTCCGAGGTCTGTGAAAACACAGAACCTCGGACTTGTGCAAGGCCACCTCCAGTCCCAGCTGCCGTATCCGACCCACGACTCGAGCAACACCCGTCGTGACCTTGAGTGCTGCCTCCTGGTACGTTGCACCCCGCGCCGTGACGAGGGTATCGTCGGCGTAGCACGTTACGTCGACACCCCTAGGCAACGCACCCCGCAGCACCCAGTCGTAGCCGATGTTCCACAGAAGCGCACGACACATCTAGCCGAGCTGGCCCGAGCCAGCTGGGGAAAGTTATGGCCCTCTTCGAGAGATAGGCCCCGACAATACGACGGAGGTAGAGAGGCGTTTCGTGATACACGAGCGCCTCCCTAACGCAGCTCCATGGCAAGGTGTTGAACGCGTTGGCGATGTCAAGAGACACCGCCACCACCACCTTGCCCTGCGAGACTGCTTCCTCCGTCAGGCTCTTCACGCGCATGATCGCGCTCACGGTGGAGCGTCCCCGACGGAAACCGAACTGGTTATCCACCAGGTCTGGCCCCACACTCGTGAGATGCTCGACGAGGCGTTCCGCGATAATTCGCTCAAAGAGCTTACACACCTCGTCGAGCAACACGATCGGCCGGTATCCGGACGGTGAGTCCACCGGCCGCCCCGCCTTACGGATCAGGACCAGTTTCCCCGTCCTCCACACCTTGGGAAACTGGCCCCTTTCGAGGCATGCGCTAAAGAGCCCCATCAGTCGAGGCCCGAGTTCTTCGAGGGCCAGGACCCATGCACGGCCAGGAATGCCGTCGGGTCCGGGGATTGTACCTTATAAGACAACTAATCAAGTTGTCTTATAAGGTACAATCTTTTGATTTACCAACTTACTTACTTAACTTACATTACTTTATATATTACTAGCGGGCGTCCGGCCTGCGACTTCGCCCGCTTGACAAATTGTATACACGAAAACGTTCTTCAAGAACCACACTCTCCATTGGTGAAAGCCGCATCAAAATCCATTGCGTAGTTTTGTAGATCTAAGTTTTAAGGATGATTTCGACTAGAACGTGCCATGTGCGGCTCCGTGCCGTGTCAGTGCATCGACCGGAGCGCTGTCAAACATTGTTAATATGCAAAATGTTTGACAGTGCTTCGGTCGATGTACTGTATGAATGAATCACTACGTATAATCAGTCGTATGAGTATGAATCATGTACAAAATGTATGAAGTGATTCATACTACACCGGGCCCCGTACGGGAAACAAAATGTGAACGGTGTGTCCCGCCCGGGCTCTGCGTTGACATTTTGATTCTCGGACACGGCATGCCCCTGACACGGCACGTTGTAAGTACGAGTAATATGAATGGATGAACCGGGTGCCCTCCGTGCTGTCAATGACAAATTTTAGAGGTGTGCAAAGCTCAACACTGCCGCGTTATCGATAAAATACAAATTTATTTTAGTCAAAATTTAATTGACCAATATTAACATTTGTCGTGTAAATATCTTTAGTACATAATTATGTATATTGTAATTGTTATTGTAAATAAACTATTCCTTAAACCAATACAAACATTTCATATATTCAGAAGGGGCTATCCATAAATTACATCACACTAATTTTATGATCCTTGTCATATTTATGAGACCCCACTACGACCCCTACTTTTTTTTTTTTTAATTCTGTGACCTAAGGCCTCAGCCGCTCTAACGTCCGTTGCCGGGCGTCTCTGGTTACAAGCAGAACGTATTTCCAGTGGCGCCCAGCGGTCTTTGACCACCTCTGTGGTCTCTGCGGGGGTTTGGTCGGGATGAGAATCCCGCGTCGTTGGGACCCCTACCCCTGTGATGTCACAAGGTTTACACCATAAAATTATGAAACCAAAATAGCAGTTCCTCTCATTTACATTATTATTCTGAGATTAGTTAATGGAAGATTCGATTTCTCTTACCTCAATAAATCGATAATAGCACTGATTCGATTCGAGGAATCGATATTTCTCTGGGGAAAAGTTTGGAAAATATTAATGTAAATGTGAATTAATGTGAATTTCGTATTTCAAGCGTCACTTCTATCGACTGATGAAATCACTAGTTGTCAGTTGACACAAACAAAACACGTGTCACAGACACCGCCGCATGGAAACAGCCCTGTGTAGTATGAATGACTAGCACGGTGAACGTGGCCCATACGGAGCACGCTCCGGACACGGCACGTTCTAGTCGGAATCACCTTTATAGTATGTTAGTATGTCATAAATTATTCATTATTATGCTAATTGAAACCTTTTTAGTTTATTTTAGTTTCTCAGTATTAAAATACGAGTAAATGCAACGCTTGTTTATTTAGGTGTCATCTTGTCAAATTGCAAACAAATAATTTCCAGGACTTTGATAACATGTGATATTTTCAAGGGGACAAGCTTAGCTTTTAAATGACAGTTCCATACATTTTAGGATCTAAGAGAATGTCTTATTTAAGACTCAGCTACCATTGTACGCAAATAATGAGAAAACAGAACTTGGTAAGATAAAAAATCGCGTAGCATTTGCATAAGCCTCTTGAAGCCCTGTTAACGTTTCTTTTCTTTCATGTTTTATATATCATCTACTTATAACACTGATTTACAAATCATTTTATAATACCCTGGTAAGAAATCTTGAAGTTCTTAGCTGGCTTGGAACTGTTAATGAAGAAACTGTGACGGATTCTTTAAACCTGCATAATGTTAAAACCACTGCGAGGATTCCAAAGACCTTTCATAAGCTTTGTACCCATTGTTACCTATTACAACGTCTTACTTTATTCCCTTAAAAACAAGCAACTTATACTTGTTTTAAGGGCTTATGCTTACTGCTTGTTTGTCTTATGCTTCATTTAAACCCAGCGATGATTCCCGTAGTTACTGGTAAAAGAAATGCAATTCGTCTATAGAATACCGTCCGCACCAGTATTTATAATAAAAACCGGCTAAGTGCGAGTTGGACTGGCGTACAAAGTGTTCCGTAACAAAACGGCAAAAAAAATCCGTTTGTTGTATCGAAGACCCCTAAATATTTATTTTATTCTGTATTTGTTGTTAAAGAGGCAACCAAAATAGATCATCTGTGAAAATTTCAACTTTCTAACTATCACCGTACATGAGATACAGCCCAAGACAGACGGACGGACAGCGAAGTCTCAGTAATAGGGTTCCAGTATTACGCTTTGGGTACGGAACCCCAGTAAAAATGTTACATGCATATAATAACGCCTATATCTCCCGATTGGAAATTGCGCACCCACATTTTGCCAGCAATTTTGTTGGTCCCACGCAAAGACCTTATAATACAATGGACATAGGATCTAGAACAAATCGCAAGAAAATAATGTCCCGAGTCGACCTATACATTATACATAGGCATACATAGATATAAACTAATTTCATATTAAAATTTAAACCTTGATTCAACGGAATAGTGTTCACTTTTGTTTGCAGTAATTTATCGCATTACATAGCTTCTATCTGTCCGCCTGACTAATTCACCTTATGCAGCTTATACTTGAACTACGTGAACATAGAAACAATGGAGTAGGTTTATTTTGTTAAAGTCTTTTAAGGATTCCATGATATGTACCTACGTACGCGTAATAATTAATGTAAGACTACAATAAATTCCATAATCTTATAAATTGTAATTACTTGTTTATGTTAGACGAAATAAGCTGAAAAACTAATTAACGACTGACAAAGATTATTTTTTTCGAGTCAGTTTCATAATAAGTAACTGTAGTGTATGAATAACAAAAAGGGAATTAATGAATTTAACTAATTATAATATTATAAATGCCAAACTTCTTGCGGGTGTCAAAGTTGTTCCGCTTTCATTACTATTTTCATAACGCTATGTCGCTACGTCTACTACAAGATAGCCGTGTTTCAAGTGACTGAATTAGTTGCTAAAACTGCGCGTCATTAATTTATTTTTATCTATTATCTTTCCATTTATCTATTTATCTATTTATGGTTAATTTTTGGGATACGAAATTATTGGCTACTAGCTGATCACCGTGACTCCGCCCGCGAGATATAGTTATCTCGGCCCCGATTCCCGTGGGAATACATTACCGAGAATCCAAATAAAAAGAAAATAACAGTACATACACGAAATAAAATGACATGTGTAATTATATTTATGACAAAACAATGATACCCTGTGAAAATTAAAAACATTTTTGGGCTTATCTCCTCCATCCCAATCAAAAGAAAAAATTGTATTCAATCAAGGGATTTTTGTACAAGTTTCATAAAGATCGGACCTCTTTTTGTTATGTCCATAAAATGAGCCGAACAAACAAGATTGTTATTTTTTGGATCAAAATATTCTTCTCGCCGTGCTAGGGCAATAATATTTTTCCATTGTGCACAGTGTACTGGATCCCGAGGAAAACTGAAATAGATGTTGGTTCATATAACGAAAAAAAAAATCATAAAGAGCCAAGGCGTCTCCACTATAATCTTTGTTCCAAATTGTTTCATCGCTATCGGTAATCCGAATAAATCTGAATGGTCATTTTGTTAGTACATTATTCAGTGAAAATTAAATGGTCTCTTTCTTTTTACTGAGCTTGGGATGAATTCGAAAGAGACAGATAGATACTTCGGTATTGGACTGGATTGCAATATTTACTTTTGTCTTTTAATTTATTATCGACGAAATACTGTATTTTAAGTGAAATAATAAATTGAAAATAATAAAACAAAAGTAAATAAGTACTGAAAATATGATACACCGTCTTCAATTTGCTTTTTTTTTCGTAGTTTTTACACGTTTTTACAATACAGTACGGCATTGTGCAACGTGTTGTCGTTCAGTTGTCAAAATCAAGACTGGCGCGCGATTGTTTCTCTTTTAGCGTTTTGTTTCTCTTTTAGTTCGGACACTTTTGAGCGATGATCCGAAATCCATTGTATATAAAATCATTGGTCCCACGTAATAAAGGGTAAGCCTATTGCTGTTACTGGCCACTATAATGGATAGAAGGTAACCCTTCTGTAATCCGAACTTACATACCAACAGTCAGATCCGATGATACATATCTGCCTAGTACCAATCATTTCAGCAGTCCGAGAATAAGACCCAAAGTAGCTGTTGCACATAATAGATTTATCAGTCATCACAGATAATTCAAAGAATTGATCGTCACAAAAAATAACCCTGCCGTCATCAGATACGAGATAATACAATATTCATGAATGTAGCGTGAGCGATGGAGGGTTAGTCGCGTGTGAAACGTTCACACAGTCGAGCGCGGCTGTTATTCACCCGGTGTTCGTCGATATCCGATAGGCAATGCAATATATATGATACTGAAAAGTTACATCCCATTAGCAGAAACCAATGACGCATGAATTTTATTCATCCGACTGCAATTGACAGCCACTGACGCAGTTAAAGTAAAAGTGAACATATTATTGCGTATTTCGAAATTAAAAAATACATAACTTTACAGTTAACAGTTTTAGTATATTGTTGTTAAATACTATGATTTCTTCGCAGAGCTTATTTTACATTACCAAATAGAACTTCAAACAGTTACAAAACACGATGTTTAATATAATATTAAAAATATGATTTACTAGGCAAATTCATTGTCACACACAGACAGTAAGACAATAAAAATAAATTGCATCTTAATCTTTGGGTAGGTACAATACCCCAGTGACCCAATAAATGAATTAAAGTTTTTAGAATAATTTTAATAACTTTAATTCATTTTTTAAAATTTTAAATGCATTTTAAAGTTTCATTGTCCCTTTTTTGAGAGTAAACATAATAAATCTTAACTCCATTTCTGAGAGCGGAGTTAAGATTAATAATATAAAATTATATAAATTAATGACTCCATTTAAATTCAATAAGTCAATGTCAAAATAAAGCTACTTCAATAGGAAATCGCAATAGATTAATGTTGGAACATTGTGCAAAGGTACCTATGTGCATTTTTAATCTACGAGTATAATGCTTAAATAAAACATTGCAATTACGTATGTTACAACACTATTCGTTATTATCATCACATCACACAGCCCTCACACGCACATACACACACACAGAGATACAGGCATAAATATTTAATGTATAAATGGTTGCTTCCTTACCTTCATATGTACAGAGACGGCAGAGGCATGTAATATGTCATACAGGGTCTCCTGGTACATATACCAGTCTCTCACATAGATAGTTTATGAATTGCAAATGTACCTAAATTAAGTTTTTTCGATGTATCATTTATGTGAGAAAACAAAATAAAGTTTTATATCTTATCTTATCATCATCATAAAGTAAATAGCTATATCTACTATATATACCTTTTACTAAATCTATAGTAGGTAATGTATAATATCTTGGTCAAAGTCTTTTTCACACATTGCATATTAATTTTTATAAAACTGCCGTAAGACTTTTTTTTGTTACTTGGAGACTAGAAAATAAACAAAAGTTTGCTACTGATGTTAACTTTTACTAATTTAAAGTTAAGTTTGAATTACACTGTACTTACGCTTTACGAAATTTATTGCAAAATAATTCTTACGTAGTTCAAGCGTTTAACTTTTTGGTTTTCTTCAATTAGGAGATTTAAAAGTAATTACGAAAATGAGAAATGGGGAAAGTTCATTCCTGCGGCCATCAAGTTCTTGCCATTTTTTTAATGAAGTCCACAATGGCTTCCACTTTTTGTTATGAAAAATTAATTTCGTGTCTTAATTTCTAAATACAAAAAGCTCTTTGAAGAGAATTTGTTAATAAGTGAACATTGTAATTCGCTTTAACTTACCCGTAACGGCTTTGTTTGACATTTATCTAAATATTAAACAGACAGGAAACAAGCGTTACAGACATGTTATTACTCTTGCGGGTATAAATATTAATTGAATAACATTATTATTACAAAACCAAGTAAATGCTTACATATCGATTACGATATGAAGCAATTGGTATGTTAACATACATACATAAAATCACGCTTCCTTCCCAGTGGGGTAAGCAGAGACCACGGACTTCCACTTGCTACGCCAGATGTATGTCAGAATATACTTCTTTCGCTTCCTCAACTTTCATTAATGTATTCATGTATGCTTGCCGGTTATGGGTTCTTTTAACCTGGCCTTTATTCAAGACATCTGCTTTGGTCGCCATAAGTCCGCCTAGGTTGACCCTTACTGGCTTGTCCATTCATACTCGCTTCATATATCTGTTTTGTTGGTCTCCTATCATTCATCCTCTCTACATGACCTAACCATCTAAGCATCCCTTTTTCAATCTTGGTCACTACATCTTCTATCACACCACAACGTTCCCGTATCACGATGTTCTTACTTTATCCCAACCATACTTCTCAAATTTCTCATTTCCACTGCATTTGTTTTACTCTCATGCTTCTTCTATCAAACCCAACATTCACTACCATCATACTAGTACGAGTATAGTATTCTTATATCTGTGCTACCATACATTAGTGTAGGGACAAGCACTCCTCGATGTACAGCCATCCTTGCCTAAATCGTACTAAATAGGTTTCTAGGGTCTTTTGTGATCTGAACATTTGATAGACAAGCATCTTTGCTTCCAGGTCCATGCCCTTCTTACCATACCGTAACTTTACCTTGGCATGAGTATGTGCCACTCTTGATAGCGTCTTCGAGCAGTTAACAAGTAGGTCGGCCGTTATTTAATATTCTGAAATATAATTCATAACATTCATACCCATCCTTTTCTGAAGTTTCCAGGTGTTACAACTTGGCAAGTCTCTATGCTTTAAGACTTTTAAGCTCTCAATACTGAACTTCGAAGAATTATGAATCATTATTATTGTTAAGAATCCGAAAATTAATCTTAAAAATCACAAAGACTACAATTTTGAATTGAACATAATGTAGGCGAATAACATAGTGACAAAGAACTCATCAGCATATACGTAGTAAATTCACAAAGGCCTAGAAACCTTACTTAAGTAAACGCATAAAGAAATAAAACCGAATCTTTGAAATAAGTATTTATTATTTTCACCAAACATCAAACCGTTAATAAAATTAAAAATTACCGTTGGTAAAGTAAATCATTTTAACAAAAAATCGTAGAGCTGAAACATTCGGTAATTTTCCACCATACTGATTTATCATTCGCTTGATGGTCACATAGGCAAGCGCTGTCTCCGCCGGAAAATATATGACCTCTTTGAAGCACAGAAAGATGGGTAATTTCATTGAATTTATGAACGTATCACCGCTGATATTGCGATGCTGAAATTTCAGACGTGAAATTGTGATAAACATTGTATTTAATGTTACTTACAGTGAAGAATATTAACATGCCAAAGTTATCCTTATATTATTATAATATTGTGATACAGCAGTACAATTTTTTATTTATTATATTATATGTGACGAAGAGGTTCTAATTCATAAATGTTTGTAATAATAATCTCAGTCTGAGTACACAAGTAAAAAAAAATCTGTGTTTTGTTATAGGTATATAGAAACTGATTCGGTGGTGTGGTGAGTAGTGCATCGGCTTTCGACTCTAAAATCTCGGGTTCGATTCCCGGGTCGAATCAAATATTTGTGTGATCCACAAATGTTTGTTTCGGAGTTTGGGTGTTTTCTATGTATATTATGTATGTATTTAGAAATATATAAGTATGTTTATCAGTTGTCCCATAGCACAAGCTTATATTAGCTTAATTTGGGCTAGATGACATTGTGTGAGAATGTCCAAAATATTTATTATTTATTATTATATTTATATATGTCATCTAGATCCATACCAAATTTTATGAAAAATCCAGGTCCAGCTGTTTGTGTGTGAAGGACCACAAATATACAAACACCATGCTCTCAAGCAAATGGATGGAGGCTCTAGTACCAAAATTGTAAGTTACTTGAGAGAGTCAGATTTATATATGGTGGATACCTTACATATTGATAAGTACCTCCACCAAGTAGGAACTCTCCAGATGGAAGGGTTCGCTCGGGGGACCCTCACCACCAAATCCTCAGATTTAAGTATATTTCATATCAGAGATATGTTGGGTCATTACCAATATCAATATCTGACACGCTCGAGTAAGTACATGCCATAATTATTTTTTGCAATTTTGAAATTCTGTAGCTGCTTATCGCACCACATGCTTCCTGCAGTCAGTCGCTCGAGACAATTGGAGCCTCCATCCGTGCCCTACTAATAGCTTTTATAATGTAGTGACTGAAACAATATCTGTCTTCTAATCATTGCGAGGACACAGCTCTAATATTATCACCTCACTAATCACAAAGAAAATTAGGAATTTAATGAGATTTTATGTAAAATGTATTAAATAACAGTCTTCTGCCATAATTACCAACCACATATACTTAATACTTTTTTTTTTTTTTTAATGGCCCAAGGCCGCGGCCGCTCTAACGTCCGTTGCCGGGCGTCTCTGGTTACTAGCAGAGGGTATGTCCAGTGGCGCCCGGACATATACTTAATACTTGCTATTTTAAGAAATCAAATTATGTGTTGTAGAATTTATTTTCAACTTCTAATTAAGGAGGACTTAGATACTCGACTGAATTCTATATTTTATATGATATTCTCCGAAATTTTGTTAAATTGTCGTTCCAAAATACCGACACTTTAAAATACTTTAACTGTTCATTGAATTTTTGATAATTTTGAGCATCGTTAAGAAAACCAAGAGATACCCAAGCCTAGTTTATTCTATTTCGTTTATTTTTCATTCTTCAAGCACTAAATTTATGTTGTAAAGAATACCTTCAAAACTCTGCCCGAGCCATTTTCCCCTGCAAGCGTTGCTGTTAATAGATATTCGACGCTATGGCAGTATGTTAAGCTCGTATAAATGACAATAAACTTCCCTCCTATTATTTAATGCCGACAAAATAACTAGCGACATATAAGCGTTTACAAAACCTGTATACCTAGATAGAAAGAAAAAAAGAAGAGAAGGACTACTTACCTACTTTGTGTGTGAGTGTGTGTGTTCTTGTCATGTCAGTTCCGTAGTGATCTTGTAGGGGACAAATATGGGATTTTATGTGTGTGTATTGGATTCCACAGAATTCTATGAGTAGGTACTTTAAGTTTTATCCTGATGCCTTCGTCTTTATGAGTACTTACGTTAGAGGTATACGTAAAATTTGTGTGACCGCATTTATGGCACCACAATGAGCCGCGAGGCGACTATTCTCGGGATGAATTTCGCGTCCAGTATTGTTTAAAGTTTGTCGTAATTAGTACCGTTCCGCTGTTGAATACATTTCTAGGTCTCATTATCACGAAAGCTGAATAATGTTTTTATTATTTCCTGACATTAATTTTTTTATTTATTGACCAATTTAAAACAAAACACTTTTACGAAATAGTACGAAGTATTCAAGAAAATTTTAAATACGAGTAAATACAAATATTTGATATGTCAACCATACGCAAAACACGTAAAATTGGACGCGTGAGCTAAATCAGCTAAAATAAGTAAGTAAGTACAGTAATAGTAGTATTCCCTATTCTGTGCCAATAGTCGTTTACTCTTAGGTGGTTGGCCTTTAAATCTCAATCAATACTCCTATCATATATATTATATCCAATCGTTTAATACCTATCCTCGCATATAGTATCTCAATAATGGCTCCCTATTTTCGGACAATTTTCTCTTTTAATTAATATTCTAAATTCCTTAAGAACCTTTACAATATTATGTTCTTACAATAGTTTCGGACAAGTTTCACACACAACAAAAGAAATAATAAATAATGCACTTTGAAATAGTTGAAGCGTATCTAGATAAACTCTCCTCAAGAAGGAATATAAAACTTTATCGTATTAATGTTTATAATAAAATAAAGGAAAGCAAGTTCAGCAGCTAAAAAGTATTATTGTGAACTCTTACAGATTTTCAAACTGAGACAATATTGGAAGTTCTTTGTTACGAGTATTTACAAATATAATTGGATTTGGGGATAGATGATACTTCCTGTTTAATTGTGGGTAAAATAATACCAGGATATATACCGTATTTTTGTCAAGTTGTGATGTAACTAAAAATATTTGTAGAATAAAATATGGAATGTTAAACAATATATAAATTGATCAAATGCCTTAGTCCGCCAAGTATAGAATCATAACATAGTATAAAACAAAGTCGCATCCGTTCCCTATGTATGCTTAGAGTTTTAAAACTACGCTACGGATTTTGATGCGGTTACCAATGGATAGAGCGGTTCTCGAGGAAGGTTTTTGTGCATATAATTTGTTAAGCGGGCGACGCTGTTGGCATCCGCTAGTTTATAATAACATGGAATCTTTCAATTTCAATATTGAATTTCGAATACTCTTTAAAAGTTCAATATTCAAATTTTAATACTATTTGATTAGCTTGGCTGGATGGTACAGGAGCCGCGATAAAAACGAAACAAATTATAAGACAGCCGTAAAACTCCTAGGTGTCTGCCCAAAGTTTTTACATTTTTCATAAAACTTCCGCAGAGGAGAGATAAAATTGTAATATTGAATTTGAAAACAAGTGAGTTTTTCTTAATAAATTGTGCTACAGGTGAACTCATCATAACAACAACACCACGTGATGTCAGAGTCACATAAAATTGAGGGCCACTCTTAATGGTACACATTGCGTACTCGTACTATGAGAGTCGCCCACAATCGCCAGACGTCGCAACGGCTTTCCATCAGGCGGGCGGCGTCATTTTGGCGAACTGATATAAACAAAAATACCATACTTGTGGAGATAAGGTTCACTTGACAAAAAAAAAATTGGAAAAGCTATACTTGCTACCATTCAAAAATGGGCTCATGTTACATCCTGGTTACATCCATAAACTATAGAGTCCAAAAGGTATTTCCATCGTCACAAAGTATAATGAAATCAAAGACATGTCGCACTGTTTCTTAATTTCATCTGAAACCTTCGTTTCTCGGATCCTTTAATACCTAATTGAATATTTCACGGCGCTCAATGCTAATGTTGTAAGGGTGATAAATGGTAATGATATTCTTCGTTATTCCTGTTAAAATTCATACGTTTTAAATACTTAACTTTCATCTTGACCTATTTGTATCTAATATTCATAAAGTCACACCTCTTTCCTGAAAGGGAAGGCAGAGGAACTCCATTTTTTTGGTTTCTGGTACTGTCGAGACAGTAAAACCAAAAAATTGGAGTTCCCTGTCTAAAAATTTTAACTAACCAACAAGTAACTCTGTTGGTTAGCAGGTGCAAAAGTGCTATAACTGCCAACTGGGTTCTATGATTAGGCGCATTAGGTCTTGGAAACATTTTACACCCTATATCGGAGTATTTAATTGACATTATATTATCGATTTATATATCTAATAGAATTATCACTATCACTACATATTATAAAACAAAGTAGCTTCCGTCCGTACGTATGCTGAGATCTTTAAAACTATGCAACGGATTTTGATGCGGTTTTCACCAATGAATAAAGTGTTTCTCGAGAAAGGTTTTTGTGTATAAAATTGATCCAATGGTCGAAGCCGCGGTCCTCTGCTAGTAGGCAGGTTGTAATTAAAGTCTTAAGTTTTTTAGCCAGTAAGATGACGATTTGCTACAAAAATACTATGTAAAGCTGTAATTCTTAATGATATATTGATTTCATTTAGCTAGACTAATCTATTTTTTTAATTTAATACGAGTATATACAGAAAATTCTTAAGGTTTCCATAAAAGTTTGACTAGTTTAATAAAAATGTAACATGTAAAGAAAGGTAAAATCCAAGGCGAAAACACTCCGTGTGAAGGCTGACCAAGTTCCCCTGGCCCATCAAAGCTATGATATGGAGATGTGCCAAGTTCCACGAAATTCGGGACATCATAGAACTTGGTGCCTTCAACTTTACCACACTATACTTATTTATTATCAAATCGCCAAGATAAGGTAGGTACCTATCATGACTAGCAGATCGTTTGTCATCTTCAGTTAGGTACGGCATTTTCAAGTTTTTCGATTTTTCCTGTTGGTTTAGGCAGTCACACCAGCACATCTGGAAGTGGGTTAGAATTTCAGTCAGTCAGTCCATGATTTCTGTAAAAAGTGCACTTTCGGGGTACCTGTATCTCAACAACCGCTGGGGGTAGGAAGCTGATTTTTTCAGGGGTTTTAGTTGGCATTATATCTAGCATGAATAGTTTGGTTGCTGTCGGACCTCTGAGCTGGTCGCAGTGAAGGTCCAAACATGGCGAAAATCGGGTAAACTCTGGAAGGATATAAGTTATACTTCTCGGCAGCTCATGAGAGGGGTGGTGCGGGAACTTGGTCGTTGCTTGGGCGCGTTGATGAGGCAGCGAAAAGTTGAAAAGGTGCCAATATTTTTCTTACATTTACTTTTGTACCTATTACTATTACTGAGTAGATGTATTCAACTTTATTGATACTGTACACGTAAGGTCAAGCTTATTATGTATTACGCAATCTCCAATAAGCCAAATTACCCGTCCAATATCAAATCATCTAGGCAGGAAAACCATTACCAGCGAGCGACATATTTCGTAGAGGCCATAAGCTTATAACCACAAAAATATACTATTACAGTTGGGTTTATACCTAAGACCACCCCTTTTACCAATCTGTTGTATATATAATCTCTTACTCAGTTAGTTTCATCACCTATGTCACTCATAAGTGTCATATAGAGTAGTAATTTAATGTAAGATAAAAATAATCTAAGTATCACTTCACTATCACTACATTATTATAAAACAAAGTATGCATGCTTAGATCTTTAAAACTATACAACGGATATTGATGCGGTTTTCACCAATGGATAGAGTGGTTCTCGAAGAAGGTTTTTGTTTATATAATTTGTCAAGCGGACGAAGCCGCGGGCGTCCGCTAGTATAATATAAACCAAAGTGACTTGTCTCGGTTTGACTGCCTCGGTGGCTCAGTGGTATGAGTTTGCGACTGCCGTCCCTGAGGTTCCCAGGTTCGATTCCGGATCGAATCAAATTATTTGTGTGATCCACAAATGTTTGTTTCGAAGTTTGGGTATTTTCTATGTATTATATGTATGTATTTAGAAATATATAAGTATGTTTATCAGTCGTCTAGATCCCATAACACAAGCTTATATAAGCTTAATTTGGGCTAGATGACGTTGTGTGAGAATGTCCAAAAATATTTATATTTATAAAGTCGGATTTGTTCATTCCCTTATTACTCGGTAACGGCTGCTCTGAATTTCATAGTTTATGATTTGTAGAACCTATTATAAAAAGAACATAATAAAACATTTAAATAAAGTTTTCGAATCGACAACATATATCCAGAATACATAAATAATATGATTAACCTTTTACCGCGAATAGTCCTTTTTTGCTTTTTAAAAGAATAGTAGTAACTACAAATAAAAGATAACAGTGCCCTAGGTCCGCTGAATTACCATCACAATAATTACACATTTACCGAGATAAAAAATATGTTGTGATATTTCAAGAACTGTGTGCATTATTATCATTTGGTATCTGCTAACAGTTCATTTGTAAGTGGTACCTAATACGAGTATGTATGTTGTTGTAAAAGTGTGTCGAACCTTAGTAATTAACCTTCTTCATGATAGAAAGTCACGTAAACTTTCACTTTATTTAGATTGATCAAGTTATAGCTGTCTAAGAATTCCTTTTTGAATTGGCAAAATATAAATGTCGATTATTGAGTCGATTATACTGTTCCAGTAGTATCATAATGTACCGTTTTAATTTAGTCGATGGACTCCCTACCGTAACTAATGTTTGTAGTTGATTGAAAAACTTTATCTCCACAATGTACTATCTTATCTGACCTCATTAAGCTATCACTTTTAGGCCAAATTTTGTTGTATCATGCCCTAAGTAATTGGGTACCAAACTTGTTATGCCTATGCCGTCAATCAATAAACGCTAAGTTTGAGCACGCAAGTTTTTCGAAGTTCAATTACCAATTGAAAACTTTCATACATAAAAAGCAGCTTAGATTGTTTGGAGCTGTTGGATAACGGGGAACAAAGGCAAAAAACAACAACAGCACACAAAAAGGGTTAAAATAAACAATTACGGTGTTTTACAGGGAAGTAACGAATTTTCCAAATTAATTAATTGAATTACCTCGCTTGCAAGGCAAATGCATCCATTTGCATTAAGTATTCAATATATTGCATAATGGTTTTAGTTCAGCACTAAATGGACAGACAACTGACATAGTCAAATTGATTGTAAGTTTTTTAGTGTTTTCTGCGACATCAAAAAGACAAAAAATGCCATCTGCGCAATTTTTTTTGGTCTTTTGACCCACTGGCATATTTAAAGAATTTGAAGAGATTCATCAGTACTTGTTTTTATGGTCTAACTGGACGACTTTCGTGGGTTACAAATAATGTAAAATTGTACTTTGAAATAATAAACTACGTACCTACCTATACATAAAGACTAGGTGTCGTTAGAATTACAATAGAATTAGAATAGAATTTATTCATAAAAAAATTACAGATTATACAAAGCAATGGTAAGTAAAATGTTTTAAGAAACATTTTACTTACCATTGTTTTGTCATGGATTTTCGCCAAGTAACGCCTGTTTCTATCCAATATTTGATTATACAAAGTTCAACAGTTAAACATAAAAAGGGTCATATCTAAATATATACTTTAATTAGGGTCATATACCGGGTATTACATAAGGGTTATATCAACCCGAAGACAGCCCCATCAGCTGGTCGATCTGAACCCGTTTCGTTATGTGGCGACCGCCAAAGAAGAAAAAAAAGTTCATCAAAAAAACATTATTACCGAATAAAATACACACTTGTTTAAACAACACTAGCTAAAATCAGCTGATTCGGTCATCGACATCAAATAGATTTCTTAATAGGAATAGTATTCCGTCTCTCTCCTTGTAGGAACATTTTGTCTCTGTTTCGCATCAAACGATGCCGCACGATGCGCTCGGTCGCCCAGTCGGTCGCCATTTGAAGTTTTCTAGAATTTTATTTATAATTATTTAGCAAGGTCACAGGTCAGTTCAGTTGCATTCAGTGCTTTGTGCAGTGAGGTAGGTATATAGTTGTTTAGTGTGTTAATTTGTGAGTTGTGTCAAGTTGTGTGTGATAGTGATTTTGTAGTGTAGTAATGGCTCTGAGTAACGAAGAGTATTACGAGATGATGCTTTGTGTAGGAGCATCAGAAGGCAATTTGAGCGCTGCCCGGGAGTTTTACCGTGAGCGTTGATACCTAAAAATACTGTGTACGCAGTCGAGTGCGAAACAGAGCAAGAAATTAAATTACGGATTGATGCCGCATTTAGCACTGTTACACAAGAAATGCTACGAGCTGTGCGGAGCAATATGCGTATTGTAAACAGGTAAGATTTTTCAAAAATTCACGTGGTGCACCTGTCGAACCATGGACGAGGATCTGGGGAAACATAACTATGTGTTGGTCAATATTTTATTTACATAAACAAAAATAATCCTTTAAGGACGCCCACACCGCCACGACGCCCGCGCTACCGCCAAGGGCATTGTACATACGTACCACGCGTTCATTGTCTAGTAGTAGCTACGTCAAGCCGTAGCGTTGGGACACGTTTGTTTTGATTTGAAATATCTTTTTAAATTTTTTGATGATTTTTTTTTCTTCTTAGGCGGTCGCCACATATCGAAACGGGTTCTGGTCGACCAGCTGATGGGGCTGTCTTCGGGTTAATATAACCCTTACGTAACACCCTGTATATATTAATGCCAATAAAGCAAACAAACTTATCGCTAAGTAGGTAAACAGTACAAACATTAAAAATAGATTTAAACTGCGACTAGCTTGATTTAGGTTTATGTCAAACCTGTGTTTCAGACTATCACTATTCGCCATTTATCTTAGATCTAGGGATATTTATTTTAAGGTATTTTGGGCGGGGGGGATCCAAAGCAATTGGGAAGGTGAATCCACGGTCAACAAGACCATGAACAGTTGGACCAAAAGGATGGAGAACTCCTATTCTCAGCACACATCCAATGCTGAGTCTGGTGAATGGCTTTGGGGGAGAGCGCTACAGTCGTGCAGATCCCCAAAGCAAGGCTATAGACTTCCTTCACGCGGTGCCGCCTGTTATTGGTCTGATTCCATAAGAAACAGACGTAACTAATAATCTATAGCCGAGAGTTCTATCTTCAATCCCTATCCAAACCGTCCCCTCCTTATCCAAACATACCATCCCTCCCCATACCCGATCCGCCACCTCCCCTCCCATCCCAAACCCCCCACCTAATTCCCGATCCAGCGAACCGGCAACCCCGGTAACCACCAAAAAAATGAAGGCGACCGATAAAAAGAAATTACCCCAGGAGGGTTCCGGTACTTCCAGTGCCGGGGAATCCCTCCCTGGACCATCTAGTGGTTCGGGCTGCCCCTCGTATTCTGGGGGGGGCAAATCATCGCCAACTACAAAGTTAGTAAGTTTAAATAAGAAACCAAACGACCAGGTGCGTCCCGGTAGGTCTATGTCTGAGACTCTCGGGGACGACCTGACAAATATGTCGATTGGGGAGTACCAAAGAGAGAACAAAGAGGGCGAGTGGGTGACCAAATCCAAATGGAGGCGGAACAAGGCTCGCAAGAAACGAGCAGAAGCAGCCCAGAACCAGACCAAACCCAGAGGTGAGTCGGCCAGAACGGAACCGACAGCACCTCAGGGAGGGGAAGGTTACAGGGCCAAGAAGATGAAGAGGCAAGGCACAGGACCTGGAGAAAAATCCCAGCAGCTCCCACCGAAGCGCCGGAAACAAGCCACCAAGGCCGAGGAACCCTGGAGGTCAGCGGCAGCCCAAAGTGACCTCGCGGTCACAGTACAACGGGAGGACGGGGTAGCGGTGGACGAGGCCACAGCAGCTGGGATTAGAAAGAAGCTGGCACAAGAGATAGGCAGGGCCATTAAGAACAACGCCGACAGTCGACTCTTGGCATTCGACGCCTCAGGCCTGGTTGCGGAAGGCTACTTTCTGGTGACGGCAAGCACCGAGGAGGCGGTCGACTGGTTGCTAGGACTAGACTTTGGGGAACAAAATGGTGCCCCCCTCAAGACCAAAAAGTTGGAAAAGTACCGGATGTCGATCTGGCTCCCAGGTAGTACAGAAGATCTCGAACTGGAACCCTTGGACTATGTCAGAGGCCAGAACAGACATAGGGCAGAACTGCGGCTTACCGACTGGACTCTCATCCGCAAGGAAGAACTGCCACTAGGAGTGAGACTAGTGGTAGGAGTCCCTGAGGAAGTCGCTAAATTAAGTCTGGTCTCACTACATTACCAGGCCACCAGAGTACATGCCAGAACTGTGAGCAAGATTGCCACACAGACAGAGGAAAAGTGCCCATGCTACACATGTCCCAAGCACACAACAAAATCACAGGGAAAGTCTCTCATTGGAGGCGGAGACACCGACCAAACTGAGGCCCACGGGGCCCCGGTGGAAGGAAGTATGCCGATCCAGTGGAAAGCCAACCCTAACAGCACACAACAGGCGCTAAACACACGCCCGGAAATGCCCACAAGCGGGGGGGGGCGGTACACAGGCTGAAACCTCATCAGAGAGTCAGACTGAAAGCCGGAGGCCTCGCTCACAGGACAGTTCCGGGAATACAAACGCAGAACATCCACTCCCCAATACCACGCGAAAGGACCTAACGCCCCCACTCAGCGTTGCATCACTGCAACCGCACTGGTGTGGGGGTTCGGCCGCGGACGCAAAGGCTAAGGGAGGGAACAGAGAGCACTAACACACACACAAATACACACAAACAACATGAACACTAACAGTAACACACCACACAGAAACACACTACACAAAAATACACAAAAAATAAGGATAGTCCAGATAAATCTCCACCACTGCATCGACGCTATGACTGAGCTCTGCCGATACGTGGTAGAGAAGAAGATAGATATTGCTCTACTGCAAGAGCCACATGTCTCAAATGGACGCGTGACCGGGCTTGGCTCCTTGGGGGGAGACATCATCCGCCATGAGGATGGTGAGTCAACACCTAGGGCATGCATATACGCCAGCAGTAAAGCAAGGACGTTAGGATTAATAAAAGCAGATTGTTACAGAGACCTCGCTAGCATTGAAATAACAATACAAACGGGGACAGATACAAAAGAAAGGGTGCTCGTAGTCTCCGCATACCTGCCTAGCGAGAGAGATTTCGAGCCACCTTCTCGAGAAATGGAAGAAATTATTAGAAAATACCAAGGTAAGAATATTCCAATTATTTTAGGTTGCGACGCAAATGCCCACCATGTCGTGTGGGGCAGTACCAACTGCAACAAAAAAGGAGACTTACTATTGGATTTCATAAGTACGTCTGGCTTGGAAATACTTAATGTGGGCAACACCCCCACATTTGTAACCCGGGCTAGACGAGAGGTGTTGGACATTACTATCGCTACAGATAGAATAAGTCAACACATTAAGGATTGGGAGCTAGACGAAAGCAATTCAATGTCAGACCACAAACGAATCACTTTCAGTCTAGAAGCCAAGACAGAGAAGATTCTAACAAGAAATGTGAGGAAAACAGACTGGGCCACATACGAACAGCAACTGGAGAGATGGAGCCCAGGTCCAGAAACCTTGCTAAGAGACACACAAGAAATTGAACAAGAAGCAAACAGACTAGATGCCGCTCTTAGGGAAGCATACCACAAGGCATGCCCACTGAAAGAGATAAGGCCAGGGAAAGGTCAACCCTGGTGGACAAAGGCTCTAGAGAAACAGAGGAAACAGACGCGCCGAGCTCTCAGGAAAGCCCTGGATAAGGACGATGACGAGAGCTGGCAAGAATACAGAAAAGTGAGAAATATATATAAGAAAGAATGCAGAAGGGAAAACAGGAACAGCTGGAAAACGTTCTGCGAAGGGGTTGAAAAATACCCAGACGCGGCGCGACTAGTGAAAACGTTTTCTAAGGGTAATACCTGCAAATTAGGAAGTATTAAGAACGGAGATGAACTCATCACCGACCCTAAAAGGATACTGGAAGTGATGCTGGGAACACACTTTCCAGGAAGCGTAGAAGACAAAGATGATAACTCGCCACCCACCCTAAATCCCATAGAGGTACAGGACAAGAGTGCAATCATCACAGAAGAACATTTACAGTGGAGCGTGAGGTCCTTCCAACCATACAAGGCTGCCGGACCAGACGAAATCTTCCCGAAAATGTTACAGAATGCAATAAGACACATAGGCAAAGATCTACTCAACTTATACAATAGTAGTATCACAACTAAGCACATTCCAAGCAGGTGGAGAGAGGTGAGAGCGGTCTTCATCCCGAAACCAGGGAAGACATCATATCAGGAGGCAAAGTCCTTCAGATGTATCAGCCTCTCCTCATTCATACTGAAGACACTGGAGAAAATCCTAGATAGATTAATAAGAGAACAAATAGATAAAAGCGGATCTCCATTGCACTTAAACCAACACGCATATATGGAGGGCAAGTCAACTGAAACTGCCCTACATAACCTGGTTATAAGAGTGCAAAGATCAATAAGCAACCAAGAATATGCATTAGGATGCTTCTTCGATGTTGAGGGTGCATTCGACAAGGCAACCCCCGACTCAATAGAGAACACCCTAAATCGCGAAGGCATTGACAGAGACTTATCAGGATGGGTGAAAAACATGCTGAAACACCGTAAGATACAGGCAGAAATAGCAGGAACAACATACAAAGTGGTGGCAAAACGAGGCTTCCTACAAGGAGGATGCCTATCCCCACTACTATGGTGCCTGCTCATAGATGAATTAATAAAAAAGATAAACAGGATGCACATATACACGCAAGTCTACTCTGACGACGGTGTGCTCCTAGTGACAGGAAAAGTCCTCAGCGTCATGTGCGAAATCATGAACAGAGGCCTAAAAGAAGCATTAGCATGGTGCAGGAGTAAGGGCTTAGACCTAAACCCTGACAAGACCAAACTAGTCTTGTTCACCAATAAGACAAAAATAGGTTGTGCTGTACCAGTGAGACTAGATAATCACGAACTGGAAAAAGTCAGGGAGGTGAAATATCTAGGAGTAACCCTGGACAGCAAGCTAACCTTCAAGACTCATATTAGCAATACATGTGCAAAAGCCAAAATGGCAATGATGCAATGTAAAAGGACAATAGGAAGAACCTGGGGCATAAAACCAGAAGTAGCATTATGGATTTATAAGGCAATAATTTTGCCAAGAATCCTACATGGAGCCCTGGTATGGTGGCACAAGGCTGCCATCGGGGAAAACAAACAAGAACTAGATAAAGTCCAAAGGCTTGCAGCCCTAATGACCACGGGCGCGATGAGGTCTACACCAACAGCCGCGCTAGAGATCATACTGGGGCTGAATCCCTTGGATCTAGAAATAAAAAGAAAAGCAACCGAACAATGGTTCAAACTAAGAAGCACTGGCCTATGGACCGGAAATTTTATGGACAAAGGTCATGCAAGTATAAGTAAGAACTACGAAGATAAATTGTCAATGATTCTATCCAATAACGACCTAATTAGGAAGGAGAGAATCTTCGACAAGAAATACAGAATACACATAGGGAAACGAGATGAATGGCGCATAGATCCCAGTGATACTATCTGCTATACAGACGGTTCAAGAAAGGAATTGACTAGTCTATCCGGATCCGGAGTGCATATAACATGCAAAGATGGAACTGAATTGGACAGGTCAATACCCCTAGGAAGATTTGCAAGTGTCTTTCAGGCAGAGATATATGCCATAAAGGAATGCGTGGAAATAATGGAACACATAACCACAACAGGAAAGGTGACCATATACAGCGATAGCCAGGCGGCACTGAAAGCGCTTGACAAAGTGGAGACAACATCAGCAACAGTCAAGGAATGTAAGGAATCACTAGATAAACTGGCCAAGAACACCGACGTAACGATTGCCTGGGTCCCCGGACATGAGGGAAACACGGGCAACGAGCGGGCTGATGAACTCGCCAGAGAAGGTGCTGATGAAACCTTTGTGGGGCCGGAACCCCGGCTGCCCATAGCACACAAAATCGCCAAAGGAGTAATCAGCCACAGAACAACAGCAGAAACCAACCAAAGATGGAAGACCTCGACTGGAATGAGACAGTCGAAAATCTTCATCAAGGGTATGGACAAGAGAACGACGAGTCATATCATGAAACTCTCAAGAGGAAACATGAGACTCGCCATAGAAGTAATAACAGGGCACTGTCGACTAAACAGACATCTGACAGTGATAGGAGTAAAAACCGACCCGAAATGCCCAGAGTGCATGGACAGCGATGAAACAAGCTTCCACCTGCTGGCAGAATGCCCCATGTACTCATTGACCAGATGGGAACTCCTAGGGTCGGACAGACTATACGAAGATGACATTAGCAATCTGAAGGTGGAACAGATAATAAGATTTGTAAAGGACACAAGAAGATTCGACGGGGGACCGTGAGAGCTGGATCAACCATACTCTCCCCAAGGGGAGAACTGGAGAAATGGACGAAGTGGCCCGCAAGAACCGCGGGTGGATCGTCCGTCCGGCTACCGGTGTCCCCGTTGGAAATAATAATAATAATAAGGTATGTGGCGTGTAGGCAAGCAACTGAACGAGGAACCTCTGACGTCATATATACGAGACGTCTAGATCATACGAGAAGGGATCATATAATCATTACTAATATTAGACTAACTAGTATGGGACAATGACAATAGGAGAAAAACTGTAACAATGTGAATTTACTTGATAATTTTCAACAATTCTTCCGTGTCATCATAATTTCAAATCAATAGGTGTCAAGGTGTCAATCATAAATCAATAGGTGGTCGCTATTGCTGTCCCATTCTGAGTAACTGGAACATGGTCCACGTTGGTTTCAGACCTGCGCTTGTTAACATAAAGTAGGAGGACCTACTCCTACTTTGTGTTATAAGCTGTAGGTTTTATTAATTATATTTTATTATAATGTTTAGCTTAATTAATTTGATAGCAATGAATTTAATTTGCTGGATTTTATTTATTTGATTTTATTTAATGTTATTAGTTTTTATTTATAAATTTTGTCTAATTATCATTTTTTATTTCTTTGTTTGTTTTTATATAATTTTAAATTTATGTAATTTATAAAAAAAACATGCCTGCAATAAATATTAATAATAATAATTTAGTTCTTTTAATGCGTAATGACAAAGATCTTGCAATCCATATAATTTATGCTAGAGACGGTTAGTATTCTATTCAGCTTATTGTACAAATAGGGTCCTAATAATATATAAAATTTATTCATAAAAGCATGTCGTGTTAGTTGGGTTATGCAAACTATAATAATATCTTTCCGACGCTTGTCGGTCGTGTCGTAAATGAGTACTATAGTGTAGGCGGTATTCCAAGTCCATGCTAATAATGATCATGGTAAGATCTGGCAATAGTTCGGAGAAATTGTTAAACTTAAAATATAATAATTTCAATAACAGCACCATGTATTATTGCAAAAGTTACACGCTAACCCGTAGATGTATGAATACACATATAAAGTTTTAACAAATTTTACAACAAAACCCAAAATATTCATTCAGGAGAAACTTTTAATCGAAATGTACAGGTGTGAACGCGTTGGTGGTGAATGTAGAAACTCACCTATTTAATATGACGTATCTTTGAGACTGATATTACTACTTTCTGTAATATTGAATCATTTCTAGTTGATTCATAAAAACTTTATAAGAACCATGCAATTTTAAAAAAGCTTATTGATTTTTGCTAAGTTTATTGTAGGTTATGAGTAGGGAAGAAGATTCCGTACTTATATCCCTACCAGTAGCGATAATGGTAGCGATTATTGGAAATTATCCTAATATAGTGATACTAGGATATTTTTCAAATTATCCCTACTGGTAGTGACCGATTATGTCAGTAGGGATATGTGGAATAGGTCCATGCTTCTATCCTACCCTCATACTTTTAAAGTATCAACTGACTACTCCAGATAAAAAAATAGCACCTTTGTTTTATTGAGAAATGACCTGATTACTCTAAAATATACGAATACATTTTAGAGATAATGAGTGTCGGTATAAGATTTTCCTAGAGAGCTATGTAAGCGAAACTCAAGAGCAAAAACTTTTTCCCTGGACTTAAATAATTAAAACTAGTTAGGTAACTAACGAGCAAATTACTGTACAAGCATTAAATTGTCTATTAACCTAAAGTAGATGTTTTATTAAGAAAAAAACTTAAATTTAACCTTTGTTTTTGACCAAGCGAGCGAAGCGAGTAAAGCGAGCGAAGCGTCTCAGTTTTAACTCGAGGACTGGCCGATTTGGCGTTGTTGGTATGTGTGTCAGTTCCAGTCTACAGGCCGCATTTTTCAGCCGATTTTCATGAAATTTGGCACAAGTGTTCCTTGTTACAAGGCGCAACTTCAGTCGAAGGGATTTTTCGATTGGGGGGAAAATGGGGGGAAAATGCATTTTTCAGCCGATTTTCATGAATTTTGGCACATGTGTTCTTTGTTGCAAGGCGCAACTTTTATCGAAGGGATTTTTTGATTGGGGGGAAAATGCGAAAATAACGCGAGGTCTACTGTTCACAAAACCACTAGTTTAACAATTTTATAATATGAATCTCAAAAACTATATATAGTCTTGGGTTGGACTCGAACCAGCTGACTGATTCCTTTCCAGGAGGAACGTTCTACTAAACGTGGTAGAACGTTCCTCCTGGAAACTTTTGTGATTCATATTGTAAAAATTATATAGGAAAAAGTTAGCATACTTCACTGCTTATAAAATATATTAATTAAAAACATTATTTGGTATTTTAGCACGATTAAGGCTCGTTTAGAGAAAGTTATAAGTGAAAATTGTTAAATTCTTTCAGTAAATACAAATTCTAAAGTTTCAGTTGAAATAAAAATGAACCAAAAAACTATTTCTCAATATACACGCTTTTAGACTTCACCAAATCAGAAGTAAAGCGTTATTGACTTAGCCTCCACTACAGCGGTGTATCGAACAGCCTTCTCTGCGGTCTATTGCTCACTATACTAACAACGTACTCTATGATGTTGACTCAAGTTGGCTGTACATTGCTGTTCAAGCCACACAGACAAACACTTTCCTGATAACATTGACTGACCTAACGTGTTATTAATGTTCATTTTGTGGGTTTATTTGTGTCACTTTTGTAACTTCTAGATCTAGATGATGATGAAAAATGAGTCATAACAATAAAGACTCTCAAGTAGGTACTTAAATATAATAATGCCTAGAAAGTTCCCTCGTTTGGTATAGAAACCTGCCAAGTGCGAGTCAGACTCGCGTACAAAGGGTTCTGTATTAAAACGGTGAAAAAAAAAAGTGTGTGTGTCAGCTCCGACGCACGACTGGAGTTTACTCCTTAAGTACGAGGTAGTAGTACTTTCTAATTTGGTATGGTTAGATAACCATACCAAATTAGAAAGTTGCGCACTAAAGGTGCGCACCAAAAACGTGACACGATTTTCATTACTTGTTAGTAGGTTTTACCCCTCGGATTTTTCTCATACCGGGCGCCTTATATATGAAAATCGATTCTTAAGGAGTAAACTCCAAAAAGTGTGTGTGTCAGCTCCGACGCACGACTGGAGTTTACTCCTTAAGTACGAGTATCTAACCATAACAAATTAGAAAGTTGCGCACTAGAGGTGCGCACCAAAAACGTGACACGATTTTCGTTACTTGTTAGTAGGTTTTGCCCCTCGGATTTTTCTCATACCGGGCGCCTTATATATGAAAATCGATTCTTAAGGTGTAAACTCCAATAATAATAATAATAAAGGGAATAATAATAACAATAATAATAATCTTAATACACTCACATCCAAATTAGAAAGTTGCGAACTAAAGGTGCGCACCAAAAACGTGACACGTTTTCGTTACTTGTTAGTAGGTTTTACCCCTCGGATTTTTCTCATACCGGGCGCCTTATATATGAAAATCGATTCTTAAGGAGTAAACTCCAAAAAAAGACGTGTGGCACTCGGTGACTGCCGCTGTTAAGCTATTGCATAGTTGCAAAAAAAAAAGAAAAAAAAAGAAAAAAATAATAATAATAATAGTAAGTATATAATAATATTATAATAGGCGAGTCCGTCAACAACTGACATTGCATCGAATGTTACACCCACGATCTTCTGTCATGAGACTGTACATTCCACGGAAGTTGGGGGGTCGAGGATTTTTAAATACCAAGAATCTCCATAACCGTGAAGTGTGCAGTCTGAGGAATTACTTCCTACAGAATGGGTGTGGCATTCATTGCGATGTTGTGATGGTTGACAAGGGCCTGACACCTCTTTCCTTGGCTAACGAGAACTGGCGTAAACCAAAGGTGCTAGGTACTGAAGACCGTAGGGACGTATGGAAGAGTAAGGAGCTACACGGGCGATTCTACCGGGTCTTAACAGGACCCGACGTAGACCTGCTCGCTTCGGTGAACTGGCTGCGTTTCAGTGACCTCTTTGGGGAAACTGAAGGTTTTGCCTGTGCAATTGCAGATGAGGTTATCAAGACGAACAACTATAGGAAATACATTATTAAGGACGGTACGGTTGACATTTGTCGAGCATGCCACCGTCCTGGTGAATCACTTCGCCACATTATTTCCGGTTGTTCGTATCTTGCTAACACCGAGTACTTGCATAGGCACAATCAAGTGGCCAGGATCATCCACCAGCAACTTGCTCTTCAATACGGCCTTATTGAGTCCGAGGTACCGTACTATAAGTACACACCAGAGCCAGTTCTCGAGAATGGTCGTGCATTGCTCTACTGGGACCGATCAATCATCACGGACAGGACTATTGTTGCCAATAGGCCTGATATCGTGTTGGTTGATCGGGCTCAGCGCCGGGCGGTGCTCGTCGATGTCGCCGTCCCGCATGATGAGAATCTCGTTAAGGCAGAGAAGGACAAACTTTCTAAGTACCTCGATCTGACCTTCGAGATAACCGCCATGTGGGACGTAGACTCGACGATTATTGTCCCGATAATCGTTTCGGCAAATGGACTAATAGCGAAGAGTCTCGATCAACATCTCAAGAGACTCTCGCTAGACTGTAGGATCAAGGGTCAGATACAGACTGCTGTCGTCCTCGACACGGCACGCATCGTTAGGAGGTTTCTCAATCTGTGACCTCTACCGCTGGTAGTTTGGGCCCTACTCCGCTACTGGTGGTGGTCTGACATGGATTTTTTATAATATTATATGTAACTTTTTATATAAATATTGTAAAAAAATGTATGTTAAGAATATAATTTGAATAAATGGAATAATAGTAATAAAAAAAAATATTATCATTCTCTTTATTAAAATATTACACATATTAATTACATTTTTAAATAGATTTATAAAAAATACATTTAAAAATATAAAATACAGTAACCCACCGGTATCGAGTACAGGGACCAAGCTACCGGTGGTTAGGGCTCCAGAGATAGGAACTTCCGCACAATACCGTGTTCAACAGAACCGCCTTCTGCATTAAGCCCTTGACCCAGCTGCCTAACGCGAGCCTCTGTAGATGGAGGTCGAGACTCTTGGCTATTAGGCCATGTGCATATACAACTATCGGAACAATAATCGCCGAATCCACATCCCACATGTCGACAATCTCGTGAGCGACGTCCAAATATTTAATTTGTTTATCTTTTTCTGCTTTCACGAGATTCTCGTCATGTGGCACAGTGATATCGACAATTACTGCAAGGCGCTTTAGTCGATCCATTATCACTATATCAGGTCTGTTAGCTATAACAGTGCTATCAGTGATAATAGATCGATCCCAATAAAATGTAACATGACCGTTTTCAAGAACTGGGTCGGGCACATACTTGTAATAAGGTACCTACACGTCGACAAGATTATACTTTAGAGCAAGTTGCTGGTGGATAATCCTGGCTACTTGGTTGTGTCTGTGCAAATACTCACCATTCGCAAGACGAGAACAACCAGAGATAATATGCCTTAAAGATTCTTCGGGACGATGACATGCCCGACAGATGTCAATCGTACCATCTTTTACAATATATCTCCGATAGTTATTCGTCATCACGACTTCGTCAGTAATTGCACAGATGAAACCCTCAGTTTCTCCGAAGAGATCACCAAATCGTAACCAGGATACAGATGCCGTTGAATCAACATCGGGTCCATTTAGAGCCCGATAAAATCGACCATGCAGTTCCTTACTCTTCCATATTTCCTTTCGATCTGATACTAATATTACAGGTTTGCGCCAGTTCTCTTTCGCAAGGGAGAGCGGGGTCAGTCCGTTGTCTATTGCCACAACATCTCGATGCACATCCACGTCCACCTGCAGGAAGTACTCTCTAAGGTTGCATATCTCACGGTTATGGAGAGTCTTGGCATTTAAAAATCCTCGACCCCCACATTTCCGTGGTATATAAAACCTCATTACTGACGAGCGTGGGTGGTGCATCCGATATGAAGTCAATAGACAACGTACTTTCCTATCCAGAGCTTCTAATTCCGTCTGAGTCCATCTAAGTATGCCAAAAGAGTATACTAAGACTGGCATGGCCCAGCACGCACCTTGTTACCGCCTGACAAAAGACTTTTCAGTACTTTTTTCAGGCGGCCAAAGAAACGATCCTGCAACGTCTGTTTCATGTCAGACTCAGCAATACACAAAGTTTGGGACATACCTAGATATTTGTAGGTTACGGTTGCGGAGAGCAACCCAAATCGCGTGAAATCTGAAAGACTGACTCCTTCAGATTCCACAATCTCGCCCTTTTTGACATGCATGACCGCACACTTATCTACCCCGAACTCCATACTGATGGCCTTACTAAAAGTTTCAGTAACTTTTAGTAATGCCATCAAATCGGGGCCATTAGGGGCAAATAACTTTAGGTCATCCATGTAAAAAAGGTGGGATATTTTTTTTTTTTTTTTTTTTTTTTTTTTTTTTTTTTTTTTTTTTTATATTTGGTTCGCCAAATTGACGCCGCCCGCCTGGTGGTAAGTCGTGACGACGTCTAGCGATTGTGGGCCACTCTCACAGCACACATTACTATTGAGAATGGCCCTCAACTTGACGACCTACTGATGTGCCTCTTCACGCTCCGCTTAAAGAACCCAGGATTATATGTGGGAGGAAACACGTGCACAGGCAGGGCGTTCCAGGCCACTATCGTTCGGCAGAGAAACGAACGTTTAAAACGTTCGGTTCTCGCGAACATGCTATCCACTGTGTGGGGGTGGCATCTCTGCCCGGCTCGATAAAATTTGACCCCCTCTCCGCATCCGATAGCCTAACCCTGAACCCTCAAGTAGCGTACTAAGAGGATTCAGTGCTAGACAAAACCACAACGGACTCAGACTATCGCCCTGGAATATTCCTCTCTCGATCCCTATTGGTACACCACCTCCTAGAATCTGACGACACCCTGGATAAACTAGAACCGTATTCCATTATCTCATACATGACCTCAAAAAGATGCACAGAGTTGCATCAATTTTATACAACTCCAGCACCCATAGAAGCCATGTATGAGGCACAGAATCATACGCTTTTTTGTAGTCAATCCAGCATGTCGCAAGGTTCTTTCGGTTGCGGCATACCTGCTGACAAACAGCCATGTCAAGAATAAGGAGCTCTTTAGTACCACGTGCCCCACTTTTACATCCATTCTGAGAGATTGACAATATATTGTTGTTTTCTATATGGGAATAAATTTTGGCTTTCAGAATGGATGTAAAAAGTTTATACATAGTTGGTAGACAGGTAATCGGTCTATAGTTTTTGGGGTCTGTGGTACTACCAGACTTATAAAGGAGGTGAGTAACCCCGGTAGTCATAAAAGTTGGAAGCGAGGCTAACTCAAGGGATGACTGGAAGCAAGATGCCAAACAGGCGTGTGAGCTACGGAACCATTTTAACCAAAAGTTGTGCAGTCCGTCCGGTCCAGCTGATTTCCAATTTGGTAACGAACGAACTGCACTACCAATATCTTCTTATATATGGTTATAGGTGCCCGGCGGATGCCCGGGTCACGAAGCGCATGATTCTCGGGCGTGTATTGCCCGTCCTGAAGCAGTGTAGCTTACCAATGAGCACCCTAGTCTCGGTAATGCGGCGTTCAATCCTGCATTGCCAAGCTGGTACAGTAGGTCTTGGCCGAGCAGCCGTTTCTTGTTTATTAAATTTAACACCAGCTACTCGACATACTGTAACAGCCGCACAATACAGGATTGAATGCGCATCAGTGAGATTATTACAATTCAAAAAATAAGATGTTAGAATCGAGTCTAGGGCACACGCTAGCGCTACATTTTTTCTATGCGTAGGCAAACGTGGAAGCCGGGGTCTACACTGGATAGGGACAGATCTAAACTCACCAATCGCTTGTTCCAAAACGCTCCTTAATTCATCATTGCACTGGGTACTTACAGATGTAGCAGCATCACTTACTTCTTCATTAACTGTTAAGATGGGTGGTATTTCATTTTCTACTGTAGTGGTGTTATGATTACTATGTAATGAAGAAGGAATGATACTGCTACATGCTTCTGAGCGTAGTCTCTCAAGTGCGGTGCCATCCAACAGATGACAGCGTTGTATGGCGCCCACCTGATCCGACAGGCGTTGTGCTGTTACGTTGACATCTGGTTCAAGTACCTGAAACAGGGGCAGCATGCGTACACGGTACGCAGTGAGGTTAATTCCTCCCTCTGTAGCCACAAAATATGCCCGCATCACATTTTCGTTCATAGAGAAACTCCATCGAATGCGGTGCACATTACCACCGGTAGCGGGGTCCCTAATCGAAGCCGGAGGGCCTTGGGGTCCCAAGCCAGTCGGTGGCCGGCCTCTCCCCTGCCGACGTACAGGTGGAGGCGACGTCGGTGGGGAGAAAATCTCATCGCTGCTTGAGCTCGACGCCTCACCAGTAGCCACAATTGTCGGCGACTGTGAGGCGGAGCTGTGCGACAAGTCCGGGGATGGTGTAAGTGCTGTTTGCTTGGCACGTGCTGTGGTCAACATTCCTTTTACTTCTTCTCTTTGTTTTTTCTTGATTTGTTTTATTTTCACTCATTATGTAGATAGCATAGTGACAGTATATATATTATGTCAAACTGTCAATGGTTTTAGATTTTCTGGATATTTAATTTTCTTGATTTTTTTCATGTTTTTCTCTTCTATTTCGAAATATGTGTATACTGATTTGAAATGGTATTGGTCGAAATTATATTAGTAATTATCAATGACGGTTTTATAATTACATTAATTAATTTTAAAATATCATTGGTATTTATACGTAAAATATTTGAATAAATTTGAGAGTAAGAAAAAAATGTGACTTGTTCTTAGCAGTGTTGCCATTATTTATTATTATTATTATTTCCTTTATTTAACTTAATTACATATTTAATACATTTTTAAATAAATCTATAAAAAATACAAATATATTAAAAAATATAAAAAATTGTGACCCACTGGCATCGGGTACAAGGACCAAGCTACCGGTGGTTAGGGCTCCAGAGAGAGGAATTTCCTCACGATGGGTGCCGTATCGAGCAACACTGCCTTCTGCATCAGGCCCTTAATCCAACCGTCTAACGAGAGCCTCTGTAGGTGTTGGTAGAGGCTCTTGGCGATCAGTCCATGCACGGAAACGACTATCGGTACAATAACAGCTGAGCTTACATGCCACATGTCGACAATCTCGTGGGCCAAATCCAAGTACTTTACTTGTTTGTCTTTTTCGGCTTTCACGAGATTGCCGTCATGCGGAATAGTAATATCAACTATTATTGCACGGCGCTCTAACCGATTTACTATCACTATATCAGGCCTATTTGCAACAATAGTCCTGTCAGTGATAATAGATCGGTCCCAGTACAATGTGATATGATCATTTTCGAGAACTGGGTCGGGCACATACTTGTAATACGGTACTTCTGAATCCACGAGTTTGTATTTCAGAGCAAGTTGTTGATGGACAATCCTAGCTACTTGGTTATGCCTATGCAAATACTCGCCGTTAGCCAAACTAGAACAACCAGAGATAATATGTCTAAGGGACTCTCCAGGACGGTGGCACGCCCGACATATGTCAACCGTACCATCCTTCAGAATATACCTCCGGTTATTTTTAGTCATGATAACTTCGTCCATAATTGCAAAGACAAACCCTTCGGTTTCTCCAAATAGATTACCGAATCGTAGCCAGGATACTGATGATTTTAAATCAATATCAGGTCCATGTAGGGCCTGATAGAAACGTCCATGTAACTGTTTACTCTTCCATACATCCATGCGGTCATTGGTACTTAGTATTATAGGTTTGCGCCAGTTCTCTTTAGCCAAACCAAGCGGGGTAAATCCGTTGTCTACTGCAGCAACATCACGATGCAAATCCTCGTCCACCCGCAGGAAGTATTCCCTGAGATTGCACACCTCACGGTTGTGAAGGGTCTTAGCATTAAGAAAGCCTCGGCCCCCATACTCCCGTGGTATGTACAACCTCATTACAGATGAACGCGGATGATGCATTCGGTATGTAGTGAGTAGCGTACGGACTTTTCTATCCAGGGCGTCAAGTTCTGTCTGAGTCCATCTGCGTATGCCAAACGAGTACACTAAAACTGGCATGACCCAACTATTGTAGGCTCGCACCTTGTTACCGCCCGATAAAAGACTCTTAAGAACTTTTTTCACGCGGCCAAAGAAGCGTTCCCTCAATAATTGTTTCATGTCAGTCTCTGAAATGCCTAACGCTTGTGACATACCCAGATATTTATAAGTATCGGTTGCCGAAAGGGACCGAAGTTGGGTGGAATCCAAAAGCTGTATTCTTTCGGAATCCACTATCCCACCCTTCTTCACATGCATGCTTGCACATTTGTCTACGCCAAATTCCATTCTGATAGAATTACTAAAGGTTTTCGTTACCTTTAGTAATTCCATCAGTTGGTGACTGTTTGGGGCAAGTAATTTTAAATCATCCATGTAAAGAAGGTGAGACAAAACCTGGCCATCTTTCCGCAACCGGTACCCTAGACCTGAATTCTCCAGTAAAGTGCTGAGAGGATTCAGGGCCAGACAAAACCATAACGGACTCAGGCTATCGCCCTGAAATATACCACGCTCGATCTTTATCGGTCCACCATTACCACAAGTCTGTCGGCATCCTGAATAGCACAAGACGGTCTTCCATTGCCCCATGCATGCCCCTAAGAAGGCACATAGAGTTGCATCAATCTTATACAACTCCAGCACCCTCCTAAGCCATGAATGAGGCACAGAGTCATAGGCCTTCTTGTAATCTATCCAGCATGTCGCCAGATCCTTGCGATTACGGAGTACCTGTTGGCTAATAACCGTATCCATAATTAGGAGCTCTTTAGTGCCGCGAGCCCCACTTCTACATTTTGAGAGATTGACATGATGTTGTTGTCAGTTATGTGGCGCGTTATTTTTTGTCTCATTGTCGTTGGTAGGCATGTAATTGGTCTATAATTTTTAGGCTCTATTGCACTACCAGATTTGTATAAGAGATGGGTCATACCAGTAGTTAGAAAATCGGGAAGCGATCCTGATTCCAAAGATGATTGGAATTGAGCTGCCAACCGTCCGTGTGAACTTCGGAACCATTTTATCCAAAAATTATGCAGTCCGTCTGGACCTACTGATTTCCACATCGGTAATAGACGGACTGCGTTGGTGACATCACTATCTATGAAATTTAATGGTTCCATAGTTTGTATCGGTTCACACAGACGATTAACATCCCGCATCCAACCATCCTCTGTGTGGCTGACAGGAGCCGACCAGATGCCACTCCAGAATGCAATGGTGGCATCATCATCTGGCCGGCGCTCGTCAATCACACTTGAATCAGATTGCTCCCAATCTCTGTAGACCCATCTCTCATCTCGTTGGAACATGCAGTTTTGGGAATACCGGTCTACCCTTTTTTTATATATTTTTATACGATTTGCCCACGCATATACTTTCTGCTTCAGGTAGTCAATGCGCTCTGTGACCCGAAAAGAAAATTCTTGGGATCTAATATTAGTCCCCAAGAATGCCCGGTTCACAAAGCGCATCACTCTAGGGCGAGTATTGCCCGACTTGAAGCAAATAAGTTTCCCAATGAGTGCCCTGGTCTCGGCAATACGACGTTCAATCCTATACTGCCAGGCTGGTGTAACAAATTTCGGTCGAGTAGCTTTATCATTTGATAAAAGCTTAATATTTGCTACTCGACATGCCGCAACAGCCCCACAGTACAGAATCGAATGTGTATCACCGAGATTTTCACTACTGTTAAAATGGTCTGACAGTAGTGAATCCAGAGCACACATTAGGGCTATATTTTTCTTATGCGTAGGCAAACGCGGTAGACGAGGTCTTTCGGTAGGTGTTACGTTTCGATATTCCCTCAGTGCACATTCCAAAGCGCTCCCTAATTGTACATTGCAATGGGTACTTACATCTGTAACCCCGGTATCCAATAAATCATCATCAGTGGGATGTTGTGTGAAAACAGTAGGAACATGTGTACCTGATGATGTAGGTATTGTGATGCCAGGATTACCCTGCAAATCTGAGCGAAGCCTCTCAAGCACGGCATCATTCAACATATGACCACGTTGTATAACCCGCACTTGATCCGATAGACGTTGCGTTGATACGTTAACAGTTGGTTCGAGTTCCTGAAACAGAGACAGCATTCGTACACGATACGCAGTGAGATTAATTCCTCCCTCTGTAGCCGCATAATATGCCCGCATGACGTTCTCGTTCATGGAAGAAGTCCATCGCATGCGGTGCACATTACCACCGGCAGCGGGGTCCCTAATCGAAGCCGGAGGGCGTCGGGGTCCCAAGCAGGTCGGTGGCCGGCCTCTCCCCTGCCGACGTACAGGTGGAGGCGACGTCGGTGGAGAGAAATACTCGTCGCTGCTAGAGCTCGACGCCTCACCAGTAGCCAAAGTTTCCGGCAAATGGGAGGCGGAGCTATGCGACGAGTCCGGGGTTGGTAGTTGTGCAGTTTGTCTCGTTCTGGCTCTAGCTCTTGTGAGCATATTTATCTTTTATCATCATCCATCCATTTCTTGATATTGTTTGTTTTCGTTTGATATTTTCTTCAAGTGACATATGCCAAACATCTTTGCAATTTGGTAATTTTTCTTTATCTTGATAATATTATAGTTTGTATATGTAATTTATAAATTTATTGCAAATCTTGTTGTGCAACATATAATTATAATTGTAGTATAAATTTAGACTGTAAAATTAAATAAAAATATTAAAATAATTTTAAGATGAAAAATGATGTTAGATGATTTCAAGGGTTGCCAGGTTATCATTATTCGGATACATTTTTATTCTCAGCTTTTATGCTGGTGATAACTGCATTTACGGGCATCAACCAAGTAAATGCAGCGTGTAGTGTGTTTTAAGATGTAGGTGTTGTGTATGGTGTTGAGGTTTCTGTTTCATCTAGTTGCATAAACTTTCTAACTATTCTACATGTATTTAAGATGGCTGCTTTTTGGAGAGTAATGTATATTGTTTCTTTTAGGTCTATTAATTTAATACTATGGTGGAGATGCTTGGGAATTATAGGTACCTGTTGTAGAAAGGACTATAGGCACGACATACACTTTGTATTGCCTCCATATTCTAGTTACTTCTTCTTTGAGTTCTGCATATTTAGTTATTTTTTCAGTAATAGTTTTTTGTATGTTATGTGTATTGGGGACTGCAATATCTATCAGGTATGTGGTTTTATTTATTTTATCTTGTAGTGTTATATCCGGTCTATTGTAGTGTATAGTTCTGTCGGTGAGTATAGCACGATCGTAATATAATTTATGGGTTGCGTTTTCTAATATTGTTTGTGGTGTGTATTTGTAGTAGGGAGTGCCTGAGTCTTGTAAGAGTTTGTGTTTGAGTGCTAGTTTTTGGTGTATTATTTTAGCGATTTGGTTGTGTCTATGTGTGTAATCTGTCTGCGTGAGTGTGGTACATGCGCCGGTTATGTGCTGTATGGTTTCTGGCTGATTGTGACATTTGCGACATTTATCATTAGTCATAGATGGGTCTTTAATTATGTATTTTCTGTAATTTTTCGTGTTTATTATTTGATCCTGTATAGCTATTATAAAACCTTCCGTTTCGGGGAATAAACTACCTATTTGTAACCATTTATTTGATGCTACTGGATCTATGTGGGTTTGTTCCAAATCATGAGGATGCCTTCCATGAAGTGTTTTCCTTTTCCAGTTGTCAATTTTCTGTGTATGAGGGTTATAACTGTCAGGGTTATAACTGTCAGAGTTCTGTGTGGTAGAATGAGACGTTAAATTTAGTGGTGTATAGTTATGATCGTTTTGGGTGATAGCTATGTGTAAATTACTTGTGTTAGATTTTGTATGAAAGAATGTTTTAAGGTTGTGTATTTGTTTTTGCCAAAGATGATGTATGTCTATTAAACCCCTGCCTCCATTGTGCGTTTTGATAGTGAGTCTCTCTATTGCCGATTTAGGATGTAGGTTATTATGTTTTGTTAATGCCAATGTTATGTTGCCAGTAAGTTGTGTTTTACAAATGGCATTTACTCTCCTTTGGTATTCTTTGTTTAGTGTTTCTTTAGTTGTAGTGTGGTCTAGTCCTCTTAATTGTTTGTAGCCAAGATATTTGTAGACTTCGTTTGGCTCCATTGCTGATATAGTAATATTGTCATCTACTTCATAGTCGCCCGGCCGAATTTTACCCTTTAAAATATGTATCGTTTTGCATTTATCTAACCCGAACTCCATGTTTATGTCTTTACTAAATTGAGTGGTAGCTTCTATTAATTTTTTCATTTCTTTATCTGTTTTAGAGTAGAGTTTTATATCATGCATGTATATTAAGTGTGAGATAACTGTTTCGTCTGTCCCGCTTTTAAAATTGTATCCGGCCTGGCAGCCATGAAGCAAATGTGATAGAGGGTTCATTGCAAGGCAGAACCACAGCGGGCTTAAGGAGTCGCCCTGAAAGATACCCTTCCTAATTAATACCTGTCGCGTTGTAACAGTGTTCAACTGGTTGTTAAGTTGTAAAGTAGTTTTCCAATAGGGCATAATGTTACTTAAAAACTTCGTTATCTTAGGGCTAATTTTATAAATTTGTAGAATTTTTAATAACCAGGAATGCGGTATACTGTCGAAAGCTATGCGGTGTACTGTCGAAAGCTATGCGCTATACAGTCAAAAGCTTTATTATTATTTATCGTTTATTCATTTCTATTCTTATTTTATACATTTTTAAATACATTTATAAAAAACACAAATACATTTAAAAATATAAAAATAGTGACCCACCAGTAGCGGAGTAGGACCCAAACTACCGGTGGTGGAGGCTACAGACTAAGAAACCTCCTAACAATACGGCACGTGTCGAGGATAACAGCCTTCTGAATCTGACTCTTGATCCAACAATCTAACGAGAGTCTCTTGAGATGTTGATCGAGACTCTTCGCTATTAATCCGTTTGCCGAAACGACCACCGGGACAATGATCGTCGAGTCTACGTCCCACATGGCGGTTATCTCGAAGGACAGATCGAGGTACTTACTAAGTTTGTCCTTCTCTGCCTTCACGAGATTCTCGTCATGCGGGACGGCGATATCGACGAGCACTACCCGACGCTGGGTCCGATCAACCAACACGATATCGGGCCTATTGGCAACAATAGTCCTGTCCGTGATGATTTATCGGTCCCAGTAGAGCATTGCACGACCATTCTCAAGAACTGGCACTGGTGTGTACTTATAGTACGGTACTTCAAACTCAATAAGGCCATATTGAAGAGCAAGTTGCTGGTGAATGATCCTGGCCACTTGATTGTGCCTTTGCAAGTACTCGGTGTTAGCTAGATACGAACAACCGGAAATAATATGGCGAAGTGATTCACCAGGACGGTGGCATGCTCGACAAATGTCGACCGTACCGTCCTTCATGATGTATTTCCGATAGTTGTTCGTCTTGATAACCTCATCTGCAATTGCACAGGCAAAACCTTCAGTTTCTCCAAAGAGGTCCCCAAAACGTAGCCAGTTCACCGAAGCGAGCAGGTCTACGTCGGGTCCTGTTAAGACCCGGTAGAACCGCCCGTGTAGCTCCTTACTCTTCCATACGTCCCTACGGTCTTCAGTACCTAGCACCTTTGGTTTACGCCAGTTCTCGTTAGCCAAGGAAAGAGGTGTTAGGCCCTTGTCAACCATCACGACATCGCAATGAATGTCACACCCGTTCTGTAGAAAGTAATCTCTCAGACTGCACACTTCACGGTTGTGGAGGTTCTTGGCATTCAAAAAGCCTCGACCCCCCCACTTCCGCGGAATATACAGTCTCATGACAGAAGATCGTGGGTGTAACATTCGATGCAATGTCAGTTGATGACGGACTCGCCTATCCAGGGCGTCTAGTTCCGTTTGAGTCCACCTAAGTATGCCTAAGGAGTATAACAATAAAGGTATCACCCAACCGTTGAAAGCCCGCATTTTGTTACCACCGGACAAAGAACTGTTAAGAACTTTTGTCAGGCGACCAAAAAAACGTTCTTTCACCGATTTCTTAATATCCTCTACCGCTATACCCAATGACTCTGACATACCTAGGTATTTGTATGTTTCAGTCTCGGAGAGAGATCTGAGAGTTATTATCTCAGAAAGTTGTAAATTTGGTGAATTTACAACCTTCCCCCGTTGTACATGCATAACCGCACACTTATCAACACCGAACTCCATGGCATTACTAAAAACTTCCGTAGTTTTTAATAATGTCACTAAATCTTGGTGCTTCAATGTGAACAGTTTGAGGTCATCCATGTACATCAGGTGAGATATAACCTCACCCCCTCTACGAAATCGATAGCCTAGCCCTGAATCCTTCAGCAATGTGCTAAGTGGATTCAGTGCTAATCAAAACCACAATGGACTCAAACTGTCGCCCTGGAATATACCACGCTCGATCCTTATCAAGCCTTGCGGGTCAGAGGCGTGCCCACCACTACCTGGTTGACGAAAGACTGTGGTCCACTGCCCCATACACTAGACTAAGAAGGATTTAAGAGTCGGATTAATTTTATACAACTCTAAAATTCTCCTCAGCCATGAATGAGGCACCGAATCATAGGCCTTCTTGTAGTCAATCCAGGCAGTAGAGAGGGCGCCCCTACTCCGCTTGACTTGTTGGCTAATGGCCATATCAATGAGGCGTAGCTCCTTAGTACCACGAGACCCAGCCCTACATCCATTCTGAGCGTTATCTAAGATATTATTAGATACTATGTGCGAGTTTATTTTACTTCTCAGAATAGATGTAAGGAGCTTGTAGATGGTAGGTAAGCAAGTGATGGGTCTATAGTTTTTAGGTTCCGTGGTACTACCTGATTTGTGGAGCAGGAAGGTGATGCCAGTGGTCATGAAAGCGGGTAAGGAACCAAACTCAAGGGCTTCTTGATACTGTGTTGCCAAGCGTTCATGCGAACTCTGAACCCACTTATCCAAAAGTTGTGCAATCCATCCGGCCCAGGACTTTTCCAGTTCGGGGCCGTACGAATTGCACAACTAACGTCTTCGGAGTCTATGGTAATAGACTCCATGGGTTCGATGATACTGCATTCACGCTCGACGACACGGATCCAGTCACCCTCCGAATGTTCGACGGGCACCGACCATATGTCACGCCAAAATTGATTCATGGTGTGAGCATCTGGCAGTTGTTCGTCGCTCAAACGTTGTCCAGTTCCCTCCCACTCTCGGTACACCTTCCTTTGGTCACTTTGGAAGATGCGATTCTGCCAGTATCTATTTACACGCTCTCTATAACGACGGATACGGCTTGCCCATGCATACACTTTCTGTTTCAGAAAGTCAATACGTTCCGTGACATTGGCTAAGTATTGCTGGGGACGAATACCGGTCCCAGCAAATGCCTGAGTCACGAAACGCATGACCCGGGGACGACTATTTCCCCGGCTGAAAGAGATAAGCTTTGCAATGAGAGTTCTAAATGTGCCGATACGTCGATCGATTCTTGCCTGCCATACGGGAACACCATCCGGTCGTGGTGCACGGTTAACTTCAGGGAATTTAACGCGTGCAACACGACAAGCGGCAATCGCTCCACATTAAAGAATCGAGTGAGTATCAATCAAATCAGTACTAGTCCGTAAGTACGGTTCTAGCAATGCATTTAGGGCTCCCATCAACGCCAGATTTCGCTTATGCATTGGCAAGCGTGGTAGCCGCGGTCTAGAATTAGGTATAAACCTATACTGCGAGATCACATCTTCCAAAGTACTCCTCAATTGATCGCTTACCTGGATAGACGTATCACTCGTATCATTTCCTGCGTCGAGTGCGGGTTCCGCTAACGTCGCACTTGTAGCAACCGTCTGTGTCACAGGTGACGGTGCTCTCGTTGACACTGGAGCTGTACGAGTAGATAATACTTAAAGGCGTAGTCGATCAAGCACAGATTGATCCAACAACTTACATCGTTGGATAGCCCGCACTTGATCCGATATTCGTTGGACGGCAACGGTCTGTGTCACAGGTGACGGTGCTCTCGTTGACACTGGAGCTGTACGAGTAGATAATACTTAAAGGCGTAGTCGATCAAGCACAGATTGATCCAACAACTTACATCGTTGGATAGCCCGCACTTGATCCGATATTCGTTGGACGGCAACGGTAATTGTTGGTTCAAGAGCCTGAAACAAAGGAAGCATCCTTGAACGATACGCAGTCAGGTTGGTTTCTCTGGTTGATCTGTAGCCTCGTAATATGCCCGCATAACGTTTACATTGATGGATGAAGTCCATCGCATGCGGTGCACAATACCACCGGTAGTGGGGACCCTACTCGAAGCTCGTAGGCTTCGGGACCCCAAACTGCTCGGCGGCCGGCCTCTCCCTCGCCGGCGTACAGGTGTTGGCGACGACGGCGGAGAGAAATACTCGTCACTTGAAGAGCTCGACGCCTCAGCGAGCACCTGTGTCAGCGATGTGCGGTCCGGTGCCTGCGAGGCGGAGTTTAGTGACGAGTCCGGGGGTGTTATTTGCGCATTTCTGCTTCTGGCTCTTGTTTGCATCTCACAATCACTTCATATTGTTTGGCCATAATATTGAATGTGATGTTGATATTTTTGAATTCATTGAATGACATGTGTCAAATCTTCGTTGCATATTTTGTAGACTATGTTTATTGTTCTAAAGTTCTAAAATATTATAAAATCCTTTATGTATTGACTTTTTGCTGATATTATTATGAAATCTGAAGTAATTGTATAAATTTAGGTAATAATATATAAATAAAAATATTAAAATATTTTAAGAATGAAAATGATGTATGAGACGTTCAGAGTTGCCAGTATTATTATTATTTCGTTTATGTTTATTATTATTATGTATTATTATCATTATTTATTTATTATTATTATAAAATTTGCACCAAAAAAAAAAAATTACAACATAAAACGATATGAAAGACGTCAGCCTGTCAGCCGTGTTTTTTTTGTGTTAGGTGTTAGGTTATTTTTTCGTTACGGAATTTCTTGATTCGGTCTCCACGCTCAAGGCCCGCGATAGAAGCTATGCAATAGCTTAATAACGTTTGCTGTGTGGGAGACCCCTTAAATATTTATTAAATTCAGTGTTTTTAGTATTTGTTGTTATTGCGGCATCAGAACATTCATCATCTGTGAACATTTCAACTTTCTAACTATCACGGTTCACGAAGCCTGGTCAGACGGGCGGACAGCAGAGCCTTAGTAATAGGGTTCCTTCCCGTTTTATCCTTTGGGTACGGAACCCTAAAAACTTGTGATGTGAACAACGTAATATTTTGATATCAGTTTAAGTGTAAGTAAAAATTTATGAGAACCTTAAGCCAAGTTCTAAGGTTATTTTAATCAATTCAGAACATGTAGGCTATGATGTAGGGAATAAAAATATTGTAAAACATAAATATACGAGTAGTTACATTTAAAGGTACACAACTTGTAACCGTGGATGTTATTAATTTCTTTTTCTGCGAAGTACAGCGTAATTCTGTGTAAGAACATCCTGAAATTAGTAAATAAATAAATAACTTCCCGTAAAACTCCAAAAAATAAGACTGTATGTGTACCTCGCTGAACGTGCAGCCGACTCATCACAGTAAACAGTGACTGTGATGCAACCGCATAACATTAAACAGACACAATAACCACAACTGCGCTACAGAGAGTCCGAATGAAAGAAGTGAAGTATCTAATGTTGCGGCATAGGTATAGGTTGATATAATTTCAACGCTTCAGACCCACGGTACCCCTGGCCATACCCCTGGTGGTACCGTGGGTCTTTTAAAGTTAAACGGTACCACCGACTAATAGTGATGTGATGTTAACATCTACGACTGAAAAAAAACGGATTATTCCCAGTTCGTTCAGCTTCATGGAACTCATGAAGCCAGTACCACTTGGAACTTTTGCAACCTTACAATATACGATTTTTGACCCATTTGTTCCATGTAATTTTATACTACCTACTTTTACCGCTGACATTTAAATAAAAATTATTTTAATTTTAAATTGTTTTATTTTTATGATGAGTTCAAACATTCAATCGGTTTTCACTGAATTTAAAAGAACTTAAAATCTTGAAGGCTCTAATGTTATGTATTCCTGGTACATTTGAGGTTTGTGTCTTTTATAATGGACAATCATTTTCATCTGTACTCGGTGCACCTGTTGACACATTTAAATAAACTAAACGGATCGAGATTCGAATGAGATTTCGAGTGCTTCTTTTTTTTTTTTTTTAATACCGCGTGTACGCGGCCGCTCCCATGTCCATTGCTGCGGGCGTCTCTGGTGACACTGAAGGCATTTCTAGTGGCACCCGGCAGACTTTGGCCACCATTGTGGCCTCTTCGGTGGTTTGGTCGGAAAGAAAATTCCGCGTCGTTGGGTTGGGATTTATCCCGCGTCGGTGAGTGAATCTGGTTGCGTGCTGTGAGGTAAAGGCCCCGCAGCACGCAACCCTTCTAGCCTGCTTCTGTAAGGATGGCAGGTGGCTATCCCGCCGTCCTCAGGCCTCGATCATGGAGGTCGATGGTCCTGGGCGTAGATGAGTCTGCGGCGCCCTGGCCGCTGACTGCGAAACTCAGCGGGGAGGGTACGCTCCCTCTCCCTCTCGGCCGCCTCCTTCGCGAGCATGACTTGCTCGCAGAAGGACACGGCTGCGTTCCACCTACTCGCACTGGAGACCATGGCTTGGAGCATGGTTTCCAGCGAGAGGATATCCACGCCCAGACCCACTACGAGGTCCCGGCACTGACTCGCCCACGCGGAGCACTCCACCAACGTGTGGAGTGCGGTATCGTCGTCGGAAACCTCGCAGTGTTGACACCGGGGTTTGACCTCACGATGGATGCGAAACAGATAGCTACCGAAACATCCATGCCCGGTAACGATCTGCGTCGCACAATACGTGAGGTCACCATGCCGCCTCTGCAGCGGCACTTTGGTTGCTCAAGTCGCACCCTCCAAGTCTCCATGAGATCCTGGCGGAGTTGGGATCCTGCTGTTTATTGTACCCATATTTCGTTAGTCACATAGATGGTGAGGCCATCTTTTATTATAAATGACACGCACCTTGAATACAATACTAGGACTACAGAACTACACAAGCACTCTCGAAATCTCATTTGAATCTCGATCCGTTTAGTTTATTTAAATGTGTCAACAGGTGCACTTCAGATCCACGGTACCCCTGGTACAGATGAAAATGATTGTCCATTATAAAAGACACAAACCTCAAATGTACCAGGAATACATAACAACATAAGAGCCTTCAAGATTTTAAATTCTTTTAAATTTAGTGAAAACCGATTGAATGTTTGAACTCATTATTCCGAAAAAGTACCAGGCGATCATAACAGAATAGGAGGTTCTGGTTATGAATATGGATCTTTTTTCATTGTTTCATAACCAGTTATCAAACAATACATTTTTTTCCAAAACCAGAACCTCCTATTCTCCTAGTCACAGGTAGGTCAACACATCACTAGGGTCACTTACTTGGTGGTACCGTTTAACTTTAAAAGACCTACGGTACCACCAGGGGTATGGCCAGGGGTACCGTGGGTCTGAAATGAATTTCAATAGGATTAGCTGACGCCGGAACATTGTGTTGCCATAGAGTGGGCCACCATTATAACTTAGGGGTTGAAAAATAGTTTACGACTGATACTGAGACCTACCAAATAAATATTATGCACTATTTTATTTTTAAGAATCGTTCAAGCAGTTTCGAAGAAGCTTAATAACAACTGTAACCCTCTTTGACACGAGAATTTAGAAACCCTAAAACTTTCCTAGAGAACCACTTCATACATTGGTGAAAATTGCATCAAAATCCGGTGCGTAGTTTTAAAGATCTAAGCATATATAAGGACGGTCAGTCAGCAGAAGCGATTTTGTTTTGTACTATGTTATGATAGGACAGAATAGGGAATAGTACATAGTATAGCTACGTAGAACTATTCCGTATTCTGTACCTATTCCTCCATCGAATGTTAATAAAAAAGTGAGCGAAAAAATAAAGTTATAATTTGATGTACAAATCTGTTATCACAAAGCTTTCAGATATTGAGCTATAAAAGCAAGTTGTTAACATAAATTGGAAAAAATATTGTTGCACGCTTTTTATAACCCGTCATAAGGTCTTTATTATTATTTGAACGATCAAAATAGGTACATTATAACCATTTTACAGGTTAAATACTACCAAACGGCCGAATGAGTTTAAAAGAATGTACCTGCTTTCTACCAAACTGTAAGAGTAGGTACCTAAAAATCAAAATTCAAAATTTTGTAAAAACGCCCTAAAAAGTTATTGAAAAATAATTTAAAAGAATATTCGTCGGGAGCTGCCATTGAATGAACTAGTTTTACATTTTTATAGTAACGGGAATAATTGGAATTCTTACACCCTAATGTACATGGGGCACACTAAAAGTTTTGCACTTCTAGATAATCGGAACTATTTGAATTTGGAATGTTATATTTTTTTAAACGTTACAACCTTCATAGTAATAAAAAAAAACAATTGGTGGGAAATCATTTGTCAATTGTTTTTTATCACACATCAAAGTCCTACGTATGCAACGAAAATGGAATTAAGTTGAAAAGATTTTAGAGCGATGATTTTTTATGATTTTAAAAGTTCTCTCTCTCCGCAAGACTGTGCCGCTCGTCTTCAAAATGCTTTTAGGAGATAAGCACCTTGTTTGAGCACCGTGAGGCGATGATTTGCTGAGTTTGAGAGAGGTCGAGTTTCTTTACATGACGAATTTCGTGAAGGGCGGCCTTCAACTGCCGTCAACGAAAATAATGTGGCTACTGTTAAGCGGTTAATTGAAGAAAATCCGCGGATTACCTATGAGACAATTTGAGGACTATTGGGGATTGGTATGAGTCAAATCCAGAAAATTTTACACGAAGAATTGAAAGTTCGGAAACTTTGTTGTCGTTGGATCCCTCATGAACTGACAGCGGAGCAGAAGCGGGCTCGCGTGGAATAGTGCTCACAGATGCTACTGAAGTACGACCACGGACATTCTAATGCTGCTTATGACATTGTCACAGGAGACGAAACGTGGATTTATTGTTTTGAACCCGAAAAAAAACAGCAATCTTGTGAATGGGTGTTTGAAAATGAGAACAAGCCAACAAAAGTGAGGCAGGCGAGAAACGTTGGTAAAAAAATGATCGCGTTTTTTTTCGCAGCTACGGATCCCATCTGTACAATTCCACTTGAAGATCAAAAGAGTGTTAATGCCGAGTGGTATTCTACCATTTGTTTACCCAGGGTGTTAGAAAAAGTTCGCGAAAGACGACCCAAAAGCCGCGTTGTCCTACATCATGACAACGCTTCTTCACACATGGCCAACAAAACAAAGTCATTTTTAGCTTCCGAAAAAGTACAACTCGTCACCCATCCTGCGCATAGCCCCGACCTAGCACCCTGTGATTTCTGCATTTTTCCCAAAATCAAAGATTTGATAAGAGGTTTCACTTTTACCAACTTCGAAGAGGCAGTGATAGCGTTCAATCAGCACGTAGAAAACATACCTTCAGATCTGTGGACCTCATGTTTTAAAAAATGGTTCGATCGCATGAAAAAATGTTTAAAATGTAAAGGGGAGTATTTTGAAAATAAATAAACATAATATTTTGGTTTTAACATGTTGTTTTTTTAAGTTACGCAAAACTTATAGTGTGACCTTCGTATAAGCCTTAGTCCGACAATGGAGACCTTAAGTAGTTGATGATATGAAATAGTGATGGCAGCCCGCGACGGATATTCTTTTAAACTATTGACTGAGGGAGCGAAGCGACCGAAGTCTCCGTTTCAACTTGCAGACTGGGGAGAATTTCTTTCGTCTGTACCTCTACATCTACGGGTTCTGTCAGATCATGTTGAAGGCCGTATTTATCAACCGATTTGCATGAAACTTTACACAGACACTTTTTGCTTACAATGAATAACATTTGAATGATATTATTTGGATTGAATGACAAATGAAAGAGTAATAAAGAAAATTGCACAAGAAATTTTCTAAACAAAGCCACTCCCGAAGTCTACGGTTCACAGAACCACTAGTTTTATTCTTTTTCAATTACTTTTTAAGGCGTCATGGACTTTTACTGCGGAACCCTAAATAGAAGACGAAAATAAAAGAATTAAGTAAGTACGTATTTTGATGAATTAAGAAGTCATATAGCCTAACCTAACCTAAAATGATTGTAAACCACAGATTCAAAATTACTAATTCTAGTATTTTGATAGTACAATTTATTACTCTATCCCATACAAAAAACGCAGCCCAAGTGAGCGACTGTTACGTAAAATGGACCAATAAAGGATGTAGAATTAAGCCACAACCCGATGGGTTGTCACACGGGCGTCTGTGAACATACATTGGAGTAGGTACCTAATAAGGTGTAATATTTCGCAGACAGAATTTACTAATTAAGTTTTAATGCTGTTGATGGACTCCCAGTGTGTAGTAGCCATATGATAAAGGAGATTAACCTAAAACTCTATCCACATTTACTTATGTCAATGCTACCAAAATAACTATTTCACTGAGAGAGCGAAGCGACCGAAGTCTCCATTTCAACTTGCAGACTGGGGAGAATTTCTTTCGTCTGTACCTACCTCTACATCTCTACATCTACGGGTTCTGTCAGATCATGTTTGCATCCGATTATTGTGTATTTATCAACCGATTTTTATGAAACTATACACACACACTCCTTGCTTATGTCAATGCTACCAAAATAACTATTTATAATGATGACTCTCTATAGTTCACAGGACGAAGTTTATCTACAGAATCAGATTAACTTTGTGAAACCTCGAGAAAGTTTAAAACCTCCATTGTTAAGAAAACGAGGCCAGTTTAAATAATGGGTAAGTATAGTTATACCTATTAGGTAATACATTAAAAGGAAATAAATAATCTTATAAATTGTATTCTTACACATTCTAGTCTCTGAAAATTGTAATTAATAATACTAATATCAATAATTTGGTTACCTCAGTATTTAAATGCAATAAGGCGTTGAAGAAGAAGTAACATAGAACGTTTTTAATATTTTATTAAGGTACTCCGTTGACTTGTCCACTCTAACGTTACATACATACACACATACATATGGTCACGCCTCTTTCCCATAGGGGTAGGCAGAGACTATGGAATTCCACTTGCTACGGTCCTGGCATACTTCTTTCGCTTCTTCCACTTTCATAACTATCTTCATGTACGCTCTCCGGTTCTGGGTGCTCTTGACCTGACCTTTGGTCAAAACATCTCCGATTTGGTCGAAGTACGTTCGCCTAGGTCGACCCTTACCTGCCTGTCCATTCACGCCCGCCTTATGTATCTGTTTCGTCAATCTACTTTCATCCATCCTTTCTACGTGCCCGAACCATCTAAGCATCCCTTTTTCTATCTTACTCACTACATCTTCTGATACACCGCAAAGTTCTCGTATCTCGCTGTTCCTCACTTTCTCAACCAATGTCACCCCAGTCATACTTCTCAAACTTCTCATTTCCACTGCATTTATTTTACTTCCATGCTTCTTCTGCCAAACCCAACATTCACTTCCATACATAAGTGTAGGGCCCAGCACTCCTCTATGAACAGTTTCACTTTCGTAAAATAAATATTTTTTAAATTAACGTAGGTACTACTGGCATAATGGTCCTAAGCGACCTTATCAATATCGCCGGGTCCAAGTTAAGGTCGATTCACACATATCAGTGAAGCCTCCGAAACAGTACCGGCACAGTTCACTATCAGTGATGATCAATGCTAATATTATTTCATAAATTTTCTATGAACTGTCAATGTCAGTGTCAAATACGAACCAGTAATCATAGACACTTACATGTTTTTAGAAAATGTATGAACGAATATCCTCAACTGCAAGCGGTGACCTGACGAGAGCTCACGAGGCTTTGTCAAATATATTCAACCAAAATACCTGTAAATGGCAAAATGCCTCCGAAACATGAGCGTAATAAACACCTATATCTACCCCTACGGGATTAAAGACATGATTCTGTACTACAGACCTATAATACTCGTACATAAAATAGCTATATTGAAATGTGTTAGCGTTATCAATTCAATGCGGTGAGGTGAAAGTTGCCTGTATCAACATTTACATTAGCTTTCCTTCAACTTTTGCTTTCAGCTTTACTTTGCGTACTTATCGGTTTTTGCAACAATGATTTGTAAATTTTTACATTGTCAACCGTCTTCAAAAAAGAAGAGGTTAGATTTGGCCGTATTTTATTGCCAGCATTGCTTAATCAGTTGCAGTGAGTGACTGATGTTAAGAGAATCCGGAAAACAGTTAAGTAGCATCAGAATGTTTATCTTAGATTACTGATTTGATTTCACTGGTCATAATAAAATGCAACTAAATAGCTAAATACCTACGTATTTCTAGGTAGTATAGTACGAGTATATTAGGTATACATACCTGTATTTGGAATAAACTGTTATGAGGATTGTAGGCTCAGATCAACCATCTATAGATAGATGGCGAGTGTCACCCGTCTTCTTCGTGGCGATTACTAAGTAGCTCTGATATAGGTTGCCCAGTATATGTTTGCGTTCGACTAGGAGCACTAGGGATTGAAACACCTCAAAAACAAGATATCTGATAACTACAAGCCATAATTAGTTCCCTTTTTTTGCCACGTAACAACTGGGAAGCTGTAGTGACGGACGTTACGTCATCCTCGACTATTTGACTGTTCTGACGTTCAGAGTGGTTGTTAGTGGTTATCAGCGATCTATATATACGTAGTTTAGAGATAGTTGCCCTGAGATTGTAGGATTATCTTGTCTGGGTTATTTGTGTGGGTATGAAATCGTAATGAGTTCGACGCCGTGAGTTATGGAACCTTATATCTCCAGACAAATAGACGACGAAGGCGTGAATGGAACTAATGGCGTGTTCATAATTTGCAAAAGTCACTCCATTTATTAGTTGGTGACAAATTTTATAAAGATGATTTACGAGCCCTATTTTGTTGAACCCGTAACAAGAACATATTGAACAAACTTAAAACTGTATTCGGGCTACCCGTTTACACATTCCAATGAAAACTTCTTGTTACCAGATTTTATATTAAAAATATTTTTAGAATACCTACAGGCCTGACGGAATGACAGTTTAATTTAGCGGTAATGATATCCCAGACGAGAGCAATTCAACTCTTTTGATTTTACCTTTCAATCTCGAGAAGCATAGAAAAGTGACTGTTGAGCGAAGTTTTGTTACCCCGTTCCAGTTTTCGACAGGCCCATTAGTATTTCTGTGATAGTCTGTTGTAATAGACTGTTGTAAGGTCACTGACCTACATTTTTACCGAGAAATGAAATAAATAATATGGTTCAAGTAAGAATACATAAGTGACGTTTGCTGCCCCTCGAAACATGACGAATACGGGCCAGAAGTAGATTATGATTGGAACAAAAATATACCAAGAACGGTCACTCTCATTCATTATTTATCGAACCATGAGTGTTATTAATTTGATGTCTGCCAAACACTCATAGATGGCCGTAGCTACTAAAAATTACAGTTTTTCGCGTTCGTTTTTATGAAATTTATCTATGTGATTTATCAAATAAAATATTTTAGGCATTTATTTCTTATAGCTTTATTATTTCGGCAGTGATGTCACATTTTGTCGTTGTTAACGAAAAGAAAATGTATATTTGAAAGATTTGATGCTTTTAGTGTGGTCTTTATTTTAATTCCTTAAGTACATATATATTTTATCTATACTTATCTAAAAAAGTAACTTATATTTCGTTGTTGCCTGCCTCACGATTTAATATATCAGCTGGTATAATCCTACTAATATTATAAACGCGAAAGTTTGTGAGTATGTATGTATGGATGGATGGATGTTTGTTACTCTTTCACGTAAAAACTACTTAATGGATTTTAATGAAACTTTACAATAGTATAGCTTATACATGAGAATAACACATAGGCTACAATTTATAAAGATATTGTGTGAATTAATCAAAATATGACGCGGCGCGACGGGAACGGGAAAAATCCAAATTACCACGCGGACGAAGTCGCGGGCGACCACTAGTATTCTATATATATAGACCTAGATCTATGATTCATTCATGCAAGTACGTGCCTAGTCTTAATCACTGGAAGTCTAGGAACTATAAAGATGGAAGTGTAATTATACTCTTAAAAAAATATTGGTAGGTACATCCATGCATGCTTATAGACGTGTGTGTATTGAAACACCGTTCAATACTCATATTTTGGGAAGTTTATGTAAATATCATTTGCAAGGGAAATAGCCGTAATATAGACTGGTAAAGAGCGTACTTGGTTCGGAATTCAGCTTTTCTATATTACCTATGTGTGTAGCATGAAAACTACGCATTGGGGATTAAAGCACTTACATGGTGCTGAAGCTTCTACGAAAAATTTACCTAAATTGAAAATGGTCTGTAACTAAAAGAGGGGTACGAGTAAAAGGTCATAAATAAGTACATTATTTTTAATATTTTACCCTTTTTTATGAAGCTAAGTTACTTTATAACCTTACCGGGTCACCAACGTTTTATTTGAACAAAATATGTAGTTACAAGTTGACCCTACGAGTAATCTGTACAATGTACCCAACTTTAAATAGAGTCCAAGTATACGAATCCAATTCCAAACTCTGATAATATGTGACAATATATTTTCTGAATGAACACCTGAATAGTACATCAGTATTTTTAATGGAATCGTAGAATTCAACTGTTAAAATAAAGTATGTGTTGGTAATCTATTAAACTCATTTATTAGACATAAAACAATGGTTTTAACATTTATAGAGATACTTATATCGGTTAATAAAAAAATGCTTGTTAGTAAATATTCATTACAAATTATACGAGTTATATTAAATTTGTATTATATTTGGACATTGTTTTATTGCGCAAACCAGAGACTTGGGATGGCGCTCGCTTCGCTCCCTTAATAGACCTACAGAGCGTGGGAAAGAGAAGTCTGGAGAAGTCATCATCATTCGAACATTGCCTATGAGTAATAAAGATAGGCGATGACGTACTTTTATCTATGTGTGTCAGTGTTAGTGGCATCAATTTTCCGTAGTTTACAAAATAACAAGAAAATCATCTATCTTGTAAACTGGCGAAAATTTGATTTATAAAATATAAGCGAATCCTTGTGTTGTTTTCAATAAAAGTGTATTTAAGAGCCGTGGTGTCTTGTTGTATAAGTAATTGTAATGTGACCAAAGCCGACAATCCAAATAATTACATAATTCACAGGTAAATACAAAATTTTCCAGCAATTCTTAAATAACAGATATTTGTTTATGTCTTGTATTAATAACGTAAAATAGAAGAAAGTCTTTTAACGATAGGGCTTGAACACCTGATGACGTCACGATTATCGATATATCGATAAACCATGTCAAGTAGAAGTATAATGTTATACGTTCCCACCTGTTTTTCGGAATGATTATTTTAGATTAGATTAGACAAATTTTTATTTGGATTTCATAAAATCATAACATAGTATAAAACAAAGTCTGTCCGACCCTCCCTATGTAAGCAAAGATCTTTAAAACTACGCAACGGATTTTGATGCGGTTTTCACCAATGCATAGAGTGGTTCTGAGGAAGATATATAATTTGTCAAGCAGGCGAAGCCGCGGGCGTTTGCTGTTAAACAAATTTTTGTAAAGGTAATGATTCTTAAACATAAAATAACTGTTACTGGCAAATACGATAAAGAGCATTTTAAGTTTATTGATAAAATATGAATCAAGAAAATAACGATACTCTACGCTGTAGAGTAAATAGTGATGACATATTTTAATATCTGTAATAAAGTCGAAAGTGATTAGATAGTTAGGTGAAGATAATTACACATTCCATTTGTCCGGTTAATACGGGCCTAATCGGATACCACGTGATAAGGGTCGACCCACCTTTGCTGAAATACCTCGCTAACAAGTTTTATTAGCTATAAAATATTTCATTCAAAAAGGTTTGTTAGTAATCCAATTATAGAAATTAGTTATAGTTTGGACCGCACATAGTACTGGATAAAGTCACGTTCCTACGACCTTAGGACATTAATGAAGTTCTGTTAAAAAAAATTATATATTTTATTCACACTTCACACAACATTCATCATCCACCGAGCCTTTTCCCAACGCGGTGGGTGTCGGCTTTCCAGTCTAACTGCGATTCGGCTGAACTTCGATATTTTCCGTGAAGCTTCTGCCATCTGACCTCCACAACCCATGGGTGATATCGAAGTTCTGTAGTTAGACCGGTCGGTTTTTTGATTTAGGTCTCCAATTACCCCTAACGACTGACATAGATGTTTGTATGACAACAGGGACCTACGGTTTAACGGGCTATCCGAGACATGGAGGGGTCTCAATGTCTTAAGAAATGGTCACCCATCCTAAGACCGGTCTGAGTCAATGTTGATTAACTAGATCACGAGCCCCTCTTCACACCACATTATAACTAGATTTTTTTTTATTAAGAAACGAAAATATTAACAAAAACATACTGTACCTATATGTGTTGATAATACTTTCGTTTATTTAAAAGATGGCACCTACTTCCTTTCACAGATCTGGAAAATAGAGAATTAATAATCGGGTACGTGATAAAGCCTTATAACCATCAATAAAGTCATAGAATCATCATTGTCGAGTCAATAAACTACATTTCGATACTTTTACACACTGTAAAATATCGCAATGAAGTTTATTGACTTTCACTGCATTGAGGTATCGAATGTACTTCTCTGCGGTCTATTGTTAAGAAGGTTAGGTTCAAATGCAAGCATCTAATTAAGTGTGTCTTATCCATAACTTTCAAATGCCAATGACTCTAAATCTTTGAATTACAAAGGCATAAATGGAACTAATGACTTGTGGATAATCTTCACAAGCCTTTCCATTCACTACGTCTATTTGTTAAATTTTGAACGAGAATTTACGGGCGACTTTGAAAATATGACAACTTATTCTCGTGGTAGGGATCCCTACGGTATCGATATAAATGTGTTGTACTTCAACTGATTAAACTACCGTGTTTGTTTGCTCATTTGCTATTCAAATTGTATATTTTCATTTACAATATAATAACGTTGGTTAATAACAATAATATACTTGTCCCGGACCGCAAACGTGCCCAGGAAGTTTGCGAATTAGGTACCTATACCTCGCTGAACGGCCTTATTTATACCACGTACGTCCCGGAGCAAGAGTATGTTGTCTTGTCCTTTGTCTATGACCTATTTCTAGGGTAATAACTAAGAAATAAGTTGCAAGTACATGTTTTCCACTTAAAGTTAGTCTTAGATAGAATACGGTCTAACAATGTAAAAATCAATATTGTTGATTAAATCAGTTGATGAGATTAACGTATTTTTGTAGACAAGAAAATTATACCTACACAAAATTTTTAAGAAAAAATACTAAAATTAAACGCCGAGAGAAAGTTATAATTGTTACCTAAATCTGTTACGGAAAATATTGAGTTATAAAACGTGTTAACATAAATTGGAAAACATTGTTACAGGGAGTTTTACAACCTGTCATAAGGTCTTTATTATTATTTGAACGATCAAGACACATAATAAAAATTTTAGAGCCCATTTGTAACAAGTAATCTTCGGAAATTATACAATAAAAAGGTGTGTACATAAATTAACTCGGTTATTGTGAACACCTTTACAAAAGCGACCAAATAAATTTTGATTATTACTAAATTTAAAATATAGTAAAGTGCTTTAATTTCAACAGCAAATGTACTATTACTTATGAAATATATTTTTTTGTAATTGGTGTAAGGTTTTATTACAACAAAACACACGTCAAATATTGACACAAAAACCAACTTCAAATGACTGAAATGGGATCAAACCATTGTCGAAATAGGACCAAATTGAAATGGGACCTCTTGGAAATTTATAGCTTTCAATTAAAAAAAGTGTTGTCAAAATTGTTTTACCTAGTCAAAAGATATTAGGGAACATACAGTCGAATCGAGAACCTCTCCTTTTTTGGAAGTCAGTTAAAACTAGCGACGATTCCAACCCTTATGGGTACGAAAGAAAGCATTTATTTCCTGTTTCAGGTGGAGATTACCAGTCCAAACTAATTTTATAAAGAAAACGATTGGTATTTTGTAACGAATAAATTCGAAGACTTCTTACAAATATTTTCACCATTATAAGCCTACTTTTAACACGTGGTTTTAGAAGTAGCTTAAACATTATTGTGTGTAAAATTTATGTAGTACCTACTTACCTAACAACTAGAAGTCCTTGGTTTGAAAATACTAGCAGTATCGGTTTCACATCAGTAGTGAGTTATTGGGCATTCTACCCCACCTTAGTTCCATCGGTTATCTTCGATAACCTCAGTCACGGTGGGATAGAATGCCCAATAACTCTTTGTAAAATCATTTACCTAAGCCAACGTTCCACATTTTAATGCCGTTCAATACACTACCGTTCCGTCAATGGTTAACCAATTTCACTTGCTAGATGATTGCTTTCGTACAGCAAACTAACCCGATGCATGTTTGTTAACATGAACACGTTAAGATCACATTTTTAAGATAGCTAAAGGTGGGACAGAATGCCCAATATCACTTTGGATTGGGAAATAACGTAACTAAACGAATATTCCACATTAATATCATTTGAGCACGCTGTCCCACTGTTCGTACGTTCGCTGAAGCTCCTTGCATGTTCATTAGGGAACTATTTTGTAGAATCACAATTACGATAAGCTAAAACGTACTTACAATGGTAAGTACGTTTTAGCTTATCCGAGCCAAACTGGTTACAGAAAAGCTGTAGGTTATAAATGTATAACCTACAGCTTTTCTGTAACCAGTTTGGCTCGACTACTTGTAGTTATAAATATTTATGTTATAAATTCATCTTTTCATTACCATCAGTATTACATAGCAAACATGAAATTCGTTAAACAAACACAATCGTTACAGGTCAATACAATCTGTGACGATTTGACAAAAAACAAGTTACGCCATGGAGAATTATTACCGAATACAGTACGTTGCATCATTTGTGGACCATCAAATTGTGGAAAAACTAACTTATTTATTGATCTTCTATTGCATGAAAATGGATTGACATTTCAGAATGTTTATGTATATTCTAAAACTCTACATCAACCAAAGTACATCTTTTTAGAAAAAGTTTTACAACGAGTACCAGGTATCACTCTCCAGAAATACCAAGCAAATGATGACGTTTTGAAGGTTACAGATGCGAAACCTAATTCTGTGATTATTTTTGACGATGTAGCATGTGAAAATCAAAGTAATATGCGTGATTATTTTGCCATGGGAAGACATAAATTGATTGACAGTTTTTATTTAAATCAAACTTATACCAAAATACCTAAACAACTTGTAAGAGATAATGCTAACTTAATTGTGCTTTTTAAGCAAGATGAAGTTAATTTGAAACATGTTTACGAAGAACATGTTAACACCGATATGACATGGTTGAAATTTCGAGAAACGTGTTCCCTAATATGGAAAGAGCCTTTTGATTATGTGGTAATTAATAAAGATTGTTCTAAAAACAACGGTTGCTATAGAAAAACGTTTGACACTTTTGTATTATTAGATGAAATTTGAATATTTAAGTAGACTGCAGTCACTTTATTGTTATTCTTTAATTGGTTCTTATCCGATTACCACCTATTTTACATAATGGATAAATCATTGAAAAAACAAATTGTTGATGCAACACAAGCTGTCAGGAAAAAAATACGTAAAATGAAGGATTTAGAAGATAATAATAGGCATGCTCTTGATACAGTTTTTAAACCTGTTACAGAATCTCTCAATTTAATAGCCAACACTAATAACCACTTAGCTCTAACAAAAAAGGAGGAAAAAGGAGAACCCCAAGAACCACAAGACCAAGATATGAAAGAAACAGATGATAGCAGTAATAATAGTAACGAATCGGACCCCTCATCAGACTCTTCATTTCAGTCCTTAGTCGATACTAATCCAGATGTATCATCTTGGTCATTATCTTCACAAGTACTATCGGATGTACCATTTGGTATAAGAAATAACCGTGGACAGTTAATGTTAGGTTCCTCTAGCATAACGATTGGAGATAAAGTTATTACTGTAGCCGGACACAAGTACGAAAGTACACCTGGATTGCGAGAGTTACTGTTAAAAAAAGACATTGATCTGAGCTTGGTTAATGACTATGACAAGCAAAATTATAAGGCAATGTTACTTGTAACGAATGCACATCGTCGTAATTTCGATTCAAAAAAACCAATTAAAAGTAATCGTGGCCTGCAGCCCCCCGCCATCGCCAACTGTGGCCACACTATGCCTGATATTGTTATCAGGCAATGTGATGTACGGGCAGTGCTGCGGTCACTCGACACGCGGAAAGCCAGTGGCCCTGACGGCATTCCGGCGGTGGTGCTACGAAAATGTGCTGCTGAGTTGTCTCCAGTATTAACGCGTCTGTACCGCCTGTCATACTCTACAGGCCTCGTGCCGGAGGCCTGGAAGGAGGCGAACGTACAATCCCCAAAGATCCCCAAGAAAGGGGATCGATCCGATCCAGGCAACTATCGACCCATAGCTATCACCTCAGTCATTTGCAAGGTGCTCGAGCTTCTTATTAATAAGCAGCTCATGCGATACCTGGAGGATCACTCGCTAATCAATGATCGGCAATATGGCTTCAGGCCAAAACGATCAACGGGTGACCTCCTGGCATTCGTCACGCATGTATGGGGTGAGGCTATGGAAAAGTTCGGCGAGTCCTTGGCTATTAGCCTGGACATCGCCAAAGCTTTCGATAGGGTCTGGCATGCTTCGCTCCTTTCCAGGCTTCCGGCATATGGTCTACCTCCTCAACTGTGCAGCTGGATTGCCAGTTTTTTAAACGAGCGCCGAGTGCGGGTCCTCTGCGATGGCCAGGCTTCTCGCTTCTTGCAAGTGAATGCCGGGGTACCGCAGGGGTCCGTACTGTCACCAACTCTCTTTCTTCTGCATATCAATGATATGCTTTCCCTCGGGAACATTCATTGCTATGCAGATGACTGTACATTGCACGGGAGTTACTCGGTTCATCCGACGGCGGGGCGATCTGTGGAGAGACGACATCTCGTGGGTGATCTCGACCGAAACCTCGACAGTATCTCCCAATGGGGTGCCGAGAACTTGGTCGAGTTCAATGCCCACAAAACACAGGTGTGTGCATTTACAGCGAAAAAATCCCCTTTCCTTCCCCTACCCACTCTTCAGAATGCAATATTACCAATGAAGGACAATCTAGACATCCTTGGCATAGACGTTCGTCGAGAGCTCAATAACACAAAATACATTGAGAGATGTATTGGGCTAGCTTCGCGGAAACTAGGAATACTGACCAAGGTAAAGCGATTCTTTACACCGCACCAGAGGTGTCTGCTGTACAAAACGCAGATTAGACCCTGCGTTGAATACTGCTCTCACCTCTGGGACGGCTCCGCGAAGTATTTGCTGGACGCACTCGACGCTATGCAGCGACGCGCTGTTCGCATTATAGACTGTCCGGAGGTAACGGGAAGCTTTGAGCCGCTAGCCTAGCGCCGAACAATTGCTTCCTTGGCCGCGTTCTACCGTATTTACCACGGTGAGTGTTCTGAAGAGCTCTTCAACCTGATCCCACCCTCTCCCTTCCGATCCCGAACGACGCGTGCCGGCCAGAGATGTCACCCTCATACCGTGGAAACCGTCTTCGCGAGAACCGAGCGTTTTAAACGATCGTTTCTCTGCCGAACGATGGTGGCTTGGAACGCCCTGCCTGCGCACGTGTTTCCTCCAACATATAACCCTGGGCTCTTTAAGCGAAGCGTGAAGAGGCACATTACTGGGTCGTCAAGTTGAGGGCCACTCTCTATAGTATTCCTGTGTACTGTGAGAGTCGCCCTCAATTGCCAGACGTCGCCTCAGCTTACCATCAGGCGGGTGGCGTCAATTTGTCGACCTAAATATAAAAAAAAAATTAAAAAAAAATAAAGGACAAAAATATTTGCAAGTTATTAAACCACTTTTCGAACAAGAAAGTAAAAGTCCAAGTTGTAGACAGAAAGTAGAAAAGGATTACCTTTAACAAAAATGTGGAAAAAAAACACAGATTTTGTATATTGGGATGATCCCAATGAGTTGGTTGATAGATTAAAGTTATTAATTGCTTCTCGAGATGCTGGTAACACAGGAATAGACTATGAAATCATATCTATCATTGAAGAACTACGTGAAAGCAAAATCATCAAATAAATAAATCTACTAATATTATATGGGTATCATTTTACTATATACCGTTCAACATAATACACCTTTAATATGAATGTAGACAAATTTGGTCATTATATTCATAAGCTAATGCGTATATCGGAAATACTTGATTTTAATGATAACGCATTAATAAAATCTGATCGTGGAGATTATGACTTGAAGACATCGAGGTTAAAAGGTGTCAAACCTCCTCAAGACGCAGATGATGCAGTAAATAAAGCATATGTAGATGAATTGAAAGGTGTACTAATGAATGACTTACAAAAATTGCAAAGTTCTATTCCAAATAGTGTTCAAAACCACATAGATAAAGCTTTAAAAACAATAATGTCTGAGATAGTGACTCATTTGGAAAACAAATTTTACACAAGAAAAGCAGTTGATAGACTAATTCAAGACGCAATTCAATCTATATTAAAAGATCGAAAAACATAGACCTTAAAGTTTATCAAAATGGCGAAACAACAAATCGTCAATGAAATACAGAAAGCAGCACGAAAAAATTTTCCTCGACGATCTGTAATTTCAAAAGATATTGATGATGTGTGGCAAGAAGATTTAGTTGATATGCAAAACCTAAAAACCTTTAATAAAGGATATAACTATATTTTAATAGTTATTGACTGCTTCTCAAAGTACGTTTGGGTGGAACCACTAAAAACTAAATCCAAACATGATGTCTCTAATGCATTTGAAAAATTACTTTCTACTAATCTTAGGATACCAACTCATCTGCAAACTGATAGGGGTACTGAGTTCTATAATTCTACATTTCAAAAGCTTTTACAGAACTATAATATTAATCACTAGGTCTTTTTTTTTTTTTTTTTTTTTATATTTGGTTCGCCAAATTGACGCCGCCCGCCTGGTGGTAAGTCGTGACGACGTCTAGCGATTGTGGGCCACTCTCACAGCACACATTACTATTGAGAATGGCCCTCAACTTGACGACCTACTGATGTGCCTCTTCACGCTCCGCTTAAAGAACCCAGGATTATATGTGGGAGGAAACACGTGCACAGGCAGGGCGTTCCAGGCCACTATCGTTCGGCAGAGAAACGAACGTTTAAAACGTTCGGTTCTCGCGAACATGCTATCCACTGTGTGGGGGTGGCATCTCTGCCCGGCACGAGTCGTTCGGGATCGGAAGGAAGAGGGTGGGATCAGATTGAAGAGCTCTTCAGAACACTCGCCGTGGTAAATACGGTAGAATGCGGCCAAGGAAGCTATTGTTCGGCGCTGAACTAGCGGCTCAAGGCTTCCCGTTACCTCCGGACAATCTATAATACGGATAGCCCGTCGCTGCATAGCGTCGAGAGCGTCCAGCAGATACTTCGCGGAGCCGTCCCAGAGGTGAGAGCAGTATTCGACGCAGGGTCTAATCTGCGTCTTGTACAGCAGACACCTCTGGTCCGGTGTAAAGAATCTCTTTACCTTATTCAGTATTCCTAGTTTCCGCGAAGCTAGCCCTATACATCTTTCGATGTAGTTTTTATTATTGAGCTCTCGACGAACGTCTATGCCAAGGATATCAAGGTTGTCCTTCATTGGTAATAATGCATTCTGAAGAGAGGGTAGGGGAAGGAAAGGGGATTTCTTCGCAGTAAATGCACACGCCTGTGTTTTGCGGGCATTGAACTCGACCAGGTTCTCGGTACCCCATTGAGAGATACTGTCGAGGTTACGGTCGAGATCAGCCACGAGTCGTCGTCTCTCCTCCTCAATCTCAGATCGCCCCGCCGTCGGACGAACCGAGTAACTCCCGTGCAGTGTGCTGTCATCTGCATAGCAATGAATGTTCCCGAGGGATAGCATATCATTGATATGCAGAACAAAGAGAGTTGGTGATAGTACGGACCCCTGCGGTACCCCGGCATTCACTTGCAAGAAGCGAGAAGCCTGGCCATCGCAAAGGACCCGCACTCGGCGCTCGTTTAAAAAACTGGCAATCCAGCTGCACAGTTGAGGAGGTAGACCATATGCCGGAAGCTTGGAAAGGAGCGAAGCATGCCAGACCCTATCGAAGGCTTTGGCGATGTCCAGGCTAATAGCCAAGGACTCGCCGTGCCTTTCCATAGCCCCACCCCAGACATGCGTTACGAATGCCAGAAGATCACCCGTTGATCGCTTTGGCCTGAAGCCGTATTGTCGATCATTGATTAGCGAGTGATCCTCTAGGAATTGCATGAGCTGCTTATTTATAAGGAGCTCAAGCACCTTGCAAATGACTGAGGTGACAGCTATGGGTCGATAGTTGCCTGGATCGGACCGATCCCCTTTCTTGGGGATCGGTTGTACGTTAGCCTCCTTCCAGACCTCCGGCACGAGCCCTGAAGAGTATGACAGGCGGTACAGACGCGTTAATACTGGAGACAACTCAGCTGCACATTTTCGTAGCACCACCGCCGGAATGCCGTCAGGGCCACTGGCTTTCCGCGTGTCGAGTGACCGCAGTACTGCCCGTACATCACATTGCCTGATAACAATATCAGGCATTGTGTGGCCACAGTTGGCGATGGCGGGGGGCTGCAGGCCACGGTCGTCGACCCGGGAATTAGCCGCAAAGAGGTCTGCGAGCATATCCGCTTTCTCTTGGGCTTTGTGAGCCAGTGTTCCATCTGGGTAACGCAGTGGTGGCAGCGAGGGCTGACAAAAGTTAGATTGCACGGCTTTGGCCAGTTGCCAGAATCCACGGCTGCCCGTGGGATGGGAAGTGAGCTCCTGACCAAGCCGCGCGACGCGCTGGGCATCCGCTCTCTTAAAGGCCCTCTTACTCGACTTTGTGGCCAGGTTGTACGCTGCTTTGAGGTGGCCCACGTTTGGGTCGCGCACAGCCCGGGCCCTGATCCAGGCGCGATATGCCGACTGTTTTTGTCGAACAGCTTTGGCACAATCTCGCCCGAACCAGGGACGGGCTCTGCGGATACTGGCGACATCAGTGAAAGGGATGTAATAATCCATCCCTAAACTGATCTCGCCAATAATAGCAGAAGCACTATCCGAAGGAGCCTTTCCTACAAAGCAGCGCTGGCTCCAGGGGACGGACGCATAATAATCGCGTAGACCGTCCCAATCCGCTGACGAGTAGTGCCATAGTCGTCGTGACGTTTGTACAGGACGTGCAGGAGGTGACACCTTCATGCCAGCGTGAACAACACAGTGGTCGGAACTACCCAGTGGGGCTCCTACTGAAACACTGTACTGGGCTGGGCGACTCGTCAGCAGTAGATCCAGCAGAGCGGGCGCGTGATCTGACCTGTCTGGTATCCGGGTGATCCCGCATACCATCTGGGTCAGACCGTGGGAGAGAGCGAACGCATGGGCGGCTCTACCCGCATGATCAGTCTTGAGGGACCCCAGCCATTCAATGTGATGGCCATTGAAGTCCCCCAGAAATACTAGGTCAGCGTTCGGGAACCGCACCTGCGCTTCATCAGCCGTCTCGCTGAGGTACTGGAAGAGCTTTGTTGTCTCAGAATCCCCTGTGTGGGATCGGTAGACGCACACGTAGATCTGGCTCATAGAGCCATGGTCTACGTGCAGCCAAAGGACGGAATTGGAGGGGTTCTCTAGGCAGCGCAACCGGCGGCAGCAAACATCCGCCCTAACGAACACGCACACCCCGGCTTTGTCTCGAAATTGTTCCTCGATGACATAGCCGGGGTAACACAGGTAAGACGTGTCGTCAGGGCGGCGTATTTGTGTCTCCGTGAGGAACATCACAGCGGGCCGTGCCGTCTCAAGGTGGTGGTGGACGGTATCGAGGTTCGCATGGAGTCCACGGACGTTAGTGAACTCCACCTCGAAATGTGAAGTTGTGGGGTTTCCTAGGGCCGCTGTGTAACGTTTATTTCTTTTTTGTTGCACTGCCATTGTAGATTTTGAAGAAGAAGCGTGAAGACAGGGCGACATTTGGTGCAGCAGTAAGTGACAAAGCGCAGGGGCTAGCTTTGTCTAGAACCGTGTGGTTAGGTCGGAGCCGACTCGCCGGACGGAAGGGCTCCCAAACCCCCCTGATGCAAGGCCGCCGCTACCCCACACCGGTTACCACCCGGAGCGGCGATCCCACATCAGGATTATGCGCAACATGTGGGGCAGCCTCCTGGGGTGGTTGGCCCCAGGCGGGCCCCATGACTGTGTTGCGGGCGGCCGCGGCAACGCCGTTGCTAAGGGTCTCCCTGGCCGGCGAATCGACCCACACCACCCACACTAGACTCCGTTTCGCCCCCACTGGTCCCATATGCCTGCTGCACCATACATCGCCCCGGGCCCGGCGGTGCAGCTGCTGAACCCCTAACGCAACCCAGCCTGGGCTGGGTTACTTGGGGGGCTTTAGCACAGCTGCACGGTGGTACCCCCCGGACCAACACTGTTGTACCACCTGGTACCCACGTAGGGGCCGAAGCCACTCCATAGGTACCGTAAATTAACGAGCCTCGTCCGTTTATCAGCAGGTGCGCCACTAGCAGGTGAGGTCGCTGGGGCCCTATAGATGTTGGTAGAGCCCCTTTGCACCCAAAAGATTTTACTAGGTACTCAACATTTTCAACCAAAAAGGCTTCAATTGTTGAACGAGTTATTAAAACGATTAAAAATAAATTGTACAAATACTTTAGCTTGAACGGACACTATAAGTGGATAGATGGTGGCTTGAACGGTGTTATGAAGACATATAACAACACAAAACATCGTACTATTAAATTTGCACGTGTTAATGTCAATAAGTTTAATGAAACGGACAATAAAAATAATATTACAAATTCCATGATAAAGGTAACCCAAAAATGTCGTCCAAAGTTTATAATTGGTGACAAAGTTCGAATTAGTAAGTACAAATATATATTTGAGAAAGGATACTCCTAACTGGTCAACAGAATTATTTACTATAAAAAAGATAAATAACACTGTACCAATAACATATCGCATCGAAGATAATCAAAAACAAGTCATATTAGGAACTTTTTACGAACAAGAGCTTCAAAAGTCGTCCTACCCTGGTGTCTATTTGATAGAAAAGGTATTAAAAAAGAAAGGAAACAAACTGTTTGTAAAATGGTTGGGTTTAAATAACAAAGAGAACAGTTGGATTGATAAGACTGCAATCATTATAGTGGAATAAGTTAATTATATAAGTAATATAGAATTTTAAAGTTTATTCATTATTCTTTAGACGATGCAAGGTGGTGGACTAATAAACAGTATCATTAATCATTTACCATTCGAACTTCACATACCCGGTTATAACTATTGTGGACCAGGAACAAAGCTTTCAAAACGATTACTACGTGGTGATAAAGGTGTAAACAAGTTAGACGAAGCTTGTATGCATCACGATACGCAAACTACATAGACTTGCCTAACCGTCAAAAAGCCGACTTACGTCTTATAGATATGACTAAACAAAGATTGTTTATAAATCCATCAAAAAACTAATTGATCAGCTACCTAATCGCACTTTAACTAATATCTATATTCAGAAGTATTCCTATTGTATTCCTTACTTTTGGGGAGTTTACATGAAGGATCAGTTACCAAAAACACCTAAACGAATTGAATGTGGTATAGTTAACCTAGATAATTCAAAAAATGATGGAACGCATTGGGTAGCTTATGTTAAAATAAATAATTATTGTGAATATTTTGATAGCTTTGGCGATTTAAAACCGCCAAGAGAATTAATCCTATATTTTAAGAACTGTGATGTTTATTATAACTTTAGTAGATATCAACAATTTAACACAATAATTTGTGGACATTTGTGTTTAAGATATTTGCAATTTTTTTGGAATAAATACTATAAATTTTATATCACTCTTTCATTTCCATCATTTGCAAGATGTCACTCACCTTATCGATAACTGGAAACTCATCGGTATTATCTACCTATTATCCAAGCACGTTGCCATTAGTTGGGGAGTATGATTGTGCATTATTACATTTCTCTACATATAATTCTATTCCAAATTTTGATAATACAAACTATAAATTATATTATGGTTCTAAAAATGTTATCGAGATACCTGAAGGAACTTATGAATTACAAGATATTAGCGACTATTTAAAAACTGAGATAAAAGATGCATCCATAAAACTCAATTGTAATAACAACACCTTAAAAACTATGTTATTTTGTACATCAACTATAGATTTTACTAAAGAAGGTACATTTGGAAGTTTATTGGGATTTAAAAAACAGATCTTAGAAGCAAATAAATATCATGTATCAGAGTTTCCAGTTAACATTTTGCCTACGACTGTCATAAGGATTGAATGTGACATAGTTAGCGGTTCCTATATAAACGGTCAATCCAGTCACATCTTACACGAATTTGCACTTAATGTTCCACCTGGATACAGGATTATAGAAATTCCAAAAAACACAATCTACTTTCCAATAAACCAAACCAATATAAGCTGCATACAGATAAGGCTGTTAGATATAAATAATAACTTAATAAATTTGCGAGGTGAAGAAGTGCAGTTGTATCTACATATCAGAAGAAAACATGATAGATTATAATAAATATGTGGTTCATTCAACTAAACATAACAGTCCTACTCAAACTATCAAACCAATAAGAGCTCGATCCAAAAAGGTCATAAAATTGAATAACAATAATAAAGCTTTTCTTAAAGCGATTGGTTTGTTAAAATGAATATACTAGATGTTTTATCCGCTCCTGCATACAACAACTCTGTGGAAGGAATGAATTTCACTCTTACAAGCCTTACGTAACAAGTTTCAATAGAAGCGATGAAATCAGGATACCTATTAATCAACAAGACTTGTATATATTACCATCAGCAAGCACTTTGTTTTTGGAAGGAACTATTGTTGTAAACAAGGCTGAAAATTCTAAAGAGAGAGTCAGTAGCGTTCATTTCACAAACAATAGTTTACTTTACTTGTTTCAAGATATAAGGTATGAGATAAATGGAGTGGAAATAGATAAAATAAAAAACGCTGGTATAACTACTACAATGAAATCATTAATATCAATGAACGAAAACGAGGCTAAAGTATCTAATGCTTGGGGTTGGAATATCGATGGTATAAATAGTACAAACGGGGGTAGCTTTTCTGCTTCCATACCCCTCTGTAACATTCTTGGTTTTGAAGATTTCAAGAAAGTAGTGATAAACAGCAAACATGAATTAATATTGTTACGAAGTAATACTAATCTGAACGCCCTAAAACTTAGCGCTAGTGAAACGGTAGAAGATATTATTATAAATAAAATAATATGGCGAGTACCACATGTCAAAGTATCCGATAGAGAAAAAATAAATATGTTAAAACTGTTAGAAAAAGACCGATCACTCCAGATGAATTTTTCCAAATTTATATGAATATCCGGCTTTACCAAAAACTACTAAACATACTTGGTCCATAAAAACATCATCGCAAATAGAGAAACCAAGATTTGTTATTATTGGTCTGCAAACAAAGAGAAAAAATAATCCTAAATTGGATATGTCTCAGTTTGATCACTGTGACTGTGACGTTCGTGTTAGAGTATACCTAAATTCAACCTACTTCCCTTATGAAAATTTAAATTCAAGTTTCTCGAATAACAGAATTGCTTTAATATAATATATGAACAATACACCAGATTCCAACACTCATATTACGGAGGTCGTCGTGGTGAACCGTTATTAAGTGAGAAACAATTTAAAAATATTGCTCCGTTATTTGTCGTAGATTGTTCTAGACAACCAGATAATCTTAAGTCGGGTCCTGTTGTGGATGTCAGAGTGGAAATTGAAAGTGACATTGATATACCAGATCAAACTTCGGCATATTGTCTTATATTGAACGACTGTATAATTGAGTATAAACCATTAAGCAGCACTGTGAGAAAATTATCATGAACCCGAATACGATTATAGTGGATGTCCAGGGGTTTAAAGACACTTGTAATAACTTTATAGTCAAGGAATTAGCTCTGGCCACTCGTGTTTATACCGTGTTTTTTTTTTTTTATATTTAGGTCGACAAATTGACGCCACTCGCCTGATGGTAAGCTGAGGCGACGTCTGGCAATTGAGGGCGACTCTCACAGTACACAGGAATACTATAGAGAGTGGCCCTCAACTTGACGACCCTGTAATGTGCCTCTTCACGCTTCGCTTAAAGAGCCCAGGGTTATATGTTGGAGGAAACACGTGCGCAGGCAGGGCGTTCCAAGCCACCATCGTTCGGCAGAGAAACGATCGTTTAAAACGCTCGGTTCTCGCGATGTCGGTTTCCACGGTATGAGGGTGACATCTCTGCCCGGCACGCGTTGTTCGGGATCGGAAGGGAGAGGGTGGGATCAGGTTGAAGAGCTCTTCAGAACACTCACCGTGGTAAATACGGTAGAACGCGGCCAAGGAAGCAATTGTTCGGCGCTGGGCTAGCGGCTCAAGGCTTCCCGTTACCTCCGGACAGTCTATAATGCGAACAGCGCGTCGCTGCATAGCGTCGAGTGCGTCCAGCAAATACTTCGCGGAGCCGTCCCAGAGGTGAGAGCAGTATTCAACGCAGGGTCTAATCTGCGTTTTGTACAGCAGACACCTCTGGTGCGGTGTAAAGAATCGCTTTACCTTGTTCAGTATTCCTAGTTTCCGCGAAGCTAGCCCAATACATCTCTCAATGTATTTTGTGTTATTGAGCTCTCGACGAACGTCTATGCCAAGGATGTCTAGATTGTCCTTCATTGGTAATATTGCATTCTGAAGAGTGGGTAGGGGAAGGAAAGGGGATTTTTTCGCTGTAAATGCACACGCCTGTGTTTTGTGGGCATTGAACTCGACCAAGTTCTCGGCACCCCATTGGGAGATACTGTCGAGGTTTCGGTCGAGATCACCCACGAGATGTCGTCTCTCCACAGATCGCCCCGCCGTCGGACGAACCGAGTAACTTACGTGCAATGTACTGTCATCTGCATAGCAATGAATGTTCCCGAGGGAAAGCATATCATTGATATGCAGAAGAAAGAGAGTTGGTGACAGTACGGACCCCTGCGGTACCCCGGCATTCACTTGCAAAAAGCGAGAAGCCTGGCCATCGCAGAGGACCCGCACTCGGCGCTCGTTTAAAAAACTGGCAATCCAGCTGCACAGTTGAGGAGGTAGACCATATGCCGGAAGCTTGGAAAGGAGCGAAGCATGCCAGACCCTATCGAAAGCTTTGGCGATGTCCAGGCTAACAGCCAAGGACTCGCCAAACTTTTCCATAGCCTCACCCCATACATGCGTGACGAATGCCAGGAGGTCACCCGTTGATCGTTTTGGCCTGAAGCCATATTGCCGATCATTGATTAGCGAGTGATCCTCCAGGTATCGCATGAGCTGCTTATTAATAAGAAGCTCTCGAGCACCTTGCAAATGACTGAGGTGACAGCTACTAAAGCTCTTGGGGATCGGTTGTACGTTCGCCTCCTTCCAGGCCTCCGGCACGAGGCCTGTAGAGTATGACAGGCGGTACAGACGCGTTAATACTGGAGACAACTCAGCAGCACATTTTCGTAGCACCACCGCCGGAATGCCGTCAGGGCCACTGGCTTTCCGCGTGTCGAGTGACCGCAGCACTGCCCGTACATCACATTGCCTGATAATAATATCAGGCATAGTGTGGCCACAGTTGGCGATGGCGGGGGGCTGCAGGCCACGGTCATCGACCCGGGAATTAGCCGCAAAGAGGTCTGCGAGCATGTCCGCCTTCTCTTGGGCTTTGTGAGCCAGTGATCCATCAGGAAAACGCAGTGGTGGCAGCGAGGGTTGACAAAAATTTGACTGTACGGCTTTGACCAGTTGCCAGTATCCACGGCTGCCCGTGGGATGGGATGTGAGCTCCTGACCAAGCCGCGCGACGCGCTGGGCATCCGCTCTCTTGAAGGCCCTCTTGCTGAACCTAGTGGCCCGATTGTACGCTGCTTTGAGGCGGTTCACGTTCGGGTCACGTGCCGCCCGAGCCCTGACCCAGGCGCGATATGCCGACTGTTTTTTCTGGACAGCCTCGGCACATTCACGCCCGAACCAGGGGCGAGCTTTGCGGATGCTGGCGACATCAGTGAAAGGGATATAATATTCTATCCCTAGACTGATCTCGCCAGCAATGGCAGCAGCGCTATCCGAAGGCGCCTTCCCTACAAAGCAGCGCTGGCTCCACGGGACGGACGCAAAGTAATCGCGGAGACCGTCCCAGTCTGCCGACGAGTAGTACCATCTGGGTCAGCCCGTGGGAGAGAGCGAATGCATGGGCGGTTCGTCCCGCATGATCGGTCCTAAGGGACCCCAGCCACTCAACGTGATGACCGTTAAAGTCCCCCAGGAAAACCAGGTCAGCGTTCGGGAACCGCACCTGCGCATCGTCAGCCATCTCGCTGAGGTATTCGAAAAGCCTTGTTGTCCCAGTGTCCCCTGTGTGGGAGCGGTAGACGCACACGTAGATCTGGCTCATGGAGCCATGATCCACGTGCAGCCAAAGGACGGAGTAGGAGGGGTTCTCCAGACAGCGCAACCGGCGGCAGCAAACATCCGCCCTAACGAACACGCACACCCCGGCTTTATCGCGGAATTGTTCCTCAATGATATAGCCCGGGTAACAGAGGTACGACGTGTCGTCAGGGCGGCGTATCTGTGTCTCCGTTAGGAACATCACAGAAGGCCGTGCCGACTCCAGGTGATGGTGGACGGTATCGAGGTTTGCATGGAGTCCGCGGATATTCGCGAACTCCACCTCAAACGAAGTCAACTTTGTGGGGTTTCTAGGGGCCGCTGTGTACCGTCTATTCTCTTGTTGTTGCACTGTCATTGTGAAATATGGGGAAGCGTGAAGACAGGGCGATATTTGGTGCGGCAGTAAGTGACAAAGTGCAGAGGCTAGCTTCGTCTAGAACCGTGTGGTTAGGTCGGAGCCGACCCGCCGGACGGAAGGGGTCTCAAACCCCCCTGATGCAAGGCCGCCGCTACCCCACACCGGTTACCACCCGGAGCGGCGACCCCACAACAGGATTATGCGCAACATGTGGGGCAGCCTACTGGGGTGGTTGGTCCCAGGCGGGCCCCATAACTATGTTGCGGGCGGCCACGGCAACGCCGTTGCTAAGGGTCTCCCTGGCCGGCGAATCGACCCACACCACCCACACTAGACTCCGCTTCGCCCCCACTGGACCCATGCCTGCTGCACCATACATCGCCCCGGGCCCGGCGGTGCCGCTGCTGAACCCCTAACGCAACCCAGCCTGGGTTGGGTTACTTGGGGGGCTTTAGCACAGCTGCACGGTGGTACCCCCCCGGACCAACACTGTTGTACCACCTGGTATCCACGTAGGGGCCAAAGCCACCACATGGGTTCTTAATAAAGCCTCCATACTTATTTAAATACTTAACTACGAATGAAAAAAAACAAGTTACGTGGTTGGAGAGAAACAGAGGGATTTACTGGAATGAAGGTTATATCGACTATAGAGAATTTCGACGTATAATTGTTCCTTATCTAGAAAATAAAGAAATTATTGTGAAGGGCTTAGAAAAAGTTAAGTGGATTCAAGATCTTTGTATGAATTGTATTTGTATAGATCTTGGTGAAGACAAGTGTCCAAATTTATCACTGTTGCATAACAAATATTCAAATATTGAAACCAGTTTTAATTGTATTAATCATATTAAACAATGTGCACTTAAAAATGTTTTATGTATAAAGAACTATTTAATAGAGCAAGAAAGGTAATATATCTTCCTATACGCAGTTTTAATAAATAAAACAATTTTTTAAAGTAAATGGTTTTTTATTTTTTAACACATATTTTAAATATTTATAATTTTTTAACATATATTTTCATAGTAAATATTTTTTTTATAAAATCTAAATATGTCATCACTTTATCTACTAGTTACATTAATGAATTATTACCTAATTAAAAATATGATATGAGTAGCCACACAATTATTACCTATGGTTTTTATTTTTTAACACACTGCTTAATATTTATAATTTTTTAACACATATTTTCACAGTAAATAAAATTTTAATAAAATCTAAATACTAATCTAATACACTTTATCTACTAGTTACATTAATGAATTATTACCTAATTAAAAAATATGATATGAGTAGCCACACAATTTTTTGGAAATATAGTGAATTAATTTTTCAGCTTGATCCGATATCTCATCTACCGTATCTTGTACAATATACTGTGCAGTGATTATCTCCTTAACTTCATCTTCGTCGTCTCTTGACTCACTGAGTTCCTTGATCGTATTTTTTATTAAACGTCGTCCTTTTCTTCTTTCACTGTTAATAATATAGGAATTCAATGCACTGCGTTTGTTTGTAATTGGTCTTCTTCGATTAGTTTTCTTTTTGTTTCTTTTTACTTCTTCATTGGGTGTTATTATCCAAGGTCTATTCATTGCGTTGTCCAAGTCGAACTGATCTTGCAGGTCTGGAAGATATTCAGGAGAGCTCCCTTCTGTTCCGTTTGAAAATTTGTTTAAGTTGGTATTCTGAAAATTATTTAAAACATTAGTAATAAATCATACTAAGTATTTTGTAAATAGATTGAAATTTTCAATAGATTGAAAGTTATAAAATACCTACCATGTTGTTAGATATGCTCGTCTTGACTGTTTAATAAGGAATGAACTAGGTAATAATATTTTTTCTAACGCAGTTGATATATCTAATTATGCTAACATAAAGTATTTATTGGTATGATGATCAAGTTAGAACTTGAAATTCAACCATTCAATAATTCGTATGTGCATAATGTTATTGTTATGTACCTACTTAATTGTTGTGAAATTCTTATGAATTTCAAACGTGTTGTAACGTGAATGATGACGTATTTCGTTATTAATATCAAGTAAGGAATATAATAAAAACACAATAATTATGTAATTGCTTATTTTAATTTATTCGACATACTAATACAGAATCGGGTAACCAGTTAAATACCTATAGGCACCTTATCAGTTTGTATCATACGAAATGAACTACAATAGGTATTCCTAATATTTCATATTTTGTATTGTCTAAACTCTCCAGCTATTCTATAGAATACCTACATTATTCCTTACTGATGATATTATATTCTACAACTTCTTTGGGAGCTACTCTAATTGAGTCACCAGAGTCTATTCAAATTTGATAAAATAATCTACATTATGTATAACTACGTGCTACTTTAATTTTACACTTTTTGGAATGACCAAAATATATAGGTATCTACTTACAAATTGATTACGTGGTTCACCGCGCTGTCCATGAGGGTTCCTTGTCAATTTCTTCCGTGATGATAAAAAAAATAAAAAGTGTGTGTGTCAGCTCCGACTCACGACTGGAGTTTACTCCTTAAGTACGAGTATCTAACCATAACAAATTAGAAAGTTGCGCACTAGAGGTGCGCACCAAAAACGTGACACGATTTTCGTTACTTGTTAGTAGGTTTTACCCCTCGGATTTTTCTCATACCGGGCGCCTTATATATGAAAATCGATTCTTAAGGAGTAAACTCCAATATCTGAAAATAAAATTAAATGTAGGTTTAAGTCTAATTATTGAAAATGTAGTCCGAATATGTCAAACCTACACAACTTCGGAAGTTACTCTAATTGAGACACCAGAGCCTATTCAAATTTGATAAAATATTCTACTTTATGTGCAAATGACTGCCTCGGTGGCTCAGTGGTATGAGTATGTGACTGCCGACCCTGAGGTCCCAGGTGCGATTCCGGGTCGATTCAAATTATTTGTGTGATCCACAAATGTTTGTTTCGGAGTTTGGGTATTTTCTATGTATAATATGTATGTATTTAGAAATATATAAGTATGTTTATCAGTCGTCTAGATCCCATAACACAAGCTTATATTAGCTTAATTTGGGCTAGATGACGTTGTGTGAGAATGTCCAAAAATATTTATTTATTTATTTATTATTTAATTAAGTGCTAGCAAGAGATTAAATATTTCAGCGTTCATTATTTTATTTACAACTTTTTGAATTTTGTACAGAACTTAAATGTTATACGAAAATTAAGGATAATCGTACAAAATTAAATTTAAAGGACTCCCATAGAAAACTACGTCGCCTTATAAATTAGATATTTAGTAGGTAAACTAACAAAAAATTATAAATCAAATAATTAACATTATAAGTAATTACTTACATGACATTGCTTTTATTTTGGGTCTTCCTTTTAATCCTCTGAAGGACGTAGTGCACTGCGTGGTTGGTAGCTCGATGCAAATGGTAGATATTGTGGGAACAGAATATGAGACATTCCTCGCGTATAGGAACGATGTGACGATGTAACACACATAGGTACACAAGTAGACATACATGAACAAACTGCTGACTTAACATTGGTCGTAGCTTTGTATAAATGTACGTTGTTAGCCGACTTGGATAAAAAGAGGTGTATTACCATATAGTTTAAGCACATACCAAAACTTATTGCTAATATTTAAAAGTTATATTTTAAATGATTATTTGTAATGTTTGTTAACATATTTGTGGGATAAGTCTGTAGTAATATTTTTGAAATTGTTTTTTATCGAAACGATTCCAAAGGATTTTTAATAGAATACCGTTAACCATACCTTGTATCAAATTTGAGAACCATAAACCAACATACCTACAGATAAATAAAGTAACCACCTTTTTTAGAAGTCGGTTAATATGATGTCGTTTTAATATTGTATCGCTGAGTAAGTAAACTAACAGATACCTTGCTTCCACACACTAACACACACACACACACACACCCATGAAAACCGTGCATAGTAATTTGAAACTTCTATAATTGTGACGCAAACTAGATAACTTCCAGGGTACGTCTACCTTTTAAAAATAATTAAATACCTACCGTGTACTAACGGTCAGCTTATATTGGTGATTTAGGTATAGACGACGGTCCTTACCTACATAAATTGCATAATTTTACTTCTGCGCAATGTATGAGTATATTTCATTAATACTTTTCATGTACCTATACATAATTATATAGTTACCATATCATATACTTATCGACGACGATCAACGAACATACCTACATAAATTATAATTACATTTTATATGTATCATACACAAATCATAACATTCGTCGGAATTAATCGGAATTAGCTTTGGCGGTGTTGGTAAAGACATGGTTTTGTATTTCAATTGTAACAACAAAAGTGGAATTAGACGAAATGAGTTTTCAATCATTTTGATTTAAATAGTCGTAAGTAACATAAATTAATTAATACACCTATATAAATAATAAGTTAAGTTTTAATTTTGTTGGGAGGTGATAATTGCTGAATTGATACTTTTTATGTATAAAAACCCATCAATTTTTCAAATAAATTACATTCGCTCCAGTATCTTCCAGTATCTTCTCCAACAAGAAAATGTGAGTAAGTGCTATTAAATTAATTATTATTTGGTTAATTATTATCCAGCTGAGTTGCTTGGTTAATTCCTGCCGGCTGATAATTATTAATTATTATTTAGTTAATTATTATCCAGCTGAGTTGCTTGGTTAATTCCTGCCGGCTGATAATTATTAACGCATATTATTATAAAATGTGATTACTGATTATGTTATCCCACTGAGTAGTGAGTTGCTTGGTTAATTCCCGCCGGCTGCATTATCTATAATCCTAGATCTATTCGGAAAATCTTGGGAATATATTTGTTTATAATTTGATTGTATTTTAACAGGTCTGATTCGGTGTTTGAAACTTCTTCTGTAGTAGAGTCTGAGTGTGTAGCACCAAAGAAACGCAAACAGGTGGTAGAGAAAAAGCAAAAACAACCGAAGCCCAGCTGCACCCAAAGTGTACAACGAAAAAACACTTCACCCGAGTTTAACACCACAAAGAGGTAGGTTTCATTATGTTCAACTAAGTTCATCATCGTCAACATCGTCAACATCGTTCAATATCGTCACATTTTAATTAAAATTGAATAAGGTGTAGTTTACACCTTTAACTTAATTGTACACAAATGAGTGACACTCATACACTTAATTTATATACATAGATAGATCTTTTGACAATACTTGTACGTTTCAATACCTACACGTTTAAATACTATAACTTTTTTTGTGTTTTGATCCCAAGTTCTTAGTCACTTTGAATAAGTACTTTTATAATTAACACTTTTTTCTATTTACAGAACGAAGAAAACAAATATTTTGAATATTTTGCGGGCTGAAGAAGGCAGTTGCAGTGAACCACGGCGCGACTTAGCTTCCAGTTTCTCAAGTAGTGTTTCAACTGGGACGTCTCGTCGCTCCAAGAAAACGGAAGGAGGGTATGTGGTTGATTTTAAACTCTATAAAACCAACGATTACATATCACACGCCCCTGATGTGCGCTACAAGACAGCGTTGGTGACTGTAAAATTACAGTGCGATGAGTCCTCACTATCTTGGGAGTCACTTCAAGACTTTCTAGGACATGCATATAAAGAATTTCAAGACACTGAACCAGTGCATTATGCGGATAAGATTTTTATTAAGTAGATGAAATTTTTTATAGATATACCTTATGTATATTATTATAATATACATACATCAAAAATAGTTTGAGATCACTTACAAAGCTGATATATTTTCAAATTTAACCCAATCAAGAGAAAATGTTTACCTACGTTTAATCTGACTTTATTGTTTCACGTTCTAACGTGTAGATCTATAATACATAAATTTCTTTAATTTTTTGTTTTAAACTTAGTGTTGTAGGAGCAAATATTTTATTTAATAATAATGCCTTTTTGTACTGCGTGTAACACATCAGTACCCAGTAAATCATGGGTAGGACATTTGCGAAGTAGTTCACATAGGAAAAGTAGTCAAACAATAAAACATAGTGATGGTGTAGAAATCATAAACTCAGCGTTTCGCAGTCGTATATTAACCTATAAAATATTAGCTCGTGATGAACATCAAGGAGCGTCAATTGAATCCTTTTTTTCAAGTATTTTTGACCAATTAAAATCTCTTTTAAATGAATTCCTTGCTAAGCATACTTGTGTTAAGGTAAACTTTGAGTTTTTTGGTACATTTTTAAAATTCAAAGATAATTCACAAGAAGTGAAATCTTTTGGAACCAAAAATAAAATATTATATTCTAACTTCAATTTCGAAAAATTGTATATTGAAACAGTTAATTATTTAAAAACATCTATTGAAGAGTTTGAAGGTCGTGATAGTGGATGGACATTTATAAACAATTTGTATGTTGAGATGAATCTCAATAAATACCAACCACTTGGTGGTTCTAGTTATATCAGTTTACCCAAATTAATTCAGGCTAAAAAAGCATGTTTGAATATTTTGAATAATGATCACTATTGTTTTTTATGGTGTGTAACAGCGGCTTTATATCCAGCTAAGAAACACTCTGAAAGAACGTCTTCTTATCCTAATTTTCGAGAAATATTTAACTTAAGAGGAATGTCTTTTCCTGTAACCTTTACTGATATTAGAACATTTGAAAAAAACAATCCACATATAAAGTTTATAATTTATGGCCAATGATTTTAAATACAATGGATTTCGGATCATCGCTCAAAAGTGTCCGAACTAAAAGAGAAACAAAACGCTAAAAGAGAAACAATCGCGCGCCAGTCTTGATTTTGACAACTGAACGACAACACGTTGCACAATGCCGTACTGTATTGTAAAAACGTGTAAAAACTACGAAAAAAAAAGCAAATTGAAGACGGTGTATCATATTTTCAGTAAATAAGCTTTTGTTTTATTATTTGCAATTTATTATTTCACTTAAAATACAGTATTTCGTCGATAATAAATTAAAAGACAAAAGTAAATATTGCAATCCAGTCCAATACCGAAGTACCTATCTGTCTCTTTCGAACTCATCCCAAGCTCAGTAAAAAGAAAGAGACCATTTCATTTTCACTGAATAATGTACTAACAAAATGACCATTCAGATTTATTCGGATTACCGATAGCGATAAAACTATTTGGAACAAAGATTATAGTGGAGACGCCTTGGCTCTTTATGATTTTTTTTTCGTTATATGAACCAACATCTATTTCAGTTTTCCTCGGGATCCAGTACACTGTGCACAATGGAAAAATATTATTGCCCTAGCACGGCGAGAAGAATATTTTGATCCAAAAAATAACAATCTTGTTTGTTCGGCTCATTTTATGGACATAACAAAAAGAGGTCCGATCTTTATGAAACTTGTACAAGAATCCCTTGATTGAATGGAGGAGATAAGCCCAAAAATGTTTTTAATTTTCACAGGGTATCATTGTTTTGTCATAAATATAATTACACATGTCATTTTATTTCGTGTATGTACTGTTATTTTCTTTTTATTTGGATTCTCGGTAATGTATTCCCACGGGAATCGGGGCCGAGATAACTATATCTCGCGGGCGGAGTCACGGTGATCAGCTAGTAGCCAATAATTTCGTATCCCAAAAATTAACCATAAGATAAAAATAAATTAATGATGCGCTGTTTTAGCAACTAATTCAGTCACTTGAAACACGGCTATCTTGTAGTAGACGTAGCGACATAGCCTTATGAAAATAGTAATGAAAGCGGAAGAACTTTGACACCCGCAAGAAGTTTGGCATTTATAATATTACAATTAGTTAAATTCATTAATTCCCTTTTTGTTATTCATACACTACAGTTACTTATTATGAAACTGACTCGAAAAAAAAAATCTTTGTCAGTCGTTAATTAGTTTTTCAGCTTATTTCGTCTAACATAAACAAGTAATTACAATTTATAAGATTATGGAATTTATTGTAGTCTTACATTAATTATTACGCCTACGTAGGTACATATCATGGAATCCTTAAAAGACTTTAACAAAATAAACCTACTCCATTGTTTCTATGTTCACGTAGTTCAAGTATAAGCTGCATAAGGTGAATTAGTCAGGCGGACAGATAGAAGCTACGTAATGCGATAAATTAGTGCAAACAAAAGTGAACACTATTCCGTTGAATCAAGGTTTAAATTTTAATATGAAATTTGTTTATATCTATGTATGCCTATGTATAATGTATAGGTCGACTCGGGAATTATTTTCTTGCGATTTGTTCTAGATCCTATGTCCGTTGTATTATAAGGTCTTTGTTTATGGCTTAAAAAATCATAAAAACTTTGTAGGTCCTTTGTATAAATCTGAATTCAACCTTAAATACAACGGAAAAATGATACACCTTCTGTTTTTAGAAAATAATAATTCTTCTCATTATTGCTTGATCAAAGACTGTTCCAGACTTTTTAGAAGTCAAGTCACATCTCATCACAGCAGATTACATCTTTGCGATTTATGTTTGATATTTTTCAATACCGCTGACGAACTTAACAACCATTTATGTGGAGGTGTAGTAATTGTCCTTCCAAACAGAGGTTCAGTAATTAAGTTTAAAAACTATGAACGGAAACAAACTATGCCTTTTTGTATTTATGCAGATTTTGAATCGATGCTACAAACAAGTACTGAGCCTAATAATTGTTCTAGTAAAAATATGAATATGTTTCACCAACACGTACCGGTTGCTTTTGGTTATTATATTGTATGCTCTGATGAACCTAGCTATAATCGTTACGTTTCATATCGAGGTCCAGACTGTGATAAGCGGTTTGTTGACTATATAATTAAAGACGTGCAAAAAAATTATGATATAATTAAGTCACCAGCTGCAATGATATTTTCCACGGAGGACAGGTATGATTTTGAAAATGCAACACGTTGTCATATCTGTCAAAACTTTCTTTTTTGGGACAAAGTCCGTGATCATTGTCATCTTACCGGTCGCTATCGTGGAGCTGCGCATTCGTTTTGTAATTTGCAATATAAATGCCCTGCATTTGTCCCCATTTTTTTTCATAACTTAGCTGGTTATGATTGTCATTTATTTATTAAAGCATTGGGTGACGTCCCTGGTGAAATAAAGATAATACCTAAAAATAAAGAAAACTATATCTCATTTACGAAATTTGTATCAGTTTCAAATAATAAGTTTTTTCAAATGCGTTTTCTTTATTCGTTTAAATTTTTGGGGACAAGCTTAAACAACTTATGTAAAACTTTAAAACCAGAAATGTTTAAAAATTTACAAAATCACTTCCCTGTCCGAGATGAATTCCAATTACTTACTCGCAAAGGCATTTATCCATATGAATACATGGATTCGTGGAAACGGTATGATGAAAAATGTTTGCCTCCAAAGAAATACTTTTATAGTTCCCTCAATGATGAAAATGTTTCTGAAGATAATTACCGGCATGCACATTTAGTTTGGTCAACATTTAGAATTACTAGTTTAGGTGGTTATACGGATCTATACCTACAAACTGATGTGCTTTTATTAGCAGATATTTTTGAAAATTTTAGACAGACTTGTAAACAACATTATCACTTAGATCCAGCTTTTTATTTAACTGCACCCAGTTTATCTTTTGACGCTATGTTATTAAAAACATGTGTTCAATTGGAACTAATTAATGACTTGTCTATGATACGCATGTTACAAAGTGGTATTAGAGGAGGAGTGTGCCTCTGCTCTCACAGGCATGCGAAAGCAAATAACATATACTTACCGGATTACAAATCTTCGGAACCTGATTCCTATGTCTCTTATATAGATTGTAATAATTTGTACGGGTATAGTATGTGTCAATACTTACCATTATCCAATTTCAAATTTCTCACTCAACAAGAATCCGCTCTTCTTACAGACCTTTTATAAGCTGCGTACCTTTTATAAGTTAGTATAAAATAAGCAAATAATATTCACATGTTATGTGCACTAAACACGAAGTTTTGTGATGTATATCATTTGAGATCCTACATGTAGTGTGAAAGTGACGTAACTAGCCCTGTGACATGATGTCTTGTGATCAGACCCGTTATATCGGACTAAGGTCTACTAATAACGGGACTGCTAGCTTATTGGATTTAACTAGACTTAACAAATTATAATTATTTTAATAAACTAAACTAAGTAAAACTGTAAAAAATAAAAATAAATAAAAATGTATTATTATATAGTTTTCAGTTTTTTAATTTAATATCCTATAGCATTTACAAAACTATCATCATGACGAACAAGTTTACGTTTTTCGCTATGTTAGAATTCTAGAATGTACAAATTCAAAGACATTAAAATGGTAAGTACGTTTTAGCTTATCGTAATTGTGATTCTACAAAATAGTTCCCTAATGAACATGCAAGGAGCTTCAGCGAACGTACGAACAGTGGGACAGCGTGCTCAAATGATATTAATGTGGAATATTCGTTTAGTTACGTTATTTCCCAATCCAAAGTGATATTGGGCATTCTGTCCCACCTTTATCTATCTTAAAAATGTGATCTTAACGTGTTCATGTTAACAAACATGCATCGGGTTAGTTTGCTGTACGAAAGCAATCATCTAGCAAGTGAAATTGGTTAACCATTGAGGGAACGGTAGTGTATTGAACGGCATTAAAATGTGGAACGTTGGCTTAGGTAAATGATTTTACAAAGAGTTATTGGGCATTCTATCCCACCGTGACTGAGGTTATCGAAGATAACCGATGGAACTAAGGTGGGGTAGAATGGGTGGGCTGCATTCTGTCCCACCTTTATCTATCTTAAAAATGTGATCTTAACGTGTTCATGTTAACAAACATGCATCGGGTTAGTTTGCTGTACGAAAGCAATCATCTAGCAAGTGAAATTGGTTAACCATTGACGGAACGGTAGTGTATTGAACGGCATTAAAATGTGGAACGTTGGCTTAGGTAAATGATTTTACAAAGAGTTATTGGGCATTCTATCCCACCTTTATCTATCTTAAAAATGTGATCTTAACGTGTTCATGTTAACAAACATGCATCGGGTTAGTTTGCTGTACGAAAGCAATCATCTAGCAAGTGAAATTGGTTAACCATTGACGGAACGGTAGTGTATTGAACGGCATTAAAATGTGGAACGTTGGCTTAGGTAAATGATTTTACAAAGAGTTATTGGGCATTCTATCCCACCGTGACTTAGGTTATCGAAGATAACCGATGGAACTAAGGTGGGGTAGAATGCCCAATAACTCACTACTCACATCAAATCAAAGTACAAAAGTTGAGGAGTTTTACTAAAAATAAATACTTCGAAAGCAAGCGACACTGTTGATAATTATGATATCATTAGCCACGTTCTAGCCATAAGTCAAGATATAATAAAAACAGCTAAGTATTTTGTGAGCGTTATTGGAGATGCGACGACGCTCGTAGGTAGTTACTGATCAGCAATTTCAAAAGCAACAATAATTAAGTTTTAAATTTACAGTAAAATTAATAGAATACCTATCACAGTTTGTAAATCTCTTAAAATATGCCTAACTGTTTCGTTCGGTTTTGTTGTACCTATTTGCTTTATTAAATTTCAACCAAGTCTTCTGGAGGGAAATTTATTTAGGTGTCTGAGAAGGCGGGTGTGTTTCATTATTCTTCAGTTAAGCCACGGATTAGATTAGCAACCTCTCACGACGCTTGCTGTCAAGCAAGGCATATTACATTAAGTGTAAAATACTTAGGCTCTTTCTTCTTTATTTAGCTTGAGAACATTTACATTTATAGACAATGTTTTATATTAAGACTGAGATTTATGATCAACATTTTTTAATTTTATTATTTTTTCAATGTTTGATATTCTCTTGTTTATTGCATTTAAATCTATGATACTTACTTATCTGGAACTTTAAAAACACACACACCCGCATAAAATTACACACATATCCCCAATGAGGTACGCAGAGTTACATTACTTAAAAACAGTGTGCCAGTGGTTTTTTGTCCCCACTAAATAGGGAGAAATCCTTATTCCCGTCACCGGTTACTATGTAAAATAGAAAATTAATAAGTACAACAATATTGTAATCCAAATAGAAATTCCAACTCTTACTATCAATAAACGAATTCCTAGAATTATTAGTTTTCGAAAAAAAATCGAAAATCTCTTATACAACAGTAATGTCCGTCCGTGAACAACTTTCAACTCGAGAACGGTAAGAGCTAGAGACTCAGTGTAAACGTCAATCGACTTAGCATTCATTTCGAGAACAGTAATAGTTAGAGACTCAAGACCAGCTGCAATCAACTCTGCATGGTCAAAGACCTCTAAAATGATGTTGAACTTCATGTCATGTGACATTTTTTAGATTTTATGAAAAATCTTTCGAAAACTAATGGCAAAAAATATATGGCAAATTATTGCCATATATTTTATATATTTTTAACTTTTTTACATCATGATTTGCTATATTTATAAATTCTGAAATAATATTAGTACAATCTAAATATTCATAAACGTTGTAAAGGACCTCAACTTATTAAAAAGTGGCCTAGAGATCGACTATGTAAACAGAACGGATGGCAGACGAACGGCTGAAGTTTGTACAACATTGTTCTTTAGAGCTATATCCAAGTTACCATCTGTTACAGCCGCAGTCGGATTCCACCTGTCCAACTTATCTATATGACACTTACCCTATGTATAATGCATTGGGGTAGTTGACTGTCTAGGTGTATCTGGTAAACGTATTGCCACGAATGAGGTGGCAAGTGAAAGATCTTAAGAGTTTTTTCATTTAATGGGTACCTATATATATATTTTAAAACAAACTATGAAAGAAGAATCTATCCCAATACGCACAAAAAATCCTTTTATACAGGTAATGTAACATAGGCTATATCCATGCCATTAATATTATTTATTTTATACTTATTGAGGTTACGAAAGAAAGAAACCATATCTTGTTATATTCACAAAGCAAATAAATAATACTTACAATATGTAAAGGCAGGAACAAGTATTAGAAACGTCACCTCACAGTACCAAGCACTTTTGAAAGCATCAAAGTGAAATTATGTATATTTATTCAATAAACTCTCGAAAAATATTCTGAAAGGTGGCGTGAAAGTAACTGATGCGATTTTCCTCTCTGTTCTCATTTTCCGTCCCATATTTTTGTTTTCAACTCCACTGAATATTTTTATTACATTTTCTTGTCTTCCAACAACAACACATTAATTATTTTCGCGGTTTTAACACTGGTTTCGAACGCCACTCGGGCGTGTAACGTAACAGACTCCATGAATACTTTTCCAAAACTTTAATTTCTCTGTATAACATGTAGTAAGTATGTATAAGCTTATAAGTAGATAACATTGTATTATTACGGATAATTACATTTATACGTACCTTACGTAGGTAACCATTTATATTTTTGCCAAAACACCAAGTAATACTGATATGGAGATTACCCAATCTAACCATCATAATTGTACCTTGATACAGTACAGAGAATATGTATTACCTATACTTTGTTGTTTTGTACTTCACTAAATAAATGTGTTTCTACTTATCTGCTAGGGTTAGGGGACATTTGGCCCACTATGGAACTGGCCCGAGGACCAGTTGCCCCTCTTAAAATTTGATAATGGTTAACTGGGCCCACATCTGTTTTGGTTTCAACCAAGCGAAGGGTGGCTTAAATATTATATTATTATACAGTAGATAGTGTACATGTTTAAGCATTTATATCTATATTTTTTTTTTATTACATAGATATATATTAATATCTACATACATATAAATATATTGCCATGTAGAAAAACAAGTATGTTTAGTCAAATCAAAATGTTTAAAAAGATATTTCAAATCAAAACAAACGTGTCCCAACGCTACGGCTTGACGTAGCTACAACTAGACAATGAGCGCGTGGTACGTATGTACAATGCCCTTGGAGGTGGCGCAGGTGTCGCGGCGGTGTGGGCGTCCTTAAAGGATTATTTTTGTTTATGTAAATAAAATTTTGACGAACACATAGTTATGTTTCCCCAGATTCTCGTCCGTGGTTCGACAGGTGCACCACGTGCAACTGATAGTAAAATCTCTGTCCCCAATTTTAGAAAAATCTTACCTGTTTACAGGAAAGGTTAATTTCTTGTGTAACAGTGCTAAATGCGGCTTCGACTAGACTGCGTACACAGTATTTTTAGGTATCAACGCTCATGGTACAACTCTCGGGCAGCGCTCAAATTGCCTTCTGATGCTCCTACACAAAGCATCATCTCGTAATACTCTTCGTTTTTTTTTTTTTTTTTTTTTTATATTTGGTTCGCCAAATTGACGCCGCCCGCCTGGTGGTAAGTCGTGACGACGTCTATCGATTGTGGGCCACTCTCACAGCACACATTACTATTGAGAGTGGCCCTCAACTTGACGACCTACTGATGTGCCTCTTCACGCTCCGCTTAAAGAACCCAGGATTATATGTAGGAGGAAACACGTGCACAGGCAGGGCGTTCCAGGCCACTATCGTTCGGCAGAGAAACGAACGTTTAAAACGTTCGGTTCTCGCGAACATGCTATCCACTGTGTGGGGGTGGCATCTCTGCCCGGCACGAGTCGTTCGGGATCGGAAGGAAGAGGGTGGGATCAGATTGAAGAGCTCTTCAGAACACTCGCCGTGGTAAATACGGTAGAATGCGGCCAAGGAAGCTATTGTTCGGCGCTGAGCTAGCGGCTCAAGGCTTCCCGTTACCTCCGGACAACCTATAATACGGATAGCCCGTCGCTGCATAGCGTCGAGAGCGTCCAGCAGATACTTCGCGGAGCCGTCCCAGAGGTGAGAGCAGTATTCGACGCAGGGTCTAATCTGCGTCTTGTACAGCAGACACCTCTGGTCCGGTGTAAAGAACCTCTTTACCTTATTCAGTATTCCTAGTTTCCGCGAAGCTAGCCCTATACATCTTTCGATGTAGTTTTTATTATTGAGCTCTCGACGAACGTCTATGCCAAGGATATCAAGGTTGTCCTTCATTGGTAATAATGCATTCTGAAGAGAGGGTAGGGGAAGGAAAGGGGATTTCTTCGCAGTAAATGCACACGCCTGTGTTTTGCGGGCATTGAACTCGACCAGGTTCTCGGTACCCCATTGAGAGATACTGTCGAGGTTACGGTCGAGATCAGCCACGAGTCGTCGTCTCTCCTCCTCAATCTCAGATCGCCCCGCCGTCGGACGAACCGAGTAACTCCCGTGCAGTGTGCTGTCATCTGCATAGCAATGAATGTTCCCGAGGGATAGCATATCATTGATATGCAGAAGAAAGAGAGTTGGTGATAGTACGGACCCCTGCGGTACCCCGGCATTCACTTGCAAGAAGCGAGAAGCCTGGCCATCGCAGAGGACCCGCACTCGGCGCTCGTTTAAAAAGCTGGCAATCCAGCTGCACAGTTGAGGAGGTAGACCATATGCCGGAAGCTTGGAAAGGAGCGAAGCATGCCAGACCCTATCGAAGGCTTTGGCGATGTCCAGGCTAATAGCCAAGGACTCGCCGTGCCTTTCCATAGCCCCACCCCAGACATGCGTTACGAATGCCAGAAGATCACCCGTTGATCGCTTTGGCCTGAAGCCGTATTGTCGATCATTGATTAGCGAGTGATCCTCTAGGAATTGCATGAGCTGCTTATTTATAAGGAGCTCAAGCACCTTGCAAATGCAAATGACTGAGGTGACAGCTATGGGTCGATAGTTGCCTGGATCGGACCGATCCCCTTTCTTCGTTACTCAGAGCCATTACTACACTACACAATCACTATCACACACAACTCACAAATTAACACACTAAACAACTATTTAGCTACCTCACTGCACAAAGCAAAGAATGCAACTGAACTGACCTGTGACCTTGATAAATGATTTTAAATAAAATTCTAGGAAACTTCAAACGGCGACCGACGAGCTCTTCGTGTTCGTGCGGCATCGCTTGATGCGAAACAGAGACTTAATGTTCCTACCAGGAGTGAGGCGGAAGGCTTTTCACAGGCGCGCATTATTTGTACCTATTATTTGTACCTATTTGATGTCGATGACCGAAGCAGCTGATTTTAGCTAGTGTTGTTTAAACAAGTGTGTATTTTATTCGGTAATAATGTTTTTTTTTATGAACTTTTTTTTTATTCTCTGGCGGTCGCCACATATCGAAACGGGTTCTGGTCGACCAGCTGATGGGGCTGGTTTCGGGTTGATATAACCCTTACGTAACTCCCGGTATATATATAAATGCTTAAACATGTACACTATCTACTGTATAATAATATAATATATAAGCCACCCTTCGCTTGGTTGAAACCAAAACAGATGTGGTCCCAGTTAACCATTATCAAATTTTGAGAGGGCCAACTGGTCCTCGGGCCAGTTCCATAGTGGGCCGAATGTCCCCTAACCCATCTGCTATTACTGCGTTTATTTAAATCTAACGTGCGAATTCCATAGTCCTTGAGACTATGGAATTTTCACTTCTTATGAATTCGAATTGATTAAATAGTACGGATGCACAATTATTACACCCCTAAAAGGACGACTTGACCCCAACTAGCTCACATATAGTTATAAGTGGCTGTAACATCCTACATGTTACAGTCACTTATAACAGTTACAGATATCGTGAACGAAATAAATAAGAATAATAAATATTTTTGGACATTCTCACAGAACGTCATCTAGCCCAAATTAGGCTAATAGAAGCTTGTGCTATGGGATCTACACGACTGATAAATATACTTATTTATTTCTGAATACAGACCTACATAATATTATACATCGAAAACACCCAAACTCTGAAACAATTAATTGTGGATCACGCAAATATTTAATCGGAATCGAACCTGAGACCTTAAGGAGCAGTCGCATACTCATACTACTGCAACACCGAGGCAGTCATCTAGTCCTTCCTCCGCAGAAAAGCAAGTTTTTAAAACACCAATTCCATTAAAAATCATTGCTTTTCAATATTATTGCAGGATACGTAAAGTTACAATATGCAATTAAACTTAATTGCAATTATTAGCGATCATTTAACAATGGCGTGCATGCCGACAGCCGATGCAAATTAAAAGAGATATGGAACAGGTCATACAACCTTTTAATGGTACAGTGAAACGCGTCACTTAATTTGGATGCGCGGTGAATCTACGGCGAGAGCACTCAGCCGTGGGTCATTCGTCTCGCCTATGTAAACAAACAAAACTGCCCAGACTCAATTATTTAGATTTACAGTTTATACATTAAAGGTTTATTTGCATTTATGATTCTACATGCGTATATAAAACTATAGAAGTCCTACCAAGATTTCCTTAGGGCTCGTTTAAGGAGACGCGGGGCGTCGAGCTTCACGTGCGGCGTAGCTTGGCGCGGCACGTCGAGCGATTTAACCGTTTATAGTGAGGCGGCGCGTGAAGCGGCCCGCGTCGCGTCACGCGCAAACTCAAACATATAGAAACCCGCCGCGTGGTACGCAGCTTTGTATGCGGCGTCGTTCAGTGCGACACCCGTTGCGACTCTCGCAGCTTATTGCCGTCCTTCCAGTCTTGTTCGACTAGTTACAACGAGCAAACGTGTGTATTGTTTGTAATCAATTACGTACCTACTATTCATAGTATTATATGTCTCACATAACATACAAAGCTTTATACTAGTCAGGGAGCCAGACATACATCACTTCTATATCCCACAAGGGGTAGGCAGAGGTGTACCTCACACCAACACTTGGCTTAGTACCTAATCTTGTTGGTGGCGAACTACCACCAACATAATAATTAATATACTTACATTATGTAACTACGTTACATAAATCCCTAATAGTCCAGGTACCTACATCAATAGGAAGACTATACTGAAAGCTATTCTCTAAAGATAGCTTTGTGATCGTATAATCGTATATCTAATCATGATGTGTATTGATCAGATATCAACTGGCAGACGAATACTATTAGGTACCTATACCCATAAACATTGAAACACTAAAGTCAATACATGCTTGTATTTATTCGTATTCCGCCCATTCGATTACCACAGAATCCCGAGAAGAAGGACAAGAAACTCGGTAGGGTCATATTATAATATCTTACAAGTATTTAAACATAATAACAATACAATACACTTATCTTAGTATAGAAGCTCCTCAACAGTCGACACGTAATATCTAGTAGCCAAACTGGCTTATAGTCTTATATACACATTGTCTGCTGAACTTGGCTTTAGTACCTATGTCCGACATAGGTACATACTTCTGTAATAACTTGTGATTGTGAATATCCTAAAGCAATACTTGTAAATTCGTAGACTAAAACTGAACAGGAACTGAGCAGGGTCGTACTACAACACTGTCTTTTATAAAAGTCTCAATGGTGGGAGTCGGCAGACATTGACAGTGCGTTTTAATATTTAACTACCCTACAAATATTTACGTATAGGTATAGAACCACTTTGACCCACAAGTATAACAATATTTCAAAGAATTATGTCGAAGCATCTACATATTTTACATAACTATATGAATATGACACGTGCATACACAATATAATTTACAATTCTTGTGGGTGTGGCAAACAACCACAATCATACAGGCAATTGTAAGTACCTGTCTTCACAACTATGGCTATCAAAATTACCAATATGTAACAAATACAAATTTAATTTCATAAATAGTTGTGTACTTAGTATAGGTACGTTAGTATTGTCCTTGTAATTTTATTGTAGTATTAAGAAGAAGAGAAACTTCATTTACAAAATCTCTTATCATTTCTATTTACAAACCCAAAATATGCTTTCATTTAATTCTATTTGATACAGTTAATTTATATTAATGAACACAGCAACAACTTTCTCGGCAACAACAAGGCAAAGTTTACACTGTTTCAACGCCTTGAATACCAAATTTAGCATGAACTAAACCAACTATGGCTTTCAGTCACAATAATTAACTCTCGACATGTTTAAATTTTTACACTCGACTGAATACTGAACCCTCAGTCAAGATTCTAGATGAAACCCCGCTTTTGAGGAACTTCGAATACTTGCAATAGCTTCGGAAGGATTTAAAGTACAATGAAATAAAGTGGTGAAACTTTTGAAAGAACCTCGTAGCTGCCTACACTCAATGACGCGGATTCATTACTGTTCTTGTACTGAAATACTATGACAAAACTTATAATATTTGTGAAATACTTACTTCAACATGAAATTTGCAAGATGAGAGATATTTTGGTGATACAACAATTTTTAAAAGTTCTACTGGTTCTACTATGTTAATGACATAACTTCTACTAAACTGAACTGACTTGCTAAGTGAATTTGAAAGTATTACATTTCAAACTTTCGTGTTTCATAATCTATATTTTACTACAGTCAGCCTGTGACCACGGCCGGTGTAACCTGGTCGAAACGTCAGGCAATCAAAAGGTAAACTATGCATATCTATGTCGATTTTTCGTGTTAATTCCCGTGTAAAAAGTAAAATATGAATTTGAAAGTGATCCATTCGTCATCATTATTATATTCTACGGTTTTAAACTAAAATGTTATTCATAAATTAGTAGGTAGCTTTGATTATAACAGGATACTATCTAATTTAAACACTTCTAGGCACTAACCTTGGATTGTTATTAGTGAGATTACTGTACACTAAACCCATAGAGCAGAATTCATCATTAAATGTCACGTTTAAAGCTATGATGATGTACCTACATCATCACAGGAAGAGTTAGTTAGGAGTTAGATTTGTGAACAACAAATACATTAGCCACAAAATTTAATTTAATAAAATATAAGACTAAATTGACACATTATGTGCTTCTAAGATTGATTCTGGTCATATATATTCCTTACGTCCAAATTTCCTTGAACAAAGGTTTCATAAACCTTTAACTACACCAGTCCTAAATCTACAACAGTCGGCAAACATAAATCAAGCACGACATTACTCTTGTTCCTGTGCTCACATAAACTGGTGGAAATTATGACATGCACAACCTGTGTAATAAGGTGCCCTTTGTTTTACTGCTCGATGACACTCTCCAAAGAGCGTTGTGTAAACTTTGTAACCATAGCCACATACAGTTGACTGAGATCAATAGAATTACAAATGTTATTAATTTAAAATACGAGTATAATAGCACATAATCATCATCATTCACCCAGCCTTTTCCCAACTCACTTGGGATCGGCTTTCCAGTCTAACTGCGATTCGGCTGAACTTCGATATTTTCCTATCTGACCTCCACAACCCATTGGCGATGTCGAAGTTATGTAGTTAGACCGGTCGGATTTTTGATATAGGGCTCCAACTCTAACGACTGCCATTATGTTCGTATGACAACCGGGACCGACGGCTAATCGTGCTCTCCGAGGCACGGAGGGGTCTCAGTGTCTTAAGAAATGGTCACCCATCCTAAGACCGGCCTGACTAGATGTTGCTTAACCTTTGCAATGAGTTAACATTGTCGGTTACCACTAGACCACTCCTCCCCCATAATATATAATATATACTTAATAAATTGATTTAATCTGTACCAAAACAGATAAATATTTTGGGCGAAACTACGTGAATACATTTTAATAACCAATTAACTGATGCATACGTTTCCGCTGGGGTCAGTTTCGGATCATCGTACATAAAATAACTTTACACGTGTATTACCATAGTTTATCCTGCCTTCTGATTTTCATAAAAGCTCAGCAAATCTTTCCCGAAGATAAACTTAGTCTATTAGTACAATTCGCAAGAAAATATATTCAGTAGCTCCGGATATTAAACAAACTACAACAAACCCCTTTTAGTGTTTTAATAAAATCTCTACATCGTCCATACCCATTTATAAAAAGTAAGTAACAGATTATGAAGGAAAAACGGAACTGTCTCTACGCGAGAGTTTGTTAAAGAGCAGATAGCATTTTATTATATTTTTCTGAGGTCGTGTCGGAAAATTTAAGAAACACGGATGTCTGTATGCTTTCAAATGCAGGATAAACCTGGTAGAATTTTGAAATTTTCTTTTCCATAGTTAATAGTACGCGGGTCGTAGAACATTGAAACTTATTGAATAACAGTAAGCTGATTTTTCGTAAGTAGCTTTATTTTAGCGAGTCCTACACCTACTTCAAAAAAAAAATCTCAAATCAGGTAGCTAAAAGAGTAATCCAGTTAAAATATTCAAAACAAAATTATAATGTTGCATTAATTCGTATAGAGCTGCAAATTGGTGCAGATCTTAAGAACACCATTATAAATCAAATATCAAAAATTCCCATCGATCCGACTTATGCTAAAAAAGGATTCAAGGTTAAAGTTAAAAAAATCGAGTCTCGGATTCGATTCCTGGTCGGAACAAACTTTGTGTGACCGAAATCTGGGTATTTCCTATGTGTAATATGTATATATTTACAAAAAAAATGTATATAAGTATTTATATCAGTTTATTGACTGAGGGAGCGAAGCGACCGAAGTCTCCGATTCAACTTGCAGACTGGGGAGAATTTCTTTCGTCTGTACCTCTACATCTCTACATCTCTAAATTTACGGGTTCTGTCAGATCATGTTTGCGGCCGTATTTATCAACCGATATTCATGAAACTTTACACACACACTCCTTGCTTACATTGAATAACATGTGAATGATATTTTTTGGATTGGATGAAAAATTAAAGAGTAATGAAGAAAATTAGAAAATTTATTTTTAAACTTTCTTTATTACTCTTTCTGTTAACCGTAGACTTCGGAAGCTTTGTTTAGAAAATTTATTTTTCAAACAAAGCTTCCGAAGTCTACGGTTCACAGAACCACTAGTCTAGTACTCATATTACAAGCTCTGCTTAGTTCGAGACTAGATGAAGTTGTGTGAATTGTCCTAACATATTTATTCATATTTATTTTTCTCGTTAATAGTGAATTATACCTATAAGCTCTGGAGGAAACTTCGTTAGAGAATCATCGATCTGATCTATTCCAAAATACGAGTATTTTAATTAAACTAGTGTTTCTGTGAACCGTAGACTTCGGGAGGTTTGTTTAGAAAATTTATTTTTCAATTTTCTTTATTACTTTTTCATTTTTCATCCAATCCAAAAAATATCATTCACATGTTATTCATTGTAAGCAAGGAGTGTGTGTGTAAAGTTTCATGAAAATCGGTTGATAAATACGACCGCAAACATGATCTGAAGGAACCCGTAGATGTAGAGATGTAGAGGTAGGTACAGACGAAAGAAATTCTCCCCAGTCTGCAAGTTGAAACGGAGACTTCGGTCGCTACGCTCCCTCAGTCAATTACAGTTTTAGAAAGAGAGTGCGGAGAACATGGTACAGTTTTCTGATTTATATTCCCAAAGAAAAATGTGTTATTTTTTATCCAAATTTGTGAAACCATTTACATGTGATTAAATAAGAATGAAAACGGTACCTACTCGTATTAGTTAGATACTGTGTAAAACCCATATGATTTTATTGTTATTTGATGATATAATTTTTTATTTAAACGTCATTGTTATAGAACCGTTTAATTCACTTGTTATACGAGTATAAACTTTTTCGTATTTTAATTGGCTAATTTATTAGTATAAATTGTCTATTGACGATCTTGTGTAGCATCGTCCAATTAATTTGTATTGAAACGATCTCAGTAGTGGTGCATATCTTTAATGAAAGGTCTGTCCCCGCGCCTTGCTGAATAATCCGCAGAGTTCCTCACTCACCGGCCTGGATGCAATTAACTCTCGACATGTTTCAATTTACACTCGCAAATACGCCACCCGACAACCGCTCTATTGTATAACTCTGTACCCTTACCCACTAAAATGTAGGTCAACATAAATATTCACTAGATATATATTAACATACAGTACTATTATATTATACTTAGAACCAATTTGGAGGCTCTTTGATTGCTCCTTTACTTTTATATTTTAGTGAAGTAGTAAGTATTGTACACTAAAGTTTGTGAATCAAAACCACCATCAAAAGCCAAACACTTGCAGATACTACATTTTATATGATTATCAATGTTGTTGTTTTAGTTGTAATTTTTTTTTTCCGTGTTCACGTGTCGTTTCTTTTCAACTATATTTACGTAAACCACTATCCGGCCATCCCTGAAAACCAGCGCTGTCTGTCTAGCACCACCATGCAGACAGCATTACGCTGAGGGTCGGCCGTTTATTCCACGTTATTTTTTTGTTTTACTACGTAAAACATCGGTCCAATTTTTTTTTTCTTAGCTTTGTATTTTTTGGGGTTACGTGGAATAATAAATAATTATTTCTTTCTTTCTTTCTTCTTCTTTCTATTTGTGATGCCTACAACTTTACCTGCATCTTAGTATTTTCTTGTTCCGAATTCCTCCAGGAACACATTACCAGAATAAAACCGTCGATTGTATTTATGAATCCAGGAAATAGTCTGTATCTACCTACGCCAATTTTAATCTAAATCGGTCCGACGGGATACATGTGATTGTGTTATAAACATCAAAACATCTTCACAAAGTTTCACATTTTCAATATTAGTGAAATAATAAATAATCTTGTAAGTATTACCTAAAGCTGCAACCAAAAAATACATTACAGAGCGTCTGTAAATTCTCATTTACACTTTTACCATAATATCTGATTACAACGTTATATATATTTACATTAAATATATTATGAGAATCATAATTTTTCACATTATATCCTATTACTCGTAATAACCAACATTAACGTGACTAAGTAATTATGCTTCCCCTTTTTATGAGAGCCCTGAAAATGTAATCGCGAACAAAAATGTTTTGCAACAAAACTTTAATGGAGTCAATTAGCACTCGGTTCGTATTCCGCAAGTCACAAAATTATTTTTAAATTCAAATGTATGAAACTGGTAAAGCCCATAGTTTGTTATCTAGAGGGACAGACCGCCGCGGCGGCTGGAGTAACACGAGGCAAGGTAAACCACATGAGAATAACAACGTTTTCACTTTATTTTCACCTGTTTTTCCTCATTCCTACGAATGCCCCGGGGGGGACAAATGGATACGACTGGGACCATGCCCTTATTTAACGGTTTATTTTCATAAAAAGCTTTGCGTACTAAATATTTTTATCCCAAGGGTATTAATGAAACTTTATGAGTAATGGTAGATCTGTCGTGAATATTAAATTTGCTGTCGTGATTTGAATAATTAAATCACGCGATGATTAGTGGATATTAAATAGTATATCACGAAATGGAATGTGAATGAATTGGACTAATCGTAGGATTATGACGAAATGTTTTCTCTACAAATAACTTTATTGTGAATTATAAACCTTTAGGCTCAATAAACATAACTAAAGAAACGGGCCAAATGCGTGTCGAGCCACGCATAAGATACGGTTCCGTAGTTACCCATAAAAACCTCTATAACTCCTGAACTAACCGAGTTATACCATCCGTTATAGTTTTCCTTCAAAGTTTATTACATGGACTACCATCTCGCCGGGTGCCACTGGAAATACCACTATCTGGAATGAGACGCCCGACAACGGACGTAGGCGCAGCCGCGGACTTGTGCCGCGGAATTAATAAAAAAATGTCGACTACCGGGAGGAGACGCCCTGTTTTCGCAAAAATATTCTCTTCTAGCTGAATTGTGATTCCAAATACGTCAATTTTATACGACACGTAGTCGGTTGAACTAAATCTTACCTTGTTACCTGTAATCTGCGAGCATGCATGAAAATAACGTCCGCCATTGCCAGGCGTCCCAGGCACTAAGTATAACCCTAGGGCTATATAAAAATACTAACGAAAGTTGAGGAAGCGAAAGTAGTACTGTAGTACTGTAGCGGGAGGAGACGCCCTGTTTTCGCAAAAATATTTTCTTCTAAGCTAAATATCTCGAAAACGGATAATTAAATCATCTTAGCAACCTCTCAATGTTTTTAAAAGACCTATCTAATGGTCATATTTTTTTCTCGAGTTTCAACTTTCTAGCATTAACCGTTTGGGAGGAAAGCCGAGGACGGACGGACGGACGGACATGACGAAACTATAAGGGTTCCGAGACTTTTACTACAGAACCCTAAAAACCGGCCATGTGCGAGTCGGACGCGCGCACGAAGGGTTCCGAACCAAAACGGCAAAAAAACTGGATACTGTTGCAAGTAATCATGTTGGATTTGATGAGATTTGATGGAAAGGGGATCGAGACCCGGACCAGATCATTCATGCATCATTTTATCCAGATTTATATTCATAGGTAGGTATATCTACATCCAAAATAAGCCCGGGAGCGAAACAACGCTAGTAGGTAGGTACTTTTTATTATAATTATATTACCTATGTGTACAGTATGAAATGAATCATTCCATTAGTACAGAACCAACCGTGGTATAATTAAAAGCGACGTGTTTGTTTCATGCATTTCATTTTACACAGTATGTAGTCATAGATATAGGTAGTAGGTATAACAATCTATATAGACTCGACGTTCGTAAGTATTTACATTGTGACCTACGTGATATATTTGACTTTGATCTTGACTTTGACTAGAATAATACCTATAGTATATGGCAATTATAAGTCTCATCCAGACACAAACCTCACATGGAAATACGGCCAGTCTTAACAAAAATTGGTTCACAATTACTCGTATTTTGCTTGAATTTGAAAGCAATTGGTTTTACCATAAAATGAGCCATTTATTATAAAATATTACCGTGGGAGTATTTATTATCAGTGCAAGCACTCACCTTCTGCCAATATTCATTTTATTAATTACGAGTGTAAGCTAGTAGTTGAAACAATTAATCAAATTGATTCGCTGTATTCAAATAGCTGAATTGTGATTCCAAATACGTCAATTTTATACGACACGTAGTCGGTTGAACTAAATCTTACCTTGTTACCTGTAATCTGCGAGCATGCATGAAAATAACGTCCGCCATTGCCAGGCGTCCCAGGCACTAAGTATAACCCTAGGGCTATATAAAAATACTAACGAAAGTTGAGGAAGCGAAAGTAGTACTTATAACAAAATCGTAGCAACTGGAAATTCGTGGTATCTGCCTACACCGGTTGGAAAGTTTCTCATTTTTTATTATTAAAAAATACAATAGGTAGGTACTTACTAATTGAAGAGATTCACATTGATTTATTATTTTGCGTAAATTCATTCTATTCTGAATGAATTTTACCTAGTGTTAGTATTCATTCATTGACTGAATTAATTTGATTCTGCTATCATGATTTAATTCAATCAAATTTCAGTTTACCGTCTGGTCGAGTGACCCAGTATTCATCCTCTGTTATTTGAGTTCTCCCAAATAGGACAGCATTATTATTAAGTTAGTAGGTACATAGTACTAAGTCATACCAGGAATCACACTGTGTAACAAGTAAGTCAACTTCTCAAAATCGGCAAAAATTTGCCATATATTTTAGTTTTCGAAAGTTTTTTCATAAAATCTAAAAAATGGCACATCACATGAAGTTAAAAAAAAAAAAAAATTCAACATCGGTTTAGAGGACTTTGACCATGCTGAGTTGATTGCAGCTGGTCTTGAGTCTCTAACTATTACAGTTCTCGATTTGACCTTGACCTTGACCTTGAGATCAGAGGTCAAAGGTCAAGTTCATTTTAGAGGTCTTTGACCATGCTGAGTCGATTGGCGTTTACACTGAGTCTCTAGCTCTTACCGTTCTCTAGTTGAAAGTTGTTTACGGACGGACGGACTGACTGACGGGCGGACGGACGGACGGACTGGTGTATAAGAGATTTTCGTTTCGAAAACTCTAAAATGTTGAATAATTAAATCGGCCAAGTGCGGGTCGTACTCGCGCACAAACTGTTCCGTACCAAAATCACGTTTGTTGTATGGGAGCCTCCTTATATATTTAATATATTTAGTTTTTAACAGAAATACATCATTTGTGAAATATGGTTTCCGTTTTGCACTTTGGGTACGAAACCCTAAAAATTAAGTAACATCCTCGTAAAAAGTCGACTTGACCGACTTTTACCTACCAATGTAGTACGTATCAATTTTTTGCGTAGGTTTAAGTACCTACAATACTCTAGAAATATCTAGAAATACTCGCTTACCAATACCCAAAGCTTAGGAGATTCTGAAACGACGTTAAATCCCAAAAATGCTGCTTTATACTATATAAAGGTCCCTGTAGTTACTTACTATCAAGATACTTATTTGACTCACATACAATTATTATTTTAATATGGAAATGAATGTAGCAGTTTCATGTTTGGGTATATCCCTTGAGTTAAACTAACATACATTATTACTGACCTTTACGTATAGAAACATATATTTCGAGTCTGAACATATTTTATCAAATAAATTCCTCCTTTCGTTTATTAGTCATTACAAATGGCTCTGGGACATAACAGAGGGGCCACTAACATATACCTGATAATAGTAATCGTTTTAACAAATATGTGGTAATTAATAATACTTACAATAAATACTAATCGAACCTCATCAATATTCCGAAGCGAGGCTATCACAGTAAACGTGAGGCCATTAGCGAAACGAGATGGCGGCCGGATAATTATAACAATTATGAGTGGCAACGCAAATCTGAGTTCCGTACACAACTCACGTCGGAACAAAGTACCGGTGGGCATGTACCAGCCAGTTAATAATTCAATCACTCACTGAGCCTCAGGGGAACCCCCCAGCTTAAATATGCAAATCGACGCGCCCCTTAGACTTTACTTACAAACTTTAAAATTAAATTGCGATCACCGCACATGTACCTACTTGTAAAAGTATTATTTGAAAATATGTTTATAGAACATACTTTTTTACCTCCTATATTCATTTACAATTAAACTAAACATATTCTTTTCATTGAAAGCAAAGCATATTATTATTAAACAAGTAAATTCAAATAGTGATTTCAATACCTCGCACGTAGCATGGTTTGGTTTAGAAATGGCTACCGACACATGGTAATTACGGTTACATGTAAGTGTAGAGATAACAGTGTTGTACTCGTAGCTAATGTCAGACAAAAGGTAAATTCAAACAGAAAACCCCTTGAGAATTTTAACATGAGATGTTTGTAATATTACGTTTTATTTAAATCGACAAAGTTTTTTTACAAAATATGGGTGAAGGATAAAAGAAAAACAAATTTCTATACAATAGAAAGAATTAAATGATTTTGTTTTTACTGACCGGTAAAATATGCATAAGAATGTCATAGGTCCATGCATAGAAAAAAGTGCGTGGTGAGAAATAATTGCAAGCCTATCAAAACATACACCTGGTGCCGTCCTTCGAAGAAATACTATGGTCTTCAGTACCCGTGATAGAGTGGCCCATCAGGATTCCGCACGTTTAGAAAAGAAAGCTCAAAACAAACCTACAATAAAAAGAAAGCTCCGAGTCTGACCATAGAACAAAATCAAATATTATAATAATGAGTTACAATTTCAAATAAAACAGTGACATAATATTCAAATTACAGGTAATAAACCCATTATGAGATATGCAAAGATATGAAAAAGCTATAATAACATAACGTCTAAACTTGTTGTAAAATTTAATGTTACGACCGTGTTCTACCAAAAGCAAACTTTTGTTACTGCGATACCAAAGTTTATGTGTCTCTGCAGGTACTCTGTAGATACGCGTTACAGATATAGTACAAGACTTACGTACTACTAGGTATTCCCTATTTTGTGCTATTATTATGAATCACCTATATTTATGCAATGGTACTAGCAAAAATAAATATTGAAAATGAGTTTGATTTTATCAATTACCTAATAAATGCATTTTCAGTGATCTATAAGTAAATTTTGTTCCTAAAATACTCGTAGCAGATCCTATCACCTAATAAATTAAAAACTATATCAATCATAAATTCAAATTAACAAATGTATCTATTGATACAGCCCCTGCCACAGAAGTTCAATCAAACGACAGAAAACAATTAATATCACTTTAATAGCAGGAACCTAGTTTTATACAATAAGAGTAGCTAAAAGTGTGTCGGTCGGATAGGACCACATATATTGCTAACGGAAGTGCCCGGTGCACTTAACTTGTGGGTCCACGGCGACGGCGGTCTGCCGCCGGGATCCGCTGGTGTCCTCCAATCGATCTTGTACGGTAACAGGCCGAGATGCTCCGGGTGAAGGCCACGGAGCGACGGCGCAGCTTCAGGCTGCCCAGTAGTCGTAGGTTTTCACAATATGGCTTATCTAAGCCCCAAGGTAGCTCTGGAATAGACACAAGCAACGGATTAGATACCGGCTCGGCACCGCTTGCCGTAGGCCCCACACGTGAATCGCCGTACAGGTTCCCTACTTGTCGGACGCGCTGTACAATTATTCACATGAGGGTACACGGCAAGGTCACACATAACAAAGGATAACACAAACATGAATCAGCAAACAAATCAAAAATATTTACCTAAAAGTTAATTTTAACGCTTATTATTAAGTCTTCAGTCAGCAAGTATACGAAGAACTGCTATCGCAATTCAACCGGTCTGCTAACTTTTAATTTCATACAAGATCTATTTGATGTAAAATTGATGGCCAACAATATTTATAGTATTAATATTTTATAGTATTAAAGAGGTCTCTAAAAACTCCGATAATTACTTAGGAGCACTGCAATTTTTACTGACTTTTCGTCTTTTTTTGCTAAGAGTAATGTTTTATACGAACATTTTCCATTTAGCAGCACACTAGTATATAAACAGTTATACGTATTCTAAACGCCTAAACTTTTATACGAATACAGGGTATAATAACTTGCACTTCCCACCTGAAATGAGCTCCGCTCAACTCCATGCTCTCGACTAGCTAATTAATGACAAAAGTTAGAATATTATATTTTGTTTTAGCTATCCCTAAAATAATATCTAAAAATTTTTTTAATTTAGACTCATAAAGTTGGGTTTAGGTTGCTCAATCCAGATGGAATGTATAATATGACGCTGTCAATGCAAGCACCACCATTTTCTTTAGCTTAAACTTCTTTACCAATATTATAGCGTTCTGTATTCTCTGAACTACCAAGCTTGGTCCGAATCCAAAAGTTTAGGTGTTCAAAATACAATTTAAAAAATCAGATATCCCATGACTTTGGAGTTAGAAAGAAAAATAACTTAGGTAGGTGGGTACTTTCATTTCTTGAATAATTTTCACAAATGTATCTGATCCTGTGCAAGTATAGCTATTGGCATGATCGTGCTATCATCTACACTGTTGGTCAAAGCAAAAACGGCTACGGGTAATTAATTACCTCACTAACCTGAGGTTAGCTTAGAATTCTAATCCCTTCCAGTATATTTTTTGGCTAACACTAATGTGCAAATGATTAATGATTTCGCGGTAAGAAAACCATAATTATATTTTAAAATGGGTTGTATTTAACTGCTAATCAAAAAAATTGCGTTTTATAATACAAAAAGCCCGTTCCTAAGCAAAAATACTGATTGCACAGCAAATAATTACCTCAAAATTTATTAATTTTAGCAATTTAAGGTCGTGACGCATAGCTATTCATTTAAAAATACTAAGATAACCAATATTTTTTTTTAATTCTGCGAAATCGCGGCCTCCCATGTCCATTGCTGCGGGCATCTCTGGACTAAGATAATCTAACCTATCCACGTCGGATTGTCCTACGACTTTAGTAGGTGTTGATGCTTATAAATTGAGAGGGATAAGTTTTTTGCTTCACATTCAAATTTATCCCTTTTAAAATACTTTACAAATAACAATAATTTATAGTTGTGATAAAATTTATATTTATAACAGAGATTATTGAAAGAGATGTTAAGTAACAACAGCCAATAAGTACAACAGTACTTTCGTCGTTTCATTCTTCTTCCTTGATAAATAATCAACCCTCAAAGTGCTCACTGAAAAGAAATCCGTACAAAATATAAAACAAACAATATACCAGTTTATTAATTTCCATCAAACCGTTAAGGGAAACAGTACTTCTTTCTATAAATTACTCTTCCAAGCGTCTGATAGCAGACGAACAAAAAAATTAAAACCTGCTTGGAGTTGAAGATCGCAGTAATGATCGGTGCTTCTACTGAGAGGATCGCTTTGAAATTGTTTTCGTTTTGAGCTCCAGACTGTCGGCAACTTAACGTGGAAATGCCATCCTGTCTTTAGCTTTTAGATTCATCAATGTTTTATAAATGGACTGTTACACTTTAAAGCGGGATTTAATACATTACAGTTAGACGATTGTGTTTTATCCTTTATGCTTATATAAAAAATAAATTGTTGAGTACAATTTGTACGTACCTTTAGACCTTAGTACCTATCTGAGAATTTGTCAATGGCACAAATTAGCGAGTATGCGTATATTCACTGAACACAGTTACACTACAAAAAATAAGTTATACATAGATAAGGCCCCAACCACGATGGTCTACGTATCTCGTGTTCACCATACCACGACGGTCGCAGACGTCGTAAACTACCTCCAGAAGAAAACCGGGTTGGGTTTGAGGGTGGAGAAGCTGGACTCTCGTCACAACGTGAGCTTCAACTCTTTTGTGGTGAGGGTTCCAACAGACCGCATCGACACTGTCATGACTCCCGAGTTCTGGCTGAATGGGGTGAAGTTCCGGCGCTTCAGGGGACACCTGCCGATACGCGCACCCCCGACCCGCGACACGTCAATGTCACTACGTGCTCATTAGGTTAAGATATATTTATACATATTCTTATAATAAGGTATTTTTTTGTAATATTTATATGTATTTTTAAGTTTAAGGTATATATCTATGGGCCGTAGAATAAGTTAATATAACATCTTGTAACTGTTCTCGTGTAGCCTGAAATAAACGATAAATAAATAAAAAAAATAAAAAATAGATTAGTTATGTCTGAAGGTCCTGGGATCTAGGACTTGATATAAGTCACAAATTCATTATTAGTATATTTGTGTTTATTACTAGATTTTTTCTTATAGGAGGTAGGTGTAATTAATAAATAACCGTAATAAAATCAGTATAGTCCTACTCCAGTGACACAAGACTATCAATGACCAGATGCTTTATAAATAAGGTTGTTTCAATGCAGACATTCCCAAAGGTAGGTATTTAATTACTCGTAGGTAGTGTAGCAGCATCTTTGGTTATCTAACAGTGTCTGGCCTATGGATCATTCTCTGGATTTCAGCAAATTCTTATCATGGCTTGTGTCAGATACTTAGTGCAATCAAATCCTTCGATAATTCCAGTCCAGTTTTGTCCATTATAATAATGCAAATAAATCGATGACACATTGATGACGCAAAGCGTTTATTGAAACCTACCTACCCGATTGTTATTCAGATAATTGAATTTTATAGCAAATCGTAAATAATTTGTATATGAACAGTATGAAACCATATGAAACAGAATCGAGCGTTTAATGTTTTCCCAAAAGAATATAAATTTACCAACTTAAAACTTTCGTGTTTCATTGTTATATTTCATTGTTTTACGGAAATATTTGATGACTAGGTTATGTATTCACAGGTTGACTGACCTGAATAATATGGAGCATTGTATAGACGTTTATTTACAAGTACGTTGTTCAGTAGTGTAGTCTTTTGGGTATTTATCTATATATCTATATATCTTGGGTAACAAACCTACCCTACTCAACCGTCTTCATCTGCAAGTTGTGTCTCTGCCGATCGAAATACGATACTCTGGCAAGCATAGGTATAGCAGCGACGATAGACCTGCCACCTATTGATTAGATTATGCTGATTTATGCTCTAAAGATAAAATACTAAGTATTGCTGTGCCGGCAACGCAGCATCATGGACACTTTCACACCAGGAATGATGAGTGATGAGAGAGTTGCATTATGATTTGAGTTTGTGTCAGATTTTGTTACAAAATGCTTTTTTCATTTACATTATTATAGCAATATAAGTAGCTAGACATGTTCATTGAGTAAGTTTAACATGAATGAGTGACAATAAATAATTACATAGCTTAGCGTTAATTATTGATATCATAATATATTATTATGCTCTATATTAAAAATAATTTTATTTACAAGAAAGAAAATTGACATTAGAAGCAAATACTATTTACACTTACTAAAAACCATACTCATTCACCGAGCCTTTTTCCCAACTCAGTTGGGGTCGGCTTTCCAGTCTAACTGCGATTCGGCTGAACTTCGATATTTTCCGTGAAGCGACTGCCATCTGACCTCCACAACCCATGGGCGATATCGAAGTTCTGTAGTTAGACTGGTCAAATTTTTGATTAAGGGCTTCAACTACCCCTAACGACTGCCATAGATGTCTGTATGACAACCGGGACCGACGCACGGCTTAACGTGCTCTCCGAGGCACGGAGGCGTCTCAGTGTCTTAAGAAATGGTCACCCATCTTAAGACCGGCTTTATTTTGCATTTATTGCCTATACTAAAAACCATACTATACACACTAAAATCTACAGTATATACAAGCGTCAAAGAACTCTTTCGCCTCATCGCCGACTGCCAATGTTCCCAAAAGGCTAGCAGCATTATCACGTTGTATGGCAATGCTTATTCTTTAAGCTAAAAAGTAACCAGCCTTTCTGGTCTTGAGAAGAGTCGATCATGAGTTTCGAGATGGGTTTTAAAAAGTCTGCGAATTGTTGTATAAGTGCATCCATTTAAATCTTAAAGTTACAAATATATACATGTACCTATGGTCGTAATCCCAAAGGAAAAAGCACAGGGACATTAGATAGGTACATATATGCCACAAATGCCAAGTTATTACATATTATATTTGGCGGAAATATATTTTGGGTTTACCTAATATCGTCCATCTGCCACCTTCAGATACATGTATACCATTGTACCTACATAAATGATATTATAGATACCCTCGGGTCCTCCCACGAGAAAGGTTAGTTTCACTTTACATTAAACATGGAATTACATAGGTAAATTTTATTAGTAAATAGTTAAAGGTGAGATCTGTAATATTTAGAATATCTACACTAATATTATAAAGCTGATAAGTTTATTTGTCTGGTCAAATGCTCCCAAGCACTAAAAGTTCGAATGGAAAAATTATATCTGTGTTAAATAAGTTGCTTACCTACTATTATATTTCTTCTAAGCTGTCCCGGCGAACTTTGTACCGCGTTTTAAACCTTCTCTGAACTTTTAAAAATATTTTAAGACCAAAATTAGCCAAATCTGTACAACAATTCCAGAGTTTGAGCGAGACAAACGAACGGCGATTAATTTTTATGTATATAGATAGATGTATCGTTCCTCGATAATAAGAATAGTCCAATATAACACCACGCTAAGACCATAGAAGCGAAGCAGCAATTAACAATTTAACAATTTTTATTTTTATTTTTTAAATTTTAATTTTTTGCGATAGGTTAATTTTTCTTCAATAAAACACTAAAACTGCAACTACGTAAAAGATTATCAGTAAAATATTTTTCAGTAAGTTTTTTTTTAAATAATTGTTAACGTTTAAAAATGCATAATCAGCTCGCGCCAGAAGGCAGTTTGCCAGAATTCTGTAGTGATAAATCTCGAAAGCATCCGTTGAATCGACTCGTACGTATTATTAACACCCCATTAGTCTCCGCCGATCGTCTTTATTTGTACAGAGAAACCTTATTGAACTGCCTATCTGAGGCTTACAAAATTATAAATGGCTCATGGCGGTGAGCCGGCAACGGTCACGTATAAATTATGTTACTACCTAATTTATAAGCAAAAATTCTTATATTGTTTATTTTTGGAGTTTGTGTTTACATATTATAAATATGAATACACCTCTTTTTACCAAAGGGGTAGGTAGTCGTATATCTTACGCCTTCTTTTAGGCAGTAACATTTTTAACCTCTCGTAATAGTTAGCGAGAGTGACGACCCTTCTTCATTGATCGGCAAGTGCACCACTTTAGCACGTCACTAAGCTATTGATGAGACATTTATATACCCTTTCTACCTATTTCATATGCAGGTACATTCCCTAATGAAGTAAGGTTGTACTACGCAGTTGTTCAAAGTTTAGTCGTCGATAGAGCGTAGAGTTTGAGTAACCTCTCCCCGGTGGTATGGTAACTCATAGTATGTATTTGCATAAAAGTTTGTACTGTTATAGTATCCGCAACAAGCCACGGAATGTGCCAGAGTTGATTATGAATTTATGGTACAGTTTATTAAACTACTATATAAGTTCTAAACTTTCATAGACACAGATAAAAGCAGGATTTTTCATTATAATTTGAATTTTGTTAACAATTGACGTCGTTACTGCTATGATTGATTAATATAGTATAACAGATAGTTATAGGTATCTAAATTTAACAAACTTTTCTCCCTGAAGGAGTAGATTGAGGAAGTTCATACGCCTACATTTCACCGGCTCTTTTCTGTAATAACCACACATAATAGAAGGTGAGTCTAATACTGTTTCCGGAGAGTTTGCGTTTACTTGATACAAAAATGTACTAATTTAGGTGTAGGTACTTGTGGAAGTTCCAGAGGTCTTAGTCGGGCCCTTAAACATACTATTCCCTATTCTATGCTTTTAGCTATTGGCGTCCAAATTAACCCGTTTAATACTTACCGTCTTACTTAAAACTTGGCTTATTGCGGCACGAATGACCGCTGTGAACACATAATCTAGAGTCTTTCAGCATAAAAATCACGATTTTTAATGCCCATCATGTGTTGCAGGTATAAGAATTTTCGAATAGGTACCTAAAGCTTTTGTTCTATAATCAAGTTGTGAATGAACCAGTCTGTTGTTAATTTTCCGAAATAATATTAAATTATAACAAAATATTTTTTATGAGCGGAAACAGATAGACTATTAAAGCTGGTAACTGTAAACAACCAACGAATTTACATTTTTGTACAATTTTCCACTGAACATTTTGTCCATAAGACTTGGGTGATGTCTGGCAAATCCTAGCGAGCGTTGAATGAGGGCTAATGGCCCGTTAATAATGCCCGTAAGTCAGTCCGTTAGCGGCCTTCCCGCTGCGAATTACGAAGGAGCTTTCTACTAAACTGCATAGAACAGAACTGCCTTTAAGATGGTACCTTAATAAGGTGTTAATGCTGAAATCACCATACTGTCGTGTTTTTAGGGTTCCTAGTTCAATTCTCGGAACTCTTATAGTTTCTTAATGTCCGTCCGTCAGTCTGTCCGCCTGTCGATCTGTTCGTCCTCGAATTTTCTTCCAAATGGTTAGTGCTGGAAAGATGAAACTTGACCGGTTTCTTTGTGTGGCATATTTATGTAGAATATGTTTCTTATAGAACTGCTATTATACTATTGAACAAGCGTTTGCCTGTATCTGTTTTGACATACTATAATACAAAGCTATGGCTATGCATACCTGAATTTTTACTTAACTACAGACTACAGATACTAAGTTAAGACTACTGGTACTAAGTTAAGAAACATTTTCAACGACTGACGAGCCTAAATAAATATCTATCAGGCTTAAAACGACTAGTCGGGATGCTAATAGGGCTAGGGAGAAATTCTTTGAAACGCTTACGTTAAAATGTAAACGGTATCCCTACTTAGGCTACCCAGACCAAGGTTACGCTTTGTTTAATACTGACATGTCTCTTTCACTTTGTCGGGTTTTATAAAACTCCTGTTATTCACTTTCGGAATATAAAATGATCTCTACCATTATACGGGCCACTACTTGAATATTTCGATTAACAATTATGAATTCAGTTATACATAGCAGTCATAATCGTAGTCAGTCATATATACATAGTTTTTGCTAATAGATATTTTTAACTTATTATAATCAAAATATTATTAACCTACAGGTACCTAATAGGTAAGCACCTTACCAACAAAATAATTTAATGTCTGCAGATCGTATAAATATTATATTTGACCTGACCCGGGAGTCGAACTCACGAGCAGAGCAGCAGTCTCACGCACGTAGTATGGAAACCAACTATGCAACCGAGGCAGTCGGTATTAGGGACATGGAAAACTCAAAACCTTTTACTTTTAAACGTTTCCTTTGGGTTGTATTTTTAGATTTAAAAATATGAAGCCAAGCATCTAAGGGTACAAAGGTTTTAAAAGGTACGATAAATTACTCCATTTGCGACGTAGACGGTGATTACTCCAGCGAAGTCCTCAATCGACAGATTTTTGTCTTTGTGTGCTGTTTCCTGACCTTTATCCGTTAGCTCCACTGGATTTTTCTCTAATGCTATAATATTTTTTACTCTTGAAGTTCGTCAACTCGGTTAGTTATATAAAAACACACTTTCATTTTGTGATGCATAAGTGCCTGAATAAGTCCGATCCTATAACCACAATGCTCCTGCGAATGTACAGTCAGAAAACAAATCAGTTTATGAATATATATAGATGCAATGTTATCAATAGTGACTTAATCCTGAAGTCTTAAGATTATCTATTCAGGAGTTTATAACTCTAATAAATGATGAGTTAAAAAATTTATAACTCTAATACCTAGACGAAGTGTAAGTATTGAATAATATCAAGCTTTGATTATAAAATAGTGATGTGATTTTGATGATCATCAACATGATTTTCCCTGATTGATTTAATTTTTCCTTTCTCCTTTGCCCAAGAATAAATGATCAAAATAAAAAATTTCTTAGTGAACCCGAACAAACAAAACCATACGCGACGGGCGAAAGAAAAACGTCACACAACTCAAGTTACTTATTCAGTGACAGTTTCTTAGTTTAAAATTCCCTGAATTTAACGACCAGACACTTGATGAAAAAAAGATTGTTGTACAAATAACTCCACAATTTTATAGGACTAACACAGTCTTTGTCCCTTGAAACAAATCGCTCTGGGATTGTATTATTTTGTACGTAGATTTATCCTTACAGGCAGTTTGGGAGCCCTTTTGTTGGGATTTACAATAAATCTTGCTGCTATTTAAATCTTATTAGGACAGAAGCGATTGATGTCCGCTAGCTTTTCTTCGTATGTGACACAAGGCAGAGTTTTTTAAAGTTTATTGACAGAGCAAAGGTCACAATTGCTCCACACTAAAAACAAAACGGGCAGTCCGGATCATACTTTTCAAGTTCAGAAAAAAATAATAGCGTTTATTTACCTATCGCAATGCTAAACTTACCCAGCAGTGGGCGTCACGGCAGTGTCCTTCTGCGAGCAGGTCATGCTCGCAGAACCCCCCCTGTAACATTTATTCGGTCACACTATAAGTTTTGCGTAACTTAAAAAACAACATGTTAAAACCAAAATATTATGTTTATTGCTTTTCAAAATACTCTCATTTACATTTTAAAAATTTTTTCATGCGATCGTACCATTTTTTAAAACAGGAGGACCACAGATCTGAAGGCATGTTTTCTACGTACTGATTGAATGCTATCACTGCCTCTTCGGAGTTGGTAAAAGTGAAACCTCTCATCAAATCTTTGATTTTGGGGAAAATACAGAAATCACAGGGTGCTAGGTCGGGGCTATGCGCAGGATGGGTGACGAGTTGTACTTTTTCGGAAGCTAAAAATGACTTTGTTTTGTTGGCCGTGTGTGAAGAAGCGTTGTCATGTCCGTCCATATGGTCTGGCACGAAACGGTATTAGTTAAACATGATATGTCTTCGTGATTTCTGATACAAAAGTTTTCATCTGATTCGCGCTGATAGATAGACATCTCCTACATCATTAGACATCATGATGTAGGAGAACGCGGCTTTTGGGTCGTCTTTCGCGAACTTTTTTCTAACACCCTGGGTAAACAAATGGTAGAATACCACTCGGCATTAACACTCCTTTGATCTTCAAGTGGAATTGTACAGATGGAACCCGTAGCTGAGAAAAAAAACGCGATCATTTTTTTACCAACGTTTCTCGCCTGCCTCACTTTTGTTGGCTTGTTCTCATTTTCAAACACCCATTCACAAGATTGCTGTTTTTTTTTCGGGTTCAAAACAATAAATCCACGTTTCGTCTCCTGTGACAATGTAATAAACCACATTAGAATTTCATTGGTCGTACTTCAGTAGCATCTGTGAGCACCATTCCACGCGAGCCCGCTTCTGCTCCGCTGTCTGTTCATGAGGGATCCAACGACAACAAAGTTTCCGAACTTTCAATTCTTCGTGTAAAATTTTCTGGATTTGACTCATACCAATCCCCAATAGTCCTCGAATTGTCTCATAGGTAATCCGCGGGTTTTCTTCAATTAACCGCTTAACAGTAGCCACATTATTTTCGTTGACGGCAGTTGAAGGCCGCCCTTCACGAAATTCGTCATATAAAGAAACTCGACCTCTCTCAAATTCAGCAAACCATCGCCTCACGGTGCTCAAACAAGGTGCTTCTCTCCCAAAAGCATTTTGAAGACGAGCGGCACAGTCTTGCGGAGAGAGAGAACTTTTAAAATCTTAAAAAATCATCACTCAAAAATCTTTTCGACTTAATTCCATTTTCGTTGCATACGTAGAACTTTGATGTGTGATAAAAAATAATTGACAAATGATTTCCCGCCAATTGTTTTTTTTATTACTACGCAACGTTTAAAAAAATATAACATTCGAAATTCAAATAGTTCCGATTAGCTAGAAGTGCAAAACTTTTAGTGTGCCCCATGCATGGACGTATTATAAGAGAGGACATGCCATAAGCAAAATACTTTTTTATAAATTAAAAAATAATAATTAAAAAATCTTATAGTAATGTGTAGATACTGTGCACAGTGCAATCTTTAAGTGAGCACTGACGTCATAAAATTTGCGCGTGATTTCAAAAAGCAATCAGCTTTCGTACATGTATATTCTGTGACAGTTCAGTAATTTTTGTGGAAATAAAGGGATAAAAGAAGATAAAAATGAAGTATTGTGTTATATCATGTAAAAAATATTCAGATAGACGTTCTGATGCTAAGAATCGCATCACATTTCATGCGTAAGTAATTTTAATTGTATTTTTTTTAGAATTGTTCTAGAAAATCTCTCACTTTTGACCTTTTTGACATCTTCAAATATATTACTACTCGAAGATAGATAGCGGCGTTTTGTTTCACGAACACGTAATTTAAATAGCTACTTATATTTTACTAAAAACATTTTATACTAATTAAATATACAGGAATTCATTCAACGTTAACTCGTAAGTGATTTTTAATTGCTAAAATATTTCTCTGTAGTTTTTATAGAGCCATCCGCGTCTAAGTCGCCATCTATTGACAACTGGCAACAATAAACATAAAACTTCAAAAATACAGGGCAGCAATTAGAAACTGATAATTTTACAAGACAAGTTTCCTACGACTGTTTCATAATGGGCTGTACAATTGAATATTATTATTCAAAGTATAGCTAAATATTAAATTTAATTCAAGAACTGGGTCAGGCACATACTTGTAATAAGGTACCTCCACGTCAGCAAAGTTATAGACTAACATAACTTAACATCACGCTAAAAATGATAGGAGCGGAGCAGCAACGAAATATGTACGTATGTAAAACGAGAATATAGTATATTTTGAGACCATCCATTTTTAATTCCGCGACCAATATCCGCAGCCTCTCATACGTCCATTGCCGAGCGCTTAAGGGAAAAGTGTTATGACGGTGGGTGGCTATCCCGCCGTCCTCAGGCCCCGATCATGGAGGTATCGTTGGTACTGGGCGTAAGTAAGTCTGCGGCGCCCTGGCCGTTGACTACGGAACTTAGTGGGGAGGGTGCGTTTCCTCACTCTCTCGGCCGCCTCCTTCGCGAGCGTGACCTGCTCGCCGAAGGACACGGCCGCGTTCCACCTACTCCTGCTGTAGACCATGGCTTGAGGCATGGACTCTAGCGAGAGGGTATCCACGCCCAGACCCACTATGAGGTCCCGGTGCTAACTCGCCCACGGTCAGAACTCCCCCAACGTGTGGAGTGCAGTGTCTTCGTCGGAGGCCTCGCAGTGTTGACACTAGGGTGTTACCTCACGATGGATGCGAAACAGATACTTAATGAAGCCAAGGTTATCAACGGTCTATTTAAAATAGACACGTTGTTGGCCGTCAATCTACCCGCCCATACGGGAGCCCCGTATACGGCCCCGTTATACTTTAGACGTGGATATAACCCCTACGGCAAATTTCGACAGATCAGTTTGAGATAGGTATATTTGCAATTCAAAAAATGTAAAACTCCTTTGTACCAAAAATTTGACTACGTCCCTGTTAGGAGTGTGAAATAGTTAAAACTACGTAGTAAACTGACATTTTATGAAGTAAGTAGTTTTGCTATTGACCGCGAGATGGAAAATAAATAAGTGGGCGCGACTAAGGTTCCTTATACCCCTCCTCACCACTCCTTCACACCCGCGAAGAGTCACACTTTGTCTAATAGGAAAATTGTATTACACCATCTCTACTCTTATAATATCTCTATGGCCCCATGTATATTTAGAGCTCGGTATTTGATTGTCAATAATGGAAATGATCAAATGAATTTCATAGAGCTAGGTATTAAGTTGCTCATTCATTATTGTATTCTATGTTGTAAATTAATTTATAATAACAAATTGTGGGGTGTACTAATTATATTGACGAAAGGAAAAGGTAAAGTTGTTGTCAATTTTTGTATGTATATCTATACATATAGATACAACTATTAATCGCACACGTTCGTTACAATACTCGTATGTTTAAATATTTCAACAAGCAGATACTTTTTCATAAAAAGAAAATTTCAAGACTATTAATTCTAAAAAGAATTAACAATACAATAAAGAGCAAGTACCTGAGTATTTCAACACAATATGTCCTGCTGAGAGCACTCTGTTATAATAAATTCACTCATAATTTATCTTTTTGTGGATTGTTTTGCTTGTAATAGCTGGCTGGGGCGTGGGAAAATCGACAAAAAGCTCACTGCTTTCTCTCTATATTGCCGAACAGACTCATTACACAAAACATTATTCCAAATTACATTGGGGTTGGGCGCGTTACAATAAGTACGAGTATGTTTTTTTTTATTTGGAAAAAGACAAATTTTGTTTCTTTCTATTATTATTAAGAAATGAGAATTTTATGAAACCTCACTTGTAGTTAATCTATACTACTATTATAAAGAGGAAAGATTTGTATTTTTGTATGTTCGTAATGAATAAACTCAAAAACTACTGTGCCGATTTCAAAAATTCTATCGCTATTTGGAAGCTACATTCACCCTGAGTAACATAGGCTACTTTATATCCCGGTAATGTGTTCACACGGGAACCGGGAACGAGTAAACTAAATCACGCGGGCGGAGCTGCGGCGATCAGCTAGTTATTAATAAAATTATAGTATCCAGTGATGTATATGTTATTGTTAAAGCATTATAATATTTATTTTCTTCGTTCACTTTGTTTATTTCGCTATAAATACCAGATGGAAATCGATCAATTTATTGGGCCGTTTCCATATGCACACATTTCCTATGTACATTTCCACAAAAAAAAGACACAAGAAAAACAAAAGCAAAATAGCACGCAAGCAAGTAAGTGCGCACCCGGCTGCGCCCTCATTTGAAACACTTATTAATACAATTAAAAAATATTTAGGTAAGTAGTTACTTCATTATATACCTACACATAATGTTAATGTATGTATCTATTATAAGAAACACCGTGAATAAATTATACGAAAAGCTTCCTAAGAAAAGCATCGATAAATTACGTGCGTCTGAGTGGAGTGAAGGTAGGTACAATGGAAATCATCGAATACCCCATACTGCGGTATTTGCGTAGGAATCCCTGTCGTTTCTTTGATTTATTTCCAATCAGTATCACAAGGGGATGAATTGGTCGTAATTAGAAAATGCCTGTTCACGAATTGTTTATATCAGTTCTATTCTATTGTTTTCTATTGAAACAAAATAATTGTGGGGGCACTCACCCACGCAGTTGGTAGTTTAATAGCTTGTAATAATTACAAGGAATCTGTGTTATCTTGAATTACTTTTCAGATATTTGCAGGTGTTTCAAGATCTTTAGCGACAGTCAGTTAGAGCACATATCATTATTTAGTGTTTCTAATGTCCACATTAGCACATACTCTTGCTATGTTAGAAAAAAACGATTATGTTTAGGAAGGTACCTCATCATCTCATTCACCGAGCCTTTTCCCAACTTAGTTGAGGTCGGCTTTCCAGCCTAACTGCGATTTGGCTGAACTTCGATATTTTCCGTGGAGCGACTGCCATGTGACCTTCACAACCCATGGGCGATATTGAAGTTCTGTAGTTAGACCGGTCGAATTTTTAAACTACCCCCCATCTATGGCAGTCGTTAGGGGTAACTACTGCCATAGATGTTTGTATGACAACCGGGACCGACGGCTTAACGTGCTCTCCGAGGCACGGATGTGTCACAATGTCTTAAGAAATGGTCACCCATCTTGAGACCGACCTGACTAGATGTTGCTTAACCTTTGCAATGTGTTAACATTGTCGGTTACCACTAGATCACGAGCTCCCGTTTAGGAAGGTACCTAACAATGATAAAATGTGCAAGTATACCTGCTCGGAAGCCTTTTTCTATACTTACCTACTAACATAATAAATAGCAATCTGGTTCAATGAAGTATTATTTTTTACTTCTAGGTTCTTCTGTATTATCCCTGACGGCTATAATAGGCTCGGTTTTATATTTCCATAATGTGTTCGTGTTCCCGAGAATTAGAAACAAGAATATTGTCCAACGCGGGCGGAGCTGTGGTCATGTGATAATATCTTAGAATCATAGTATACTTTTTTTCGCCCACTTCCAGTATTTTTTGGCTCACGGATTTGTTAGACTGTAAAGAGTATTTTTCTAAATTTAGTCTACGGCTTACAGGAGGAGGAAATAAGGGATCAGAATTAAAGAAAAGATTAGTAATGAACCACCCGGACACGCCAAAGTGAAGTGGCGCAAACAATAAATCTTTTGTCGTTTTCTTTCGGATAGCCTCTACAAAAACAGCTACGGGTAATTAATTACCTCACTTACCCAAAATTAGCTTTGGTTTGTAATCTCTGCATTTTTACCGAGTAGATATATTTTACCTCTAATAATCATAATTGATTTTGAAGCTCTAATAGGGTCATAAGCGTATTGATAACTAGTTACATAAAAGAAAGATTCAATCAATTACTCGTACCTACCTGTTTAATAAAATTCCCGGATAATTTCATCCATTGTATATGTGCGTACAAAGCCAATGTTTTCTTATCTCTACTACGTTTGCTAATTAAAAGAGCATGTCGTATCAATTGTTTATCCTCAAACAATTTTAACAAATTTCTCTTAAATATAACATACATTGTAATTTAGGGGGGTGGGGTGCACACGTCGCATGGTGAAGGTGAGCGCTGACTGCGTCTGCGATATTTTTCCCACTTTATCACACTATGGACCCGGCACTAGCGGAAGCCGCCGCCGTGCCCGAGTCCATAGTGTAATAAAGTGGTGAATCCATGGAGTGCTTAGTATTAGATCAGTTGGGGTCGGCTTTCTAATCTAACTGCGATATTTTCCGTGTAGCGACTGCCATCTGTCCTGCACAACCCATTGGCGATATCGAAGGTCTGTAGTTAGACCAGTCGGATTTTGTTTTAGGGCTTCAAATACCCGTAACGACTGGTATAGATGTTCGTATGACAACCGGGACCGACGGCTTATCGTGCTCTCCGAGGCACGGAAGTGTCACAATGTCTTAAGATCTCTATTACCTTAGAAATAAAAATATCTCTAAAACTACATACCTATAGTATGTAAGAACTATTTCCTATTCTGTGACTATCCCTACTTACATCTAATGCGATAATGTTACTTAATCTATAAATAAACAATGAACACAAAGAACGAATCAACCTCAAAGTTAATGTTGTGTCTCAAACTCTAATGTGCCTGTTGAAAATTCACTTTTAGTTAGCACAATAAAGTGTAATTTGGACATAACTCAAAACCTTCATATCAGTGTACGCCGAGCAGCTGCAGAGACACGTATGAGAAATAATTTATCACAAAGGGCAAAACACCCTCGCATTTTATTCATATTTAAATGCGGAGTCTCATATTGTAGTAACGTCGATTGAACGAGCCTTCCTTTTCACGATTGTTTGAATGATTTGTATTAATCATAAAACATAGTAAACATAGCCATGAAATAGACATAAAATTGTGTCAGATTTCAGTGGCAGTAAGTATCATATATTTATAACACCTACCTAACTACTGTTAAAAACCAATAATTATTGTTTTTGACCTTCAAAGTTTATTAGATTATTGGCCGACTACTTAAACGTCACTACTACGACCGACTACTTAAAAGCGGTACTTAAAAGTGACTTTTTTGTATGAAAAAATTAAGTTTAAGTGCTGCTCAAGCATTTAAACAGCTCCTAAATATTTAAGTGACGTTTCAGTATTCCTATTCAGAATCTATATTTAAATAACTGTCTATCACAACTAATATTTTGGATACGCACCTCTCACGAAAAATATGAGGTCGAATAGGATTCGATATCGAAATTAAAACAATTAGATGTACAGTACAGACAGATTTATATACTTTACATATACGTACGTACGTATAATATACATTGACCTTAGTATGGTAAGTAATGTTTGAAAATAACCTACTTATCTGTAACATTTATTTTTAATTAAATTGAGTTGGTGTACAAAAGCTATTAATCAATTCGCCAAGAAAATAATCACTAGATACATTTATACTGTACAATACAACATAGGTAGTACCTAGTATAAAGTATCTATAGCAAATCGAGCTCACATTCACAATGGTACGACAAAAGAGCTGACACCACCTTTTTTATCTTTCTCTTTTCGGTTGGACGAGCCTCGTGAGTTGAGAAAATTATTACTTCACATTAAAACTGTGAAGTTAACGGAGAGAGGTCAAGAAACAGCACACAAAGACAATACTGCCGATAGTGAGAATAATTTCAACGTTCCAATGCCTTTTTAGGGTTTTGTACCCAAAGGGTAAAATTAATCCTATTACTGAGACTTCGCTGTCCGTCTGTCTCCGGGGTGTATCTGTGTATAGGTTTTATGGCCGCTATAACAACAAATACTTACTTACTAAAAACAGAATATAATAAATATTTAAGGGTATATACAATAATAGGGTATATCGAATAATATGCTTTGAGGCCTGAGGTGATTTGTTTTGCCGTTTTGGTACGGAACCTTTTATGCGCAAGTCTGAGTCGCACTTATACGGTTTTTTGGTACTTACCTTTTAACTGTTAGACATTTCGACCTTTCTTTAAATCCTATCATCTTGTCAACTGTAATATTATTAGAAGGAAGGTTGTATAATTTTGTAAGAAATTCTTTCCTTATTATTAATACATTTCTCAGAGTAACAGATTATATTAATAGGAAATAATACGGCCCGAGCGGGACGAACCACAAGCAGCCCGCTCCGGCTTCGCAAGGAAGGGTTTTTTAACATTGATCCACCGAGCATATTCGCATCTCGGTTGGGGTCGGCGTTCCAGTCTAACTGCGATGCAACTGAAATTCGATATTTTATGTGGAGCGACTGCCACCTCCACAACCCATGGGCGATAAAGAAGTTCTTTATTTAGACCAGTCGGATTTTGTTTTAAGGCTCCAAATACGTGTAACGACTGCCATAGATTCGTTTGGCAACCGGGACCGACGGCTTAACGTGTTCTCCGACCGAGGCAAGGACTTCACCCATCGTACGACTGGCCTGGCTAGATGTTGCTAACCTTTGCAATGTGTTCACCTACACGGTTACTACGAGTACTAAGCCACACAGTCTCTTCATTTACTGTCGTCTTATTGTCTGGGATTTAAATAAAACACACAGTTTTGCCACACATATTCCTTATACAAATACATAATATAATATAATAATAACATAGTGAATATTATTCAGACGAACAAATATAGTCGTAGTGGTAAATTCCTATGCAAATATTACACATCCCACCTGGGATACGGTACGCTCAACTCCTGGCCTGTACTTGCTAAATAACGACCAAAGTTTCAACAACTCCGATGCCTAAAACCATACCTCATTAGAGACTGGACCTGTATATTTTAAAATATATAATATTACTATAAAGATTAAATATTGTTTTGCATATTTCGTAGGCATTGTTTACTTGTGTAAGTTAAATTTGTAACAAGAAGATTGAAAATTGTTAGCGTTGAATTCAAAGGGTTAATTAAAGTGTTGTTAAAACATTTAATTTCCTGAAACACATGCGTACCAATACATTAGCAGTCTCAATCATAGCAAAATTGCTTTGACAGAATAACAACCCAATTTACTGGTGTACAAGTTTATTTGGGGATCTGTCCTCAGGGTATTACAATAAACGGAAGGATGAATTCACGACCTTTCTGTGTGTTGAAATTTTGCTAAATTATTCTAATGAAAACTTTAATCAACACCCAGTTATAATGGTGTAGAACACAAGTAGACTATGCAAAACTTTCTTTTCAACTAGCAACACCCCTAGTTTTACCCGCGGTGTTTAATTGTCCCGTACGTGTACTATATATGCGAGTCGCCCCCAATCCCCCACAGTCGCCACAACTTACCATCAGGCGGGGGCGGCGTCAATTTGTCGACCTTAATATTTAAAAAAACTTATTTATATTCTAAAGGGTCATATTCCCATGATGAAAATAATACATGGTGAAAGGCAATTACTAATTACCTCAGAAAAGTCTCTTCATGACATAGGCAAAGATAAGTGACTACCACTGCCAATCACAACTAGAACATGCCTTTTTGTCTGTCTTGTTATTATTATTTTTAGCTCAAAATGTTTACCAACTTTCTATTATTGTTACAATGACTTGATGTTTACTTGTACAATGTTTAGTTATATACAAAATCATTATATTAACCAAATTAGCTTAAGTCTTTCTATACAAACATGTAAAATAGATACAGTCACAATTCAACTCCTATACTTTCCTACATATATTCCACACATTTTAATTACCATATACACACTATTATACACACAATTCCACAATCACTTACATTCTAACATACATAAAATGAACAGATATACACACCCTCATATCCATTCACATAATATTGGTCCCCAAATACCACTTACAACTATTTACCCACAATCATACTTCTCGCTGGTTACTACTTACTTACGTAATTTTTGGCCTCTTGATGTGCTGAGTGCTAACATTGGTTTTATAACATTTTCTATGATGGAATCCCTTAGTCAATCCTTCCCCTCTGTTTTGTTCAAAAAACGTATGGTGTTATCCTACTTTACAAATGGCTAACATAAACGAAATAAACGAAGAATTAGATACAAACTCCATTGTACAATCGTACAACTGTCATCCTGAGGACTGTCTTCTCTACAGTGGCCGACATTCTCTGAAGATAATACATGCTAATATTTGTAGTATAAACAAAAATTTTGACCAATTTACTCTAATGCTATCTACGACGGGCGTCATTTTTGATATTATCGTTTTGGGTGAGTGCTGGCTAAATTCTACTGACTCCATTCCTGGTTTAGATGGTTATATAGGTCATTCTTCTAAATCTTTACTGAACCAAAACGACGGTCTTGTAATATATACAAAAAAAGAACTCAAATGTAGGGTTAGCGAACCATACTTTAAGGGTGCTAGTTGTCTAGTATGTCAAATAGAGGATCGGATTGCTGTCGTGGCAGTCTATCGTTCCCCATCCCTAAAAACTATAGAAGATCATAGAAATTTTATAGATAGCTTGAACAATGTCTATGATAGTTTAATGACGCAACACACTATTTTGGTGGGTGATACTAACATTAACATATGTCCCGATAGCGGTGATCAAATTTATGACGAATATTTAACCCTCAACGCATCCCATGGTTTGTTCCCCACTCACACATTCCCTACTAGAATTAGTCAAAGATGCATAGACCACTTTTTCATTAAAACGACGCTCCCATCAGTTACCTTAGTTTTGGAGTCTCATACAACTGATCACAAACCTATAGCTCTGTTTCTAGACCAGTCTAAACGTATTTCTGTCAACGATCGTCTTAAAAGTAGCATTGACTTTGCGGAAATAAAAAAAGACATTGAAAATACCGATTTCTCTCTCATACTACAACAAGACGATTCTAACGCCGCGACGAACTCCTTGATTTCTACCTTGTCATCAATCATCTCTAAACATACTAGTACCCACAAAGTCTCTAGGAAGTATAGGATAGTGAAGCCGTGGATGACCCCGGGGCTCGTTAGGTGTATCAGAAACCGGGATAGGCTGCACATCAAATATAGGAAATGTCCTGACAACATGACTCTGAAAATAACCTATACCCGGTATCGTAACTTCTGCAATCGTCTTGTTCGAGATCTCAAGTTAAAATATAATAAAAACCTAATTGATGACGCAGGTTCTAACATTAAAGCCCTATGGAGTGCAATTAAAAATATAACGGGCACTCGTAGGGCCCACGATTATCCTTTGGAGCTTTTGAGCTCTATCGGCGACCCTAAGAAATCTGTTAATGACGTATGCGACTTCTTCTCGTCCGTTGGTGCAAATTTAGCTGAAAAAATTACACCTATTCCTGAGAGCAAGCCCCTTCCTAGAACATCACAAGTAAACGCACTCTCGTCGATGGTTTTATTGGAAGTGTCTGAGTGTGAAGTGGAAACTATTATTTCATTACTACGACATGATTGTGCCACGGGGTGGGATGGTATACCAGCTAGTATTCTAATGCAGTGTAAAGGAATACTTGTCCCCCCTATAACTCATATCTGCAACCTTTCAATCACAACGGGTGTTTTCCCTGAGGCTTTTAAAAAAGCTATTATTCACCCAGTCCATAAGAACGGTGACAGGGACTGTGTCGACAACTATAGGCCCATTTCTATACTCTCTGCCATGTCGAAAATCCTGGAGAGAGTCCTGAACAATGCACTTAAAAATTACCTCCAAACTTATGATGTATTGGCCACAAACCAATATGGTTTTCGCTCGGGTATTTCTACAGAAGATGCCGTAATCGACCTGACTGGCGAAGTTGTAAAGAACTTAGACTCAAATAACAGATGCCTGTGCATATTTTTGGACCTCTCCAAAGCGTTCGACACAGTCTCTGCGCCAATCTTGCTGGACAAAATGGAGGGGATGGGGATTCGCGGTCTTCCTCTCAATATATTTAAGAACTACCTAAAAGGAAGAAAACAGAGAGTGAAAATAGGTCATGTTTTGAGCGATGAGGTTCCTGTTACAAATGGCGTGCCACAGGGGAGTATCTTGGGCCCTACACTGTTTCAGCTTTACGTTAATGACCTCTGTACCATGCCTCTACCACATACGCGCACTTTCACCTACGCAGATGACACCGCACTAGTGGTATGGGGTCCAAATTGGCAGGTAGTGAAGGAAAGAGCGGAAAACTCCCTAAGACTCGTTATGATCTGGCTTTCCAAGAATTTACTTACAATTAACCTGAACAAAACTCTCTTTGTCCCTTTCTCTTTATCCAAACTTAATGAACCTCCTCACAATTATACCATAAAAGCACATACATTCTCCCTAGATGTAGATTGCAGTTGCCAAGAAATAACTCGATCCCATAATGCAAAGTACCTAGGCGTGCAAATAGATAGTAGGCTCTCGTGGGACTTTCAGGTTGCTGCGGTGAAAGCAAGAACCAGAAAGTTAATTTACTTTTTTAAAGTGCTGCGTGACTCTACCCCTCTGCATAAATTAAGAATGGTGTACATCGCCCTCTGCCAATCAGTCATTCAGTATTGTATCCCGGTGTGGGGAGTCACAGGCAAAACGCAACTTCTGGAGCTCGAGAGAGCCCAGAGAGCTGTGCTCAAAGTCCTAAGCAAGAAGCCAATTAGGTACCCTACTGCTGAACTATACTCTGAAATGCAAGTTCTCACTGTGAGACAACTACTTGTGCTTAGATTAATATGTAGGACTCACCAGAGTGTAACTCCTCCTAAACCTGGCACAAGGCGAAGCAAGCGGTCAGTGTGTCCCGTTGCTCGTAATAGATCTGCTTTTGCTAGGCGCCAGTTTAAAAGTTTGGGTTGTAAGGTATACAACCTACTCCACAAAAATCAAAACATAGTCGGTTTAAATCTTCACGACCTTAAAAATACTGCAACAAGTTGGTTACTTCAACATGACTATGAAGGTACTGAGGCCTTAATAAAATTTCTGGAGTGAACTCTTGTACCTTTCTGATTTCACTTCTCCGAATATACCTACAAACGCACACATTTCGTGTAGTGCGGGGTCATCTTGTACATATATATGTACAGGATGACTTTGTTCTATATGAAATGTGTGTGTGTGTGTGTATGATCTGTATATACAGATCATACACACACACACACACACACACACACACATACATATACTCAACACATATATACTCACATATACACAACATCCCAACATATTTTTACTAAACATACTCGTGTATATTTATACATATATATATATATGTATATATATATGTACACTCTTAATGGTAAACTTCCTGTTCATACTAAATATAAACAAATTGCCTTTCATAAACTTTTTCTTTGTCATTCTAATTGTATACGATAAGTTCTTGAAGTTTTGCTAGTGTTAGTTATGGGTTAAGGTCTAATAGCTTATATTTCTGAGCAAAATTTAAATAAATTGTAAGTGCTGTGCCCTAAAAGTACAAATTTAAATAAGAGCACTGTTTTCCAAGATACAGGCTTTGGCCTAGTTTGGAGACCAGTATCTTCACTGATTGTAAATGTTTTTTTCACAGTATTGTTTGTCAAACATTTATTTTGTGAATTCTGCTTTTTTGATACAAATAAAGATTATTATTATTATTTCCTTTATTTAACTTAATTACATATTTAATACATTTTTAAATAAATCTATAAAAAATACAAATATATTTAAAAATATAAAAAATAGTGACCCACCGGCATCGGGTACAAGGACCAAGCTACCGGTGGTTAGGGCTCCAGAGATAGGAATTTCCTCACGATGCGTGCCGTATCGAGCAACACTGCCTTCTGCATCAGGCCCTTAATCCAACCGTCTAACGAGAGCCTCTGTAGGTGTTGGTCGAGGCTCTTGGCGATCAGTCCATGCACGGAAACGACTATCGGTACAATAACAGCTGAGCTTACAGGCCACATGTCGACAATCTCGTGGGCCAAATCCAAGTACTTTACTTGTTTGTCTTTTTCGGCTTTCACGAGATTGCCGTCATGCGGAATAGTAATATCAACTATTATTGCACGGCGCTCTAACCGATCTACAATCACTATGTCAGGCCTATTTGCAACAATAGTCCTGTCAGTGATAATAGATCGGTCCCAGTACAATGTGATATGATCATTTTCGAGAACTGGGTCGGGCACATACTTGTAATACGGTACTTCTGAATCCACGAGTTTGTATTTCAGAGCAAGTTGTTGATGGACAATCCTAGCTACTTGGTTATGCCTATGCAAATACTCGCCGTTAGCCAAACTAGAACAACCAGAGATAATATGCCTAAGGGACTCTCCAGGACGGTGGCACGCCCGACATATGTCAACCGTACCATCCTTCAGAATATACCTCCGGTAATTTTTAGTCATGACAACTTCGTCCATAATTGCAAAGACAAACCCTTCGGTTTCTCCAAATAGATTACCGAATCGTAGCCAGGATACTGATGATTTTAAATCAATATCAGGTCCATGTAGGGCCTGATAGAAACGTCCATGTAACTCTTTACCCTTCCATACATCCATGCGGTCATTGGTACTTAGTATTATAGGATTGCGCCAGTTCTCTTTAGCCAAACCGAGCGGGGTAAATCCGTTGTCTACTGCAGCAACATCACGATGCAAATCCTCGTCCACCCGCAGGAAGTATTCCCTAAGATTGCACACCTCACGGTTGTGAAGGGTCTTAGCATTAAGAAAGCCTCGGCCCCCACACTTCCGTGGTATGTACAATCTCATTACAGATGAACGCGGATGATGCATTCGGTATGTAGTGAGTAGCGTACGGACTTTTCTATCCAAGGCGTCAAGTTCTGTCTGAGTCCATCTGAGTATGCCAAACGAGTACACTAAAACTGGCATGACCCAACTATTGTAGGCTCGCACCTTGTTACCGCCCGATAAAAGACTCTTAAGAACTTTTTTCAGGCGGCCAAAGAAGCGTTCCCTCAATAATTGTTTCATGTCAGTCTCTGATATGCCTAACGCTTGTGACATACCCAGATATTTATAAGTATCGGTTGCCGAAAGGGACCGAAGTTGAGTGGAATCCGAAAGTTGTATTCTTTCGGAATCCACTATCCCACCCTTCTTCACATGCATGCTTGCACATTTGTCTACGCCAAATTCCATTCTGATAGAATTACTAAAGGTTTCCGTTACCTTTAGTAATTCCATCAGTTGGTGACTGTTTGGGGCAAGTAATTTTAAATCATCCATGTAAAGAAGGTGAGACAAAACCTGGCCATCTTTCCGCAACCGGTACCCTAGACCTGAATTCTCCAGCAAAGCGCTGAGAGGATTCAGGGCCAGACAAAACCATAATGGACTCAGACTATCGCCCTGAAATATACCACGCTCGATCTTTATCGGTCCATCATTACCACAAGTCTGTCGGCATCCTGAATAGCACAAGACGGTCTTCCATTGCCCCATGCATGTCCCTAAGAAGGTACATAGAGTTGCATCAATCTTATACAACTCCAGCACCCTCCTAAGCCATGAATGAGGCACAGAGTCATAGGCCTTCTTGTAATCTATCCAGCATGTCGCCAGATCCTTGCGATTACGGCGTACCTGTTGGCTAATAACCATATCCATAATTAGGAGCTCTTTAGTGCCACGAGCCCCACTTCTACATCCATTTTGAGAGATTGACATGATGTTGTTGTCAGTTATGTGGCGCGTTATTTTTTGTCTCAAAATAGATGTGAGAAGCTTATAGACCGTTGGTAGGCATGTAATTGGTCTATAATTTTTAGGCTCTATGGCACTACCAGATTTGTATAAGAGATGGGTCATACCAGTAGTTAGAAAATCGGGAAGCGATCCTGATTCCAAACATGATTGGAATTGAGCTGCCAACCGTCCGTGTGAACTACGGAACCATTTTATCCAAAAATTGTGCAGTCCGTCTGGTCCTGCTGATTTCCAGTTCGGTAACAGACGGACTGCGTTGGTGACATCACTATCTATGAATTTTAATGGTTCCATAGTTTGTATCGGTTCACACAGACGATTAACATCCCGCATCCAACCATCCTCTGTGTGGCTGACAGGAGCCGACCAGATGCCACTCCAGAATGCAATGGTGGCATCATCATCTGGCCGGCGCTCGTCAATCACACTTGAATCAGATCGCTCCCAATCTCTGTAGACCCATCTCTCATCTTTTTGGAACATGCAGTTTTGGGAATACCGGTCCACTCTTTTTTTATATCTTTTTATACGATTTGCCCACGCATAGACTTTTTGCTTCAGGTAGTCAATGCGCTCTGTGACCCGAAAAGCAAATTCTTGGGATTTAATATTAGTCCCCAAGAATGCTCGGTTCACAAAGCGCATCACTCTAGGGCGAGTATTGCCCGACCTGAAGCAAATAAGTTTCCCAATGAGTGCCCTGGTCTCGGCAATACGACGTTCAATCCTACACTGCCAGGCTGGTGTAACAAATTTCGGTCGAGTAGCTTTATCATTTGATAAAAGCTTAATATTTGCTACTCGACATGCCGCAACAGCCCCACAGTACAGAATCGAATGTGTATCACCGAGATTTTCACTACTGTTAAAATAGTCTGACAGTAGTGAATCCAGAGCACACATTAGGGCTATATTTTTCTTATGCGTAGGCAAACGCGGTAGACGAGGTCTTTTGGTAGGTGTTACGTTTCGATATTCCCTCAGTGCACATTCCAAAGCGCTCCCTAATTGTACATTGCAATGAGTACTTACATCTGTAACCCCGGTATCCAATAAATCATCATCAGTGGGACGTTGTGTGGAAACAGTAGGAACATGTGTACCTGATGATGTAGGTATTGTGATACCAGGATTACCCTGTAAATCTGAGCGAAGCCTCTCAAGCACGGCATCATCCAACATATGACCACGTTGTATAACCCGCACTTGATCCGACAGACGTTGCGTTGATACGTTAACAGTTGGTTCGAGCTCCTGAAACAGAGACAGCATTCGTACACGATACGCAGTGAGATTAATTCCTCCCTCTGTAGCCGCATAATATGCCCGCATGACGTTCTCGTTCATGGAAGAAGTCCATCGCATGCGGTGCACATTACCACCGGCAGCGGGGTCCCTAATCGAAGCCGGAGGGCGTCGGGGTCCCAAGCAGGTCGGTGGCCGGCCTCTCCCCTGCCGACGTACAGGTGGAGGCGACGTCGGTGGAGAGAAATACTCGTCGCTGCTAGAGCTCGACGCCTCACCAGTAGCCAAAGTTTCCAGCAAATGGGAGGCGGAGCTATGCGACGAGTCCGGGGTTGGTAATTGTGCAGTTTGTCTCTCTCTGGCTCTAGCTCTTGTGAGCATATTTATCCTTTACCATCATCCATCCATTTCTTGATATTGTTTGTATTTGATTAATATTTTCTTAGATTGACATATGCCAAACATCTGCAATTTGGTAATTTTTCTTTATCTTGATAATATATAGTTTGTATATGTAATTTATAAATTTATTGCAAATCTTGCTATGCAATATATAATTATAGTATAAATTTAGACTGTAAAATTAAATAAAAATATTAAAATAATTTTAAGATGAAAAATGACGTTCGATGATATTAAGGGTTGCCAGGTTATTTGTTATTTATTTTTTTATTTTTATTTTATTATTTATATATATTATTATTATTATTATTATTCAGATTATCAGCTGAAAATCATAAAATTTTTAACACTTTTTCACTTTTTCGGTTTTTTTTGGACATCTTTACCCAACCTCGTCATCTCAGAGAATCAAAGAATCAATTTCATTTATTCAGTTTAGGCACATAAAGAGCACATATGAATGTCAAACATTTTACAATTTATTGTCAAGTAATATTATAAAAATACTAAATTAAGTACATAAATAACCATTTGAAAATGATTCTTTCGCTGGTTCGGTAAGTTGGTTCTCCTGAGAAGATACCAGCAAGAAACCCAGGTAGATTATCCATTTTTTGTTTTAATATTGTTTTGTTTACATTGTTACAATTAGTTTATACATGGGGCACACTAAAAGTTTTGCACTTCTAGCTAATCGGAACTATTTGAATTTCGATTGTTTCATTTTTTTAAACGTTGCAACCTTCTTAGTAATAAAAAAAAAACAATTGGCGGGAAATCATTTGTCAATTGTATTTTATCACACATCAAAGTTCTACGTATGCAACGAAAATGGAATTAAGTCGAAAAGATTTATAGCGATGATTTTTTATGATTTTAAAAGTTCTCTCTCTCCGCAAGACTGTGCCGCTCGTCTTCAAAATGCTTTTGGGAGAGAAGCATCTTGTTTGAGCACCGTGAGGCGATGGTTTGCTAAATTTGTGAGAGGTCGAGTTTCTTTACATGACGAATTTCGTGAAGGGCGGCCTTCAACTGCCGTCAACGAAAATAATGTGGCTACTGTTAAGCGATTAATTGAAGAAAACCCGCGGATTACCTATGAGACAATTTGAGGACTATTGGGGATTGGTATGAGTCAAATCCAGAAAATTTTACACGAACAATTCAATTCAATTCAATTCATTTATTAAATCAGACAATTATGAAAGTCCATTAGAATAATAAAAATAAATAATACATAAAACATACGAAAAATGAATAAGGCGATGATCCATTCACTAAGTCCCATGCAACACGTGCAACTTAGTGAACCGACCAAAGACCGCTCCATCCAACCTACCAGCAAACACCTTCAGCATGCTGTTGGGGCTTCCCCACAACCTGTGCACCAGGGACGCCACTTTTTTCCGCATAAGTGCATAGAAATCGTCTGTTCTTGTATCAGCAAACATTTCTGATGCACTACAATAGCGGGGAAGCCCCACCAGCACCCTGAAGATGTTATTATATTGCACACGCAGTGCATTGTATGACTTTAGGGTATAAGTAGTCCACAGGCTACTTGTATAAAATGTTTGACAGAAAGCCTTAAATAACATGATCTTAACATTTACTGAGCTTTTAGTAAACCTGCGAGCCAACATATTTCCCCTTACACACAACGCCCTACGCTCTCTCACAATATCACAATCATCCTTTAGATCTTCTGTCACAATGTGTCCCAAGTATTTAAACTTTGTTACCTGCCTCACATAAGCACCCCCCAGCATAACAGGTGGCACAAAGTGTGGTGCTTTGTTTTTACCTCGGAAAACCAGTAATTCACTCTTAACTGAGTTATAAGACAGCCCATGTTCATGTGCATACCTCTCACACGTCTCCACCAGTATCCGTAATCCATTGATTGGCTCAGCAACACCATGTCGTCCGCGTAGCTAATGTTATTTAGACAAACGTCGTCAATTCTGCATCCAACATTAGTGTTACTGAGGTCATCAATCAAGTCATTTATGTATACATTAAAAAGCCTAGGTGAGGAAAGGCCCCCCTGCCGGACTCCGCACTGCAACCCATACGGCTCAGACAGAGTATCTTCCCATTTTACTTGGTTAGACTGATTGCCATACCAGTACGCTAAGATGTCAATGATGTCGACAGGAACCCCCCGACCCCGCAGCTTCTCCCACAGTTTCGAATAAACTACAGAATCAAAGGCCCTGGATATGTCCAGGAAACATGCGTACACCGGAGTTCTTCTATCCGTGTAGTACTGAACAGTGTGTTTCAACGCAAAAATGGCAGTCTCCGTAGATAACCCAGGCCGAAATCCAAATTGCGCGTCATTAACCTCAAGATATTTAGCCAGATGTGAATCGAGAACACTGTCCAGCACCTTCGCCACAATAGTAGCCAATGATATCGGTCTATAGTTCCCCTTATCAGCTATGTCCCCAGTTCTGTTTTTAACTATAGGCACTACTATGGTCTTCATTAAGTTCTTAGGTAAATAACGATGACTAATACATAGATTATATAACAATGTGAGCACCCGAGGCAGATGGACACCGCCATGTTGCAGATGCTCGATGCTTAGCCCATCATATCCTGGAGACTTACCCCGTTTCATGCTTTTCATTGCGGTTTTAATCTCTTTGCATGTAAATACTATGCATGGCTTTGAACTTGTAGCTACAGCATCGTTCACCTGCAACACCCGCGCCATCGGTGTATCAAACTTAAACTGCTCCTTAAACAGATTTGCAATATCATAATTATTATTTATACCATTCACACAATCCGTGCGGCTTGCCCCTCTATTTAATTTCTTAGTATGCTTCCAAAAATTTTTAAAGTCTTTATTTACATGATGAGATGCTAATATATCCATACTTATTTGTTCCTGGTTTTTTTAAACACCATCTCAATCTTGATTTAAATATTTTCCGAGATAAAACCATTTCATCTTAACTAATACCTGCAGTAGGTTTTCCATTGTTAAGCCAATTCTTAAATTTATTTTTAGCCTGAGAGTGGGTACCCTTTACAAACTTATTCCAACCTTTAATAAATTTACTTTGTGGTTTATTATTACACTTATTATTATTATTATCCCAGGATTTCTTAGAATTAATAGCTGCTTGGGATAATGTGTTTACAATTGATTCATATAATTTATCTATTAAAGAATAGTGCAATGTATTTGTACACAATTTATCAACACATTGTGTACATTCAGATGGAAAGTCTAACAATTTAAATTTTTCATTACATAACTCCTGATACTTAGATATTTCATCCAAAGATCTCTCTCCCCATATTACCCCATTAATATATTTTGTGTTCACAGAGCTTTTAGTTCTAATAATATCAATATTGCACTTTACTAGCAAAGGAAAATGATCTGACCAAAATGTACTGTAAATTACACTAGTGTTCACAACTGTCTGAAAAGCCGCTCTGGTAACAAGACAATGGTCCAGCCATCTCCTACTATAGTTAATATCTGTTAATATATATATATGATAAATGTATAAGTGTTTGAGGACATACCCATTAACTCCATGTCCACACACACCAAATCTTGCTCTGCACAAAAACTCAATAATTCATTCCCAAACAAAGTACTAGGGTGTGCATTAAAGTCACCCACAACAAACACGGCTTCAGTACCACTGCTTTCTATTATGGCATATACCTCACCAAGACAGTATGAAAATTCTGGTAGGTTTTTTTTCTTGTTCGTAGGCAAATACACATTAATAACTACAAACGAACCCCCTCTTACATGGACACACACTGCACACACTCTGTCACTACTGCTACCAATTATAGAAACCGAGATAACAATGGAAAGTTCGCGTGGAATGGTGCTCACAGATGCTACTGAAGTACGACCACGGACATTCTAATGCTGTTTATGACATTGTCAAAGGAGACGAAACGTAGATTTATTGTTTTGAACCCGAAAAAAACAGCAATCTTGTGAATGGGTGTTTGAAAATAAGAATAAGCCAACAAAAGTGAGGCAGGCGAGAAACGTTGGTAAAAAAATGATCGCATGTTTTTTTCTCAGCTACAGGTCCCATCTGTACAATTCCACTTGAAGATCAAAAGAGTGTTAATGCTGAGTAGTATTCTACCATTTGTTTACCCAGGGTGTTAGAAAAAGTTCGCGAAAGACGACCCAAAAGCCGCGTTCTCCTACATCATGACAATGCTTCTTCACACACGGCCAACAAAACAAAGTCATTTTTAGCTTCCGAAAAAGTACAACTCGTCACCCATCCTGCGCATAACCCCGACCTAGCACCCTGTGATTTCTGTATTTTCCCCAAAATCAAAGATTTGATGAGAGGTTTCACTTTTACCAACTCCGAAGAGGCAGTGATAGCGTTCAGCACGTAGAAAACATGCCTTCAGATATGTGGTCCTCCTGTTTTAAAAAATGGTTCGATCGCATGAATAAATGTTTAAAATGTAAAGGAGAGTATTTTGAAAAGCAATGAACATAATATTTTGGTTTTAACATGTTGTTTTTTTAAGTTACGCAATACTTATAGTGTGACCTACGTATTGTATTATACGAGTGGCCAACAACAGAAGATTAGGGTGACCACGCATTTTTATCAATAAGATATTCGTCTACATTATAGTAGCCTTTCTTCATCAAACATTTTTTAACTACTATTTTAAACTTATTAAGAGGCATGTCAACCAAATCCTGAGGAATTTTATTAAATATTTTTATACATTTGCCTACAAACGAATTACCAACTTTGTGTAGTCTAATTTTTGGCATTTTAAAATATATATATATAATAGTTCCTTATTAATAATAGTTCTTTCTTTCTCATAGTAAAAGTAGCTAAAATAAACTAATCGTGCCGTTTTTTCATCAGTCCTTATCTTTCTAACCGCATAGACAGTCGAATTAAGTCTTCCGGCCAAGGCTGTGATATGAGAACCCCATTGTAGTTTACTATCTAGAGTTATCCCAAGAAAAACTGTGGTATTGACTATTTGAACTAATTCATTATTCATAGTAATATGAGGCTAATATTGGGCATAGTAAATTTTACACATTTGTTTTCTTCGCATTGAGCAGCAAGTTGTTACTTCTAGCCCAAATTAAGCTAATATAAGCTTGTGCTATGGGATCTAGACGAATGATAAACATAAAGATATTTCTAAATACATACATAATATTATACATAGAAGACACCCAAACTCCGAAACAAATATTTGTGGATCACACAAATATTTCGATAGTGTTCGAAGTTCATCCGCATCGCAGTTAGACTGGAAAACTGACTCCAACTGGATTGAAGAAAAGTTCTCAGTGGATGTTAATTATCAGTAGGGTTTTCTCTATAGTAATCTTATCATAAAGTGTCATATAACCACCTATTTTCTTGAAGGAATTGGCAGAGGCGTGTTTCACCATTATTTTTATTTTTATTTAAGGCAAAATTGAAATGGTGTCAAAATAATCAACAACAAATTAAGATGGACACAATAGCACAACACCATTTCAATAATGACTTTTCAAAATCTTGGAAGTCCACGAACAAGTTGAATAGAGAGATATTGCCAGATTATTTTGACAACAGTTTAGCGTTCAACCGAGGCGTGCACGACCTGAACTGCTGTCGGGGTCTGACGGTGGTGCAGCGCCGGGAGCTGTCAATGTCAAGTTCACTGCAAAGGATGTAGCTAAGGTTATTAAATCTATGCAGAGAGCTAAGTCTCCAGGGCATGACAGCCTCAGTATTGAGCACCTACGTTACGCGGGGGTACACTTGCTTAGGGTCCTGGCCTTGTTATTTAATCTGTGTGTTAGTCACTCTTACCTGCCTGACGATCTCATGTACACGATTGTTGTCCCGATTGTAAAGAACAAGACCGGCGATGTCTCGGACAGGTCTAATTATAGGCCTATCTCACTAGCCACGTGGCAAAGGTATTGGACAGTTTGCTTGATGGTCACTTAAAAAATCATATACAACTGCAAGACGGTCAGTTCGGCTTTCGGACTGGATTGTCGACAGATAGTGCGATCCTGTGTCTCAAGCAGACTGTACAATACTACACCGCGCGTAAAACACCTGTATACGCGTGTTTCCTGGACCTTTCCCGCGCTTTCGACATGGTCTCATATGACCTACTGTGGACAAAAATGCGTCAGGATACTAGTCAGCCTAGTGATGTTATAGCTATATTTGAGTACTGGTATAATAATCAGAAAAACACAGTTAGGTGGGCGGATAGTAAGTCTGACAAGTACACATTAGGGTGTGGGGTGAGGCAGGGGGGGTTGGCTTCACCGAAGTTGTTTAATTTGTATATGGACCGCCTGATTGGGGAGCTGAGCAGCGCTGGGATTGGATGTCATATAGACGGAGCCTGCATTAATAATATTAGCTATGCGGATGACATGGTGCTGTTCAGCCCTTCAATCGGTGCGTTGCGCAAGCTGCTTCGTATTTGTGAAGGGTATGCGGAGGCCCATGGGCTCAGATACAATGTGAAGAAAAGTGAGTTTATGGTTTTTAAAGCACCAAAAAAAAAATACACGTAGGTACCACATGTCTCACTCTATGGCACACCATTAAACAGGGTCACGCACTTCAAGTATCTGGGTCACTGGGTCACCGAAGACCTTAAAGATGATATAGATGTAGAAAGGGAACGTAGGGCGTTGTCTGTGCGTTGCAACATGGTAGCTCGTAGATTCGCGCGCTGCACTAAGGAAGTGAAGGTTTCACCCTATTTTGGGCATTCTGCCAGACCTTCTACACGTGCAGTTTATGGGCCCAATATACGCGGAGGACATACGACGCCCTACGTGTCCAATATTTATATATATTTTGGGTGCAAAGGGGCTCTACCAACATCTATAGGGCCCCAGCGACCTCACCTGCTAGTGGCGCACCTGCTGATAAACGGACGAGGCTCGTTAATTTACGGTACCTATGGAGTGGCTTCGGCCCCTACGTGGGTACCAGGTGGTACAACAGTGTTGGTCCGGGGGGGTACCACCGTGCAGCTGTGCTAAAGCCCCCCAAGTAACCCAGCCCAGGCTGGGTTGCGTTAGGGGTTCAGCAGCTGCACCGCCGGGCCCGGGGCGATGTATGGTGCAGCAGGCATGGGACCAGAGGGGGCGAAACGGAGTCTAGTGTGGGTGGTGTGGGTCGATTCGCCGGCCAGGGAGACCCTTAGCAACGGCGTTGCCGCGGCCGCCCGCAACACAGTCATGGGGCCCGCCTGGGGCCAACCACCCCAGGAGGCTGCCCCACATGTTGCGTATAATCCTGATGTGGGATCGCCGCTCCGGGTGGTAACCGGTGTGGGGTAGCGGCGGCCTAGCATCAGGGGGGTTTGGGAGCCCTTCCGTCCGGCGAGTCGGCTCCGACCTAACCACACGGTTCTAGACAAAGCTAGCCCCTGCGCTTTGTCACTTACTGCTGCACCAAATGTCGCCCTGTCTTCACGCTTCTTCTTCAAAATCTACAATGGCAGTGCAACAAAAAAGAAATAAACGTTACACAGCGGCCCTAGGAAACCCCACAACTTCACATTTCGAGGTGGAGTTCACTAACGTCCGTGGACTCCATGCGAACCTCGTTACCGTCCACCACCACCTTGAGACGGCACGGCCCGCTGTGATGTTCCTCACGGAGACACAAATACGCCGCCCTGACGACACGTCTTACCTGTGTTACCCCGGCTATGTCATCGAGGAACAATTTCGAGACAAAGCCGGGGTGTGCGTGTTCGTTAGGGCGGATGTTTGCTGCCGCCGGTTGCACTGCCTAGAGAACCCCTCCAATTCCGTCCTTTGGCTGCACGTAGACCATGGCTCTATGAGCCAGATCTACGTGTGCGTCTACCGATCCCACACAGGGGATTCTGAGACAACAAAGCTCTTCCAGTACCTCAGCGAGACGGCTGATGAAGCGCAGGTGCGGTTCCCGAACGCTGACCTAGTATTTCTGGGGGACTTCAATGGCCATCACATTGAATGGCTGGGGTCCCTCAAGACTGATCATGCGGGTAGAGCCGCCCATGCGTTCGCTCTCTCCCACGGTCTGACCCAGATGGTATGCGAGATCACCCGGATACCAGACAGGTCAGATCACGCGCCCGCTCTGCTCGATCTACTGCTGACGAGTCGCCCAGCCCAGTACAGTGTTTCGGTAGGAGCCCCACTGGGTAGTTCCGACCACTGTGTTGTTCACGCTGGCATGAAGGTGTCACCTCCTGCACGTCCTGTACAAACGTCACGACGACTATGGCACTACTCGTCAGCGGATTGGGACGGTCTACGCGATTATTATGCGTCCGTCCCCTGGAGCCAGCGCTGCTTTGTAGGAAAGGCTCCTTCGGATAGTGCTTCTGCTATTGCTGGCGAGATCAGTTTAGGGATGGATTATTACATCCCTTTCACTGATGTCGCCAGTATCCGCAGAGCCCGTCCCTGGTTCGGGCGAGATTGTGCCAAAGCTGTTCGACAAAAACAGTCGGCATATCGCGCCTGGATCAGGGCCCGGGTTGTGCGCGACCCAAACGTGGGCCACCTCAAAGCAGCGTACAACCGGGCCACAAAGTCGAGTAAGAGGGCCTTTAAGAGAGCGGATGCCCAGCGCGTCGCGCGGCTTGGTCAGGAGCTCACTTCCCATCCCACGGGCAGCCGTGGATTCTGGCAACTGGCCAAAGCCATGCAATCTAACTTTTGTCAGCCCTCGCTGCCACCGCTGCGTTACCCAGATGGAACACTGGCTCACAAAGCCCAAGAGAAAGCGGATATGCTCGCAGACCTCTTTGCGGCTAATTCCCGGGTCGACGACCGTGGCCTGCAGCCCCCCGCCATCGCCAACTGTGGCCACACAATGCCTGATATTGTTATCAGGCAATGTGATGTACGGGCAGTGCTGCGGTCACTCGACACGCGGAAAGCCAGTGGCCCTGATGGCATTCCGGCGGTGGTGCTACGAAAATGTGCAGCTGAGTTGTCTCCAGTATTAACGCGTCTGTACCGCCTGTCATACTCTTCAGGGCTCGTGCCGGAGGACTGGAAGGAGGCGAACGTACAACCGATCCCCAAGAAAGGGGATCGGTCCGATCCAGGCAACTATCGACCCATAGCTGTCGCCTCAGTCATTTGCAAGGTGCTTGAGCTCCTTATAAATAAGCAGCTCATGCAATTCCTAGAGGATCACTCGCTAATCAATGATCGACAATACGGCTTCAGGCCAAAGCGATCAACGGGTGATCTTCTGGCATTCGTAACGCATGTCTGGGGGGGGGCTATGGAAAGGCACGGCGAGTCCTTGGCTATTAGCCTCGACATCGCCAAAGCCTTCGATAGGGTCTGGCATGCTTCGTTCCTTTCCAAGCTTCCGGCATATGGTCTACCTCCTCAACTGTGCAGCTGGATTGCCAGCTTTTTAAACGAGCGCCGAGTGCGGGTCCTCTGCGATGGCCAGGCTTCTCGCTTCTTGCAAGTGAATGCCGGGGTACCGCAGGGGTCCGTACTATCACCAACTCTCTTTCTTCTGCATATCAATGATATGCTATCCCTCGGGAACATTCATTGCTATGCAGATGACAGCACACTGCACGGGAGTTACTCGGTTCGTCCGACGGCGGGGCGATCTGAGATTGAGGAGGAGAGACGACGACTCGTGGCTGATCTCGACCGTAACCTCGACAGTATCTCTCAATGGGGTACCGAGAACCTGGTCGAGTTCAATGCCCGCAAAACACAGGCGTGTGCATTTACTGCGAAGAAATCCCCTTTCCTTCCCCTACCCTCTCTTCAGAATGCATTATTACCAATGAAGGACAACCTTGATATCCTTGGCATAGACGTTCGTCGAGAGCTCAATAATAAAAACTACATCGAAAGATGTATAGGGCTAGCTTCGCGGAAACTAGGAATACTGAATAAGGTAAAGAGATTCTTTACACCGGACCAGAGGTGTCTGCTGTACAAGACGCAGATTAGACCCTGCGTCGAATACTGCTCTCACCTCTGGGACGGCTCCGCGAAGTATCTGCTGGACGCTCTCGACGCTATGCAGCGACGGGCTATCCGTATTATAGGTTGTCCGGAGGTAACGGGAAGCCTTGAGCCGCTAGCTCAGCGCCGAACAATAGCTTCCTTGGCCGCATTCTACCGTATTTACCACGGCGAGTGTTCTGAAGAGCTCTTCAATCTGATCCCACCCTCTTCCTTCCGATCCCGAACGACTCGTGCCGGGCAGAGATGTCACCCCCACACAGTGGATAGCATGTTCGCGAGAACCGAACGTTTTAAACGTTCGTTTCTCTGCCGAACGATAGTGGCCTGGAACGCCCTGCCTGTGCACGTGTTTCCTCCCACATATAATCCTGGGTTCTTTAAGCGGAGCGTGAAGAGGCACATCAGTAGGTCGTCAAGTTGAGGGCCACTCTCAATAGTAATGTGTGCTGTGAGAGTGGCCCACAATCGCTAGACGTCGTCACGACTTACCACCAGGCGGGCGGCGTCAATTTGGCGAACCAAATATAAAAAAGAAAAAAAAAAAAAAAAAAAAATATAATAACACGTTCAGGATGTTGATGGGGCTGCCGCGGCGCTGCAGCGCAAGTGGCATGTTCACGGAGGCGCACGTTGACGTATTTCATGCGATTATTCGTAAACGCTGTGCCTCAATGATGACGCGGGTGCGCGGCAGCTCCAACACCATCCTGGCCACGTGCGCGGGCCGGTGGGACTCAGTACTGATGGCGCACTGGATAGGTCTCCACGCAAGAGCAGGCGCCTGATGGCCATTACTGGGTACCTACTTAATGTTTATATTGATTTTACTAACACTAGGCTAAGAACATTGTTACTAACAAAATGGACTATGTCTGAAATAAATGGTTATTTATTTATTTATTACAAAGTGTCATAATAACTAGACTAGTAAGTAGGTGAAACATTTGTCGACGTTTATAATGTCTTCTATTTAGCGAAATTGGTGCAATTATATAAAAAATTCAACATCTTACCCCATTTTTTTATCATGGACTTTCGCCAGGTAAAGCCTGATTCCATTCAATAACTATATTTGTGTTCGAAAAGAAAGTAGTATAACTGTCAACTTTTGGAAGAACCTTTACCTAAATGTTATTCATAATGAAAGATTGGAAGCTAAAATAACTATCTAAGTAAGTAGGTAGGCAGTATGCAAAAAAGAAATACTAATCTCTGAAGTAAAGAACTCGGTACCATCGATATCACCAGTAGGATCATATTAACTATGTATAATTAATTTTGAAGAAAAACAGGGTTACCCTTAGAAACTTTAAACCACATTGCCCGAACTTAATCAGTGGTTTGGTGAACTCTTTAACAATTTCCGAATTGAAACATTAACAATGTTATTATTTTAAGTGATTAGAAAAGGCCTTGAAGATATTAAATGGAAAGATTATTTCCAGGATCTGAAAGCAGGATTAACGTTAAATATTTTGTGTAATAATAACTGAAGCTTTGCCATCGGGGGATACGGAGAGTTTGAAGAATATAAAGTATGAATATAGAACGGTTTTAAAACTTAATTCTACATTATGTATTTACTATACTTTATTTGTAAAGATTTAAACTTAAATTGCGCCCCAGAGACTTTGCGTGGGTCAGTTAAATAAAAGTGTTTTATATTCAAAGGCACATAGCTGTAGGCTTAATAAACTATCCTTATTTCTCGACCTGGTCATGACAGTGAATGTGTGAACTTCCTGAGCCATAAAAAAAACTATTTATATTGTGAAACTGCGGTCATACAGTGATCCAAACGATCAAATAGCTAACTTACCTTTCAAAGAGGATGGCTCTTATCCAATTTATTAGACAAAACATAGTCTTTCCTTGTCTCACGAAAAAGATCGTATTATTTTGTGTAAATTTATTGCAGATAGAGACGGATAGAGATAGCCCTTTTGGTAGGATTTTAAATAAATCTTTCTACTATTTCAACGGCTATTAGGTACGACAAAAACTGGTGATAACGACATAATTTTATGAGTAAATGTTTATGTAATATGTTTTTGTTTCTACCATCAGGCCGTCTCTGAAAACCAGCGCTATCTGCCTTGCACCACGCAGACAGTATAACGCTGAGAGACGGCCATTTACTCAACATACCTATGTATTATTATTATTTCATTCATTTTTATTGTTATTTTCCTTTTTTTCCAAGCTGCTATTGTTTTCGTTGTTTTTGTTATTTCAAATAGTGGAGTAATAAATGTTTTTTTCTTTCTTTTCTAAAGACGAAGATGTTTAATTTTTGGGAATTCACAATGCGGCGATATAAAAACTACTAAATTGACATTGAGTTATTCTTGTACCTACTATGACGCGTAGGTACGTCAGGACCAAGTGGAACATGAAGTGAATTGAAGTAAGTACTTACATTAATTTTGTAGTCGAGTAATAAATGTCTCAGCCGCACCAAATGACTTTATATATTTAATAGCGGACGCCCGCAGCTTCGCCCGCTTGAGAAACTGAAATTGAAAAACCTTCCTCAAAAACCACACTATTCAGTGGTAAAAACCTCATCAAAATCCATTGCGTAGTTTTAAATATCTAAGCATACATAGGTAACGGAATAGACTTTGTTTTATACAATGTTCATCATCATCATCTGCCTGCCCTTATCCTAATTATTTGGGGTCGGCGCAACATGTTTTCATCTTCCATACATCCCTGTCACACGTCATCTCGTCAGTCACTCCTTTCCTGGTCATATCCTCTTTCACGCATTCTATCCATCTTTTCTTGGGCCTGCCTCGAGTTCTCAGGCCATCTACAGGCTCATACTTTGCACCTTTCTTATCACATTACTTTCCTCTCTTCTCATAATATGTCCATACCATGATAGCCGTTCGCTTCTCACTTTTTCATTTACTGGGGCAACTTTCAAAGTTCCTCTAATATACTCGTTCCTTACTCTATCCATCCTTGTTTGTGTGTTTTATACAATGTTATGATGAGGATAATGATGAAGATAAACAAACAGCTAAATAAAGAATATAGTGGAATGGTCTGAAGGACTTCAAAAGCCCAGTGATGAGCACTCCCGGTCACGTGTTTATTGTTTCTTCAAGTAATCTGCCGCTGGAAATGGAGTACACGCTCTAACGAACATTATAGTTGGATCAGTACATGTGTTTAACTACGGGTTCGCCCCGGCTTAAAAAAATCCCAGAGAAAAACAATACAGTCGTAAACAAACAAAAACTATACAGTCGAATTGATAACTTCTTTAAATACCTGTCTATCCTAAGGTTGCCTGTAAGATATTGCTTTTAGCCATTAGGCCGCCTTTTGTACACCTGTATTTGTTGTATTTTGTGATTTTTAATTGGGGTATAATAAAGTTTATTCTAATCTAATCCTTTTGTTTTCCTTGGGGGGGCCCCGCGCGTAAAGCAAGCGGGCGCCCCTTTGCCGGGCGAAAGAGAAACACCGTGGATAGATTTTAGTGGGGAGTCCGGCCCGTTTTCCTTCCAAGAACCGGGAGTCTCACACGAACTTCACCTCCCCGTTACCCCCGCAGTGGGGAGGTGAAGTACGTAAATGTATCTCCGACCAAGTAAAAAAACCTCCATTTTTGAAGAGGCTAAAAAAACGTTCGGTTAAAAAAAATATTTCGGATGTTTACCACCATTTCCCCCCTTATCAGAACTGCGCTCACCGCAATGAGCAACTAGCCACGTCCAGTATGATCCAATACTGGACATACAGACGAAAGCAAATTACCCAGTATGGTCTCAAAATGTAGGTACACGCTGCGCTCACTCAATCAATAAATCTTAGTGGTAAATTGGTAAATACAGTAGGATACATTTTACCGTCTATATTTTCAGTGCCTACGTTACATTTGGTAAACTTAATGCTGTACACCTGTTACGTTTGCCTAGCTTTCAGTCTGTTTGCTAATGAGAACTTCCTAATAAACACACCCATTTCAACGAGTAAGGTTTATCCTCTTTTAACTAACGCTAACGTACCTACAAGTAACAAAATCGTAGAGAACACACAGAAGAATTTAGTTTTGTTGTTATGTTTTCCTTAACAATACATGCATATTATTTGATTTTATTACGTGGTTGAAATGATAATCAACAGGGCATACTTTTATAACAAACGTCTCTATTACCAGAGAACTTATTACAATGATTATAGCCTAAGTAGTCACAACAAAATGAGCAGTAGGTAAATTAGACACTACACTTCGGCCGATCGTGTTGCTCGACGAGGTGTGTAAGCTCTTTGAGCGAATTATCGCGGAACGCCTCGCCGAGCATCTCACGACAGTGGGGCCAGACCTGGCAGACAACCAGTACGGTTTCCGTCAGGGACGCTCTACCGTGAGCGCGATCATGCGCGTGGAGAGCCTGACGGAGGAAGCAGTCTCGCAGGGCAAGGTGGTGGTGGCGGTGTCTCTTGACATCGACAACGCTTTCAACACCTTGCCATGGAGCGTTAGGCAAGCGCTCGTGTATCACGAAACGCCTCTCTACCTCCGTTGTATTGTCGGGGCCTATCTCTCGGAGAGGGCCATAGCTTTCCCCAGCTGGCTCGGGCCAGCTCGGCGAGATGAGTCGTGCGGTGTTCCGTAGGGGTCGGTTCTGGGGCCGCTTCTGTGGAACATCGACTACGACTGGGTGCTGCGGGGTGCGTTGCCTGAGGGCGTCGGTGTAACGTGCTACGCCGACGATACCCTCGTCACGGCGTGGGGTGCAACGTACCAGGAGGCAGCACTCAAGGTCACGACGGGTAATGCTCAAATCGTGGGTCGGATACGGCGGCTGGGACTGGAGGTGGCCTTGCACAAGTCCGAGGTTCTGTGTTTTCACAGACCTCGGAACGGTCCACGTGAAGGTTCCAGCATAAATGTGGGCGGCGGTAGCATCGGCATCAAGCCCTCGATGAAGTATCTAGGGATCGTACTTGATAGCCGATGGAACTACGGACCACATTTCCGAAGTTTGGTCCCCAAGGTGAAACAGGCATTGGTCGCGCTTTCGCGACTGATGCCCAACCTAAAGGGACCCAAAGCTTCCTGCAGGAGACTGTACCTGGGGATCGTGCGGAGTATGGCCCTATACGGGGCTCCCGTATGGGCGGCAAGGTTGACGGCCAACAAATCAACGCTCCTTAATAGACCGTTGAGGACCTTGGCGGTCAAAACCATAAGGGGGTACCGCGATCTCCGGAGAGGCTGCATGTCTTCTAGCCGGGACCCCTCCATGGGACCTGGAAGCGAGAGCCCTTGCGTCATTGTTCCAATGGCGCAAGGAGGTGCTGGAGCGGGACCACAGGCCTGCGTCTCGAGAAATCGAGGACCAGCGGTCCCAACTCCGCCAGGATCTCATGGAGTCGTGGAGGGTGCGACTTGAGCAACTCAAGTGGGGTACCACCATCATCGCGGCGGTGAGACCGATCATGGACGATTGGCGGCAGAGACAGCATGGTGACCTCACGTATCGTGCGACGCAGATCGTTGCGATGCTTCGGTAGCTATCTGTTTCGAATCCGTCGTGAGGTCACATCCCGGTGTCACGCGATGTTTCCGACCACGATACCGCACTCCACACATTGGTGGAATGCTCAGTGTGGGCTAGTCAGTGCCGGAACCTCGTAGTGGGTCTGGGCGTGGACACCCTCTCGCTGGAGACCATGGCTTGAAGCATGGTCTCCAGTGGTAGTAGGTGGAACGCGGTCGTGTCCTTCCGCGAGCAAGTCATGCTCGCGAAGGAGGCGGTCGAGAAGGAGAGGGAGCGTACTCTCCCCGCCGAGTTCCGTAGTCAGCGGCGAGGGCGCCGCAGACTCTTCTGCGCCCAAGACCATCGACCTGCATGATCGGGACCTGATCGCCACCCGTCGTCCTTACAGAAGCAGGCTAGAAGGGTTGCGTGCTGCAGGGCCTTTGCCCCATAGCATGCAACCAGATTCCCTCACTGATGCGGGATAAAACCCTACCCCAACGACGCGGGATTCTCATCCCGACCAAACCCCCGCAGAGACCACAGAGGTGGTCAAAGTCCGCCGGGCGCCACTGGAAATACGTTCTGCTTGTAACCAGAGACGCCCGGCAACGGACGTTAGAGCGGAACTAAAAAAAGAAAAAGAAAAAAGACACTACACTTCGAAACCCCCTAAATATATGCCAAGGAAAGGATAGCAAATTATACTGTCTTTATAAGTACACAATAGTATTTGAACTACGGTTTCCCAATAAGTTATTTAAATTTGTGAGCCACGGCCCTTCGGCGAGGTTTCTTGGTATAAAGACGTTCGACTCAAACTAAACGAGGCGTTAATAATTCGTGCGAGTCTATTCAATGGGGGCTGTTGAGATTTATTACTACAGGATTCTGGCAAGATGCCTCCTGTCACGAGGTGATCATGCATTTTTTAAAAGCTATTTAAAATGTTAGTGTTGCGAATGACAATCGCTAATGTGGTATGTGATAATATTTAAATATACCTTTTTATGTTGCACTCACACTGTGGAAACCATCTTTTCGAGAACCGAGCGTTTTAAACGTTTGTTTCTCTGCCGAACGCCATGCCTGCGCACGTGTTTCCTCCCACAGTCATATAGCCGGGGGTTCTTTAAGCGAAGCGTGAAGAGGCACATCGCTAAATAGGTCGTCTAGTTGAGGGCCACTCTCTATAATATTACTGTGTACTATGAGAGTCACCCACAATCGCCAGACGTCGCCACAGCTAAATAAGCTAAATATTAAAAAAAAAAAATAGTCTAGAATAGAATCGGCTATAACTATCCCTGATTAACAACGGGAAATAGAAGTTACGAAGTTATTGTTGGGTTATACGTTGTGAGTAAATACCACATTCTAATCATTATTACACCAAAATTTTTGCGGGTAATTTCACGTATGTGGTAAATACCTACCTACCCTACCTAACCTCGATATTTCAGCCACGTGAATCTCCTCTCCAAATCTATTATTCACGTAATTAGTAGAAGTCTTCTTGTGATCACGGCTAGTAAGTGTATTTTTAGGGTTCCGTAGTAAAAGTCTCGGAACACTTATTTCCTCCCAAACAGTTGGTGCTAGAAATATGAAATTTTGCACGAATACGAGTATTTACGATTCCGACAAAGTGCTACAATAAAATTAATTTTTTTTTCTCGCGTTAACCCCATCATTAGCTAGATCTTTTTCAAACGTTGTGAGGTTGCTAAGACAATTTTTTGATTTACGTGTCCGTTTGCAAGATTTTCAACTTTAAAATGCATTTTTTTGTTAAAACAGAGCATCCCCCCCGTACCTCCCTCTAAAATCTAAACAGTTAGCTCGAATCTGAAAAAAATCATGATGGTAGTCCATATGATGATCTTTAAAGGAAAACTATAACAGACCATATAACTTTGTTAGCTTAGTAGCCTGCAATGGGTAACTACGAAACCCTATATGTGTCTCTAAGTTTTCTAATTAATAGGATGTATTCTATCATCTATACAGGTATACCTAATAAAGACGAATGGGGTGCCCACCGTAATTTTCGTGTCCCAAGCCATCATACTTGCCGATCATTCCTCGCCCCTTATTACGTGGTACAAAAATATGATTTAACTGGGGACATAGGTATAAAATGTACCTCTACCTACGAGTATAACTGGAAACAGACGTGATGATATCTATGTATGTCATATGTGAACTTTGGTATCGCAGTAACAAAAGTTTCCTTTTCACCGAACCCGGTCGTATAAATTCGTGAACAAGTTTGGACGTTATGTTATTATAACTTCTTGATATCTTTCAATATCAAATACTTTATAGGTTTATTACCTGATCATTATGTTACTTGTTTCGCTTGGACTTCATTGGTTATATTTTATTCTGTTCCGGGACTTTATTGAAAATGTTTGATCGAAAGAATAATGATGATTATTGATTGGTTTTCTCGAACATCGTGAAAATAAAAATGAAAAGAATTTTATTCAATTAGGTTACAAGGTAACAATTATGAAAGTCACTTATGAAGGTTATTATTAAAAGTCAAAATTTCTGCTAAAGCTACATTTACTGCCAGATTCGTGTCCCTTCGTCCGGCATACTCACCATGGAATCCTGATATTTCATGAATGCCAAAAAATTGTGCTGAAATAGTGCTAATTAGTGCCCAAAGGAAAAAAATAGTGCTCTTATACTTAAGAAATTACAGCCATAGTTCGATGAGTATGCTGGACGAAGGTTTCGCCCAGCGTACTCACCTCCGTTTGTGGAATCTGTGTACGCTTCAACCATAATTCATACTTAAAAAAATTGTGCCCAAATAGTGCCAAATGGTGCCCAAAAAGAAAAAAACGGTGCTCTAATAACTCCAGAGTTATAGGCTTCGTTAAGTGAGTATGCTGCATACTCACTTCACTACGCGAATACTGAACGAGCTATAGGTACAATTTAAGGCTTAAAAAATTGTGCTTGAAATAGTGCCCAATATCAGTCCAATTTTCGCTTGACTTTTGACCTAGAAAACCATTTTTAATTGTATACTTCTACATACTAACGTTAAATGAGCTACAGTCGTTCACACGTGTTTTAAGATAAACATATTAAAAATTCTTATTGTGGGCGGTTATATGATTGGGAATAATTGTGGTATTTTCTCACATATCAAAAACTGTCGATTAAATGCTAATTTAATTTATTTTAATTTTTATTAATTATTTTTTGTTTTTTTTTATAAATAAATGAAATTGTAAGCGTAAATGAAATCTACTGGTATTACTCCATCGCTTGTAGGGTGAAATATTTCCCAAAAAAATGTCTGGGCACTAATAGTCTATTGCATCCAATAAAATTAATAAAATAGGTACCTACCTATTTTATTAATTTTAGATCTATTTGAGATCTTGAAAATTTGTGAAAAGGAAATACGTAGGTCACACTATAAGTTTTGCGTACCTTAAAAAACATACATAGCATCATGCCTTTTTCCCCGAAGGGGTAGGCAGAGGTGTGCAAACACACCCACATCTCGCCAGCTATGTTAGGTCCCATGTAATAGGGGGCGAGCCTATTGCCATTTACCGGGCACAAGTTCCAGACTCTGGGATAATTGTCTGGGTAAAATTCTAAAGAGAATTATACATTATCCACCAGACCCGGGAATCGAACCCGAGACCTCGAGCGTGGCAGTCCGTACATAGTACCATTGTGCCACCGAGGTAGTCCTTAAAAGAACTTAAAAAAACAACATGTTAAAACCATACCTGCCGCTGAGGTCCCAGGTTCGATTCCGGGTCGATTCGAATTATTTGTGTGATCCACAAATCTTTGTTTCGGAGTTTGGGTATTTTCTATGTATAATATGTATGTATTTAGAAATATATAAGTGTGTTTATCAGTCGTCTAGATCCCATAACACAAGCTTATAGTAGCTTATTTGGGCTAGATGACGTTGTGTGAGAATGTCCAAACAAAAAACCAAACATACCCCATACCCCGACTAATTCACCTTACAAAAAAAAAACAAAATCCAAATCGGATCATCCTTTCGGGAGCTACGATGCCACAGACACACACATGTTCCAATGTGCAGACGATACTTGCATAGTGGCCGCCGGGACTAGTGTTATCGAGGCCCAAAATCGTCTTCAAGGGGACTTTGAGAGACTCTTAACATGGTCACATGATGCTGGGCTGGTTTTGAATGCACAAAAGACTAAGGTTATGTATATTAGCATATTAGCTCCAGCCAAAACAGAAAACCTTTTACTCCCAATCCTATAGCACACTGTCACGAATGTTTACATAAGAATAATCTAAAAAATTCAAATACTTCCTGTAACTGTGACCTTATTGAACACGTCGAAAATCAAATGTACCTCGGTTTAACGATGGATAACCGCCTTAACTGGAAAGATCATATTAACCTAGTGTGTAATAAACTAAGAGCAATTCTAGCAAAATTTTCTAAAATTAAATATAAAGTTCCTTATAAAACCCTCCTTATTCTCTATAAATCGCTAGCAGAATCCATAATTTCATATGGATTATCAAGCTACGGAAGGACTCGGACTTGAGGGGCTCGTGGTCTAGTGGTAACCGACAATATTAACACATTGCCAAGGTTAAGCAACATCGACTCAGGCCGGTCTTAGGATGGGTGACCATTTCTTAAGACACTGAGACCCCTCCGTGCCTCGGAGAGCACGTTAAGCCGTCGGTCCCGGTTGTCATAAAAACATCTATATGGCAGTCGTTAGGGGTAGTTGGAGCCCTAAATCGAAAATCCGACCGGTCTAACTACAGAACTTCGATATCGCCCATGGGTTGTGAAGATCAGATGGCAGTCGCTTCACAGAAAATATCAGTTCAGCCGAATCCTAGTTAGAATGGAAAGCCGACCCCAACTGAGTTGGGAAAAGCCTCGGTGAATGATATCAAGCTACGGAAGGACATTTAAAAGCCACATTGACCAAATATACGTACTTCAATTAAGAATCCTAAAAGAAATTGTTCCTGAAAATATAAAAAAGAATTACACAAATGACTATCATCAACTCTTCCAGTTCTGCAACATAATACCGATACATGAGAAAGTGAAATTGAACATACTTAACGAAGAGTATTTCAATGAGAATTTTAAAAACCCTAAATCATCGGAGGACACTAATCGTGTAACCCGTAGTGTCACTAATAAGAAACTTTCACTACCTCGCTATACGAACCTGTACGGGAAAATAACACTTAAATATATAGTATGTACCCCATTAAATAAACCAACTTCCTGTCCCTCAAAGATAGAATCACCAACAAAAATTTAAAACGAAATCACAAAAAATATTTTCTTGCAAATTAAATAAATAATTACTACATGTGACTTTTTAGTGATGGAGCATTCTGTATAGTCACAGCTATGCGCTGTACTATGGTACCTACATCTATGTGTGGCTGTTGCTCGAAGTGGCGGCGGCGGTTGCGTCCAGTGTGGTGTCGACTCACTCGTCACCGATATGGGCCAACTTTATATTTTTCTACCTCCCATGATAATATTCATTAGGTGCTTAACGTAAAAAATTGTGTTTAGAATACCTACATTAGAATTAATAAGATTGACGACCCGAATGCACGGTAATACTCGAAGGAGTTTTTGTTGCATCGTATTATTGCAATTCATATGTATGTGTTTTTCTTGTAAGATTTATATAAATAAATAAATAAACATAAACACAGACAAGTCAAATTTCCGTCGTTTAAAAAATTGTCGGGGGTTAAAAAATTGTTATACAAAATGTAAGTTATTAGAAAGTTTTGAACTCGACTGTACTAAATCTAATGTTATGTAAAAGTTTACAATTAAATTTAATGGTGTTCTAGGTCAAAAGTCAAGCGAAAATTGGACTGATATTGGGCACTATTTCAAGCACAATTTTTTAAGTCGTAAATTGTACCTATAGCTCGTTCGGTATTCGCGTAGTGAAGTGAGTATGCTGGGCGTAGAACCTACGCCCAGCATACTCATTTAACGAAACCCTATAACTCCGGAGTTATTAGAGCACCGTTTTTTCTTTTTGGGCACCATTTGGCACTATTTGGGCACAATTTTTTTAAGTATAAATTATGGTTGAAGCGTACACAGATTCCACAAACGGAGGTGAGTATGCTGGGCGAAACCTTCGTCCAGCATACTCATCGAACTATGGCTGTAATTTCTTAAGTATAAGAGCACTATTTGTTTCCTTTGGGCACTAATTAGCAATATTTCAGCACAATTTTTTGGCATTACGAAGGGACACCCAGATTCGCAAGGCCGGTGATCAGTGAAGATTTATTTAAACGAAACGATCGATGTATATCATAGATTGTGGAACAAATATTCTGGCTTTTAAGTGGAAGTGACTCTTCGCTACCCATATTATAAAAGATTCCATATTTTGTGCACCTAATTAATTTCAACAGGTTTTGGTATCAATATACTCGATTATTCAGGTATCAATGTTTATACTTCATCGTAGATAAGTTCGTTTGTTAGCTACAAATCATCAGGACTCTATGTGCAAATAACGACCATCTGCAGATTTTAATGGGGTGTTAATAATTCATTCATTTCTAAATAACGTATGTATGCGAAATAATTGATTTACTCCCTAGAATCTGACTGGAGTGCAAAAACCAGATACATTACGCTTGAAAAGTAACAAGGCAAAATAGCCCGTTCATATAACGTTTCGCCAACACGTCTAGTGTACCTAAGCCTTCGATGAAACTTTCATTCTATCTTTGAAATGCAGGCGTCGTCGTAACAAGAACGGACGGTGGCTTTTGAAGATAGAAAATATGAGACAGGGCGTAGCGTTTAATGCTTGTTATAGGGGTTTTGACAAGTGACTTAAGCTTTTTATATCTACCATACCAGTTAATGCTCTCCGCTGTAATCAAGTGATATAGTTTAACTTTTCCAGATTCCCTTAAAATTGTCCAGAGATAACAGAGTGTCAGTGCAGTTTAGACCGTGCTGGACCAACAATTATTCAATCATATTTATGTTATAATAATTCAGATTTCTAACCTGTCTTTTTCCTCACTCCTTTCCTATATAGCCTATTGCAATAACATAATTATGATAACATGTTCTATTTGTATACCTATAGCCAATCTACTCCTCATTTTCACCTCGATAAACCTAACCGACATGTTACTTTGTCAGAATTCTACCCTAGTTTATCGGAAACATATCTGGGACGTGTGTTTGCATAATATTGTGTTTCGAAACATAATTATGTCAGTGTCGAAGACAATTGATAGCACTAACTGGACACGACTGACTTGACTTGTACATGCAAACGATTTACTGAAATTTAGATCAAGAACTATTACAAATGAACTGTTAAAGTTCACGATAACATTGTTGAGGTGTGCAAAATGCGTTCTACAAAGATTTAACCTCACTTGCTAGTGCCTTTTAAAGATGAAACTCTGGAAAACATAAAGCTCCCTGATAATAAGCTCACCTGAAATAGTAGAAACAATCTTTAAAAGTAGAGGTATCTAGACAATCTTTGCATGGATAACGAGTTAGAGAAGCGAGAGAGAGAGAGAGAGAGAGGGAAAAAAATTAACTTCCGCGGCCGCAACTACACCTATTGCCGAACGCCTCTGGTTAGCATAAGGAAGAATTTCCAGTGGCGCCGGGCGGGGTAATGTACGTACCTACATTAAAAGATCATAATTTGATAATCTCAGTACACTAAACCTAATTACAGGTTTTCATGACAGAAGTTGTAAGTACCTGTGTATGTGTAAGTGTAATGTTCAAAATTAGTAGATGTTTATAGTAATTGCCAGAAAAAAGGTAAAATGTAGTGTGTTTTAATAAAAAATACTCTTAGGTGCGTTATACTGGGATTAAGTTTGTACACGTACGTCAGGCAGGTTTGAGGGGTTCAATGGTTTAAGGATTTACATGATGTAAGGATTTGGGTCAGGCGATAACATTGTCGGTGCGGATGAAATAGGCTTTGTTTGTACAAATTCATGTTCTTAGGTATTTGAAGTATCGATCTGGGAACACATCATATTTACGTAATTTCATTTCAGTTTCTCCTAACCTTAAAATGTATGAAAAAAAGTGATTTCTAGAAAATATGTATTATGCATCTACGTAGAGCTACAGTGTGAACGATTTGACCGATGTCGCTGAAACCTTAGTACGAACGTATATTTTTTTCAATTGTGGGACAGCTGACGGAGAATCTTATTGACATAACTTTCCCAGGGCAGGATTAGGAAGTACAAAACCTTTCTCCCTCTTTTCTCAAAAACGGCTGACACGGTTTTCTTTAACTTTTCATCAATTATAGTTATCTTCTATCATCGAACTTAAGCTACTCATGAAAATTCAAAATGTTGAGTTATGATTTTATGAATTTTTTACATACAATTTTCCAAGTGACGTGTACGTCTACTACGTCCCATGCTGGTTAATTTATTTTTATTTAAGGCGGTACCAAGATTGCCGCGACCGCAAGTAAGATAATAAATTGGTTACCTCAGTTACTATAAAGTGATGAACATAAGCAATTTGTCACATAGATAGATAAGAATAGGTACTACATAAGTACCATTATACACCCCAAAAACAAATTCTTCTCCCGATTCGAACAGTTCTGCGGTATATTTTTGATTAAAATAAGCATAATGTGAACGGTTTTCATTGAATCTGTGATACTATCTACAACAGTTTGTACTTACCTACTAATATTGCTGATGTTATTGCTGACTGCCTGCCTTGGTGGCGCAGTGGTATGAGTATGAGAATGCCGTCCCTGAGGTCCCAGGTTCGATTCCAGACGAATCACATTATTTGTGCGATCCACAAATGTTTGTTTCGGAGTTTAGGTATTTTCTATGTATAATAATGTATTTAGAAATATTTAAGTATGTTTATCAGTCGTCTACACAAGCTTATATTTGCTTAATTTTAGTCTAGATGACGTCGTGTGAGGATGTCCAAAAATATTTATTTATTTATATTACTTATTGAACAGTGACAGCTTCATTTTGCATTTCATCCAACCGTTCCCATTCACAGAAAAATATAGTTTTGATGTTTGCTTTTTATTTAGGTACATAGTAGATAAACTTAATATGATAAAAAAAACTATTAAAAATATTCTTATACCTATGTATGTACTAGATTATAGATCTCTAATATACAGAATAACATTACACAGAAATTTCACATAGATAGACCTACCTATACTTTTTATACTTATTGTAATAACCACCCCTTGACATATACCAGACACGAAAATGGAATGAAATAATCAATAGCAGACAATACTCGTCAAAGTCTTGCTCCTTAATACCTTCGAGGCCTCATTGTTTTCTAAGTAAAAAAAATGTCACAGAGCAGGCCATCTTATTTTTATCACAGCCCTTTCAGTTGGGTTGGCCGACTGAATGCTAAGAATTTATTGCGTGGTAGAGTCTTCAACCGAGCGCGAGGAATTAACCAACAATCAACATAGGGCTGTTAAGTAATGTCACCCTTGTGACAGAAATCGTTTGAACAATTTTGGTCTTGAAAATACATTCATTTGAAGTCGAGAATTTTTTTTTTATTCAGACTTACGCAGTTTTAATGATATAAAGCATGTAATATTAAAGAGAACTGGATTCCTCACAGTCTTCAATAAAGTCTCGAACATAGGTATCGAAATATCCAAGCCAACCTCATCTGCTTGGTGCATCTATTAATGAACGAGGCTTTGGTAAACATTAGACAAAGTCCGAAGTTAGCGGCAATAAGAATCTACTTGCTGACGAAAGAGGTGTGGTTATTGTATATGTGTATATTTATTTAATAAGCAATTTATCATGACTATGAAGAATGCCCACAGAGGATAGAATGATATCATATTTGCCGTTGCGTAGCGCGTGCTACAATATGTAATATCTTCATTTCATAATACACCCCTCAGGGGACACGCACGGCAGTATAAGCATCATGCACCCGTTGTGCTTAAGTAAGTAAGTATAACTTTTGTTTGAGCATACTCTTTATGCTTAATACATTATGAAATTAACTCACTTGAACATACATTCTTTTAGCATACTTTTGTTTTAAAAAAATGTTTTCTTTAGTAAGTAAGTTTAGATATTTAGGTTACACTTAAATTTAAAACACAATATTATCTAAACAAGCCTGGTATGGATGTAATAAAATACAGATTTTCTCAACTCTTCTATAGATACCGATCCCCAGCTCGTCACAAATTTGAAGGATTATAGATAGGTACCTATAGGTTATCTATAGGCTCAGAGTACTGGCATAGTAACATTCAACATGGCAACACAGCCGTCATTCTACGAACCTTTCCAGTCATTAATGACGATGACCTTTTTTAGGCAAATGGGCGTTTTCACATTGCACGATATCGTCCACAATATCGTGACGATATCGTGGCGATATCATGACGATTATTTACATTCTCACCTTAAAGTTACTGCTGCTGCTGACGCTATCGTTCAATGGGAAAACGCCCATTTTCTGTAAATATTATAAAAGCTTTTTGTTTGTGTTTCTAGTCTTAAACTAGAAAGGTACTTATTTATTTACACTATATATAAATAAATACCTATCTAGTTTAAGACTAGACTTTGGGTCTCTAACCTGTTTAATTACGGAGACAAAAAAATGTTTATTTAAAGTTTCACCACAGAGTTATCTACATGAAAATGAAACCTTCTACATGAAAATCATTAACAAACGCTAAAATATATATCCAGAAAAGAGAAAATAATGAGAGAACTAAAAACAACTGTACCTATTTCTTCTTTTGAAGATGAACATCAAATTGCTGATGTTCTAACATTTAGTTCCTCAGTGTGTACTGTTTCATACTCGTAGTTGGTGTAAATATGGTACCTACTTTTTTATCCTACGCGTAAAATGAACACATTTGAATGAAAGTTGGCACAAGCAAACCCCTGGATTATCCTGATTACCTCAATAAAGTTATTCCAATAGTAATTCTGACCGAAGAAACTATTCCACGCAATCAATTATATCTACTAAAGTTGTACGTAGTAACTCAGTATTTAGTTACGTGCCTAAGAAGTAAATATCAGAATACTTGGGCTGAAAGTTTATTCGACATTCTTAGACATCCCTCGCTCTTTACAAATTTTCCCTTTGACATGAGAATCACATGTCGCACGTTAAACGACGCAGATACGTCAATGGATTGTAACAAAAGTTCCACACAAGCAAAACCGCGGGCAATGTATAGTTACAAAATACATACAACACACTGCATTTCAATTTAAATAAATTTAATTAACACAATACAGGCATTATACTGCCAGATGTAAGATATAAATATTTATAGAATTTTCCACCTCTTGTAGTTTTAACCTGTAAAATAGTGTTTTCATTGATAATATTACTTATACATATTCAACGTTTATGCATATTTTTTGTAATTTAAGTAGTAACAGCTAATACAATTAAAAAAAGAAATGGGTAGGTACCTAATAGTCTCGTCTCCTTCTAATTTCACTTACATTTTTATTCTTTAAGACATCTCTATCACAAATTCTCTCAGTCATATCAAGTTTTAAGTAATGGAAAAAATTTCTACCGGACAAAGATGTAGATAGAGCACTCTTTATTGTACACCAACATGATTGACCAACCTACTCCTAACACAAACGCTGTAACCTCAACTGGAGGGATTACCAGAAATGTTAACAACTCATACTTTTTGTTATAAATAATCATAGACCTCTAATCTATAGACTGGCAGTATTAAATAAAAATTGTGTCGTACGCGAGAGCGCGTGAGGTGACGTCATCGCAAACAAAAATATGGAAAATTACCAAATATACTCGTAGTAATACAATACACAATAAATCACGTAATAAATATGTGTCATGTACTTATTCAGTTGTATTGTTTAATTTATATAATATTTATAGAAATTAAATAATACAATAGACAATCGGGTTCGATTCCCGGGTCTGGTGGATAATGTATAATTCTCTTTAGAATTTTATCCAGATAATTATCCCAGAGTCTGGAACTTGTGCCCGGTAGATGGCAATAGGCTCGCCCCCTATTACATGGGACCTAACATAGCTGGCGAGATGTGGGTGTGTTTGCACACCTCTGCCTACCCCTTCGGGGAAAAAGGCGTGTTATGTTATGTTTTTACAATTGAATAAGTTTATATGAAAAATACGTCCAATTGACTATATGAGTTGTTGCAACAACGTGAGCAATTTTTCAGTACTACTCTTCGTGTCTATGTATTGAGAGTATTTGTAAATAATCATTAGAATTTGATAAGTCAACAGAAATCAGGTTCTGTACAAATCGGTTGTCAAATAAATTTCTGATACTCGAAATCTCAATAGGCTTCCCTATTTAGCTAATACCATAGCAATCTTGATATGTCTACGTGAGTGATTAATTGCCCACTCAATTATGCAATCAACATACCAACCATATATCAACTAATATAGCTATTTATATTAATATCGATATCGAGATTTTCGATATAGTTAAGTTGTTCTGTTACATCAGTCTGATAATAATTTTGAGTGAACTTGGTACTCGTATTTATGCTAGGTTTAGTTAGTTGCGCATGCCTCGAAAGGGGCTAGTTTCCCAAGGTGTGGAGGACGGGGAAACTGGTTCTGATCCGTAAGGCGGGGCGGCCGGTGTACTCGCCGTCCGTATACCGGACGGTACCGATTCCTAGGAAATAAAACAATTTTTTATATAATTCACTGTTTACGAGAAAAATCCAAAAAACCGAAAATCACCAAAAAACTTTTCAACCTTGAATAACTTTTTTAGCACAATTCGGATCGATGGGAACTTTTGATTTTGATTTATAATGATGTACTTAATACCTGCACCACTTTGCAGCTCTATACAAATTAATCCAACCTTACAATTTTGTTCCGAATATTTTAACTGGATAACTCTGTTAGCTACCTGATTTGAGATTTCTTTTTGAGATATATGTGGGAGACTCGGTAAAATAAAGCTACTTAGGAAAAATGAGCTTGCTGTTAATCAATATTTTTCAATGTTCTACGGCCCGTGTACTATTACTTACTGCCACGCCCACATGACATTCGTGGGAGCCCGTCATTGGCATTTTTTTAAAAAGGAGTGAAGGAGCATTTCCTCTCCCAATTAGTTCCTTGATTGTATTTTGTATGTATTTAACTTTTTAGATTTGTCTTTATTCTTATTTATCTACGTATTTATTTATCTGATGTTGTATTGCTTGATACTGTAATTGTATGTATTTACTTAGTTATCTATTACTTTATTAAACACACTTTATTAAACATACTTCTTGTTAAACACACTTTGCTTCTCTCTACAATAATCATCTTTATCCTCTTAACCTCTAAGGTCTGCTGGCAGAAAAGTCATCTTTTTGACTTAAGCACGCTTACGTGCATATTGTTTTTAATAATTACCAATTTGTGTAAATATTTTTAATTTTTTAATGTACAACAAAGAATAAAAAAAAAGTATACATACTTATTTTTATTTATTTGTTTTATTTTTAAGGAAACCTTACAGCTATTATGTTGACAATTACTTATTAATTAAGAGTGGTCAGTGACACAGTACATGCCTAAAAACAAGCTTCCACATGTTCAGAACAAACAATAATATTATGGTTTAGGTTTTACTCTCTTAAAATTGTGCATTTAGGTACTCTACTTTAACAATTAACGATTTACAGTAAGTATCCAATCATAACAGTTTATGCAAAAAAATGTTTTCGAAGTTAACACATTTTGGGCCAAGTATCGGAATGTCCGAGTTGACATAATATCCAAATGTTATAAAGACCGTTACGGCGTTTGTGCACTACCTACACGGAATTTTACTGATCAGCCGGCCGGAATTTTACGGTCCGATATGACAGGCTTTCAAATGTACTAGCTTGTGCACTATACGTAATTTTACTGTCAGAAATTTCACTTTTCTTTCAACGTTTTAGCAATTAGTTTTTGTGACACCTGGACCATATGACAACTGGACATTTTATCAATTAGATGTTTTGTTATCTCGGTGCTCGCGGTCTATTGGTTACCGACTAGTTGCAAAGGTTAAGCAATATCTAGTCAGGCCGGTCTTAGGATGGGTGACCATTTCTTAAGACATTGAGAGTATTGACACCCCTCCGTGCCTCGGAGAGCACGTTATACGAACAACTATGGCAGTCGTTAGGGGTAGTTGGAGCCCTAAAGCAAAAATGCAACAGGTCTAACTGCAGAACTTCAATATCGCCCATGGGTTGTGGAGGTCAGATGGATGCTACTGCTTCACGTGAAATATCGAAGTTCAGCCAAATCGCAGTTAGACTGGAAAGTCAACCCCAACTGCGTTGGGAAAAGGCTCGGTAGATGATGAGATTTTTTTGTTATCTGGACATTGTGATAAATTGACAATTAAGCAATTTGTTGTGTTGACCACTGGATGATTATGATAATTTGGCATTTTAACAATTTAGCATTATTACATAGGTACTCCTAACATGTACCTACTTGGAGTTAGGAGTATGTTAGGCCAATTGTCAGAATGTCCGAGATGACAATGACGTAATGTCTAGCTAGACATACAAACATTACTCACGCCTATATCTCCGAAGTGGAAGGCAGAGGTGCCTTACACACCCACACTTTGCCAGTAAATTTGTTGGTCCCACTTAATAGGGGCCTATAAGCCTATTGCCGTTACCGGGCAGTAGAAAATTCATAACCACTCTGTAATTCAAACCAAAATTCCAACAGCCAGGACAGATGTTATATACCACTAACTATAATCTCCAGTTCGAGTAATAATGTCTAGAAGTTGTAAAAATAGTTAGTCATTATGTACAAGTCACTTTTAACACAGCTTTTACACATACTTACATTTCAATGCTAGTACAAGACAATAAGTTATAGCATTCATATATAGTTCAAATAGGCACCTTCAAATCAATTACCTATCCTAAATGTAGTGTTTCTAAAAGAAATCAAAGGCAGAGGTTGGAATCCAAAGCTAACCTTAGGAAAGTGAGATAATTAATTACCCGTTGCTGTTTTTGCAGTGGCCAGATGAAAGAAAACGCCTAAAGATTTATTGTTTGCGCCACTTCACTTCAGCATCTCCAACAGCGAATTGGTATTCTTTTTTTTACTCTGATACAGAGTTTTCTTCCTAATAATAGAACTGTAAGCTAGATTAAAAGAAATACTCATTCCAAGCTCGCTCATAATGCAGTGAGTAAGCGAAGAAAATGTAAGTTTGAATATACATGTATACGTTTGATAACGGTACAAATCTTCACAGAGAACTATACTAATGTGATAACTTTAATCAGCAGGTTGGTTTTCCGCTGTCCTTACAGAAGCAGAAGAGAAGGGCGATGCCGGCTGCGGTGTCGGTGGGCGGGGCGTGCTGTGGGATTTTCGACGCGGGATAAACGACAGAGGCAGAGGCCGCTTAGGTGGTCAAAGTCCGCCGGCAACCTGGAGTTATCATTCGGAGGGTGAACCTGGGAATTAATCAAAAAAACGTCATAGACTACATTAATTATAATTAACTTGTCATTAAGTTGCTCCGGTTTTGACGCATAGGCCTCATAATTATTGACATTATAAATAATTAAATTATGTAGAGCATTTTTAATTACTTACCAAAAAATCTTGTATTCTTTGGAATTGACATATTATTATCTCACGGTCATCAAATTTAGAGTTACTAATTTGGCTTGGAGTTGGTATTGGAGATGGTGGTTTTCAGTATCAGGCCCTCAAAATCAAAAAGGTTTCAAGTTATAAAATCAAATAACAGCCGTCCAAGACTTGGAGAATATTGTTTAAATCATCAAAACAAAAATCCAAAAATGTTTACACAAAAATAATTCTACAATAATTTCAACCGACAATGTCTACAGAGCTTTAAATTACAGACTTCAATGTAATTATGTTTTGTGAAACCAAATTGATAGCATTATAATGCTTTTCGATAGTATTAAGTGGCTGCTAATTAAACCTTTCGTTTGAACGATTCGGTAAATTTTACTTTACACAGAATGGTCGTGAATTTGTCCTCTGTTTAATGTAACACCCAAAGGATAGATATACCAATAAACTTGTACACTAGTAATTTGGGTTATTCCCCACGCATCTGGGGTAACTTTGCTGTGTGATTGAGATTGCTAATGTCCTTGTTATTGGTATGTTAACACAAATTACATGTGTAAGAGATTTAGTAATTCGGCAATCCTTCAAAATTATTGCTACCTATTTTCGGTGGTTTAGTTATATCTTATTTTTCAATTGAAGATATTTTCAAGAGAATGTGAGAGATTATGTAGGTATTAAGCAGTAAATGTTACTATAAATTATTAACAATGCATCGTTTTATTATTCTTTAATTTAGAATAAATAAACATTTAAGTAGGTGATCGACAGTACCTTGTACGGTCTAACTACAGAACTTCGATATCGCCCATGGGTTGTGGAGGTCAGATGGCAGTCGCTCCACGGAAAATATAGAAGTTCAGCCGAATCGCAGTTAGACTGGAAAGCCGACCCCACCGACCGACTGAGTTGGGAAAAGGCTCGGTGAATTATAATCGACAGTAACGTAAGTTTTTTTTTTTTTTTTCTTTTTTTTTTTTTTTTTATTCCGCAGTCCTGGGCCGCGGCCGCACCTACGTCCATTGCCGAGCGCCTCCGGTAGACACTGAGAGAATTCTCAGTGGCGCCCGGCGGATCTTGGCCCCCATTGTGGCCACTGCGTGGTGGTCGGGTGTTACCCCGCATCCTTGGGGTCGGGTTAAATCCCGCGTCGGTGAGTGAAGTCGTGCGTGGAGTGAAGCCCCACATCATGCAGCCCTTCTAGCCTGCTTCTGTAAGGACGGTGGGTTGCTAATCCATCGTCCGCAGGCCCCGATCATGGAGGTCGATGGTCCTGGGCGTAGTCACGTCTGCGGCGTCCTCGCCGCACACTTCGGATCTCAGCGGGGAGGGTACGCTCCCTCACACTACCGGCCGCCTCCTTCACGAGCATTACCTGCTCGCAGAAGGAAACGGCCGCGTTCCACTGGCTCCCGCTAGAGACCATGGCTCGTAGCATGGTCTCCAGTGAGAGCGTATCTACGTCCAGGCCCACAACGAGGTCCCGGCGCTGACTCGCCCATGCTGAGCATTCCACCAACGTGTGGAATGCCGTGTCTTCGCCGGAAGCCTCACAGTGTTGACACGCGGGTGTGACCTCACGATGCATGCGAAACAGATACTCACCGAAGTTTCCGTGCCCAGTGATGATCTGTGTCGCACGATACGTGAGGCCACCGTGCTGCCTCTGCAGCCACTCCTCCATGATCGGTCTCACCGCCGCGATGGTGGTGGTTCCCCACTTTGGTTGCTGAAGTCGCACCTTCCATGTCTCCATGAGATCCTGTCGGAGTTGGGACCGCTGGGCCTCGATTTCTCGAGACGCAGGCCTGTGGTCCCGCTCCAGCGCCTCCTTGTGCCATTGAAACAATGACGCAAGGGATCTCGCTTCCAGGTCCCATGGAGGGGTCGCGGCTAGGAGACATGCAGCCTCTAGGGAGATCGTGCGGTACCCTCGTATTGTCCTGACGGCCAAGGTCCTCAATCGACAGTAACTTGTACCATTTTTTATCAATATAATATAGAACTATTGCATTTTGTATCTTCAGATGGTGAATTAGCGTTAAAATGTATCTATGACTGCTTTTCGGATTTCAATGCTATCAAAGCTACGTTACTAACAAAAAAACAATTCATTTTTGAGGAAAGTTCTCATAATTTAATTTTTCAAGTAGTCCGGGTTTGATTCCCGATTTGAGTACAATTTTTTTTAAATACTATGTGAATTCAGGTTTTATTTTTACTAAAATCATGGTTCCTTAGAACAGAACTTTGTACCTAAGTCTTATATTTTCAGACATTCCCATACTGCCCCATTTCATGTTAGTGACGAACATCATACATTATTGAGAGGAGCGAAGCGTAGTGTATCTTAGACGACAAGTATAAACTCCTCCGAAACGGCTCGACCGATTTTGACCAAATTTGGCGTGCTGGTCGACATCATACCCGGGAGTGCATATCTCTGAAATCATGAAAATAGAGCTTAAAAAAAATTAAGAAAATTTGCTCCGCTCAACATTTGCAATTAGTAGCATGCATTGCATACCTAGTATTTATTGTATATTACAGACGTCATATGTGCTTCAGTGGTAGATTTTAGGCAAGGCAACATGAGATAAGTACTAGGTGTGTAAAATCCTCGAATACCTTCGGTTTCCTAGGAAAGCAGATCAAAGACGTCCTGAAGGTGGGCGTCGGATGTTGATGAAAGGCAACAAAATCTTACGTGCCAGCCGCTATGGCACAGCCAATTAAAGTCCTGGGCGTCTCGGACTGCCGTAGCAACTAAATCAAGAGCGGTTTATTTTTAATACCTATCTATTATTTTTAATATCCAGTTTATAATGAGATGTGGTTGTAGGTTGTACAAACTTTGGCCGTTAATTAGGCAGTAGAGTGCGAGCCGGACTCGCGCGCAAGTAACCCTTTGTACCTAAACGGCAAAAAACTCGAATTAGTTTTATGAGAGCCCCCTTAAATATTTGCTATATTCTCTTTTTAAGTATTTGCTTTTCTAGAGGTACAAGAAATACACCATCTGTGAAAATTTAAACTTTCTAACTATCGCGTTTCATGAGATACATCCTCGTAACAGACGGACGGACGGACATCGGAGTCTTAGTAATCGTACTGTCTTAGGAATGTCTGATAAATTTTAGAGGTAGATATTATGCCTTTATACACAGCTCCGAAGGAAAAGACCAATCTGACAATGAAGTTTAGTTATCAGCTGCAATGTGCTCAGTTTTGTCAAAATGAAAAATCCGTAAATGTAAATTAGATAGTTGGTGAAGATAGAATGCCGCCCATTCACTTCAGACTGACTTCAAATAGCTATGCTACCTTTCACACTATATCTCTATCTGTCTTCTTCTCTTGCTATTTTTCATGTCTCCTACCCCTTTGCCTTTCACCGTAGTAAAGCGAGAATAATTACTTCACACCAGTACTTTTTATGTATACATAATTTTTTTAATGTCTGAAGCAATGTGATGTATTCTATTACCTTTACAGATATGTTCAGTGCTGCAATCAACAATTAGCGGGTTTACAAATTGCTCCAGCTCTCCACGGAATAGTTCCCCACATGAGAGGGGCGTTGTGGCGTCTTGCATATCCCAGGGAGCTTTGGAAGGCTAATGATCCGTTAATAATGCCCGCCAGTTAGTTTGCTAGCAGCCTTTCCGCTACACATTACGACTAGGAGGTTTCTGCTCAACTGCCAGGTTACGTTTAAAGATTAGTAGGGTGCCTTAATGAAATGTTGTAGGTGTGATCAACAGAGTGTAGTTAAGCAGACATATATTATGTAGAATTAAATAAATAAATATAAATATTTTTGAATATTATTGTGTAGAATTTATTTATAGGTATCTTAAGGGACCAAGCCAACGTACCAAGTACGACACTCTTAAAACAAAAAAATTCCCGGTACCGTCCCTTGTTACGTGAGTGAGACCAACATTTTTAAGCAAAATGTAGGCGTAGGTACGATTAGCTTATTCTGTTCATCTTTTTGGGGAAAAAGCGTGACAGTATTATTATTTTTAATATTTGATCGCTGGACTGTCTAATGTAAACCCGAGGCGACGTCTAGCAAATGGCGGACACTTTCATACCACACATTACCCACTTTCGAAAGTGATATGTATGGGTATTCTATATTAATACCTATAAGTATGTAGGTTTTTATAAGTAAATAAGTTCTTGAAATGATTACCCTTTCTAAAACATTTCATGGCAAAATTGTTCGTCTGAGAAAGCTGTTAATGGCGTATGAATGTAACATGAATTTTATTTGAGAAAGTATGCAGAATTACTGAATTAACTCAACCCGTTAACACATTACGTTTTTAAACTATCATTATCTTTTGTTCTTTTGATTTGTTACCACTTGTGGGATGGATCAATATGGTTTAGTGACTGGGCTGCTTGTATCTAAGGTAAAAAGCTGATCCGTTTTGTGTTATCTACAGATAAGTTGACCTGTAGATAACACAAAGTTGAACCACAGACTCAAAAGTCTAAAGAAACGGTTGACCATTATTAACATACGTACGAGATAATACAGTGTTTTGACGATAGTTACCATAGGAAATTACAGAAAAAATAAACACTAGAACTCAATACTACCTTTTTTTTAATTCCGTGGCCCAAGGCCGCGGCCGCCCCTACGTCCGTTACCGGGCGTCTCTGGTTAGCACCAGAAGGTATTTCCAGTGGCGCCCGATGGACTTTGGCCACCTGTGTGGCCTCTTCGGAGGTTTAGTCGGGATGAAAATTCCCTTCTAGCCTGCTTCTGTAAGAACGGCGGGTGACTATCCCGCCGTCCTCAGGCCCCGATCATGGAGGTTGATGGTCTTGGGCGTAGATTCGGAACACCGCGGGGAGGGTACTCTCCCTCACCTTCTCGGCTGCCTCCTTTGCGAGCACTACTTGCTCGCAGAAGGACACGGCCGCGTTCCACATACTTGCGCTGGAGACCATGGCTTGAAGCATGGTCTCCAGCCCTATTTCGATATATTATTATATTTATGTAAACAACTATCCGGCCGTTCCTGAAAACCAGCGCTGTCTGACTTGCACAACCACGCAGACAGCATTACGCTGAGGGACGGCCGTTTATTCCACGTTATTTATAAGTGTATTATTTATAATTTTTTTTTTTTATTTTTTTTTTTATTTTTTAGGTTTTGTATTTTCTTCCTTTGTAACCTGTGTAAGTCTTTTGTTTTTTTGTTTTTGGATTAATAAATCTTTCTTTCTTTATTTCTTTCTATTCTTTCTTTCTTCTTTCTACGAGGTCCCGGCACTGAACTCAATACTACCTACGTTAAACTATTCTGATCACTTCGCTGAGAATAAAAACTTCCTTCTAGTTTCAACAAAATACATACATAAATCAATCCTATATTCCTGAAGGGGTAGGCAGAGGTGCATTACGCACCCAATCATTGCTAGCATTTTTTTGGTCCCACGTCATAGGGGGTAAGCCTATTGCCGTAACCGGGCACAAAAAAGTTTTTTATGGGTTTTATTTAATAGTTTATGTCCAAAACAGCCGAATGAGTTTAAAAATAAAGAGTAGCAGCTATGTGATAATTTTGAAAAAAAATTTAAACCCCGTTGCCTTGCGATGAAATGTTGACATCTTACGTGCCAGCCGTGCTGTTAGAAACAACTAGAGTTGTTCAAAAGTAATATTTTGGAAGTAGGAAAGTATGTACTTATTGACATGTGTAAATCAAAATACCCGAAGTAAAGTAGTCGTAAACATATAACAGTAAGAATTGTAGTTGCTGATTTTAAGGTTAACACAAGGATGTATGAATACTGAGAACTTAATGGTCACACAACTGTACAGCAATCTTCTAAAATCACTCCTTAATTTTATTGGACAAAACACAGTCTTTGTCCCAGGGAACAAATCGCTTTGGGATCGTATTACTTGATACGTAGATTTATCGACAAAGGCGGATTGCGTGCCATTTTGTTGGGATTTGCCACAAAGCTTTCTACTGGGCAACTGACGTCCATTGGCTGTCTATGTTAGAAGACTATTTAAGGTTTAGTTACTTTATAATTGTTATTGAGTGTTGTCAGTCATGTGTTTAATAAGATGCTCAAGGGCGTTATTACGTTCCCGTGTTTAAAAAGTAGTCCCTGTTATCAAAATCTCCAAATCAAATCTCATTATAGTCAACACAGCGGCTTTTAATTGCTGATATATTTTTTGTTATGAGTACTATGATGTAAAGTGAACTGTCTTCGTGCCTATTACCAAAAAGAGAAATCGATGCATTTAAACCATTAAGACGAAAGGTTAACAAACCATTTATTACTAATACTAAAGAAGAATACACTAAGCGTAAGCGATTCGCATTTAATTTAGATTCCTCTAAGGTTATCGTTTATGTAAGTAATGCCTGTTACATGTTGATGCAAATTGGTTAACTAAATTAAATTCTATTCGGAGCAAAAACGAATGTGCTAAGTCTGTGAGGAGACATCCAATATGTATGTGACACATCTTACACATCTCTTTAGCTCCACCCGGTAATATTTATGTCGACATGCTACAATCTTGCCGCTGTTAGTTTAATAAATGTTACATGATTCATTTAACATTCGAAGTGGCTACTACAATTATTTTTCTAAATGTTTACTAACATATTTTTACAAATAACTTTAGTTACGCTAATTCCGCAAAGTTAGTGTTTTTTGGTGGAAGTTGGTAAAACTTATGGTAAGTAATTATTTTGTAAGAGAGCAAAAATTTAGGAAAATCGAAAAAAATGAGGGAGCACAGGAAATTTTTGAGATTTGTTTTTTTTTCACGCCAGGTCTCAACTATTTATGTCAGCTTCAACTTTGACAAGTAAGCAACGATCAACATTCCCCAACCCAATTAAGGTCGGCTTTCCAGTCTATAACTCGGCTGAACGATGTTCTATGTTCGATGTTTTCTGTGAAGCGACTGCCATCTGACCTCCACAACCCGTCGGCGTCGGATCTAAGCAACGATAGTAACTTAAAAAAACTATTAATAACGTCATAATCTCGTTGTCGAAAGGATCTTAATGTAGTAAAGTTACTCAAATGTTTTTTTTATGTTTCACTCAGTTTGTAATAGTGATTGCACCGTAGGAAATTTAACAAAAAGTATTCAGCTTTCTGTTTACATTATTTCAAAATTAAAATACAACGGTTACGATAACGGTTTTACGTTACGTTTTTGTTCATTTGATCATCATCATTCACCGAGCCTTTTCCCAACTCAGTTGGGGGTCGGCTTTCCAGTCAACAAACGAAATGTTGTTTTTCAATTAATATAAAACAAAATTATCCAAAGTTTGTTTTACAGTTTTTATCGTTCGTAAAAACTGTTTCATTATTTATCATGTAGTCATGTTTTATTTTCCGTGTACGTATCATGACATAGTAACAATTTTTAATTGTGATAGACTTACACATTATTACACTTATCAGGCCTGTTTCCCTGAAAGAGTGCATAGAGGTTAGTATTACATTTCACCAGTTAGTTTGCTACTCCCTTTTTTTGATGTGAGCCTATTACCACTAACCATTATGTTTGCCAGAACTTCGTCCGTTGACTGGTGAGAGCACCAGTTGCAGGTGAGATATGCTTGAGCTGTAAGATCTTTTATCTATTATATTTAGTAGGACCTTTTGTTTTCCCATAAAATTAACTCGCAGCATGTTGCAGATTGTGTATCTATTGCAGTGCTTTGCTCTACTTTTGCAACTGGTTTATTAACTAGTGACATAGTCCATTCATCTTTACTTATATTACGGTGAGCTTGGAAATTAATCCTTCATACTAATTTCTAAACGTTAGCTTAGTACGAGAATCGCAGGTGGCATGGTGACCTCACGTATCGTGCGACGCAGATCGTTACGGGGCATGGATGCTTCGGTAGCTATTTGTTTCGCATCCATCCTGAGGTCACACCCCGATGCCAACACTGCGAGGTTTCCGATGACGACTCCGCACTCCACACGTTGGTGGAGTGCTCAGCGTGGGCGAGTCAGCGCCGGGACCTAGTAATGGGTCTGGGCGTGGATATCCTCTCGCTGGAGACCATGCTCCAAGTCATGCTCCGGGGCCCTTGCCCCACAGCACGCATCCAGATTCACTCACCGACAGGGATAAAACCCAAACCCAACGACGCGGGATATTCATTCCGACCAAACCCCCGAAGAGCCTTTTGGAAATACCGTCTAGTGTCACCAGAGACGCCCGCAGAAATGGACGTGGGAGTGGCCGCGGTCTCGCGGAGATAAAAAAAAATGTATGAGTATCGCTGTTCTCAAAAACTGAGGTTTGAGTTACAATTTCACGCTTGGATGAAGTGAGGGATTTTAAATTACTTATGCAGTGAATGTATGAGTCGAACTAGGTCCTATTATTTTGATTTTATTTCAAATACTTACACATTTACTCATAACCTTGAAATCATTGCTTTTAGACTTTGTTGGCGGTTACTGATTAAAAGGTACAAGGTTAAATTACAAAGCTGTACAGATATGTAAGAACTAACAAATCTATTTAAAATCAAAAGAACATAATACTATGTACGAAATGCATAAAACGGAATGAATGATGAAAGGAACATGACATTGTTTTTAGACAAATAAAGACGTGAGGTGCGGTCCATTCACAATTTTCGTTTTGCAGGCGCGTCTAGTGAAAGCCTTCGATGAAAGTTTCATCGTATCTGTGAAATGCAGGCATGAAAATAAAATTGAAACGATTTTTGGTTTAGAGGAGCTGCTACCATAACATCGCAGCCTTCGATACTAATAGTTTTATATACCTACCTATTTATTGTTACCTATAGCTAGTTAAGTACCTATATTTAATTTACTTTAAGTACCTACCAGAATACTAATAAAACGAGAATCTACACCATTAGATACAAGTAATCGATCGCTTTGGTGGGGTAGTCTGTAATACATTACTTTATGATTAAAATTTTAAATAGTGATGGCATTCATTGACGGATACTCTCTTAATTTTTTTTCTTTTTGAAATACTTTTTTAACAGCGTTATGATATTTTTTTATAATTTTTTTAACTATAGTAACTATCCATGCAGTGGCTCCTGTAGTTAGGCATGAATAGGTCTTCGATATCCTATCTATTGATAACTATACAAAAAGTAGTGCTTGACAATGTATATTCAATCTATATTCCCTTTCGGAAATACTGCATTCGTTCACAAGTAACACCTTGCTGCTCAATGCGAAGAAAACAATATGTGTAAAATTTACTATGCCCAATGTTAGACAGGTGGATACTCATATTACTATGAATAATGAATTAGTTCAAATAGACAATACCACAGTTTTTCTTGGGATAACTCTAGATAGTAAACTGCAATGGGGTTCTCATATCACAGCCTTGGCAGGAAGACTTAGTTCGGCTGCCTATGCGGTTAGAAAGATTTGGACTGATGAAAAAACGACACGATTAGTTTATTTTAGCTACTTTCATAGCGTGACTCGCTCAAAGAACTATTATTTTTATATATATTTTAAAAGAAATTAATATTTTAACAGTTGCTTCACAATATGTTTACGACAACATCTTATATGTACGGAAGAACATAGAACTCTTAAAAAAAAAAACCGACCATAATTTTAATATAAGAAATAAAAATAAACTGGCAATGACAAAAATTAGACTTCATAAAGTTGGTACCTAATTCCTTTTTGTAGCCAAATGTATAAAAATATTTAATAAAATTCCGCAGAATTTGCATGGTTGACATGTATCTTAATAAGTTTAAAATAGTAGTAAAAAAATGTTTGATGAAGAAAGGCAACCATAATGTAGACGAATATCTTAATGATAAAAATGCATGGTCACTCTAATCTTCTGTTGTTAGCCACTCGTAAAATACAATATAAATTGTAAAACAAAGTAAATGAAACAATATTAAAAAAGAAAATGGATAATCTACCAGAGTTTCTTGCTGGTATCATCTCAGGAGAACCAACTTACCGAACCAGCAAAAGAATCATTTACAAATGGTTATTTATGTACTTATTTTAGTATTTTTATAATATTGCTTGACATGAAATTGTAAAATTTTGACATTCATATGTGCTCTTTATATGCCTAAATTGAATAAACGAAATTGATTCTTTGATTCTTTGAGTTCCAATGAAACTTTTCACGGTTTGAGGTTTAATCAAAATTCATACACCAACTACCTAAGTACTGCGTTTATAACAGAACTGTATCATTGAAATAACGTATTGAAATAACCTACATACATCATGTTTATGATCCATCGTCAAAGTTACGGACTCATACATTTCTAATTCAAAACCAAACTTTAGCTTTATGTAATAGCATAGTAAGATACGAAGAGTCAGTGGACATCGATCGCTTCTGTCCTAATAACCGCTTAAATAGCCGAAAGATTTATGGAAAAGCCCAACAAAAGGGCTTTCGATCCGCCTGAGCCAATAAATCTATGTACAAAATAATACGATCCCAAGGCGATTTGTTTCCTGGGACAAAGACTGTTCTGTCGAATAAAATTAAGGAACGATTCATACTAAAAGATCGTCTCACGCAAACATATTTGATTGCTGAGCTCGGTACTGCTTTTAATTTGTGATTCAATTTATTCTTCGAAACCTTAAATCACACAAAGCTCTGGTGCCAGACTTATTCCCCCTAGTGGGTTATGGCTTAACCTGCAGAATAACCAAACCCACAATTACGTAGGTAAGTACCGACCCTCCAAATTACGGTGACGCTACGATTAAATACCACTTCTGGTCACCCATCTTTAGACCAGACCATGTTGCTTACTTTTAATCCTTTACAAATCAAAGCCTGCAACTAACTATAAGTACTTACCATACTTCTTCCTGTTACCTGGATTTAAAACATAATTCGTACTCATTTTCTGAGAAATGTACAAAGCATATTTAACACAAAGGGCTGTACACCCTCGTCTTATACCATATTTTCATGGTTGGCCATTTCATGTTGGCATGGTGAAACGAATTATATGTATATGAACATATAATTCGTTTCACGGAAACTTTACTCCTCTATGATTATAGTCGTTTGAAGTTTATTTCAGTATAGTATCTAACACAACGCAATAGGGTCTTTAGCGCATGCCTCGAAAGGGGCCAGTTTCTCAAGATGTGGAGGACGGGGAAACTGGTCCTGATCCGTAAAGCGGGGCGCCCGGTGGACTCACCGTCCGGATACCGGCCGATCGTGTTGCTCGACGAGGTGTGTAAGCTCTTTGAGCGAATTATCACGGAACGCCTCGTCGAGCATCTCTCGACGGTGGGGCCAGACCTGGCGGACAACGAGTACGGTTTCCGTCGGGGACGCTCCACCGTGAGCGCGATCATGCGCGTCAAGAGCCTGACAGAGGAAGCAGTCTCGCAGGGCAAGGTGGTGTTGGCGGTGTCTCTTGACATCGTCAACGCGTTCAACACCTTGCCATGGAGCTGCGTTAGGGAGGCGCTCGTATATCACGAAACGCCTCTCTACCTCCGTCGCATTGTCGGGGCCTATCTCTCGGAGAGGGCCATAGCTTTCCCCAGCTGGCTCGGGCCAGCTCGGCGGGATGTGTCGTGCGGTGTTCCACAGGGGTCGGTCCTGGGGCCGCTTCTGTGGAACATCGGCTACGACTGGGTGCTGCGGGGTGCGTTGCCTGAGGGCGTCGTCGTAACGTGCTACGCCGACGATGCCCTCGTCACGGCGCGGGGTGCAACGTACCAGGAGGCAGCACTCGAAAGTCACGACGGGTGTTGCTCAAGTCGTGGGTCGAATACGGCGGCTGGGACTGGAGGTGGCCTTGCACAAGTCCGAGGTTCTGTGTTTTCACAGACCTCGGAACGGTCCACCCGAAGGTTCCAGCATAAATATGGGAGGCGTTAGCATCGGCATCAAGCCCTCGATAAAGTATCTAGGGATCGTACTTGATAGCCGATGGAACTTCGGACCACATTTCCGAAGTTTGGTCCCCAAGGTGACACAGGCATCGGTCGCGCTTTCGCGACTGATGCCCAACCTAAAAGGAGCAACGCTTCCTGCAGGAGACTGTACCTGGGGATCATGCGGAGTATGGGCCTATACGGGGCTCCCGTATGGGCGGCGCGTTTGACGGCCAACAACTCGACGCTCCTTAATAGACCGTTGAGGACCTTGGCCGTCAAAACAATAAGGGGCTACCGCACGATCTTCGGAGAGGCTGCATGTCTCCTAGCCGGGATCCCTCCATGGGACCTGGAAGCGAGAGCCCTTGCGTCATTGTTCCAATGGCGCAAGGAGGCGCTGGAGCGGGACCACTGGCCTGCGTCTCGAGAAATCGATGACCAGCGGTCCCAACTCCGCCAGGATCTCATGGAGTCATGGAGGGTGCGACTTGAGCAACCCAAGTGGGGTACCACCATCATCGCGGCGGTGAGACCGATCATGGACGATTGGCTGCAGAGGCAGCATGGTGACCTTACGTATCGTGCGACGCAGATCGTACCGGGCATGGATGCTGCGGTAGCTATCTGTTTCGCATCCGTCGTGAGGTCACACCCCGGTGTTATCACTGCGAGGTTTCCGACGACGACACCGCACTCCACACGTTGGTGGAGTGCTCAGCGTGGACGAGTCAGCGCCGGGACCTCGTAGTGGGTCTGGGCGTAGAAACCCTATCGCTGGAGACCATGCTTCAAGCCATGGTCTCCAGCGGGAGTAGGTGGAACGCGGCCGTTTCCTTCTGCAAGCAAGTCGTGCTCGCGAAGGACGGGGCCGAGAGGGAGAGGGAGCGTACCCTCCCCGCCGAGTTCTGTAGTCAGCGGCGAGGGCGCCGCAGACACTACTACGCCCAAGACCATCGACCTCCATTAAAAAACGCAATAGGCTTGCCCCCTATTACGTGGAACCAGGATTATTTCCAGTAGTTCCATGTAGCCAGTTCCACATGGAACTTTTGCAACCTTACAATATACGATTTTTGTCCTATTTGTTCCATGTCATTTTATACTACCGCTGACATTATTTAAATGAAAATTATTTTAATTTTAAATTGTTTTATTTTTATGATCGCCTGGTACTTTTTTAGAGTAATGAGTTCAAACATTCAATCGGTTTTCACTGAATTTAAAAGAATTTATATCTTGAAGGCTCTTATGTTGTTATGTATTCCTGGTACATTTGAGGTTTGTGTCTTTTATAATGGATAATCATTTTCATCTGTACTCGGTGCACCTGTTGACACATTTAAATAAACTAAACGGATCAAGATTTGAATGAGATTTCGAGAGTGCTTATGTAGTTCTGTAGTCCTAGTATTTTATTCAAGGTGCGTGTCATTTTCAGCGTGGGCGAGTCAGCGCCGGGACCTCGTTTGGGTCTGGGCGTGGATACCCTCTCGCTGGAGACCATGCTTCAAGCCATGGTCTCCAGTGGGACTAGGTGGAACGCGGCCGTGTCCTTCTGCGAGCAACTCATGCTCGCGAAGGAGGCGGCTGAGAGGGAGAGGGAGCGTACCCTCCCCGCCGAGTTCCGTAGTCAGCGGCAAGGGCACCGCAGACTCATCTATGTCCAAGACCATGGACCTCCATGATCGGGGCCTGAGGACGGCGGGATCGCCACCCGCTGTCCTTACAGAAGCAGGCTACAAGGGTTGCATGCTGCGGGGCCTTTGCCCCATAGCACACAACCAGATTCACTCACTGACGCGGGATAAAACCCTACCCCAACGACGCGGGATTCTCATCCCGACCTAACCCCCGCAAAGACCACAGAGGTGGTCAAAGGTGCACCGAGTGCAGATAACGAAGAAGAAGTACAGAAAATGATTGTCCATTATAAATGTCACAAACCTCAAATGAACCAGGAATACATAACAACATAAGAGCCTTCAAGATTTTAAATTCTTTTAAATTCAAAGTTTAGTTTAGTTTATTTAAATGTGTCAACAGGTGCACCGAGTACAGATGAAAATGATTGTCCATTATAAAAGTCACAAACCTCAAATGTACCAGGTATACATAAAAACATAAGAGCCTTTTAAATTCAGTGAAAACCGATTGAATGTTTGAACTCATTATTCTCAAAAAGTACCAGGCGATCATAAAAATAAAACAATTTAAAATTAAAATAATTTTCATTTAAATAATGTCAGCGGTAAAAGTAGTATAAAATTACATGGAACAAACGGGACAAAAATCGTATATTGTAAGGTTGCAAAAGTTCCATGTGGAACTGGCTACATATACAATAATCCAAAAATACTGGCAAATTGTGGGTGTGTAATGCACCTCTGTCTACCTCTTCGGGGATATAGGAGTGATATGTGTCTGTCTGTCGGTCAGTATTATTTGCAGACATATTATGTAACTTTTTGTTATGGTATCATAATACCTACCGCCTCGAATAAAAAACCTTAATCCTTCCCTGAACTTTTACGAATATTTTCAAGTTCAAAATTAGCCATATCATATGTTCTCGAGTTTTAACGAGACAAACGAAAAGCCTTATCCTATCTAGACTTGAAGAATATTACGCAGAATGTTTTTACTGTCGGAGTTTGGGTGTTTTCTATGTATATTATGTATGTATTTAGAAATATATATAAGTATGTTTATCAGTTGTCGAAATCCCATAGCACAAGCAAGCTTAATTTGGGCTAGATGACGTTGTGTGAGAATGTCCAAAAATGTTTATTTATTTATTTATTATCCTTAATTACGTATGTATACTTGTTTCTGTGACAAATGACAGAAATACTAAGAAAAACAATGGGAAAATTCATGGGTTTTGTAACTGTAAAAAATTAAATTTTCATCCCAGATACTCATTTTATATATAATACAGTAAATTTGATAGCCTGATTATAATACAATAATATACTGTACGCAAGCTTGATACTAGTTTCAATAATACGGTAGTGTGTTTGCAATGTAGATTAATGGAAGAGGATTGGAGCGCATCGTCGTCAAACAATGGCCTTTGTCGCCTTCAAACTCCGCATGCCGATCTCTCTAGAGCTATTTCGAATAATTTCACAGTTACTAAAAAAAAATCGTCCATACAGAATCTATACATGGGGCACACTAAAAGTTTTGCACTTCTAGCTAATCGGAACTATTTGAATTTTGAATGTTACATTTGTTTAAACGTTGCAACCTTCTTAGTAATAATAAAAAACAATTGGCGGGAAATCATTTGTTAATTGTTTTTATCACACATCAAAGTTCTACGTATGCAACGAAAATGGAATTAAGTTGAAAAGATTTTAGAGCGATGATTTTTTATGATTTTAAAAGTTCTCTCTCTCTCCGCAAGACTGTGCCGCTCGTCTTCAAAATGCTTTTGGGAGAGAAGCACCTTGTTTGAGCACCGTGAGGCGATGGTTTGCTGAATTTGAGAGAGGTCGAGTTTCTTTACATGACGAATTTCGTGAAGGGCGGCCTTCAACTGCCGTCAACGAAAATAATGTGGCTACTGCTAAGCGGTTAATGGAAGAAAACCCGCGGATTACCTATGAGACAATTCGAGGACTATTTGGGATTGGTATGAGTCAAATCCAGAAAATTTTACACGAAGGAAACTTTGTTGTCGTTGGATCCCTCATGAACTGACAGCGGAGCAGAAGCGGGCTCGCGTGAGTTGGTGCTCACAGATGCTACTGAAGTACGACCACGGACATTCTAATGCTGTTTATGACATTGTCACAGGAGACGAAACGTGGATTTATTGTTTTGAACCCGAAAAAAAACAGCAATCTTGTGAATGGGTGTTTGAAAATGAGAACAAGCCAACAAAAGTGAGGCGGGCGAGAAATGTTGGTAAAAAATGATCGCGTTTTTTCTCTCAGCTACGGGTCCCATCTGTACAATTCCACTTGAAGATCAAAAGAGTGTTAATGCCGAGTGGTATTCTACCATTTGTTCCCAGGGTGTTAGAAAAAGTTCGCGAAAGACGACCCAAAAGCCGCGTTCTCCTACATCATGACAACGCTTCTTCACACACGGCCAACAAAACAAAGTAATTTTTAGCTTCAGAAAAAGTACAACTCGTCACCCATCCTGCGCATAGCCCCGACCTAGCACCCTGTGATTTCTGTATTTTCCCCAAAATCAAAGATTTGATGAGAGGTTTCACTTTTACCAACTCCGAAGAGGCAGTGATAGCGTTCAATCAGCACGTAGAAAACATGCCTTCAGATCTGTGGTCCTCCTGTTTTAAAAAAAGGTTCCATCGCATGAAAAAATGTTTAAAATGTAAAGGAGAGTATTTTGAAAAGCAATAATCATAATATTTTGGTTTTAACATGTTGTTTTTTTAAGTTACGCTAAACTTATAGTGTGACCTACGTACTATAATATTATAAAGAGGAAAGATTTTATTGATTGTTTGTCTGAAGCGAATAGGCTCCGTAACTACTGATCCGATTTTGAACATTCTTACACTAATATGTAGCTACATTATTCCTAAGTAACATAAGCTACCTTTTTATCCCGGTAATGTGTTCCCACGGGAACCAAGAACGAGAAAACTATATCACGCGGGCTCCGCGGAGATCTGCTCGGACAGCTAGTCAGTAATAAATTTTTTTTTTTTTTTTTTTTTTATATTTAGGTCGACAAATTGACGCCACTCGCCTGATGGTAAGCTGAGGCGACGTCTGGCAATTGAGGGCGACTCTCACAGTACACAGGAATACTATAGAGAGTGGCCCTCAACTTGACGACCCTGTAATGTGCCTCTTCACGCTTCGCTTAAAGAGCCCAGGGTTATATGTTGGAGGAAACACGTGCGCAGGCAGGGCGTTCCAAGCCACCATCGTTCGGCAGAGAAACGATCGTTTAAAACGCTCGGTTCTCGCGAATAGAGTTTCGACTCACAAACATACGACAAAAGAGGTGAAACCACCTTTTTTATCTTTGTATTTTACGCTTCGACGAACCCCGTACTTAAGTGAAGAAAATTATTGCTTCACAGAAGAACCTGTGAAGTTAACGGGGCAAGGACATGAAACAGCACACAAAGACAAAACTGAGGGTTGAAGACTGCTCCGAGATAATCCTTTACGTTTCGGCATTAGAGACGGCGTAATTTATATTGAAATTCGTCTGAATTTATTTACAATAGGGACAAAAGAAAGAAAAATTAACAGTAGAAGAAAATACTATTTACACTTACTAAAAACACACTAAAATCTACACTATTAACAGGCGTCAAAGAACTCGTCGCAGACTGGCAATTTTCCCAGAAAGCTGGCAGTATTACCACGTTGTATGGTAATTCGTCTAATTTTTGTAGAAAAAACTAGAATACTTAGTTTATTCATGCGTCGTCGATCGATTATTTTTTTTATTTCCTTGGAAAACAAACAGTTCTTATAAACTATTTAGTGTCTACTTATATATCTAAATACCATTTACGTGTTTTCACATATACCTACATTATGAAGAACAACGTCACTTTTACTATTTTATTACTTTAGTAGAGTAGTGCATTAGTAGAAGTGACTTTTGTTATTCATAAACAAGTTGCATCAATTAAACCAGAAATTATAAATTATGTAGTAATTGTTAGAATGATCATGTAATCTGAATGTCACGCCTATACCCTCTAAGGGATAGGCAGTGGTGCATTACATCTGTATGTGTTCCAATATAAAGAAATCTGTCAAAAATTATTCCGGTTGTGCCGATAATCTTTCTTTCTTTCAAATCTCAGTTTGTTAGTTACTATGAATAGTATCTGTTTAGAACAATCAATCATCTTATACGTGGCCCAGCAAAGGATTCTGAGACTCTATGAAATATTTTCTACAATCTAATCTAATATTCTCTTCAAAAGTTCAACCTGTGTAGGGAACACATGTAGAGAGCACACGGATGCTTAGGTGGCTATATTCTATAAGTAACTGCGCAAACTTTTATGCAAATACAAGGAGTAACAGCCCGCTCCATCTGGGATACGCTGTACGACCCTCTACTTGCTAATTAATGGTCAAAGTTTACAACTGATACCTACAGCTATACCTAGAACGTGTGGACCTGCATGTCAAAAATTAATCTGACCTAGTTTTTGTACCAAACCCTACATATTCAATTTTCGTATTACTAACGACGACGACGCTAAATTTCAAAAAAGTGGACCATATTTTGGCTTCTGCGGACCACCGATTGGGAACCACTCATAAGCGTAACGTGACGATTTCTACCAAATCACACTATCCGTAAGCTGCGTTAGAGAACTTCGTTCCAAAAAAAAAACTAAAAAAACACGCTTTTATAGAGAATCCAACTAAAAAGTAGAAAATAAATTTTAATAAGTTTGAATTAAGAATAGTACACTATTCTTAATTCAAACAAAAATAAGAAATAAATGTACGAATATATTATTGTAAAAAAAGTGTGAGGTGCATTTTAAGATATTATCAAAATGATAATTCTTCTACTCATATCTGTCAATAAAATATTTACTAGGTATGCAATGCATGCTGCTAATTGCAAATGTTGAGCGGAGCAAATGCTTTTATTACATATCAGAATCAGAATCAAACACTTAAGTTAATTAATCGAATGAAAAAAAAACTATTTTCATTGTTGACGCATTTGCTTCCATGGCAACCATTTAATCATCTGGTTTTTCGGTGATGTCCAGGACATTTTCGGTGATTATTCCTCCGTGGTCAGTTCTATTTACATGATTTCAGAGATATGCTCTCCCGGGTATGATGTCGACCAGCATGCCAAATTTGGTCAAAATCGGTCGGGCCGTTTCGGAGGAGTTGGCACACAAACGATTTACACTTGTCGCCTAAGATTGAGCTCCGCTTCGCTCCGCTCAACTAGGTATGCAATGCATGCTACTAATTGCAAATGTTGAGCCCAGCAAATTTTCTTAATTTTTTTTATGCTCTATTTTCATGATTTCAGAGATATGCACTCCCGGGTATGATGTCGACCAGCATGCCAAATTTGGTCAAAATCGGTCGAGCCGTTTCGGAGGAGTTGGCACACAAACGATTTACACTTGTCGTCTAAGATAGAGCTTCGCTTCGCTCCGCTCAATACGACACTACGACACAATGCACCTCACGCTTTTTTTACAATAATATACATTTATTTCTTATTTACACTATTCTTAATTCAAACTTATTAAAATTTATTTTCTTCTTTTTAGTTGTTCTTTTTTAGTTTTTTAAACTATTATTTATTTTTCATTTTTTGGTTTTTATTTTAATTTCTTTTTTTTAATTTTCAATCGAATTATTGCATTGTCATCGGTCTTTGACAGGTGTGCAAAGTGTCAATTAAATCTGATCGTTCAAAGTAGGGCAAAATCGAACCCAAAAGAGTAGGTTACAAACAAACATATTTTTTTTTAAATTTTCAATCTAATTATTGCATTGTCATCGATCTTTGGTAGGTGTGCAAAGTTTGAATTAAATCTGATCGTTCAAAGTAGGGCAAAATCGAACCCAAAATAGTCGGTACACAACATACATACATACAGGTGAAGCTAATAAAAGCGTATTAAAAAAAAACATACAGTTGAAAGAGAACAGATCTCCTTTTTGGAAGTCGGTTGAAAAAGGAAATTCTGTGTGTGTGTGACATTTTAAAATAAAGCTTTCGAATCCAAGATTGCAGAAGAAGCAACTCTCTGTCCGCAGACTCAAAAGTTAAGTGGCGCAAATAATAAATCTTTGGCCGTTTTCTTCCGAATGGTGACTGCGAAAACAGCCTTCAATGTTTATCACCCCACTTTCCTGGGTTTAGCTTTAGAATACAATCCCTGCCTTTGATTTTTTTAACAGACTACAGACTGGTGATTGGTTTGCGACTTTCTATTCCTATAGACAGAAATGTCAATATTTTATGCCCATTATGATGTTCAAGGATATTCTTAATGCGAGTCTTTATTAGGATTTTTTTCAATGAATTTGAGTCGTGTGTAATTTACAAAGTATACAAATACACAGAACACACGTCTAGTTTCACAAATAAGAGTAGGTTTTTTATTGACTGAGGGAGCGAAGCGACCGAAGTCTCCGTTTCAACTTGCAGACTGGGGAGAATTTCTCTCGTCTTTACCTCTACATGTCTACATCTACGGGCTCCTTCAGATCATGTTTGCGGCCGTATTTATCAACCGATTTTCATGAAACTTTACACACACACTCCTTGCTTACAATGAATAACATATGAATGATATTTTTTGGATTGGATGAAAAATGAAAGAGTAATAAAGAAAATTGAAAAATAAATGTTCTAAACAAAGCTCCCGAAGTCTACGGTCTGTCAAGAATGCAATCCGTAACCATAGCAACCCATATACATAAAATCAAAAGTCATGCAAATAAATACAATAAACAAAGCCGCCCCCGAAGTCTACGGTTCACAGAACCACTAGTTTTATTTTTTTTATTTCTAGTCAATAATCAATTAATCAATAATCATTTATTTGCTGATCAACATAATATTAGGTTGTTACATAATAATAATTTGGAGCTCCTTGATCTACCTTTTAGACATGTATACAATTTGATGACCATTATGTTGCATGCAATAAGTAGGTACATGAACTCTTGTTTAAGCATAGCATATAGGAACATAGAATAGGAATTTAGTAGAAACAGAAACATCGAAGAAAATTCAAATGGTAACCAAGAGTTGTTAAATCAAGAAATATAACTATTTATTCGGTAATCATTGCATAAAATTATGAACTTGTAGTACCAAATAGGAACAAAGTATATATATAGAAATAGATCATCTCCCGATACATCTTAAGTTATATCAACAATAGGTTGCTTATGAAACAATAATCTGTATACAAATTGGAGTCCATTGACTTAAGTGAGTGGGTCTCGGTGAAACCTTACAAAATATACAAATTAGAGGAACTGTATACCTGCCAGGATTGTTGGAGTAGGACAATTTAATGACGTCACATTAAATTGAAATTATAACATTTTAAGAATGACATCATGCTAAAAATTTAGATAGGTATTTATTTTCATGGAATGATTTTAAATATTTAGATATAGGTAAACTATAAATCACAAAACTGGAATGGCATCGGCAGGACTCGAACCAATATTGGTAATCATAGTTCAGCGGTCGGAGCATTTCTCATGTTGGGGAAAGGCTGGGGATTTTGTCATTAATTTTTTTTCTACATACTTAAGTATTTAAGAACATTAGAAGGAAACTCGACACAAAATGAACTAAGCCTAAATACCCACTTATATCCAACCTACTTTTCTCTCAGGCCCTCGGGACGAAAATTTCGCGGATGGAGAAGTTCGAGATTTCGCAGACTTATAATTTAGACACACACACACACACACACACACATATCACGCCTATATGCCCGAAGGGGTAGGCAGAGGAGCATTACACACCCACAATTTGCCAGGATTTTTAGTCTCACTTAGGAGGCCAGCCTATTGCCGTCACCGGGCACATTTATAATGCGTTATGTCCAAAATGGCCGAATGAATTTAATAAAAAGTAGCAGCTGTATGTCGACAGCCCATTTAATTTTTAATTTTAATATGTAAAAATGGTCCGCAAGGTTGACTCACCGTGTCTGGAAGATTTGTCTCTTGAATCCTGGTGAAAACCGGCGCCGGTGGTAAGATGCTGTTATTAGGCACACACTTCACTTTGAACAGTTTTTGGATTGTTAAATAAAATTTAATATTGATGATTTTGTGGAGAAAAACAGTTTGAACGTCTCAAGATGGCCAACGTAGAATGACACAGTCGCGCCACACAGGCGTTGCGGACGCCGGGTGAATGTCAGCTGACCATAGATTATAAAAGAATTATACATTTCCCCCCACCGAAATCTGCAAGGATTTCCCAGTTACGATACCAAGTTCGGTAGAATTTGTTAACTAGTTTGAGTGTAGGAGGATGTATAACATGTGTAATTGAATAGATAAATTATATATTGAGATATAGTGTAATTAAAGTTAGAACAATGGACTGTATAATGCATAAAAATAAAATAAACTAAATCTAAGTAAGGAATTATAGTTTAGTTAAAAGTTGTGATCGAGAGGCAACGGGCTTACTTTTGAAACTGGACGAGTTAGTTCGTTGCCGTTCGATGTTTTTAAACGAATTACACGGACCACGCCATCAGGGCCACTATGCAGTTTCGTAATTCTACCTAGTGCCCATTTGAGTGGCCTGATCTGAATTTATAAGCACAAGATCACCGAGTTGTAAATTGTTTGAAGAACTATGCCATTTTTGGCGCGTTTGTAAAGTATGTAAGTAATCTTGTTTCCAGAGTTTCCAAAATTGTTGAGACATCTACTGGAAAAGTTGCCATCGATCCAGTCTAGAGCCAGAAAGATCTGTAAGACTGCTCTCCAGTACAGACAGAAGCTCCCTACCTATGAGGAAATGTGCCGGTGTTAACACTTGAAATTCGGTCGGGTCGCTGGACAGCGCGCACAGAGGTCTCGAGTTTAGTACGGCTTCGACCCGTATGAATAGTGTGCCCAGCTCCTCGAATGATAACGCTCTGGTACCAATGGTGCGTCGTAAGAGAGCGCGGGCCCCCCTAATGACGGCCTCATGGAGTCCACCGAAATTACTGCCCGTTGGGGTATTAAATCGCCAAACAATACCACGAGAGACAAACCCGTTAGTGATATTAATCGATTCGTCTTTTAAAAATTTTGTTATTTCACTTAATTGTCTATTTGCTGACACGAAATTCGTACCATTATCTGAAACGATAGAATGGCACAAACCTCTCCTAGCTGTAAATCGATCGAAACATGCCAAAAAACATTCCGTACTTAGTGATGACAACACTTCTAAATGAACTGCCCGTGTCGCACAACACACGAACACACAAAGATAGGATTTGGAGATGCGAGCGTTCCTACGCGTTGACTCTTTTGTAGGAAACGGTCCGCCCATGTCTACACAAACAGTGTGAAATACATGAACATCCTGAGAGCGATATTTAGGTAGTTCGCCCATTAAGGGTTGTCGACTCGTAGGAGTTGCTCTGAAACAAGAAATGCATTGCCCAGTTCGCGACCTAATAGCATTACGAGTGTTGACGATCCAATACTTTTGTGTTAGTAGACTTTGAAGTGTGCGAGGACCCACATGTAAGTAAATTTTGTGGAAATGATCAATTAGAATCTTTATGAAGTGGGCATCTTCAGGAAGTAAAAGAGGGTGCTTTTGTTGGCAAGATAACTCTGACTGGGAAAGTCGACCCCCCACCCTGAGGAAACCATCAGGGTCAATGAAAGGGTTGAGTTTCTTTAAAGAAGAATTACTATTACCACCCTTTACTAATGCCTGCATTTCACTACCAAAATGATGCTCTTGTACGGTTTTCACTAATATACTGTGGGCGCGCCAAGTGTCTGTCACGGTTAGACAGCTTGTACGTGCGCCTGATGGCAGTCTACAGTTACGTATAAACTAGAATACTTTTCGGTTACAGTGTAAAGTGAGCTGGTTGAATCAGCATCAGTTGAGACTAACACTGTCTTGACGCACTTAAGTTCGGGCGGGTTGCAGTCAAGAAACTCGTCCATGGTTCTAATTGGCCAGTGTAGGCGATCTAGATCGAGCCAGTCTGGTCCTGTGAACCATTCTCGCGTGGCTAGCAAGACTGACGGTGAAGCTCCACGAGAGCAGATATCTGCAGGATTGTTTACCCCACTGACATGATACCAACACTCACAGGGTACACTGTCATTAGTTTTAGACACCCTAGTAGAAACAAATGTTTTAAGTGTGTGACTAGGTGTATTCAACGAGTATTTTTGATTAGTTGATCTAAATAATAGCGCCACAGAATGTGTTGATAAGATCGCTGGTCAGGGTCCACGATAATCTGGCGATACATTTTACAGATGTCTGCAGACAAACAAACCTCCTGATATATTGGATAGAAACAGGCGTTACTTGGCGAAAATCCATGACAAAACAATGGTAAGTAAAAATTTTTTTAAGAAAAAACTTTTTAGCATTAATTAATAGCATTAATTTTTCGCAGAATCAAAAGGACAACAAAACGTCGACAATTGTTTCGCCTCTAAACGAGGCATTATCAAGACTGTCTCAGAGAGAACAGCTGTTCTCTCTGAGACAGTCTTGATAATGCCTCGTTTAGAGGCGAAACAATTGTCGACGTTTTGTTGTCCTTTTGATTCTGCGAAAAATTAATGCTATTAATTAATGCTAAAAAGTTTTTTCTTAAAAAAATTTTTACTTACCATTGTTTTAAACCTCCTGATGACGAAAGTTAATTAGAAGCTGGTTGATATCTGCCTGTACTTTAGGGCCTGGAAGCACGACTGAATTCAGCTACAAACTGTTAGATGACTTACCTGACGCATCAGATACCACACGATGAGACGTAGTAGAACTGCTAGGCTTAATGATGCAAAAATGCGGTATGATGTAGTTCGATACCACATCCCGGGCATCACCAAGACAGGTTATATGTCCGAGGTCCTCATATTCACGCATAAATTTATGGTACTGTATTTTAAACTCAGGTTCTCTTTCCAATTTTGACTCTAAGTAACGAAGTCGCCGAGCTGCCACTTGACTCGAGTCTCCCAATTCCACCAACTCACGAAACGGATACCTCACTATATACCTACCCGAAGTGTCACGCCTGTGGCCTTTCGCGAACAAGTGTTCTGCCTACTCTTCCTCCGGACTTAGCGGTACGTTAGATGGTATTCTTCTGTTTCCCAATACGATCGCATAACTTGTTCAATTGTGGAAAACGCGCAGAGAGAGTCAGAGCGATTCGCGTTGGTAGTTGTAGGATCTCTGGAGTGACAGATGTTTGTCTGCCCCACAAGAACATTGTTGTGGCACCAGGAGAATGTCGTGGTTTAACATTGCATGTAGTTAAACCGAAATCCTTGACCAAACTACCACCCAGCCCAATGGGTTTAAAGTGACATTGACGTCGCATCAGGTTTAAACGTTTTGCGCAGTTTTGAGTTATGTAGCACGTCATGGCGCCGCAATCAATTAAAGCACGTACGGTGTGGAACTGGCCCCAACAATCTGCGACGTGTATAATAGCGGTGCCGAGCAAAACTGTCAAATTAGCTACTGCTATGCTACTGCACTAGTATTCGAATTTGCAAGAGAATCTATGTGCAATGTGTGATGATGCTTATTTTTGCACACTGTACATCGTAAACAATTCTCACATAGACGTAATTGTTTGATTTTATCGAGTCACTGCGCCGGTGTCAGGTCGATGTAGTCGGTGCATCGATAAATAGAATGCATCTTTGTACAGTACAGACACTTAATGGATTTCATTGACATAACACTTTTGTCTGTACTTGTACTTGTAACAGCTGACGACAAGGTCGTTCGCTGTGTTTTCCTAGGTTTTGTGGTAGACGGTTGGCTACCACTCGAAGAACCAGGAATGTGTCCAGCCATCTCGAGAACACGTACGTATTTCTCCACGAATAGTATTAATTCCTCATAAGTCCGTATCTCAGACTGTCCTATCTCTTTTTCTAACTCGCGCCTAGTTACGTAGTCTAAGTTACGCAAAACGACATAAAATAATATAAATCCCGATAGGTCGTTGACCTTGAGCAGCTGTAAGGCCTTAACGTTTTCTTGATATGTCTGTAAGAATTCGTTAAGTCCCGTGACAGCTTCGGTAACTAACGGTTTAAAATTAAATATTGTATCTAAATAATTAGTAGCTAATGCGCGTTTGTTATCATATCGCTTCACTAAAGTAGACCAAACAATAGGATAATTGTCAGACGTAACTGGCATAGACTTCACGATAGTTAATGCGGGACCGCTCACCGACGAAAGTAAATAATAAAACTTTTCGATATTTGCTATTCCACTATTACTATGAATTAAGCTGAGAAATGTGTCTCGAAAAGTAGGCCAGTTTTCAAGTTTACTATCAAAAGGAAATAGGTCCAACTTAGGTAGCCTAGGTTTCGCGCACTGACTTTCACTTTTACAAGTTTTATTCAACTGAGCACTATTTGATTCACTGGAACCAAAATTACCTTCATAGACGCTACGAATGTGATTGTACATAGTATCAAAGCTACTTAGATCATTGTGGGACGGTACATAACTCGCATACAGACTTTTTTTTATAGCTGTTATAGCACGGACACTATTTTCAAACTTTTCGCGCCACTGCGGCACGTCGGGATAGCGAGAACAAAATTCACCAGCTGATTCGGCGCTTGTACCTACTTTTTTAGAAATATCAAATAGTTTTTGCAATCTCATGAAACACATTTCTTTTGTTGTAATATGCGAACCCGCTAAACTGTGAAACTTAACATCAATCGCGGCAGCTAACTCGATCGTACCTGCAGCTGCGTCGCCTTTAGTCATTTTAAATAGAATTACGAAACTGCAAAGTATGAACAACAATGGCGGTCACGATCGTGATCGCAGATATTTTTGTAAAATGAAAACTTAAAGTACTGTGTTTTGCATTAAAATATACACTGATTTGAGATACGATGTGTATATTTCTATGTTTTACACAGGTTTTAGACTCCTACAATAGGAATTGACATAGAAATATGCAAATATGTCGCACCCGTGTAGGTACCTACTTAATAGTTTTATAATGAAAGTTGATGAAATAATGAATTTATATCGATAAATACATGTAAATATTATATATATATTCAGTTGTTACGATATAACTGATCGATCCTGGCTCGATTTGACCAAAATGTATGTCGATAGCCCATTTAATTATTAATTTTAATATGTAAAAATGGTCCGCAAGGTTGACTCACCATGTCTGGAAGATTTGTCTCTTGAATCCTGGTGAAAACCGGCGGTGGTCAGATGCTGTTATTACGCACACACTTCACTTTGAACAGTTTTTGGATTGTTAAATTATTTAATATTGATTATTTTGTGGAGAAAAACAGTTTGAACGTCTCAAGATGGCGAACGTAGAATGACACAGGCGTTGCGGACACCGGGTGAATGTCAGCTGACCATAGATTATAAAAGAATAATACAGCAGCTATATTGTAATTTTGAAAAAAAATTTAAACTCGTTGCCTTACGATGAAATGTAACAAAATCATACGTGCCAGCCCCTGTGGCACAGCCAATTAAAGTCCTGGGCGTCTCGGACCAATATAAGAGTATAATTTACAGGAGTGAAATTTTTTAATTTTTTTTTTGCTTATATTTATAAAAAGCTAATATTTAAAAAAAATCTAATATAAAAAAAAAATAGACGAACTTCGATCACTGTTGGACCACTAGTAGTAGGTATAAATAAAAACGTCGAATTATTAAATCAATTACTTTTATTGGTAAGTAAGTACCTAATTGGGATTAAAAAGCAACAGACCACTGTTTACTACTAAACTAATATAAAAATTAAAATGTTCGTTGATGTGTTTGCTAAGTTGAGTAGGTAATTATTCGCTCACGTGATCATATCAAGAACCACACAGGGACATACAGGGACTTCTGCGAGGTTCTAAAAGTCTACTGTAATCTTTATATAGCACCAGATATTTCTAATAAGTCTACACAAGTAATAGAAATCGACAATAACGTAAGTACATAATAGTTATTTGATCTATTAACATGATTCTTAATGAAGGAAGGGTAAAAAATAAGAGTTACAGTCACTAATATAAGTCATGTGTTATACCCGTGTTGTTGTCGAACTAATACCACAATTGACAAATAGATCCATTATGGTTTATCTGAACAAGAACAGAATTCGAATGCCACCAAAAATGCTTCCAACCTAGTGGTTCCACAAATCTAAATATTAGAACATCAATCTCCCCGTTTCCAATATCCGTTTATATAATTAAATGCTCTTATGAATTCACGTCGTATTCAAATAAAACGCTCCTTAAATATGCTTTTGCCTTTATGAATACCTAAATGTGAGGCATGATATATACTTAACATCGGACTAAAGGACTCTCGGCACTATATTACCCAGTTTATAATCTCAACAGGTGGGCAACTCTATAAATATTTAAATGTTATACCTGTTAAGAGTTCATTAAATTTTTAAATTTAAATCCTTATACTGGTATTATGTGGTTTAGAACTTGCTTGTGAAATACGTGGGAAGTAGGTCACAAAATAAAGATTGTCACTATTCTGTGGTTTGGTGGAATTAGTCGCGCATTATGCAAGAGGCAGCAGTAAAATTATGTGGGCTGATCACCATCCACCGAGCCTTTTACCGACTCAGTTGGGGTCGGCTTTCCAGTCTAACTGCGATGCGGTTGAACTTCGATATTTTACTTTTTTTCTACCATCTGACCTTCATAACCCATGGGCGATATCAAAGCTCTGCAGTCGGTTTTGTTTTAGGGCTCCAAATACCCGTAACGACTGCCATAGATGTTCGTATGACAACCGGGACCGACGGCTTAACGTGCTTTTCGAGGCACGCAGAGGTTTCAAAATGTCTTAAGAAATGGTCCCCCATCCTAAAACCAACCCGGCTGCTTAACCGTTGCCATTATTGAATGATACTATTCCCTATTCTGTGATAGGTATGTAGATACAGGTACATTTAGTCGCAATCGCAAAATATTACCTTTATATACTTAGGTATCTACTTATCTAAATATGTATGGATAAATACATAATATTTTACATTACATTGTGGGTAGATAAGGTTACCATAAGATCATGCTTTCTTGATCCGATGAGTACGTGAATTTCTGATAAAACGTTTCTGATTATGGTTTAATTCTTAGCGGTTTTGGTCGAAGATTGTGCCACGCAATAAATTCCGCTCATTCAGTCGACCCAACCAACTGAAAGGGCACCGATAAAAAAATGAGATGACTCAAATTACAGTAGGTACTGTTTTTTTTTTCTTGTAGAAAACAAGAGCTACTCAATAAGACATCATGAGTATTTGATGGGTTATGTCTGATATTGAATATTTAATTTATTTATTCATTTCTGTTTTGCGGGCCTAGAAAAGCCGGCGATGACTTTAGTCGATTGAACCAATGATAATGCAGAATTTCCTAACATATGTTTCGTCATATAAGTCTCGATATGACCTCTAGGTATAGGTAACGTACTCTATGACGGAGTTTTTACGAAACATTATCTTCATAATCATCATTTGGTTTCGTTAAATGACTCGTACAACTTCAATGAGAAGGAAACAAAACAATCGGTCTGTAGGTATTATCTTATAATTTGAATGAAGAAAGAAAATTTGATCTTCACTTTTAAAACATTTTATTTGGCATGATCATTGACCAGTCATACTACATCTAGTTAGGTAAATATTTCAGAATTTATCAAACTTATTTATAGCATGTATTACTTTTTTTTTTTTCTTTTTTTAGTTCCGCGACCAAGGCCGCGGCCGCTCTAACGTCCGTTGCCGGGCGTCTCTGGTTACAAGCAGAACGTATTTCCAGTGGCGCCCGGCGGACTTTGACCACCTCTGTGGTCTCTGCGGGGGTTGGGTCGGGATGAGAATCCCGCGTCGTTGGGGGTAGGGTTTTATCCCGCGTCAGTGAGTGAATCTGGTTGCGTGCTATGGGGCAAAGGCCCCGCAGCACGCAACCCTTCTAGCCTGCTTCTGTAAGGACGACGGGTGGCGATCCCGCCGTCCTCAGGCCCCGATCATGGAGGTCGATGGTCTTGGGCGTAGATGAGTCTGCGGCGGCCTCGCCGCTGACTACGGAACTCGGCGGGGAGGGCACGCTCCCTCTCCCTCTCGGCCGCCTCCTTCGCGAGCACGACTTGCTCGCAGAAGGACACGGCCGCGTTCCACCTACTCCCGCTGGAGACCATGGCTTGAAGCATGGTCTCCAGCGAGAGGGTATCCACGCCCAGACCCACTACGAGGTCCCGGCGCTGACTCGCCCACGCTGAGCACTCCACCAACGTGTGGAGTGCGGTGTCGTCGTCGGAAACCTCGCAGTGTTGACACCGGGGTGTGACCTCACGATGGATGCGAAACAGATAGCTACCGAAGCATCCATGCCCGGTAACGATCTGCGTCGCACGATACGTGAGGTCACCATACTGCCTCTGCAGCCAATCGTCCATGATCGGTCTCACCGCCGCGATGATGGTGGCACCCCACTTGGGTTGCTCAAGTCGCACCCTCCATGATTCCATGAGATCCTGTCGGAGTTGGGACCGCCGGTCATCGATTTCTCGAGACGCAGGCCTGTGGTCCCGCTCCAGCGCCTCCTTGCGCCATTGGAACAATGACGCAAGGGCTCTCGCTTCCAGGTCCCATGGAGGGGTCCCGGCTAGGAGACATGCAGCCTCTCCGGAGATCGTGCGGTAGCCCCTTATTGTTTTGACGGCCAAGGTCCTCAACGGTCTGTTAAGGAGCGTTGAGTTGTTGGCCGTCAACCGCGCCGCCCATACGGGAGCCCCGTATAGGGCCATACTCCGCACGATCCCCAGGTACAGTCTCCTGCAGGAAGCGTTGGGTCCCTTTAGGTTGGGCATCAGTCGCGAAAGCGCGACCGATGCCTGTGTCACCTTGGGGACCAAACTTCGGAAATGTGGTCCGAAGTTCCATCGGCTATCAAGTACGATCCCTAGATACTTCATCGAGGGCTTGATGCCGATGCTAACGCCTCCCACATTTATGCTGGAACCTTCAGGTGGACCGTTCCAAGGTCTGTGAAAACACAGAACCTCGGACTTGTGCAAGGCCACCTCCAGTCCGCCGCAGTAGCCGATGTTCCACAGAAGCGGCCCCAGGACCGACCCCTGCGGAACACCGCACGACACATCCCGCCGAGCTGGCCCGAGCCAGCTGGGGAAAGCTATGGCCCTCTCCGAGAGATAGGCCCCGACAATACGACGGAGGTAGATAGGCGTTTCGTGATACACGAGCGCCTCCCTAACGCAGCTCCATGGCAAGGTGTTGAACGCGTTGGCGATGTCAAGAGACACCGCCACCACCACCTTGCCCTGTGAGACTGCTTCCTCCGTCAGGCTCTTGACGCGCATGATCGCGCTCACGGTGGAGCGTCCCCGACGGAAACCGTACTGGTTGTCCGCCAGGTCTAGCCCCACCGTCGAGAGATGCTCGACGAGGCGTTCCGCGATAATTCGCTCAAAGAGCTTACACACCTCGTCGAGCAACACGATCGGCCGGTATCCGGACGGTGAGTCCACCGGCCGCCCCGCCTTACGAATCAGGACCAGTTTCCCCGTCCTCCACACCTTGGGAAACTGGCCCCTTTAGCATGTATTACTGACTTAAACAAAATACTTACTCAAGTTTTCTTCTCTATCTTACCACAAAATTTAAAAAACAACCATTTTCACATAATGTAGTTCTTATCTTTTGATTCGATTATAAATTTTGGAAGATTAGTTTTTTTTTCGAAAGTGCAAAATAAGTAGAACAACATTAAGGATCTTGTGCACTTAGTGTGATTAGATACTCCTAGAAAAAAAAAAATATGTTAGGTACACTCCAATATATTTGACAAAGGTGTTTTCGCTGCTTCACATCAAATATATTATACTTAATCTTTTAGGATTTTGAGATCACAAAAGAATATGTTACTGTACCTTCTTCACTACCAATTTATCACGATTGGATACCCAGCAACATTTAGAAATTCTTAAGATTTTTCAGTGATGTTTTACATCGCTTTTTTAAGATTTATGTGTATCTGTGTATATGATGTATCTGAAAAAAATATTAAAACTTAGGCAAAAATTGTTTGGGTGCACCAAATAATTTTTGCCTAAGTGTTAATCTTTTTTTAATAAATCAGACATGCTCAGACAACGTCATCATAGCCCAAAATTAAGACAACTGATAAACATACTTATATATTTCTAAATACATACATAATATATAATTTATGCTTTCGATTGACATACATAATATACATATAAAACACTCAAACTCCGAAACAAACATTTGCGGATCACAAAAATATTTGATTCGACCCGAGAACCGAACCCGAGACTCCGGAGACGAAAGCCGAAGCACTACCGACCACGCCACCGAAGCAGTCAATATTCAAAGCAGTTAATATTCGAACCCGCGTTTAGTGCACCAGCCTTACAAAGGAGAAGACTATGCCACAGAATAGGAATTAGTACTTACATACAGAACTTGCACTCCGATGTTAATTAAAGCACATTCTTTTGTTTACATAGAACATCATTCGAACGTTAGTAAAGTAAAGTAAAATATATACCAGCATAATTTGACCAATAATTATGACGTTAATGCCTCAATATCAACTCTATGGTCAATGCCGTGTCACAAACAAGAGACAACCCTTACTGATTTACAACTTCAAGTTGTCTCTGACGTCACGTATTTTTTGAGATTGCTAGGCGAGTGACATATGCCTGACTATGCAAACATAGGGACCTCGGTTAGGGGCAATAGGCTTGACCGCTCTGCCTGTTTCCTTTTTTGGGGCAACCGCGATGTTGAGGTATGTATAACCTGATGAAGTATATATGTACCTAAACCCTCAATAAGAAAGAATTGCTTCTAGCCTGTTTGAGATAGACAATAAAGGTTCCATTTAATATTTATTTTTCCGATAAACACACGGTATTTACCAAGGTATCAATTCTAAGCAAACATTATTAAATTCCCGTCGGGGCGGCATGCGGCACTCGCCCGTGAAATTCTGCGGGTTCTACTCGAGGGTCACTGATAAATTTCGCGATCATATCGTTCAATTTTATTGACCGTTAGATTTAATATTATCCAAGAAATTGACATCAAAGATTGTTGCCGTTTTGGTTCTGTTATTAACTTGTTACACTTGATTGCACGTAATACTTTGAACTAAAGTAGGGCCTAAGGTATCTTACCCTGCAAGCTAATGCACCGACAACTATACAGAGTGTAAAATTCAAATGAGTCAGTATGGGAAAGTCGGAAACTATAAGACATACGACGATCTGTTTTTAGAAACCATGTCATCGATTTTAGAAAAAATAAAAACTGCATTCACAGATCAAAAAAAAACAATTTATTTAAAACTAGGTATGCAATGCATGCTACGTTGCAAATATTGAGCGGAGCACATTTTCTTAATTTGTTTTTTTATGCTCTATTTTCATGATTTCAGAGATATCTCGGGTATTATGTCGACCAGTATGCCAAATTTGGTCAAAATCGGTCGAGCCGTTTCGGAGGAGATGGCACACAAACGATTTACACTTGTCATCTAAGATAGAGCTTCGCTTCGCTCCGCTCAATAATTAAATGTCTACAGCGACGTGACGATACTTAACTCAGAGTTTGTACAGTTTGTAGACTGATCAGAAAATATCCCATCACCCTGTATAGCAGCAATTGCCCACAATCAGCCAAAATCTATAGACTCACCTCATGTCATCTGACAGTAACAATCTGATTATAATTATAGTCGGTACTACAAAGGTGAAGAACTTGGATGAATTACACGTAACAGTATACTTGCGCAAACCTAGTACAAATTAAGCTTGCGCAAGACTAATTTCTATTAGGTTTGCACAAGTAAATCTTTATGTTTGAAGCAGGTGAAGAAGGTTTACTTAAGATAAAAGCTTTAAAGTATTAAAAATAAAAACAGAGGACAGAAGTCAATTTGAAGAAGGTCAACCTCTGCTTGACACGCACACGTTCAGTTTCAGTTAGGTAGGTAATTTACCTTTGGTTTCGCTTCTACGAACCCAGTCAGATGCGAAATTTGACTTCCAATGTACCGCACCTCATTTGCTTAGGTATAGGTTTAGTTCTCAAAGGAATAATAAATGGGCCAAGTGCGAGTCTGACTTGCGCAAAACGGGGTTCCGTAATATTATCTATTAAAGTAAGTAGTAAATAAATCATGTTTGTTGTATGGAAGCCCCCTTAAATATTTATTGTATTCTTTTTCATAGTATTTGTTCTTTTAGCGGCAAAAGAAATACATCATCATTCATCAGTGAAAATTTCAACGGTTTAGCGGTCACGATTCTTGAGATACAGCCTGGTAAGAGACGGACGTACGGACGGACAGCGGAGCCTTAGTAATATGGTATCGTTGTACCCTTTGGGCACGGAACCCTAAAAATCGAAAATAGAATGCTGCACTTTGTGTAATACAGTGTCTTAAGTTAGTTTGGTATCGTTTCAATAAGTTATTCAGGTAATTTTTTGTTATGAACCCATTAACCGTATTGTACACAGCAACCGTTATTTATAATAGCTATTGGTAAAGATTGGTTACGGCACGATATTAATAGTATTAGCTATGGTATTGGTGTGGATTACCAATTAACTACGCAATGCCTTTACCACCATCAGGCCGCTGTAAGACAGTGACACAGACCATTAATAATATTATGATATGCCTATAAATTATTCGTTTCAGTCATGTGTATCATTCATTGTAGATAACTACTATCTATTATGAATGGTTTGTTAATTGATTGAATATTGATATTTCTGTATTTACTATGTCATAAATACCAAGTACAGCTGAAGCTGGGGCGGGGCCCCAAGAGATTAGACTACGTCCTCGCCGTCCGCCCTGGACCCCAACTTGACCACGGTAACGCAGTGGCAAGTTGGGTGACCGAACGTCGACATCGAGAACTTGAGTGGCCAACACAGAAGAAATTGTGCTTATAATGAATAAGCCTGAAGAGACCCCCGGTCCTGACACTGCCCTTCCCCGGCCAGTCTCAGCCGACGACATGCATGAACATCGATGAACATGAAACTTCGATGCCTTCTGATTTGGGGGCTCGCGTCGCGCCGCCTAGTTGCAGCGCGACGTCGACGCCCCAAGGAAATGTTGCTGCTGGGACTGACGATGGGTCAGCTCCCAGTAGTGTGAAGAGTAAGGGCCGTTCTTCTTCGCAGAAGAGGACCCTCGAGAAGGAGGGGCCGCCGCGCGACCGGAGCACTAATTGCTCTGGGTGGGGGTCCCTCCTCTCCAGCGATTCGGAGGAGGAGACGGTGCGCACGCGTCTCGGCGCCTACAGAGTGCGCCCGCCAACTCCACCGCCGTCCTCTGTACCGTCCCTGCGTAGTCGCAGGGATATTGGTGTGCCGCCCGCGCGGGAGATCATGAGCATTCTCTCCCGCATGAACGCGGCCATTCGAGGGAGTAAGAATATGTCGGGGAGGAAGAAGATTGTGGCTTCACTGGTGGATGAAGCCCAATCCTCCCTTGACAAGCTCCTCGCGCGGAGCGTAACTAAGGAGGAGGCGAAGCTCCGCAAGCAGGTTGCAAGCCTGGAGGTGGAGCTCACTGCCTCCCGAAATCAGATGGAAGACCTGCGTCGGGAGGTTGCTGACTTGACCAAGGTGGTCAAGGCGCCTCCAGGTCCCATGCCGCCTCCTCCTCCTCTGACAGCTGGACCAGCTCCGAAGACGGCGCCTAGGACCGCGCCCACCACGGCGCCCGGCTCGCCGCCACAGCCTGTGCCGACTACGGTGCAAGTCCTGACGGCGATCGAGAGGCGCCTCGCGGTCCTGGAGGACCGGGCGTACCGCCCTCCGCTGGCGCGTCCCGCGTTTTCATACGTGGCGGCTGTTGGCGGTGCTCCCGCTCCGGGTCCAAGCGGCACACCCGCTGTCCGCCACCCCGCTCCGCCCCCGTCCGCTTCGGTGAGCCGGATGCCGGCCGAGACCGCGGCCCAGGCGCGGAAGGCCAAGGGGCGCGGTAAGAAGAGTGGCACCCCTGCCGCCTCGTCTTCCTCTAACGTCGCTCCCGTTGCTTCCTTACATCCTTCCAGACGGGAGGGATGGGAAGTAGTGGGAGCCAAGAAGAGGAAGACGGAGGCTGCCAAGAAAGCGGCCAAAGCCGCCGCGGCGAAGGCGCCGAAGAGGCCCTGCCCTCCTCGCTCCACCGCCGTCGTCCTGACGGTGACGACGGTAGGTGTGGAGAAAGGGGTGGGGTACGCCTACGTACTGAGGACCGTGAAGTCCTCAGTCAACCTCTCGGCCCTCGACATACAAGGGGGGCTCCAGTGCAAGATGACACGCACCGGGGCTCGCCTCCTCGAGGTCTCCGGCGCCTCCAGCGGCCCTAAAGCTGACGCCCTAGCGGCTCAGCTTAGGGTCGCGCTGGACGAAGAAGCCGTCCGCGTCACCAGACCCACCAAATGCGCCGCATTGCGCATCACGGGTCTGGATGACGCGGCCACGACGGAGGAAGTTGTCTCCGCCGTCGTGGAGGCGGGCGGCTGCCCCCGTGACCAGGTGAAGGCTGGAGATATCTCCTTCGGCTCCACTGGTCACGGGATGACAGTCGTCCAGTGCCCCGTCGCGGCGGCACTGAAAGTGGCGGACGGACGAAGCCTCCTCGTAGGGGGCTTCCTAAAGGCGCAGGTGCACCTCCTTCGTGCCCGGGAAACCAGATGTTTCCGGTGCATGGTGGTGGGCACGTCGGAGTGCAGTGTACAGCGGAAGTCACCGTGGGCGGTCGGTGCTTCCGCTGCAGCCGGCCCGGTCACAAGGCAAGTGCCTGTGACGCCACGCCTCGCTGCTTTAGATGCGAGGCGGAGGGCAAGACCGCGGATCACCGGGTCGGCAGCACTGCTCGGCACCTGCGCCGCCTCGAGGCCAAAACCTCGTCCGTCCGCTGAGAGCCGTGGGGGTGCCGCCCTTGCGCGGCCCGTTGTTTCGCGGCGGGATGCGGTTATGGACGTCAATTAATGTCTGACGCCCGTATCCGTATCCTGCAAGTGAATTTGAACCACTGCCGTGCTGCTCAGGATCTTCTGTACCAGAGCATCCGGCAGTGGTCCATAAACTTGGCCGTGGTCGCCGAGCCGTACTACGTCCACCCGGGAAGCCCGGTGGACGAGGACGGCTCGGCCTGTTGTATCTTTGGGGGGTCCGCCGCAGACAACTCGCGCCTTGCGATCATTGCAAGGGGCCGCGGGTGTGTTGCGGCGGACTATGATGGGTTGGCAGTCGTGGCCACCTACATCTCGCCGAACATTGACGAGTCTCAGTTTGAGCTATGGCTCACTGAGCTCGACGTCGTCTTCGCTGCGTGCCGTCCTCGCCCTGTCCTGCTCCTGGGAGACTTCAACGCCTGGAGTCAGGCGTGGGGCTCCCGGGAAACCAGGGACAAGGGGAGGCTTCTTGAGGACTGGACCAGAACACGTGGTTTGGAGGTCCTCAACCGGGGGAATGTCGCCACCTTTTGGCGGCGGGGGGGGGGAATCGATCGTGGACGTAACGTTCGCATCCCCTGACCTCGCCCGCCGTATTACAGGCTGGCGTGTGGAGGAGGGTGAGGAGACGCACTCGGATCATCGGTACATCCGGTTCGATGTCGTCCCCCCACCTGACCTCCCACAGCCGGTGGCAAATCCCCCGGATCCGCGTTGGGCACTTCACCACTTGGATCGGGAGGCTCTCCTGGAGGCATCCATCGTGCAGGCCTGGATTCCGGCGCCGGACCGGCCTGCCGATGTGGATGCCGAGGCGGAGTGGTTCATGAGAGCCATGTCGCAAATCTGTGATGCGGCGATGCCTAGGGTTACACCCAGACCGGCCAGGAAGCAGGTGTACTGGTGGTCGCCGGAGATTGCAGAGCTGCGCGCAGCATGCATGTCCGCCCGCCGCCGGTACACCAGGTTTCGCCGGAGTCGTCGCCGCCCAGACGACGCGGCAGCCCGAGAGGCGGAGCTTTTTCAGGCATACAGGGAGGCTAAAGGTAATCTCCAGGAGACGATAAAGCGGGCCAAGACGGCGGCCCGCGAGGAGGTCCTGGAGACCCTGCAGCAGAACCCATGGGGGCGCCCGTACCTACAGGTCAGGGAGAAACTCCGACCTAGGGCGCCCCTACTGACCCAGAGTCTCCAGCCGCAGCAGCTGGAGCGGGTCATGGGCTCCCTGTTTCCGATGAGCGCGGAGGAGCACGTCCCTCCGCGCATGGCTCCGTCTCTGCCCGACGCGGATAGCACCAGCGAGGACGACGTACCCGAAGTCAGGGTGGGGGAGCTAGGTGCGGCAGTACTCCGGCTTAAACGCCGGAAAATCACTGCCCCCGGGCCCGACGGCATTCCTGGCCGTGCATGGGTCCTGGCCCTCGAAGAACTCGGGCCTCGACTGATTGGGCTCTTTAGCGCATGCCTCGAAAGGGGCCAGTTTCCAGAGGTGTGGAGGACGGGGAAACTGGTCCTGATCCGTAAGGCGGGGCGGCCGGTGGACTCACCGTCCGGGTACCGGCCGATCGTGTTGCTCGACGAAGTGTGTAAGCTCTTTGAGCGAATTATCGCGGAACGCCTCGTCGAGCATCTCACGAGTGTGGGGCCAGACCTGGCGGATAACCAGTTCGGTTTCCGTCGGGGTCGCTCCACCTTGAGCGCGATCATGCGCGTGAAGAGCCTGACGGAGGAAGCAGTCTCGCAGTGCAAGGTGGTGGTGGCGGTGTCGCTTGACATCGCCAACGCGTTCAACACCTTGCCATGGAGCTGCGTTAGGGAGGCGCTCGTGTATCACGAAACGCCTCTCAACCTCCGTCGTATTGTCGGGGCCTATCTCTCGGAGAGGGCCATAGCTTTCCCCAGCTGGCTCGGGCCAGTTCGGAGAGATGTGTCGTGCGGTGTTCCGCAGGGGTCGGTCCTGGGGCCGCTTCTGTGGAACATTGGCTACGACTGGGTGCTGCGGGGTGCGTTGCCTAGGGGCGTCGGCGTAACGTGCTACGCCGACGATACCCTCGTCACGGCGCGGGGTGCAACGTACCAGGAGGCAGCACTCAGGGACACGACGGGTGTTGCTCGAGTCGTGGGTCGGATACGGCAGCTGGGACTGGAGGTGGCCTTGCACAAGTCCGAGGTTCTGTGTTTTCACAGACCTCGGAACGGTCCACCCGAAGGTTCCAGCATAAATGTGGGAGGCGTTAGCATCGGCATCAAGCCCTCGATGAAGTACCTAGGGATCGTACTTGATAGCCGATGGAACTTCGGACCACATTTCCGAAGTTTGGTCCCCAAGGTGACGCAGGCAACGGTCGCGCTTTCGCGACTGATGCCCAACCTAAAGGGACCCAACGCCTCCTGCAGGAGACTGTACCTGGAGATCGTGCGGAGTATGGCCCTATACGGGGCTCCCGTATGGACGGATAGGTTGGCGGTCAAGGGGAACGTGACTCTGTTAAACAGACCACTTCGAACCTTGGCCGTCAGAACCATACGGGGGTACCGCACGATCTCCGGAGCGGCTGCATGTCTCCTAGCCGGGACCCCTCCATGGGACCTGGAAGCGAGAGCCCTTGCGTCATTGTTCCAATGGCGCAAGGAGGCGCTGGAGCGGGACCACAGGCCTGCGTCTCGAGAAATCGAGGACCAGCGGTCCCAACTCCGCCAGGATCTCATGGATTCATGGAGGTTGCGACTTGAGCAACCCAAGGGGGGTGCCACCATCAGCGCGGCGGTGAGACCGATCATGGACGATTGGCTGCAGAGGCAGCATGGTGACCTCACGTACCGTGCGACGCAGATCGTTGCCGGGCATGGATGCTTCGGTAGCTATCTGTTTCGCATGCATCGTGAGATCACACCCCGGTGTCAACACTGCGAGGTTTCCGACGACGACACCGCATTCCACACGTTGGTGGAGTGCTCAGCGTGGGCGAGTCAGCGCCGGGACCTCGTAGTGGGTCTGGGCGTGGATACCCTCTCGCTGGGGACCATGCTTCAAGCCATGGTATCCAGCGGGAGTAGGTGGAACGCGGCCGTGTCCTTCTGCGAGCAAGTTATGCTCGCGAAGGAGGCGGCCGGGAGGGAGAGGGAGCGTACCCTCCCCGCCGAGTTCCGTAGTCGGCGGCCAGGCCGCCCCAGACTACGCGACTACGCCCAAGACTATCGTCCTCCATGATCGGGGCCTGAGGACGGCGGGATCGCCACCCACCGTCCTTACAGAAGCAGGCTAGAAGGGTTGCGTGCTGCGGGGCCTTTGCCCCATAGCACGCAACCAGATTCACTCACTGACGCGGGATAAAACCCGACCCCAATGACGCGGGATTCTCGTCCCGACCAAACACTCGCAGAGACCACAGAGGTGGTCAAAGTCCGCCGGGCGCCACTGGACATACCCTCTGCTAGTAACCAGAGATGCCCGGCAACGGACGTTAGAGCGGCCGCGGCCTTGGGCCGAGGAATTAAAAAAAAAAAGTACAGCTGAAGCTTTAAATTATGTTTATTAGATACAAAATATTCATATTCAGTGTATATTAATATAAATTAATATTATATTCGACATAATTCCTTTGGATATCAGGATGTCCACTACCCGTTATAGTTTTAAGAAAAAAGTTGGCCACCACTATCTCAATCTACTGACAGAGCTGTCGCAGTAGCATTCATTGGAAGTATCTTTATTGTTTAGTATAATGGCTTTATGTATGTATATATGTAAGTATTATACAGGATGTTACGAAAGGGTTATATCAACCCGAAGCCAGCCCTATCAGCTGGTCGACCAAAACCCGTTTCGATATGTCGCGACCGCCAAAGAAGAAAAAAAAAGTTCTTCAAAAAATTTAAAAAGATATTTCAAAACAAAACAAACGTGTCCCAACGCTACGGCTTGACGGCAAAATCTTACCTGTTTACAGGAAAGGTTCAAAATGACTGCCTTCCCGCCCGATGCACAAAGATTCTCGCCGGCGCATATTGCTCCGCACAGCTCGTAGCATTTCTTGTGTAACAGTGCTAAATACGGCTTTAATCCGTAATTTCATTTCTTGCTCTGTTTCGCACTCAACTGCGTACGCAGTATTTTTTAGGTATCAACGCTCACGGTACAACTCCCGGGCAGCGCTCAAATAGCCTTCTGATGCTCCTACACAAAGCATCATCTCGTAATACTCTTTGTTACTCAGAGCCATTACTACACAACACAATCACTATCACACACAACTTGACACAACTCACAAATTAACACACTAAACAACTATTTACCAACCTCACTTTACAAAGCAATGAATGCAACTGACTGAACTGAACTGACATGTGACCTTGCTAAATAAATTCTAGAAAACGGCGACCGAGCGACGGGAGACATCGGAGCTCATCGGGCGGCATCGTTAGATACGAAACAGAGACAAAATGTTCCAACCAGGAGGGAGAGATAAGGTTTTTCACAGGCGCGCTTTATTTGTACTACTTACTTTGATGTCAATGACCGTATCAGCTGATTTTAGCTAGTGTTGGTCAAACAAGAGTGTTTTATTTTTTTAGTTTGGCGGTCAACACATATCGAAACAGGTTCTGGTGGACCAGCTGATGGTGCTGGCTTCGGGTTGATATAACCCTTACGTAACACCCGGTATATGTATATAATTATCTATGTTATATTATATATATGTAGTTTATTGATTGTATGTATTTTATTAAGTATTTCAGATAGTATGTTGATTTAAGTATACCCAGTACATTCTCTGCATCACCCTAAGGTTGACTGGTAGAAAATGCCTCCGGCATTAAGTCCGCCTTTATACATTTGTTTGTGCATAAAGCTTTATAAATAAATAACATAAAAAAATTCGTCGGGCTCTTTCAACCGGCCGTAGGTCTGCATGAAGCGATGAAAGAATGGACGGTATGTCTTTGCTACCTTGGAAGATGGCAAAGCGCTACCAGCGTTACTTTGTTGATACCTTAGCACCGATATTTACATCTTCCAAGCACATCTGGATGTGCCTTTGCTACTGATGCATCGACTGAAGGCCTCAGACGGCGTAAATGCACTACCCTAAGCAGGTATAAGCCACCGACACTTTTCCCAATACATTTGGGGTCGGCTTTCCAGTCTAACTGCGATTCGGCTGAACTTCGATATTTCCCGTAAAGCGACTGCCATCTGACCTCCACAACCCATGGGTGATATCGAAGATCTGGAGTTAGACCGGTCGGATTTTTGATTTAGGGCTCCAACTACCCGTAACGACCGTTTCTTTTTTTTTTATTCTGCGGCCCGAGGCCTATACCTACATACCTATATAGGTACCTATACATACTTGTCACGTGTTTACATTTTGTTTTACCTTGTTACAAAACCTAAGCATTTTGTCTGTTTAACTTTAAGCCCATTGTTTGTTTTAGAGTCGTACCCTTGTCGTTAAACCCGGATTAAACTTACTAATAATGGTCTTAATGCAGCTTAAAATCTTTTTAGAATAAATAAAGCGGATGAAGTACAGCCAAAGTTTTCGAATATTGTTTACTTATATCCTAAATTTAAAAGAGCTCAGCAAGTTAATTTGTCTAATGCAAAATAGCTTTTAATACAACTTGAGCAATAACTGTCAAATAGAAGACGGAGGGCACCCTAAATAGGTATTGTAGTTAGACAAATTTAATAAAAAACATAACATATAACATAGCATCACGCCTTTTTCCCGAAGGGGTAGGCAGAAGTGTGCAAACACACCCACATCTCGCCAGCTATGTTAGGTCCCATGTAATAGGGGGCGAGCCTATTGCCATTTACTGGGCACAAGTTCCAGACTCTGGGATAATTATTTGGGTAAAATTCTAAAGCGAATTATACATTATCCACCAGACCCTGGAATCGAACCCGAGACCTCGAGTGTGGCAGTCCGTACATAGTACCATTATTCCACCGAGGTATACCGGGTGTTACGTAAGGGTTATATCAACCCGAAGCCAGCACCATCAGCTGGTCAACCAGAACCCGTTTCGATAGGTGGCGACCGCCAAAGAAGAAAAAAAAGGTTTATGAAAAAAACATTATTACCGAATAAAATACACACTTGTTTAAACAACACTAGCTAAAATCAGCTGCTTCGGTCATCGACATTAAAATAGGTACAAATAATAGGTACAAATAATGCGCGCCTGTGAAAAGCCTTCCATCTCACTCCTGGCAGGAACATTTTGTCTCTGTTCCGCATCAAGCGACGCCGCACGAACACGAAGCGCGAGTCACGAAGTTTCCTAGAATTTTATTTAAAATCATTTAGCAAGGTCACAGCACATGTCAATTCAGTTGCATTCTTCGCTTTGTGCAGTGAGGTAGCTAAATAATTGTTTAGTGTGTTAATTTGTGAGTTGGTCAAGTTGTGTGCGATAGTGTTGTGTAGTAATTAATGGTTCTGAGTAACGAAGAGTATTACGAGATGATGCTTTGTGTAGGAGGGAGTTGTACCGTGAGTTTTGATACCTAAAAATACTGTGTACGCAGTCGAGTCGAAGCCGCATTTAGCACTGTTACACAAGAAATTAACCTTTCCTGTAAACAGGTAAGATTTTTCTAAATTTGGGGTTAGAGATTTTACTATCACTTGCATGTGGTGCACCTGTCGAACCACGGACGAGGATCTGGGGAAACATAACTATGTTTTGGTCAAAATTTTATTTACATAAACAAAAATAATCCTTTAAGGACGTCCACGCCACCGCAACACTCGCGCCACCGCCAAGGGCATTGTACATACGTACCACGCGCTCATTGTCTAGTTGTAGCTACGTCAAGCCGTAGCGTTGGGACACGTTTGTTATGATTTGAAATATATTTTGAAATTTTTTGATGAATTTTTTTTTTCTCATTTGGCGGGCGCCATATTTTGAAACGGGTTATGGTCGACCAGCTGATGATGCAGGCTTCGGGTTGATATAACCCTTTCGTAACACTCTGTATAATATATAATTTAATAAAAGAGAACTTCATTTTATGACACGTGGATTTAATAAATGTAATATTTCGTGGCCTTACTTTTACGAGTATTTAAGATGCTGTTTCTTTGAAATAAATAATCCTTACCATTAAGCCTTTTGTTCGGTGTTTTTTTAACATTTGGTTGGTTCGATTCCCGATCGCACAAGTATAAACACACAAACACATATCACGCCTTTATCCCCGAAGGGGTAGGCAGAGGTGCATTACACACCCACAATTTGCCAGTATTTTTAGTCCCACGTAATAGGGGGCCAGCCTATTGTCGTCACCAGGCACACATAGAATGGGTTATGTCCAAAATGGCCGAATAAATTTAATGTTTATAATTTATGAAAAAAAATTGATACCCGTTACCTTGAGATGAAATGTTGATTAAAGGCAACAAAATCTTACGTGCCAGCTGCTATGCCCGGCCAAATAAAGTCCTGGGCGTTTCGGACTAATTTATCAAAAATCTATGAATGTAGTTAAGAAGACTCTCATTTCAGTAAAATTGTCTATTCAAGGTACTTAGCATGGTCTTGAGACACACTGTATATTCAAATTGGATTAATTAAACTATGGCTTTGTCCAGCCGATGCGCTGTAGCGACACCCGTCTGTACGCCGAGATAAAACTTGTTTGTCAGCCGTTATTGTGAGGTGAGCTTTATTATAAAGAGCAACATCTTATTACCGCTCGTACCAGGAGGTATTGAAAATCCTATCGACACGAGCAGCGGCGAAGCTTTTTGCAATTTCCTTAGGTATCATTTTTGTAGACCTATAGATCCTTCAGTAATTAACTTTCATGTTTATGCCATAAATAGGAATGTAAGTAGGTATAGGCACAGACGAGGAAAAGTAGTTCCTTCCTCCTCTGTGCTATAGGTAAAAAGGCGTAAGCTGAGCTTTGCATTTGTGTGAGTGCACATATAGGTGACACTGTTTTACACACTAACACACACACACAGATGTGTAGTACACACAACCTTGTTACTCTACTTTTCGTTATCACTGACGCAAAGTTCAGCCTTTTTACCTATAATTAATTAAGTAATCTTATGTGATAATTAAGTGGTATGCACCTACTTATATAGTCCGAGACGCCCAGGACTGTAATTGGCTGTGCCAGAACGGCTGGCACGTAAGATTTTGTTGCCTTTCATCAACATTTCATCGCCAAGGCAACGAACGGGTTTAATTTTTTTTCAAAACTACAATATAGATGCTACTTTTTATTAAATTCATTCGTTCCTTTTGGACATAACCCATTATAAATGTGCCCGGTGACGGCAATAGGCTTGCGCCCTATTAAGTGGGACTAAAAATACTGGCAAATTGTGGGTGTGTAATGCACCTCTGCCTGCCCCTTCGGGGATATAGGCCACTACTTTATACGCACCCACTTTATACGGTATCACTACAGTACGACTAAAATGGAGGAAAGCCGAGGAATGATTTTTAGAAGGTAAGTATCTATCCCTAACTTATTTTCTTTTTCACTTTTTAAAATTAGGGAAGTGTGTCGTGGTAAAACCATAGGATAGGATAGCCATAAAGGTCTGAGTCTGCCTATTATTACTAACACTAGATTATAAGGTTATTTTTACTAACACATTATGGACTCAAATCTCAAATAAATAATTTAATAATAAAAAATAAAAAGGTACAGAATCCGTATCTATAGTATAATCAAACAATAAAAATCGTGTGTCATTTTGTCTGTACATCGTAGTCTGTGAAGTAACTGCGCCGATTTTCTATAAGTGTTATTATTAGATAGGGATATGTGTTTAGGAAGTTGTTTTTTTTTTCACTATAAACCATCAAGCTCTAGAACATTTTGATTCATAAGTATCGTATCTACCATTCTTACCGTTTCAAATATCCAAAATGTTGTGGGCATTTTTCAGAACATTTTCCCAAAAATACGATAAGGTTTGGGTGGGGGTGTTCACTCCATATTCCTGATGTACGTTAAGTAAGTACCTACAATACGACGCCCATAATTCTAACAGATGACACAGGGAATCCATACCAACATTCTTTATCAAAATTTAAAATGTATCTAATCCTCTGATTTAGGTACCTACTGTTGTATGAATGTGTTAGTAAGTATTGTAGCGAGTTTAAAAAAACGAACAAGTGCGTGTCGGGACATGCATATAACAGGGTTCCGTAGTCACCTATATTAGCATCTATAACTCCTGAACAAACAAGGTTGTCTAATCCGTTATACTCGTAGTCTTCCTTGAAAGTTCATTACATGGACTACCATAATAAATATTTTCAGATTTTTCGAGCCAGCCGTTTAGATTTTAGAGGGGGGAAGGGGGGACGCTCTGTTTTACCAAAAGAATTGAGCTATAAAGTTGAATAACTCACAAGCGAGTACTTCAATCAAAAAAGCGTATAAGAAACCTCTCAATGTTTTTAAGAAAGAAAAAACATTTTTTACTCCACTTACCTACTCGTATATAAAATAACAAAAACAACGAAAACAGTAACAGCTTGGTATATAATAACAATAAATAAAATAAATGAAATAATAATAATACATAATATATGTGGAGTAAATGGCCGTCTCTCAGCGTTATGCTGTCTGCGTGGTGCAAGGCAGACAGCGCTGGTTTTCAGAGACGGTCTGATGGTAGAAAACAAAAAACAGAGAGAAAAGAAATACTATAACATCGAAATACAAGGAAAAATAAAGAATATAGAAAAAGAGACACCCAATAAAGAAAGTTAAACATTAAAAAAGGAAAGGAACATTAATGGGAAAGAAAATAAAAAAAAACAAAGACCTACCTAATGATACCCCACACTCCGTGGAAGACGCAAGAAAAAAATCAAATTCTGGTTACGTGTAGGGGAGGTACCCCAAAATAAATATTTTTCATAATTTTCTTCAAGCACTTTGTCAACGTAGTAAATACAGTTACCGTTTGGGAGGAAAACCGAGGACGGACAGACGGATAGACATGACGAAACTATAAGAAAAAACAATGGGGTAAGATGTTGAATTTTTATATAATTGCACTAATTTCGCCAAATAGAAGACATTATAAACGTCGACATATGTTTCACCTACTCACGAGGCATTCTCAAGACTGTCTCAAAGAGACAATGACGACTGTATTTTTTATGTTTGTAATCGCAGGACTTTTGACTGGGTGCACCGATTTTGTTGAGTCTTTTTTATTTGAAAGTTGGTACTCTTGAGAATGCCTCGTGAGTAGGTGAAATATAATTATGTCGACGTTTATAATGTCTTCTATTTAGCGAAATTAGTTCAATTATATAAAAAATCAACATCTTACCCCATTGTTTGATCATGGACTTTCCAGGTAACGCCTAATTCCATTCAATATATTTTTGTATTTCAAAACAATGAGTTTGCTTAAACTAGTCTTAAAATATTAAGATAAAAATTATGGGGCGGGGCCCCAAGAGATTCGACTACGTCCTCGCCGTCCGCCCTGGACCCCAACTTGACCACGGTAACGCAGTGGCAAGTTGGGTGACCGAACGTCGATTTCGAGACTTGAGTGGCCAACATTGAGATGAATTGTGCTATCATGGATATGCCTGACGAGACCCCCGGTACTGACACTGCCCTTTCCCGGGCAGTCTCAGCCGACGACCTACCGCATGAAACACGGAATTCGATGCCTCTTGATTTGGGGGCTCGCGTCGCGCCGCCTAGTTGCAGCGCGACGTCGACGCCCCAAGGAAATGTTGCTGCTGGGACTGACGGTGGGTCAGCTCCCAGTAGTGTGAAGGTTAAGGGCCGTTCTGCTTCGCAGAAGAGGACCCTCGAGAAGGAGGGACCGCCACGCGACCGGAGCACTAGTTGCTCTGGATGGGGGTCCCTCCTCTCCAGCGATTCGGAGGAGGAGGTGCCGGTAAAGACGGTGCGCACGCGTCTCGGCGCCTACCGTATGCGCCCGCCAACACCACCCCCGTCATCTGTCCCGTCCCTGCGCAGTCGCAGGACCGCGCCCGCGCCCGCGCGGGAGATAATGAGTATCTTCTCCCGCATGAACGCGGCCATGCGGGGGAGTAAAAATATGTCGGGGAGGAAGAAGATTGTGGCTTCACTGGTGGATGAAGCCCAATCCTCCCTCGACAAGCTCCTCGAGCGGAGCGTCACAGAGGAGGAGGCGAAGCTCCGCAAGCAGGTTGCGAGCCTGGAGGTGGAGCTCACTGCCTCCCGAAAGGAGATGGAAGATCTCCGTCGGGAGGTCGCTGAGTTGACCAAAGCGGTCAAGGCGCCTCCAGGTCCCATGCTACCTCCTCCTCTGACGGCTGGACCAGCGCCGAAGACGGCGCCTAGGACCGCGCCCACCATGGCGCCCGGCTCGCCGCCGAAGCCTGTACCGACTACGGTGCAGGTCCTGACGGCGATCGAGAGGCGCCTCGCGGTCCTGGAGGACCGGGCGTACCGCCCTCCGCTAACGCGCCCCGCGTTTTCATACGCGGCGGCTGTTGGCGGTGCTCCCGCTCCCGGTCCTAGCGGCACACCTGCTGTCCGCCGCCCCGCTCCGCCCCCGTCCGCTTCGGTGAGCCGGATACCGGCCGAGACCGCGGCCCAGGCGCGGAAGGCCAAGGGGCGCGGCAAGAAGAGTGGCACCCCTGCCGCCTCCTCTTCCTCTATCGTCGCTCCCGCTGCTTCCTTACACCCCTCCAGACGGGAGGGATGGGAAGTAGTGGGAGCCAAGAAGAGGAAGACGAAGGCCGCAAAGAAAGCGGCCAAAGCCGCCGCGGCGAAGGCGCCGAAGAGGCCCCGCCCTCCTCGCTCCACCGCCGTCGTCCTGACGGTGACGACGGTAGGTGTGGAGAAGGGGGTGGGGTACGCCGACGTACTGAGGACTGTGAAGTCCTCAGTCAACCTCTCGGCCCTCGATATACAGGGGGGGCTCCGGTGCAAGAAGACACGCACCGGGGCTCGCCTCCTCGAGGTCTCCGGCGCCTCCAGCGGCCCTAAAGCTGACGCCCTAGCGGCTCAGCTTAGGGACGCGCTGGACCAAGAAGCCGTCCGCGTCACCAGGCCCACCAAATGCGCCGCATTGCGCATCACGGGTCTGGATGACGCGGCCACGACGGAGGAAGTTGTCTCCGCCGTCGTGGAGGCGGGCGGCTGCCCCCGTGACCAGGTGAAGGCTGGAGATATCTCCTTCGGCTCCACTGGTCACGGGATGACAGTCGTCCAGTGCCCCGTCGCGGCGGCACTGAAAGTGGCGGACGGACGAAGCCTCCTCGTAGGGGGCTTCCTAAAGGCGCAGGTGCACCTCCTTCGTGCCCGGGAAACCAGATGTTTCCGGTGCATGGTGGTGGGGCACTTAGGAGTGCAGTGTACAGCGGAAGTCACCGTGGGCGATCGGTGCTTCCGCTGCAGCCGGCCCGGTCACAAGGCAAGTGCCTGTGACGCCCCGCCTCGCTGCTTTAGATGCGAGGCGGAGGGCAAGACCGCGGATCACCGGGTCGGCAGCACAACCTGCGCCGCCTCGAGGCCAAAACCTCGTCCGTCCGCTGAGAGCGGTGGGGGTGCCGCCCTTGCGCGGCCAGTTGTTTCGCGGCGGGATGCGGTTATGGACGTCAATTAATGTCTGACGCCCGTATCCGTATCCTGCAAGTGAATTTGAACCACTGCCGTGCTGCTCAGGATCTTCTGTACCAGAGCATCCGGCAGTGGTCCATAAACTTGGCCGTGGTCGCCGAGCCGTACTACGTCCACCCGGGAAGCCCGGTGGACGAGGACGGCTCGGCCTGTTGTATCTTTGGGGGGTCCGCCGCAGACAACTCGCGCCTTGCGATCATTGCAAGGGGCCGCGGGTGTGTTGCGGCGGACTATGATGGGTTGGCAGTCGTGGCCACCTACATCTCGCCGAACATTGACGAGTCTCAGTTTGAGCTATGGCTCACTGAGCTCGACGTCGTCTTCGCTGCGTGCCGTCCTCGCCCTGTCCTGCTCCTGGGAGACTTCAACGCCTGGAGTGAGGCGTGGGGCTCCCGGGAAACCAGGGACAAGGGGAGGCTTCTTGAGGACTGGACCAGAACACGTGGTCTGGAGGTCCTCAACCGGGGGAATGTCGCCACCTTTTGGCGGCGGGGGGGGGAATCGATCGTGGACGTAACGTTCGCATCCCCTGACCTCGCCGCCCGTATTACAGGCTGGCGCGTGGAGGAGGGTGAGGAGACGCACTCGGATCATCGGTACATCCGGTTCGATGTCGTCCCCCCACCTGACCTCCCACAGCCGGTGGCAAATCCCCCGGATCCGCGTTGGGCACTTCACCATCTGGATCGGGAGGCTCTCCTGGAGGCATCCATCGTGCAGGCCTGGATTCCGGCGCCGGACCGGCCTGCCGATGTGGATGCCGAGGCGGAGTGGTTCAGGAGAGCCATGTCGCAAATCTGTGATGCGGCGATGCCTAGGGTTACACCCAGACCGCCCAGGAAGCAGGTGTACTGGTGGTCGCCGGAGATTGCAGAGCTGCGCGCAGCATGCATCTCCGCCCGCCGCCGGTACACCAGGTTTCGCCGGAGGCGTCGCCGCCCAGACGACGCGGCAGCCCGAGAGGCGGAGCTTTTTCAGGCATACAGGGAGGCTAAAGGTAATCTCCAGGAGACGATAAAGCGGGCCAAGACGGCGGCCCGCGAGGAGCTCCTGGAGACCCTGCAGCAGAACCCATGGGGGCGCCCGTACCTACAGGTCAGGGAGAAACTCCGACCTAGGGCGCCCCCACTGACCCAGAGTCTCCAGCCGCAGCAGCTGGAGCGGGTCATGGGCTCCCTGTTTCCGACGAGCGCGGAGGAGCACGTCCCTCCGCGCATGGCTCCGTCTCTGCCCGACGCGGATAGCACCAGCGAAGACGACGTACCCGAAGTCAGGGTGGGGGAGCTAGGTGCGGCAGTACTCCGGCTTAAACGCCGGAAAATCACTGCCCCCGGACCCGACGGCATTCCTGGCCGTGCATGGGTCCTGGCCCTCGAAGAACTCGGGCCTCGACTGATGGGGCTCTTTAGCGCATGCCTCGAAAGGGGCCAGTTTCCCAAGGTGTGGAGGACGGGGAAACTGGTCCTGATCCGTAAGGCGGGGCGGCCGGTGGACTCACCGTCCGGATACCGGCCGATCGTGTTGCTCGACGAGGTGTGTAAGCTCTTTGAGCGAATTATCGCGGAACGCCTCGTCGAGCATCTCACGAGTGTGGGGCCAGACCTGGCGGATAACCAGTTCGGTTTCCGTCGGGGACGCTCCACCGTGAGCGCGATCATGCGCGTGAAGAGCCTGACGGAGGAAGCAGTCTCGCAGGGCAAGGTGGTGGTGGCGGTGTCTCTTGACATCGCCAACGCGTTCAACACCTTGCCATGGAGCTGCGTTAGGGAGGCGCTCGTGTATCACGAAACGCCTCTCTACCTCCGTCGTATTGTCGGGGCCTATCTCTCGGAGAGGGCCATAGCTTTCCCCAGCTGGCTCGGGCCAGCTCGGCGAGATGTGTCGTGCGGTGTTCCGCAGGGGTCGGTCCTGGGCCCGCTTCTGTGGAACATCGGCTACGACTGGGTGCTGCGGGGTGCGTTGCCTAGGGGTGTCGGCGTAACGTGCTACGCCGACGATACCCTCGTCACGGCGCGGGGTGCAACGTACCAGGAGGCAGCACTCAAGGTCACGACGGGTGTTGCTCGAGTCGTGGGTCGGATACGGCAGCTGGGACTGGAGGTGGCCTTGCACAAGTCCGAGGTTCTGTGTTTTCACAGACCTCGGAACGGTCCACCAGAAGGTTCCAGCATAAATGTGGGAGGCGTTAGCATCGGCATCAAGCCCTCGATGAAGTACCTAGGGATCGTACTTGATAGCCGATGGAACTTCGGACCACATTTCCGAAGTTTGGTCCCCAAGGTGACGCAGGCATCGGTCGCGCTTTCGCGACTGATGCCCAACCTAAAGGGACCCAACGCCTCCTGCAGGAGACTGTACCTGGGGATCGTGCGGAGTATGGCCCTATACGGGGCTCCCGTATGGGCGGATAGGTTGGCGGTCAAGGGGAACGTGACTCTGTTAAACAGACCACTTAGAACCTTGGCCGTCAGAACCGTACGGGGGTACCGCACGATCTCCGGAGAGGCTGCATGTCTCCTAGCCGGGACCCCTCCATGGGACCTGGAAGCGAGAGCCCTTGCGTCATTGTTCCAATGGCGCAAGGAGGCGCTGGAGCGGGACCACAGGCCTGCGTCTCGAGAAATCGAGGACCAGCGGTCCCAACTCCGCCAGGATCTCATGGAGTCATGGAGGGTGCGACTTGAGCAACCCAAGGGGGGTGCCATCTTCATCGCGGCGGTGAGACCGATCATGGACGATTGGCTGCAGAGGCAGCATGGTGACCTCACGTACCGTGCGACGCAGATGGTTGCCGGGCATGGATGCTTCGGTAGCTATCTGTTTCGCATGCATCGTGAGGTCACACCCCGGTGTCAACACTGCGAGGTTTCCGACGACGACACCGCACTCCACACGTTGGTGGAGTGCTCAGCGTGGGCGAGTCAGCGCCGGGACCTCGTAGTGGGTCTGGGCGTGGATACCCTCTCGCTGGGGACCATGCTTCAAGCCATGGTATCCAGCGGGAGTAGGTGGAACGCGGCCGTGTCCTTCTGCGAGCAAGTCATGCTCGCGAAGGAGGCGGCCGGGAGGGAGAGGGAGCGTACCCTCCCCGCCGAGTTCCGTAGTCGGCGGCCAGGCCGCCCCAGACTACGCGACTACGCCCAAGACTATCGTCCTCCATGATCGGGGCCTGAGGACGGCGGGATCGCCACCCACCGTCCTTACAGAAGCAGGCTAGAAGGGTTGCGTGCTGCGGGGCCTTTGCCCCATAGCACGCAACCAGATTCACTCACTGACGCGGGATAAAATCCGACCCCAATGACGCGGGATTCTCGTCCCGACCAAACACCCGCAGAGACCACAGGGGTGGTCAAAGTCCGCCGGGCGCCACTGGACATACCCTCTGCTAGTAACCAGGGACGCCCGGCAAAGGACGTTAGAGCGGCCGCGGCCTTGGGCCGCGGAATTAAAAAAAAAAAAAAAAAAAAAAAAAAAAAAGATAAAAATTATAAACAGATCACAAAAACTGATGTCATCGGCATGACTCGAACTACTCGAACAAGACTCGAACCGTGATAGCGCGATCTAGAAATTGTGATGGGAACCAAAAATTGAATGTCGTAGGTATTGGTCATCGTAGCTCAGTGGTCAGAGCTCTTTATAATAATTAGTAAGTACTTACTATGAAGGAGGTTATTTTGCAAGGTGTCTCAACTCGCGTACTGTGTGTCTTTTCAAATAATCTAACGTTTGCTAATGTTTGCAGGCAAAATGTTAGACAATATGCAACGTAGTCGTCAAGGTTGACGAAACAGTGACGCATCCCCAACTATGAGCGAGTATCCTAACGTAGTTATCTACATCCCACTGGATCCTGTGTGCAATAAAGTTAGAGTGCACTTACCTATGTATTGTTGACATTACGGTACAATAGAATTTAGGTACTGAACAAACTCTACAATTTGCTTAATGGTATTAGAATAACATTGACAAACGTAGAAAGAATAAAACCATTCATCGTGCTAAGGGACCCTAGTAGCTATCTGACTATCGGTGATAGTTGACATACATATCCATGGCCCAAGTCATCATCATCCTGCACTAAATGCCCCTGCTGATAAAAAGAAGAGACAATTAAGTATATTATCCAAAGTGCCATGGTAAAAAATAGGAAATGGAATACCTAGGTACTAAACTATGAATGTGTTTTTCTCAGGGCAACTATCTCTATACTACGTACCTATACATATATAGAGCGCTGATAACCGGTCTCAACCACTAACAACCACTCTGCACGTCTGAACAGCTTCCCAGATTAAGTTTGCGTGTGGCAAAAAATTGAACTAAGATTTGAAGTTATTGTTCTGAGATCTTGTATTTGACGTGTTTCCATGTAACGCCCCTAGTGGAACGCAAACATATATACTGGGCAACCTCTATCAGAACTTCAGAACTACTTAGTAGTCGCCACGATGAAAACGGGTTTTCTTTTTTAATCCGCGATGCCGCGATGCCACGATGCCGCGGCCGCACCTACGTCCATTGCCGAGCGCCTCTGGTAGAGACAGAGAATTCCCAGTGGCGCCCGGCGGACATTGGCCACCTGCGTGGTGGTCGGGTGTTACCCCGCATCTTTGGGGTCGGGTTTTATCCCGCATCGGTGAGTGAAGGCGTGCGTGGGGTGCAGCCCCACATCACGCAGCCCTTCTAGCCTGCTTCTGTAAGGACGGTGGATTGCTAATCCATCGTCCTCAGGCCCCGATCATGGAGGTCGATGGTCCTGGGCGTAGTCACGCCTGCGGCGCCCTCGCCGTAGACTTCGGAACTCAGCGGGGAGGATACGCTCCCTCACCCTACCAGCCGCCTCCTTCACGAGCATAACCTGCTCGCAGAAGGAAACGGCCGCGTTCCACTGGCTCTCGCTAGAGACCATGGCTCGTAGCATGGTCTCCAGCGAGAGAGTATACGATGAAAACGGGTGACACTCGCCATTTCACTTGATCACACTTTCTACTTAGAAACTTCAAGAAACCTCATAATAGTCCAATTAGTTTTAAATTTAAATTGTTACCAATTTAGGTAAATGTTAAAAATATTAGAAAAAATGTTAAAGCAAAGTAAACTTTATTTTTATTTTATAAGTAATAAATCTCCAAAGTAATAGGCATCCTACGCTAGGTCCATCTAAGCCATCGAATGCAGCTTAAGGTCTTTCATTTTAGCGATTTAGATCTAAGTAAACAGAAACCTAGTGCAGAATAAAAAAAGTTAAAATTTTAGTTTTAGTACGAATAATACCTCCTAAGAAAATAAGTTGCAAAAAACACACATTTATTCGTCAAATAAATTACGATAGGGTGCAATTTAGATAAGGAAATGGATACAAACGTGTATAAATCTGGCGCCAACGATAAATAACGAGCTCATGAGCAACCCCTATTTTAATGCGATACCGTTTCACCTCATAACTAGCCTAGCCTTCTTAATCTAAAAGAAGCCCAACGTTCGGATGTCCCGGGAGGCTAACCCTAGAGCCTATAACACCTCATAAACAAGTAAACAAAATCTTGGTATAGTTAGGATAGTAGAGTGCGACTAAAGCTCTTGTAGGACTTCGATTTTTGCTCAGCGCGTGGCTGGTAGCTGTTTAGGTTACAACTGGCGCTCCCCAAAAATCGGGTTCCCAGACAATCACATACCGAACAACGTTTCTAGTCCTGCATCTGGAGCTAGTTAGGAATAACTAGTTCTTCTGTGAGGGACTAACAACGAATCAAGCATTACCTTGACATTGGCGAAATCATCGATAAAGCCACGTTTTTAAGAAAAGAAGAAGAATAATAAAGTTCTTGTAGTGATCAGGGATTCTACTAAAAACCACACACCAAGTCATACTCATATACTCGTAATCACCACACACAGGCAGTCATTATACTCGTACCTACCAAAAAAGGGTGCGCGATAAAGCGTAGATAGGTAACTAAAAATTAAAGTTTTATGTAGTACCAAGGTAACTGTGTAAATAGGTAGGTACCAACCTAAATGGTTGGTTGTGAGACATGTAGGTACCTATAGTACATTATAGGCACCTAAATTGTTAAATAGGTACTACTTAATACAAAATATACTTATCATACATAGAGTTACTTAACACTACATGTAGCTGCAATATGTTCATATATTAACAAGGCTCTGGCAAATATAAATATGTACCAACAAGTTCTCAGATTTCCTTCACCAGATAGTAAAATACATGAGTCTAGCTAGACTCTAGATATTTGGGAGAGATTCGAACCCGAGAACCTCGACGCCATCGTACTAGCCAGGTTCCTATAGGTATACCGTAGGCTTTAGATACCTACTACAATACCTATATATTTTATACATAAGTATAATACTAGCGGTTCCAGCGAACTTCGTAGCCTCAAATTAACCTTTTATAGAATCCCTGAGTTTGTACAAATATTTTAAGACCAAAATTAGCCAAATCGATCCAGACGTACCTGCATTATCCCCAAGTGTATTAAAGACATGGTTTTATGTGTGTGTGTCTCCTATACCTAATCAGATAACATCAAGGAAGACGTAGATAGGTATTCTACTAGTCGTTGCAAACACCCTCATTTCTCATCCAACTCTCCATATTTTTACAAATGGGTAAACATTTTCGTTTCTTTATTACTTAAAAACATTATGCAGGTACCTACTTCGTTTAGGGGCGGCGGAGTTACAAAGTTTATGGCCAAGTATAACTGAAAAGCCTTTCGGGAATACCTTTCACACCATCAAGTGCGCAGTATAAAAGGATATTCATAGTAGATAATGTACTGTGTTTTATACATTTTATAACAGAGGGAAGACCATTATGTATACCATACATATGTATAGCATACGATATTGGGATATGTTGTTCAATGGCTATCTTCGTCGTGGGAGAACCGAACGCTTTCAATATTTTGATTCACATACTACCTAACCTAGGTACACTTAGGTACTTGTATGCAGTTTATCTGCAGTTTACGTTCATACCACTACCACACAGTATTAGAAAAGAATGGCCGTGAGTTTTATTGCCAGGCTGTTTCTCACAGGTTCTAGTTTGCCCAACGAATCTGGCAGTTATTGTAACTATTCAGCCCATTATTTAACTGTCCCCGCACCGCCACCGCCTCAAATTAAAAAAACCGGACGTGTGCGCGTCGAGCCACGCATAATAGGGCTCCGTAGTTACCCATAAAAGCCTCTATTACTCTTGTAGTAACTGAGTTATCCAGATCCGTTAGAGCGTTTGTGCACTACACGGAACTTTGGGTTCTGACCCATGGTTACACTGATGCGACTACTGAGCACACTTATGATCAATAGTTACACTGATGTAACAACGGAGCATACCTATGATCGGTACTTACACTGATGTAACAACGGAGCATACCTATGATCGGTAGTTACACTGATGTAACAACGGAGCCTTTGTTGCCCGTGGTACTACTGGTAGTACCATGGGAAATTTTGTCTTCCCATAGTACTACCAAGCAGTCAAGTAGTACTATGGAAAGAAAAAAAATCCCGTGGTAATACTTCAATGTTTTGGTTTTATAACCCCTTAAAATATTATTGTTTTATGACTTTATATTATGGTCAGTCTCTCTAATCTTGAAGGCTCTTATGTTGTTATGTATTCCTGGTACATTTGAGGTTTGTTTCTTTTATAATGGACTAGTGGTCCCGGCGAACTTCGTACCGCCTGAAATTTTGCTTATGAACCTTCCCTGAACCTCCACGAATATTGTAAGACCCAAATTAGCCAAATCGGTCCAGCCGTTACGCGTGATGTCGTGACCAAGGGAAATAGGGATTCATTTTTATATATAGAGATAATCATTTTCATCTGTACTCGGTGCACCTATTGTCACATTTAAGTAATAATAATAATAATATAATATATTTTTTATATTTTTAAATGTATTTGTTTCTTATTTTTATAAATGTATTTAAAAATGTATGAAATAAGAATGTAAAGGAATAAACGAAATAATAATAATAATAAAAAATAAATAAAAAATAAAAAAAAAAAATAAAAAAAAAAACACCGCTGACAGGTTGACGTCTTTCATATCGTTTTATATTGTAATTTAATTTTTTTGGTGCAATTTATTACCATAGATCAGTTTTCAGAATCATTTTACACCATTATAAATAGCTAATATATATCACACTTGAAAATTATAAGGAATAACAAGAAAAACAGAATAAATTACCAACACAACAATGATGACAATTTGAACAATTTGACAACTCCGACAATAAGAAATATGAACAAAATTTTTACATGAATTACAATTTAAGATCAAAAAGACGAAAAGCGGAAACAACCAACGCACAACTAAGATCTGCGCCCGTCTCAACCCCGTCGGCTGCCTCCTCCAGTACCTCTGAAAGTGACGAGTACGTCACTCCGAGATGTAGCAGTGCGTCGAGTGATGAGATTGGGCCCTCGACGCCGTCGCCACCAACACCTGCGCGACGGAGATGTCGACCACCACCGGCCAGCTTGGAGACCCAAGTGGGGCATGCCCCACTCTCAGTGGCTCCCGCTATCGGTGGTGTAGTGCGTCGCATGAAGTGGACACCAATAATAAATGAACATGTCATGCGTGCGTACTATGAGGCCACAGACGGGGAAACTAACCTGACAGCGTATCGTTCTAGGAGAGTTCTTCCTCTGTTTCAGGTTCTTCAACCGACAGTTACCGTTTCCGTTCAACGACTTTCGGATCAGGTGCGGGCTATCCAACGATGCAAATTGTTGGATCAATCTGTGCTTGATCGGCTGCGCCTGGATGTATTATCTACTCGTCCAACTCCTGTGTCAACGATGGCACCGTCGCCTGTAGCACAAACGGTTTCGATTAGTGCGACTTCAGTCGAGATTACACTTGACACAGAAAATGATACAAGTGATATATCTATTCAGGTAAGTGAGCAATTAAGGAGTACTTTGGAGGATGGGATCTTACAGTATAGGTTTACACCTCAATCTAGACCACGTTTACCACGCTTGCCCACTCATAGGCGAAATCTGGCGTTGATGGGAGCCCTAAATGCATTGCTAGCTCCGTACCTACAGACTAGCAATGATTTGCTAGATACTCACTCGATCCTCTACTGTGGAGCTATTGCCGCTTGTCGTGTTGCACGCGTTAAATTCCCCGAAGTTAACCGTGCACCACGACCGGATGGTATTCCTGCATGGCAGGCGAGAATCGAGCGACGTATCGGCACATTTAGGGCTCTCATTGCAAAGCTAATCTGCTTCAGCCGGGGAAATAATCGTCCCCGGGTCATGCGTTTTGTGGCTCAGGCATTTGCTGGGACTGGTATTAGTTCCCAGCAATACTTAACCAACGTCACGGAACGTATTGACTTTCTGAAGCAGAAAGTATATGCATGGGCAAGTCGTATTCGTCGTTATAGAGAGCGTGTGGATAGATACTGGCAGAATCGTATCTTCCAAAGCGATCAAAGGAAGGTGTACCGAGTGTGGGAGGGAACTAGGCAACGTTTGAGCGACGGGCTACTGCCAGATACTCACGCCATGAATCAATTTTGGCGTGACATATGGTCGGTGCCCGTCGAACATTCGGAGGGTAACTGGATCAGTGTTGTTGAGCGAGAATGCGATAACATGAGCCCATGGAGTCTATTACAATAGACTCCGAAGACGTCAGTTGTGCAATGCGTACGGCACCGAACTGGAAAAGTCCTGGGCCGGACGGATTGCACAACTTTTGGATAAAGTGGGTTCGTAGTTCGCATGAACGCTTGGCAACACAGTATCAAGAAGCCCTCGAGTTTGGTTCCTTACCCGCTTTCATGACTACTGGCATCACCTTCCTGCTCCATAAATCAGGTAGTACCACGGAACCTAAGAACTACAGACCTATCACTTACCATCTACAAGCTCCTTACATCTATTCTGAGAACTAAAATAAACTCACATATAATGTCAAATAACATCTTAAATAGTGCTCAGAATGGATGTAGGGCTGGGTCACGTGGTACTAAGGAGCTACTCCTTATTGACATGGCCATTAGCCAACAGGTTAAGCGGAGTAGGGGCGCCCTCTCTACTGCCTGGATTGACTACAAGAAGGCCTATGATTCGGTGCCTCATTCATGGCTGGGAAGGATTTTAGAGTTGTATAAAATTAATCCGACTCTTAAATCCTTCTTAGTCTCGTGTATGGGGCAGTGGACCACAGTCCTTCGTCAACCAGGTAGTGGCGAGTGCGCTTCTGGTCCGCGTGACTTGATTAGGATTGAGCGTGGTATATTCCAGGGCGACAGTTTGAGTCCATTGTGGTTCTGTTTAGCACTGAATCCACTTAGCACATTGCTGAAGGATTCAGGGCTAGGCTATCGGTTTCGTAGAGGGGGTGAGGTTATTTCTCACCTGATGTATATGGATGACCTCAAACTATTTACACTGAAACACCAAGATTTGGTGGCATTATTAAAAACTACGGAAGGTTTTAGTAATGCCATTAAGATGGAGTTCGGTGTTGATAAGTGTGCGGTCATGCATGTACAGCGGGGGAAGGTTGTAAATTCACCGAATTTACAACTTTCTGAGATAATAACTGTCAGATCTCTCACCGAGACCGAAACATACAAATACCTAGGTATGTCAGAGTCATTGGGTATAGCGGTAGAGGATATTAAGAAATCGGTGAAAGACCGTTTTTTTGGCCGCCTGACAAAAGTTCTTAATAGTTTTTTGTCTGGGGGTAACAAAATGCGGGCTTTCAACGGTTGGGTAATGCCTTTATTGTTGTACTCCTTTGGCATACTTAGGTGGACTCAAACGGAACTAGACGCCCTGGATAGGCGAGTCCGTCAACAACTGACATTGCATCGAATGTTACACCCACGATCTTCTGTCATGAGACTGTACATTCCACGGAAGTTTCGAGGTTCGAGGGGTCGAGGATTTTTAAATGCCAAGAACCTCCATAACCGTGAAGTGTGCAGTCTGAGGAATTACTTCCTACAGAATGGGTGTGGCATTCATTGCGATGTTGTGATGGTTGACAAGGGCCTGATACCTCTCTCCTTGGCTAACGAGAACTGGCGTAAACCAAAGGTGCTAGGTACTGAAGACCGTAGGGACGTATGGAAGAGTAAGGAGCTACACGGGCGGTTCTACCGGGTCTTAACAGGACCCGACGTAGACCTGCTCGCTTCGGTGAACTGGCTGCGTTTCGGTGACCTCTTTGGGGAAACTGAAGGTTTTGCCTGTGCAATTGCAGATGAGGTTATCAAGACGAACAACTATAGGAAATATATCATTAAGGACGGTACGGTCGACATTTGTCGAGCATGCCACCGTCCTGGTGAATCACTTCGCCACATTATTTCCGGTTGTTCGTATCTTGCTAACACCGAGTACTTGCATAGGCACAATCAAGTGGCCAGGATCATCCACCAGCAACTTGCTCTTCAATACGGCCTTATTGAGTCCGAGGTACCGTACTATAAGTACACACCAGAGCCAGTTCTCGAGAATGGTCGTGCATTGCTCTACTGGGACCGATCAATCATCACGGACAGGACTATTGTTGCCAATAGGCCTGATATCGTGTTGGTTGATCGGGCTCAGCGCCGGGCGGTGCTCGTCGATGTCGCCGTCCCACATGACGAGAATCTCGTTAAGGCAGAGAAGGACAAACTTTCTAAGTACCTCGATCTGACCTTCGAGATAACCGCCATGTGGGACGTAGACTCGACGATCATTGTCCCGATAGTCGTTTCGGCAAATGGACTAATAGCGAAGAGTCTCGATCAACATCTCAAGAGACTCGCTAGACTGTTGGATCAAGGGTCAGATACAGAAGGCTGTCGTCCTCGACACGGCACGCATCGTTAGGTTTCTCAGTCTGTGACCTCTACCGCTGGTAGTTTGGGTCCTGCTCCGCTACTGGTGGTGGTCTGACATGGATTTTTTTATAATATTATATGTAATTTTTCATATAAATATTGTAAAAAAAATTATGTTAAGAGAATAATTTGAATAAATGAGTATAATAATAATAATCAATCATCACGGACAGGACTATTGTTGCCAATAGGCCCGATATCGTGTTGGTTGATCGGACCCAGCGTCGGGCAGTGCTCGTCGATATCGCCGTCCCGCATGACGAAAATCTCGTGAAGGCAGAGAAGGACAAACTTAGTAAATACCTTGATCTGTCCTTCGAGATAACCGCCATGTGGGACGTAGACTCGACGATCATTGTCCCGGTGGTCGTTTCAGCAAACGGATTAATAGCGAAGTCTCGATCAACATCTCAAGAGACTCTCGTTAGGTTGTTGGATCAAGAGTCAGATTCAGAAGGCTGTTATCCTCGACACGTGCCGTATTGTTAGGAGGTTTCTCAGTCTCTAGCCTCCACCGCCGGTAGTTTTGGGTCCTACTCCGCTATTGGTGGGTCACTATTTTTTATATTTTTAAATGTATTTGTGTTTTTTATAAATCTATTTAAAAATGTAATAAATAAGAATATAAGCGAATAAACGAAATAATAATTTTAAATTCTTTTTATTCAGTGAAACCCGATTGAATGTTTGAACTCATTATTCTGAAAAAGTATCAAGCGATCATAAAAATAAAACAATTTAAAATTAAAATATTTTTTATTTAAATAATGTCAGTGGTAAAAGTAGTATAATTACATGGAACAAATGGGACAACAAACGTATATATTATTGTAAGGTTGCAAAAGTTCCAAGTGGAACTGGCTTCATGGAACTACTGGGATCCACTAAAAGTAGTACGTACCACGGGCAACAAAGGCTCCGTTGTTACATCAGTGTAACTATCGATCATAGGTATGCTCAGTTGTTAAATCAGTGAAACTATTGATCATAAGTGTGCTCAGTAGTCACATCAGTGTAACAGATCAGTGTAACCATGGGTCAGAAGGGGGAATTTTACAGATCCAGCCGGAATTTTCACGTGAAATAGTTTTAAGGTTCCCAACTCCCGTGGGAACACATTCCTGGGAAAAGAGTAGCGCCGAGAGTAGGTATACAAACTGAAGTGAAGTACATAGGTAGGTATGTATATTTTGCAACTATATTTTGTAAATCTTTGATGATGCCGTGAGGTAAAACCGGTCAGTGGAAATAAAATTATAACAGTGGAAAAGTATGTTTTTGTGCAATATGTGTGTGGCAGAATCCACCAAGTACCGTCAAGGGACAGTATAAATAGCATACAATACTGATCGGTCAGGAAAAGAAACGGTCCGGAATAAACAAAAGTAAAATTCCGGTAGTGCACAAGCTAGTATTACATTTGATAGCCTGTGCCATGTCGGCACATCAGACCGGATCAGTAAAATTCCCTGTAGTGCACAAATGCCCCAATGTCCTTATAAGTTGTATGGACAACCATCACGATTTTTTTCTGATTTTAACAAAAAAATGCTATTTGCTAAAAGTTGAATATCTCGCAAACAATGTTTCTCAGAGATCTATCTAATGATAACTCACACTAGTAGAGTATATGTAAATACCGAAAAAAAAAATGTTTCATAATTTTATTGTAGCACTTAGTCAGCGTTGTAAATACGCAATACATACATATGCATGTAATTTTTCGTCTTTCTAGCTCTAACCGTTTGGGGGGAAAGTTGAGGACGGACGGACGGACAGACGGACATGACGAAAGTATACAGGTGAATTTTTGAAAAGGGCTTGGATGAAGGAATAGCGAAAAATGCTCAAAGGAGTCACGAGCCCGATTTTGATGAAACTTAAAACCTCGTCATTAGATTTTTGGAAAACCAATAATCCTAGCTAAGAATCGAACCCGATGATTTTGAAAAAAAAACATCCTTTATTCTTACACCATACGATAGTGTCGCTGTTAAGGATCAAATTCTGCGAAGTGTGTGATTTTAATTGTGCGTTCAGATGGATTTCTGCTGTCCCAGCGAACTTCGTACTGCCACAATAGCGACTCTAACTGGGTCCAATTTTCAATCTAAACCATTGAATCCTCCTAAAAAACACTATAAATTTCATTAAGCTTCCAGCTTATAAATTTGTTTGTCACTGAACCCTTCCTAAACGGCTGAACCGATTTCAATAAGATTTATGGTTTGTGTAGGTATGTCATAAACATCGGTCCAGCCATTTAGATAAAATTACAAACACGCACAGAAGAAATTCTAGTTGTAATTTTTAAGTGCAGTGGTGTACTTTTACATTTGGACATTCTATTCAAGTGATAGTTTTTGGATAACTGACTCACCAAAATTAGTTTTATTTTTCAATTTACATAAAACATCAATGAATCAGTCTTGAGATATAACAAAAACAATTATATAGTAGGGTCAATCAATAAAACACGACATAATAATCCAATAAGGATCATAATTTATTTATAAAATGATATATTACACTTTACAATTGACCGAACTCATTCTAATGTGGCGGGTCTACCATTAATCTTCCAAGTGTAAAATTTTGAGTATCACAGTTGCCTCTTATTTGTATGTAACGATGCTAAATCTCCGGTAAAAATCATCTAATAAATACTATACTTACATCAAGTGCTAATGGCCGCACAATGTAGCACAAAATGGTGCAATACTGTGTACTGCCATCGGAACTAGAATGTCGGTAAAACATTAAAATTTTATTGCAATTCATAATCACAATAAACTTTTATATAAATGCTTTTATAAATTCATCGGGTCCATCGCTTAACAATATGAGCATACCTGGATACATTATTATAATAATTAATATAATATATTTATTATATTATATCTGTTCGGTCCACCCGGCCACATTACCACTTGTAATTTACTGATGCATAAATGCACCCATCTTACAATCCATTGGTAATAACTTTTATTAAAAATAACTAATAATAATATGTACAACTTGTATTTACAACAACAAACAAACAATTTTACTGTCACTCTGTTTAAGACACTTTAGTGATAATAATAATAATAAAAATCTGTATTTATATTGCTTCATGAACCCATAGTATTATTTCAAAATGACAGAAAAACAGTAAGTTACAACGAGCAAACATATTCACGATTCTTGGTGTAACGTTAAGTCAATTAAAACATGTTTAAGTCAGCAAGATGTAGCGGTGATTGTACGAGTTAAAATGCTTTGGAAATATAGTAAAAATAACGGTAAAACAAATACTTTGTTGCAACCAATTGTCTTACAAATAGAATTCTATTTCTATAGTCGCAAATACTATAAATAGCTGAAAGTGATATTTCGTCTAGTGTTGAGACATCGTGAGATCATACAACACTGCATCTCGTGTTATTCTAACTGTCGACATGACTACTATTATCAGGCGGAATCTCAATATAAGTCGCGCATGTGAGTGGGATAGAACCTTTTCACTATAACCGTTCCGTGACGTCATCTAATCGAAAATTACGAGTAACAAAACAGTACTGTAGGTTAATCTACGTTACTATGACGTCACCAACATGGCCGCCAATCCCATTGTCATCTTGCGCGACTTATACATTGGAATACAATTAGTAAACTCAACTTAAAAACCGACTCAAGTTAAATTATATTATACAGAAATTAATATCAAGACAGCACTTACACAGTAGATACCGAACATCGAATGTGGTTAGTGTACATGATCACATATTATTCACATTTACACTTGACACTAGCTATAATTATTAGTGTTAATGTACACTGAATTGTTCCTTTTCATTCCCAGTGAAGTACTACTACCGTTTTTCTCTAAACCAGTCAAAAAGTCCTCTAACATTTTAGCTAGAAGCTTCCGTTTGAACCTCATAGACTCGTTTATGACGTCACGTATCACTTCTTTTTTCACTTCGACGCTACCTTGGAGTTTTTTTAACGACTCGAATAGTTTCGTGAAATCTGAAACAATCATTGTGTTATCATAACATAGTATAAAACAAAGTCGCTTCTGTTCCCTATGTAAGCTTAGATCTTTAAAACTACGCAACGGATTTTGATGCGGTTTTCACAAATGGATAGAGGGGTTCTCGAGGAAGGTTTTTGTGTATATAATTTTGCAAGCGGGCGAAACCGCGGGCGTCCGTTCAAATTATTTATTTTATGTACCTCTATTTTCTAATGATATGTCCAACACCTATTCTCTGTACTTACTAATTTAATTTGGGGAGACAATTATAAATTACACATAAGTTTAATTTATTAAAATTATGACGAGTTACGAGTCACTTGCCGATTATAGATGACTTAATTGGTTGTTTTTATCCATCCTATGTAATTTCTGCTGATTTTAGATTTCGGCATTCAAAATTTTGACAATTTTAACAAGCGCCATTGTCAACAAAATAATCAATAACGAACGGAAAGTTATTTTGCCTCCAACAGTTGGGTGATCAATTTTATGACGCATTTCTGACATTGAGGTCCTGTCTATAGTATATAACACGTCACTGTGTATAAAACTGCACATAATTAGTTATTAGAACACTCGTAGGAAACTATAAAGAAACTCGTGTTCTAATACACCTCCTTATGATAGTTTTATAAAGCTTTTTCTGATTAAATTTATACTAGTTATCACGGCGAACTTTGTATCACCTCAAATATAAAAAAAAATATTTCATGCAAATGTATGTATTATTAATTATAATTGAAAAACGCGACGGACGGACAGACAGGCAAATTGTCGTATTCAATATATAGATATCACATACATATTATCACGCCTATGTCCCCGAAGGGGTAGGCAGACGTGCATTACACCCACAATTTGCCAGTATTTTTAGTACCACGTAATAGGGGGCAAGCCTATTGCCGTCACCGGGCACATTTATAATAGGTTTTGTCCAAAATGGCCGTATGAATTTAATAAAAAGTAGCAGCTATGTTGTAATTTTGAAAAAATTTAAAAACATTATTGTAATAATTAATAATTGAAATAATGCTTCTCATGTGCATAATGGTGGTGTGGTAATAGAAGTTGCACGTGTTGAAGTAACAATAGCAATAGCAGTACAACAAACATGTGTTACCTCTCCCGGGGCGACGAACAGCTCGGTACACATCTTGTCTCACTTCCAGATTGTTTCGCTTGATATCGGCTATTTCTTTCCGCGTCAGTTGCGGTGGCAACGTCAATTGGAGTTGTTTATTTTCCTAAAAATATAACAAATACATTAGAAATATTATTTCTTTATACTTATTATACCTACCAAAATATAAATCTCAGTAATTTATATTATAAACAAGTTAAAAATATGGTAAAAATTTACCATATATTTTAGAGGTTTCGAAAGTTTTTTCATAAAATCTAAAAAACATGACATGAACTTCAAATAAAATAAAATAAAATAAAAAGTTCAACATCACTTTAGAGGTATGTATATATCTCAATAATCGCGTAAAAGACCCGTTAGTCTTAAGTTTATAATCACTTAAGAGGTCTTTGACCATGCTGAGTTGATTGCAGCTGGTCTTGAGTCTCTTACTATTACCGTTCTCGATTTGACCTCATTTTGATTTGACCTTGAGATCAAAGGTCAAAGGTCAAGTTCATTTTAGAGGTCTTTGACCATGCTGAGTTGATTGCAGCTGGTCTTGAGTCCTAACTATTACCGTTCTCGATTTGACCTCGTTTTAACCTTGACCTTGAGATGAGAGGTCAAATGTCAAGTTCATTTTAGAGATCTTTGACCATGCTGAGTCGATTGGCGTTTACACTAAGTCTCTAGCTCTTACCGTTCTCGAGTTGAAAGTAGTTCACGGACGGACGGACGGACGGACGGACGGACGGACGGACGGACGGACGGACGGACGGACGGACGGACATTACTGTTGTATAAGAGATTTTCGTTTCGAAAACTAAAAAGCGCATAGGCATGTAAACTTTCTACTACGAGATATTTAATTATAGGTTTTTAATTATAATTGAAGTGAGGTGTTTATAATAGAAGCAAAGTATAGGTTTTTAATATTATAATGAAAAAATACAGAAGAAATCGGTCAGTCACTTTGATACAAGCACTATAAAGCTTAAAAAAGTGGTCTTTCACATACAACGTATGCCACGCGACGTGGGAGACAGCGACACACTGGTCTTACGTCTTACGACGTCTGACGTTTACCTTATCTACGCGCTATGACACTTTAACACGTTTAACGCCAGAATGGAAAGTAATACGCTTTCGTTTAGGCCACGTCGGACAATACGGGCGACACTTACCTGACCCATTCAGGCCATGTCGGACAAAGCTGTCCGACACTCGGACTTCCACTTGAACGTCTAGTTTTACGCGTCGGACAACCCAACTAGGCGTTTTATCTTTCTATTAGACCCGCGTGGCCCCCTAGTCTAACGTTACCATGGCAGCACTTTACAGAAAATATTTGTGAAAAAAAATGTTATGGACTTATTGATCGTCAACAAACCAGGAATAAAAATGAGATGAATGCACGTTTATTAAATGAATTAGACAGTTTTATATATTAATTTATTTAGAATAGGACAAAATTAAAAATGAGTAGGAACGCATTTTGAGGTCTCACATATTTTTTTTCAAATGTATGTTATGTAATGTATTATTTTGTTTATTTATTTATTTATTAATAAACATAAATTAAAAATTTTGACATTGAATTTTTTTTAGTATGATTTATATGGATAGTTAGGTGTCGCCCAGCATTGTCTGACATGGCGTCATACGTGTTAAACGTGTGTGACAGCGTCATACGCGTGGGATAGCATGGGAACACGCGAGTCTGGCGTAAGACAGCGTGGTGAATGACCAGTGTGTTCGTTACCATACTAATTGTATAGGCCAGATGCTGTTCAGATGTCCAACGGGCGAAGCCGCGGGCGCCCGCTAGTTAGGACATAAAGTGTTATAAACCTCGTCATTATAATTACCTTACGTTTCCGTTTCTTAGCTCGCGCATTAGAGTTATTCTCAGCCGCGACCCCCTGTAGTATGGCGTTGATCTGTAACTCCTGTGTGTCCGGCGGTACGAAGTTTATTTCCAAGGGCGGTGACGGTGACCTCGGCATTTTACTACCCATTGTTGTATATGCGTCTATAATAAGAGAACAAATTCGAAAATTGTGTTAAAATCTTCAACTATCCATATGTAATGTGAAGATTATTAGCAAAAAAATGCACTATAGCGAGAGCCGTCAGTTGTACAATATTGTCCAGCATTTTGTTTTTTACTTTGTAACTCTTCTAAAACATTTGTCTCGTTTTGTGCATGTTAATCATTTAATCTCCTACATAACCACAATGTTTATACACAATTGCAAACTAAAAAAATAAAACATAAACATAACATAACATAGCATCACGCCTTTTTCCCCGAAGGGGTAGGCAGAGGTGTGCAAACACACCCACATCTCGCCAGCTATGTTAGGTCCCATGTAATAGGGGGCGAGCCTATTGCCATCTACCGGGCACAAGTTCCAGACTCTGGGATAATTATCTGGATAAAATTCTAAAGAGAATTATACATTATCCACCAGACCCGGGAATCGAACCCGAGACCTCGAGTGTGGCAGTCCGTACATAGTACCATTGTGCCACCGAGGTAGTAAAAAAATACCTGTAGTAAATAACTATTAGTGGAATATTAAGATAAAAAACACAAAACTGAAATGTCTAATTTATGCTTTCGATTGTTGGCACTTGGTGGAACTTATATTACACACCTCTGATGATGCCATAAGGCGAAACCGGTCAGGGTTTACCGAAAATAAAAATATATATATATATATTTGTGTAATTTATAAATAAATTGTCATCGGCAGGACTGACACTCACGGCCTTTCCCTAACAAGAGGAATGCCCTGACCACTGAGCTACGATGACCAATACCGACATTATCCAATCTATGATCAAAATTTATATCTCTCTTTCCTTGTATTTCAAAAGCAAACTCATTGCTTTTGAAATACAAGAAATTAGTGATTCTGAGTCGGAAAACCATTACTTTTTTCTTCATGTTAATTATAATAATATGTTTGTTTATAAATAAATATAGACATTTTTATAGTTAGTTGACAGAGGTATATAGATGTGTCGTGATAGTTAAAGAGATCACAGTGAATGCACTAATCATATTAATTAACTTTCCCTTTTCATGTAGCGTCTTGGAATCCGGTCGATACGATAGTCGCTTCGACCAGCTAGTATTGACGCAGACAGGCCTTAATATAAGTCAGAAAATGGCTTAAATATAGTCTCCTATCAATCTGTTTATAGTATAAAGTTGGAGAGTGCGTTTCCTGTAGATGTTACTCGTACTCTTTGGAAATATAACACTAATTAGTTTTATTTTATTGAATCATTATTCCGTTTAAACTATAGCTCGTGCATCAGAATAGAACAGGCTACTTTTTATCCTAAGTCGATCGACTTTAATGGACATTCACATTGTTTATTAAGTCGATAGACTAATTCAACCAATAATATAGCAGAAAATGTCGGTCAAATGATCAAATTAACACATTTTTTTAAATTTTCGCGTAATCATTGGTGGACTGAAGTCGACTCTGGCTGTGTAAACCCTGCAGCTAGTTTATATTCGATTCAAGTTATAATGGTGATGTAAAAATCACGTCCAACATTGACACAAAAACCAACTTCAAATTACTGAAATGGGACAAAATAATTTTCGGGATGGGACCAAATTGAAATGGGACCACTCGGGAAGCAGTTGCTTTCAATTTAAAAAAAATTCAGTCGAAAGATGAGGTAACAAATATAAAAAAAAGTCGAATTAGAACCTCTTTCTGTATTGGAAGTCCATGAAAAAAGAGGCTGGCATGACTGAGTGAGTCAGCCTGAGCCTAAAGAAACAAGAATAAAAAACGTCGATTGCCGGTCGTACTGGGGTGTACCCTGCCACCTGCCATCGACTTTTTTTCTTGTAAGGATAACCTCAGAATCTTTTTTTTTTTCAGATAGCATATTGACGTACCTCCATTGAGGAATGGTTTGACGACAGGCGGCAAGTTGACAGGCGCGGGCGCGACCGCTGGCGGCGAGGTCGGCGGGGACGGCGCGCTGCTGGCCGGGCCGCCCGTGTCCACGTTCGGAGGCTCCTGCGAACAAACAATACTACTGATAACTATAAGCCGCATCCAGTTATATGAGGACGACAACGTCGAAGGCCTTAACATCCAAGAGTTTAGAGTCTTCACTGACGGATCCAAAACTGAATCTGGGACAGGCAGTGAATTATTCTCCGAAGACCTCCAGATCAGACTAGCAACACCGCTGGGATCCTACAACACGGTATTTAAAGCTGAAAGCCATGCACGTATAAGTTAGTACAACCATGTCACACTACAGTGGATTAAAGGATACAGCGGCTCTAGAGGTAATAACGCAGCGGACGAGCTTGCCAGAAGGGGCTCGAGCCAAACGTCCATTGGACCAGAGCCAATCCTACCAATTCCGGTAGGTACTATACGAACACTTCTGGCACACAAAACCTACACACAACACAACACACTGTGGACAGGTCTGTCGGACTGTCGGCAGGCGAGAGAGGCTTTGCCAGTACTCATCGTCGGCTAGCCGGTGGATTTGCGACGTTGAAAATATCCCATCTCCATCTATTCACAAGTGTCATTAACGGGGCATTGCCTCCTCAACAAACACCTATACACTATCGGTGTTACAGACAGTCCCCTTTGCAGGGCTTGCATGGCTGAGGACGAGACGGTCAGTCATCTAATCCTGCGCTGCGAGAAGGTCCGGAACTACAGGGCAAGGCATCTCGGGACTCCAGGATCAATCCTTGAAGCTCTGCATAACATGCGGGGCCTGCTGGTGTTCCTGGAAGAGATCGGTTGGCTCGAGTGAGAGAGTCCCACCCACACGCAAACCCGCGCACTAGACGTGGACTTGCGGAGATCAGCCCGTGACTACAAGTACAACTATAAGCCGCGCAAGATGACAATGGGATTGGCGGCCATGTTGGTGACGTCATAGTGACGTAGATTAACCTACAATACTGTTTTGTTATCCGTACTTTTCAGCTATTAATGACGTCACGGAGCGGTTATTGTGACAAGGTTCTATCCCACTCACATGCGTGCACGGCTTATACTACTGATACCAAAAAGGCGAGAGGAATTGCCACAGATATACTAACAATAGATGCCGCGAGTACCTGTATCTATCTGTATGATATAAAGCGTGTCACTTTTGACTTAATAAATAAATAACACACACCGATTTCTCTAGTTTTTACAGCTCAATAGGCTCAGTTCGAGAACATTAGTCTCCCTTTTGGCATTTGGAATTTCACAAATTGGTATGTAACATCTGTCCTGGCTGTTGGAAACTTGGAATGAATTACAGGTTGTTATGGATTTTCTATAATTCCCGGTAACGGCAATAGGCTTGCCTCCTATTACGTGGGACCAACGAAATTAGTGGCAAGTGGGTGTGTAATGCACCTCTGCCTACCCCTTCGGGGATACAGGCGTGATGTATGTAACCTAACATAATAATCACGTCTATATCCCCGATGAAATAGACAGAGGCATATTATACGCCTATATTTTTCACCAGTAAGTTCGTTTATCCCATGGAATAAGGGGCGCCACTTGTTACCAATAAATGTGTCGTGAAAATTAAATAGATCATAATGAACACACTGATGAACTTAATTAACTTTCACTATTTATGTAGCGTCTTGGAATCCGATCGAAACGATACACGCTTGACCAGCTAGTATTGACGCAAATAAGTCACGAGAACTCAATTTAAATAGAATGTAAATGTGTGCGCTTGGGATGACACATACACTCTTTATTTTTGTAATTTTTTTTGGTACCTACACTAGTGGGCATATCTAAAATTTAATAATATGATACTTAACCTATGTACTGGCCTCGTCTACAATTGATACCTTCATTATACTTACCAACTTTAACAACTTATCAACATTATAGAACACAACAAAGTATCGAGTATAAAAATGTGTTAAGACTGCGCCGTGCGAAAATGTCAATATAGGTACTCCCGGTTTAGTTGATAAAATAATAAGTATTCGTTCAAAAAATAAATAAAAATAACATAAACTATCACTGAAAATGTCTTTACAGTTTCTCCGCGATAAAATATTAAAATAAATAATATTGAATACTACAAAAAGTACGTAAAGTTAATGGAAAATGGCAAAAACATGGGTTGCCGTTAAGGAGAATTTTATATCTTATTAGTAGAATTCAAGCCTAATTTTAATACGAACACAACATTGAATATGTATATTACAGTTTGACCGTCTTACATTTCTTATTTATTGTCAGACAACTATGTTACACTTGTATCATTAAGCGTTTTAAATTTCCCATACATTTTTACTATGGCGGCCGCGCATCGTTTTAAATACGTGTGTCACGGGCTCGTGAATTCAGTCGTGCCCAAGTGTCCGGAGCGAGTCCACGTCGCTTTGCAGCGCGATCCACTTTCACGCATATGACCGCGCCGCGCCTGTTCGTGACACCCGTAGTAAAACGAGGTAAGTATTGTTTTGGAAATTGTAAATTTTTAACTTAAGAATAATGTGCTACTAACAAAATGGACAATAAGCAGAATAAATATACATTTTTATCATTGGAGATGTTTGAAAATAGTTACATATTTGTTTCAGATAATGGGAAAATGAAAAGAAAAATATTATAAAGTAATCAACAAATCCAGATTCAAGAAAAATAGAATTAATAATAAGTAAGTCATTTAGTTAATTTATCGTTAATCAATTATTTGAATAAATAAAAGATTTTGATGCGCTTTTCACTTAAGGCATTTTCCTTTTAAGGCATTTTGGGCTTCTATATTTTATCTTGATAAGCATGATGCAAAGAATATATGTGGTCACAAAAATGTAATGTTGTTACTAATTGGACCAAACTATCTTAATGTGCACGAATAAAATTGTATTACATACAAGTATCCTTTTACTAACAGCTTAACTATTGCGACACTAACACAAACCATTAAAGAAATTTCTCTTTTAGGATGAAAAAACAACATAATGAAAATGGATCGCCTAGACATTTACCCTTGAATAAAATTGACAATGAAAAAGAAGAGGTAAGTTTTTTGTATTCATAAATAAATAATCAAATTTATTGTTATTTACAGAAATGAAATGATTTATTTATTTTGCATAGGTCACTAAATGTCTCTTAGAAACGTCAGTAAGTACTTAAAATAAAAAAAATGTCAGTGCTTCTATATTTACATGTACTGCCAGATTCGCAAAGCAATCAGTAAAACCGAGAGAAAGAACCTGGCAATAAAACTCTCGGTTTACTCAACAGATTATTATTATACTAGGTACCTATTTGAATAAATATGGATTTTTTTATTTGTTTGCAGAAATCACTAGAAAGTACATCTGATACTGAACTAATCATACAAGAAGAAAATGGACAGCAACAGGACATTAACTGGAAACAGAATTATAGATTTTGCGTACATTTACCAACAGTTACAAGAAATTTTTAATCATAACTCAGCATTTGGCTGTACTCTGAGTTGTTTAAAACTTTCTAAAGAATTTAAAAAAGGATTTCTTTCAAAATTTTATTTTACCTGTCAAATGTGCCGTATGAATTTCACTATAGCAAATTATCCAGATTCCAATAACTCGATGGACCTCGACTTGAATGATAATGTGGTGAGCAGTTTTATGTCTATTGGTGCAGGGTTTTCCGGATTAGAGTTGGTTTCAGCCAATCTCAACATACCATGTATGTCTGATAAATATTTGCATATTGGTTTTTTGGACAAATGTGGATATGAAGGTTGAAGTAATACCTGAAGATAAAACATTTTGGCATGGCATGGAAGAAAAACTGAAGAAGATTTATTTTGACTGTCTTCTTCCAGAGCTGATAGACTCCAGATTAGATAGGCAGATGGAAATAAACGAACCAGAATATATAATAGAAGCAATAAATAATAAAAACAAAAAAGAAACCAAAAGAAAATTAAATGATACAATCGGCAAAATAAAACTAAAACGACGAAACATATAACAACAAATTATGTGTTATACTAGGAAATGTTTTATACTAGCTGTTGCCCACGGCTCTGCCCGCGTGAAGAAGTTATATAGCTACAAAATCCCACGGTAACATATTACCTGGATAGAAGTAGCCTATGTCCTTTCTCAGACTTATCTATGCACCAAATTTCATCCAAATCGGTTCAGTAGTTAGAGCGTGAAAGCTGTTACGTACGCCTAGTATATGGGGATCGCAGCGTCAGCATTCACCTAGTAGGTGCATCGCAACAGTGCATAGCGACTACGTGAAGTGCAAGATCAGCGGAACGTGCTACAATACGAAACCAGACGTTTCAACGGATATTACCACATGGCACAGCTCATATTTGTTTCACACTTCGAACTGATATCATTTCTTTTGTAGTTACTTATATTTTATACTTTGTAATTAGTAATTAAAATTATTCTAAATAAATTGGTTTTTTTTGGAACCTTCGGCTGCAGTTAACATAATTAAGCGTAAAAGACAAACAGACAAAGTTACTTTCACATTGATAATATTAGTATTAATTAGTAGGTCATTAAATTTAATTACAAATATTACAATTGTATTGTATTCGTTTTCACTCAAATTTTTGAAAATTGATTTATTTCGTTTCCTTACCGCTGTTCAAGCTAGGCACACGCACACAGACACCCGCTATTCTGTCCGTTCACGCACACACCCAGCTAATTACCTAATCACCGCCGGCGTCGTACGCTCGGCGCAGTCTTAACAATTAAATCAATACACATTCCATTAATACATAAATCGAATCTGTCAAAGGTACATGAATCTCTGCAGTCTGCGCAGTCAATTCATTGCATTGTAATAATGGGAATGCATTGTTGAACCTTGACTGCACATGTAATAAAGTAATTGCAAGTACTAATAAAGTAATTCCAAATATATTTATATTGAGAGAGAACCTGTCAAACAAACTGTCACTGCGGCGTTATCGGTGTCAATGACCTTTTATCTCAATCTATTTGAAATATACTAAATACTATTGAGGAATTTACGTACCTCAGGTGGTCTTCCAGACGGTAGGTCAGTAGGCGCGGGCGACAGCGGCGAGGCGGGACGTCGCGTCGTCACAGGCGACAGTGGCGCCACCGGGCCGTGCGCAGGCGCCGCCGCGGCTACTACCGGAACTATCGGCAGTACCGGCGGGGCTGGCGACGGCGGCGGAGACTCCACAGGCTCAGAAGGTCTTCTGGCTACTATGTGGTGAGGTAACGGACCGGCTTTACGTTTGGGAGGACCGGAACGGGCAGCTTCCGCACCTCGCTTACCGCCCAAACTAGCGCCGCTACGTAATGCGCCCATTGGGTCCAAGTCCGCTTCGTCTATTATCATGCGCTGGAAACAACCGTCGAATACATTAGAATTTGGGTCATAATTGTTAAAAGTGTGTAAGTATGTATTTTAGGGTAAAGTTATATCTACGAAATCAACTTTGGACCCCAATTGAGTTGGGAATAGGCCCGGTGAATGATGAAGATGGATATTCAAATAAATCCATAATTTCTTAGTACCCTCCAGAACAGATCCTGGTGATCCCAGTAGCCTGTTAGACAGCAACTATTCTTCCACTACATATAAAATTTATTAAAGCATACAAACCTTATCTATCTTGAACGGGTTCCCAAACATGTGTTGCCTGACCGGCTGTGACTCAATCTCACGTAGTAAAGGAGTCATTCGCTTCAAATACTCTTGGTAATTGCCCATTTGTGCGACCGCCATAGAGTGTACACTGTCCTCGTCGACTAGCCGCGTGTGCGCCAGAGATTGTTGCAGAAAGTTTGCACGCATGCGCACTGCCTGGAATTGTTGACGGTTTCATATTATTACAACACAAACAAACACGTCAACCACCATTTTTAGGGTTCCGTACCTAAAGGGTAAAACGGGAACCTTATTACTGAGACTCCGTCCGTCCGTCTGTCTCTCTCATGATACCATGATAGTTAGACACTTGAAATTTTCACAGATGATATGAATAGAATAAAATAAATATTTAACAAGGCTCCCATACAACAAACGTGTTTTTTTACCGATTTCAGAGATAATGGTACGGAACCTTCATGCGCGAGTCCGACTCACACATGAAGTTTCGTTAGATAAACAAAACTTCGTTAGACGGTATTTTACTGAGGATTAATTGATTGTTAGATGTCACCTATATAGACTTTTGAAATAGTTGCTATGCAAATAAGTCTCAATTTGTAATATTCACCTGGTCTAAAAGATCTCTCCGCTGAATATCGAAAGGGTTTCTATAAGTGTGCGCTTGAGCCTTGTGTCTGTCCCTCGACAAGGCTACAATAAATCCACCAAACTCGTTCAATTGGTCTCGAAGTGCAGTGAACTTGCCTTGAAGACATGGATGCGTGGTCAGGTCTTTTCGTAGTGGCGAACGGGGCATTACGCGTACGCTCTCGGAACCCTGAAATGTGAGAAATAATTGATATATTAAACACACAACACAACATTTCGTTCGACAACCTGTTTGGTCCAGTGGTTAGTGACACTGCCTAAAGCTAACTACTGGATGGAGTTCGTATCGAATCCCACCCAAGACAAACAAAACTTTGTGTAACGAGAACCTATGATGGGTTGTTCAGTATTTGTGTTTTTGTACCTATTTGTTGTACTGTACTGTACCTATTTATTTAGAGGTAAGTATAAAAGTGTGTTTATCCCATAACACAAGCTTATTATTAGCTTACTTTAGGCCAGCTGGAGTTGTGTAAAAAGTAGATACATAGATAGATTATTTAGTGACGTAATCCACGATTTTATGCTCAAGGCGTTAGATAGAGGCATTAATCATTTCGCCACTCACTTTGTTAGTACCACATAATAGGTAGCGATCCTATAATTGCTGTTTCCGGGCAATTTGGGTAACTTTACCAGATCCTTGTATGTCAAGTCAGCAGGTGCACCGCGTGAATATGAGTATAACTTAAGCGGAAATGTTGATAGGGTCGCTTAGCAAACAAAAACAGCGTAATTAATACTGTTAGGCTAAGGTGCCACAGACATGGGGCTTGCTTAGCGCCTAGTGGCTTGCAGCCTACACACGGACTATATGGCTAAATAGACTTTGACTTTAAAATTTGCTTAGGGATACTGTCAACTCTGCAGAAATGACACAGGCTAATTTGTACCCCGATAATAGTTGCAAGTATAAGTGATGACATTATAAGTAAACAAATATTGAAAGTAAATGTTCAATTCAAATAATTACCTTCTGATTATTATTGCTGGACTTGTTGATAACATCAGCACATACTTTCTCAAACTCCACCTTTGCTTGGTTCTTCAGTCTTTTCAAATAGTTCAGTACGGAGAAGCTTAGTGAATTATCTTGGGAGTCTGGTATCAAACTCTGCAGCAGTTGGGCGGAAGCACCCATTTTCGTTAAGGCTCTGCGCAGAGGCTAAAATTTTAAAAAAAGACAGATGAGTAAAATGTAAAGATCGTATTTTCAATAACAACTAATTAAATCTATTTAAGAAATGCTATTAAAATCACAGTCAAAGTCCATGAAATCACAGTCTATCTTTTTAAACCAACTTTTAGTATTACTCAACAATGATATGACGTTGCAGTGCTAACGCGTGCTACACGTGTAAAAGATCCTCCCCTTCACCTATAAAACAGTATGATATAACAAGTTAAAAATATGGCAAAAATTTGCCATATATTTTAGAGTTATCAAAAGATTTCTCATAAAATGTAAATAAAAAAAAGTTCAACATCACTTTAGAGGTCTTTAGTCTCTAACTATTACCGTTCTCGATTTGACCTCGTTTTGACCTTGACCTTGAGATCAGAGGTCAAAGGTCAAGTTTATTTTAGAGGCCTATGACCATGCTGAGTCGTTGGCGTTGTCATTGGCGTTTACATTGAGTCTCTAGCTCTTACCGTTCTCGAGTTGAAAGTAGTTCACGGACGGACGGACGGACGGACATTACTGTTGTATAAGAGATTTTCGTTTCGAAAACTCTAAAAAATTACGTAACTCACCGCAACATAGTACGAAGGCATTCTATCCAGGTAATGTTGAAAAGCTAGCTTCCATTCAGGGTTTGGTTTGCAACGATGAACTTTGAACAAATCATCCAGAAGTGGCATCAGCATTGGGTAGTTATAGGGCAACACAAACAAGTTGACGCACGTCAAATTTGTTGAAGCCTTCAAATAGCCAAATGGGTGGCTAATTTCGGATGTCTTGCATCCACTATTGGCAACGAAAACCTGAAAAACACAAAATTACAAATTAATATTTCTTGCAATCTCTTTTAATAATAGTTTTTAGGGTCATGTACCCTATGGATAAAACGGGAAACCCATTACTAAGACTCCACTATACGTCCGTCTGTCTCACGAACCATGATAGTTAGAAAGTTGAAATTTTCACAAATGATAAATTGTTACCCCTATAACAACAATAAATAGTATAAAACAGAATATAATAAATATTTATGGGGGCTCCAATACAACCAACGTGATTTTTTTGTCGTTTTGGTACGGAACCCTTGTGCGCGAGTCCACCTCGCACTTGGCCAGTTTTTTGTATGAACTTGGTAAAACATACCTGCCAACAGACAGTGGGTTGTTTCCTGGCCAATATGAACTGCGTAAGAGGGCTTGGCTCTAGTTCGTACTTGTCAAATGGCAGGTTATCGATGACCATGGGCTCCTGGCTTGAACAAGTAAACTTCACCACAGGGTGGGCTGAACGCGGCGGCTGAAACAACAAAACCGATTTGTTTATAAAAAAAAATGACTTGCTATCTGGAGTTGTGTATTAGAATCACAATTCGATGATGAAGTGTGATTGAGGGATATGTGGAGGAGGAATACATTTTGCGTCGTCCCCAAATATTTGGGATAAGGGCAGGTAGATGGTTGATCACGATGCCAACTTATAAGTGAATAACAAAACTCGAGATTTCAGTATGTTTGTATTTATTTTTGCAGTATTATACAATTTCATAGATAATTAAAATAAAATGATACATAAATTAAAATAACAAATAAATTAATGATAATTTAATTTAATTATCTAATTTAAAAGTACACTTTACAGACAGCACTTTCGAAGAAGAGACAATGATAATTATATTGATGATTTTATGTTTTTAATCCTCACAGAACTTAAGCTCATCAGTTGAGCGTATAGCATATTATTATTAAATGAAATCACAAGTCACTCACCTTACATGTAAATTGTGTAAATACATTAATATTTACGGTATTATCATGAGGAAACCCACAACTGATAAGGTTACAATTGTGTTGGTAATCTCATAACTAGTCAGCACTGGTATTTATGAAATTACCTTTTTAGGTTTTTTTTTTTATTCCGTGAGATCGCGACCGCTCCCATGTCCATTGCTGCAGGCGTCTCTGGCACGCACCAGAAGGCATGTCCAGGGGACCTTTTTAGTCTAGTGTAGGTATATGTACTATTGAGCAGTGATCATGTTTTAACTATACTGAGCAAGTTTTTTTTTAACAATATATTAAGGAAAACACGATCAATGTAATATCGATGGGGAATTAAGTGCGTAAATAAATCTTATTCTGCCTAAACATGCCAAACCAAAATCCTTTCCTTGTTTACCTATGACTATGAACATGGTAATGGTACCTACTTTCCAAGACGATGGAACAGATATCCTTAACCAACACTTTATACTATTTTATTTATATACTAGTACGGTGTCTTGCGCGGTGTTTCGCGCCGCACCACGCCATAGGTTTTGGCCTATAACTTTTGACCCCATAGGGCTAGGTCAAATTTTCGATTTTTTGGCTTGCCTCCAGATCGAGGGCTATCCATAGAGGGGTCAACCATCATTGGAGCATAAGCAGTTCTCGAGAGCTAAGGGGGACATTCCCCATTTCTATATATAGATATGCTTTCGATTAACAGAAGGTTCATGACTCCTTTGCAGGATTTGGTGTGCGTTTTTATAACAAAATTCCTCTAAACATTATGAGTCTTCCTTTGAATAAATTCAAAGTGGCTGTTAAGACACACCTCCTAAAAAAGGCATATTATACTGTTAAGGATTATCTAAACGATACAGAGAAACGGCAATGAGTTGCTTGCTCATCACTCGAGCTACATAGGGGCTACTTCTGTTTGAAATGTTGTTTTATTGCTGAAACTCACTTATTATTGTTAAATTATTATTATTATGATATTGTTAGGTATGGGTACTATGAGATTATGTGGCACCTTTAACTAGTATTTGACTCTTTTTGTGAATAACAGAGATCCATAATTTTTAAGTTCACTTGGTCCACACATGGTCACGTACTGCCCTTGCCCTCTTTTTATTGTTGTAACAGAATCATTGTATTTACTGGCGAATAAAAAGAGTGGCCGTGAGTTTTTCTTGACAGGTTCTTTCCTCACAGGCTCTATCTATTGCCTTGCGAATCTGGCGGTAAATGTAAATGTAGAAGCATTTTCTTGTTTTGACGTTCATAAGTGTTACTTTGTGACCTACATGAATAAAGATATTTTGATTTTGATTTGATTTTTGATTGTCGGCACTTGGTGGAACTTATAATAATACCTACATTTTGAATAAACTCACTTGTACATTCCACAATTCTTTATTATTAAAATTGCTGACCGGTTTCGCCCAATATATGCCCATCATCAAAGGTATTCACTACACACTACATATCACTTTCTAATTAATATTCCTGAGATATTTTATTCAAATTCATCTTGCAGCTACCCATAGCTGACATTGGAGTCACTTCATTGGACATTGACTTTGGACTTATTTTATACGTTTCAATCAAAGCACCAGTGTATATAAAAAGGGGAAGGATTTGATTGTTTGTTTGAAGCGAATACGCTCTGTAACTACTGATCCGACTTTGAAAATTCTTTCATTGATATATAATTACATTATCCCTGAGTAATATAGGTATGCAGCAAACGCGGCGATCAGCTAGTAGATAATAAGAATATCAGACTGACACAAATCACGTTTTTAGCCCCGAAGGGAAGATAGAGGCGCTTAAATATTACTCTCACGTTTCACAGAGATCTTGGGCTAGTGGTGTTTTGGTCAGTTGGTAGAACGTTCCTCCTGGAAAGGGCAGTCGCTGGTGCAAGTCCAGCCTAAGAACTATCGTTTTTACGAACCATATTAAATATATTAAAAAAAAAATAACAATTGCTTAAAAGTATTAATATAAAAAGATGATAATAATAATAGATCTGATGATGATTATCACTTTGGTGGCGGTGTCGGTAGTGCATCGGCTTTCCACTCCGGAGTCTATGGCTCGATTCCCGAGTCAAAAAAAGTTTATAGGTTGTCTAGATCCCATAGCACAAACTTATAGCATAGTTTTGGGCTAGATGACGTTGTGTGAGAATGTCCAAAAATATTTAAAATAGATACATACCAATGTTTGAGCAGTAGGGTCAGAACGGAAGGATTCCGGTATCGGCCAGAAGCCGACAGCAAAACCTTTCTGAGCGACCGTACGCGGCACATAGATGAGTCGGCGGCACGAGTGCCACGTCGGAGCGGCTTGGCTCTGATACTGTCCACTGTTCCAACGCTGTAGAAATACATATTATATTTATAATTTAAACGTAAAAAAAAAAAACGAAAATAATCCTATATACGTATCAGTATGTACTCTTTCCACAACAAACACTAAAACAAAGACTACCGAATTATTTCAAACACGGCGGGAAACAATTTGCTTGAATCCTATGATTTTTTATAAATATAGATATGTTACCTTCATATCATAGTAACGGACACTCAAAATCTGTAGCCGCGTAACAAGCTAATTTGTACTGCGTAACATAGAACCATTGGCTCTTTTTTGGGGTTCCGTACCCAAAGGGTAAAACGGGAACCCTATATAATTCGCTATCTGTCCATTCGTCCGTCTGTCTCCACGCTGTATCTCATGAACCGTGATAGTTAGAAAGTTGAAATTTTCACAGATGTATTTCTGTTGCCGCTATAACAACAAATACTAAAAATCTGAATAAAATCAATATTAAGGAAGGCTCCCATACAAGAAACGTAATTTGTTTTGCCATTTTTAAACATAATGGCACAGAATACTTCGTGCGCGAGTCCCACTCGTTTTTTCTGACTCTGTTTTTCTGAGTCTTCTTCACGAGGCGTGCTGGCTGGTATACCTACCAAAAAAATGAAGGAAACTCGTTGGCCTACACTACTATACCTATAAAGGACTTATTAAATTATAACTTACTCCATTCCTATCACCATCACCATCAATTTCTTTATCACCTCCATGATTATTATCATCTTGTTCAGTCCCATCTTTGTTGTTAGCTCCTTCAATGATTGGGGGGTCAGGGCCCAGTTTCTCAAAGTTAATCACCACGCCACTCTGCACTTTCTGCACTAAGCTATCAATGCATTGCATCAACATTCGATGAGATGTTATGCAGTATGAACGACCTGTATAAGACATCTTCACGTTATTAATGACCTCCTTAAACGTTATTAAGAATATAACAAATAGATACAATCTTAATGTGAAGATATAGTCTTAGGATCGTAACTTTGATGTGATGATAAGTAGCTAGTCAGAGGTGTTAAGGTCACGCTAAGGTATCTGTCTAACCTAAAGGCTTACGTAAGTCTGGAGCGATTCCGAAACTCTAGGGCGATTAGACGAAATAAATTTAATACCACTGCAATTAATCATGACCTATTAGTATATCCAAGTAATAGTTACTGTTAATACTTGCTTGTGACACATATAACAAGTAGTTAGACTTTTTAATTTAATGGTCTTACACTGGGGATAAGCATAAAGATTACTGTTTCAGGTAACTTAGATACATTTGCGAGAACCTCGTCCATCGAACTTGCGGTGAATTACTAAGATTGAATCTATACATACCGCCGGTGACTTCACACATAGCATCAATAGGCGAAGTGTCCGAGGGCACAAGGCCAGTGTCTCTGTCCGCAGCGGGAGTCCCTGCGAGCCTTAGTACCAATGAAAACAGTCTTTGGTCCCATCGAAAAGGTTCGCGAGTTAATTCTGATCCTGGTATTGGGCAGTTCATCGGTAGGTTGAACTGCAAATAAATTAAAATATGAGTCTCTAAAATTCCACCACACTGCTAACATAAACAAATGGGAAAGATTGTTTGGAACTATGTAGGTATTATAGGTTTGCAATACTTGTTACTTTATGAGCGACTAGCTGATCGCCGCAGGTCCGCCCGCATGATTTAGTTTACTCGTTCCCGGTTCCCGTGGGAGCACATTACCGAGATAAAAAGTATATTACCTATATTACTCAGGGTGAATGTAGCTTTCCAATGGTAAAAGAATTTTTTGAAATCGGAAAATAGTTTTTGAGTTTATTCATTACAAACATACACACAAAAATACAAATCTTTCCTCTTTATAGTAGTAGGATAGATAAATCCAGAAAACATCGAAAATGCGAGATTAAGATGATGAAGATGCAATTTATATTGTAAAACTAATTTTGACACTTGTCAAAAATAGGGCAATTGTCCCATCATAACATAGTACAAAACAAAGTCGCTTCCGTTCCCTACTTATGTTTAGATCTTGAAAACTACGCAAGAGATTTTTATACGATTTTCACCAATGGATAGAGTAGTTCTCCAGGAAGGGTTTTGTGTAGGTATATAATTTGTCAAGCGGGCAAAACCGCGGGCGTCTGCTACTAATATTATGTTTTTAATTTATATTGTAAAACTAAGTTAGTATAGGCAACTCATTGACAATGGTCAAAGTAGGTCAAAAAAGGGCAATAATAGCCCTATTGACTATATTTGCCTGATCCTGTGCCCCGAAAGGATGTGGTTATGCTACGGATAATGAATATCTCTTTTGGTTTAAAAAATGAAGTAATTATAAGACTCGAGTCGTGTGTATGGCAGTTACTGACATGTGAACAAATGAATTAATAACTGGCGGAAATTAGAACGGACGGTGTGCGCTATACTCGTAAACTCGTCCTGTGTACTTAGTAACTAAGGCGCTGTCTTCACGAGCGAGAGAATCGCGACGAGTCTGTACTTCTATCGCCGCGATAACATCGCCGTGTGGAGACGCGTTCATAGATAGTGTATAGATACGTGGCACGACGACAATATCGCTCTCTCGCTCGTGGAGACAGCGCCTAACGTCACTATTTAGCAAAATGGTAGGCTCCAAAATGTATACATACCTAATACCTACCTACCGTTGTTAATAATTGGTACTTTATTTGTACTAATATTATAAAGAGATTTTTTTTAAACTTTTCACTAACATGTAGCTACGTCATCCTTGAGTAACATTGACTACTTTTTATCCCGGTAATGTGTTCCCACGGGAATCGGGAACGAGAAAACTATACCACGCGGGCGGAGTCGCGGCGATCAGCTGGTGGATTTTATTCCTTTAAAAACCGGCCAAGTGCGAGTCGGGTTCGCGCACAAATGGTTCCGTACCAAAACGGCAAAAAATCGTTTGAGCCCCTTAAATATTTATTATATTCTGTTTTTTAGTATTTGTTATTAGAGGCAACAGAAATAAATCATCTGTGAAAATTTCAACGTTCTCACTATCACGGTTAATGAGATACAACCCAAGACAGACGGACGGCGGACGGACGGACAGCGAAGTCTCAGTAATAGGGTTCCCGTTTTACCCTTTGGTTACGGAATCCTAATAACTCGTCGCCCTATAATACTGCCATATTTTCAATCTGTTGTTAATGACACGTAAATCCACGAGATCTTAACACTTTTGTCTTTAAACAATATTTTTTTATAAACCTTTCGTATTCTATCACGACTCCAAAAAGCTAAGCCAAAACATCTCCTCTAAGTAGTCAGGTCAAGGTTTAATTGACTATCCGTGTGCCTCTGCTTGAAGAACTGCACTATGAGCATGGCATTGGAATAGTTTGGCGATAACCAATGATATCGCATAAAATGTCGGTCACGTCCAATTAACACACTTTTTGAAATTTCCTGGGTGATCATTGGTTATCGACACTCTTTCGAGGGCTATGGTAAGGGCTGAGTATGACTCAGAGGAAGTCCCGATCAATAGCTTCTAGATGTCACGATCTTTCTTATAGGTACACCTACCATATCTAGAATGTTTCATGGACAGTCTCAGTTTTGCATTTATATGTATAAGTACGAATTAGATTATTCTATTATTGGTATGAGATATTTTGAAAAAAAAAACTATTTGTAACCTTTTGACCTAGTTGGTCAAAAGTTCGAGCTCAAAAGTTCAACTGAATAAGGTGATCTATGGCGGCTCGCACATACTAAAACACCTGCGGTGTGCCGTACTGGGTCGCTGGGCGGTGGGTTGCACTACGGGGGGGTGGGTTGTTACTAGTCCATGAACGCCAGGTGTAACCAGGCACCCTCTTTCGTCATCCTCATTGCAAAAACTTCTTACAGGCGAGCGACGTCAAGGCACACGGTTTACTAATGAAAAGCATAAAATATATAGACATAATTTACATTGGCATAACGAAATGAAGCATAATGATCATAAGGCATAATATTATAAAAAATAAATATTTTGGTATAATGCTTGTTGTCATAAACACTAATAACATAATAATAATGAAGCATTATTTTATAAAGTATAATGTTAGAAACGCATAATGAAATAAACACAATGTTCTTTAGAATAAAACTAAAATCACCACCATGAACCTAATGCTTATCGAGAACAGGTAAGTTTTGCATTTTTACTTGTTTGATTATAATTCATAGAAAAACAAACATGTTCGCGGCTCATGGGTGGCCCAAGGGCCACCCTCGCCGCACCTTAACCTATTCCAATCGAGTAATTCGCAAATTATAATAAATAACCAATTATGACCTTTTATATTTATGGCTCATAATTAATAGACGAATAAACATTATGCCCTCCTTCTTATGGCAAAACATAGTATACTAAATGATAGTTATGCTAACATTTGCTTGATTATTATGCAGTAGTATTATTATGCTAATAAAAGTTATGCGAAAACGTTATGCCAAACTATATTATGCCTTAAAATTTTATGCCAAGAGGGATCCCAAGGCACACGCGGACGTCTCCCATTCGCGGGTGGGGCGTAACGCAAATCCCGACTCCAGACCCGGCCGCCACGATTAGGGCGGCACATGAGTGGTCTGGCGTGAAGCGGGTCATTGTCAGAGCATTGCTCTCCTTAACGCGCTCTACTTTTTTAAGACGACCTCCTTGCAGAATCACGCGGACACCCTACCTCTCCTTCGAAATGACCTCCTTGCAGAAAGTTGCGGACACCCACCCTACCACGGAGCGTAGTTTTAGAGTCAACTTTTAGCATGTCGAAATACGAGTTTACCTACCTACCTGGGATACAAAACTCCGAGACTGACTAATTTAACTGGATTTAAATTAGTCAGAAAAAGATAAGATGTTTTATCAAAATATGTTAATTCCGAAATAGCCAAACTTATCTCCGAAAGATCAGATAACTACTTCTAGATTGTCAATTGAATAAAAGTTCACCACACTGTACCCACCACAAAAGGACCCACACATGTGAAGACCACCACACAGCATGATATAACCAGATACACAAGCGTGCTACTGTCATGTCCATTTCATACATTACTTTTTCAATTGTTCACATTACCACATAACCAGGGCGAAGCTTTCTAACTAGTAAGGGTCACAAATCATTATATCAAAAGGCCCTGAAGTGAAAACATTCTATACATTATGTAAAAACACATTAATATTCAAGTTGTTTATTGATGAGCAGCCTAGTCTGTGAGCTGTGCATGAATGATGCCTGTTCATAAAAAAATGCAGTTGATGCAATCAATAATCTACAACAACCATAGCTCAACACTATCTACTAGCATTCCTAGTAACCTGTTTTTGAGAAATGGGCACTTTCAGCTGAAACAGCATTTTTATGGTAATATTGAAGGTTTGTAAATGCTATCTATTAGGTACTGTATGTTTCTAACTTTTATGGGAGAGAACTCTACTAACAATTTTATGTCTAGAATCAAAAATTCATCAAAAATTACTTTGAAACTATCCTTAAAAATTTTAATATAAAAATAGGTCAAGGTAATGTGAAATACTATCAGTTAGTAAAGTTTTGTTGATATTGCCATAAAATTATATGCATACATGATAACTTGCTATAAAATACTTATATAATTTTATAAGTCTATTTATTTCATGAATGCTGTCCTAGTTACTGTGACTATGATTAAAAATAATATAATAAACTGGTAATAAGATGATAATAGTCACTCACTTCTTCATGAATCCCAGCAGTGCTAGTAAGTTTTCCTCCATCCGTAATGACAACAATAACTGAAGGTTCAAGATAGAATGGGCATCTTCCTTGGCCATAGGTGTCAATACCAGTTTGCATACGATTTATATTCAGCACATCAAAGGCATGCTTTAAAGCAGCCCCAATTGTTGTGAATCCCAGACATTGCAAATTCTTAAGTTCATACATAAAAGTTGCTAAGTTTTCCTTCCATCCAGCCTGAAAACAATCAGTGTAAATTATCTTGGTCCTTTTATAAGTACCTACTTATAACTTAACTTATTGAGACAGAGTGCCCACATTCTTACTGGAAAATTTGAGTTATATATTCTAATCTTATAAGATAATTTATCAACTTAACCAAATATTTGAATTTCCCCCCAAGAAACGCCATTACATTTAGCTTAGTTTGACCAATGAGATTATGCGACGAGAGCGCAGTAGCGACAGCGAGCGCTATCGCGCGGGGAGTCGGGGAGGCAAAGGCAGCAACGGCGGCGGTTGGTCCTGTTTACGTCGTGCTGTCTATTTCAGTTATTAGCACTTTCAAAGTATGTAAAAAGTTCTGGATTGCAGGTTACAGTGCTTGGTCTATAAAGACTGTACAAGCGGCGTTAATTCGCTTATTTATTACACATTTCACATCGAAATCTTCGTTAACGTGTTCACTCTGTTATACTAACCTTGATGTTCGCGGGTGGTTCTTCGAAAGTTAGAAGCATATACCTGTCGCCTCTGCTTTCGGGGCAACGTTGACGAACCTAGGAAATAAAATTGAATCAGTCCATCACACAAACACGCGATAAATAAATCGATCACAAAAACGAGGCGGTTGACGAGTCGATGACACTGCACGTACCTTTACGAACGTTTCCACAGCGCCCTTGGCTACATCGAGCAACGTTGGGCGTCCGCCCAAATAAGCTTTTTGAGTCATGGAAGCTGAAGTATCTATTAAGAAAACTATTATAGTCATCGTGAAAATTGCCTAAATTGCTTCCAAATACATTAAAATATGCGCACGCTATTGTGAACCAAGAATAAAAATGGCCGCTACATCGTACGTAGATTCGGTGAGAGGCGACCGTCCGACAGCCGCTTCGACGAGCAGCTGAACAAGCTACGCCACGAAGACTCCTAAAGTACCACGTGACCTAATCACACGTTCGGTTATTCTCGGGATTCAATAGAGATATGTTCGGATATGTTCGGACGCTAGGTAAAAATGTTGCCATAAAGGTACAAGAATTATCCCCATAGAAAAGGTTATAATCAATAACCTAACCTACTAATGTTAGTAATGTTAGTTATGAATAATGATGATGACAAATTGTACGGTGACTTTTGAGTTTAAATAGGGAGTGGTAATCGCGTGCATCCTTGTATGACATAATTTGGTCTGGTCCACTGCACTGGTTGGAATATAGAGGTTATCATGTGATAATCAAATAACTAAATTGATTAGCTCATTTCAAAAGCATAATAAACCTTCGGCATACAAGATTTTAACCCCAAGACTTTTACTACTTACTACACTGCACTGACTTTTAAAATGCAATCAATTATTACATTTCGGTACCCCGTACATCTTGGCTGTGTCTGCTGTTATGTGCGTAAAGTGGCTTCCGAGATTTTGTTGTTTACACCTACAATTTCAGTTTTCTTAATTATATTATTGTATTGATTACAGGTACAGACAGAATATTAAATTAATTTCTACAAAATCAATGATGATAGTGGTGCCAGTCGGCCACGAGGCGGAGAAGTTCTTTGACGCATGTTAGAATTTAGGTTAGAATTTAAGAGTAGATATAATTAGAATTGGTAATGTACATATTTAGTTAGTTTCAATTGTATTGTTTTATAATTTATTGTTTTCAGTAAAATATAATAATATACGTTTTGGTTAAAAAATATTTTTCTTGATTTTTGTAGCAACCTAGTAGAAAATTGTTGATTGTATAGAGCAGTTAACAGATTGTGTTTGTTTTCTCAAGAAATAAATATTTTACCGAGCGAGTGAAGCGTCTAAATTTTGAGATTGGACAATTAATTATGCTTTCGTGCGTCTGTCTGTCTGTATGTGTGTTCCAGGCTAGCCTGCCGTCCTAAGGCCCCAATCATGAAGTTCGATGGTGTTGGGCGTAGATGAGTCTGTGGCACCTTGGCTGCCGACTTCGGAACTCAACGGGGAGGGTACGCACCCTCTTCCTCTCGGCCGTTTCCTTCATGAGCATAACCTACTTGCAGAAGGACACGACCTCGTTCCACCTACTCCCGCTGGAGACCATGGCTTGAAGCATGGTCTCTAGTGAGAGGGTATCCACGACTCACGACGAGGAACCGGTGCGGACTCGCCCGCGCTGAGCACTCCACCAACGTGTGGAGTGCGGTGTCTTCGCTGGAGGCCTCGTAGTGTTGATACTGGGGAGTGACCTCACGATGGATGCGATACAAATATTTACAGAAGCATCTGTGCGGTAATGATCTGCGACGCGTTGTATGTGAGGTCACCATGCCGCCTCTGCAGCCACTCGTCCATGATCGGTCTCACCACCGCGACGGTTGTCCGTAAGGTGCAAAAAAATACCAATGGAGCAGGCGAGCCAATAGTCTTTTTTCTAATTTCTGTGTGGAGACTGCACACTACATTAACTTGCCGTAATTTAGGGGATAATATTTCAGTAGCAACACCGCTTAACTCTTCAATAATAAGTAATGAAACGAATTCATAGATTTTGTACCTCTTTATTTCTATCATAAATTATTTAGTATTAATTTGACACACTACATACGTCTAAGTAAAATTGTTTATTGATTTAATAAACATAGATTTGTTATAAAGCGTTTACCTAGATGCAAAACCAAAAATGGCGGTAAATTCAAATCATTATTTTTGATCTGGAAAAATAGGCTCTTATAACCTCTGAGAAGATTTATGATGTATCTTATCTAAATCATATTAATTACTACATTGTCTGGGACATTTCGAATAATTTAGACATCCGATAGTCGCAAATTCAAAGGTCTCATCTAATCCCACATCCCACCTACAAGAACGTTCATGTCAATGATATATAATGATATGATATAATGAATATAGGGTTCCGTAGTTACCCATTATAGGCTCTATAACTCCTAAACTAACAGAAAGATTTAGAGGGGGAGGGACGCTCTGTTTTAACAAAAAATGCGCTTTAAAGTTGAATATATCGCAAACGGACACCTAAATCAAAAATTTTGTAAGCAACCTCCCAATGTTTTAAAAATACTTATTTATAATATCCCGCACGATGGGGTTGACGCAAGAAAAAAAAATCACCCCAATTTACCCCAGAAAAAAAAATCATTATTTTATTTTAGCACTTTAGCACTTTGTCGGAATATTTTTTTCTAGCACTAACCGTTTGGGAGAAAAGCGGAGGACGGACGAACGGATAGATATGACGAAACTATAAGGGTTCCGAGAAAACATAAGACTTTGAGGATGGGGTTTTGTTACTTTAATGCTAGAATACACTGCAACTGCCATAGACATAATTATTATTTCTAGTACATAAGTAAGTTACTTATAAACAAATACTCATTATGATTAGGTAGGTACAAAATCTTTTATTTGTACATAGGCAGGTATTGTTTCAGAAACGCTAGCGTTTAGTGGAAAATAACAGCATAAAACATAACATAAGGATGTTAGGTGATTACTAAGAACTGCGTCTTTTTAAGTCGGTTAAAAATACAAAAAGTATACAGATTGTATGTAGCGGATTTTATCTGTATAGTAATAGTAGTAAAATCGGAAAAATATAAATAGTGTACCATTTATATTTTTCTGATTTTACTACCATATAGGATGTCCCTGCCATGATCATGCTACATGGATGGAGAGTAGGTACTCCAAATGTTGTAGTTCGAAAATTTTACTGAAAGGAAACTGTATTTTTTTTTTGAATCGGGAATCGAACCCTCCAAATGGTAAAAAACAAAACATGTTATTTTATGACACCGATCAAAAGGCTATGGCCTTCCTTTTATTTAAGATGCTAAGTTTATTAAAAACAAATAGTCGTTATGAAGCTTCTCGATGAATGGCGTAAAATAACTTGTTTTCGTTTTTTTGGCATTTGGTCGGTTCGATTACCGGTTCACACATGTGATTTTTCAAACGTCTATGAATGCAGTTAAAAATTGTTTTAAAAAATAAAATTATGACTATTTTTGGTAAAATTGTCTATCTACAATATTTAAGGTACTTTCCCTCCATGAAGCATGGTCTTAGGACGCACGTACTGTATACAAGTCGCGTCAGATAAAAATAACAAAATAACTCTGACCTTCAAGCAGCGCAGTAGGCGATTTATCGATATGGTGGAATAAGCGAGTAAGAGCGAGAGTACCGATGCTAAAACACACACCTCCACTCTCGCCCAGCGTTCTTCTTACGTGAATTGTACTGTACCTACCTCCATTTACACTAGGCACTAATAATTTTAGATGTTACCCGATCCGATTTGATTCTTGTACGGTTAGAAAGCAATAGAACTCATGGATAATACCTATTACCAATACTACCAGTGCAAGAAAGATTCCGATAGTGTGTCTCGAGAATACTATTATAGCGGATATCTGCGTACACAGCTTTAGGCAGCGTACACAGCTAGCAACAAACTAAACGAAGCTAGCCCCTGCACCTCGTCACTTAGGAACTGCTGCAGATGTCACCCCGTTTTCACGCTCTCTTGAATAAAAAACGTGCCCTCAGTCCCCTAAAAACCAGCTAATTCTTCTTTCGACGTGGGGTTCACTAACATCCGAAGGCTCCCTCGGATAGTGCCTCTGCTGTAGCTGGCAGTCAAAGGAACCTAAGTATGGCATATTTCACCCTTTTCACTGAAGTCGCCTTCCATTTTCCTGCTTCGGGCAAGAACGTACCCAGGCTGTGACCCGAACTTGGCCACTTGGGCCGCCTACAATAGGGCTACTAGAAGCAGCAAGAGGGCGTTCAAAAGAACGGAAGCCCAGCGCGTCATGTGGATTAGTTTTGCCCTTAATTTTCAAGATAGCCGATAACGCAACGAACCGAAAACCACGCAAGACTAAAGGACATCATCCACGTTTTTTACATTTTTGGCTCAATGGCAGAAGTGCCGGCTAAGCGTAAAAAATAATAATAATCGTGTAGGACTGTATCCTTACTTAGCATTTTTTGTAAGGGAAAATAAAAAAAAATTGAACTATTTCTTTTTAAATGGCGCTAAGATTATAGGTACTTTCGGTTTCATATTACTTAACGTGTATATTTAGGTATTTAATTATGGAACTTTAAAGGAACCGTTAATAAAACATGTTTCTCCGCTACTATTAAACTGGGTACCTACCTATTATAGCTTCTCTCAAGTCTAGGTCTAGGAGTAGGTAGTGTTGGTAGTGTGAGTTAACTTTGCAAAGGAAGCATCCCCACAAAAAAATTACCAACTGTAGCCACACGTAAAAAGAATTCTACGGTACGTTAAAGGCACGTATTCCTATAGAATCAAATACGACCGCCATAAACCACGGATATTCTAGGGATTAAGCGATGCAGACACGGAGGAAATTGAATGACAAGCGTGATATGATATCATCGGAGGATGACAACATGTTTACTAGATTTTATCATAAACCTAAGAAAAACCAGGTTTTGGATCAAAAACCAAAACTAGGTGATAAGGCTCCCATAAATGTTTTAAGAAAAAAAAATAGTAGGTAATTTAAATAATAATAATTAAGATTTTAGATAACAAATTTTATTACATACATACATACATATGGTCACGCCTCTTTCCCATTGGGGTAGGCAGAGACTATGGAATTCCACTTGCTACGGTCCTGGCATACTTCTTTCGCTTCTTCCACTTTCATAACTATCTTCATGCACGCTCTCCGGTTCTGGGTGCTCTTGACCTGACCTTTGTTCAAAACATCTCCGATTTGGTCGAAGTACGTTCGCCTAGGTCGACCCTTACCTGCCTGTCCATTCACGCCCGCCTTATGTATCTGTTTCGTCAATCTTCTTTCATCCATCTTTTCTACGTGCCCGAACCATCTAAGCATCCCTTTTTCTATCTTACTCACTACATCTTCTGATACACCGCAAAGTTCTCGTATCTCGCTGTTCCTCACTTTCTCAACCAATGTCACTCCAGTCATACTTCTCAAACTTCTCATTTCCACTGCATTTATTTTACTTTCATGCTTCTTCTGCCAAACCCAACATTCACTTCCATACATAAGTGTAGGGACCAGCACTCCTCTATGAACAGCCAGCCTAGCCCTCCGGGAAATCTTCTGACTGTTCATAAAGTTATGCAGAGCCCCATTCACTTGATTCCCTGCCACAACCCTTCTTTCAATGTCGTCGTCACATCTTCCATCCCTTGTAAACTTGGACCCTAAATACACAAACTCTTTCACTTGCTCCACTCTTTCTCCTTCAATAACAATCGCACAGTTCGACATGCTTTCGTCTCGTTCAAATACCATTACTTTCGTCTTACTTGCGTTCACTTTCATTTCCTTCCTTTTCAAAGACTCATTCATAATATTAACCATCACCTGCAACTCCTCCGCCGATGACGCAAGTATTACCTGGTCATCAGCATATAAGAGGCACTTGATAGTCAATTCATCCATTCTTAAACCACACACACTCGCTTTCAGATCTTTCAGACAGTTATCCATGTATAGGTTAAACAGCATTGGTGACGCTACACAGCCCTGCCTGACGCCTCGTTCGATACCGAACCAGTCCGTGTATGTCCCGTTTATGCGGACACAAGCACTGGAACCCTCATAAAGTGATTGCAGTGCTCGTATCAGATTGCTGCTTACTCCATACATGGACAGCGCTGACCACAATTAGCTCCTCACCACTCTATCATAGGCCTTCTCTAAGTCTACAAAAGCGCAGTAGACCTTTTGTCTTTTTGCCAGGAACTTTTCGGCAATGCTGCGCAAAGAGAAGACCTGATCCATGCATCCTCTTCCTTTCCTAAATCCAGCTTGCACATCCCACAATTTGTCATCAGTGTCATTCGTCAATCTAGTAATCAGAACCCTTGCATATAACTTGCCGACGACGCTGAGCAGACTTATCCCGCGGTAGTTTTTGCAGTCTCGCTGTGACCCTTTCCCTTTGTACAGCGGCACAATGACGGCTTTGCACCAGTCTTCTGGTACACTACCGCTTCTCCAACAAAGGTTAAAAAGGCGGTACAGCTGACTTGATACTACGCCTTGTCCTGCTTTCAGCATCTCTGTCGAGATCCTGTCATATCCTGCTGCCTTTCCAGCTTTCATGCCATTCAGTGCATCCATAATCTCTTTCACACTTATTTCATTCTCCTCTTCATTCCCACTTTTATTCTTGTCCTCTATACGAGATTCCGCTTGCGCATCCTCTTTCTCAAACAGACTTTCAAAATATTCCTTCCATCTCTTTAAAACACTTTCTTCCCCACTCAGAGAGCTTCCATCGTGGTTTCTGACTTTGTCCAGTTGCGAGGATTGGATAGTGCCCCTGGCTGTTCTTATAGACTTCCAGAAAAGTTTAACATTTTCCTGGAAGTTGTCAGATAACCTCCTATCAAATTCATCCCTTTCATTCTCTTTCTCTTTAGCTATCACCTTCTTTACTTCTCTTTTACGCTTCTTGTATTCCTCTTTTGCTATTGAGACATCCTCATCTGTCGCCTTATTCATTCTGTGATTGGCTTTGATTGCCAACCAGTCCAGCCACGCTTTCTTCTTGCCCGCTACAACCATTTGTGCCTCTACACTCATTCTTTTGACCATGCGTCCTTTTTTCCTTTTGCTGACACCACATACTTTCACAGCTACTTGTACAAGTCCTTCCTTTAACTGCACCCATAACTTTTCCATATCATCTTCTTCATCCATATTCTCATACCTCTCTCTCAAGCTATTTCGAAATTCTTCTCTTTTATTCCTTTCTTGCAAGCTTTCTACTTTTATCCGTTCAAGCTCGGTCCCAGACTCATGGGCGTAGTGTCGCCACCGTTTAAATAAACCTCTTAACCGGCTTACTACCATATAGTGGTCTGTTTCGACACCAGTGCCACGATAAACCCGGGTATCCATCACTGTCTTTCTCAATCTGTCGTCCACAATCACAAAATCTATCATACTTCTCTGTTCTCCTTCTTGTCTAGTATACATGTGGATATCTTTGTGGTTAAACAGAGTGTTTGTTACCACAAGATTCCACTCCAAACATACTTCAAGCAAACTTTTTCCATTCTCAGTCACTCTATCGAAACCAAACTTACCCAAAACACTTTCATATCCATCACGCTCCACTCCCACCCGACTATTAAAATCCCCTAACATTATGATTCTTTCATTCGGCTTGCATTTACCCAAGGTATCTTTCATGCTGTCCCAAAACACCTGCCTTTCACTCTGTGCTTGGTTGGACCGGTCCCACTGCGCATCCTGTGGGGCATAAACTCCCACTACAAAGATGCGCGAAAGACCGACCTTCAGCCTCATCCACATTAGCCTTGGGCTTACACATTCGAAGTCAATCAAACACTCATTCATTCTAGCAGAAAGGATAATCCCAACACCTTGACTGGCCCGACTAGTGTCAGCCACCCCTGACCAAAAAGCTGTAAATGGCGCATGTGTGGTTGTGTCACACCCTTTCCGCTTAGTCTCGTTCACACACAAAACATCCAGTCGTCTTTCACTCATCAACTTACACATTTCCCCCATTTTATCATTCATACCTCCTCTTACATTGATCGTCGCAAAGCGGCTTTCCATAGCCCACTTTTCGCCTACCCTGGGACTGAGACGTGATGGGTGGCGAACCACATCGCCGTCCTTCTTCTTTAAAATCAGTACCATATTTGTTCCCACGATCAGCTAGGGAAACAAAGGTCCACCCAGACAGAGCCCCGCATGTCTGAGTAAGGTTAGCCGTCATCTGGGGTCACCCGGTCCCAGGGCATTTTTTATTATAATTCAAAATATCAAATCTGTTTATAGAAAGCTTCACGATTTGTCGAATCGTGTGTCGTTATCGTGCAATGTGAAAACGCCCAATAATCACCAAAGAAAACAATCGTTCGTTAATACATTAGTTATTGAGGTATGTACCTAAAATCATCATCTACCTGCCCTTATCCCAATTATTTGGGGTCGGCGCAACAAGTCTTTCTCCTCCACACATCCCTATCTGACGTCATCTCTTCAGTCACTCCTCTCCTTGTCATGTCCTCTTTCACACTTTCCATCCATCTTTTCTTTGGCCTACCTCTTCTTAAACCCTCTACAGTCATACTTTGCACCTTTCTTACCACATTGCCTTCCTCTCTTCTCATAACATGTCCATACCATGACAGCCGCTCGCTTCTCAATTTTTCGTTCACTGGTGCAACTTTCAAACTTCCTCTAATATACTCGTTCCTTACCCTATCCATTCTTGTCACACCACACATCCATCTTAACATTCGCATCTCCGCTACATGCAGTTGTCTTTCATCCGTCGCTTTTAAGGCCAAACATGACAGTCCATACAGGACGGCAGGTCTGACGACAGTCGTTTTAGGGGAAATAGAGGGTCGCAAATAGTGCCTTTGACCTGCCGCCATTTGATCCAACCTGTGTCAATTCTGTGCGTCACTGATCGATCGATTTCCCCATCATCCTGGATAAGAGAGCCGAGGTACCGGAAACTGGAGCAAACTGGTATTGGTGCGCCGTCTAACACTATGGGTGTAGAACTGGAGAGACCGCCGAAATCAGAGAACGTGTACTCAGTTTTGGTTCTACTGATTTTCAAGCCTACACTCTCCAGTTTACACTGCCATTTTTTCAATCCACTCTGTACCTCAGGCCCGTCTTCACCGACGAGTACAATGTCATCGGCAAATAGCATACACCAGGGTGTCTCTTCCTGTATCTCCGACGTCAAAGCATCCATTATCAACAGGAAGAGATATGGGCTTAGCGCCGAGCCCTGATGCAAGCCTACCGCCACACTGAACTCGTCGGTGTTGCCAGCAGCAGTTCGTACGTAGGTTTTCGATCGACAATACATCGCACAGATTAACTCTATATACTTCCCAGGCACACCTTTCTCTTTCAAGGCCCACCATAAAACCGTTCTGGGTACCCGGTTGTATGCCTTCTCGAGATCTACAAACACCATGTGCAGTTATGTGCACGCCTATACTTTTCACACAGCTGGCGTAGAGCAAATATGGCGTCTACAGTCCCGCGACCAGGCATAAACCCGAACTGGTTTTGTACCTAAAGTACCTAAGGTGTGTACCTAAAAGTAGATAATATATCCTGAAACTCAAGTTATCGAACAATGTAGAAAAAAATACCGACACGAACAATTGTTTAAGTTTTGTCTCGATTTAATTTATTATTCAATTAGCGGACGCCTGCGGGTTGACATACTATACACTAAAATCTTACTCGAGACGAGAACCATATTCATTGGTGAAATCCGCATCAAAATCCGTTGAGTAGTTTTTAAGAACAAACCTAGTGACGGACAGACAGCGGAAGCGACTTTTTTATACTGTTATGATTACTTAATGATTTATTATGATATTATTTAATGATATTTAAAAATAAAACATAGTTATTCAATTGATTTCGTGTTTAATGTGTGTTAGTCCACCATTTTCTTTTATTTTAGTTTTGTAAATGTGTAATGTGTTGATCTCAGAGCTACAAAAATATAATTACGAATCATAGATGAGGGCGAGACTCTCGGCGAGTGTCACACGCTTTCTTCGTGACAATATTTTGTAACTGTTTTCTTTGTAACAGATGACAGGTTGCAGGTTCTGCTAAAACCTGGCTCGAGCAGCAGCAGCACATAATATAAACCAGTCTCTCTTGTATTTAGAAAATCCTTCAGTGTCTTATTAATGGGCGGTATGGTTTTAAACCTTAGCCGAATGAAAAAAAAAACTTTTCAATTGTCATTTTCTCATTTGACATTTATCGATTTCATTGATGTTTCGCAGTTTCGCTATCGGTAAATGTCGGTACCTGTATTCTATCTATGGGTGAAGATTTCCCCTATCCTGTGAATGTGATTCTGTAGTATATTCCTATTTCCTAGATCTAATTATTCCTTTTCTGTGTATTATAATTGATTGTGAATGTGTTTTATTGGACTTAAATTAAACTGTCAAGTAATAGCACATTTATTCACGGTATTTGATGAGTTATTGAACTTTTCTTCAAAAGAGCGGTAAAGATAAAGTAAAAACGAATCGATGGATGAATTATCGGCACAGCTGAACACCACGGGGTTAAACCCTGAAAACAATGATGATAGTGAATTTGTAAGTCTCTATAAGAATTGGGGAAGATTCAGCAACCAAGAACAAAGACGCAAGGATATTTTAGAAATTCAAAAGGGGTAAGTGTAGAATTTTTTGGTTATGTTGGATTTTTTTATAAGTATTAAATTATATTGTTGAATGACTTATTACAGCAACCGCAACTCCAGCCTAGATACATGTAGGGGCATCTTAGAAATTGTAAATGAGGTCGAAGACAGGGAGTGGCGCAGAAGTCAGGTAAGAACATCAATTAATTCCTTGTTGTAATATACAGATAGTGTGGATATAATATTACTAACAGCTTATGCCCTTTCCTACATTGCTTGGAAAGTGAAGACATCATAACAGTGGACTAGTAAATTATTCACCTTATCAATTTACCTTAATGACTAAATAATTACTGCTGGTACCTATATTTATTTATTTGATATTAATTATCAATACTGTTTTAAAACCGGTCTTGTCATATCTATTTAAGTACTAATTGGTGTCCAAATCAGTTTAACTATTTAGTTATAAACAATTTTCCCAAATATAATTCATAAACCTTTAGATTGCTAAGAAACAAATAATATTTCTGTTCTCTCCATTCCCAATCATACTAAAATAATTTAATTTTGATACTAAGATCCCTGACCTTTCTATTTTGTGTACTATATTGTAAATTGTTATTGTACAGCAGTCTTATCGCACACGATATAGGCCAAGTATATATGTAGCCGGTTTCACAAAAACTTCAAGATCATATCGCGATGTGCTCATGATGTCTGAGTGGATGGTAGAAAAGCCTGAAGATTTTAATGAAAACTGGTATGCCGTACCATGTCCTAAAGGTGTGAGGACACTTGTTGTTGCTAGTCATGTAAGTAGTTACATATTTATATACATTCTTTCAAAAAATTATCCTTTTTTTTAAGTGAAACTGGTAATTAATTTTGCTAGTAAAGGTGACTTTGATTATTTTGGCTGGAACTGCTGTTTGAGCTTTCTATTGTAAGCAATTGAGTGAATTCAAGCTGCAGCCAGGCCTGTGTAGTGCATTCACTGTTCTCGTCTTATACTGCGGCCAAACGATATCCGCTCGTGTTACTCCTCGTGTTTATATATATATTTAATATTTCATATATTCAATTCGGTGTATTTTTGTATTTTTGCTTATAGTCAACAACGACTTGAGCAATTTTTCAGTACTACTCAGTCTATTTATTGAATGTCTTTGTTCCTGTAAAATTTTATACTACAGTTAGAGTAGATTTGTTATTAATTCCTGTCATGTTCTCATTTACGTTTCAGGGCATTACAAAGTTATACAGCAAGTACGGATCCTTCAGACAGTCATGTCGGACAGCATTACCTGGAGGCAATCCATGTGACTCAAACAGCAAAAGTCGCTGTGTCGTATTAGATTGTTTCCATTGCGAGGCCACAAATACTTTGTTTGTACTAGACTTGTTGGCTTGGAACAGTCAACCGATGACTGATGGAGAGGTAGGATATAAAAATCTTTTATTTAATACTAACTGATTACCACGGCTCTGCCCGGGTAATATAGTTTTCTCGTTCCTAAATCCCATGGGGAACACTTTACCAGGATAAAAAATTACCTATAGCACTCAGGGTTAATGCAGCTACATATTAGTGCACGAATTTTTAAAGGGATTTAAATGCACAGCAAAAAACTTATCGTCCCATAATTTATAAGCAGTAGATAAACTTTTTATACTGCAAATATTTTTTTCCCTGCAAATAAATCAATTGTTTAACAATACTTGTGCTAGACATAATTCAAAAATATACATCAACAGTGTGTTGTATTTTTTCTTCAAATGTGTCAAAAAAAGATGTTAAACTTTCAAAAAATATGTGCATATCAAAATATACTGATTGCACAGCAAAACTTAATATAGTCTTAGGGCTTGGATAGGTTAGGTTAAAGAAGGTTTAGTTATATTCTCTCGTATATTTTCATGGCTATTTTTTTTAATACCTAGGTATTAAAAAAAATAACCTGGATAGGTTAGTTTAGCTTAAAATACTGAAATAAATAGCTATGCTTCACGAATTTAAATTGCTACTCAAATTAATATATTTTGAGGTAATTATTTGCTACGCAATCAGTATTTTTGCTTAGGAAAGGGTTTTTTTTTAGTACATATCGAAGGCTTTTTGATTAGCAGTTAAATACTACGCTTTTTTAAATCGGTCTAGTCTGAAGATATTCAATAAAAAAAAACTTTCGAATCTTTCCTCTGTATTATATTGGTATGAATTAATGGACTGATGTGTTCATCATATAAAATTTAAATTGCAGACAGAATTCAGGCATTTTTGGATGAAAACTCACATCGAAGAGATATCAGCACTGAAAACCATAAACTACAAAAATAAAATTTTATTCCAAATACTACCCAAAGTAGAATGTTCACAAGATTCATTTAACAGGTAAGTCGAATGTTTCCTTTGGAACTGTTTTTTTATTAATAGTACTACGATAGATACTACAGCCTACAGCCAGTAGATATTACAGCCAGTATAGAGGCTACAGCCTCTATACAATACTTCTTTTTCTTTCTTTAAAAACGTGGCTCCACCGATATTTATCGATGATTTCGCCAATGTCAAGGTAAAGCTTGATTAGTTGATGTCCCGCACAGAAGAACTAGTTATTCCTAACTAGCTCCAGGTGCAGGACAAGAAACGTTGTTCGATATTAGAGAGTCGAAACCCGATTTTTGCGGAGCGCCAGAGGTAACCTAAAAAGCCGCCTGCCACGCGCTATACAATACAATACTTACATATTAAATCTAATAAACCATCAAACATCATTGTTTTGTATAACTACCCCCTTTTTAGGGTTCCACACTTAAAGGGTAACACCCTATTGCTAAGGCTCTGCTGTCCGGCGAACCGCCAGTCTGTAGATCTGTCACCAAGCTGTATCTCATGAACCATAAAAGTTATACGGTTGAAATATTCACAGATGATGTATTTCTGTTGCCGCTATAACAACAAATACTAAAAACTACGATTAGAATGTTCGGGATATTTACCATGTAACATTATTTTATCGAGTCTCCGATATTTCGACGCTGTTGCAAGCGCCATGATCGCGGAAGAACTGGAGTAGTGGCGGTTGATGGAAAATGTCTAAAATCGTTCCACCCTCTTTCTAGTTCGTTCATTTTTATATGGAACCTTAGTGCGCGACTCCGACTTGCACTTGGCTGTTTTTTTTGTAGAAGAAGTTCAAGTGAAGCATGTAACAGCTGTAAATCATAAATACATAATTAACTTTTTATTATATATTTCAGTTTCATGATGACACTCCCACATTTTAATAACGGAGTTCCCCATTTGGATGGTATACTATTCTATCACAAATTATCTCATTACTTCCCTGGACAGACTCCGCTTGTCGGTTGGCTATTTCCCTTCATGGTTCATGAAGTACTGGGTTCAGGTAAGTGATTCACAGTGTTATACTGATTCAGTAGAGTCAGACTTTAAATATGTATGTGACATTATTAGACATTGATTTTTTATATAACACACACATAAGTAATTCTCACCTGCGTGCGGTTGATGTAACTCAAGAGTAGACAGACATATCTCTCATATGTCTTCGTTCGACTTCGGTATAATTCCGGTAGGTGACTCTAATGCTAACCTTAATAGCGCGATCTTAAAATTTGATTGGATGATGTCGGTATTGGTTATCGTAGCTCAGTAGTCAAACCATTCCCATTGTTAGGGAAAGGCCGTGGGTTCGAGTCCTGCCGATGACATTTCAGTCTTTGTGATTTATATTTTCTATCTAAATATTAACAATAGTATTAAGTAGGAGTTCAAGGAGAACTATATGTGGGTTTTCTACTCAACAAGTCTAACTTTATACCATCTTGTAGTTTAAAATTCTTCTTGGCCTTTAGTGGAATGACACTGATATCAACTATTAAGGCCTGCACAGACAAGGTACACGTACTTTTGTCCGTCGATACAGATCTCTATAAACTACGGGGAACTTTTAGTCGTGTGCGTTATTCGATACAATTTATAGTATTATTATATCATTCCCGATTCCCGTTTACACATTACCGAAATAAAAAGTATTCTGCTACTCAGGGATAATGTAGCTAAATATCAGTAAAGGAATTTTCAAAATCGGATCAGTAGTTTAGGAGCAAATTCAAAGAAACCAATGAAATCTTTCCTGTTTATAATATTATTATAGATGAATTATTATCGATGGACAAAAGGCCCGCTGACAAAAGTCCCTCGTCTATCCAGGCCTTAACTATCTGGCTATCAACACCAGAGTATTATATTTTTTTATAACAATATGTTAAAATTTACTTAACAGATGTCACAGTAAACTTAGGATATATAAAAGGTCAACCGAAAAATTACACTAACCAAGCTCAATATATTCAAGAATTTGAAGAAAAATTACAAAAGAAGCTACCAAGGTTCGCCAGAACATCTATCTCCATGGACACTTCTATAGAAAATCGGGAAACGACAAATAATAGAAATATGCAACAAGAAGAACATCCTGTAAATATTTTGTTTTTCAATTATCATGTTCGTAGTTTTGACAGATTTGAGTACGTTTTAACAGGTTTGAGATGAAATTCGGCCTCTTCTTGTCAATTATATGTTCGTAGGATTTGGACACGCAAATGATTATGTTCGTTTTGACAAGTTTGAGATAAAATTCTGCCTCTTCTTCTTCTAAATGCGTAGCTCCATCGTTTAATCGATGATTTTGCCAATGTCAAGGTAATGTTTGATAGTTGCCGGTGGGGGACAAAACAACAAACATTGTTCGGTTTCGGCTTTATTTTACCGAGTCCTACACCTTTCATTTCAAAAACAAATATCTCAAATCAGGTAGCTAACAGAGTAACCATTTAAAATATTGGGAACAAAATTGTAAGGTTGCATTGAAATACAACTGGATTACTCTGTTAGCTATTACCTGATTTGAGTTTTTTATAGGATTCTGTAAAATAAATAAAGCTTCTTACGAAAAATGAGCTTGCTGTTAATCAATAAGTTGCAATGTTCTAGGGCCCACGTACTAATACTATCATCATAATAGCGGCTTTAGCCTGATGCCTAATGAGCTTGCGTTTCGACGACGAGTTCGATCCCGGGCCACCACACTGACGAGAATCGACTCTTAACACTGCTCTTGCATTTTTAGACGTGATTTAGTTGCATTTTGCATCTTATGGTGTAACTAGCCCCCGACTTCGCTCGCGTGAAATAGTTTTTAATGGTTCCCAATTCCCGCGGGAACACATTTCCGGGATAAAAAGTAGCCTATGTCTTATTATATCAGCTATCTGCCTGTAAAAGTTCCGTTAAAATCGGTCCAGACGGCGGGAACAAACAGACAGACAGACAGACAGATGGACAGACAAAAAACAATTTACAATTTCGGACAGACGAAAAATTGCATTTTTATGTAGCTAGCGTATATACTTTCATATGCATTTAGTGAAAAGCTGTAAATTTGAAATTAGACAGACACTTCAATTTGGGCGAGTCAGCGCCGGGACCTCGTAGTGGGTCTGGGCGTGGATACCTTCTCGCTGGAGACCATGCTTCAAGCCATGGTCTCCAGCGGGAGTAGGTGGAACGCGGCCGTGTCCTTCTGCAAGAAAGTCATGCTCGCGAAGGAGGCGTCCTAAGGGGAGAGGGAGCGTACCCTCCCCGCCGAGTTCAGTAGTCAGCGGCGAGGGCGCCGCAGACTCATCTACGCCCAAGACCATCGACCTCCTTCCGTCCTTACAGAAGCAGGCTAGAAGCCTTTGCCTCATAGCACGCAACCAGATTCACTAACTGATTCGGGATAAAACCCTACCCCAACGACGCGGGATTCTCATCCCGACCAAACCCCGCACTGACCACCTGACCACACAGGTGGTCAAAGTCCGCCAGGCGCCACTGGCGCTCCTGCCACGGGGGGTGGGGGGTGTGTGTAGTTTGCTCGGTCTTTACTCCCACGGAAATTAAAAGTGGGTTAAAAAAATAAACTACTTTTGCATCAAAAAAGCCTTTCCAGTACGGTTTTATCATGTTTCAAATATTTTCCTTTTTATTTATTAAAGTTTTTTACTTCTAGGAGAGTGCACGCAGTAATAATGATGCTGAGATGACCGCCGACGCTGACTCCAAAGAGGCAGATTCGACAGAAGCTGACACAAAGTTGAACAACAATAAAACCGCTATCACTGTATGTTATTTTCTAACTTTCAGTACATAACATTTCATCACAAATCACAAGGCAACGGGTTTCAATTTTTTTTTCAAAATTTCAATAAAGCTGCTACTTTTTATTAAATTCATTCGGCCATTTTGGACATAACCTTTTATAAATGTGCCCGGTGACGGCAATAGGCTTGCCCCCTATTACGTGGGATTAAAATACTGGCAAATTGTGGGTGTGTAATGCACCTCTGCGTACCCCTTCGGGATATGTGTGTGTGTGTGTAATACATAATTTTCTTTGATAATCTTTATCCTTTTTATTTCTTTTTGATAAAAACCACTTTAAACATTGACACAGAAACCAACTTCAAATTACAGGAATTAGAACCAAATAACTATCGGAATTTCTAAATAGAAACGGACCATACGGGCAGCAGTAAGTAGCTTTTAAAAGTTTTCATAATCGGTTCACCCAGCCGAACAAACAAAAAAAAAGAAAAATAAATACAGTCGAATTGAGAATTTTCCCTTTTTTTGGAAGTCGGTTAATAACTAGGTACGCAATGCATGCTGCTGTTGCAAAAAAACTGAGCGAAGTGTTAAATTTTTGAACGACAACGATTTATTTTTTTGTTCAAACCTTTTTTTTTTGTTTTAAACCACCCTCACGCCACACGTTATCACTGTTGTAAGTTTGAAGGAGATCGGTTCAGGTGTTTAGGAGGAGTATGCGGACAAACGAAATACATGAGTCGCCGAGTGGGAAGCGAATACTGTACTTTTTATTTTTGTTACCATATCTTTTCAACTAGATGAACCGTTATTTTTAATTGAAAGCTACTGCTTCCCAAATGGTTCCATTTCAATTTGGTCACATTCCGACGATTATTTATAAATAAATATTTTTCGACATTCTCACACAATGTCATCTAGCCTAAATTAAGCTAATATAGACTTGTGTTATGGGATCTAGACGACTGATAAACATACTTATATATTTCTAAATACATACATATTATACATAGAAGACACCCAAACTCCGAAACAAATATTTGTGGATCACACAATTGGACGTGTTTTATTAACTATCAAATTGTTTTCCAGGAGTTCAAGACTAACAACGATACAGATATGAAAGCCGACGTTGAATCGCCAGAAACAGGTCAACCTAGCACCGACATAATAACTGAATCAACTATGGAGTGATTGTGAGAAGGAAACTTTAAACTGACCGTATTGTTATTGTCACATGTTTAAATAAAATCATTTCATTTCAATTATTTATTCGACAAAAATGTATAAAACATTGCTTAAATTAGTTTCTTCATACTACACCTAGGACTTAACACATATAAGCCGCGCAAGATGACATAGGAATTGGCGGCCATGTTGGTGACGTCATAGTGACATAGATTAACCTACAATACTGTTTTATTATCCGCGTACATTTCAGCGATTGATGATGAGCGGTTATTGTGATCCCACTCACATAGTGATCCGCTTATAATATAACTTAACAACTACTTATCTTGTGAAAAATGTTAGTGCGATATTGCAGACTTATAATTTTATGTTGGACAACTATCAAACAAGTAAATGTTGTGTACTTTATCCTTGTAAATATGTAGTGTTTGTTTAAAAATATAATTTACTTGCTAATTCTTGGCAAAAAATTTCAACTTTTCTGAATACAATAGATCTGCAGATGCATATTGTTGCAGCTATTTTCACAGTATTATAATTTGTGGTTTTTTTTATTCAATTCATCAATTCAATTCGTCAATTTACAATAAAAATATGTTTACACAGATACAATAGCGCAGTCAGACGAAACAAAATCATTATACTTGCCCGCATCATTCCTGGCGCAAAAGTGCCCGTGATGCTAGCAGCGTTGCCGCGCTGAATGGCAATGGACAACCTTTGCACCAGAAACGACCCGAGAGTCACCGGTCCTCTCCTTAATTCTCTGCCCTACATCCGCGACGAAGTTCTTGACTTTGAAGCCCCAACTGCCCAAGGTCTCTACCGCTACGGGCATAAATAAATAACGCGGCTCCATTGCGGCGTACTTCTCCCGTTTCCTGTCCGCCACGTCCTCAGCTGCCACAGCCAAGGCGTGGACGGTTCGACCGAGGTGAGACGCCGCGACAGTGTTGACGCACGTAGCGTCCCACACCATACATTTGCCGTTTTTCCACGGTATCAATCCGTCCGGCCGCTTGCCGTTAGTCCTACTGAGACCAGGAGGCTCCAGGACGCAGGGAACATTGGCCGATATTAAGGCGCGCCGGATAATATCATTAAGGGCATGGTGCCGCGGAAACCTACCCGTGGAACGGTGACAATTAAGTGCGTGATGACCATCGGCTTCCACCGTTGAACCGCAGATGCATCTATGAGGCTCACAAACCGTACAACCCACGCGAAGAGCCACCGCAACACGCAAAGAGTTACCGTCCAGTAACGTTCCCAGGTGCGGTGAAGGAAGCGCCTGCAACCATGCCCCTGATTCCGGTTGCGACACAGCCCTGAGTCTCGCCAGCTCCACGCCAGAAGCCACATTTTCACATAATGCCAAAGCAAATAATTATATCAATAGTACCTAACAAAGAAAAAAAAAGTAAAACAGTTCTAATTTTTTTCACCCTGAATTAGTTTTTATTGAATATCTTTAATACACAATACAGCCGCTTCTACGGTGGTGTAATCTTGTGTCATAAAACTGAATTTAATTAACTTAAGTTGTATTGTAACTTTCTGACTACCTAATAACTTCCTCTTTCTTTCTTTCTCCTCTTTCTTCTACTCTCTTATATAGAAAAAAGGTGGAGATAGAGCATCAGATTCAGAGATTTCCTCCTGACACTCCGATGATTGTTGAAGCAGGTCAAACAGTGTATATTTAGGACAAACGTGCGCATTTCTTCTACATAAAAGTACCTAAATAATAAAGTTTTTTATTCAGAAGCGATCCATCATACTACAAAAATACAATTTGAATAAAAAAAAAATCTTCGATTCTACCATCCAATTTAAAATTGTAAGTCTGTCGGGATGCTCGTGGGAATATAATTATCGCTAATCTATTACTACTCTCATAAATATAGGTATTCAAGTAACCAAAGATATTAATACAACTATTAATAGGGCCTTAGGCCACGAAATTTAAAGAAAAAAAAACCTTATTAGCGAGATCTTATTCATTGATACATTTATTTAAGAAAATATGTTGTAGTGCTAAGCATGTCTTACTTGACGAAATAAAATTGTCTTGACTTTTATAAATTGATTTTATTTACAGTACGCTACCTGCTTCAGTTTCCTAACCGGAACCTAATAGGCACTCTAGTGTATACATGCATACATTAAAATTATATATATTATTTGTGTATATGTATATATATAACCTACAAAGGGAGGCCTAATCGTTAAGACAAGATCTCTTCCAGGCAACCTTTGCATGGAACGAGAATGATACTTTCTGCGATGTGAAGTACTGTCCCTATTCAACATCCTCCTCCTTAGGCCGACAAGGTGTGTGTGAAGGTCACGCAAATACAGTACCCGGCGATAAATATTGTACATCGACCTTTGGAAAGAGACAATCGGCTAATTTCGGCTTCGTAGAGCGTTATCTCTGTCGCACGAAATACAAACAGTCCGGTATCTATTAGGAGCTGTTAAAACAATTATGATTTGCTTCTTTTAATAATTATTTTTGTTCTTTGTATAAAATACACCAATTTTTCTATAAGTGTTGACTTTGGGCTTGGGTAAAATAAAAAAACATGTTCACATTATGTTTACGTATTTAATTATTATGGAAAATTACAGCGGTAGTGTACATATAAACACCATTATACCTATTGTTAAAATGAGACATTGTAATAAAAATGTAATAAATAATCACTAATCACCGAATTTACCTACAACTTTCTGAGATAATAACTCTCAGATCTCTCACCGAGACCGAAACATACAAATACCTAGATATGTCAGAGTCATTGGGTATAGCGGTAGAGGATATTAAGAAATCGGTGAAAGAACGTTTTTTTGGCCGCCTGACAAAAGTTCTTAACAGTTCTTTGTCCGGTGGTAACAAAATGCGGGCTTTCAACGGTTGGGTGATACCTTTATTGTTATACTCCTTTGGCATACTTAGGTGAACTCAAAAGGTGAACTTGACGCCCTGGATAGGCGAGTCCGTCAACAACTGACATTGCATCGAATGTTACATCCACGATCTTCTGTCATGAGACTGTACATTCCGCGGAAGTGGGAGGTCGAGGCTTTTTGAATGCTAAGAACCTCCACAACCGTGAAGTGTGCAGTCTGAGAGATTACTTTCTACAGAACGGGTGTGACATTCATTGCGATGTTGTGAAGGTTGACAAGGGCCTGACACTTCTTTCCATGGCTAACCAGAACTGGCGTAAACCAAAGGTGTTAAGTACTGAAGACCGTAAGGACGTATGGAAGAGCAAGGAGCTACACGGGCGGTTCTACCGAGTCTTAACAGGACTTGATGTCGACCTGCTCGCATTGGTGAACTGGCTGCGTTTTGGGGAAACTGAAGGTTTTGCCTGTGCAATTGCATATGAGGTTATCAAGACGAACAACTATCGGAAATACATCATGAAGGACGGTACGGTCGACATTTGTCGAGCATGCCACCGTCCTGGTGAATCACTTCGCCATATTATTTCCGATTGTTCGTATCTTGCTAACACCGAGTACTTGCATAGGCACATTCAAGTAGCCAGGATCATCCACCAGCAACTTGCTCTTCAGTATGGCCTTATTGAGTTTGAAGTACCGTACTATAAGTACACACCAGTGCCAGTTCTTGAGAATGGTCGTGCATTGCTCTACTGGGACCGATCAATCTTCACGGACAGGACTTGTTGCCAATAGGCCCAATATCGTGTTGGTTGATCGGAGCCAGCGTCGGGCAGTGCTCGTCAATATCGCCGTCCGGGATGACGAAAATCTCGTGAAGGCAGAGAACGACAAACTTAGTGAGTACCTTGATCTGTCCTTCGAGATAACTGCCATGTGGGACGTAGACTCGACGTTCATTGTCCCGGTGGTCGTTTCGGCAAACGGATTAATAGCGAAGAGTCTCGATCAACATCTCAAGAGACTCTCGTTAGATTGCTGGATCAAGAGTCAGATTCAGAAGGCTGTTATCCTCGACACGTGCCGTATTGTTAGGAGGTTTCTCAGTCGGTAGCCTCCACCGCCGGTAGTTTGGGTCCTACTCCGCTACTGGTGGGTCACTATTTTTTATATTTTTAAATGTATTTGTGTTTATTATAAATGTATTTAAAAATATGTAAAATAAGAATATTAATGAATAAACGATATTATAAATATCCCGATACGAACGATATTATGAATAAATGTGTGAAATATGTACTTAACGCTTATCGCAGTAAAACACGTCCGTTCCTTACTTGCGTTTATTTGGACTGGCGGTCCATACAAAAACTTATATCTAGGTACATACATAACACCTCCACTCTTATTTACTGTTAACGTAAAATATAATATATACATAATAAATGTTACACATCTTCAAAGCCATACCTTTGAACTGGTTTTATTGTTCTTTTGGGGCGACTCACTGATAATGGCACAGGAGCTTTTTCACTAGATTGTGGATTATCCACTGTTCTCTCCACATGCCCATATTCCTGTGCGCTCGAACCGGGTAGATTAGACCCCACATCTTGCTTATCAGGTCCTAACTCTGTTGTCGTTTCCTCTTCCGAATTTTCCACAGCTGATCTGGTTTCCGGCGATGAAATAACTTCATCTACAGATGGCATCCCGTAACTACTTCTTCTCTTTTTAAGTTGGTTGACGTGTCTTTTCAAGAACGGACCACCTTCCTTACCTATTACATAATTACGAGAGCCTACTCTTTCTGTGATAGTTCCATCGACCCACTTTTCCCCTGTATAATTGCGGGCCCACACTGGGTTACCTACTTGGAAGTGTCTATCAATACCACCTGCATTACCCATTTGTTTACGTTGGGCCTAGTTTATTCTAAATTCTACCTGTCTATCCTCGCTTAATAATTCTAACCGAGTTCGTAATTTCCTTCGCTGTAATAACATAGCTGGTGACTCACCAGTAGAACTTTGCTCAACATTCCTATACATCATAAGATACGTTTGTAATGCCGCATCTAATTCTATTCCGTCACGAATTGATTTTTTTATGGCTCGTTTACAAAGTTTAACCGCATTTTCCGCTGCACCATTGGAAGCAGGATGGTATATCGGTGTAAATGTTACTTTAATACCGTTATTATTCATAAATTCTTGATATTCTCTACTCGAAAAAGGCGGACCGTTGTCTGAGACAATTTCCTTGGGCAAGCCAAAGCGTGCAAAGGTAGTACGAAGCACCTTCACAACTGCACTAGCTGTAGTTTGCTGCATTAAAAATACTTCTAGCCATTTACTTGTAGAATCTGTAATTACTAAAAATGTTTTGCCTTGAAATGGTCCCAAAAAATCTACATGTAAGCGTGACCATGGTTCTGCAATATAAGGCCACGGTTGCAGCGGTGCCTTTGGGGGTGCCGTTCCTTCTAAGCAACATGTGACACACTCCTGACAAGTTGTTTCAATATCATGATCAATCCCTGGCCACCACACAATACTACGTGCAAGACTTTTCATTTTGACTATACCCAAATGACTTACATGCAATTCCCGTAATACAGTTTCCCTTAACTTACCCGGTATTACTAAACGATATCCCCAAACTACGCACCCTCTGTCTAGGTATAACTCATTGCGTCTAACAAAATATGCCTTTAGTTCATTCTCTTTACATTCGTTAGGCCATCCCGTCTTTATAAAGTTTATGACTTTTATTAAAATATTATCTTTGATAGTACATTCTCTTACGTTTTCTCTCGTAATTGGTAAAAAATGCTGTATGAAATTTAAGTACGTACATTCCTCTTTTAGTGGTTTTTCTTTATCTACCGGTAACCGAGACAGGGCATCGGCAGCATTCCTATTACTACGTACATATTCTATTGAATAGTCATACCCGGCTAAAATGATTGCCCAACGTTGCATCCTACTAGCTGCCATGACGTTTATGCCTGTTTTATCGCCAAAAATCGTGACTAACGGTTTATGACCCGTTCTTAGTATAAATTTTCGCCCATATAGATATTGGTGAAATTTACGCACACCATAAGTTATAGCTAACGCTTCCCGTTCGATCTGTGAGTATGCTTTTTGTGCTTCATTGTGATGCGTATGCGACCGGTCGTTCATCTCCTTCTGGGTTGATATGTGAGATGACAGCGCCAATCCCTACACTACTCGCGTCTGTCGTTAGTACCAACGGCAACTCAGCGGCATAATGAGCTAGCACTTCGCCAGATACCTACAAATGCTTAACTTTACTAAATGCTCGTATACATTCTTCATTTCATTCATACTTGACATCTTTTTTTATATAAATGCTCTAAAATAGTGCTTATATTTGGCACAAATTTGGCATAATACACTACTAACCCTAAAAATGAACGTAATTCCATAATATTTGTAGGTGTAGGTGCCTTTTTAATTTTCTACTTTTTCAGGACATGTGTGTACACCTCGCTTACTAATCACAAAACCTAGGTATGTCACGGTATCCGCAAAAAACGTACATATTTCTTTCTTAATTCTCAATCCATACTGCCGTAATCTCTCCCCGTAACTATAATGTCGTCTAAAAATATGCCCACCTGCGGCATATCAGAGAAAAGCTTTTCTAATTTCCTTTGAAAAATACTTGGGCTTGAAGCTAGACCATAAATTAATCTATTATACCTAAATAGGCCTTTATGAGTGTTTATTACTGTATACTTTTTTGACTCATCTGACTCAAATTGGGCATATGCTTGAGACAAATCTAATTTTGTAAATATTTTTCCACCGTGTAATTTTGTAAGTAAGTCTTCTACCTTAGGTAAGGGATAGTGGTCCACTTCTAAACACTTATTCAATGTAATTTTAAAATCTGCACATATTCTTATGGTACCATCTTTTGTCATTACCGGAACTATAGGTGTAGCCCAGTCCGTCGTGTAGACCGGCGTGATGATTCCATCCCGCACCATTTGGTCGAGCGCTCGTTCAACCGGTTCTCGTAGTGCATAGGCAAGCGGCCGAGCGCGCAGGAATATGGGCCGTGCCCCCTCTCGCAGTCGAAATCCTACTTGCCCACCGGTGAAGTGCCCCAAACCGTCTTTAAACACTTCAGAATACCTGGAACTAAATTCCTTTACATCAAAAACATTGAAATTATTTATGTTAAGTACATCGCATGTCGGTATAGGTATACCTAACTCCTTAATCCAACATCTACCCAATATATTTGCTTTCCCACTTTTTATTACATACAAGTCTAATACTTTTGTTATGGTTTTAAATTTAACTCTAACTTCAATCATGCCCACAGGGGTCATGGTTTCGCCTGTGTAGTATCGTAATTCTAAATTAGTCGGCTTAAGTTTACAACGAACAAAGAGACTTCTATAACAAGTATAACTAATACACGATATCGCACTGCCGGTGTCGATCTCCATGCTTAATAAACAATTCTCAACATAAACATTTACGGTGAATGGTCCAAGTAATTGTGACTGTGACTTTTTTGTAGACAATGAAAAATTATTACAATATTTAAATTTTACCTCGTCACTGCTACTGTCTTGATCATCTATATCTCTATTAGATTCATGTATATTATGCAAGGATGTACCTTCTATTAATTTCGGGCACATTCTTTTTAGATGCCCCTCTTTATTACACACCCTACATACATACATTTTGAATTTGCACATATAGTCTTCGTGAGTGGCCACCACACACAGTACATTTGTGACCCATGTTAATGTTTGCCCGACTGGTCACCCAATTTTTTCCGCGAATCGCTCCGCTTACGCCGCTGGGACCCACACCGCTGCCGCTGGCTCGTTCAAGTGGCGTTTTTGTGTTGTCCCTCTCCCGGCCCCTTTGTTTTTTAATATGCGCTTTAATATTTTGGTATGATGTCACCTGCATTCCTGCTTTTGGTACACCCTTCTACCAATGCCGCATTTTTTTCAGCCGCTTCCATGGACAAAGCTATACTAAAGGCTTTTTCAAAAGATATGTTGTCGTCTTCCGTGAACAATTTCTGGCGAATGTCTTCATTTGATAAGCCGCATATAAATTAATCCCGGAGGTTCTCTACCAAGTCTCGAGACCCGCAGTTTTTACTGAGCCTTTTCAACTCTGCTACATATCCAGCAACCGATTCTTCTTTATGCTGATTACGTTGACGATATTTAAATCTTTCCGCTAATTGGCTTGGTTTTGGATTTAAATGGCTTTTCATCAAAGCCACCAACTCGGCATACGTCTTATTAGCGGGTTTATTAGGTGTGCACAAATTGATCACCAGTTCGTAAGCTTCACTTCCTATCACTGTGATCAATGTAGCCACTTGTATTTCAGCCTTTACCTCATTTGCTACAAAATATTGTCCCAGTCGGTCAATATATGCCTCCCAGTTGTCCTTCTCAAGGTCAAAAGATCCTATTTTGCCGATGGTCATTTTGTACACTACACTGCACACCTTAATAAAAAACGTTTTACGTTATAATCCACGAATAATTTTATTGTAACTACGCGTGAACTCTTTGAATCTCGTCGCCACTGTGAAATATGTACTTAACGCTTATCGCAGTAAAACACGTCCGTTCCTTACTTGCGTTTATTTGGACTGGCGGTCCATACAAAAACTTATATCTAGGTACATACATAACAAAATGATATAATAATTCTAATTCTCAATTACTTCCATTTCACTATCTGTGCTCTCAAAGAGGTCAATATCACTGTCACTATTTATTTATTTATTTTGAACAGCTTACTAGATATACACCAAGACATTACATAATCATCTTAAATTAAAGTGTCATGCATTTGGTGCTACCTCAATTACAAGCTGCCACGGCATGCAATGAGAAGCAGATTATAGATATAGATATGTAAAACAGAAAATTTAAGTAGGTACAATAATTTGTGAGACATTGAAAAACCAAATTATATTAGGTACGAGTATGTGAGTAACTAGTAATTGCGGGATGGGTTTAGGATGAGGAATTTAAATTTAACTAATTTTGCCGTTTGCCCAAAGATGTCCAAAGCGCGCCCCTTAGAGATACTGTTATAATGGTGCTGAAGTCGGTTCATAGGCGAGTGGAGTCCCAGATTACTTCTTGCTTTCTTGGGGATAAATAAACGGAATCTTGAATTACGCGAAAGGTTTTTCAGCAATGGTTGATATTACGGGACATAACAGGGATTCAAAAACCTTTCCAAAGACAGACAATATTGAGATTGGTCTGTAATTTTCAGCCAACGTTGTATCTCCAGTCTTTATGTATCGGTACAATTAGTGCCTCCTTCCAGACAGACAGAAAGATACCACTTGCCAATGATTTATTATAAATGAACGTCAGTGGACGTGCAAGTTCTTTTGCACATTTATTTACAAACAAGGACGGTATGCCGTCAGCTCCAGCACCTTTGTGCTTGTTTAGTCTTTTCAGAGAATTTTCTACGTGATTGATTGTAAATGAGACTGATGCAAGGACATTAGAAGGTTCGCATGCAGATGCGGCAGCGATGTTATCTTCACACCCGGCAACAGGCGCAGAAAACCCATAAACAGAGGAGAAATAAGATGCGAGCATATTGCATATGTCAGTACCATTGTTTGCAATGTTTCCATCATGGTTCATAGAGGTTGGGTAAGAGCTGCTATTACGGCGTTTTTGTTTAATGAATGTCCAAAAGTATTTGGGGTCCGATGTTATCATTGATTCTATGTTTGATATATAGTTATTATATCATTGAGTAGTTAGTTTTAGTTAGAATCAGTGTAATTGTCTAAACCGTGTTGAATGCTTCTATATTCATTGTCACATTTGATTGCATGATCGCAAACCTTTTTCCACTCTTCAGCCCCGACCATGTTTACTTTTCCAGTCAATAATGTTTTTACTGTAGTTAAATTCATACCCACATTTCTAGAGGCTACATAACCTTTCAGTTGAGACCATATATTTTCAATTGGATTAAAATCCGGATGATATGGTGGCAATCGCAACACAGTGTGCCCATGTTCGGCAAGTACCTTGTCCACGGAAAACTCTGTATACCTCTCCTTGTGCTGACATATAATAGCGTAAATCTGGGTTTTTTGTTAATTTTGGATCAACTGGAATTTCGTGTCTGTTTAACCAGTTGATCATTTCCTGTTTAATGGGGTTTGAGTTGGGGGGTCTTTCAACATATTTATTGTGATAGGGTGCGTTGTCGATAACTAGAACAGAATCACTGGGTATATTTGGGATTAATTGATTAACCAGCCATTTCTCGTAGTTATCGTTATTAATTTCATTCACCTGTTTCAGTCACCTGTAGTGTCCGAGGATTTATATGTTAAAAAGGCACCGGGTACAAAGCCTTTTTCATTTCCCGTATAAACTATTATCAAACGTTGACCTTTTGAAATTGGCTTTTTTACTCCTTTTCTCTTATCATCACTCCAAGATTTCCCTTTAGTGTGGGATGTATGTAAGATTCATCCATGTAGACGATATTTTTAAGGGCTTTGTCTGAATAAATAAATAAAAAATTATTACTAAATAAATATATTAATGTGATAAATACTTATTATCTTACACAACTAGGTATTTATCATGTATTCATGGTCCAATGCGCCTTGGTCTATCGACGCGACGGTAGTAAGTAAATCAAAAGGAAATTATAAGAAATAAAAACTGTACCTAACCTAACTTACCTTTACTGACAACTATATTTCTTACTTAAAGCTCATAATGATGCATAGGCTTAGTCTGGCATTTGCGTAAATTTTATCTTTTCACATTTGAGCGCACAATATAAGAATAGGGTCGGTAAGGATCAGCAACGTAAGGCACATTATAAATGTGAGCATTTTGCATTACCTACAAATGTACGTTAAATTAAACAAGTAGGTATACGTCCTATACGTCAGTAGTGTGGGATCGAACTCAAGTCGTCGAAACACAATTCCCTGCCCCTGCCCCTACGCTAGGCTACGGCGCTCTTCCGCTGGGCGCCACTGGAAATTCTCTATGGACGTAGGAGCGGCGGGATTTTTTTTAGTTTTAACATTATTGGCAAAAACACAATATCCTGATTAAAATAAAATAATTTCACTACTTACGATCTGCTGTCATACACTTAGTTGGTAGGTACTTCACTAAGCTATCGCTAACTAATCAATTTGTTACTATGTAGTATGCCATAAAGATAATTGCTAGCATCATATAAATGACCCTCGGATTTACGATCTCTCTTTATTAATATTCTATATCCAAGTTAAAAAAGACTCGAAGGACGTCAATACGACGAAGGATATAAATTTACGATTTCTTAAACAATCGTCAAATATTTATGACTTTTCCCTATTGGGAAAATAAGGGGTATTGTTACATTTAGATGTTGAAGCCATAACTATCTCCTTAGGTAGGTATTTATCGTTCATGAGATGAGATGAAATTAACTGTACGGGTAGTTGCCAACCTGCTAATGAAACCAAGAAGTGGCCCTTGGTCACTCGTCCATAAATAGCAACAGTTTAGGTTGCTTAACTCGTTAACTCTTATTCAACGTATCACTTAGGTAGGTATATCGCACTCAAATTGTACTTCAGTATTATTTCCCGCGTGCTACTACAGATAGCTACCGAAGCATCCATGCCCGCATGCTGCCTCTGCAGCCACTCGTACATGATCGGTCTCACCGGGTCCCATGGAGGGGTCCCGGCTAAGAGACATGCAGCCTCTCCAGAGATCGTGCTGTACCCCCGTATGGTTTTGACGGCCAAGTCCGTAGTGCTCTGTTTAACAGAGTCACGTTCACCTTGACCGCTATAGGTATATATAATAATAAGTAACTACATAAAGTATGTAGACCGTAGGTATAGCTTATTTTTTCAAACCCTTTTTACACCGTGGCCCAAAATAACGTTGCAAAATTTAAAAAATGAAAATTTAAAAATGGAATGCCATTTGTTATCTTTTGTTTTATTATATTATTTGCTGGTTCCTTGGCGCCAAATCTACATTATTAGTCGGTTGAAAAATTGTTGTAATTAATTTATTTCGCCGCGACAGCAAAACGAGTGCCCATACTTACTTTGCATGAGCGTGGAAAAAGGCAGTGTGAGATAGCAAGCATTCTTGGTGTAAGCCGTCAGGACCGTCCTGGAAGAGGACGTAAGAGGACTGTTCGAACTTCTAGGAACAAACACATCATCAAACAAAGGTTACTACGCAATCCACAGATAAAGGTGAGAAAAATGTCACTAGACTTGGGGATTAGTCGCTCCACCGTGCAACGTATAGTGAAATATGACCTCCAATTGATCCCTTATAAAATTAGAAAAGCTCAATTGCTTACAGATAAAGACAAAAATGTTGGTCTTGAGAGGTGCAGATTGCTTAAACAGCGTTCCGTAGCTTCAAATTGGGATCATATCGTTCTTTTCTGATGAAAAATTATTTTCGATTGAGCAAGCCCACAATCACCAAAATGACAGGATCTGGTCAGCATCTCGTCCTGGAGCTACTGCGGTTGTTCCGCATCGTCAAAGCGCACAAACAGTTATGGTTTGAGGAGGAATATGTTCCACTGGCAAAACTCCCTTAGTTTTCATAGATAAAGGCATAAAAATCAATCAAGAATATTACCGACAAGACATCCTCGAAACTGTGCTGCTTCCCGGGAGCCAACAACACTTCGGTAACCAACCATGGATATTCCAACAGGACTCTGCGCCAGCTCACAGGGCTTCAAGTGTTCAGCAGTGGTGCATGGCCAATTTACCAGGGTTTATCAGCTCAAAAGAATGGCCGTCTTGCTCGCCAGATCTTAATCCAATGGATTCTACAGTTTATAGTCTATCTTATTAGAGGCCTGTGTTAAGCGTCACCAAAGTGTCGACAAGCTGAATCGAATCCGTCGAGGAAGTGCGGAAAATTGTAGCAAATTTCACGAAGCGTTTGTCGCTCTGTATCAGTGCTAAAGGGCTAAATATATATATATATTGGATAGAAACAGGCGTTACTTGGCGAAAATCCATGACAAAGCAATGGTAAGTAAAATGTTTTAAGAAAAAACTTTTTAAAATTTATAATAGCATTAATTTTTCGCAGAATTAAAAAGACAACAAAACGTCGACAATTGTTTCGCCTCTAAACGAGGCATTATCAAGACTGTCTCAGAGAGAACAGCTGTCAAACAAACAAACAAACAGTCGACGTTTTGTTGTCTTTTTAATTCTGCGAAAAATTAATGCTATTATAAATTTTAAAAAGTTTTTTCTTAAAACATTTTACTTACCATTGCTTTATATATATATATATATATATATATATATATAATAGAATAGAAGAAATAGAAAAAACTAGTCTTGGGCAGGGCTTTAAAATTCTCAGCAGGTGTACTACCTACCTGCTGCGTGCAAGTGATGATGACTTGGATCATGGACATGGGTCCCAAATAAGTAAAGTAGGTCGGTAGTTAGGTACCTACTCATTGTTCACAGAAAACAAGAGTAGATGGGTAGGCATTTATACCCAGTTATTAAGGTATATTTATAATGTTATCTTTGCTTGCTATATAAGAACAATAAGTATAGCTACCTACCCGTACGTACTATAGAACATGAAAATCTGAAACCTCCATGAGAGAGTATAATCTAGTACTTGTTTCATTAACCTAGAACCGTCAGTGTACCTACTGCATTGATGGATCTTACGACTATGACAACATGCTAATAAATAATCTAGCTTTAATGTTATTACATTGATGCACTTGATGCTTTATTTTTAATAGCATAATATACATAAGTATTATGGCCTTGTTTATTATATGGGGCACACTAAAAGTTTTGCACTTCTAGCTAATCGGAACTATTTGAATTTCGAATGTTATATTTTTTTAAACGTTGCAACCTTCTTAGTAATAAAAAAAAAACAATTGGCGGGAAATCATTTGTCAATTGTTTTTTATCACACATCAAAGTTCTGCGTATGCAACGAAAATGGAATTAAGTCGAAAAGATTTTAGAGCGATGATTTTTTATGAGTTTAAAAGTTCTCTCTCTCTCTCTCCGCAAGACTGTGCCGCTCGTCTTCAAAATGCTTTTGGGAGAGAAGCACCTTGTTTCGTGAGGCGATGGTTTGCTGAATTTGAGAGAGGTCGAGTTTCTTTACATGACGAATTTCGTGAAGGGCGATTTTCAACTGCCGTCAACGAAAATAATGTGGCTACTGTTAAGCGGTTAACTGAAGATAACCCGCGGATTACATATGAGACAATTCGAGGACTATTGGGGATTGGTATGAGTCAAATCCAGAAAATTTTACACGAAGAATTGAAAGTTCGGAAACTTTGTTGTCGTTGGATCCCTCATGAACTGACAGCGGGCTCGCGTGGAATGGTGCTCACAGATGCTACTGAAGTACGACCACGGACATTCTAATGCTGTTTATGACATTGTCACAGGAGACGAAATGTGGATTTATTGTTTTGAACCCGAAAAAAACAGCAATCTTGTGAATGGGTGTTTGAAAATGAGAACAAGCCAACAAATGTGAGGCAGGCGAGAAACGTTGGTAAAAAAATGATCACGTTTTTTTTCTCAGCTACGGGTCCCATCTGTACAATTCCACTTGAAGATCAAAAGAGTGTTAATGCCGAGTGGTATTCTACCATTTGTTTACCCAGTGTGTTAGAAAAAGTTCGCGAATGACGACCCAAAAGCCGCGTTCTCCTACATCATGACAACGCTTCTTCACACACGACCAACAAACAAAGTAATTTTTAGCTTCTGAAAAAGTACAACTCGTCACCCATCCTGCGCATAGCCCCGACCTAGCACCCTGTGATTTCTGTATTTTTCCCAAAATCAAAGATTTGATGAGAGGTTTAGGAGTTGGTAAAAAACTCCGAAGAGGCTGTGATAGCGTTCAATCAGCACGTAGAAAACATGCCTTCAGATCTGTGGTCCTCCTGTTTTAAAAAATGGTTCGATCGCATGAAAAAATGTTTAAAATGTAAAGGAGAGTATTTTGAAAAGCAATAAACATAATATTTTGGTTTAACATGTTGTTTTTTTAAGTTACGCAAAACTTATAGTGTGACCTACGTATAAGTACTATTTTTATTTATCTCGCATCTACATCCATTTTACCCGGGGTACCTCCAATGCAATAGATTAATAGAATAGGCTATTCCAATGAAACAGTTAAACATGCTATAGAGTTATATATACGAGTACATGCTACAGCGTATATATAATTACCTATATTATTAATCTATACACACTTGAATGAACTTGTATCTAGTAGGCAGTCTACTTAGCTAAGGTTTAATTTTTGTAGCAGACATTTTTTTAACGTAATTTATCTATTACAATAATTCTCGAGCATGTATCTAATCCACCTATGCTATGGACCTACTGAATTCTACTTAGACCTATACTGCCGTCATAAGAAAGAAGGCTGTAATTAACAATTTGTTATGAATGAGTTATTTACATATTCGGAATCAGCAAAGAAAATGCTACCTTACGCTCCCAAAGCTGTACTTGTATGAGAGCGGAGATATCATAAGGATTTTAGCCTTAACTACGACAAAAATCAGGATTTTGACTAAAAAGCCATAATTACACAATAAGGGCCTTTTAAAATAGCATTTCCGAAATGCTACTCTGGAAGTTCGAAATTACCAATTAGGGCTTTTCAAGTAAGCAAAATCTTTAAAAATAGTAAGATAAAAGCCCTAACTTTGCAATAAGGCCTTTTTTATAAGTTTACTGAAGGGAAGAGCGCGCGGGAGAAGGCGCGGGAAGAGTATTTTGAATCCGCGTCGCTTATTAATAAAGTTGCTAGGCTCGAGTTAGAGGCCACGCGAGGTGCGTTTTTTTTGTTTTTTTTTTTGAAATATGCGAGACCGCGGCCGCTGCCATGTGCATTGCTGCGGGCGTCTCTGGTGAAATCAGAAGCCCACGTAGCCCACGTAGGTTACGTCACCCGCAGTGGCAAACTCCACTGCGGGTGACGTAACCTACGACAAACTTGTTATTTGCGGTTGGTACAGTAATCGGGTCTAGGGATCATACCGCAAAATTAAGTTTGTTTTTTATTGTATATACTTTTCCGAGATAAAAAGTAAGCCAAGTTTCATCGTATTCGAACCGGTAGTTATTGCGTGATGCCTGAACAAACAGACAGACAGACAAAAAATTTTTTATTCACAATTTTGGGTTCTGTGTCGGTCTAGTAACACCCCCTGCCATTTATTTTTTTGATATTTTCAATGTACAGAATTTTCAGTTCTACAGATTTATTATAAGTATAGATTATGTCTCCGGGCGCCACTGGACATACCCTCTGCTAGTAACCAGGGACGCCCGGCAACGGACGTTAGAGTGGCCGCGGCCTTGGGCCGCGGAATTAAAAAAAAAAAAAAAAAAAAAGTATAGATTATGTCTTGTTTGCGAATATTAAATAGTCTGTCAAAGGCTTTTAAGCCTATTTTACAAACTATTGCTAACTTAGTTCATTTTTAAAAAAGGCGCGATTGCGTATTTAAGGCCTTACATGTAAGATATTTGGACTTAAGAAGATACAATTTTTTTTTAATTCCGCGGCCCAAGGCCGCGGCCGCTCTAACGCCCGTTGCTCGTTGTCTCAGGTTACAAGCAGAACTATTTTCAGTGGCGCCCGGCGGACTTTGACCACCTGTGTGGTCTCTGCGGGAGTTGGGTTTTATCCCGCATCAGTGAGTGAATCTGGTTGCGTGCTATGGGGCAAAGGCCCCGCAGCACGGAACCCTTCTAGCCTGCTTCTGTAAGGACGACGAGTGGCGATCCCGCCGTCCTCAGGCCCCGATCATGGAGGTCGATGGTCTTGGGCGTAGTAGTGTCTGCGGCGCCCTCGCCGCTGACTACGGAACTCGGCGGGGAGGGTACGCTCCCTCTCCCTCTCGGCCGCCTCCTTCGCGAGCACGACCCGCTCGCAGAAGGAAACGGCCGCGTTCCACCTACTCCCGCTGGAGAACATGGCTTGAAGCATGGTCTCCAGCGAGAGGGTATCCACGCCCAGACCCACTACGAGGTCCCGGGGCTGACTCGCACACGCTGAGCACTCCACCAACGTGTGGAGTGCGGTGTCGTCGTCGGAAACCTCGCAGTGTTGACACCGGGGTGTGACCTCACGACGGATGCGAAACAGAAAGCTACCGAAGCATCCATGCCCGGTAACGATCTGCGTCGCACGATACGTGAGGTCACCATGCTGCCTCTGCAGCCAATCGTCCATGATCGGTCTCACCACCGCGATGATGGTGGTACCCCACTTGGGTTGCTCAAGTCGCACCCTCCATGACTCCATGAGATCCTAGCGGAGTTGGGACCGCTGGTCATCGATTTCTCGAGACACAGGCCTGTGGTCCCGCTCCAGCGCCTCCAGCTCCAGTGCCCGCTCCAGCGTCATTGTTCCAATGGCGCAAGGGCTCTCGCTTCCAGGTCCCATGAAGGGGTCCCGGCTAGGAGACATGCAGCCTCTCCGGGGATCGTGCGGTAGCCCGTTATTGTTTTGACGGCCAAGGTCCTCAACTGTCTGTTAAGGAGCATTGAGTTGTTGCCCGTCAACCGCGCCGCCCATACGGGAGCCCCGTATAGGGCCATACTCTGCACGATCCTCAGGTACAGTCTCCTGCAGGAAGCGTTAGGTCCCTTTAGGTTGGGCATCAGTCGCGAAAGCGCGACCGATGCCTGTGTCACCTTGGGGACCAAACTTCGGAAATGTGGTCCGAAGTTCCATCGGCTATCAAGTACTATCCCTAGATACTTCATCGAGGGCATGATGCCGATGCTAACGCCTCCCACATTTATGCTGGAACCTTCAGGTGGACCGTTCCGAGGTCTGTGAAAGCACAGAACCTCGGACTTGTGCAAGGCCACCTCCAGTCCCAGCCGCCGCATCCGACCCACGACTTGAGCAACACCCGTCGTGACCTTGAGTGCTGCCTCCTGGTACGTTGCACCCCACGCCGTGATGAGGGTATCGTCGGCGTAGCACGTTACGCCGACGCCCTCAGGCAACGCACCCCGCAGCACCCAGTCGTAGCCGATGTTCCACAGAAGCGGCCCCAGGACCGACCCCTGTGGAACACCGCACGACACATCCCGCCGAGCTGGCCCGAGCCAGCTGGGGAAAGCTATGGCCCTCTCCGAGAGATAGGCCCCGACAATACGACGGACGTAGAGAGGCGTTTCGTGATACACGAGCGCCTCCGTAACGCAGCTCCATGGCAAGGTGTTGAACGCGTTGGCGATGTCGGGAGACACCGCCACCACCACCTTGCCCTGCGAGACTGCTTCCTCTGTCAGGCTCCTCACGCGCATGATCGCGCTCACGGTGCAGCGTCCCCGACGGAAACCGTACTGGTTGTCCGCCAGGTCTGGCCCCACCGTGGCGAGATGCTCGACGAGGCGTTCCGCGATAATTCGCTCAAAGAGCTTACACACCTCGTCGAGCAACACGATCGGCCGGTATCCGGACGGTGAGTCCACTGGCCGCCCCGCCTTACGGATCAGGACCAGTTTCCCCGTCCTCCACACCTTGGGAAACTGGCCCCTTTCGAGGCATGCGCTAAAGAGCCCCATCAGTCGAGGCCCGAGTTCTTCGAGGGCCAGGACCCATGCACGGCCAGGAATGCCGTCCGGTCCGGGGGCAGTGATTTTCCGGCGTTTAAGCCGGAGTACTGCCGCACCTAGCTCCCCCACCCTGACTTTGGGTACGTCGTCTTCGGTGGTGCTATCCGCGTCGGGCAGAGACGGAGCCATGCGCGGAGGGACGTGCTCCTCCGCGCTCGTCGGAAACAGGAAGCCCATGACCCGCTCCAGCTGCTGCGGCTGGAGACTCTGGGTTAGTGGGGGCGCCCTAGGTCGGAGTTTCTCCCTGACCTGTAGGTACGGGCGCCTCCATGGGTTCTGCTGCAGGGTCTCCAGGAGCTCTTGGAGTCTTGGCCCGCTTTATCGTCTCCTAGAGACAACCTTTAGCCTCCCTGTAAGCCTGATAAAGCTCCGCCTCTCGGGCTGCCGCGTCGTCTGGGCGGCGATGCCTCCGGTGTGGGCGGCGATGCCTCCGGAAGAAGATACTACTAGCCTAGACTAGACTATAGAAGATAGGCCGTAATTACATTCTACGCAATTACGGCCTTTCAGAAAAATATTTCACAATTTATTAGTATTCTTTTGCTTAAACAAAAGGGATCTCGGAATCAACGTTGAAGTAGTTACGGCCTTCTTTCTTATGACGGCAGTATAATTAATTATCTAATTTTCTACTTACTTAATCGTAAGTATTTTTGTAGGAGCAAGTAGTTTACTGATCTTTACTGGTTAAAGAGTTCAGCAAATGTATCCGAATCTGCCCGGATAAGGGTTTTCACTTGTCAATTTCATCGGAATTAAATTCTGCTTTTAGTGTCTTCCCCAATATAGTGTTATTCTCTGCTATTTGTTCTGTTTAGAAAGAAGAAAAAAAGAAAATATGTTTAATACGCAAACACAGATATGGCGATTATAAGCATCTTAGATAACTAAACATATACACGGGGAGAAAGTAAAAGTAAAAAAAACCGTCGGTTGTATGCTAGTACGCACCACATCTGCGTGGAATTTGGTCTCTTCTCAGCTTATGCTAACGTGGGCAGACAAACATTTGCCAGCGATGGTTTTCAGAGGAGGCCAGCGACACTGAAAATGGCGCACCCATGCAGTATCTCACCAGCACAGTATCATGACATGTACTGAGTCGATAATAAGAATATAAATAAACTACGAGTACTTAAATAAAATATTCCAAACTAAATAAAACAAATTAAGAAAAGTGACAGTGTGTGTAATGTTACAAATTAATGACAATGTACCATGTAAGTAAAAAAAACCGTGTGACTATAACTCTATAGCATGTTTCGTTAGCCTAGATGTGTCATTTTACTTTTCTGACGTAGGTTTCTTTACGTCACACAACACTGGGAATGTTATCAGATCGACATATTCCTAGATCTGTAGTGTATTTACTATCTATGGTATAGGTCAGTCTATCTATTAGTAGGTACCTAAGTACATAATTAGATAGTATACTTACTTAGTCATAAGTTGGTAATTGTATCATCCATCAACGATTAAATATTTATACTTAAGGCGGAGCTAGCCGCTACTTTGTCCATAGAAACTTCTGGAGTCCATACCTCATCTATTTGACATCCTACAAACAAATTTTAAAGTTTTATCGTCTTGCCTAATCATTAACTGTGTCGGTACGGTTTTAAAAATGTATAATTATGAACCATTAAAAAGATATAAGCCAATAAACATTAGCAATTTCTGCCTTATTTTTAATCAACTTTCTGTGTAAATAAGGGCTATAAGGAGTGTAAAATCTCAAAAACTAAAACCGTAACGACAAAATTTAACTCTCGAAGAGTTCAGAAAACTTTATTCCAAATCGATACATGCAGTACTTTTTTCAGAATACACTTTTTATCAAAAGGCCTTTCGTGAATTTCTACACACCCGTTTTACGATGAATTATCGCTACTTCGTATTCACACGATTCTCCCCCGTGCGGTGCGGGGGGTGCGGTCGGAGGAACACTCACACGCACACATGTGCAATTGTGTTATTTTACTACTCACGTACCCACACGCTCAAATTATTTGTAATAGAGTTCAGTTTGGTGCTGCGGCTTCTTTAGCTCGTTTGTATTTTGACTCTCGCTGCGTTATTATTAGTTATCTACGTAAACTACTACGCGGCGGAGTATGGGCATCTGTGCGCGTGGGGTACTTACCCTAATATAACTAGGAACATTTCTCTAGCAGAAAACCTGTGACTAGTGGTGTCTTGGTCAGTGGGTAGAACGCTCTTCCTGGAAAGGCAGTCACTGGTTCGAGTCCAGGCCAAGACCATAGTTATTGTGTTTCATATTGTAAAATTATATGAGAAAAAGTTAGCATAGGTAGGTACATATTATTTATATATTCGTTATAATATATTATATTTATTAACTACCTACTTTTGTTTTTGTTTTTAACGTCCGCGCGGATGCGGCCGCTCGTACGACGTCCATTGCCGGGCGTCTCTGGCAAACCAGAGTTTATTACCTACCTAGGTAATAAACTCGGTTACACAAATTTTCGGGGTAGTGAGTGAGTAGGTAGTTAGGTACGTTCGCAATCGCATGGTAGGTATAAAGGTAAATGATACTCGGTAGGTACCTACATATAGGACTAAGATTAGGATTTAGACTGCCCTGTACCGCTGTGCCCAGTAGGTGACGTGTGCGGCAGGTGATTCATATGGCCAGAACAACGCTGTAGAATTTGTGAAGGGAGCAGACATGCGGTGGGTAGCAGTGCCGGTGCGAAGGTATAGTGGGTCGGCAGGTGCGTAACGAACTGGGTGCAGTGGTAGCGGCAGTTGGAAAGAGGCAGTGGGAGAAACTGGTAAGATGCTGTCAATCTTCCCGAAAAGTTATCAGGTGCAGGTCAGACGGTGTTCGGTTGTGTGGTAGTTGGTAGTCAACCGAAATACTGGATGTATCATCAACACAGAATAGGTACCTAGGGTGGTACCTACCGAGTTTTGAAATAGAACATCCATCTTCATAAACTTTCACATAAGCTTATTTATAATAGTACTTACCTAGTAGCACAGAATACTTAGCTATAGGTAATTAGTACCTAACTACCTACCAAATTCTGTGCTAGGCGCTTTAGGTAGTTTACCTACGCAGTGTAAGTTCAAAGTAAGTATAAAACCAGGTAATTAGACAATAAATAGGTATAGTTAGGTTGGTAACATTTTTCTGTTGTAAAGATAATCGAAAGAGTTCGGTGATTTACGTTTTGGGTCAACATTGTATACATCCCGCGCGAGAGTAGGCAGTTAGGCCGCACGCGGGCGGCACGCCTGGCTCGCTTCAATGAACTTGAACATGTGTGCGTGTGCTGTGTCGTGGTGTGTGACATGAGCCTGCTATTATACGTGTGCGCGTATACGTCTGCACTGCTCATCGCTGATGCTGTTTCTTTCTTACACGCTGTGAGGTGAAACAGCATGCTCCCGAGCAATACCTATCAACGAGTTTGAGCCGCTAAATAGCGCAACCTTAACGCTCAGCAAACGGATCAGGGAGGTAACGGGAGACTTACCTGCCGGCGGCTTTCTCGCGCAGCGTATAAGCATCGCCATACAGCGCGGGAATGCCGCCGCCATGATGGGCACCCTACCGCGGGGCCCAAACTTTTTACACTTTTTTAAAATAGAAAAAAAAAATATTGTATTAATTTCATATTCTATTATACCTACTTTTTAATTTAGTTTTAAGATTTTTATGAATGTAAATATTAATTGTAAAAACGAAGAATAGTGAAAGCTGAATGAATACTGATATTACATAGACTTTATACTTAGCTAATGCTAAATGTCCATCCACAATACTGTGCATTACTTCTTTCAATCAATTACGAATCAACTGAAACTGCACAATGCGGATTCGGTGCATTTGAGAATTTTGATGTGTGGCCGATGCCTTCTTCTTCTTTTTATAAAAACGTGGCTCCATCGATGATCATCAATGATTTCGTAATGTCAAGGTAATGCTTTTTCCGCACCGAAGAACTAGTTCGCGGTGCGGGACAAAGAAACGTTGTTCGGTATTGCAATTGAGCGTTTGGGCCTGGATTTTTGCCCAGCGCCAGAGATCACCTAAAAGGCAACCAACCCCGCGTTCCGCGAAAACCCAAGTCCGGCCGAAGCTTGATGATTACATTCTTATGCCAATTTAACATAGAACAACAATGATATGTCCAATAAATTAAAGTACCTACCTAAGTACGTAGGTATTTTAAATTTTTAAGGGTATAAATATACCTACCTAATAACCACAATTATCATAATTACGATGCAGCCAGTTCATGTTTTATAATTATTATTAGGTTGTTATACTATCCTGTCCTGGGGTTACCCTTACAAAAAATGATTGTTATAAATGGGTACTACGAACATCTCATAGCGCTCGGGTCACAACTTATCGCACACAAGTTAAACATTATACTCGTATTTATTTTGGTTGAAATGTGTGATGTGTGTGAGCCTAGATAAGTAAGTAAATAAGTACTACTTACTGTGAATATGAAAACAGAAAGGTCAAATCGGTTTCCATCATTCTAAATACTGGACCGTTTAATCACAGCTATATTCCATAACCAAGTGCTGGATACGCCACAGGACATTTGTGTCAAATTACCTTTTTTATTTCTGAAGGTTTTATTATGGTAATAACGTGCAAAGGGTCATGAATAATGTTTTTGCCCTATATTATAGCAAGATCGTGAAGTTCCTTGGCCCTTGTTGATATAAATCTGCTAAACTTTAGAATAACGAACACGCACAACTTTTCTTTGGAATACACACTGATACTACACACTGATACTGAAGAATAGACAGCGACATCTGTCTATTATGTACTTTCTTGACAGAGGTCCCTGTACGATACACAGTACCTGGGGCCAGGTGCAGGGGCAATGGCAGTTGGAGAAAATCTGGCCATACTTCAAATACAGATGTTATTTCATCTAATAACTTTTTAGCTGCTGACTTCCATAGTCCACCAATATAGTATCCGTAGGTAGACTTATTCGTAGGTAGGTAAATATGGGAATGTCTATCAACCAAACTGATTGGTGAAATATTATATGCGCTGATAGGTACGTCTATGCCTAGGTACTGTTAGTTCAAAGGTATCCCCTACGTAATATCTATTAAATTTATTAAAAACCCCATAATGGCGAATTGATTGTAATCACAAGCAGGAAGCATTTCCACGAATAACGTTATTTTTTGTTTTTATTTTATCGTCTGACTTATTTACACATATCTCTCTCTGGAGGGCTGATAAATGAGCATCATGATTACATTACGTAGGTACCTGATGTTTTCATTAAAAATATCTCCCTGTGATTATTCAGGGCGGAAAATTAAGGTTCCAATTGCTTAACTTAATAAATACAACAGAACTAGAGATAAAAAATACTAACAGTACCAAGCAGCTGTATCCTAATAGGTACGTTGTCATTGGGGAAAGGCTTTTCGAGGAACACAATTGCATCTACAGAGTATGGTTGTTTTAGAAAATGAACGACTTACGGGCAATAAAGCAGAAAGGCACACTCACTCTGGCTTTATTTAATTTTTTTTTTCATGCCACATTTAAGCGACTCGACTCGACGTTGATGTGTAGGTTGGATGTTGTCTCCTGGATTAACTTGTCGAATTTGACGTTTTTTTGTTACCACTTTATTGGTGTTAGAATCATGGACCAATTATAAGAGACCTCTTATAATATCTCTATGGTTTGAATTATATTTTTTCTTGGTTTTGAGGTGAGCGGTATCTAACAAAATACCTACTTACTTAAATACATATGATTAAAATATAGGGTAACTGGAAGAGGTGGGCATTGAAATATTATACCTACGCTTACATTGGTTTCATACTAATAAGTTGCATCACGGAAAATATCGAAGTTTAGCCGAATCGCAGTTCGACTGGAAAGCCGATCCCAACTGAGTTGGGAAAAAAGCTCGGTGGATTATATAATTGCCGCTCACCAAGCGGTTTTATACTTCCAAAAGCCTCTTAGATTGATCAACAGATCACAGATGTACCTTCCTACTAATTGCAGGTGAGGTGGACTTGTGGCTTGGGCCTCCACGAACTGCTTCGGTGGCGTGGCCGGTAGTGCGTCGGCTTTCGACTCCGGAGTCTCGGGTTCGATCCCCGGGTCGAATTAAATAGTTGTGTAATCCACAAATGTTTGTTTTAGACTTTGGGTGTTTTCTATGTATGTATGTATGATATTAGAAATATGTAAATATGTTAATCATTCGTCTAGATCCCATAGCATAAGCTTATATTAGCTCAATTTGTGTGAGTGTCCAAATATTTATAAATGTTTATTTATTTTATAACTTGATAGGACTCAATATATTTTTGTATTTTTAAAGCTGCTTAAACTATTCTTAATATATTGTAACGCCATCTCGTAGCGAGTAATAAGACTACCAAACTCGGCGCCATCTAGTAGCAAATCGCAGTACTACTACGTAACGTCTTTCGGGAATGTTCTGTCAAGGTACTTCTATGTAACGTGTTATCTAGAAGCATCTCGAAGGTGTGGAATGTTCGCGATAATTCTTCCGTGAAGATTCTAGAGTAATCTAGAGTAATGACCGTACTATAAAGGCGGAGCACTTCGGTGGCGGGGGATCAGTATTTCCAGAGCGATAATACGAGTTATACCTGCGAGTTCAAGTGCGATTAAAAGTATTCAGTGACTTTAAGTGTAGCTTATAGTGAAGTGTAAATAAGTGGTGTAATAAATAAAGTGTTTTGAGGTAGTTCGATCGGCATTTTCCATTCCGTAGAACCCCGGCTCGTAACAATTGGTGTCAGAATTGGGGATTTGGACAATGCCGGTGTTACCGAAAGAAGACACAGAGGGCGTCCGTACCAGGGGTCAGCGCCAGCAGGAGTTGGACAGCAGGCGCTTCGGAGGTAATACGCCGGAGAGGTTGGGTGGTCAGGAGCAGCCAACGGTGGAAGCAGGCCCGCCCACGGTATCTCCAGCGCCAGCACCTCCAGACTTTGCTGCGCTGATGGCGATGCTACAGGAGCAAGCCCGTCGCCAGGAGGAGCAGGCCCGCCACCAGGAGGAGCAAGCCCGTCGCCAGGAGGAGCAGGCCCGTCACCAGGAGGAGCAAGCCCGCCGGTTGGAAGAACAGCTGCTGCGGGACAAGGAGGAGCAGGCACGCCGCCAGGAGGAGCAGGCACGCCGCCAGGAGGAGCAGGCCCGCCGGTTGGAAGAACAGCTACTGCGTGACAAGGAGGAGCAGGCACGCCGCCAGGAGGAGCAGGCACGCCGCCAGGAGGAGCAGGCCCGCCGGTTGGAAGAACAGCTGCTGCACGACAAGGAGGAGCAGGCACGCCGCCAGGAGGAACAGACACGCCGCCAGGAGGAACAGATGCTCCTCATGAAAGATCTTCGAGCGACTTTTGGCAAAGAGATGAATGTGATGAAGGATCAAGTTCATCATGTTGAGAACCGCATCACGGAAGCCGAAACACGGATAGAAGATGTAAAAAACCAGATTACAGAATATGTGAGGAAAGAGCTGGGAAATCTGAAAGCTGGAGATGGGAATGCGACTTCCTTACCTGCTGTACCTTCAGCACGTGGATTTAAAGTACCTCCATTCGATGGGACATCATCATGGTCGGCCTATAAAAAGCAGTTTGAGGCCGTTAAGAAGGCAAACGGGTGGAGCAAAGCCCAGGCCATGACTGCGCTTACATTGGGTCTGCGAGACAAGGCGTTAACCATCCTAGAAGCTCTCGGAGACGATGTATCCTACGAGCAGCTACTAGAAGCCTTGGAAGCCAGATACGGTGACGCTCACCTGGAACACGTGTATCGTGCGCAGCTGAAGGATCGTGTCCAGCGCACTGGCGAAAACTTGCAACAGTGGGCCCTGGAAGTAGAGAAGCTGGTACGGAAAGCATACCAGTCGGTACCTGCGCTCATCAATGGGAATCTGGTGCAAGCATTCATCGACGGCATCCACGACCTGGAAGTCAGGGCTGCTGTGAGGCTCGGGCACCATGAGACTCTCAAAGACGCCTTGGCTCATGCTTTGGAGGTCGAAGCCGTACGGAAAGATCATCGATCTCACCGCGTCAGGGAAGTTATAGCATCACCGGCTCGCGACCGTTTCACGAGGTATAGCCCTAGGTGCTACACATGTGGTGAGAGGGGCCACCTTCGATCCAGTTGCCCAAAGCGGACTGCAGAAAGAGCAGGAAGTCGTTCCCAAGGAGATAGGGTGACTAACGTCACCGCCCAGCAATGGCAGGGAAAACGAACAATAGCCAGGACTGCGTGGCGGGTGCCGGCTGATGTTAGAAGAGCCCCAAAGGTTTCGATCTCACAAACCCAGGATGGCAGATTCCATGGCAACGCAGACGCATTGTCAAGAAGACCTTGCCCTGAAGACCGTAAGCACTGTGCCAAACAGGAGATAAAGGTAGCCATACCTGTGAAGATGCTTAAAACGGATCTGAGCGACGAATGGAAAGAAATTCTACAACATGCTCAACAGGACGACGCAGACATCAAGCCAATATTTGAGTGGATTAAAGCAAGTACTCCTAAACCCATGTGGAGTGACGTCGCTTCAATGAGTTCAATCACAAAAAGTTATTGGGCACAATGGGACAGTATAGTTATTCAGGATGGAGTCTTGTGCCGCAAATGGGAAAATGCTCGAGGAGACAGCTGTCATTTGCAAATGGTCGTCCCTAAAGTTAAGGTTCCAGATGTGCTACAGCTCTACCATAATGGATGTTCAGGAGGCCATATGGGAGTAAAAAGGACTCTGTTGAAGATACGTGAGCGGTTTTACTGGATCCACTGCCGCGATGACGTTGAGGACTGGTGTCGCAAATGTACGAGTTGTGCTGCAGTGAAAGGACCTCATACACGGAGCAGAGGTGCACTGAAACTGTATAACGTTGGGGCACCATGGGAAAAGATAGCCCTAGATGTTGCGGGACCGTTTCCTGAAAGTGAAAGCGGAAACAAGTACTTCATGGTTGTGATGGATTATTTCACGAAGTGGCCAGAAGTCTTCGCTATACCTAATCAAGAAGCTACTACGGTGGCAGATAAATTAGTTCACGAAGTCTTCTGTCGTTTCGGGGTGCCTCTAGAAATCCATAGCGATCAAGGAAGAAATTTTGAATCTCAGGTGTTCCAGGAAATGTGTCGGGTCATGGGTACTCACAAAACCAGAACGACCTCTTACCACCCGCACTCAGATGGAATGGTGGAGCGATTTAATCAGACATTGGAGAGATATCTGGCAAAAGTTGTGGAAAGCAGGCAAAAAGATTGGGACAAGCACATCCAACCGTTTCTTTTTTCTTACCGAAGTGCGGTTCACGAAAGCACGTCAGTGACACCAGCGTATGCGAACTTTGGAAGAGAATTACGGTTGCCTGCCGACTTACTAACCGGTATACCACCTGACGCTCCACGCAATATCACTGATTATGCGAATGACTTGCGCAGCAGGATGAATGACATTTATGAGCATGTCAGACAATCAGGTCAACAAATGTCTGAAAAGATGAAGACCCGGTACGACCGAAAGACAAACAATAAGAGCTTCGATGAAGGTTCGTTAGTGTGGTTACATAACCCAGTCCGCAGTAAAGGGAAGTCTCCTAAGCTGCAAGCTAAATGGGATGGACCATACCGAGTTGTGACCAAGATTAACGATGTCACTTACCGAATACGGAAGAGTCCAAGAAGTGCGCCAAAGATAGTTCATGTGGATCGATTGGCGCGATATTATGGGCCTGACAATGCTCGGGACGAGCATGTCTTAGGAGGGGGCAGTGTAACGCCATCTCGTAGCGAGTAATAAGACTACCAAACTCGGCGCCATCTAGTAGCAAATCGCAGTACTACTACGTAACGTCTTTCGGGAATGTTCTGTCAAGGTACTTCTATGTAACGTGTTATCTAGAAGCATCTCGAAGGTGTGGAATGTTCGCGATAATTCTTCCGTGAAGATTCTAGAGTAATCTAGAGTAATGACCGTACTATAAAGGCGGAGCACTTCGGTGGCGGGGGATCAGTATTTCCAGAGCGATAATACGAGTTATACCTGCGAGTTCAAGTGCGATTAAAAGTATTCAGTGACTTTAAGTGTAGCTTATAGTGAAGTGTAAATAAGTGGTGTAATAAATAAAGTGTTTTGAGGTAGTTCGATCGGCATTTTCCATTCCGTAGAACCCCGGCTCGTAACAATATTATACCTACATCCTCCAACCTACATAGCGCGATCTAGAAATTATGAATATGAAAGGAAGCAAAAATTCGATGTTGTCGGTATTGATCATCGTAGCTCAGTGGTCAGAGCATTCCCCCTGTTAGGGAAAGGCCGTGGATTCGAGTCCTGACGATTACAACAGTTTTTGTGATCTGTTTATAACTTCTTTCTTAATATTTTGATAGGACTCCTATTCATTTGATTAACTACTACACTGATACTTAATTACACTGATCTTTAAACTTAGAATCGATGAGTCAATAGCTACTTCACGGTTACAAATGCAGATGCTTTTGCTGTTTTTGTTGGCAACCCCATAGACTTTCAGTGGTATGTCAAATAGCAATTTATTCTTGACAGGTGGTAGAAAAATCGGCCTTATTACCACTAAGCGTAAACTATAAATCTTGTAACAAAACCGCGAATCTCTACAACTGTGTTGTGTCGGTACGATATTTACTAGCGAAGAATTCGTTATTAACTACTTATGTGTTCATGAGCCGCTTTAGAAGGCTTTCGTCAATGCTCAAACATAATAAGTATGGAATTATAAAGAGTTTCCAGATAACGATCATTAAAGCTGTAGCGTAGAACGCTCTCGGTAATGAACCGGGTAAAGCTGTGCTGTTGTCTCCGCGCTAATTGCTGCAAGTTATTAAGGTCGAGACCCTGCAACTGTTGAAAAATACTCATGAAACAAAGAAATGGTTTACTCCTGGCCACTCGTAAGTGATTGTTCGTATGTTTGTTTCGTTATTAGGCAAATGACTTGCCTACTTTACTTTCTTACAAGACCAGAATTTAAAATTTATCAACTCTAAACTTTTCTACCAAATGAAAATTTGGGGTCAGAAACCAAAGTTAAGAGTTTGTTAATGTTGATAGTGAATAAAACATAGGAATCAGTAAGTAATACCAAAATACAGTACCTAGGTACTTAACTCCTTAATCCTAAATCCAGTAATTCCACGTGGATGGGTCACTAGCTGGTATTGACGGTAGTCCGTACTGATTTTAAACTATCGCCAAGATCTTAGAGGCCTATACCAACCTTACCTGCCCATTGAACGGATGACGCTCTGGCACCCATAAAAGTGCCCTGTTACCGGCAATAGGTATCCCACCTATTACGTAGGCAGAGTAATGTATGTATGACAGACATTATGTCTATTTGTCGACATTACCTGTCACGCCTATATCATTGATAAGAGTCACCCCTACTTTGCTTGTACATTTGACGGTCCCACGTAATATAATAGGGGACAAGCCTATTGCAGTTACCGGCACTAAAAAAACATTAAACTCTCTGTAACTAGTGGTCGCCCTATGGCCAAACAGTAGACTTCGCGAACATTAAAAACATTATGTGAGCCTTTTTCAAGCCCCAATTTCCTACTAATCCAAAAAGCTCACAATGAAAAAATTATAATAAATCAAGGAACACTTGTGCCAATTTTCATGAAGTTAAAAAAAAACTGTGGCTGCTGGTTCGGAACACACATACCGACAGACAGACGGACGAAAGCAAAATTGTCCAATCTCGAAATGTAGACGCTTCGCTCGCTCGGTCAATTAAATCCGAAATTCCCACAGTCAGGACAGATGGTAGATACCACTAAATAGAATGTCGGCAGTCCGAGCATGTATGTAAGTAGGTAAGTATGCAAATTTTAGTCAATTAGGAATCCGCACAGTTTTAATGGTGTTCATCCGCACACGGAACTTTAGTACGAAAAAGCAAATAGCAAGCTACGTTTTAATATTGAAGAAGTTATAATTTTAAATTGACTTACTGTAACTTTTATTGCATATATGGCATATTTAGAATGTGTGTATTTTTTTATTGAACTCGATATAATGGTAAATTAATATCCCGTTTGCAATCAAAGTTACGATTGAAGCAGGCATGAAGTACCTACGTGACGAAGGTACCTACTTCTACTACACCACATACCTAAGTAAATAGCCTTGCTTCTACAGAATATCTTGAAACTTGAACAGAAATGTACAGTAGGTATACAATACGTGAAATATGACAAAAATCAGAAGAATTTCGTTCCCTCGCTAATACATCTGTGAGAAAGATATATTTCAAACATATTCAGTGTGTGTGACAAGCGTTTCAGGAAGCTCTCGAGTGTTAATTTGGGCTCGGGTCAAGTATTCTTGTACTCCCTAATTATTTAAACTGTAATTTATGGAGATAATGAATATGTATACCTTTAGGTCAGCTTACATATAAGGTTAGAGAATGTTAGGTTTTATTTACTGACATAGAAATAAAATCACAGCTTTTTGGTCAAATGATTTGTCATTTAAATTAATAATTGATTGTTTTCAATCAATAAAATATTTTGTTTTGTATACTGAAAATGGAGAACATGTTATTTAACATGTATTTAAAATATCATGGTCGTTTACAGTACTATTGGAATTATTGGGATATTTACTATGTAACGTTGGTTTGAGTTTCCGAAATTTCGGCGCTGTTGCAACCGCCATGATCGTGGAAGAACTGGAGTACTGGCGGTGGATGTTGAAAAAGCTTATTAGGGATAAAATATTTCTATCTACCCTCCTTCGAGTCCGTTTACTGCGCGTAACACCACTACCACTGGTCTCACTACACACTCTATTTTGTTCACGATCATGACACACAATGCTTACTGTATCCACTCGCGATTACGTTTTGGTAGGTTCATGGCGCTTGCCATTATTTGTATATTGCATTTATCAAGATAATTCCAATATAACATGGAGAATATACCGGCGATTAAGGTACTACTCGTGCACAGAAATAATTAAAATTAACTAATTCCGTTGGTTAGTATAAACTAATTTACTTGGTTAAAATTAACTAATTCCATTACGTTGGTTAGAATTAACAAATTTAGTTGGTCAAACTTAAAATTAACCAACAATGTGACTAATCTAATTTTAACAACATTGAAATGTGTTAAATCACTCAGTAGGTAAATAGCAATGTAACGTGTAAGTTGTTAATGTTTAGCAAATACTTATAAGTAGGTACTGTATTGAAATTACATAAGTAATGACATTTATTCAGAAATAGATATGTACTTAGTTTGTTAGTACATAATAAACGAGGACATTTTACCAACACACACATTTGAAATTGACCAAGGTTTATAAGACGTTTTAAATATGTTATACTATATCCGTTTAATTTTTAACCGAGCTACATTGGTAGGTACTTTGTATAAGGGGTGCTGTCTTATTAACTTACTTATACTTAACTTTATTACTCCGATGTCCAAGCTTTCCATCTATCGAGATAACCATTCAGGTTATCAGATCAAACTCCGCTATCTCATCAGCTCTTTGTCCATTGATAAACGATTTGACATTGATAATCACCGATAAGAGGGTCTTCAAACGTTTTAGAATTGAGGGATTTCAATTAAATACTACTTATTAAAACATCATTGAAATTCTAGACATTTTATAATTCTGTTCGTTCTGTTCACAGGCTGCGCTCAGGACATTATCCATGTGCAAAGTTTGCTCACTTAATGAGACGGGCTGATTCTCCTAACTGTACAACCTGTGGAACACTCGAAGATGTGTACCATGTCCTTATTGAATGTTCAAATAATAGAAATGAGAGGCAATCATTGAGCGATCAATATAAATTAAATACCTACGACGTTGAGCAATATTGGACTGTTGACTTCTCGTTCGTCAGAAAAAGCAGAGCTTTTGTACCGTGTGATACATTGTAACTACGACATTCGGATTTTGAAAAAAATAACGGAAATTAAAACTTTTTCGAATATTACTACTTTGTCAAAACACTGTATCCTGCAAAGCGCGAAGATTATTTGGCAATACAATGTACCGTGTTTTGACAAAGCGCGAGTCCAATAAAATGCGACAAGGCGCTTGCAAAGGCGCGAAGATTATTTTGCAAATACACGGTATTTACACGACGTTTTAAGTTGCCGTGTTTTGATATTATTTGACCTGTACCTTTAAGGAAATATAGTCTTATTTGTGCTGTAATATCTCAGCACTTTCATACAAAGTAAAAAAAAGTGGGAACGTGGTACGATGAAAACTACGCATAAAATGGTTCTGAAGTCACACCTTAACTTCTAAATTTAAAAAAAAAATGACCTATAAATCCTTTTAGCAACCCCTCTAAGTTTTTAAAAGACCAATCTAATGATACCACACACTCCGGGGTAGACGCAAGAAAAAATAAAAATTTTGGTTACGAGTAGGTACAGGTAAAAATAAGTAATTTTTATACTTTTCTTTTAGCACTTTGTTAACGTAGTAAATACACATATCCATGCAAAGTTTCATGTTTCTAGCACTCACCGTTTAGGAGGAAAGCCGAGGACATACGGACATGACGAGACTATAAGGGTTCCGAAACTTGAACTACGGAACCCTAAAAAACAAACAGTTTGTACTCAGATCTAAAAAGATATTTGAGGCACCAGTATCTTCCAGTTCCTTGCTAATTGATGGTACCTATTACATATTATGTAAGTACTACAGTACTTAATATGAGTATGTAGTAAGCACTTAAGCAATACATTGCGTAAGTGCTAATAATTCTCTGAATGAAACGGGAGAGTCGTTCTGAATCCTAAACTACGAGTATCGTTGCCATTTACAAGAATTTATGGCAATGTGGATTTTTGTACGCAATAAATAAATTCGCGTGCTTGACACCTGAGACGAAACCACGAAAATGTTGCGGTAAACGTCCCTACCTATCTAATATCATCGATGGGGAGGAATATTTCGAAAACTGGCGACATCCAAGTTTTGTATAATATAATATTTCATTAATTTAACTTTTAACTGCTTCGGTGGCCTGGTCGGTAGTGCCTCGGCTTTCAACTCCGGAGTCTCGGGTTCGATCCCCGGGTCGAATCAAATATTTGTGTGATCCACAAATGTTTGTTTCGGAGTTTGGGTGTATTTTATGTATGTATGTATGTAGAATAGAATAGAATAGAATAGAATAAAACTTTATTTGTACACCAATACAACATATACAGGATGTTACGTAAGGGTTATATCAACCCGAAGACACCCCCATCAGCTGGTCGACCAGAACCCGTTTCGATATGTGTCGACCGCCAAACAAGAAAAAAATATCATCCAAAAAAAAAAAACATGATTACCGAATAAAAAACTTGTTTGAACAACACTAGCTGAAATCAGCTGATTCGGTCATTGACATCAAGTATAGGTAGTACAAATAAAGCGCGCCTGTGAAAAATCATCTCTCTCCCCTGGTTGGAACATTTTGTCTCTATTTCGCTTCAAGGTCCCCGAGCGACGCCACCTCCCGCCCCTCCCACCATTGTCTATTAGTAAGTACGTCAAGCACTAGTGTTGGGACACGTTTGTTGTGGTTTGATATAACTTTTTTTATGATGAACTTTTTTTTTCTTGTATCGCGATCGAAACATATCAAAAGTCGTTCTGGGCGATCAGCTGATGGGGGTGTCTTCAGGTTGATATAACTCTTATGTAATAAAATAATAATGTATAATAAAATAACCAAGTTTAAATATGTACAAAAGGCGACCTTATCACTAAAAAGTGATTTCTTACCGGCAACCTTTGGATGGACAAGTAGAAAGAATAGAATTTAAAATAACCATAAGGGTAGGCATTGGTGGAGAAAGAAAATTATTAATAGTTTCTTGGGAAAAAGGTACTACTTAATCAGAATCAATAAAGTAACAAAAATACACATACTTACATAAAATACATAGAAATAAGTGCATACATATAAATAAATACATTATAATATACACATCCATACATACATACATACCATAAACTTATATACACTACTATAGGTAAAATATATATATGGAGTATGTAAATATATATAAGTATAATTATCAGTCGTCTAGATGCCAGAGCACAAGCTTATATTGCTTAATTTGTGCTACATGACATTGTGTGAGAATATCCAAAAATACTTAAAAAAAATATATAAAAAAAAAACAAAATTACCTAAGGTTTAGGTAGGCATAGTTAATAATTGGTGAAGTTCTTTGATATGTATTTCAATTATGTATATCTCTTTCATAATTACCAGCACTCCTCCTGTAGTACTTTGTTACTGAAAATAGCCCACTTGAAACTCTAAACGCTGCTGTCCCAGTTCATAGCGTTTATTGATTACTAATGAGCTTGTTAATAAACACTATCACCACCGCAGAAGATTGCTGAGAAAACAAACAAACTCAAATTATTTCATTTTTTTCGAAGCTATCACTGTATATTATAAAACAAAGTCCATCGCATTGTCCGTCTGTCTGTCTGTTCGCGATAAATTTACAAACTACTGCACCGATTTTAATGCTGCTTTCATTAATAGATTAAGTGGTTCTAAAGGAAGGTTGTAGTATATAATTTGTCACGGGTGAAGCCGTGGGTATCCTCTGGTAAAAAAATAAAATAAAATAAATTTTGATTGGTTGTGAGTTTTTATCGTGTCTAATACTGGTCAACTGTTACACTCTAGGGGAGAATGACGTCATGCTATTGTGTGTGTGTAATTTCAAGTAACAGTCTTGTAATTCTATTAAACGCTCGAAGTATAGGTAGGTACACACTTAATTTTCATAAATCATAATATGTATTTGTCGAAGCTTTTCAATCTTTTTGCCAAGAGCTGTAACTAGTAGCGAAGTTATAGATAATAATGATGGAAATTACAAATGACTAGCCGAAACTTGTATAGGTCAGGGCAGTGAAGCTTATTCAGTGACTATGCAACTTCTTTTTATTTCATGAAAGAAAATTGTAGATCATTCATTTTATATAAGTCATTGTTGGCTAGCGGTCAGGTAGTCACAGTTCTGAATATAATTCTGGCATATTGCCCGGAGCGAATACTGAATCTTGTCGATGTAGCGTGTTCGACGCTAAGAAAGTAAAAAGAAATGCTTTCTTTTATCAAATACTTAATCATTTGTTAAGTAAATAAATAAAAGAGTTCGAAAACCTTCACAGTAAACACCTTCAAAGGGTCTTTACTCTAAACTATCCTATACTATACTAAGTAATATGATCTTTACTCTATGAGGCAACACTCGCCGGGCGCCACTGGAAATAACTTCTGGTACCAGAGGCGCGGACCTCAAAAAAAAATGCAACCCAAAGCACTAATATAGATTACTGTTTCTGAAAATCAAAGATTTTGCAGTTGAGTTAATGGAACCAAAAAAATATCACTCTAGTTTCATTGAACAAATTTTTCCTTGTCACATAAACGACAAAGAGACGTTGATGCTGTAAGAGGGCTGTAAGTTAGTAAGAAAAGTGTCAAAGCTGATGTTTCGAGTCTCAGTCTGTTGGGGAAGCGGGGTGTGAACAAAATTCTGTCTCTCTTGAACGCTTTAGGTAGTAAATATAGGCTTAATTTGTACATTCTCTGATGAAGGTACTAACAAATTAGTTTCGCTCGCAAGTAATCAACACGAAGCACTCAACAGAGTTCCTTTTAAGTAAGTACTACGTGTTGATTGCTTTCTAATAAATCTTTAATGAGAAAATTGCAACTATTGGTTTGTTTAATCGAAATATTTTACTTATTTTATCGAAGTATTTTTCAAATAATTGAAATTGAAATACGTAATTAAGTATCAGCTATTCGCTAGAATGCACTTTTTACTATAAACATGGTTAATTTTAAGTTACATAAGGTAATATTATCGTACTATAACCTATTTACCGTATATATAAAAAATGCATGGAACAATAAAAAGTTTCGACAAGTTTTACCCGACCGCATCAGCGAGGGTTATGTTTAACAGGCGTTAAAAGTGCTCATGTATGAAGGTTTGTATTCTAACCCTTCTACACTTAAATGATAAAAATAAAATAAATAATAAAACTGCACTAGGTACATCAAATATTTAACTATAGGTATGTAGGTGGCTGACTTCATTATAACTTCAAATAGTTCCTACGTGATACAAAGTGTGTTCCGTCTAATTAGGTATAAGTACTGTAGGTATAGGTACTATGAGAGTCGCCCACAATCGCCAGACGTCGCCACAGCTTACCATCAGGCGGGCGGCGTCAATTTGTGGACCTAAATATAAAAAAACTAAACAAACTTTAATTATATTATATATTTTTTTATTTCAAAGCAATGAGTTTGCTTAAACTAGTCTTAAAATATTAAGATAGAAATTAAAAACAAATCACAAAAACTGATGTCTTACAGGGGGAATGCTCTGACCGTCTGAATGTCATCGTAGCTCAGTGGTCAGAACATTCTCCTTGTAAGGGAAAGGCCTGTTTATAATTTATATCTTAATATTTTAATTATTTTGTTCACAGAGTTCATTTTAGCTATAAGTTACTTACATAACCCTCTATTGCAAACTACATTTTATATGACAACCGTGATTATAGTCTCGACAGTAAAATCAGGGCCTTTTATGTACACCGTTAAAGTATAATATTCGGTCTATTCGAAAACTTCATCCCCATGAAACATGACTGATCTGATAGTACTTGATATATGGAAGGCTTTCACATAACAAAACCTACGAGTATATTAACTATATCTAAACATAACAAAAACTGCTTATTCAATTTAATATGGCACTATTAAATTTTTGTGGTAAGTAAAACAAATATCGTTGCCCTATTTTCTGCAGAAGGAAGGCAGCCCGATTGACTTACCAGAGACTCAATAAGGATGAGATATACCAATATTTGCCGAAGACATTATACTCGGTAAGTTAGTTGGATCGCATCTCTCGCGAGACCAAAACGTCAACTATCATATTTGTACGATCCTCGCTGTCTATAACATGATTATATTTCTATTTATTTTAGTTAGAAACTGCGATAGTTATGTAAGATATTTGCCTTTTCATAGAAGTTATTTTCCGCTGATGAGCAATTGGCAGAAACAAATAAGGTGTGATTGTATGTCTTCGGGACACATACCTAGTGCTCAATTTTCGCCATTAAGTTTCTTGACCCACATAATGAGTGCCAGCGTATTGCTTAATCCGTTGATCGGCAGGTGCGCTTGCAGGATAAAGCTCTTAAAATCTTGGTTAGACACCAAATCACCTATTTTAGACCCCACTGCGTGACACTAAAGGCATAGTGTTCCATTTTTTTTTACTTTTGCAGCCATTTTGCAATAAATAACTCACCTAGTTAGTACGTAGTAGTTATAGTACGAGCATCTAAAAGCTAGAAGGGAACCAATACCGTAACGTACAATAAGCTTGTAAAATCCTCGCTCAAGGGCTTTATAGGAATAATGAACGTGCCTGGATTACGTTTATTGGCACTTTGCAAGGCAGCCAGAATTGATATCTCAGTGGGTATGATATTAGGAGCTCACAGTGGATATGAAGATGACGTTGTCGTTGTACACTGACCCCAATACTTTCGAAACTGCGACATTAGGGGTGCTGTTCATTCATTGGTCCACGACATGGTATGTGAATATGACAGGTGGATATCAAAGGCATCCAAAGCATGCCATCTGCATCTGGTGGAAAAGCACCATAACTCTGCATATTATTGAATTAAAGGACTTGGTAATAGTCGGTTACACGTAGTTACTCTGGCATGAAACTTTGTGAAAGTCCTAAAAACCGAAAAAAGTGTTTAAGATCGGCACGTGGTATTTGCCTTTTCCAGTGGAAATAGGACTTCACTATCTTTATATAGTTAATTTACACTATCACTAACACTATCTATATAAATTATAATGAAATGTTAAAAAAAATGAAATTCGGAATCATTTTATTGATGATTGTTCTGGTCGCAGGTTTTAGAGTACATTTACCGGTAAATAGGTTTCTGTAGTCTCCACGAACTTGAATACTAGGTTCTACATATTCCTAGCTATTCTATACGATGCGATGGATAAAAGAATAACTAGATAAGTCACGAAATGATACCAACTATGTATCTATCCTGTCGATTGATGGCACGTGGCGGGACTGTAAACAAAACCACATACTTTTCGAGTAGTTTCACTTTTATTCACTGACCGGTTCCGCAAATAATATACCGAAATTCCTGGCTACGAAGGAAAGCGTTCCAAAACATATCTAACGTTTTGGCCATAAATTATATGTATGAGTTCCAAAATGTTTGCTATTTTCGTTAAGGGCGCTATATAGCCCGTTTAAACAATCTTTTCTAGATGCTGGCGTGATATATTGCTCATTAGAACTTATTTTCAACGTGAGTTTAGATTGCATGCAATTTTCAATGACAAAGCACACGGGCTAAATATTTAATCTGTAGGTACACCTTTGTTGCTTTTTTTAGCGCATCATAACACATTTTATAACACAAAGAAAAAAAAAAATTGTTACCTCACACTGTGCAGTCTCTTTTTAGGGTGCCGTAGTTCTAGTCTCGGAACCCTTATTGTTTCGTCATGTCCTTGCTTTCCCCCCAAACGGTTGGTGCTAGAAACATGAAACTTGCAAGGGTACTTCTGTGTTACCTCGTCGACCAGGTGCTAAATGAAATATTCACGTATTTACAGTGAGGATGTTTTTATTCTTGCGTCTACCCCGTCATGGGGTATCATTAGATAAGTCTTTCAAAAACCGTTTAGAGGCTGCTAAGACGATTATTTGTGTTAAGAATGTATTTGTGAGATATTCAACTGTAAAGCGATTTTTTTGTTAAAACATTCCCCTCTTCTAAAGGCTAAGCGGCGGGCTCGAAAAATCTGAAAATATTCGTGATAGTATAGTCCATGTAATGAACTTTAAAAGAAAACTATAACGGATCAATGTAACTCTGTTAGTTCAAGAGTTATTGAGACTGTTATGGGTGGCAACGACACCCTATTCTATGGTTTTATAAATACATACATATTATACATAGGAAACATCCGGACATTGGTACAAACGGATGTGTCATCACACAAAGTTTGTCCCGACCGGACATCGAACCCGAGACTCCGGCGTCGCAAGCGGATACACTACCGACCACGCCACCAAAGCAGTCTTTAAAGCACCTTATCGTTGTTTATTTGGGAACTTTTGTTTTATGTTATTTTGCCTCAAATTATTTGTCTATTAAACTTACCAAATTTTTATTCGTAAAATTCGAGCTGGTAATGATAAAAGCCGTGTAATTATTTTATGCAAAGTACGTACTTATCGTTCTTACCTAAGCTGTTGTAACGAATTGGGGTGTTCGGTGTGAGGATTATGTTTCAGATTTTACAGAAGAAAAGAATCTCAGAAAATTGGATCATTTATTACTTGGAAGCATTTTATACCCCCTACATTTTACCTTGAAAATTCCATATCGGTAGGTATACCTGAGTTGTTGGCTAAATTTACAACTAAATAGTATATGCGTACAATAAGTGTATATAGTATAATAGCACATGCAAACAACAACACAACACATGATCGTCTCAGTAAGAATGAAAGGAATAGACAGATATGCCACGGATTTGCCTAGACCCACGTAATAAGGAGCGACATAATAGGTGTTTCCATGCACTTTTATCACACTTACCAGAGCATCATCCATTGATTTTTAGGTACACTACTTGTATAGAAGGTAGGATTGAACCACTAAGATCTTGCTAAGACTTGTAAGCACCCAAAATATACAGATATTAGATTAATAAACGACTTTGTTATTTTCCATTTTTAATATAGGCTGGACACTATCTGGCTCTATATCGTCAAAAATAAAAACATAAATCTTAATTTAGTTAAATTCTGTCACCGTGTCACAATGGATAAATCATATTTTTCGTTGTTATACACAATATTCCTTTTAGTACTCCGTAAAAGAATACAAATTGATGATAATGTTTTTAGGACATCATTTTTGATAAAATAACTGTGTTTGTGGAATCATTACGTAGTACTTAATGGAGATAATACAAATAGATTGTGTCGGTATTTTGTAACGGAATGCATTTTGTTTTTAATTTATTGATTTTCTCCTTTCTATTAAGTAGTATCCTAAAAGATTCTATACCAGGGATATGTTATAGTTCGTTCATTGATGAATGTGTTGGAAGGGCAAACAAACAGCACGTATCTACCTACTTTTAATTGACTGAGGGAGCGAAGCGACCGAAGGCTTCGTTTCAACTTGCAGACTGGGGAGAATTTCTTTCGTCTGTACCCATCTACGGGTTCTGTGAGATCATGTTTGAGGGCGTTTTTATCAACCGATTTGCATGAAACTTTACACACACACTCCTTGCTTACAATGAATAACATTTGAAAGATATTTTTTTTGGATTGGATGACAAATGAAAGAGTAATAAAGAAAATTGAAGAAGAAATTTTCTAAACAAAGCCGCTCCCGAAGTCTACGGTTCACAGAACCACTAGTATTATACATATTTAACATTTTTTCTCCATATTTTTGGATTGGTCAATAAAGAAACCTTGAGGTATTTTTTTTTCATAATATACATGGCGTACTCAAATTAATTATGTTGATGACTTTTCCCCGAGTTAAAAGAGTAAGGTTACTTACTCTTTAGGTATTATAGAGTAAGTGACCTTACTCTTTTAACTCGGGGAAAAGTAATTGGATCTAATTAACTATTTTGATTTTTAGTACCTATTTCACTACGGATTTCTAAACATAATATGATATGTATGTTAAGCAATTTTCTTTTTAAATTATAACTCCAGTGTCGTTCGATGATATTCGATAAATAATAAAACAGCGGGAAGCAATATATGAGTATATATCCTTTATTGAAAAATTTCCAACAACTGCGGTGACAGATTAAAGTTACAATAATTGAATATTGTTTCATATTCAATTGTGAACGAATATTCGAAGTGAAAGCCGTTAATTAATACAGATAGGCCACGTCACAACCCTGTGCTGCTCTCTATTATTTCATTAGCTCACTTTATTCTTCCCCTGTGGAGAATCGTGGCTGAAAGAAAGATGCACGGTAATTGGTTTGAGAAAGTTGATTGGAAATGTCAATTAGTCGGGTACCTTGGTTTTCTTTGAACTTTAGGTTCAAAGGAGGATAACAAAATTTTCTAGGTGTTTAAAATATGATTTCGTTTTAATAAAAGTTTAATAAAAGAAATGTTTAACCATCATCATCTGCCTGCCCTTATCCCAATTATTTGGGGTCGGCGCAACCTGTTTTCATTTTCCATACATCCCTGTCACACGTCATCTCCTCAGCCACTCCTTTCCTGGTCAAATCCTCTTTCACGCATTCCATCCATCTTTTCTTGGGCCTGCCTCGACTTCTCAAGCCCTCTCCATTCACACATTGCACCAAAGAAAAGTTTAATAAAAGCAAAAATAAATTATGATTTTTGTTTTAATCGAACCACGTTACCATAGTAAACTAATACGACAGTTTTCATCACGTTCTAGTCGTATACGACGACCGTAATACGACGACCGTGTTGCTCTAACTAGGCATTACAAAACTCACGCATGACAATAAGAAGAACACATTAACATTTTCACAAACACATAGATGCCTATGCATTCTATATTATACTCGTAGCTTAGATACTAGTTGGCCATATTCTTTGTTAGGTATAGGCACCGATAATTTAAATATAATTCTTATAATAGGAGAACGCCTAATATTATGACGACTCCCTTCATTGTTGCTCTGTGCGTTCTATCCATCACGGTTTGTTCGGTGGATAAGACATTTGGACACTTTTCATCCTGGATATATGTTACCGGGTTAATACCCGGTTAAATAACGATGAATAAAAGCAATAAAGAATTTCAAGTACCTACCTAAGTAACTCACATCACACGACCTATTTAAAACCTTTTATGTAACCCAAAAGTATCTAGAGCAGTATTTGCGCTTCACCAATAAATAAATGTTGCCTGACTATAAAAAATACTAAATATTGAAGCTATTTATATCCAAATGGAGGGGCGTTCCTTGTTACATCGTTATTTATGTCAAAACGTGCGTAAGGACTTTCAACAACATAAACTGTGCTGCGGACAGTACCTTATACCTATTCACAAATAAAACGTGATTTAAATTACTGGCAGGTTTCACTTTGAAGTATTGTGTGTGTTTTTTTTTGGCGAAATTTGTTAAGAAAATTAACGTGAAAAGTTGTAGTAAGTACGAGTACATTCGTTCCTAGAGTTTATTGGGGTGGCAGAAGACTTTCCAACCTAAGCAGGTGCTTATATAAAACTTAGTTTGGGAAGTAATGAGGACGTTCTCTTTTATTTACAATTAATTATCACGATATCAATTGAAGGCAAATTACGTTCTACGCGAAATACGTTTATTAAGTTTATTAGATAAGCGCTTTTAAAAGATAATTTTGAAATATGGTTAATACGTGATATCCGTACTAAGACCGACGAAGAGATAAGTAAATGATGTTTAACAAACTGGCCAAGTGCGTGTTGGGCCACGCATAGAATAGGGTTAAAAATTGGTCTTAGAAACCTCTCAATGTTTTAAAAAAAACTTACTTATCTAATGGTATACTACACCATGGGATAGACGCAAGAAATAAAAATCATCCCAACTTTACTTAAATGGGTACCCAACAAAAAATGTAATTCATAATTTTCTTTTAGCAATTTTTCGGCGTAAAATTTACACATATCCGTAGAAAGTTTCATGTTTCTAGCACCGACCGTTTGGGAGGAATGCCGCGGACTGACGGACAGACATGACGAAACTAAAAGGGTTCCGAGACTTAAACTACGGAACCCTAACAATTCCAAATGTTGAGCGGAGCAAATGTTTTTATTACATATTAGAATCAGAATCGAACACTTAAATTAATTAATCGAATGAAAAAAAATATATTTTCATTATTGACGCACGTGTTTCCATGGCAACCATTTAATCATTTGGTTTTTCGGTGATGTTCAGGACATTTTCATAGCTTATTCCTCCGTGGTCAACTCTATTTTCATGATTTCAGAGATATGCGCTCCCGGGTATGATTTCGACCAGCATGCCAAATTTGGTCAAAATCGGTAGAGCCGTTTCGGAGGAGTTGGCACACAAACAATTTACACTTGTCGCCTAAGATTGAGCTCCACTTCGCTCCGCTCAAAAAAGGAATTATTACTTCGTTATCTAGTTATTTGCTGAACCGCTCAACAGGATCACACTAGATGATCTTGTGGTGGAGATAATATATTATACGCACTTATAGACGTAGACAAGAGAAATACCTGACAAGTAGCACAAATATTTACAGAATATGATTACAGACCCCGGAACTAAAGATAGCGATTGGGGTCCTTCCTCGTAGTCAAACTTTTTGGTCAAACTGGTTTGACTATGAGGAATTACGTTTCCTCGTGGTCAAATTTGTTTAACGACCCTCCCTGTATTGCTGTTTAGTTAAGAATGTGTACAGTCAATCATTAAAGTGCTTGTTCATAAGCTTAAAAAAAGGTTGCCCGCTCCGAGAGTGTTTAACATTGTATTGTGTAATGGTAAGTAAGATGTTAAAAACTTATTAAAATTATAATAGCATTATTTTTCGCAGAGTTTAAAAAAGACAACAAAACGTCGACAATTGTTTCGCCTCTAAACGAGGCATTATCAAGACTGTCTCAACGAGAACAGCAAAGGTCTTCTTTTAAGTTAATAAGTTTTTTAATAAGTTTTTGATCTTAAATTGACAAGTCTTAAAGAAAACCCGGCGCCTTCTTATACTTTTTTCAAGTGTGATTATAAAATAATTAATAATTATCTAAATTCAATTAACTGGCAGGATATTCTGTACGGGGTTGATATAGATCGCGCCCTAGATTGTTTTTATTCAGAGTTGGAAAAGTGTTTGGAACTATATGTTCCTATGTCGATTAAGAACAAATCCTATCCTGCGTGGTATTCGCGTGCGCTTATCTGTATCATTAAAGAAAAGTCAAAGGCACATAAAAGATGGAAAGAACATAAAAACCCTAGGGACTATGATGAATTCGCACTCCTTAGACGACGTCAGCATAGAGAACAAAGTTCCTGTTTTAAGCGTTTTGTTGATAATGCGGAGACTTATATAAAGCGCTCACCTAAATACTTTTGGAAGTATGTTAAAGCCAAAAGAGGTGGTTCAAGTTATCCCAGGAGTTTCACATATAGGGATCAAACTTTCGACGATCCCAAATCAATATGTTCCGCGTTTAATGGTTTCTTTGAAAGCGTATTTACACCGCACTCACATACTAGCACCCAAGCCATCAACTCTGAGAATGACTGCAGAAATAACGAAACACTATCACATATTCATGTTACTGAAGATCTAGTCCTTAAACTATTACTCTCCTTGGATGTTACTAAGGGGTCGGGTTGCGATGGTATCCCCCCCATGTTTCTTAGATCTTGCGCGGATAGCTTAGTGGGCCCAATCACAATAATCTTTAAGCGCTCGATTGAAGAATGTGTATTTCCCACACGTTGGAAAACAGCGCATATCATACCTATCCACAAAAAAGGTACCAAATCAAAAATAGAGAACTATCGCCCCATCTCCATTTTACCCGTACTGGCAAAGACCTTGGAGAAATTGGTATACGAAAGCATTTATAATGTAATTTCAATGGGTGTTGCTGAATCGCAGCACGGTTTTCTTCGAGGACGTTCAACGCTTACTAACTTGGCGGTGTACTCGGACTTTGTTTTAAAACACATGGAAGCTGGAGGTCAGGTTGACGTCATTTATACCGACTTCGAAAAAGCTTTCGATCGGGTCGATCATGTTATTCTACTGCAAAAGCTCCGTGTTCTGGGTATTCACGGTGATTTATTGCGGTGGGTCGAATCGTACCTTAGAAATCGCTCTCAGGCTGTGGTACTGGGGGGCTTTAAATCTGATGTTATACTAGTTCCTTCTGGAGTACCCCAGGGCTCGCATTTAGGGCCGCTTTTCTATAACGCCTACATTCACGACATTTATGAGCATATCGACAGCGCTAATCATCTATTGTACGCTGACGATAAAAAAGTGTTTGTTAAAATTAACAGTATTGATGACTGTGTAAGTCTCCAGAACAATCTCAATAATCTTTACCAGTACTATATCAAAAATAAAATATCAATAAATATATCCAAATGTCAATGTATAACCTTTAGTCGTAAAATTAATATTATCTCATATAATTATAGCTTTAACGGTGTCTCCATAGAAAGAGTAGACAATGTGCGAGACCTGGGGATTCACTTAGACGCTAAAATGAGTATGACTACACACTTCGATAACATAATAAATAAGTCTTATAGAAATCTTGGCTTTGTCATGCGTACTTGTCAACCTTTTAATAGTTTGATTAGCTTAAAGTTAGTGTATTATTCCTACGTTAGAAGTGTATTAGAATACAATTGCCAAATCTGGTCGCCTTTTTATGCCATACATATTAATAGGATAGAGCGTGTTCAGAGGAAATTCTTACGGCACCTTAATTTCAAGTTCCGTAAGCCTCAGACAGACTACGTTCGTAATTGTCGAACGTATAACTTACTTACTCTAGAGGAAAGACGCTGGGTGATGGATATGGGGCTACTTTATGATATACTTCGTAGTCGGATTGACTGTCCTGATTTACTAGCACTAATAACTTTTAGAACCCCAACCTATCGCACTCGTCACACTCAAATGCTAAGCGTTCCGACTCATCCTACCTCATATGGACAGAATGCCGTGACCGCAAGAATCGCGCGCACATACAACGAAAAATTTAGCAGTGTTGACCCCTTTATCACTTCTAAAAATATTTTTTTACACAAAGTTAAGGATATTATAACTGGGAGATTATAACTATCTCAATCCATGCCGTTTTTCACCCCGTGTCTCGTAGTCTTGATTATCGGTTATACGTATTGTTATATTATTGAATATGTCATAATCTTAAAAATACTTGCCATGTGTTTGTGTATATGCATTTGCGTACATAATATAAGCAAAGGGCTTTGCTTTCGTGTTTGTGTTTTGAACAGTAACTAATATGCACTTACTTAAATTGAAAGTATTAAATACAAATATCTGATTTTAGATGTAGGTATGTATAATAGAGAATAAGTAAATATGAATAAGAATAGTCATGACATCATGGTTATTAATAAATATATGTATATGCTGTGGTCGGAAAAGTTGTTCGAATTCGCATTTTGTACCATTAAATACCTAGTATTTTCACACTCATAAATACTGAGTACCTGCAGTGGCAGTGACTTACCGTTGCACCGTCAAAACCTGTTCTTGCCTCTCGTATCTATTTTATTCACGAGTTCCCGACGCACTCGCATGTTGTTGTCATTATTAACTACTAATGGTTCTGTTAGCGGAGGTTATTGTATACGTTTGCAACTTTTTGTAATCTCATAGGTAGGTATTGATATTGATATTATGTATAAAAATTATGTTGTTAGTACATAGCAGCCTGTTTTGTATCTAGGTACCTTTTTAATCTAGTATAGAAGTGGATAGCTGTTATTGGTCAGTGTCTAGTAATTTCTGTTTGTATACACGATTGTAAAATGGCTGTTGTTATCCCAAATAAAATAAAATAAATAAATTAACATCTTACTTACCATTACTTTGTCATGGATTTTCGCCAGGTAACGCCTGTTTCTATCCAATATTGTATTGTGTGCCGGGGGTGTTAATCTTTTGTAAAACTGTGTTCGTGTCGCGAGGTGTAAAGGATACAGTAATACCCTCGACACTTTTGTTTTCTCAACTGGCTGCAAGCCCAAAAAACGTTACCATTCTATAGTTGCGCCATTTATAATATTGTTGGCCCTCGAACAGCAATACTGTCCACCTTTTCGTTTTACACATTTCAAATCCATTTTTGAGCAGATCGAAGGGGACCTCAATCTTAGGCGACAAGTGTAAATCGTTTGTGTGCTACTCCTCCGAGACGGCTCGACCGATTTTGACCAAATTTGGCATGCTGGTCGACATCATACCCGGGAGTACATATATCTGAAATTATGAAAATAGAGCTGACCACGGAATAATCACCGAAAATGTCCTGGACATCACCGAAAAACCAGACGATTAAATGGTTGCCATGGAAACACGTGCGTCAACAATGAAACATTTGCTCCGCTCAACATTTGCAATTAGCAGCATGCATTGCATACCTAGTTATATTATACGAGTATGTAGAAAAGAAAATCGCTGCACTTGACGTTTGACATTATCTTAGTTATCTATGACTGTACATACATAAACTGCATGCATACAGGGCGATAAAAAGTTGCAATGTCAATGAAGTTTGACCACGAGGAAACATAATTCCTCATAGTCAAACCAGTTTGACCAAAAAGTTTGACTACGAGGAAGGACCCAGCGATTGCCGTCCTACCGAGGTACTAATAATTGAGTAATTGTAAATGATTGCTGTCACCTTATAAACACTCGGAACATCAGAAGTGGGTAGAGGTAAAAGGTGAAATGGGAAGGAAAGAAGACCTCACATACCGTGAAATTAGCTATGTGTCGTCCATCTCAAGGGACAGGGGGTAAATTATCCAAAGCGGGCGAAAACCTACCCCAACAATTAATCTCCCTCCGGTAATCAAAGCGATGAAATCATCAAAAAATCAAATAAAATGGATATTTGTAAATATATATTACAAATCTAAAGTTCCGATCACATCTGGGCATCGGAATAGTAATGTACATACAACTTAATGCTAATTTATTTCTAAACGCACGACAGATGGCTTTGTGGAATCAATAAGTAGGTACAATACAATACCTATTGGTTTTGTGGTAGGTGATATTTGATTTTTATTAAAATCCACAACAACATTTCGTCGTTTACATTGATATTTTAATAACTTTATTATTTCATCAATGTTTCGTTACTTTAATAATATTTTGCCGTTGCTTTCAAGTACTTACCAACACCATAAATACCCACCTAACAGATTTTTAAGTTTGTTTGCACGTAAAAATAATGAAACCGATCGTGATGAAATTTGGTACGGAGATTGATTGAGGCTCTAGGCTGAGATTGGGGTTTTGAATGTGGTCCTGCTTGAATCGGGTACGAGGAAACTATAATATGTAGACGAAGTCACGGGCGTCCGCTAGTTGTAATATTAATGTTGAACTGTTAGGTATATTAAGTTGTTAATACTTGAGTCATTATGTTGAATAACGATGCTATCAAACACAGGAAGAATCTAAACTACTTAATATTTTTCTTCAATGTTTAGTTTCTGACTGTTTTTGTCTCAGCCCCATACTATAGCTACATCTTCAAAGACTATAACGCTAGGAAGGGTTTGTCGATAACCAATCATATCGCAGCATAGTTTAGAAATAGTGTTAATTGGATCACATTGACCGTAATTTTTGATATATCATTGGTTATCGACAAACTTTTACGATACCATGCTCCTAGGACTAGTATAATTTGTACACCGTAATTGTTGTTTACACACTGTATTAGGTATTTAATTTGATTAGAAAGTTTCAGATTAGCTTGGATGGAATTAACCCTTATTGTTGGGTAGGTATAATTATTTTCATCTTCGATTTGCTTTTTGTATTTTTATCTAAGACAATATACTGTTTTCAATAAATTGTAGAATTATATTTACAAAACCTACTTCTGTTTAAAGCACTTAGGTACTTTCCGTATTATAAGTCGGTACTACACGGAGGTCTCCAATGCCTTTGTTACACATATTTACGGAACCTTACGGAAACAACAATAATTCTACATCATAACAACGTTTATTGCGTTCATAAAAATGTACTAATTTCTTTATTATTTATCATTCAGTATCTGGTAAATGTATTTTTGTCTGAAATCTGATTGAAATAAGATGGCAAGGCCATTCTTGCATTATCAATGCAAGCTTATAAATTTTCTTTCACGGTTTTTTGCCTTTTATAACCATTTTATTGCGAACAAATGTTTCTGTTAACGTAATAAACTCTACATTTTACAAGAAGAAAATCGCAATCTGAGTCTATGGAGTTGGAGTATGGGGATTTAGGAGTAGACCAAAGGGTATCTTCACTATTAAGGGATAAATCACGTAATGTATTGAGAAGCTTATCGTAAGGATTCTATGATCGAAAATAGAAGAGGGTCAATGCAACATAAGCTAGTTAAGTCCTTGCTCAAGGGATGTGTTACAATAATGCGTCTCAGAGGCTATTATGAACATGCTCGGATTGCTTTTATTGTCACTTAGTAAGACAGATTTAATATTACAATGTGTACGAAATAATTTTCATGGGGTGATTATAATGGCGATGGGTAGCTATCATAAGATCGAAAAGAATTTGATCGAATTTCATTTCACCTAAATTATTTTCAACTTTATCGTTTCGTTTTTTCTTACTTCACCGAAGTCAAATCTCTTCCAGTGGGCCGATGTTTCGATGTTTGGTCGAAAAACTTTTTACCAACGCTACAATTAGCTGAAATAACATTTGTTCGAAGTATTATGTTGCCGAATACGAGAAAAACATATTGTTTAAAGTTATTCGTAACCTTTTAAATGCATCGAAACATTGGTTATGTCGTTATTATTACTATCAGTAAAAAACAAAATTATGCAAAATAAAATACCCAGCAATATTCATATCACAAGAATGCTTTTCTGAAGAGTTACGGATCAAATTGAAAATACATAGGTACACTGTCCAACCACCCCTACGTCAGTGTAATAAAATTTCCGCCCGCTGGGAAATATCCAAGATGTTCATAATATGCTTATATTATTTTCCTTATTGTCACTCTACAAGGCAATTACATTCTTATGGCTTCTACAGATATTGAACTCTTTTGGTAAATAAAGTAAGTACCCAAAGGACCCACGATACTACAACAACTTTCTGTGGATACTGTACCTAATATTTTTAAGATTCATCATAATAGAGCGCCCGTCCATAATAATAACGTTTATTTGTTGTAAGAATTAATTTTGAGTAAATTTATTGCCCAAACCCCCTCACGGACAATTGCTGAATTAATTCCGAAAAAAATTTCAAAGAACCTTGCAAGATAAAAATATACCTACTTATGTAAAGTGCACGACAATGCACTTTATACACTATATAGTGACTGATATTTGATCTGATACTGAACCTGTCTGATGGCCTATAAAAGCTTTGCATTATAACAACGCATCCCTATTTGAATTCGTCTGAATAATCTTGACAAATTCTTTAAAGTTCCAACTGTGCCTGCAATGGAAGGTGGCCAGAGGAATCGTGTTATAAAACTACGAAACCCCATCGAGCTTTTGTGATTCGTTTTCAATAAACTACATTATTGTTATCTTTTTTTTCTTGTTACGAGAACAAGCAATAAATTCTTGTTAGTAAAAATATTTTTTTATTAATTTTTCGGAATTTTATTTGTTTTGACCTAACCTCTTTCAAATATGTGTCTAGTTTTAAACGTGTAATGTCAGGAGTAGGGGCAGATACCCTATGAATCTATGAATCAGTTTAACCAAATTCTTATCGACATAAATATTACAAGGCGAAAGTATTTGAGAGAGGTGGCTAGCTAGCCAACTACTTTAGTTTTTAGCTAATATAAAGACTCGCTTGCTTGCAACCATTTATTTATCACAATTTGCTCTAAATTGCGTAGAAGACCAGATTTTAACCGTCTTACCGAAATAATAAAATACAGCTTGCAAACTCAATAAACATCTTTCTACTTTCGAGATATATTCAATCCCATAATAATATATCACTTACCTACATTATATTTCGAAAATTTTATTGAAAAATAGAGCAGTATGTAAGAATAAAATTAATATACATATTGTACGGCAGGAAATCACGGTAGACTCGGCAGTGACAATCAAAGCAAGCTGACAGTGGGCGATACTACGAGTACATGTGTGCTACGACCCGTCACTAATACAGTATATTGAACACGTCACAACCTGGATATTAATATTACATAAGTATATAATATGATATCATATGAAAATAATAACTACACATATTATTTTACTAGGAATGTGTGTCATTTATAAAAAACATATTGTCGTTGTATGTATTTTTTTTTAAATATTTAGGTCGACAAATTGACGCCACCCGCCTGATGGTAAGCTGAGGCGACGTCTGGCAATTGAGGGCGACTCTCACAGTATACAGGAATACTATAGAGAGTGGCCCTCAACTTGACGACCCAGTAATGTGCTCCTTCACGCTTCGCTTAAAGAACCAAGGATTATATGTTAGAGGAAACACGTGCGCAGGCAGGGCGTTCCAGGCCACCATCGTTCGGCAGAGAAACGATCGTTTAAAACGCTCGGTTCTCGCGAAGACGGTTTCCACGGTATGAGAGTGACATCTCTGCCCGGCACGCGTTGTTCGGGATCGGAAGGGAGAGGGTGGGATCAGGTTGAAGAGCTCTTCAGAACACTCACCGTGTTAAATACGGCAGAACGCGGTCAAGGAAGCAATTGTTCGGCGCTGGGCTAGCGGCTCAAGACTTCACGTTACCTCCGGACAGTCTATAATGCGAACAGCGCGTCGCTGCATAGCGTCGAGTGCGTCCAGCAAATACTTCGCGGAGCCGTCCCAGAGGTGAGAGCAGTATTCAACGCAGGGTCTAATCTGCGTTTTGTACAGCAGACACCTCTGGTGCGGTGTAGAGAATCGCTTTACCTTGTTCAGTATTCCTAGTTTCCGCGAAGCTAGCCCAATACATCTCTCAATGTATTTTGTGTTATTGAGTTCTCGACGAACGTCTATGCCAAGGATGTCTAGATTGTCCTTCATTGGTAATATTGCATTCTGAAGAGTGGGTAGGGGAAGGAAAGGGGATTTTTTCGCTGTAAATGCACACGCCTGTGTTTTGTGGGCATTGAACTCGACCAAGTTCTCGGCACCCCATTGGGAGATACTGTCGAGGTTTCGGTCGAGATCACCCACGAGATGTCGTCTCTCCTCCTCTATCACAGATCGCCCCGCCGTCGGACGAACCGAGTAACTCCCGTGCAATGTACTGTCATCTGCATAGCAATGAATGTTCCCGAGGGAAAGCATATCATTGATATGCAGAAGAAAGAGAGTTGGTGACAGTACGGACCCCTGCGGTACCCCGGCATTCACTTGCAAGAAGCGAGAAGCCTGGCCATCGCAGAGGACCCGCACTCGGCGCTCGTTTAAAAAACTGGCAATCCAGCTGCACAGTTGAGGAGGTAGACCATATGCCGGAAGCTTGGAAAGGAGCGAAGCATGCCAGACCCTATCGAAAGCTTTGGAGATGTCCAGGCTAATAGCCAAGGACTCGCCGAACTTTTCCATAGCCTCACCCCATACATGCGTGACGAATGCCAGGAGGTCACCCGTTGATCGTTTTGGCCTGAAGCCATATTGCCGATCATTGATTAGCGAGTGATCCTCCAGGTATCACATGAGCTGCTTATTGATAAGGAGCTCGAGCACCTTGCAAATGACTGAGGTGACAGCTATGGGTCGATAGTTGCCTGGATCTAATCAATCCCCTTTCTTGGGGATCGGTTGTACGTTCGCCTCTTTCCAGACCTCCGGCACGAGGCCTGTAGAGTATGACAGTCGGTACAGACGCGTTAATTCTGGAGACAACTCAGCAGCACATTTTCGTAGCACCACCGCCGGAATGCCGTCAGGGCCACTGGCTTTCCGCGTGTCGAGTGACCGCAGCACTGCCCGTACATCACATTGCCTGATAACAATATCAGGCATAGTCTGGCCACAGTTGGCGATGGCGGGGGGCTGCCGGCCACGGTCATCGACCCGGGAATTAGCCGCAAAGAGGTCTGCGAGCATGTCCGCCTTCTCTTGGGCTTTGTGAGCCAGTAATCCATCAGGAAAACGCAGTGGTGGCAGCGAGGGTTGGCAAAAATTTTACTGTACGGGTTTGGCCAGTTGCCTGTATCCACGGCTGCCCGTGGGATGGGATGTGAGCTCCTGACCAAGCCGCGCGAGGCGCTGGGCATCCGCTCTCTTGAAGGCCCTCTTGCTGAACCTAGTGGCCCTATTGTACGCTGCTTTGAGGCGGTTCACGTTCGGGTCACGTGCCTCCCGAGCCCTGACCCAGACGCGATATGCCGACTGTTTTTTCTGGACAGCCTCGGCACATTCACGCCCGAACCAGGGGCGAGCTTTGCGAATGCTGGCGACATCAGTGAAAGGGATATAATATTCTATCCCTAGACTGATCTCGCCAGCAACGGCAGCAGCGCTATCCGAAGGCGCCTTCCCTACAATGCAGCGCTGGCTCCACGGGACGGACGCAAAGTAATCGCGGAGACCGTCCCAGTCTGCCGACGAGTAGTGCCATAGTCGTCGAGTCATTTGCTCAGCACGAGCAGGCGGTGGCACTTGGAAGCTGGCGTGCACCACACAGTGGTCGGAAGTGCCCAGTGGGGCGCGTACCGACACACTGTACTCGGCTGGGCGACTCTTCAGCAGTAGATCCAGCAAGGCGGGCGTGTTGTCTGACCTGTCAGGTATCCGGGTGATCCCCTGTACCATCTGGGTCAGCCCGTGGGAGAGAGCGAATGCATGGGCGGTTCGTCCCGCATGATCGGTCCTAAGGGACCCCAGCCACTCAACGTGATGACCGTTAAGGTCCCCCAGGAAAACCAGGTCAGCGTTCGGGAACCGCTCCTGCGCATCGTCAGCCATCTCGCTGAGGTATTCGAAAAGCCTTGTTGTACCAGTGTCCCCTGTGTCGGAGCGGTAGACGCACACGTAGATCTGGCTCATGGAGCCATGATCCACGTACAGCCAAAGGACGGAGTAGGAGGGGTTCTCCAGACAGCGCAACCGGCGGCAGCAAACATCCGCCCTAACGAACACGCACACCCCGGCTTTATCGCGGAATTGTTCCTCAATAATATAGACCGGGTAACAGAGGTAAGACGTGTCGTCGGGGCGGCGTATCTGTGTCTCCGTTAGGAACATCACAGAAGACCGTGCCGTCTCCAGGTGATGGTGGTGATGTCTCCCTGGCCGGCGAATCGACCCACACCACCCACACTAGACTCCGCTTCGCCCCCACTGGACCCCTGCCTGCCGCACCATACACCGCCCCGAGCCCGGCAGTGCAGCTGCTGAACCCCTAACGCAACCCAGCCTGGGCTGGGTTACTTGGGGGGCTTTAACACAGGTGCACGGTGGTACCCCCCCGGACCAACACTGTTGTACCACCTGGTATCCACGTAGGGGCCGAAGTCACCACATGGGTACCGTAATATACGAACCTCGTCCGTTAATCAGCAGGTGCGCCACTAGCAGGTGAGGTCGCTGGGGCCCTATAGATGTAAGAAGGGCCCCTTTGCACCCAAAAGGGCCCCTTTGCACCCTTTGCATGTATATTTAGTACTACGTGTGTGAATCTTCTGCTTCTTTTGTTTTCTGACAAATACTGCAGTAAACCTAAAAAAAGAAGAAGTTTACTGTACAGATTACAAAGAATAACCATTTGACACTATTTTATAACTTCTTACGTAAGTTATTAAGTAGCAACGGATAACTATTCACAACCTAAGTAGATTAACTTAGTAACTGAGCAAACTGAACAAACTTGCTTCAGCTTTTGCAGCTGAGTCTATTGTAGTTGGTCACACAGGAAACTCACTGATTTTTCTCACATTTGTTGGGGGCATCGCAGAGCAATTTCTCAGATGAAATTTCAGCTTTTATAAAATAAGTCAAGATGGATATGTCATCAACGGACGAGGTTCCAGCTAACGTCAAAGTTTCCACTTATCGGCAACAATCTCGCTCCAACTTATCTGGGACCATCACAGTTAATGCCGAAAAGTGAGCGTATAGGTATGTCTTTATATCTATCCTTACAAGGTAAACAGGCGGAATCATCCATAATACGTAGGTCACACTATAAGTTTTGCGTAACAAAAAACAACATGTTAAAACCAAAATATTGTGTTTATTGCTTCTCAAAATACTCTCCTTTACATTTTATACATTTTTTCATGCGATCGAACCATTTTTTAAAACAGGAGGACCATAGATCTGAATGCATGTTTTCACGCGCTGATTGAACGCTATCACTGCCTCTTCGGAGTTGGTAAAAGTGAAACCTCTCATCAAATCTTTGATTTTGGGGAAAATACAGAAATCACAGGGTGCTAGGTCGGGGCTATGCGCAGGATGGGTGGCGAGTTGTACTTTTTCGGAAGCTAAAAATTACTTTGTTTTGTTGGCCGTGTGTGAAGAAGCGTTGTCATGATGTAGGAGAACGCGGCTTTTGGGTCGTCTTTCGCGAACTTTTTCTAACACCCTGGGTAAACAAATGGTAGAATACCACTCGGCATTAACACTCTTTTGATCTTCATGTGGAATTGTACAGATGGGACTCGTAGCTGAGAAAAAAAACGCGATCATTTTTTACCAACGTTTCTCGCTTGCCTCACTTTTGTTGGCTTGTTCACATTTTAAAACACCCATTCACAAGATTGCTGTTTTATTTTGGGTTCAAAACAATAAATCCACGTTTCGTATCGTGTGACAATGTCATAAACAGCATTAGAATGTCCGTGGTCGTACTTCAGTAACATCTGTGAGCACCATTCCCCGCGAGCCTGCCTCTGCTCCGCTGTCAGTTCATGAGGGATCCAACGACAAAAAAGTTTCCGAACTTTCAATTCTTCGTGTAAAATTTTCTGGATTTGATTCATACCAATCCCCAATAGTCCTCGAATTGTCTCATAGGTAATCCGCGGGTTTTCTTCAATTAACCGCTTAACAGTAGCCACATTATTTTCGTTGACGGCAGTTGAAGGCTGCCCTTCACGAAATTCGTCATGTAAAGAAACTCGACCTCTCTCATGTTCAGCAAACCATCGCCTCACGGTGCTCAAACAAGGTGCTTCTCTCCCAAAAGCATTTTGAAGACGAGCGGCACAGTCTTGCGGAGAGAGAGAACTTTTAAAATGTAATCATCGTTCTAAAATCTTTTAGACTTAATTCCATTTTCGTTGCGTACGTAGAACTTTGATGTGTGATAAAAAACAATTGACAAATGATTTCCCGTCAATTGTTTTTTTTTATTACTAAGAAGGATGCAACTTTAAAAAAAATATAACATTTGAAATTCAAATAGTTCCGATTAGCTAGAAGTGAAAAACTTTTAGTGTGCCCCATGTATATGTATATATGTAACGTATTTTACATTTTTTTAAACGTTGCAACCTTCTTAGCAATAAAAAAAAGCAATTGGAGGCAAATCATTTGTCAATTGTTTTTATCACACATCAAAGTTCTACGTTTGCAACGAAAATGGAATTAAGTCGAAAAGATTTTAGAACGATGACTTTTTATGATTTTAAAAGTTCTCTCTCTCCGCAAGACTGTGCCGTTCGTCTTTAAAATGCTTTTGGGAGAGAAGCACCTTGTTTGAGCACCGTGAGGCGATGGTTTGCTGAATTTGAGAGAGGTCGAGTTTCTTTACATGACGAATTTCGTGAGCCCTTCACGAAATTCGTCATGTAAAGAAACTACCACGACATAGACATACGACCACGGACATTCTAATGCTGTGTATGACCTTGTCACAGGAGACGAAACGTGGATTTATTGTTTTGAACCCGAAAAAAAACAGCAATCTTGTGAATGGGTGTTTGAAAATGAGAACTAGCCAGCAAAAGTGAGGCAGGCGAGAAACGTTGGTAAAAAAAGATCGCGTTTTTTTTTCTCAGCCACGGGTCCAATACAATTCCACTTGAAGATCAAAAAAGTTTTAATGCCGAATGGTATTCTACCGTTTGTTTACCCAGGGTGTTAGAAAAAGTTCGCGAAAGACGACCCAAAAGCCGCGTTCTCCTACATCATGACAACGCTTCTTCACACACGGCCAACAAAACAAAGTCATTTTTAGCTTCCGAAAAAGTACAACTCGTCACCTGTGATTTCTGTGTTTTCCCCAAAATCAAAGATTTGATGAGAGGTTTCACTTTTACCAACTCCGAAGAGGCAGTGATAGCGTTCAATCAGCACGTAGAAAACATGCCTTCAGATCTGTGGTCCTCCTGTTTTAAAAAATAGTTCGATCACATGAAAAAATGTTTAAAATGTAAAGGAGAGTATCTTGAAAAGCAATAAACATAATATTTTGGATACTAAATGGAGTTAGGCGTTACCTGGCGAAAGTCCATGATAAAACAATGGCAAAATATGATGTTTATTTTTTTAAATAATAGCATAATTTCGCTCAAAAGAAGACATTACAAATGTCGACATATGTTTCACCTCTTCACGAGGCATTCTCAAGACTGTCTCAAAGAGAACAGCAAAATATGAAGCAAGAACATAGCTGTTTTTAAGGTACGGCATGCAAATCTCGCTAGCGCGATGTAGGATGTGTCACATACAAGAACTTTCCATTGAACACAATGTTACCGTGACTCAGACCTACCAAAAACAAAAAACGGGGGTAATAATATTAAATGTGGTCCGTAAGTAATAATAGGTATTTTTAACAAAAAGTAACTTTAATTATCAGACACATGGTGCCAAATGTACATCTAACCAAAAAAAAGTACTATGGTTGTCTTTCCACGAACAACTTAAGCAACGGAGATGTATGGAAGTCAGTCTGCTCATTGAGTAAGGTATCCACATCCCGCTAACTATTTCCAAGCGCTCCCAGACGCACAATTTGAACCCCTTATCACCCAACTTCAAAGTCTCAAAGGTGTTATCATTGTTCAAGGTATGACCTGTATCCAGAAGATGCTTAGCGAAATGAGAGTTTTCATGAGAGAAGTCCCATTTCGCTAACAACGCTAACAAACGCTGACATATGTTTCACCTCGTGAAGGGGTGAAACATATGTCGACGTTTGTAATGTCTTCTTTTGAGCGAAATTATGCTATTATTTAAAAAATTAAACATCATATTTACCATTGTTTTACAATATTTTGGTTTTAACATGTTGTTTTTTTAAGTTACGCAAAACTTATAGTGTGAACTTAGTTTCTCAACTGCTGGTAAATGGCGCTCAGAAGCGAAGCTGTACGTCGTACATTGATGTAAATATAAAGGTAAATGTGAATTCACCCTTATTCTGAAAGGAGTGTGTTTTGCAGTTCAGTACGCTCGGGTTTTATTCGTTGAATGGTAATAACACGTACAAATTTCGTTTTTAAAGCACAAACAATAAGAGTAAGTGAAAGGGTCAAGGGGCGTTAGTAGTGATAAAGACAATATATGAGCACCGGTGGCATGTAGTGCACTGGGAAACTGAGAATTGGATCACGTTTCTCCTCTAATGTTATAAAGTCGTTTATCGTTCGCCGAACATAAACAGTTCCATCGAAAAGGTCTACTGTTAGGATTACGGGTACGGTCTTTTTTGTTGAAATTGAGTGATTCTTTTTTATTTTATTGCAGTCCTAACTATAGTTTTAGTGTTTTAGCCAGAATTTGTTGAGTGTATATGGAACTTTGATAGGTTAGGTAAACAACCCGGTTAGTGACAATAAGGTTATTCGCTATCAGCATTCACACTTCGGCATTTGTAATGTATAAATACCTACTATTTGCTTTACTTCGGATAAACAGTTATAATTTTATACGTATGTCTTTATCTAAGACACTTCTTAGACAAGAATTATTCTTGGATGACGCAACACCACATTTTTTTAACAAACAATGAACACTTACACTGAAGCCAAGTTAACGATAAATCTTGTAGGTTTGTGACATAAATACACAGTAAAACATTTTCAAGTTTAACTTCAGTATACAATGAGCTAAACAACGTGCAAAGTTTAAAGAGAAAGCTAAAATAAAATAGAAGTGATCAAAAGTTACTCGTCAAGACATCGTTAAAAGCTTTCACCAAGAATTTACAACTTTATCAGAAGAATTTAATAGGACAAGTTGAAATTATATAACTTTACCACCAATAATCTTGAAAATGTAATTTGCAGTTCGATCTGTGTTAGTTATCTAATGGCACTCATTAACGAAGATGACTGCAAATGTTGGCATTTGGATGTGTAATTATGACGGAACATTTAGTATCGTTACTTGATAAATACTGTAGGGTTCGGGTAAGTAATGAAGGGGTTTTATTACATTTGCGAATTCAGAAATATTTTTCATAAAAACAGGTTACGTATTTTCCAAAAAATATTTGTGAATAAGTTGACACCCGCAGTTTTGAATAGCTTTCTCGTTCCGTATCCCATCACGAAGATATTTTCGGAATAATAAGTAATCTAATATCTGCCACGAATCTGAAATTATATTTGTACCAAAACTAGTTAAAATGAAACCAGCCTTTTGTACACTGAACGGAAAAATCATAGAAGATAACGTCAAACATCATTCATTCACCGATTCTTTTCCCAACTCAGTTGGGGTCGGCTTTCCAGTCTAACTGCGATTCGGCTGAACTTTGATATTTTCCGTGAAGCGACTGCCATCTGACCTAAGATAACGTCAAACATGGCGCAAGAAATGACATGCCGGCTATAAGAACCGAACTACACACCTACGCGGCAAGATTATTTTGCCTAGCAACGGCAAGACCTTTGGATATATAGATGTCAATATATAATCAACTAGCGACCCGCCCATGCTTCGCACGGGTGCAATGTAGACTATGTAGCATGTCAGTCTTAAAATTCAAATATCTCAATGCAAATATTTGTATGCTTTGCATTGGTTGAATGATTGTCTTTATCTGTGGTAGAATGATTGTCTTTATCTGTGGTATTAGAATTGTGGAATTAGATTCGTCTTTGAATTTCAATGCCAAACAATGTTCAATCACTACTGACATGCTATCAATTGATACTATCGATCGTCCTTGTAAGGAATCGATGGATCGTAATTCATGGCAGAATTTTCTTTATTTACCCACAAATTAGTCTCTGTAATCGATGCCTACCCCTATCCTGGCTGAGGCGAGCCTCAAGCTCGGCAGACGATTCTCTGGCTCTCCGAACACTATGACTTTCCCGATCTTGGCTGCAGCGAGCCTCACGCTCCACTGAGGATTCTCTTACTCCTTCAGCTCTATATCTAGCCCGAAGCTGGTTTGAGCCTCACATTCCCTTGACGAATCTTCGTCTCTAGCTGAACGTGCTCTTTGGGCATTCCCTGTACTACGACCTATGATTGAACGACGACGTCCTTCAGATATGACTTTATACCTATCCTATTCAGTTATTTTTTGAACTTAAATACATACATTACTTTAAACCGCTTTTTGGCCATAATTCTATTGTTTTATTCTAATTCCTATCTAATCAAGGTACCTACTATGAATTTCGAAAAAAATGTCGAATGAATTGAATGAATGAAAATGATTTTTTAATGAAAAAGCCTATGATATAACCTATTAATCTGTAATATATTCGAAAATATTCATTTAAATTACATGCTGTAAAGGGCCATATTGATCTATATAAAAGCAAAATGTATTTAAGGTACTTAATTGGATAAGGATTTATGCTGTATTGCTTAAAATCTCTGTGTGTTCACTGCCGTCATTGGCCACAGCCCGGCTGCGTCGCCGCGCTCGTATTTTTTTTTCCATCACGAGATATCTCTTAAGTCATTCGTCCAAATTATATGGTTTGAATGGCAATTTTGTTCTACATTAAATGCACAACGTATGTAAAGTATTCAATTAGATAAGGAATAATACTGCATTGGTAAAAATAGCTTGGCAAATGACACATTATAGACATATGCCATCACAGACTTTTTTGTAGACCTTTCTATGGTGTACAATACTGTAGTACATTATTTTGATCTGTCTCGTAGGGTTTCGTCAGCGTTTGCAATGAAAGCGCAAAAAAATAAATTTATTTACGACATTACATTAGAAACCTCTAAAATAATCGGTATTACTCTAGTATGTTATACATGTATTATACATTAAAACCTTTCTGTTGAATCACTCTATCTATTAAAAAAAGCCGCATCAAAATCCGTTGCGTAGTTTTAAAGATCTAAGCATACATAGGGACAGACAGACAGGAAAAGCGACTTTGTTTTATACTATGTATAGATGGGCAAGACCTGTGTTAGGTCATTTTCGACCACGAGAAATGCTTCTGTTTTTTCCGTTTACTGTTTGTAGGCGAATAAACAAAGAAATAGTCACGTAGAAAAAGACGTATCTTCGGATTTAGAATCACTTGTTTAAGTCAATTAGTATCTCTAACCGACTTAAACAAATAACAATGTACGTTGTAGCCAAAAACCGTTTAGAAATAGTGCTTATCAAAATTCAGTAGTTACTCAGTCCCGTACGTCTCAGAGATCCCAGAGTTAGTAATCCTACACGGAGATTCAAAATCTCTATTTTAATTATCTACTAACGTTATTAGGACTTTTAGTTTTTTTTAGGTTTCTAATACCAACATGTACTTATACTCGTATATATATAGGGAAACTTTTCAGAAGTCTATAAGTAGATGGAGGGATGGACTTACTGCTTAACGTGGAGTTTTGGTAAAGGTTTTATACTTAAGTCTATAAGAGTAGACGGATATTATAGGTTTAAGAAGCATCAAATACAACTCCGGTGGGTTACTATAAGGTAAAAGGTAGAAGTAAAAAATATGACCCTACATTGATAGTGTCGAGATTTTAGCGCTAAAAGTCTATCGTACTGTAATAAGTAAGTAGTTTCTTAATACATGTTTTCAAACAAAAAAATCTGCATCTCGTCTAACTGACTATGATGCCACAGCAGACACACAGGTTCACAGGTTAAACTTATAACACTCCTGGTTAATCTATCAGGGTTTAAAAAATCTAATAGTAGTGGTATAAAATTCAGTGACGTCACAAATCTTTAGTTAGTACAAGGACAGAAGTAGCACATTAGCTTATCTAAATGTGACACATCAGAACTTCAGCCAAATCCCTATAAATGATCATTGTCTTCATCCTGCTCTCATTGTTGAACGTAGATTTGCATTATCTGCGCTAAGTAAAATGTTTGGTGACTTATGACCTTTTGCCTGCACCAGGTCAGTGTTCAACTACTCGTGATATATATCTGTGCCCCAGTTTCCAAGTTCCATTTAATCGAACAAACTAGGTGTACAGTGTTGGTACTACGGCCGTAACAACATACAACATTAATTATTATTATTTTAATTTCATTCGGGTAGTAGACACGCACTGATGGTAAATAATTGCCGAAACGAATACGATGGTTGTTAAACTAGAATCATTGCTCTCGCAATTAGACCTCTGAAGCTATCACTACCGTATAAAACATTATACCTATTATACATAACCAGCGGAACCCGCGGCTGTGCCTAATTGCTTTAACAAATTTAATAAACAAAAATCTTCCTTGAGGACCACTCTATCCATTGGTGAAACGCGCATCAAAATCCGTTGCGTAGTTTTAAAGATCTACGCATAGATACAGAACGGGTGACTTTGTTTTATAATATGTAAAGTGATGCATTTAGGCAATTTCGAAGGGGTTGTGTGCGACATCAAAATGCAAAATGCTTAAAATCTATGTAAACAGAACAAATTACCACTAGGTATGCAATGCATGCTACCAATTGCAAATGTTGAGTGGAGCAAATTTTCTTAATTTTTTTTATGCTCTATTTTCTTGATTTCAGAGATATGCACTTCCGGGTACGATGTCGACCAGCATGCCAAATTTGGTCAAAATCGGTCGAGCCGTTTCGGAGGAGTTGGCACACAAACGATTTACACTTGTCGTCTAAGAAAGAGCTTCGCTTCGCTCCGCTCAATAAAAGTAAAATGATTAAAACTCAAAATACCTATGATGCAGAACATAGGCATTTAGCGTTTTAGTCATTATACGGTCCAGGCAACTTAGCCACTTAGGCATTTTGCGTTTTAGACGACGCAATAATGAGTTCGACGTGCCTTGAACTGAAGAGAAGAGTTGGTAATTACCGCGGAGAGCTGTTTTAACAGAAAATATTTCATCAAAAAATCACTTTAGGAACCTCCGAATGTTTTTAAAAGACCTATCTAATTATAGAGCCCCCCATGATAAAATCTAATAAAACTAGTGGTTCTGTGACCCGTAGACTTCGGGAGCGGCTTTGTTAATTCTTAAATTGTATTTATTGGCATGACTTTTGATTTTATTTATATGGGTTGCTATGGTTACGCATTGCATGCTTGGCAGACCGTAGACTTCGGGAGCATTGTTTAGAAAATTTAGTTTTCAATTTTTTTTATTACTCTTTCATTTTTCATCCAATCCAAAAAATATCATTCACATGTCACATTCATTTTAAGCAAGGAGTGTGTGTGTAAAGTTTCATGAAAATCGGTTATATATATATAATAAATACGGCCGCAAACATGATCTGACAGAACCCGTAGATGTAGTAATTCTCCCCAGTCTGCAAGTTGAAACGGAGACTTCGGTCGCTTCGCTCCCTCAGTCAAAAAGAGGTCACGACAATGAAATACATGTTTTAAATCAATCACATCACACATGATAGAACTCGTTCGTGTAGGTGTGATGGGTACACGAGTAGCGGCTTGTTGTACGATAAATTCAAATTATGCATACCGAGGATGATACTGTACCAACAATGTCACATACGCCGTCTAAATGCCTACTAAAAGCTCTGTTAACACATTTTCTGTGACATAAAAAAAGAATTAGATGACATCTTATCCTTTTTTTTAATTATGAAAAACCAAAGTAACTTGAAAACTTTTACCTTATCTTTTTCAACCAAATATTTTCAATAAATGAACCATGTTATGCCAAAATCCAAGGGCTCCTTTGTACATACACTACGCAAAAATAACGAAGCAGTACATAACTTGTTTAAAGTTATTGTATTAAAAAAGACTTCATCTTATATTTTTTAAATTTCATTGAGGTGTGGAAATTGTAGTACCCTTCTAGTTTCTATATGCAATGGGAGCTACGTGCTACGAAGTCGTAGCTAGAGGCTAGCGGCAGTGAGCGAGTGCGGTCGAAGAGAAGCGGGCGTGCGCCGCACCGCCGCGTCTGCCGATCCCAAACGTCTTCCTTCACGAACGATTCATCAACTGTAGTACACCTACATAAGTGCTAGTTCACCGTTCCATGGTTTGATAGATCATTAAATAATTAAGGCAAGTATTTAATACCATCTAGCGATATTATAAACTCCTTTTATTACAGAAACTTCAAAACAACCGAAACTTATTTATTTACTGTTTACTACTAAGCTAATTGCAGTTTGATGATTATATTGTTATTCTAATGGGTGTTGAGAAATAAATCATGAAGGATCTTGTAATATAAAAGGTCACCATATCCTGTTTAATTCGCGTGTCACCCTCCGAGCGGTCGGAAAAATAACATTTGAAAAACCTAAAGTGTTTTTCCCTTTTACCAAGGACGTGTAAATCTAAATGAATGAAAAATATGATTTATTCTTTATGTCCACAGTCGCATTTCAAACGAAAATTAGAATTATAATATTGCATATTTTTTAATTTGTTTATTTGTATTTTTATGTTACTCTACAATTTAAAAATCTAATGAAACGGTGTTTGTGGTCGTCTCCGAAAAGGCTCAACCGATTTTTATGTATTTTTTGATAGGTTTTTTTTTTAATTTTGTGGCCTGAGGCCGCGGCTGCTCTAACGTCCGTTGCCGGGCGTCTCTGGTTACAAGCAGAACGTATTTCCAGTGGCGCCCGGCGGACTTCGACCACCTCTGTGGTCTCTGCGGGGGTTAGGTCGGGATGACAATCCCGCGTCGTTGGGGTAGGGTTTTATCCCGCGTCAGTGAGTGAATCTGGTTGCGTGCTATGGGGCAAAGGCCCCGGAGCACGCAACCCTTCTAGCCTGCTTCTGTAAGAACGACGGGTGGCGATCCCGCCGTCCTCAGGCCCCGATCATGGAGGTCGATGGTCTTGGGCGTAGATGAGTCTGCGGCGCCCTCGCCACTGACTACGGAACTCGGCGGGGACGGTACGCTCCCTCTCCCTCTCAGCCGCCTCCTTCGCGAGCATAACTTGCTCGCAGAAGGACACGGCCGCGTTCCACCTACTCCTGCTGGAGACCATGGCTTGAAGCATGGTCTCCAGCGAGAGGGTATCCACGCCCAGACCCACTACGAGGTCCCGGCGCTGACTCGCCCACGCAGAGCACTCCACTAACGTGTGGAGTGCGGTGTCGTCGTCGGAAACCTCGCAGTGTTGACACCAGTGTGTGACCTCACGATGGATGCGAAACAGATAGCTACCGAAGCATCCATGCCCGGTAACGATCTGCGTCGCACGATACGTGAGGTCACCATGCTGCCTCTGCAGCCAATCGTCCATGATCGGTCTCACCGCCGCGATGATGGTGGTACCCCACCTGGGTTGCTCAAGTCGCACCCTCCATGACTCCATGAGATCCTGGTGGAGTTGGGACCGCTGGTCCTCGATTTCTCGAGACGTAGGCCTGCGGTCCCGCTCCAGCGCCTCCTTGTGCCATTGGAACAATGACGCAAGGGCTCTCGCTTCCAGGTCCCATGGAGGGGTACCGGCTAGGAGACATGCAGCCTCTCCGGAGATCGTGCAGTACCCTCTTATTGTTTTGACGGCCAAGGTCCTCAATGGTCTATTAAGAAGTGTTGAGTTGTTGGCCGTCAACCACGCCGCTCATACGGGAGCCTCGTATAGGGCCATACTCCGCACGATCCCCAGGTACAGTCTCCTGAAGGAGGCGTTAGGTCCCTTTAGGTTAGGCATGAGTCGCGAAAGCGCGACTGATGTGCCCCTGTCACTTTAGGGACCAAACTTCGGAAATGTGGTCCGAAGTTCCATCGGCTATCAAGTACGATTCCTAGGTACTTCATCGAGGGCTTGATGCCGATGCTAAAGCCCCCCAAATTTATGCTGGAACCTTCAGGTGGACCGTTTCGAGGTCTGTGAAAGCACAGAACCTCGGACTTGTCCAAGGCCACATCCAGTCCCAGCCACCGTATCCGACCCACGACTTGAGCAACACCCGTCGTGACCTTGAGTGCTGCCTCCTGGTACGTTGCGCCGTGACGAGGGTATCGTCGGCGTAGCACGTTACGCCGACGCCCTCAGGCAACGCACCCCGCAGCACCCAGTGGTAGCCGATGTTCCACAGAAGCGGCCCCAGAACTGACCCCTGTGGAACACCGCACGACACATCTCGCCGAGCTGGCCCGAGCCAGCTGGGAAAAGCTATGGCTCTCTCCGAGAGATAGGCCCCGACAATACGACGGAGGTAGAGAGGCGTTCCTCCCTAACGCAGCTTCATGGCAAGGTGTTGAAAGCGTTGGTGATGTCAAGAGACACCGCCACCACCACCCTGCCCTGTGATACTGCTTCCTCCGTCAGGCTCCTCACGCGCATGATCGCGCTCACGGTGGAGCGTCCCCGACGGAAACCGAACTGGTTATCCGCCAGGTCTGGCCCCATACTCGTGAGATGCTCGACGAGGCGTTCCGCGATAATTCACTCAAAGAGCTAACACGATCGGCCGGTATCCGGACGGTGAGTCCACCGGCCGCCCCGCCGTACGAATCAGAACCAGTTTCCCCGTCCTCCACACTTTGGGAAACTGGCCCCTTTTGATAGGTCTGAGATAAGTTCACTATAGTATTATTTATCCTCTTACCCCATTCCCCCTCATTTTTAATCATTTAAGTACTCGTACTTAGCAGAACACCGTTTGCAGTGTAAGACTAAGTAACTATACGACTGCTTCGGTGACGTGGTCGGTAGTGCATCCACTTTCGACGCCGGAGTCTCGACTTCGATTCGCGGTTGGGACAAACTTTGTGCGAAGATAGATACGTTTGTACCCAAGTCTGGATGTTTCATTATGTATTTATTTACAAAAAAAATGTACATAAGTATTTATATTAGTTTATCTAGTACTCATATCACAAGCTCTGCTTAGTTTGAGACTAGATGGCGTTGTATGAAATGTCCTAACATAGTTATTATTTATTTATACTAATATTATAAAGAGGAGAGATTTATTTGTTTTCATTGAATAGGCTACGTAACCTCTGGACCGATATGAAAAATAAAACTTAACATGTAGTATATTATGAAATCACACTACTATGAATAAGAGTGGAATAGCAACTAAAACAAGCCAAGTGAGAGTCGGACTCGCGCACAAAGGGTTCTGTACCGAAAACGCGTTTATTGTATCGAAGCCCCCTTTAATATTTATTATATACTACCTTCTAGTATTTGTGGTTATATAGTTGCAACAGAAATACATCATCTGTGAAAATTTCAACTCTTTAACTATCACGGTTCGTGAGATACAGCGCAAGACAGGCGGACGGACGGACGGCGAAGTCTCAGTAATAGGGTTCCCGTTTTACCCTTTGGGTACAGAACCCTAAAAATGATGCAAAAACGAAGCTACCATTAATTCACGCGCGTCCGCCATTTATGATATTTTGCCATTTTGCACCACAATCATTCTCCAAAACTCTAGTTTTATAATCAAAACTAGATACAATTTACGTCATGGGACCCGAGGGATAGATAATAACGAATGCAATTTTCTTGGACTTGAGTAACTTCGATTGATTGAAAACATAATTTGGAGTTGAGACTTGAGACTCTCTGAGTTTCCAATCGGAGAGAACTACATGCCCTATGAACATGATAGTGTCAACTAACGGCCGCTATTTATGTTTTCAACTCTCAATCTAAAGATTTTTTCAATCTAGATAATAGTTGATTGACATAATTATGTATTCATCGACAAAGGTGTGGATAACATATAATAAAACTGGAAAATAAATTTGTTAAAGTTATTATGGTAGTAGTAGGTAGTTTGAGAACGAGTTAATATCAGGTGATCGATACGAATTTCAAAATTCAAACCAATGAAAATCACTTTACCACCAATAGCAAAGTAGCGGTGCAGCTAGAACATCATCTATCTTCCTTATTAGAATAAAAACGAATAAGTTTTACTTTAAAATAGAAAGTTAAATCATACTAGGATAATAATTGAAATTAAATTCAAATATGTAGAGCTACTTGAATTGAATTTCAATTATTACCCGTTAAGATTGAATTGGCTTCGAAATAATATCGTTCAAATTTCCTGGAAAAGTTTGAAAGCGTATTATTTCATCATGTATAAACTCTGCGAGTATGTAATTACATTACGATTTCGCAAAACGTCACTTGAGAAGTGTGCGAAGATATATTGAAATCGATATTATATAGGTAGGATATTGAATCCGAAACTGATATCCTAAAAAATATATGCTATTTTCAACCGGCTTTCAAAAGAGGAGGTTCTCAATTCGACTGCATGTTTTTATGTTTGTTACCTCATAACTTTGGAACTGGATGAACCGATTTTGAAATTTATTAAACTAGGTCGCCACCCTGCTTCGCGGCAGCTTATTAGAGCGCAGCAAGCATCTCTGTGTAATTTTTTTTTTTTTTTTTTTTAATTTTGAGGTCCAAAATTGAAAATTCGGGCTCCGTTAGAATGATGTCAGTTAAATCTAGTTTAATTTGATATATAAATTGTTGAAATCAGTAAAGTATTGACAGAGATCTCGCATAAGAAAGGATTGAACTTTCTTGCACCATGAGAGCTTCGCTCGCTACGCTCTAATGAAAGCTACTACTTACCAAGTGGTCTCATTTCAATTTGGTCCTATTCTGACAATTATTTAGTCCCATTTCGGTAATTTGTAGTCGGTGGTTGTGTCAATTTTTGACGTGTATTTTTTATAAGAGAAAATTGTAGAATACAGGACGATAGTACAAAACGACAAAAAATGGAATACATTTTTAAGATCAAATGTTTGCCTCCTCGGAAGTTTCCCAGAATGTTAGCTGTGTTGCCTCGTTTATAACACTCATATTATGTGTAGAATTTGCACACAATATGTATTTCTTTGGTAGTGAGGTTTGCATACTTTGGCATGCCTTTAAGGTCTTTAAATGGTGTACAATAAAGGTCATAATATCTATCTGTTTTTAATATAGGTAGATACTCTTCGCATTAATTACTAAGATAGTCAAGTCAGTTCTGAACTCATTTAATTAGTCCCATCTTCTTTCTCGGCGTTGTTTTTGTTTTTACTTTACTTTTGTAACATTTATTATCAAACTTAAAAGCTAAGTTTCTTTAATACAGGTACTTGGGACCTGCATTTAGGTCTGCATAAAATATGAACTACGGTTGGAATGAGGTTTTGCGAAGCAAGCAATCAACTATTCTTAAATCAACTAAAATACTCTTTAATTGCCTTTAGAAACTGTGAAAAATATCTCCAATAGAGATGTTAATTTTAATGAAAAGATAACTGATAGACGGACATGCATTACTCACGCCCATATCTCCGTAAGGGCAATAATTAATAATTTTGTTGGTCCCACGTAATAAGGGACAAGCCTATTGCCGTTAAAAGGCACTATATAAAATCCATAAGCACTCTGTAAATCAAACAAAAATTCGAATAGTCAGGACCTTTCAGTACCTCGTTAAAGGTGAGACTATAAAAGGAAACACTGGAGTTGGGGTTCTGAGGTGTATTTGTTCCTTATTAATTTCTTATTAGCTATCAAAATATTACAGTGGAACAACTACACTACCCAGTCTCCAGGTATAATAGGTACGGGTCGTTGAATTAGATTCGGTGGCAAATATGTTGGCTCCTAACAGCTCAGTCTAAAAATAAAGATATAATGCACGCGGGCACTCTAAGTAACTAGCATCTGAGGCCCCGTGAGAATGTGTTCAAAACTGCACAGTACCTGTACGTCGTCTTACTTCCTTATGAAGACGAGTATCCTTTCAAGGGAACATTCACATCAATTTGGAGTTGAAATTCAAACCATGTCTTGAAACTATAAAATGTATGTACCTAAAATTATCTTTATTTTTGATTTTACAAATTCAAGTTCACACAGTACTTACAAGTTGCCAAAACAACATTTCCAGGTTTGTCCTGACAACAGACAGACATTCAACACCGGGCACAATTACTAGGCGTATTCAAAAAAAAAACAAAAACTCATTTCATTGACTGAGGGAGCGAAGCGACCGAAGTCTCCGTTTCAACTTGCAGACTGGGGAGAATTTCTTTCGTCTGTACACATCTCTACATCTACGGGTTCCGTCAGATCATGTTTGCGGCCGTATTTATCAACCGATTTTCATGAAACTTTACACACACACTCCTTGCTTACAATGAATAACATATAAATGATATTTTTTGGATTGGATGAAAAATGAAAGAGTAATAAAGAAAATTGAAAAAAAAATTTTCTAAACAAAGCTCCCGAAGTCTACGGTCTGTCAAGAATGCAATCCGTAACCATAGTAACCCATATAAATAAAATCAAAAGTCATGCAAATAAATACAATTTAAGAATAAACAAAGCCGCTCCTGAAGTCTACGGTTCACGGAACCACTAGTAAATAGTACTTATACAAAACAATATCCCTCGGCATACAGATCACACAGTTAAACTTGAACATCATCCTTCTCATGGTTATTCATAGATATAAAATGAAATTATGAAAACTACTAAATCTTGAAATATGATAAATGAAATCACTAAATCATGATAAACTATGAAATCCCCTGGAACAAAGAAAACAAGGTTGAAAAATAAGTTTCTTGGCTAACGCGTGGCGTGAGGTTAGGTATCCAACAACATGTGGTACTTACGACTAAAGGAGTTCCAATATAAAGCTTGGCGAAATTTCTGCTGTACATCCCACCCGCCGTCGAAGTTTACATCCTATAATACCATTTTCTAACCTGCAAATAGACAAACAACGCACATGTGTAAGAAGTTGTACGAATTTCAAGAAATCAACTGGAATCCTTCAAATCATCATGCTTACCACGTTCCCCGGTTTAAAAATAAGCCTAAGGGCAATTTTAGCCCATTCCAAAAGGAATGTTACAAAATTGTGAAACTACTCCATCCATTCACATGTCGTATGCGCCGTTCAGGGAAAAAGTCCGATTACGTCAAAACCTGTCAATGCACCTATTTCTTGACTTGGAACAAAATAATTTTATCCTCAAAATTGTTACGTCACAATACAACCATATAGTATAGAATCTCTGCAGTTCACGCGAAAAGATAAATGAAAAATTAATTATATAGTTAGAACAAAAATGACCTAAGCTCATAATCTAATAATTATAAAAATATCTAGGTACTCGTAACTCAGTTTCTACTTAGAATTAACTCTGAAGAGATACTTTTGAAATCGATTAAAAATAAAGATTGATTTTCATTTTAGCATAAAATCATAATTTCGAAGGAATGATTTTCGTAATTGTAAGTCTCGTGTTAGCTTAAAATTACGAAAAAGTTATAATATTCTTATTATGTGACTTAGCAAAATATATACGAGTAAGTACGAGTAATAAGAAGAAGAAAAGATTGTCAAGTTGCGATGTCAAAATGATTTAATTTCCTGTTAGTGCAAAGAATGTTTTCAACTGAATTCCCTCAACTTCCCTCAGTGATGCGGTTTACAATTCGTGTCGTATCTATTTTATTGAAATGGAACAGCTTCCGGAGACATTTTAGTATTTTATAACAGTCAGAGAGATTTAGACGGAGGTAAACTTTCTGTAATGAGAAATCTAAGGGTTCCAACGCAATTATTAGTTGCGGGACCCTTTATTGGAGTTGCATGAATGTGGGAAACGGCGTCAATCTAGAGTCATACTAGAGTGGTGTCACACTGTCACCCATATACTGGGTAAACACATCTATATCACGCATCAGATGAACCGCTTTCACGACATCTTTTCTGCACAGAAACCTATTTACATAATTGTTATATATTTTAAATTCTCTGCAAACACACGTACACCCATCTATCATCGTATAATCCCGGGTGTATAAAATGACCGTACCTACCTAAACTGCTTTTACTTATTTGAATTTACTTATACAAAATCAAGCATAAAATTTCCAAATTGTATAAGTTTGCACACTTCTCGGATACTTACTTATAATTTTGAGAGATTAAGAATATTGGAAATGCTATCTAACAGAATTATCTGGTATCTAGTATAAATTAATATCTAGTAGATATAAATATGCGTCTGCCGGAACAATTTTAATACTCGTAGGTCGCGAAATGTGGGCATAAGTATAATTTGGCTCTGCTAATCCATTCTGGATTAAGACGTGAACAAACCATCAAATAACGAGACATTAACAAATATAAAAGTGCCTGTTTAGCGGCAATAGGTTTCCCACCAATTACGTCCTGGCGAAAAGTGAGTGAATAATAATGCCTCAGCCGATGTATTCATATACGTATCTTTCCGAAATAGTTGTATTACAAAATATGTATGCAACGCTTAATCGATGCTTCTCAGGACCAGAAGGCTGGCTATTTTCTGGCCCAAAGAATAAAGGCTTGGGCAAACCAAAAGCAGTTGCTGTGCGGGAGCAGTGCGGTAGCAGTGCGTCTACGTTAGTAAATAATGTAGTTATATGAGGGATGACACACTGAACAAACGCGGGCCCGCTTAACCTACCTGCTCCGCCACTGCGCCGCGCATGCACTGCTTTTCGACAAAACATTTGGACGGGAACAGCGCAGACGCGGGGCGGTGGCAGCGCAGGTGCGAGGCGGCCGCAGTGAGCACACGTTGTATTACTACCTCCGCCATTTTGAGTGGTCACACTAGAGAGCAGTTGAGCGGGACAGACGCAGCGCAGGTTGTAAACGGTTGTAATTTTTTACAAGTTTATCATGGAACCAAATGAAAAATTGATTGAGTTGGTGAGAAAATAAATGTTTATATGATTTAAAGGATAAATATTATAGAAATATGGTTTACAAGATGCGACTATGGGAGAAGATAGCTCAACAACATCATTTAACATCTTGAAGTGTGTTGAGTGTGGCGATCGATACGACACACATAACGCGGTTATAAAGCAGGACCGCCTTCAAACTGCTTTCTGACTGCTCATGTTTCTGGTGTGACATCAACCGCGACGCATCTGACCTGCACTGCTAAGGTGCTGCGCCTGTCCTGCTTTTGGTTTGCCCAGGCCTTAAGTATCGCCATCCAACGTGGCAACATAGCCAGCATTCTGGGGACCTTCCCAGTCGGCAATGACGCGGAGGATTTTTTACCGATATTTTGTAATGTCAATATTTTTAGTATATAATTATACATGTATATTGTAATTCTTATTGTAACTAAATGTATACAACTCACCCAACAAGACAGCAACAAATTAATTAACGTGTCATATAACAAACAAACGTGTTATTTGGTCAATTAAACAAAACCTTCCGTATCCCACTGTCACGCTGCGTGATAATGCCAAATTGTTGTTTCTTGGACGATATAATCAACGAACCCTCCCATTGTATAACCCTACCTATATAAATACAATTCCTAATGAAAAGAAATGTTAAGTATGTTATTAAAAAAACTGGCCATGTGCGTGTCGGGTCACGCATAGAATAGGGTTACGTAGTCACCCATATTAGCTTATATCGAGGACAGACGGACGGACAGACAGACATGTCCAAACTATAAGGGTTATATGAACTACGGAACCCTAAAAACGGGCCAAGAGCGAGTCGGAGTAGCGCACAAAGGTTCCGTACCAAAACGGCCAAAATATCACTTTTGTTGCATGGAAGCCTCATTAAATATTCATTATATTCTGTTTTTCAGTATTTGTTGTTATAGCGGCAACAGAAATACATCATCTGGGAAAATTTCAAATTTCTAAGTAACTATCACGATTCACGAGATTAACCCGGTGACAGACAGATGGACGGTCGGACAGCGGAGTCTTAGTAATCGTAATAGGGTTTTTTTTTTAACGTGGTTCTATCCGTCAATTCATTTCTTCTTCTTCTTCTTATTTTAAAAACGTGGCTCCATCGATATTCATCGATGATTTCGCCAATGTCAAGGTAATGCTTGATTAGTTGATAGTCCCGCACAGAAGAACTAGTTATTCCTAACTAGCTCCAGGTGCAGGACAAGAAACGTTGTTCGGTATGTGAGTATCTGGGAGCCCGATTTTTGCGGAGCGCCGGAGATAACCTAAAAAGCCACCAGCCACGCGCTCAGCAAAAATCGAACTTCGTCAATTCATTTAAAATTAAGATATTTTTAATACAAAATACCTACCTATCGTAATTTATGTTCACTAGTCTACGGGTGATCGAACAATGTCTGGTAGATATCTAAACAACTCTCAATCAACGAGACCACAGACGAGTCGTTGTGTACCTAGTTATATCATACTGTACATATAGGTGCCTACTGTTGGAATACATAACACGATGAATATTGTTGTAAAATACATGATGAACAAACACACTTCTACACTATTACACAACTTTATTTGATTTAATAGTTGTGGAATAGTGCATAAGTGTGTTTGTACATAATGTATTACTATAGGTTCCACCAAGTGCCAACAATCGAAAGGATAAACTACATTGTTGTAAAAGGATTTTTGTGGTAAATACTTATATACATACACACATATAAGTACATTACAGATAGGTACTACATAATATTTACAAAGACTGTTTAATTCTTTCTAAATCGCCAATCACATTTAATATAAAATATATTTATTTATTTCTCTCAAAAAGGTACTTACATATAATTACAGGAAATGTGACAGAATTAAACATAACAAAAGTTCAAGTTCCTGATTGAGAGCTGGAGTCAGTACTAGGCTCAAGGCCTGTATGACAAATCTCCAGGCCTCCTTACATATTTTATGTTATGCAAGTAATTTAGTTAAAAATGTGGGTACATGCACATTTCTACTTTTATAGCAAATATAAAATAATCTTATGGCTAATGATAATGAATGTGTGACATAGATGTGAGTGCAATACATTTTTGTATAGATAGGTATAAATGTGTGTAGGTAGGTAAATGCAATTTTGTGTCGTGAATGTGTGAACACAGTTGATGGTCAGGGTCATTTGCATGTCTGGGAGTCTCACCAATATCTTAAGTCAATCTCATCTGCAATTGGTGCACCTGCAGATCAATGAACAAAGATCTGGGATTTATCATAATGTTGACCCTAATCTACCCTAATTGTGTAAATGGTACAATAATTAACTGTACTATGTAGTATAAATTGTAAAATGTCTTGTTCTACTATCAACTTTGTTTTTTCTTGGTTTTTAATAAAGTAATTATTTCTTCTTCTTTCTGGCAAACATAAAAGTCACTGGTGAAAAGTGGGTGCAAGATATGCCTCTGATTACCCGTTAGACGAAACAGTTGTGATTTTTTGTAGATACGTATCAATTAGGTACATTTAATATAGATTAAAGGTTAGTACCTACTTGAGTCTGTGTTACTCTATCTAATCTGAGTTTGTACTCTACCTAAGTAGGTAGGTATTAAAACAATCTTATTTTTACTTTTCCAACTTTCAATTGTCATTACATTTATCTATAAGGTTCAGTACAAAACCATTAAACGAATGAAAATGAAGTAATTTAAAATAATTGAGTTTCTCTTTTTTAAATGCTTGTGCGACCTTTAGCTAATAAATTAACATAGCTTTAAAGAAAAGCAACAACTACCGAACGTTTTTGTTTTTTCAACTGTCTGTTTCATCGAAATGAGATAGAGGTAAGAATATCAATAAATAAAACAAAAAATTCTCGTGTCATAGTGTTTGTGCCCATCAAACTCTTCCAGCCAAAACGGCTTTATTTTTATGAAACGGTAGTCTGAGAATAGGTTATAGATTTATAACTCAAATATATAAATAATTAATATGGCAATACAACGTTTGCCGTATCAGCAATTTTCGTAGGTGCAGAGGCACATTACTAGGTCGTAAAGTTGAGGGCCACTCTCTATAGTATTTCTGTGTACTATGAGAGTCGCCCACAATCGCCAGACGTCGCCACAGCTTACCATCAGGCGGGCGGCGTCAATTTGTCGACCTAAATATAAAAAAGGTACCTACTATTTGTATTTTTATTGTTAATTTGTATAATAATGACGATTCTATTTGTTAGTCTCTATTTATAAAATTTTAGGAAAGAAATTATAAATAAATCACAAAAACTGCAGAACTCTGGTAGGTGCATCCAACCCTAACCTTTTAATGGCGCGATCTAGAAATTATGAATATGATATGAAGCCAAAATTCGATGTTGTCAGTATTGGTCATCGTAGCTCAGTGGTCAGAACATTCCCCTTGTTAGGGAAAGGCCGTGGGTTCGAGTCCTGCCGATGACATCAGTTTTAGTGATTTACTTATAATTTCGTTCTTAATATTTTAAGAATAGTAAACAAACTCATTGCTTTGAAATACAAAAATATATAGTCTCTATTTAGTTAAAGGCAATGTAAATTATTGCCCTACCCTTCACTATCTACGTGCGATACGTTTTTACATTTTACTTTGAAATGAGTAGGTATAGCGATGAAAATATACCAAGTCTGATATTCATAAATGAACACTCTTACAAAGTCACGTCTGTCTACACGACGAGATAAACATTGGCGTTTATATACACCCACATTCCACCAGTAATTTTGTTGATCCACGTAATAGGATGCGAGCCTATTCTTATTTTTTGCTGGGAAATTTAGTTATGTTTCTCAGTGCCTCGTTCGTATTGCTGTAGCATGCAATTTTACAGGCTTGACACAAATCTCCAACGACCTCGGTCGTTTTTAGAGTCCTTGACAAAGTATTGGTAAACTGGACAACAAATTAAAACCTTGTTTTTGTTCCGGTTCTCGGACTAGCATAAGCTCGAAATTGGAATAGTTTATATTTTTAGTTATGTACCTCTATCTTTCAATGTAAAACACAGAATATTCCTGGAATGCCTAATTTCTGGTATTGCAACTATATAATACTAAACGTGTTAGAATACTTCTGTGGTGTTGTCCCGGGTTCGATAGCCGGACCTATCGAACCCGGGACAACACCAGTTTTCAACACCGTTCAGTATAAATTATTTTATCAGCATTTCATCAACTCAACAAATCACTCTTAGTGATAATGCCTCTATTTGTACACACATATTTACACCGAGGTTTTTGCATTAGAATTGGTGTACAATATAGACTTCTATTATACATGTACAGTGAGTGGCCAAATTATAAGGGACAGTGCCAGCATTTATGTATTTTCTAGTTTAAATCGATTTTATTCAGTAAATAACGTGGTCTATATTGTAGTTTTTATTGAATAGCATTTCTGGTATCCCTATTATTGTTTTTGATAAGTGGTACACGAACCGATACAGTGAACACTGGTAGCCGGCGACATTTGTCAATGAATGCTATTATAGCTCTCATCGAAACGCCATTTTGATAAAAAGTGATTTGTTGAAATTTTTAAGTGTAGGCGTTTTATATAATAAATATCACCGTTTTTCCTGAGATTCGTATATCCTATATTGTTTATACGTAAGTATTGTATACTGTCCCTAATAATTTGGCCACCTACTGTATTCTTAACGTTCTGATTTGAAGATTTACTAACCAAATAGGTACTGGAAGTAAAATTAAATCTAAATCTATCACTTAATAAAAATAATTAATGAATTTGCAGCAGTCATCAGGGATTAAAAAACTAAATTAATTTAAAACAAAGACCGTATCAAATATGCAAACACGCCACCGTATCGTTGAAGTTTTAATTTGTACGGGCTAGTTCGTGCAAACCAACCTTCTAAATTAAAATAGGAATGTATTATTAACTTTTATTTCATCGTTAATTAATACAATTGCAGTGAAAACTACATTACTTTGCATTGTTATTGCGATGTTAGATTTGAACGATGGTAGCTGAAATTTTGAATATTTTTGTGCCAGCTTGGTTTGGTTATGAATAGTTTGCCGATATACCTACTGATAAGTAAACTGAACGTTTGTGAAAGCAAAGAGTGTATTGAATATTTATTTATTCGGGAAATAAACAGATCATAACTAAACTATGTAGGTAATCTGACTAGGATGTCAATCTATCTTCGTATTTGGTCCCGAAAGTACTAACTCTACAACTAACTCTATATATTCAAGAAACCGCATTAAAACCGTTGCATAGATTTAAAGATCTAAGCATACATAGGGACAGACATACAGCGGAAGCGACTTTGTTTTAAACTATGTTAAGAGGAAACAAAATGAACAGCTCATTTTGTTTCCTCTTAACATGGCAATGGTAAAAAAATAAACCTAATAGTTCACCGTCGTCCAACATTTTAGATGCATTTGTGTTTCAGTATTCGCTTCACATTGGATGAAACTCGCTATTCATTTATTTGTTTTACATAGCACCGAAGGCACAGACTTTTCCTTACGCTCAGTTGCTCTCAATTTCTGAGCCACAGTTCCCAAAAGTGCTGAAATTGCAGTTCGTATCTGCAACGTATTAAGTCTCAAGGTATTCCAGTCGCAGCATTCGCATAGAACAGAGATTCGAATAATTTTAATTGTACATTCTAATTTATGGAAGGAGGTCATCCCTAGCTTTGTGCCATTACGTTTTATTATACTTATATTACTATAGGTGTATATATATCATCGTGAGTTGAGTATATCTGTATACTTATTTACTCATCTCACGAGTATGAAATTATAAAGAAAATTAGTAGCTAGCTGCAGAAAGAAAAATAATAAGAGTACCTAGCTTAGTTTAAAGCAACCTCAAGCAACCATTTTGCGGCAAAAAGTTATTCCCACAAGATGAAACTAGATTTGAAGTTACAGAGGCTGGGATAGACTCGTATTATCATTCTAGAAATGCAGTCTAGAAATATTTTGTATGGCACGAACATTATAATAATAACAATGACAGAGGTGTATTATACACCCACATTTTGCCAGTAATTTTGTTGTTCCCGCGTAATAGGAAACACGCCTATTGCCGTTACCGGGCACTTTATTATTTTTGGCAGAGCTTCGAACAATAAATATTCTTTAGAATACGTTTAATATCTAATATCTGCTTTACATATTTCTTTTAGTTTTAGATAGTATAGTTTGTTTAGGTTTTTTTAATTTAATCTTCCTGTTCTTTGTATATTCATGAAATGTCTTATTATAAACTAGCTGTTGCCCGCAGCTCCGCATGCGCGTTATAGCTTTCTTGATCACCAGTTACTGATTTATTATGTATAGCTGTTGAGCGATATTGTATTTTAAGATAAAATATTATAGTATCTTAGCCGTGTGCAGCGCCCCTTAGTGAACTCCACTGCGAGTGACGTAACCTACGACAAACTTATTATTTGCGGTTGGTACAGTAATCGGGTCTAGGGATCGAACCGCAAAATTAAGTTTGTTTTTTATTGTATATACTTTACCGGGATAAAAAGTACCCAGTGTGGTGCCTAGGATATTAAAAAATAATTATACCAAGTTTCATCGTAAGCGAACCGGTAGTTTTTGCGTGATGCCTGAACAAACAGACAGACAGACAGGCAAAAAATTTTTAATCACATTTTTGGGTTCGGTGTCGGTCTAGTAACACCCCTGCCATTTATTTTTTTAATATTTTCAATGTACAGAATTTTCACTTCTACATATTTATAATAAGTATAGATAATATAATTTCTTTCATTTCTACCAAACAAAGTTCAAATCAATATGTCACTAACTATCGAACGACGCGACTGTCAATGTGAGGGAACAATAATCTTTCGTGAAAGAACGGCGTTTATGCGAAATTTATGAACGGGGTCCGACGATACCCACAGAACGGCCGTCGCGACCCACGACCGTGCACTATAAACGTGAAATAGTCTCAGAATGTTTTCAAGAAAAAGTTGCGTTGATGCGTGAAAATACTGTTACCGCAGAAACAACTGTTACTAGCTGTAGCTTTCGTTATTTACCCTGAGCGGAAATAAAATGCGTGACCTTGTTAATCTTAAGACGGATACACACATTGAGACGCAGTTACACACTTTTTCTTACAGAAAACATGTAGACATAAGCATTTGTTGAATAATGCGCATCTGAAATCAGAATCAGTGAGATAAGTGAGTACTTACTATTTTCTATAGATGTTTGAATTTTAATAAGTGAATTTTAAACCGGCCTACCGAAAATAAGAACAGTTTTCTAATGTTTTTATAATATACTAGCGGACGCCCACAGCTTCGCCCACTTGACAAATTATACACACAATAACCTTCCTCGAGAACCACTCTATCTATGGCGAAAACCGCATCAAAATCCGTTTTAAAGATCTAATCTACGAATATACCTACTTACATACAGAACGGATGACTTTGTTTTATACTATGATGATTTTGTTTTCCATTTTTCTATCGTTCGACTTATTGCGAGCTTGTAGTGTCATTAACTTAGATCAAAAATACTATAGATATTGGATTCAGTACAAATACAACGCGGAATGTTGGCACTCGAATACTATATAGGTAATTATTATAAATACCATCTATAAAATAAACAAGATTGTACATTGATGGTTGACATAGAAATAATTCGTAATAATTAATACAAAAGCATCTATCTACAGCGCCGTTGTCGCATCCCTCGAGAGTCAGCAAGCGGAATAGGAACTTAGTACGGAAGCGGCTGAAGCGCCCAGGTGAGCAATTTTCGATAGTGGACCGAGGTGAAGTGGTGCCGTTTCTAAAGCACTGATCGGTAATCTAGGTATTTTTGATCTAAGGTCATTAAAGTATTTTCCTCTAGTTTTTTTATTGACCCAATAAAAAAAAACTGACACTAAAAATATTGTTTCTATTAAAGGAATACTTGTGTCATGCTTCGTGGAGATCGGATAGAAAATGGGGCCGCTAGCCCGGAAAAACATTAAAACGGACCTTATTTACCCCATTTTCCCTCCAGTCCAAGATAGCTCACGACGAAAAAATTGTATTAAATCAAGGAACACTTGTGCCAAGTTTCGTGAAGATCGAATAAAAACTATGTCTGCTAGCCCGGAACACACATACAGACAGACAGACGGACGAAAGCAAAATTGTCCAATGTAGACGCTTCGCTCGCTCGGCCAATAACAACTTAAGTAGGTCTTATGGATAGGTACATAAGATTTGTAATATATAAAGTAAGTACCTTATTCAGAAATACTTTTTTAAACTTTCGCGTTTTGTACACATTATAAACTTAAGACAAACGGGTCTTTTACGCGATTATTGAGATATATACATACCTCTTTATTACCCGACGTTTCGACCCTGTTACAAGAGCCGTGGTCACGGGTGGACTGGCTTCAGCTCATCGTCGTCTTCGTGAAGTGCTGGTTTGTTCAACTACCCTCACTTCGTCGTCACTAAATATTGTGTTCGGAGAGCCACTACGGCACACCACTAGGTCACACTATAAGTTTTACGTAACTTAAAAAAACAACATGTTAAAACCAAAATATTATGTTTATTGCTTTACAAAATACTCTCCTTTACATTTTAAACATTTTTTCATGCGATCGAACCATTTTTTAAAACAGGAGGACCACAGATCTGAAGGCATGTTTTCTACCTGCTAATTGAACGTTATCACTGCCTCTTCGGAGTTGGTAAAAGTGAAACCTCTCATCAAAACTTTGATTTTGGGGAAAATACAGAAATCACAGGGTGCTAGGTCGGGGCTATGCGCAGGATGGGTGACGAGTTGTACTTTTTCGGAAGCTAAAAATTACTTTGTTTTGGTGGCCGTGTGTGAAGAAGCGTTCTCATGATGTAGGAGAACGCGGCTTTTGGGTCGTTTTTCGCGAACTTTTCTAACACCCTGGGTAAACAAATGGTACCACTCGGCATTAACACTCTTTTGGTCTTCGAGTGGAATTGTACAGATGGGACCCGTAGCTGAGAAAAAAAAACGCGATCATTTCTTTACCAACGTTTCTTGCCTGCCTCACTTTTGTTGGCTTGTTCTCATTTTCACACCCATTCACAAAATTGCTGTTTTTTTTCGGGTTCGAAATAATAAATCCACGTTTCGTCTCCTGTGACAATGTCATAAACAGCATTAGAATGTCCGTGGTCGTACTTCAGTAGCATCTGTGAGCACCATTCCACGCGAGCCCGCTTCTGCTTCGCTGTCAGTTCATGAGGGATCCAACGACAACAAAGTTTCCGAACTTTCAATTCTTCGTGTAAAATTTACTGGATTTGACTCATACCAATCCCCAATAGTCCTCGAATTGTCTCAGGTAATCCGCGGGTTTTCTTCGATTAACCGCTTAACAGTAGCCACATTATTTTTGTTGACGGCAGTTGAAGGCCGCCCTTCACGAAATTCGTCATGTAAAGAAACTCGACCTCTCTCAAATTCAGCAAACCATCGCCTCACCGTGCTCAAACAAGGTGCTTCTCTCCCAAAAGCATTTTGAAGACGAGCGGCACAGTCTTGCGGAGAGAGAGAACTTTTAAAATCATAAAAAATCATCGCTCTAAAATCTTTTCGACTTAATTCCATTTTTGTTGCATATGTAGAACTTTATTGTGTGATAAAAATCAATTGACAAATGATTTCCCGCCAATTGTTTTTTTTATTACTAAGAAGTTTGTAACCTTTAAAAAAATATAACATTCGAAATTCAAATAGTTCCAATTAGCTAGAAGTGCAAAACTTTTAGTGTGCCCCATGTAGTATCAGCACGCGGGCGTTCAGTGAGATGGCGAGTACATTTGCTGATCACCGGATTCCACGACGTAGATAGTCGATATCCAACTTCCCGGGTAAAGTTGGGATACTTTTTTATTTCGACGGCTTCCCGCACTATCCTGGAGTAATAGTGCCCGTCAGTGGATAGGACTTGTGGCTTGTGGAGTTCCATCCAGTAGTTGGGACCCGATTCCAACAAGTGCTCGGCAATCGCAGACTTGTTTATTTGAGGGTTTTTTACTGCTCTCTGCGATAGTACGTTTGGTCTGTCCGATGTATGAACTACCACAGCTGCAGTCTACCTTATAAACACCCGGTGTCTGTAGAGGAATGGTATCCTGAGGGGTTCGCAGGTGGTTTACGAATTTGGAGTGTGCCCTGTATACAGTCTTAATGGAGTATCTTCGTAGTACTGTTCCAATATTGTCCGTCACTCCTTTCACGTACGGCATAAATGCTGGTGCTCTGCTTACTCCCAAAGGTTGTACCTTGTACCTTCCACGGTGTTGTGTATGTCCCTGATACCCGTTCTGCTTCAATACTTCCTGAACATGAGCGAGCTCTTTCTGTAAGTGTTCAGGGTCGCAAAGATCATAGGCTCGACTTACCAGCGACAACGCAAGTGTCGCGGATGATGGTGTGAACCGGCTTTCAGATACTTGTCCGTGTGTGTGGGTTTGCGGTACTATTCAGATTGGTATTCCGACGTTACTCTGACCCATAATGTAAAAACCCGGTGTCGAGTAATACCTGATACCCACGGTATAGAATAGTTGCCATTACAGGTTTAAAAGTAGACTAGCCAATATAGAGCTGTATTTTTTAAGGTATTTTAACATTCAGTAAGTAGCTTTTGCTGGAAAGAGTCACAAACGTCCACTCATCTACAGTTTTCGCATTTCTATGTTAGTGGGAAAGAAGTTAATAGCGTATCCTGGTTGAGATGCCCCGCCAACTGGTACTTTGTACTAGATTAATGACCAGTCTGTGAGTCTTGCCACGTAAAGCCGTCAGTTCCAGCTAACATTAGAAAGCTTCCGCGTCAACCTCGGTGAGTGTTCACAATGTTTGCTGATTACTTTCCCGCCAACAAAATGAGTTCAGAGATTAGGCAAGAATCACGATTTAAAAATGGTTTTTAGTTTTCAGTCAGTGTTCTAGGCGATGGATGTAAAGATATTTTTAGAAATAGAAGCGTGTTCATACTTTAGTTGGAACTAATGGATGGACTGTACTTGTACTGTTACTAGAGAAACGTTTGACATCATACACAACAAACAAATTAAACAAATTTGCAATAAATTTTTTCAAGATTTATATTGTTTTTAAAAAAATATATCAAATATACGAGTTGAGTTGAGTAGGTACCTACCAACAATATTTCCGATCTAAATCGTAGGCTATAGATTTATATGCACCAAATATGGCAAAAAGCTAAGAGGGGATGTATTACCTTTGACATCCGACCTTTAACTTACCCTCGACAACTCATTACTTCAACAGGTTTCAACTTAGTCGAGTAGTGTGATATCACATACTAGCATTAACACAGTCAAATAGAACATGACACTACTTCAGACTATCATATTACGTAGGAAATCACTATTTGTCTGGTATACCAATGTATACTATAGATAGATATTAGGTATTAATATATTTTATAAGCAATGAAGACACCATGATCTTTTTTGTAGCAGAAGCGCAGGTCGTATACCTCGGCACGCTATTCTAAACGACATAATTCGTAGGGCTCTTTCCACCGCAGGTCTTCCGGCCGTACGTGAACCAAATGGTTTAGCACGAAGCGATGGAAAGAGACCGGACGGTATGTTGTTGCTACCGTGGAAGATGGGAAGGCCTTTGGTGTGGGACGCTACATGCGTTGACCCCTTAGCACCTTCACACCTTCCAAGTACATCCGGATGTGCCGGCGCTGCTGCTGCATCGGCTGAAGACCTCAAACGGCGTAAATATGCTAACCTAGCAGGTGATTACATATTTGAGCCGTTTGGGGTTGAGACACCAGTGTCTCAACCCCAAACGGCTATATGCGGAATAACTTCCTTATAATAAGATTAGCAATGAAGTATGCTAACTTTTTCTCAAATTATTAACAATAAGAATCACAAAAACTATAGTCTTGGTCTGGACTCGAACCAGCAACTGATCCCTTTCCAGGAGGAACGTGCTACCAAATGAGCAAGTCAGTTGGTAGAACGTTGATAGAACGTTGGTAAAATTATATTAAATACTAGCTGTTGCCCGCAACTCCGCCTGCGTATTATAGCTTTCTTGATCACCAGTTACTGATTTATTATGTATAGCTGTTGAGCGATATTGTATCGTAAGATAAAATATTATAGTACGAGCATCTTAGCCGTGTGCAGCGCCCCTTAGTGAACTCCACTGCGGGTGACGTAACCTACGACAAACTTTTTATTCGCGGTTGGTACAGTAATCGGGTCTAGGGATCGAACCGCAAAATTAAGTTTTGTTTTTTATTGTTTATACTTTTCCGGGATAATAAGTACCCAGCGTGGTGCCCAGGATATCAAAAGAATAATTATACCAAGTTTCATCGTAATCGAACCAGTAGTTTTTGCGTGATGCCTGAACAAACAAACAGACAGACAAAAATTTTTTTAATCACATTTTTAGTTCGGTGTAGTAACACCCTCTGCCATTTATTTTTTTCATATTTTCAATGTACAGAATTTTCACTTCTACAGATTTATTATAAGTAAATAGAATAGATTAGGTATGATTTAAAACGCAACTACGTCTGTATGAATAACTTTTCCGTGCCATCCAATTTTGTGGATGTTGCCCCAAGTTATAGCGCCCAGGGTTTAAAATCAGGGTTTAGGATCATTTTTGCTATCGGTTTAAGCACAATACAAAGACAAATAAGGTTATATAAACAGATATCATACCCACAAAATTGATTTTACTAATATAAATACCTACTTAAGGTGTCAATGTCTGAATCTAATATTCAAATCTTTAAATTTGATGTTTTACTCGTATATTATAGTGTTGAACTATCTCTAGATATAATACGAGTAGAAGCGTATATGATAACAAATGGATTCTCCTGCTGACAGGAGATTGGGTTAAACGAAAACTATTTCTCGCCGCTTTTATGTGAAGTATGGTTTTATGCTCTGTGTACTGATTGAATTGTTTTAAAACAAAGACTCGCTCTTTGCATGTAGAATCTACATTCAAAGAGAGAGTCTTGGTTTTCAAACACTTTAAAAAAATACATTGTAGACGAATCGATAATTATTATTATGATTATATAAAAAGAGTGATAGAATGCGTGTATTCTTCAATTCTTATGGACATACTATATAACAGGTATATAATAGGAAGAATATTTTTGAAATATGGTATACCTATTAGAGTTTTCGAGATATTTACCATTTATAGTTTCGAGTTTTCAATGTTCGGCACTGCTACAAGCGCTATCTATGATCATGGAGGAATCTCGGAAACTCTATGTGACTGACCACAATAGTTTAAATTTTCAAAATAGGTAGGTACTAACTAACATTAAAATCAAAGTACCGAAAAATGAAAGTAACACTACAAACATTATACGGATTGCCCAAAAAAGTCTTACCCAACTTTCTTAAGTAGGGTTAACTGCAAAAGAAGGGACGAGAAAGATTAACTTATTTTATAATTCATGTCACGGTCCTTTGTGGGTCTAATCAAAAGGAAAGTTTAGGGGAAGTGTTAATCTACTAAAGTGGGGATAGTAAACTTTAGTGAGTTCCGTACGTTGCTGCTTCGTGATTGAGCTGTTTACAAACATTTGAAACAAATATTATTAAAGTCCGGTGTAGATGCAGTTGCATCTCATGTGGATAGGTACTTAAAATGCCACATATTCGAAATAACGGCTAGCGACAGCCTAAACTACTTATCCAACACTTGTATGTGTTTAATGTCTGGCTTTGAACCAACGCAGTTCAAATGACTCTCCTAGGTATAATTATCATAGTTGTTAAGTCCTTTGCTGTAGAGTTAGGCACTACCAAAATTCTATTGGGAGATAAAATGACTCTAGTTGCGGTCTCGTTCCGTCTACATGCGTCTGTCCGTCAACTTAGACAATGGTTTTCTACGCCTATGTAAGATTTTAATCTGACATAGGCGTTTACTTTTAGGCATTCATCAAAATCGGGCTCACGACTCCTTTGAGCATTTTTCGCTATTCCTTATAGTTTCGGATTTGGCCATCCAAGCCCTTTTCAAAATATATATATATACTAGCTGACCCGGCAAACGTTGTTTTGCTTTAGGGGTGGACTACCCTTAACATTTAGGGGGATGAAAAATAGATGATGTCCGATTCTCAGACCTACCCAATATGCACACCAAATTTCATGAGAATCGGTCAAGCCGTTTCGGAGGAGTTTAACTACAAACACCGCGACACGAGAATTTTATATATTAGAAGACATATATGTCGAAACTATAAGGGTTCCGAAACTTGAACTACGGAACCCTAAAAATGGCATAACTAATCTATTATATAGCAATTTGTGTTTGAAAAGCTGCAAATCCTATTAAGAGTAGAGCGTATAGAAGCGATCGTGTCATTAAGTAAGAACTGACGGAAAATTACTAGCAACTGACGACGAGAGCACGAACGCTTGCCTTCATTGCCCATTAACCTCATAATACCTTAAATATGCTAAGGAGCGCACATTCACGAATAATAGTGGCAGCGAGCTTCAAAGTTCGCCAGACTTTAAAATCTAACGTACAACTTACATACATGAACTCCTTATAATTTATAGAACGTTTATAATTATATATTATATTTAAACGTGAAATGAAGTGATTCCAAGTCGCGTTTAATTAAGTTCTACATAATAAGCGTTTCAGTTTATAACTTAAAATGTAATTATACAGATTGTAATGTGCATTTTAAGGTGCAGGAACCCATCCGTATGATTAGGTAGCTAAGTACTTCTGTGCCTTTGCTGTAGGTATATTACAAAGACTAATTGGATGCTATCCAAAGTCTAAACACATTGTCTAAACAAAAAAAAATTGGTATGGATCGTAGGTGAAATACATTCATACAGGTGTTTTTTGCCTTTTTATAATCCCATTTATGTCATAAGTACAAACCAGTCAGATTGAATCAATCTCTATATATAAAAAATGAATCCCTATAACCCTTGGTCACGCCATAACGCGTGAACGGCTGGACCGATTTCGCTTATTCTTTTTTTGTTGTGTTCGTAATTATCAGGAGAAGGATTATTACAACATTAGAAAAATGAATGCGGTACGAAATTCGCCGGGACAGCTTGTAGTCAATAAATTAGTCGGATAAACTAGTGACTTTAATGTTTCATAATGTCCTACAATTTCCACCAATTGCCAACAATCGAAGATATAAATTATGGAGGTACCTTTTATTGAGTTTGTGGAGAGAAAAAGTCTTTATTTCTACACACCTTTTTGACGTTGATTTAAAACTGTATACTCTTGCAGTATTTTTTTTTTCAATAACTGTAAATAACGGTCACATTGATGTTTTTTGTGATTGATGGTTAGATTCGGCACAGTGAACAAGTGACACGTTCCTGGTGCCTACTCGTACATGCATGTATAGGAAAAGTTGGTAAGACAGATTGATGAGGCATCCAATCGTTAAAATATCGTTCTACTTTGTGAAGCATCGAATATATTCCAAATTAACGGCAGAGTGACAGGTACTTTGAAAACGTATCCGGACATAACTTATTTTGAAATTTATTTTTAGCTAATGACGTGTTATTTTAGAATACATATTTAGTGTGTTACTAATCTGGTCCATCAACAACGTCTTCAGAACCCAGGATTGTGGGAGGAAACACGTGCACAGGCAGGGCGGTCCAGGCCATTATCGTTCGGCAGAGAAACGAACGTTTAAAACGTTCGGTTCTCGCGAACATGCTGTCCACTGTGTGGGAGGTGGTCTCTTCTTCTTTTTTTTTTTTTTTTGGTTCGCCAAATTGACGCCGCCCGCCTGGTGGTAAGTCGTGACGACGTCTAGCGATTGTGGGTCACTCTCACAGCAAACAATACTATAGAGAGTGGCCCTCAACTTGACGACCTACTGATGTGCCTCTTTACGCTCCGCTTAAAGAACCTAGGATTATATGTGGGAGGAAACACGTGCACAGGCAGGGCGTTCTAGGCCATTATCGTTCGTATCGTTAACATGCTATCCACTATGTGGGAGTGGCATCTCTGCCCGGCACGGGTTGTTCGGGATCGGAAGGAAGAGGGTGGGATCAGATTGGAGAGCTCTTCAGAACACTCGCCGTGGTAAATACGGTAGAATGCGGCCAAGGAAACTATTGTTCGGCGCTGAGCTAGCGGCTCAAGGCTTCCCGTTACCTCCGGACAATCTATAATACGGATAGCCCGTCGCTGCATAGCGTCGAGAGCGTCCAGCAGATACTTCGCGGAGCCGTCCCAGAGGTTAGAGCAGTATTCGACGTCCTAACGAACACGCACACCCCGGCTTTATCTCGAAATTGTACCTCGATGACATAGCCGGGGTAACACAGGTAAGACGTGTCTTCAGGGCGGCGTATTTGTGTCTCCGTGAGGAACATCACAGCGGGCCGTGCCGTATCAAGGTGATGGTGGACGGCATCGAGGTTCGCATGGAGTCCACGGATGTTAGTGAACTCCACCTCGAAAAGTGAAGTTGTGGGGTTTCCTGGGGCCGCTGTGGAACGTTTACGTTTTTTATGTTGCACTGCCATAATGTATATGAAGAAGAAGCGTGAAGACAGGGCGACATTTGGTGCAGCAGTAAGTGACAAAGCGCAGGGGCTAGCTTTGTCTAGAACCGTGTGGTTAGGTCGGAGCCGACTCGCCGGACGGAAGGGCTCCCAAACCCCACTGATGCAAGGCCGCCGCTACCCCACACCGGTTACCACCCGGAGCGGCGATCCCACATCAGGATTATGCGCAACATGTGGGGCAGCCTCCTGGGGTGGTTGGTCCCAGGCGGGCCCCATGACTGAGTTGCGGGCGGCCGCGGCGGCCAGGATCTCCCTGGCCGGCGAGTCGACCCACACCACCCACACTAGACTCCGCTTCGCCCCCACTGGTCCCATGCCTGCTGCACCTATACCTAACGCAACCCAGCCTGGGCTGGGTTACTTGGGGGGCTTTAGCACAGCTGCACGGTGGTACCCCCCCGGACCAACACTGTAGTACCACCTGGTACCCACGTAGGGGCCGAAGCCACTCCATAGGTACCGTAAATTAACGACCCTCGTCCGTTGATCAGCAGGTGCGCCACTAGCAGGTGAGGTCGCTGGGACCCTAAAGATGTTGGTAGAGCCCCTTTACACCCAATCTCTGCCTGGCACGCGTTGTTCGGGATCGGAAGGAAGAGGGTGGGATCAGATTGAAGAGCTCTTCAGAACACTCGCCGTGGTAAATACGGTAGAATGCGGCCAAGGAAGCTATTGTTCGGCGCTGAGCTAGCGGCTTAAGGCTTCCCGTTACCTCCGAACAATCTATAATACGGACAGCACGTCGCTGCATAGCGTCGAGAGCGTCCAGCAGATACTTCGGGGAGCCGTCCCAGAGGTGAGAGCAGTATTCGACGCAAGGTCTAATCTGCGTCTTGTACAGCAGACACCTCTGGTCCGGTGTAAAGTAAAGGTTTCAAATTTAGTTTTCAAAATTATAATATAGCTGCTTATTTTATTAAATTAATTCGGCCATTTTGGAAATAACCCACTTTTTAGAGTGCCCGCTGGGATATAGGCGTGATGTGTGTGTGTGTGTGTGTGTATGTACCAAATGACCCAATGATGAAGGGACAGCGAGAAGAGATAGTTATTTAGTTTTAAATATGGCTGATAGTTGTACCAAAAGTAGTAAGTAAATAGGTAGGACTGTTATTTCTTTTTAAAAAACAGTTACCATTGTGTACCAGTGTACCATTTACATTATTTTTATCACTTTGTATAGGTATTCTGTTAACGTTTATGATGGTAGGTATACTTTGATGTATCTGGGCAATGATCACGGCGATTTATGTTCAAAGATTAAATTTATTGTACAACTTTTATGGCACCAAAAGTTTAAATGTATCACTTACTGTGGGAGCGTAGGAGCGTAACTTATTCTTTAATGATAGTCATTTATTGACTTCAAAAATGGAAGATTATTTTTATTTGGTTGTAGTTTTTATTAAGCTATTGCATAGCTTCTATCGCGGGCCTTGAGCGTGGAGACCGAATCCAGAAATTCCGTAACGAAAATAACCTAACACCCTAACACAAAAAAAACGCGGCTGACAGGCTGACGTCTTTCATATCGTTTTATATTGTAATTTTTTTTTTTTGGTGCAAATTTTATAATAATAATAATTAAATAATAATAGTTATTATTATTATTCCCTTTATTACATTTTATTACATATTTACTATATTTTTAAATAAACTTATAAAAAAACACAAATATATTTAAAAATATAAAAAATAGTGACCCACCGGTATCGAGTACAGTGACCAAGCTACCGGTGGTTAGGGCTCCAGAGATAGGAACTTCCGCACAATACGGGCCGTATCCAACAGAACCGCCTTCTGCATCAAGCCCTTGACCCAGTTGCCTAACGCAAGCCTCTGTAGGTGGTGGTCGAGGCTCTTGTCTATTAAACCATGAGCAGATACGACTATCGGAACAATAATCGCCGAATCCACATCCCACATGTCGACAATCTCGTGAGCTAAGTCCAAATATTTAATTTGTTTATCTTTTTCTTCTTTCACGAGATTCTCGTCATGCGGCACAGTGATATCGACAATTATTGCAAGGCGTTTTAATCGATCTATTATCACTATATCTGGTTTGTTAGCTATAATAGTCCTATCAGTGATAATAGACCGATCCCAATACAATGTAGTATGGCCATTTTCAAGAACTGGGTCGGGCACATACCTGTTATAAGGTATCTCTAAGTCAACAAGGTTATATTTTAAAGCAAGTTGTTGGTGGATAATCCTGGCTACTTGGTTGTGTCTGTGCAAATACTCACCGTTCGCAAGACGGGAACAACCAGATAATATGTCTTAAAGATTCTCCGGGACGATGACATGCCCGACAGATGTCTAGCATCCCATCTTTGACAATAAATCTCCGATAGTTATTCGTCATCATAACTTCGTCACTAAATGCACAGATGAAACCTTCAGTTTCTCCAAAGAGATCACCGAAACGTAACCAGGATACGGAAGCTGTAAAATCAACATCGGGCCCATGTAGAGCCCGATAAAAAATACCGTGAAGCTCTTTGCTCTTCCATATTTCCTTGCGATCAGATACACCTAGTATTACCGGTTTGCGCCAGTTCTCTTTAGCTATGGAGAGTGGGGTCAGTCCGTTATCAATTGCCACGACATCTCGATGCAGACCCACATCCACCTGCACAACCTCATTACTGACGAACGTGTGTGGTGCATTCGGTATGAAGTCAATAGACAACGTACCTTTCTATCCAGAGCTTCTAATTCGGTCTGAGTCCATCTAAGTATGCCAAAAGAGTATACTAAGACTGGCATGGCCCAGCCGTTAACAGCCCGTACCTTGTTACCGCCTGACAAGAGACTTTTCAGTACTTTCTTCAGGCGGCCAAAGAAACGGTCCTGCAACGACTGTTTCATGTCAGTCTCAGCAATACACAGAGCTTGTGACATACCTAGATATTTGTAGGTTTCGGTTGCGGAGAGCGATCCAAATCGTGTGAAATCCGAAAGACTTCTGTTTTTTTTTGTGAAATCCCGCCCTTTTTCACATGCATGACCGCACACTTATCTACCCCGAACTCCATACTGATAGCCTTACTAAAAGTTTCAGTAACTTTTAGTAAAGCCATCAATTCGGGGCCATACATTTAAAAATATAAAAAATAGTGACCCACCAGTAGCGGAGTAGGACCCAAACTACCGGCGGTGGAGGCTACAGACTGAGAAACCTCCTAACAATACGGCACGTGTCGAGGATAACAGCCTTCTGAATTTGACTCTTGATCCAACAATCTAACGAGAGTCTCTTGAGATGTTGGTCGAGACTCTTCGCTATTATTCCGTTAGCCGAAACGACCATCGGCACAATGATCGTCGAGTCTACGTCCCACATGGCGGTTATCTCGAAGGACAGATCAAGGTACTTGCTAAGTTTGTCCTTCTCTGCCTTCACGAGATTCTCGTCATGCGGGACGGCGACATCGACGAGCACTGCCCGACGCTGGGTCCGATCAACCAACACGATATCAGGCCTATTGGCAACAATAGTCCTGTCCGTGATGATTGATCGGTCCCAGTAGAGCAACGCACGACCATTCTCGAAAACTGGCATTGGTGTGTACTTATAACATTCTCTCTTCCTCGAACTCAATAAAGCCGTATTGAAGAGCAAGTTGCTGATGGATGATCCTGGCTACTTGATTGTGCCTATGCAAGTACTCGCTGTTAGCAAGATATGAACGACCGGAAATAATATGGCGAAGTGATTCACCAGGACGGTGGCATGCTCGACAAATGTCGACCGTACCGTCCTTCATGATGTATTTCCGATAGTTGTTCGTCTTAATGACTTCATTTGCAATTGCACAGGCAAAACCTTCAGTTTCCCCAAAGAGGTCACCGAAACGTAGCCAGTTCACCGATGCGGGCAGGTCTACATCGGGCCCTGTTAAGACTCGGTAGAACCGCCCGTGTAGCACCTTGCTCTTGCATATGTTCTTACGGTCTTCAGTACTAAACACCTTTGGTTTACGCCAGTTCTCGTTAGCCAAGGGAAGAGGTGTCAGGCCCTTGTCAACTATCACGATATCACAATGAATGCCACACCCATTCTGTAGGAAGTAATCCCTGAGACTGCACACTTCACGATTGTGGAGGTTCTTGGCATTTAAAAAACCTCGACCTCCCCACTTTCGCGGAATGTACAGTCAGAAGACCGTGGGTGTAACATTCGATGCGATGTCAGTTGTTGACGGACTCGCCTATCCAGGGCGTCTAGTTCCGTTTGAGTCCACCTAAGTATGCCAAAGGAGTATAACAATAAAGGTATCACCCAAACGTTGAAAGCCCGCATTTTGATACCACCGGAAAAAAAACTGTTAAGAACTTTTGTCAGGCGGCCAAAAAAACGTCCTTTCGCCGATTTCGTAATGTCCTCTACCGCTATACCCAATGACTCTGACATACTTAGGTATCTGTATGTTTCGGTCTCGGAGAGAGATCTGAGAGTTATTATCTCAGAAAGTTGTAAATTCGGTGAATTTACAACCTTCCCCCGCTATACAAGCATAACCGCACACTTATCAACATCGAACTCCATCTTAATGGCATTACTAAAAACTTCCGTAGTTTTTAATAATGTCACTAAATCTTGGTGCTTCAGTGTGAACAGTTTGAGGTCATCCATATACATCAGGTGAGAAATAACCTCACCCCCTCTACGTAACCGATAGCCTAGCCCTGAATCCTTCAGCAATGTGCTAAGTGGATTCAGTGCTAAACAGAACCACAGTGGACTCAAACTGTCGCCCTGGAATATACCACGCTCAATCCTTATCAAGTCATTCGGATCAGAGGCGCACTCGCCACTACCTGGTTGACGAAGGACGGTGGTCCACTGCCCCATACACGAGATTAAGAAGGATTTAAGAGTCGGATTAATTTTATACAACTCTACAATCCTCCCCAGCCATGAATGAGGCACCGAATCATACGCCTTCTTGTAGTCAATCCAGGCAGTAGAGAGGGCGCCCCTACTCCGCCTAACCTGTTGGCTAATGGCCATGTCAATAAGGAGTAGCTCCTTAGTACCACGTGACCCAGCCTTACATCCATTCTGAGCATTATCTAAAATGTTGTTAGATATGATGTGTGAATTTAATTTTTGTCTCAGAATAGATGTAAGGAGCTTGTAGATGGTAGGTAAGCAAGTGATAGGTCTATAGTTTTTAGGTTCCGTGGTACTACCTGATTTATGGAGCAGGAAGGTGATGCCAGTGGTCATAAAAGCGGGTAAGGAACCAGACTCGAGGGCTTCTTTATACTGTGTTGCCAAGCGTTCATGCGAGTTTCGAACCCACTTGATCCAAAAGTTGTGCAATCCGTCCGGCCCAGGACTTTTCCAGTTCTGTGCCGTACGTATTGCGCAACTAACGTTTTCGGAGTCTATTGTAATAGACTCCATTGGCTCGATGTTATCGCATTCACGCTCGACAACACGGATCCAATCACCCTCCGAATGTTCGACGGGCACCGACCATATGTCACGCCAAAATTGATTCATGGCGCGAGCATCTGGCAGTTGTCCGTGGCTCAAACGTTGTCCAGTTCCCTCCCACTCTCGGTACACCTTCCTTTGGTCACTTTGGAAGATACGATTCTGCCAGTATCTGTCTACACGCTCTCTACAGCGACGAATACGACTCGCCCATGCATATACTTTCTGCTTTAGAAAGTCAATACGTTTCGTGACATTAGCTAAGTATTGCTGGGAGCTAATACCGGTCCCGCGTGCAACACGACAAGCGGTAATAGATCCACAGTAAATAATCGAGTGGGTATCTAGCAAATCATTGCTAGTCCGTACGTACGGATCTAGCAACGCATTCAGGGCTCCCATCAACGCCAGATTTCGTCTATGCATGGGCAAGCGTGGTAGCCGTGGCCTAGAATTAGGTGCAAACCTATACTGAGAGATCACATCCTCCAAAGTACTCCTTAATTGCTCGCTTACCTGGATAGATATATTACTCGTATCATCTCCCGCGTCGAGCACGGTCTCAACTAAAGTGGCACTAGTTGCAACCGTGTATGTAACAGATAATGGTGCACTCGTTAACGCTGGAGCTGGTCGAGTAGATAACACTTCCAGTCGAAGTCGATCAAGCACAGGTTGATCCAACAACTTGCATCGTTGGATAGCCCGCACTTGATCCGATAGTCGTTGTACGGCAACGGTTATTATTGGTTCAAGAGCCTGAAACAAAGGGAGCATCCTTGAACGGTACGCAGTCAGATTTTTTTCCCCATCTGTAGCCTCATAATATGCCCGCATGACATTTTCATTGATGGATGAAGTCCATCGCATGCGGTGCACAATACCACCGGTAGTGGGGACCCTACTCGAAACTGGTAGGCTTCGGGGCCCCAAACTGCTCAGCGGCCGGCCTCTCCCTCGCCGACGTACAGGTGTTGGCGACGTCGGCGGGGAAAAATACTCGTCACTTGACGATGAGCTCGACGCCTCAGCAAGCACTTGTGTCGCAGGTGTGCGGTCCGGCGCTTACGAGGCGGAGCTAAGTGATGAGTCCGGGGGTGTTGGCTGTGCATTCTTACTCCTGGCTCTTGTTAACATCTTTATCCATATTCATTATTCATCCTGTTCATTTTTTCGAAACAATTTTTAATATTTTGATGGTTGACGTTTGTCAAGGCTTCGCTTCATGTTTGTAGATTTTGTTGTTGTTGTGATTCTTGTAATAAATTATGGAATATAATATATAATGAACTTTTTGGTAATATTATTTTGAAATCTGTATGAATTTTATAAATTGAGGCAAGATATTTTAGATAAAAATATTTTATAGATGAAAATGACGTATGTACAGATGTCCATAGTTGCCAGTTATTATTATTATTATTATTTTTTCTTTTATTTTTTTTGCAACTATGCATATTGGATCCGTCATGAACCGACAGCGGAGCTGAAGCGGGCTCGCGTGGAATGGTGCTCACAGATGCTATTTCAATAGCATCTGTGAGCACTGTCACAGGAGACGAAACGTGGATTTATTGTTTTGAACCCGAATAAAAACAGCAATCTTGTGAATGGGTATTTGAAAATGAGAACAAGCCAACAAAAGTGAGGCAGGCGAGAAACGTTGGTAAAAAATGATCGCGTTTTTTTTCTTAGCTACGGGTCCCATCTGTACAATTCAACTTGAAGATCAAAAGAGTGTTAATGCCGAGTGGTATTCTATCATTTGTTTACCCAGGGTGTTAGAAAAAGTTCGCGAAAGACGACCCAAAAGCCGCGTTCTCCTACATCATGACAACGCTTCTTCACATACGACCAACAAAAAAATTGTCACCCATCCTGCGCATAGCCCCGACCTAGCACCCTGTGATTTCTGTATTTTCCCCAAAATCAAAGATTTGATGAGAGGTTTCACTTTTACCAACTCCGAAGAGACAGTGATAGCGTTCAATCAGCACGTAGAAAACATGCCTTCAGATCTGTGGTCCTCCTGTTTTAAAAAATGGTTCGATCGCATGAAAAAATGTTTAAAATGTAAAGGAGAGTATTTTGAAAAGCAATAAACATAATATTTTGGTTTTAACATGTTGTTTTTTCAAGTTACGTAAAGCTTATAGTGTGACCTACGTACCTGGATAAAAAAATAAAGAACTTTCGCAATGGTAACTCACAATTTTTTTTATTAATATACTTATTTAATACCAATATAATCAAAATTATACTCGTATTACCTAGTACCTCTTGAAGTTAGATTTTATTATTTCGAAAAGTTTTTAACCATTTTGCAAAAGGTTCTCAATTCGACTGTTTTTTTTTTATGTTTGTTACCTCATATCTCAAGGGTTCGACTGCGGGTGAACCTGCTTCCCCAGTGGTCTCATTCTGACAATTATTTTATCCCATTCCCATGTAATTTGAAGTCGGTTTTGGTGTCAATGTTTGACATGTTTTAACCGACTTAAAAAAAGAGGGTTTGTGTAAGGTGTATTTTTGTTTGTTCGTTGATAACTTCGTCGTTTATGAACCGATTTTAATACTTTTTTTTGTTGGAAAGGAAATATTTCTAAGAAGGTTTCATTATAAGGAAATCAGGATCTGATCACGGAGAAATCGAGTGTAACTTTCAAAAATTGTAATTTTTTAGTTTTGGTTCAAAACGTTTTTTTTTTGTTTAAAATTATTTAAACAGTGTTTATGTACCAGCATAAATTACGTAAATACTGATTAATAATCGTCGATAACCCAGACCATACACAGCACACTTGGTACAACTAAATTAATTTCCATTTGTTACGAATGTATTGGTTGCTACGACTTCATATCGAGTCGATCTGCAATAAATCAGTCTAGCTAAAGATTGTTTTAGTTGCACAAAAACATGTCTACAAGTTAAATTGATTGGATTTGTTCAGCTACCTATTTTAAGAGTAGACACTTTATCAGGTGTTTAATGAATACATATATCAGTGCCAATCATTCTCGAATTTTAGCTTGCTACAGATATTGATTGATTGATTGATTCCACGGAACAAATCGGTTCCACGGTTTATCTTTGCAAACATTCACACCTATTTTTAGAAAATTAAACAATAATATGGTTGAATGTGACTTTGTTATTTATATTCTTAGCAGTTAAATTAATCAGATTAGATACAGACATACATAATAATATTTTGTATTAGCGGTCCCGGCAAACTTCGTAGCGACGCAAATAAAAAAAACCTTATATTTTCCCTGAACTTCTACAAATATTTCAAGATCAAAATTAGCCAAATCTGTGAAGCCATTCTCGAGTTTTAGCGAAACAAACAAAATAGATAGATAGATAGAAGATACATAGTAGATACCTACCTACGTCATTAACACCTAAGGCAGAGATCTGAATTTTATTTATATTTTTTTTTGGAACAGTGTCCCGCCCTGTTAGTTGGTAGGTACCGAACTTCATAAGTCCGAAGTTAACGATCCTTCTACCTCCACTGACGAAGATTTCACTATTACGGACCTTACTGTTTTATTTTCCAACTGAATAGCAGCTTGCTGAGTGATTAAATATGCACAACACTCCGCTCTGCAATTTGAGTACTAATGAACCGTGATCGTTGTTTTTTAAGAACGACTTGACTTTAGCTACAAACAGAACGAGTAATGACTGTTTGAATAATATACCATTCCTTTGCTAGTTCCCTACTTCAAAAGCAAACGGTTCTCTGTATTTTTAACGGACGTCTAAAAAAGGAGAAGGTTCCCAATTCGACTGTATTTTTTTTTAAATTTGTGTTTGTTATCTTTCGACTGGGTTAACCGATTTCAAAATTATTATTTTTTTAAATTTAAAGCTACTGCTTTCCGAGTTGTCCCATTCCAATGTTGGTCCCAATTTGGTTTTGAGAAAGCACTGTACGTACGTACTTAACTCTTTATTGAAAGTAGTGCATAGAAATAAGAATAGTAAATAAGTATATATTTATGTATTTCAAAGCAATGAGTTTGCTTACACTATTCTTAAAATATTAAGAGAGAAATTATAAATAGATCACAAAAACTGATGTCATCGGCGGGACTCGAACCCACGGCCTTTCCCTAACAGGGGGACTGCTCTGACCAACTGAGCTACGATGACCACTACCGACGACATCGAATTTTTGCTTCATATCATATTCATAATTTCTACATCGCGCTATTAATAAACCTTAATAGCGCGATGTACGATGTAGCTACGATGACCACTACCGACGACATCGAATTTTTGCTTCATATCATATTCATAATTTCTACATCGCGCTATTAATAAACCTTATCGAATCTTATCGAATTTTTGCTTCATATCATATTCATAATTTCTACATCGCGCTATTAATAAACCTTAATAGCGCGATGTAGAAATTATGAATATGATATGAAGCAAAAATTCGATGTCGTCGGTAGTGGTCATCGTAGCTCAGTTGGTCAGAGCAGTCCCCCTGTTAGGGAAAGGCCGTGGGTTCGAGTCCCGCCGATGACATCAGTTTTTGTGATCTATTTATAATTTCTCTCTTAATATTTTAAGAATAGTGTAAGCAAACTCATTGCTTTGAAATACATAAATATATGGATTTGGTAAGGATTCATCAAAAATTCAGTGTTTAAATATCGTTGTAACACGATACACTGATACCGTCAGTTCGGTAGAACTGCGGTAGGTGGTTCCAACGCTAACCTTAATAGCGCGATGTAGAAATTATGAATATGATATGAAGCAAAAATTCGATGTCGTCGGTAGTGGTCATCGTAGCTCAGTTGGTCAGAGCAGTCCCCCTGTTAGGGAAAGGCCGTGGGTTCGAGTCCCGCCGATGACATCAGTTTTTGTGATCTATTTATAATTTCTCTCTTAATATTTTAAGTAAATAAGTACTTACAAATTGCATAGAAATGAGCATAGTAAATAGTACTTACACTAAAATCTCTCAAAAGACTCGATACAAAATCACGAATAATAATGAAGCAACCGTAAATAATTGGATTTGAATCCTGTGCGACCTCAGGGCTCTAGCTAATAAATTAAAAGAGCTTTGGGGAATGCAATAACTACCAATCACCCTCGTATTTTGTATACAGTCTTCAATTTGTGAAGAGGAAAGAATGTGTTTTCAATTACTTGCTGCTTTGAATTTCTCCGCTAAATAAATAAGTACCAAAGTATGTTTATATTTTGGTACTTATAATAATTATTATCTAATATTTAATATTTTTTATTTAATAATTATAATAATTATTAATACTATGTTTTTTTATTTTTAGTTCCGCGGCCAGAGGCCGCGGCTGCTCTAACGTCCGTTGCCGGGCGTCTCTGTTTACAAGCAGAACGTATTTCCAGTGGCGCCCGGTGGACTTTGACCACCACTGTGGTCTCTGCGGGGGTTGGGTTGGGGTGAGAATCCCGCGTCGTTGGGGTAGGGTTTTATCCCGCGTCACTGAGTGAATCTAGTTGCGTGCTATGGGGCAAAGGCCCCGCAGCACGCAACCCTTCTAGCCTGCTTCTGTAAGGACGACGGGTGGCGATCCCGCCGTCCTCAGGCCCCGATCATGGAGGTCGATGGTCTTGGGCGTAGATGAGTCTGCGGCGCCCTCGCCGCTGACTACGGAACTCAGCGGGGAGGGTACGCTCCCTCTCCCTCTCGGCCGCCTCCTTCGTGAGCACGACTTACTCGCAGAAGGACACGGCCGCGTTCCACCTACTCCCGCTGGAGACCATGGCTTGAAGCATGGTCTCCAGCGAGAGGGTATCCACGCCCAGACCCACTACGAGGTCCCGGCGCTCACTCGCCCACGCTGAGTACTCCACCAACGTGTGGAGTGCGGTGTCGTCGTCGGAAACCTCGCAGTGTTGACACCGGGGTGTGACCTCCCGAAGGATGCGAAACAGATAGCTACCGAAGCATCCATGCCCGGTAACGATCTGCGTCGCACGATACGTGAGGTCACCATGCTGCCTCTGCAGCCAATCGTCCATGATCGGTCTCACCGCCGCGATAATGGTGGTACCCCACTTGGGTTGCTCAAGTCGCACCCTCCATGACTCCATGAGATCCTGGCGGGGTTGGGACCGCTGATCATTGATTTCTCGAGACGCAGGCCTGTGGTCCCGCTCCAGCGCCTCCTTGCGCCATTGGAACAATGACGCATTTAATTATAGTTTTAATTTTAAATAGGTAGGTTAGTTTTTAGTTTTGTCTTTTTCCTACATTTATGTGTCTCTTTTTCATATCTTTTTCATAATGATTTCTTTTATATAATACTTATGTAAGTAAGTACTTATATAATGTACTATAGGCACGTTTACTTATTTACGTTTGCTTGTTTCAGAGGTTAAGACAAATTACAATAATAAACATGTTTTAAATATTACCGTTTTTTATTTCAATTTTTCGAATGGTGCGGCACAATGGCACTAAGATGTTAAACCGTTTTTAGGGACAAGTTGAAAACAAGTTTCGAAACCCCTATAGTTTTGTCATGTCTGTCCGTCCATCTGTCCTAGGCTTTCCTCCTAAACGGTGAGCGCTAGAAATAATTGCTTGTTTAGGTGGGTATTTAGGTACCTTAATTAAACTCTCCTTCATATTTTGATAATATAAATTTAATAATCTTATCAATATATATTATATATATGACAATATAAATATATATATATTCTGGACCTTAAAACTTTTCTTTTTTTCAACTTTTTAATTATTTTTAATTTGTAACACATATTACTCGTATTATTTTAAAAACTTCTTTCGATTTTGCGTCAGTTCACATATTTTTTCGTGTACATTATCGAATTACAATATGGAATGGGGTGTTAAAGAAAATAGGATTGCAGTGATCGCCTTGCACAAAGTGGGTATGGAGCCGTCGGTCAAATTCCAGACACTTCAAAAACTTGGTATCAGCCGTATGTTCGTATATCGTACTATCAATAGATACAACAAGACTTCGTCTGTCGAAGACCAGAAAAGATCAGGGCGGCCGCGTGCTGTTAGAACTACAAAGGCTATTAATGCTGTTAAAGCCAGAATTCGTCGAAACCCCATAAGAAAGCAAAAAATCTTATCGCGAAATGAAGATTCCCGCTAGGACTCTGTCACGTATTATAAAACAAGACCTGAAGCTCGGTGCTTATCGTCGCTATACAGGACATGCCCTAAATCCATCTTTACGATTAAAGAGAGTGGATCGATCAAAGTGTCGCGATACGCAGGTGAAAGGCACCGAAAAATCCTCTTAACCGATGAAAAAAATTTCACGATTGAAGAACACTACAATAAGCAAAATGATAAAGTGTACGCTCACAGTTCTAAGGAAGCTGCTCAAGTGGTCGAAAAGGTACAACGTGGTCATCATCTTGCGTCAGTGATGGTTTGGTGGGGAGTGTCTTATCAGTGAGTCACAAAACTAAATTTTTGTGAAAAAGGAGTGAAAACTTCAGCCAAAGTGTATCAAGATACTGTCTTGAATCATGTTGTGAAACCTCTCAGCAATACACTTTTTAAACATATACCGTGGACTTTCCAGCAGTACTCTGCTCCTGGTCACAAGGCACCAACTACCCAAGCCTGGCTAGAAACCAACGTTCCGGACTTTATAAGAGCTGAAGACCGGCCCTCATCTAGCCCAGACCTCAACCCTTTAGACTACAAATTATTATGGTCAGTGTTAGAGGACATGTCCTGCTCTAAACGACACGGCGACATTGAGTCTCTTAAAAAATCTTTGGAGCAAGCGGTGGCAAAATTTCCCTTGGAAACAGTGCGTAAATCCATAGATTCGTGGCCAAACAGATTAAAGGCCTATATAAAAGCCAAAGGTGGCCATTTCGAATAAAATATATTTTAATTTTTTGCTAAGACTTAAATACGTAGGTATAAATTTTAATAATATTACTTTAGGTACTTCATTTAAAAAAATTGCATTTTCATTTGTAACAAAACTTATGGCTGGACTAGGTATATTATGTAGGTGTTTTTTATTTACAATAGGATACTATTTAAGTAAGTACCTACTAATAATTCTAGTAGCAACGACTATTTGTTTACTAACATTACTTCACTCTCAAACCTGTTGACATTAGTCTAGATTAGAACAACATCCAATTTGTTTTAGCATCAAATGGGACATGTTTTTCGAAACGTTTTTGGTTTTATAAACAGCTACCAACCGTTTTTTATATTTATTTTGTCATTTTTATATTACTAGCTACAGCCGTGACTCAGTACGTGTAGCATAAGTACTTTATTATACCGGCCCCATTTCCCAAAGATAACTATTTTTAGGATGAATAATTTCTTAAGCCGCTTTGCAGGACGCCAGTTACTTGTATGGCAACAAACCACATCCAAAATTTCACATTAAAGTTATTACGATTAGTAGGTTTGTCACATCTTTTCCGTTTAAAATACGTAAGTAATAAGTACTCACTATCCATCAGTCTGACTTATAAAGTAAAAGCCTCCGGTAAGAACTGAGAGAATTCTCAGTGGGGCGCCCGGCGGAACTTGGCCACCTGTGTGGCCGCTGCGTGTTGGTCGGGTGTTACCCCGCATCTTTGGTGTTTATCCCCGAGTACAGGCGTGCGTGGGTTGAAGCCCCACAGCACGCAGCCCTTCTAGCCTGCTTCTGTAAGGACGGTGGGTTGCTAATCCATCGTCCTCAGACCCCGATCATGGAGGTCGATGGAGGACAATCACGCCTGTATAGACATATTTAGACAGCGGTATTGCATAGTTTTTTTATCCTACGGCATAGGAGGTGAGTCTATTGCCACTGACCAAGATAATTTCATGTTTGTCAGAGCCTCTGCCATTGATCACAGCAGTTGCAAGTAAGGTTGCCTTGGCCTGACGAGTGACGATCTCCTATGATGTTGGAAGGACACTTCACCCTTCGAATAAAAAACAATCTTGGATTTAAATACCTTCTAAAGTATTAAAGGTTAGTAATAGGTAATCGCTAGGTAGAAGCAAAAAGACAACTTCCTAAAAGGAAAAAGTTTGGAGATTTGAAACACTTTAGCAACAGACAAGTGTTTATAAAGACTTGAGCCGATCTCAAAGATTGAAAAACTTCCACATAACTTTTATCTTCTTGGTCGAAGTATTTTTTATGAGACCCGCACACTTTTTCACATGTATTGGAAAAAATATGAAATAACTGCTCATACAATAATCTAAGTTTGTAACTTATTTGTTATTATCTATGCCATTACCATTATTCGATTGTCATTTCGTCTGCCATTTTGAACACTTTATGTATGGGTTTTTCGGGTATTTGACAGGAAAACCACTATGTCGTACAAACTGTCGTTTATTGTTTGTTTGTACTCGTATATAGATAGATGTTCTGAGTCGCACTTAGAATTTTGTCTGAATTAAATTATTGAATTGAATTGAATGTCTAATTACTACTACTAATACTACTAATACTAAATTCGACTGCTTCGGTGTCGTGGTCGGTAGTGCATCGGCTTTCGACTCCGGAGTCTCGGGTTCGATGCCCGGGTCGAATCAAATATTTGTGTGATCCACAAATTTTTGTTTCGGAGTTTGGGTGTTATCTATGTATATTATGTATGTATTTAGAAATATACAAGTATGTTTATCAGTTGTCTAGATCCCATAGCACAAGCTTATAGCTTAGTTTGGGCTAGATGACGTAGTGTGAGAATATCCAAAAATTTATTATTATTATTTATTATTAATTTATTAGCACGTTGCGGCGGTATAGTAACGACTACTACTCTCGATTACTACGGCATTTATTAATACCGTAGAAAAGTGCTGTACGAGCATTATTGGCTCGTACATGCAAATAATAATATAAAATATAACAAACTTATAAATTTCTAAACACCGACTGTGGATAATTCGTTGAGGGATTAAAGTTGCTGTTTTTATCAATGGATAGAGTTTATTTTGTGAAAGGTTTTATGCCGCGGCAGTCTGCTAGTAGAATTTAAGTGAAAGTAAAAGCTTTTTGTTAACTAAAGAACTTAGGAAATTTGTTTGTATTGACAGGCAATCAAAACACAGATAGGAAAAATGCATATTTTTCATATTCATAAGCATAATAACAATATATAAGTGTATATAAATATTCCAAAAATAGAAAGCAATGAGAGTTTATGGATTAGCAATAGGTATCAATATCCGACTAGATAAAAATGCAATCCCGGTATATGGGTAAATAATATAGGTACAAATCGTTATTAACTAGATAGGTCTCGTTTGATACTGATAACGAGATAATATAAAGCCCAAAATTAACTTTCTGAAAGGTAATAGATCATGTTGTACTTTGATAGAATGTTAGTTGATGGGTGCGGAACGTAGGTATCCTTCCCCCAGCCCGATAACGATGCTACACATTGACCTTACTCCTTTTCCAAGACATTTCACAGATAAGGGCATTCATTGCTAAATTGAACCATATCTGGGGTTCACTACTGGCAATCTGAAGCATCTGACGAGGTTTGAGTTCCGTTATTGTTTGCTACAACCTTAATAATACCCATACGGATATTTTATATTATATTACTAGGTTTCCTTTAGAGCTAGTTGGGTTTTCAATTCCCGTTTCTTTTGCGTACAAGACCCGACTCTTTAAATGAGGTATGAAAAAGCACCTCGTCGCAGTTCGTCAGGTCACGAAATCACTGTTCTACGAAAAAAAATGATAAATATAGATGATTTTTGTAAATATTTTATCATTTACTACCGGACGCCAGCGGTTTTTTCCGCTTCAGAAATTTTATACTTACACCTTCCTCGAGAACCACTCCATCTATTAGTGAATACCGCATCAAAATCCGATGCCTAGTTATAAAGATCTACATACATAGGGACAGAGAGGAGGAAGTGACTTTGTTATTACTATATTCAGAAGACTCGATAATCAAACAACATTGTTTCGGGGCGAAAATTAAGTCACTAACATGTACATCGGGCCCGCATAACGTAGTTCCGGGCCTAAGTATTACCTATACTGAAACAATGACAATGCATTTTGAAGCATCCATAACTTTGGTGGATTACGCATTGGTCTTGCGTTTTAGCGACGTGATTTTATCACACAGGAATGCAGTAAACTCGCATATGCGATTGCTATTGCTAGTATTCTTTAAAAAATTAAAGCTAGAATGTAAATAGAATGGTAATTTCAAAGTTAATAATAGCGATTAACTGTAACCCTTAAAGTATCAAAACGAGATGCACGACCAATATAATACTCGTAAATACGATCACAGCTGTTCGAAAGCAGAGGCAAATTTTATGAATGTATTTTCATATATTCATAATATATTTCCAATAAACAAATTTGTAAATAAGTTACGACGAAAATACGAATCCATGGAAAATTTAATATGTAGTCCCAGTAGGAGTTGTCGTGTGCCGAGGTATTTGCACGTATATAATTCACGATTTTGTCCCGCCCCGCTAGCGTAGCACCGATCTACCACCGTGCAGTGGGGTCACGCAACACCGGGGTTAACGAGCCCTCTACCTGCCACTGACGGAGATTTCACTCTTTCTAGTTTTCTGACAGAATAGAGCTGAATGATTAAATGTGTACAACACTTCACTCCATAGTTTAAGTACTAACTAACTGTGAAATAATGATTTGGATTAAGTTAATACTAGGTCGCCGCAGTCGCGAAACGTACCGTTACGCTGCAGCATATATTTGAGCGAAGCGAGTTTTGATTTAAAGCGATATAACTCTGTCAAAGTATTTTTGTCATTACGCTTTGGGAATTTTTACCATCAATTAAATTATTTTAATTTGATCGAAATTCAAAATTCTGGCTTCGTAAGAACCTGGGTAATTCTGTAAGCTTTTGATGAGTGCAAGAAAATCCGAAATCGGCCGAGTATTCGCCGAGAAACAATTTAACACAATTTAACATAAATCGTAATTTTTTTTTTCACCCGATGAGAGCTCCGCTCGCCTTCGGCTCGCTTCGCTCAATTAATACCTATGCAGTAGGAGTAAGAATATTTGCCATCACCGGTGCTACAGGGCTACCCATGGCCACTCCGCCCATTTGGAGGTAATGCTGTCCACCATAAAGAAACTGTTGGAGAGCACTTGTTGGAATCGGGTCCCAACTACTGGATTGAACTCCACAAGCCACAAGGCCTATCCACTGACGGGCACTATTACTCCAGGATAGTGCGGGAAGCCGTCGAAATAAAAAAGTATCCCAACTTTAACCGGGAAGGTGATATCGACTATCTACGTCGTGGAATCCGGTGATCAGCAAATATACTCGTCATCTTAACGAACGCCCGCGTGCTGATACTATCAGTGTGGTGTCCCGTAGTGGCTCTCCGAACACAATATTTAGTGACGACGAAGTGAGGGTAGTTGAACACACCCGCACGTCACGAACACGACGATGAGCCCTTGTAACAGGGTCGAAACGTCGGGTAATAAAGAGGTATGTACATATCTCAATAATTGCGTAAAAGATCCGTTTGTCTTAAGTTTATAAAGAGTAACATTCCTTACAGAAGAATACTGATAAATCTGTACATATTATAAAACAAAGTCCTCCATCGCGTCTGTCTTATCTGTTCGCGATAAACTCAAAAACTAACACACCGAATTTACGGCTTTCACTAATGGATCGCGTAGTTCTCGAGGAAGGTTTTAGTATATAATTTGTCACGGGCCAAGCCCGTATAATATGTAGGTATGTATAAATATGTTCTTACAATATGTAATTGTAGTGCCTCCATACAAAAACGTTCGATCTCCAAAACATTATGTTGCACTTCGTATATTTGACTTGATCCGTGATAACTTGAGATCTCTGCGATATCAGCCGCAAGTAGCCGCATTTAATCGACTAAGTATTGGCCGGATATTGAAACGTCCCTCAAATCAGTAGATACTCAAAAGTGACGTTTTTGTATGAAAATTTAAGTTTAACTACTGCTTAAGCATTTAAACAGCACTTAATATTTGAGTGACGTTTCAGTATTCGGTCGTATGTTTCCGAGGCTGTTTTATTACTCGTATAATATGTGCGCATACGAAAGCATGAAATAACATGCGCTGCCTCCTGCTTGCGTACGGGGCTTCATTAATCACGCTATTGCATAACTCCCACGGATAATATTTCGTCTAAAATAACAAAATGATGGCAAGACGCAGCGTTAGGTATTAAATTTATGTCTTGCATTATTATTTTTGTTTTTTTACGCCTTTTAGTTGCGATTCAAGGTAAAGGTATGTAGTTCCTACTCACTCAGTATTGTTTACAGTTGCACATACCTATCTAGATATATATTCATACCTTTTACTTTAGCATGACCACTACTAGTTTAGTATGTTAAATCTGTGGCACGACGAACGGTAGACCAAAGTTTGTTTCCATTTCCATTGTCACTGATTTGTTGAGCGTCACGTTCGTCCTGTCGTCATGTACCCAGTGATAACCAGTGAGTATTATAGTACCCTATCTCACTAAAGTCTCTACTCACTATATTCCTTTATAATTTACAATAAATATGTGTAGATAAACAGTTAGTTCTCCTACGTAACAAATAAAACAAATCTTTACGTTTTTCATGTTAAGCATTGTGTGGACGAGCAAACTGTATTGTGTATTTTGTTTCGCGTGTTTAGACTCGGTAAATTTCGGATTCTGAACGTCGGAAGTTATAGATTGCCACATGTGTAATGCTTATAATCTACTTTTGGCACAATATACGTACTCATCATTGTATTTCAACAAACTGTTGAAGAGATAGACTAAGTCGTAATCTTTAAATACACTAATACAACTAGATGTAATTTATACCCAACAATGTGTTATTGAAAGATGAAGTGTAACGGTTTCTCTTGCCCCAAGACAGACAGTTACAATACTAAAAAATATTTATACAGAGTTGTCAGGTTTATTCGCTTTATTTAGAGTTTTAAATTAAGTTAAAGTGGTACAGGCGCCGCGGCCGATCGGTTGTCATACTTATAGAGTTACAATTAGCTCCATTTTGTAACTGCCCTAGACGGGTTTCAAGAGACCTTATCAAGACCTCTGTGCACCTACTTACAGATAGTGAGACTGACAAGCCCCTAATCGGTAACTACCTGATAGGACCCCTATTTAGTGGGACCAACAACCCGACTATCTACCTACCTCTGTGTAAACTTTCGGGGAGAAATACATGAATTTGTGTGTATATAGTAGTATAGTGCCATAATTATGTAAAATAGTAAAACACAATACACCAAAACAATGTTACCCTAATTTAGACTGATAGTACGAGTATGTGTAGGAAGTTCTACAATTACGATTGCGGTAGAATTCGTCCGGCCGAAAACCAACACCACACGACGAAATGAGTTGTACAGAGGCTTTTCGAGCCCATTTGCCGAGCTCACAAATCCTAGACGAAAAACTTTGCTGTTTTTACTTCGTGGAAATTGAAGACAGATGGCCGCTAAGTGCTCGTTTCATCTTATTTATATCTGATCAACACTTAAGCTTGATATCCTACCGTCTCGTGATTTTAGCCTCGTTTTTCATGAGACATTTAGTGAAATATTAAGTCTTTGTAAACAGAAAAGTGACAAATTATTTTAGGGTTCTGTAAAATTTGCTACCATACTTAATATCCAATTAGTAGTGAGAGACTTTGTAGTTAAATGAATCCTTATCTAATAATTAGGAAAGTTTAGATTGGATGATTAATAGGTTACTTAGTTATAATTAGGTTTTGTTTGTCGTTTATCACAAAGAGGCGGGATGATACCTTCCTAAAAATCTGTTACCTACTACTTACTACCGAAAATACTTAACATTAAATTAATTTTGTAAATTGATGTATGAAATTCACTAGAGAGCAATGAGAGCAAAATTCCGCCATCTTGAATAAGGGTTGCAAATCGTTATCGCGCTCTATGGGGCAAACTATATATATATACATCGCACAAAAAATTTACGACAACAGTTTTGTCGCAAATTCAACTTTCTACAACTTTGTTCTACGACTTTTTGTCGTAAAAGTAAACATAACAAAGTTATTAACAAAAACAGATGAAAATTTGAGAACGAATTTCCTTTAAGAGGTTATAATTTTTTTTCTGATCATTTTACAGTAAAATTCATCAGAATATTGTAGGGGAGTTTTCGAGGAATAATTTCCAATATTAACATTTCAATATTTATTTATTTATAAGGGTTTTACAACGCTCCGAAATTAACAGTATTCTCCAATACTCGTAAGTATTTACATAAATGTGGGTGTGTTTGCACACCTCTGCCTACCCCTTCGGGGAAAAAGGCGTGATGCTATGTACACACTTTTCTCAATTTTTTTCATTATTGAAATAAAAAAAACATTGTAATTATTGATGTTGCACTGTTGTTAATAGCTATTTATGAACTCTTTTCCCCCACGACGAAACTTTTGAAATGATTAATTTTGACAATAATTTCTAATCCGAGTGTACATTTCCTAGAATTCTACATACATACATACATAAAATCACGCCTCTTTCCCAGTGTGGTAGGCAGAGACCACGACGCTTTAATATTATAAACGTCATAATCCAATGTTGACAAATTTTATTGCCACTTAAAAATAAGTTTTATATAAAATACGAGTACAATACGGAGTTTATGCGCTGCGGCACAGTCATAAAACGAGTGAATTAAATTTAAAATGTGCTAGTTCTACTCTGAGTCGTCTATTTTCTTACGAAAATAGTTTTCTTGCGATATTTCGGAGGAATAGAAATATGAAAATATTACGACGACCTAAATAGCTAAATTTCCTCTCAGCAACCCGATGGCTTGCGACAAGTCATCTACAGACTTTTACAAATGGTTGAAAAAGAACCCATGTCAATTTCTATACAGTGATGGATGCGGAAAGGACCATATCATAGCAACCAATGACTATGTATTACTTTTTCGTATGTATCCAGAGTGAAAATATAGGTAATATTTAACTCGCTAGATGTGGACCATGAAAACCATACACACACACATATCACGCCTATATCCCCGAAGGGGTAGGCAGAGGCGCATTATACACCCACAATTTGCCAGTATTTTTAGTCCCACGTAATAGGGGGCAAGCCTATTGCCGTCACTGGGCACTCTGGAAAGTGGGTTATGTCCAAAATGGCCGAATTAATTTAATAAAATAAGCAGCTAAATTATAATTTTGAAAACTAAATTTGAAACACGTTGCCTTGCGATGAAATGTTGATGAAAGGCAGCAAAATCTTACGTGCCAGCCGCTGTGGTACAGCCAATTTAAGTCCTACTAATTTATATTTATAATAGATACATAGATACAAATTGGGCATAACAAACTCATATCAACATAAATTACCATTACTAACTAAATGGTAGGATATTGTATAATTTAGGTACAAATACTTATTATAAATGTAAAAGCTTAGATATTCGATTGTTGGAATAATCAAACATCTAAATTTGGAATGACTCTACTAGTTTAACTGCTGAACTAAAATGACTGAAACGGGCAGCTTGTAGTTCTTCAGGAATTTGGATACTTGTCATATTAGTATATGTGGGAAACGGAACACCTCAAATACGCAAGTACTGACGTTTTATTTGAAACTAGTGGATAATGGTAGGGTACACCTAAAGGGAAAAAAAAGAAGGAACTTTGGTAGTTACTCGTCAGAGTAGCTTACGTCCATTGCCTCGCCATCTCTGGTATATAGTCTCTATAGTCTCTCTAGTATATATAGGAAATACCTTCACGAGAAGGTATTTCCAGTGGCGCCCGGTGGTAACAACCACACACACACACTCACATTTCACGCCTATATCCCGAAGGGGTTGGCAGAGGTGCATTACACACCCACAATTTGAAAGTATTTTTAGTTCCACTTAATAGGGCGCAAGCCTATTACCGTCACCGGGCACATTTATAATGGGTTATGTAAAATAGGGCCGAATGAATAAAATAAAAAGTAGTGGCTATATTGTAATTTTGAAAAAAAATTGAAACCCCTTGCCTGCGATGAAATGTTGATGAAAGACAACAAAATCTTACGTGCCAGCCGCTATGGCACAGCCAATTAAAGTCCTGGGCGTCTCGGACTATCGGTAACAACCACACTGACCAAAAATCTTATGATTATGTTGTTATTAGATATCGTTATTTTTCACGAATTTATTTCGTGAATTCCAAATCGTCAGATTAAGAAATTGGAGCACCCGTATAATAGGGTTCGCTATATACCCGCTATGAAAATCTGAAGCGCGGAAGTAAATTTTTTTCTCCTTAACTCTACCATAAATCATCGTGCATTTGTAAAACTTTGTATTATATCTGGTATCTTTCTTTTGTTTCAGATATGTGACAACATATTTTAAGTAGGTTTATTTTACATAAACAAACAGTGTAGATGTAATATTAAGAGTGCCTATTTAATTAATGTAAAAATGTTAAGTAAATGTTAAATAAACTACAGTAATAGTACATCGCAATAGTACATTCTATCACTGTACGTTACAAAAAGAAGATGTTGCCGATTCCTCAGGATCGTATGTCTGGTCGACGAAGTAGTTCGATTGTCAGTCGCACTCTGCTCGGCCGACGCGCTTCGGTCTACGTCACTGGAAATCACCAAGACCCAGCAAAGGTAAATTAGATTTCAATTTTGCGATCAGCTAATTGACCGAGCGCGCGAAGCGTCTGCATTTCAACACCATACTGGACAATTTTGCTTTCATCTGTCTGCATTTGCTCCGGGCCACATTTTTTCTCCTCTTGGTACAAGAGTTCCTTGATTCCAATCGTGAGATTTTTTAATTGGGCTGACACAGACAGACGTACATCACCGAGGCCGAGGTGCAGTACACGCCCAGACTTTGCCAGCAATTTCTTCGGTCTCACGTAATAGGAAGAAATTGTCGTTACCGGGCAATTCAGAAAAACCTGGATTTCAAATAGCCAGGACATATTTTACATACCATACCAATAAATAGAATTTTAGCAGTCTGAGCGAAATTAATTGGGTGGTAATAGGGGCAAACCGCCCAAATAAAGTTTCTTATGTTTACAATACTGTTCAAACTTAAGCCCATAATAATATGGTCGGTACTAATACGGGTCGTACCGGACAAGAGATAAGGTACTTAAATTAGAAAGAAAAATTACTTAATTTTGAAACTTTCATGATTTCCAATCATCTATAATATTCAATTGAAATGTCGGGCAACAGTAATAAACTTTGTACCTCTGATATTATCATGATTTAAATGTCAGATATCATTATAGCATTATAGATAATGTACATATCTGGCATCAGGTCTAAAATGTTGGTCGTTTTTAATCTTATTAGGTATCTTTACATGATTCTGCCTAACTATGAATTTAAATCCTTGCCATAACTCATCCTGGTCATAACTATTTCAGTTACTGCAATTTCACTGTAGCCTATTAACTATCACTAACAACTTCATTTCCAGTTTATACCTGCTATAAATGGTATAACCCTAGTTCAGTTCACGAGGAGACCATTATTTATACTATATTATTTATTCGATCGTTCGCTTCAAAATTTTTACAACGATCGGGTTGTGACGGGATTCGGTAACAACTGTGAGAAATTCGCGTTATAAATCGTGACTAACGCTCGAGATGTGTACCTCATTGTACCTACGTATATTCTATAAATTAATTAGAGCCGTACGGTTATAAAACTTAATTATGGAAGCGTACCGCAGAGTACGTATTATAGAACATCACCATTAACAGATGTTCAATTTAAGTGCCATACGCAGAATAGTTCCTCAGATCATAAGTTCTGCAGGCTTGCATTTACACTACCACTTTCGGGATGTCTTTTTGTCCATTGCCGAGCGCCTCTGGTTAGCAACTTAAAGAATATCCAGTACTTAGCGCCCGGCGGAAGGCGATTGTCTTGTCTATTAGTACAACGAGCATCTAGTTTCACAGAAGCTTTCCTGGACATTTCTTCGGTGTGACAAATCAGCAGTCACTTATCGGTTCCTAATTATTAAAAAAAAAAAAAAAAATTTTGCGTGATTCTTTAGCATTCTCATAACAGTAACGAATTGTTCTAGTGTATCTGGGTAAAATTCCATGGAAGAACAAATGAGTAGAAATACGTTACGAGGGTTTGAATGGATGGGGCTTGGCGATAGGCAAACAATGCCAAGGTATACAGAACTGTATATTATTTGCAAGGCTCGCTGCTTGTAATATTTGTTCGGTGAGGTAATACAACCACAATGCTTCAACACTCGCCTCCATTCTTCCATTCATGTAACGAACAATGTCTTACTTTCATGAATATGCTAAATTAAAACACGTACTACAGTTGTTAGTAGGCAAAGAGCGTACCTATTTTCTTGTCTGCAGTGAGAAATTTTCAGTCCTATTTAGAACAAGTTTTCTTTAAATAACCAGATAGTTTTATAGTATCTTAACTTTACTTTTGTTCGTCGTTGTAGGCATTATGGGCGGGTAAAATGGGCATGCACATTTTGCTAACAAAATAACCCAGCAGCTTTGAGTCTTGAGCCGAAAAAGTAATTTCTGGAAACTGGAAAATGTCTCCTAGCTCCCTTAATAGCTCGGCGAACACGGGAAACTCAAAATCTCAAATTCTATTTTTAACAGTACGATCAACATAATAAGATGAACACGATAACCATGGAAGTATGGTTATCGAATATAAGTGACTTAAAGAATATAAGTGACAGTAAAAAGGGAAAACCCAAATTAGTTTGAAACTTATGAATCATGTCAGACTGTAATTTTGTAACAAATAATTTCCGTATAGTAAAATTGTGGCTACGGTTGTTTACGATTTAATCACAGCGGGAAATCAAAGTAACGCTACTATTCCGTAGGGTTTATGGGTAAGTAGAGTATTAGAGGGTGCACACACATAATATAATTACTTATAATCACCAAAAGGGTGGACAACGGCAGGTTAGACCATATTTGCAAGTAACTGCGGGCACTTTTAAGTCTTTTAGTTTTTTCCGTGGATTTCCAGGTATACCACTGGTAGGAGAGGTTGGCTGGGGCTCTGTAACACGTACCTTATAATTTGAGAAAGTATTCATCGATGTAAACATTATGTTAATATAGGTTTAACTTTTTCAATATCGCGTACGATTTATGGTTCTGGCATTTGAATTTCTAGATTATTTCGTGACAAAGTATTTCTAGATGTGACTTTGAAAAGGGTACAATTAGAATAAATTTAAAACAACGAGTACTTTGAATACAAATGGCTGGCATCAGTACGATGGCAATGTGGAATGAAAGATTGTAGAAATAAATAGAGATTTAACCCCTCATTCTACCAAAATTAGCTCTTAGAGGAGATATCAAATAACTGGCGATATGTGGACATAGAATATTTTGGAAAAACCAGCTATGCACCAAATATGGAATGGCCAATTGTCTGATAAAAATTTTCTTTAAATTTTTTTGGTGTTTAGTTGTCCTAATAAGATCTGAAGGACTCAAGTCATCCCCAAAAAAATTTAATACCCTCATGCAAGTGGTGCACATTTTGTGGTTTACGATCTCTGGCAAGTATAAAAAATCCCGCTTGGCAGAAATATGCTCGGCCTCTGTTACTTATAATATAGGTACCCCCTCTGCCTACCTCTTCGGCGAAACCAGAGTGGATGTAGTTAGTTGAAAGAGTACACAATTTCCGCATATTAAGTGGTCGTTAGCTAAAAAAGTTTTTTTAGCTAAACAGGGTTACTTGTGGTTCTGCTCTTGAAAAGGGTCAGAACTTTTATGTTGGATGGATATTTTTGTCGTAGGTACATTTTCTATGAGAGGGTTTATAGGTATAAAAAGTATATGAGTGAAAAATATTTTGATTGATTAACACGTTTCTTATACTTCGTCTTTTTGTCGAAAGGGATTGATAGAAATATTTTAAAACCCAGATTTCACATGTAGATTTTTTTTTTGTTTTATTTACTCCGCCTGCAGGTGAGAATGCCTTTGACCCGTTAGCTCCCCTAATCACCTGCAATTGTAACGTAACGTCTCGGAGAGCCATGAGGTATACATTTAATTGATTCTAATTTACATAATATTGACGTCAAATTACAGTGCCGTGCCAGTGATACGATCGATAGTGCATCGATATTTATCAAAATCTCTACTACACCATAATAAAGAATAACAGAAGATATTGCAATTAAAACAAAAGCTTGTTAACAACCGGAGGTGCTGAGATATCTGTTATATAATTAAAAATAAAAGAAAATCCGAAATAGTGCCGCCGCGGTCACACGAAATGACCACAATTAATTATGTACAGCCATTACGCAGAACAACTTTTAACACATTGGGAAACAAAATTATATTCTCACGCGAATTTGTAATATCCAGAGCGCTTTGTTTCTCTTGGAACATTATGATATAAATTTTATTAAAAGAGCAATAATAGTTGCATGCCGCACCTACCTATAATGGTTGAATAGGTAAATACTCATTGTATAAGGCATAGTGGTAGGCAGATAGTTTTCTTACACTCACTATACGATCAATGACTCGTCATTTTCTAGATGTGATGTTGATCAAAGGAGGCCTAAGCCTATTGCCGTTTCTGCGCGCTGTTCCAGTACCTTATCAGTATATTATCAGATACATTGGGCATCGTGGATGATAATCATCATCTTTGGATAGATTAGAGACACGCGTTGTCATATACCTTTATAGCTACGTTCCCGTTTACCTATAAATATCAGTCACTCGGTATACTCTCCAAATGCTTTGTTAATTGGTGTACCCACATGAGATATTCGTAAACAAAAAATGTCAGATCAAACGCAAAGATATGTCAATCAAATCTTCATGCCAACATAACCTTACTTTTACCGTGGGGGGTGACGTGATGTTGCTCATGCCCTAAGTCAAAGTTACGAGGCTTTCAAATTAATTATAATATACTTAATTTCCTTGTTTAATTTTCTCGGATGATTTGATAGACATATTCAAGTAATATTGTAGGTGTTTTTTATGATCAAAAATAAATATAGACGTTTTTTGCCTACAGTAAGGTAATATAAGCTTGCGTTATGTATCCTAGAATGGCAGAAAACTTGATATTCTTATTGACAAACGCCAATATATCGTTGCCATTGATATCTACTTACGAACAGTGCACACACCACACACACCCACACAAAGTAAGGTTTACCTCTTCGACGAAAAGCATTTTGGGTGCCAACATCGCCCACATATTAGTCATGACCATTAGACATATAAAATCTTGTTCGTCTTTTAACAGGTTTATCATGTACAAATGAGGATAACTACGAGTATAAGTATAGTCTTAACTTAAAACTCCTTAGAGGTACATAGGTAACCTAAATAAATATACAAATATTGAAGCACCTTCGGATGTTTTTATGTCTAAATATCTATTCTGTTTATGTAAGTATATATTAATTTTAAGATGATATGGTTGCGAATTTCCGAAGTTCAAAGCAATTAATTACCTTTTAATAATGTCAACGAAAATATACTAAGGAGTCACTTTCCTTAGTATATTTTCGAGACATGACCAACGACTACGTCTTGAAGTACTTAAGTATAATAATCTTGAACTTTCTGGGTTGTGAAGCCTTCCAATAAAGTTGACAAGTTGAATATAATGAACGACAGCTCATACAGTTGGTAGTGACAATATACACAACATTTAGAATAGAAATATAAAGATTTACGGGAGTTCGATTTTTCCTGAGCGCATGGCTGGTGGTTTTTCAGGTTACCTCTGGCGCTCCGCAAAAATCGGGCTCCCAGATACTCACATACCGAACAACGTTTCTTGTCCTGCACCTGGAGCTAGTTAGGAATAACTAGTTCTTCTGTGCGGGACTATCAACTAATCAAGCATTACCTTGACATTGGCGAATCATCGATCATTATCGATGGAGCCAAGTTTCTAAAAGAAGAAGAAGAAGATAAAGATTTACTAACGGACGCCCGCGGCTTCGACAGCATGACAAATTATATACACAAAAACCTTCCTCGAGAACCACTTTATCCATTAGTGAAAACCGCATCAAAATCCGTTGCGTAGTATTAAAGATCTAAGCATACATAGGGAACGCGACTTTGTTTTTCTCTATGTTATGATGATGCATAAGATCTTTTTATACTATGATTTTTACACAGAGAAAATTATTTCTTACAAAACTTATTGCAAGTGTAACAAATAAATCATGGACAGATTTCCATACTCTGTGAACAAACACATCAAAATCTCGTTTATACCTACCTGAGTTAATTTTCTCAGCACAGGAAAATGAAAGTTTTAGACATTTTAATCATGAGATTTACGACCTAAAGTTATAACTTTCGCCTCCATTAGTGTAATGCAGAAGAAACAGCTTTCAACCGTTATGCCCGCTTCTGTTAATCGCCCGATGACAGTGTGGAATAAAAGTTCATACCTATAAAGTAATTAGCCTTAGTTAGAGAAGTAGATTTCTAGAAACTGATATTTACCTTATCTAACTAGTGACCTCTACTTCTTAGCTCTACTTTAACATGGAAAGTAACTAACCGCCGCGCAAACGAGTCTGAACCCGCAGAATTTAACTTTCGAGGTTCATAGTCTAAACAGCCTGTTACCACGGTCGGTGTAGCCTGGTCGAAACGTCAGGTAATAAAAGGTACGAGTAGATATGTACCTATGCATATCTACGCCGTATTTCGTGTTAATTCCTGTAGAATACCTATTCATCTAGATTGCTAAGCTTTGTTCTTCTTTTACTCTTATAGTGATACAGTACGCGATCGAATAAAGTGATCGCTTAGTGTTTCTGTATGTATTTGTTTTCCATGTGGTGTACAATGAAGAGTTTATGGATAAAATACCAGTATCAGATTTGTAAACTATTTCCATAGTTTATGAAACTTTAACTTTAATTAAAACTTTACGAAATAGGTAATAACGAAATATTCAGACCAAGAGACACAAATATTGAAGTCATACATTCTCCCATGAAAATATTATTTCACTCCGTAATTCATTATAAAAGTCACGTGCGGTGGAATATTGCTTATTTTTATCAGGAAGTCTACTCAATTATGGAAGCAATAAATAATCATTGAGGTTAATCTCAAACCTTTTTTAATATAATTTATAAACCTTTCCAACGTTTATAAATTTCATGAAAAATATGAAATATGGATAACGATTTACAAGATGAAGAATGCCTAAGTTTGTAGCTATGTCTATAATTATGTTCGATGGCTATGTGGCTTTATCATAGCCGGTAGAAACCGATAAAACATTTTTATGCGTAAGAGATAAGTACTACGAGGTACAATACTTCCAGATAAAGTCTGAAAATTACCTACTGAACAGGTATTTTTAATACTTATAAAGTTACGTTACTACATTTTCCTATGTTTAATCATAAAATGTATGTTAGAATTAATGTTGACTGATCGATTTCTGTAGGGATTTGAAAGCAAAGAGTTTGCTTTCAAATCCTTGCTATTATTAAATATTTAGATAGGCCAGTCTTAGGATGGGTGACCATTTTTTAAGACACTGAGACCCCTCCGTGCCTCGGAGAGCACGTTAAGCCGTCCGTCCCGGTTGTCATACGAACATCTATGGCAGTCGTTAGGGGTAGTTGGAGCCCTTAATTAAAAATCCGACCGGTAACTACAGAACTTCGATATCGCCCATGGGTTGTGAAGGTCAGATGGCAGTCGCTTCACGGAAAATATCGAAGTTCAGCTAAATCGCAGTTAGACTGGAAAGCCGACCCCAACCGCGTTGGGAAAAGGCTCGGTGAATGATGATTAAATATTTAGATAGAAATAATAAATCACAAATCTGCGAACTTTCTCTAATAAATGGAACACTCTGCCACAAAGGTTTTGTGATTTATAATTTATGTCTAAATATTTAAGTTATTATCTACTCTTTACTAATTAAGAAGGCTTAAACATAGGGTATGTTTTATTTTGGAAATAGCAAAGTTACCGCTAAAGAATGAGTTGATGACATTAATCAGAATGATGTATTTCAAAGTAACGATAACGTACGTAACGTAGTTCAGCAGCTTGTCAAATTTTAATGGTACCTAACTGGCGGGAACGAATTTTATGGATTTTACATACATCCATACAGTCACGCCTCTGTTGTCCAGATTGCGGTAGGCAGACGCTATGGAATTCCACTCGATTGATTTTACTTTTCCAAAATTGTAAGTTATAGTTATCGCAGTAATAAATGTAAAAAGCTCTATGTCCAAAGTAAAATGAAGAATAAAACATTAAATAAGTGAAAATCTAGTCGTAGAAAACAATCTCGAAGTATGTTGTAATTTTAAGCTGAGTAAGTCCGAAACAGTGGAAGATGCAGAAGCGAGTTAAATCGACGAAGTTCTTGAGACGAACTCTGCCATCCGCCATTCATAGCAACGTCGAACAGAGCCGCAAGTTTGAATGAAGCCATTCAAAACTTATACGGTTACGAGAATGCCTCCCTTTCGCAGTCTGTTGTCTAAAAAAATCCTCACTGGAATTAATTATTCTTTATAAAATGACATTGAATAACATCATCACGTTAATTTTAGGAGGTTGATGGTTTAAGATGGTTGATCTGACTAGTATTATACATAAACTAGGTAAGTAAATGCCTACGGAACCACCCAAGTTTAATCGTTTTTACGCTTCTAATACCCACGGCAACACATCACCTAGATAAAAGGTAGAATACCTTGTCGTCCGGATGTATGTGAACGTTATTGTTAAGTGTCATTCAAATCTATTCTGTAGTTTCAACCGATTTAAATAATAGGAGGTCCTCAATTCGACTCTATGTTTTTTTGTTTGATACCTCATTTTCATACTTCTTTTTTTTTAAATCCCCGGTCCGAGGTCGGGGCCGCATCTACGTCCATTGCCGAGCGCCTCCGGTAGAGACTGAGAGAATTCCCGGTGGCGCCCGGCGGACCTTGGCCACCTGCGTGGTGGTCGGGTGTTACCCCGCATCTTTGGGGTCGGTTTTTATCCGGCGTCGGTGAGTGAAGGTGTGCGTGGGGTCCAGCCCCACATCACGCAGCCCTTCTAGCCTGCTTCTGTAAGGACGGTGGGTTGCTAATCCATCGTCCTCAGGCCCCGATCATGGAGGTCGATGGTCCTGGGCGTAGTCACGTCTGCGGCGCCCCCGCCGCACACTTCGGAACTCAGCGGGGAGGGTACGCTCCCTCACCCTACCAGCCGCCTCCTTCACTAGCATAACCTGTTCGCAGAAGGAAACGGCCGCGTTCCACTGGCTCCCGCTAGTGACCATGGCTCGTAGCATGGTCTCCAGCGAGAGCGTATCTACGCCCAGGCCCACAACGAGGTCCCGACGCTGAATCGCCCAGGCTGAGCATTCCACCAACGTGTGGAATGCCGTGTCTACGCCGGATGCCTCGCAGTGTTGACACGCGGGACCTCACGATGCATGCGAAACAGATACTCACCGAAGTTTCCGTGCCCGGTGATAATCTATGTCGCACGATACGTGAGGCCACCGTGCTGCCTCTGCAGCCACTCCTCCATGATCGGTCTCACCGCCGCGATGGTGGTGGTTCCCCACTTTGGTTGCTGAAGTCGCACCTTCCATGTCTCCATGAGATCCTGGCGGACTTGGGACCGCGATTTCTCGAGACGCAGGCCTGTGGTCCCGCTCCAGCGCCTCCTTGTGCCATTGGAACAATGCCGCAAGGGCTCATATCTTCGGACAGGGCGAACCGATTCTGTTTTTTTTTAAATTAAAGCTTCTACTTTTCAAGTCCTATTTGGTCCCATTCCGACAACTATTTGGTACCATTTCGGTAGTTTGAAGTCGGTTGCTTTGTCAATTTTGGACGTGTATTTTCAATTTTATTGTGAAAGAGTATACAAACATCCATAAATTTTTACATTAATGATGAGTTGGAGGAGAAGGGAGCTGAAGAGGCATTTGACAAAACAGACAGACAAAACAGCTACCCTGTGTACCAATGTCTACCAGCACTAAGACTCGTTAAAATTAGGATGTATTTTTTGGATTCCGATCAAATTTTAACCGTTGAATGGATGTTCACGTTTAATACACAGTTTTTCCAACAGTATTAATCTTACTCACAATAATACTGATAAGTATCACTCTCAATAGGCTGACTAAATGACAATCGAAATCCAACTGAATATTCGACATAAATCTTCGCATTGATCTCAACACTGAATGTAGGTTTGGGTCTAATCTCTCAAGATAACATCATAGCATAGTCTGTCTAACACAATTAGTAGGTATCTGATATGTATTGTCGTATAATTTAATGGCACGTTAAGCTATTAGCGTAATATAGGTAGATACTTAAGTAAATTATGGGTTTGTATTAATTATGTGTTTAAGTATAATTAAGAAAGAGCTAGTACTATTCCCTATTCTGTGCAGATGGTAAGAGTAAGTACTCTTATATCCTTTGTTTATGCTTGCAAATTTCTTGCTTGGGTTTTAAACCATAGAGCAACGAATTTCGGCCCTACGGTACCGGCCTGAAACAAATAAAAAAAACTCAGGCAATTATTATATAATTATAAGATACTAACTATGTATAATGTGCACGGATATTGCGGAGTTTGATTCTCTTCTTTATTTCCTTTGCCTGAATGTTCATGATAAAACAGAGTGCTCTGTAACTTTACACATTATCCACAACATCAATAAAATAACCATTATTGCTGATTAAATGGATGAGAACATCGGGTCGATTCAATTGCAAGGGTATTTAATATGTAGTTTATTTACGACGGTTGTGATTAAACCCTTCTTGCCAATGAGTGACTAGCTGATTCCTGTAGTTCCGGCCACTGCTCCATAACCATATAGAAGACTATAACTCCTGAACTATTATAACAGTGCTAACAGAGTGATACCATCCGTTATAGATTTCTTTTAAAGTTCATTACATGGACTACCATCATTCTTCACGCCAGCCTAAATTTTTGAAGGGGGACGCCTGTTTTCGCAAAAAAATATCCCATCTAATGATACCCCACACGATGGAGAAGACGTGAGAAAAAAATATCATTCCCACTTTACGTGTAGGGGAGGTACCTAATAAAAAAGGAAATCAAAATTTTATTTTAGAACTTTGTCGGCGTAGTAAATATACATATCCATGCAAAATTTCATGTTTCTAGCACTAACCGTTTAGGAGGAAAGTCGATGACGCAAGGACATGGCGAAACTACCTATAAGGGTTCCGAAAATTTTACCACGCAACCTTAAAAATGAGAATTACTAATACTATTCTTATATCTGTGCTAATTTATAAATACATAAAATAACACCTATTTCCTCGAAGGTGTGGGCAGAGGTATGCTATTCGCCCACTTAACGCCAGTAACTTTGTTGGTCCCACGTAATAGGCTCGCCACCTATTACGTCACTTATTAAAACTTTTATGTTTTTCTGAGTTAATTGTCAGTTATTTACCTCGAAATGATCAAATGAATTAAGGGATCTTTATACTTTAGCCTGGAGACATTGATTGCAAGCTCCCCTCTAAAGTAACTAAACCCACCGCCTTGACTTCACTTGATAATTATATATCCAGCTTTGATGTAGTTACATTTTTACACGACGGAATGATGAGTAGGATACGTAATCCGTGTTTTATGAAGTCATAACAATTTTAACTGCTAATGGTATCTCCGACTCGTACTGTATTTTATACTGATTTCGGTTGTATTTTACTTATAAACGCGATATCTTATATACAGATGTAATCAAAAACATGGCAAACATTGAAATGTAGATGCCTACTTATTAAATTGACAAATAGCCAAATTGACGCCGCCCGCTTGGTGGTAAGGCGTGACGACGTCTAGCGATTGTGGGCCACTCTCACAGCACACAATACTATAGAGAGTGGCCCTCAACTTGACGACCTACTGATGTGCCTCTTCACGCTCCGCTTAAAGAACCCAGGATTATATGTGGGAGGAAACACGTGCACAGGCAGGGCGTTCCAGGCCACTATCGTTCGGCAGAGAAACGAACGTTTAAAACGTTCGGTTCTCGCGAACATGCTATCCACTGTGTGGGAGTGGCATCTCTGCCCGGTACGGGTTGTTCGGGATCGGAACGAAGAGGGTGAGATCAGATTGAAGAGCTCTTCAGAACATACGCCGTGGTAAATACGGTAGAATGCGGCCAAGGAAGCTATTGTTCGGCGCTGAGCTAACGGCTCAAGGCTTCCCGTTACCTCCAGACAATCTATAATACGGATAGCCCGTCGCTGCATAGCGTCGAGAGCGTCCAGCAGATACTTCGCGGAGCCGTCCCAGAGGTGAGAGCAGTATTCGACGCAGGGTCTAATCTGCGTCTTGTACAGCAGACACATCTGGTCCGGTGTAAAGAATTCAGTATTCCTAGTTTCCGTGAAGCTAGCCCTATACATCTTTCGATGTGGTTTTTATTATTGAGCTCTCGACGAACGTCTATGCCAAGGATATCAAGGTTGTCCTTCATTGGTAATAATGCATTCTGATCTCTTCAGGGTAGGGGAAGAAAAGGGGATTTCTTCGCAGTAAATGCACACGCCTGTGTATTGCGGGCATTGAACTCGACCAGGTTCTCAGTACCCCATTGAGAGATACTGTCGAGGTTACGGTCGAGATCAGCCACGAGTCGTCATCTCTCCTCCTCAATCTTATCGCCCGCCGTCGGACGAACCGAGTAACTCTCGTGCAGTGTGCTGTCATCTGCATAGCAATGAATGTTCCCGAGGGATAGCATATGATTGATATGCAGAAGAAAGAGAGTTGGTGATAGTACGGACCCCTGCGGTACCCCGGCATTCACTTGCAAGAAGCGAGAAGCCTGGCCATCGCAGAGGACCCGCTCTCGGCGCTCGTTTAAAAAGCTGGCACAGAGGAGATAGACCATATGCCGGAAGCTTGGAGATCCCCTTTCTTTTGGGATCGGTTGTACGTTCGCCTCCTTCCAGACCTCCGGCACGAGCCCTGAAGAGTATGACAGGCGGTACAGACGCGTTAATACTGGAGACAACTCAGCTGCACATTTTCGTAGCACCACCGCCGAAATGCCATCAGGGCCAATGGCTTTCCGCGTGTCGAGTGACCGCAGCACTACATCGCATTGTCTGATAACCATATCAGGCATGGTGTGGCCACAGTTGGCGATGGCGGGGGGCTGCAGGCCACGGTCGTCGACCCGGGAATTAGGCGCAAAGAGGTCTGTGAGCATATCCGCTTTCTCTAGGGCTTTGTGAGCCAGTGTTCCATCTGGGTAACGCAGCGGTGGCAGCGAGGGCTGACAAAAGTTAGATTGCACGGCTTTGGCCAGTTGCCAGAATCCACGGCTGCCCGTGGGATGGGAAGTGAGCTCCTGACCAAGCCGCGCGACGCGCTGGGCATCCGCTCTCTTAAAGGCCCTCTTACTGGACTTTGTGGCCCGGTTGTACGCTGCTTTGAGGTGGCCCACGTTTGGTTCGCGCACAGCCCGGGCCCTGATCCAGGCGCGATATGCCGACTGTTTTTGTCGAACAGCTTTGGCACAATCTCGTCCGAACCAGGGACGGGCTCTGCGGATACTGGCGACATCAGTGAAAGGGATGTAATAATCCATCCCTAAACTGATCTCGCCAGCAATCGTAGAAGCGCTATCCGAAGGAGCCTTTCCTACAAAGCAGCGCTGGCTCCAGGGGACGGACGCATAATAATCACGTAGACCGTCCCAATCCGCTGACAAGTAGTGCCATAGTCGTCGTGACGTTTGTACAGGACGTGCAGGAGGTGACACCTTCATGCCAGCGTAAACAACACAGTGGTCGGAACTACCCAATGGGGCTCCTACCGAAACACTGTATTGGGCTGGGCGACTCGTCAGCAGTAGATCCAGCAGAGCGGGCGCGTGATCTGGTATCCGGGTGATCCCGCATACCACCTGGGTTAGACCGTGGGAGAGAGCGAACGCATGGGTGGCCCTACCCGCATGATCAGTCTTGAGGGACCCCAGCCATTCAACGTGATGGCCATTGAAGTCCCCCAGAAATACTAGGTCAGCGTTCGGAAACCGCACCTGCGCTTCATCAGCCGTCTCGCCGAGGTACTGGAAGAGCTTTGTTGTCTCAGAATCCCCTGTGTGGGAGTGGTAGACGCACACGTAGATCTGGCTCATAGAACCATGGTCTACGTGCAGCTAAAGGACGGGATTGGAGGGGTTCTCTTGGCAGCGCAACCGGCGGCAGCAAACATCCGCCCTTACGAACACGCACATCCCGGCTTTATCTGGAAATTGTTCCTCGATGACATAGCCGGGGTAACACAGGTAAGACGTGTCTTCAGGGCGGCGTATTTGTGTCTCCGTGAGGAACATCACAGTGGGCCGTGCCGTCTCAAGGTGATGGTGGACGGCATCGAGGTTCGCATGGAGTCCACGGATGTTAGTGAACTCCACCTCGAAAAGTGAAGTTGTGGGGTTTCCTGGGGTCGCTGTGGAACTATTACGTTTTTTATGTTGCACTGCCATAATGTATATGAATAAGAAGCGTGAAGACACGGCGACATTTGGTACCAAAAAGTGACAAAGTGAAGGGGCTAGTTTTGTCTAGAACCGAGTGGTTAGGTTGGAGCCGACCCGCCGGACGGAAGGGCTCCCAAACCCCCCTGATGCAAGGCCGCCGCTACCCCACACCGGTTACCACCCGGAGCGGTGATCCAACATCAGGATTATGCGCAACATGTGGGGCAGCCTCCCGGGGTGGTTGGTCCCAGGCGGGCCCCATGTCTGTGTTGCGGCAACGCCGTTGCTAAGGGTCTCCCTGGCCGGCGAATCGACCCACACCACCCACACTAGACTCCACTTCGCCACCACTGGTCCCATGCCTGCTGCACCATACATCGCCCCGGGCCCGGCGGTGCAGCTGCTGAACCCCTAACGCAACCCAGCCTTTAAAATCAATGAAACAATTAAAATATCATAGAATCTTAATCAAAAAGTGTAAAAATGTTAACTCTAGTTTAAATTAAGAGAACAAGCTAAATTATCTATGTTAGAACTTAAACAAAGTCATTTAAAATATTACACTGACACACAACGCTTAGAGTCACAAATAAAACATTTGCAATTTGAATTAGAGTATGTAACTAAGAAATATGAATGGTCTCTAAAAGACTTTAATAAGTGTACATCAAGTATAGATAAGGTACTCAAAACATCTAATTATAATACTGAGCGCCTTAATACCTTTATAAATAACCACTCGTGTAACATCAACTGCACAAGTACTACTCAATCTTTGGAGCACCAGGCTTCTACTTCATTAGTGTATGAATTGTGTGACAGTGTAAAAAGTAATAGTCATACTGGTTATACTAAACTAATTTTATTTAGTGATGATATTGGAACTGATTTTGGTTCTTTTATGATACAACAATTTAATTCAAATTGTTATTCAATTATTAATAACTGTTATCCAGGTGCATCTTTAAATGAAATTATGCAAAAGATATTAGAATATAATTTTGACTCAAACTGTAAAATAATTATTTTCTGCTCAAACAGGGGTAAAATTAACAAAAATGAACTATCCCTATACTTTGACAAAATGCAAAACTTAAATGTTGAACATGTAGTAATGTTTACATTACCATATATTTATATATGTTCTATGACAACAGAGACAATATTACCCTTTAGCAGACATAGTCAATTAATTGAATTAAATTTAGTTACAAATATTAATTATGTTAAATAATGCCCTCCAAATCAAACCAAATCAAAAAATGTAAATTATATCAATATAGGGCATCAAAATATTGGTTGTTTAACACATGGCAAAGAGTTAGAGTTGGAACTGTTAATGAATTCAGATAATATTGATATTTTTTGTATTACAGAACACATGCGTAAGTTGAATGAGCTCATGTTCAATTTCAGTAATCACCGGGTTGGTAGTGCATTCTGCAGGGTGACCACAGTACGGGATCTTTGATTTTATTAAATAAAAAACTTAAATTTAAAGAACGGAAAGATATTGTGTCTCTTTCTCTAGAGTGTAAAGTCGAATTGTCGTGCGTGGAAATGGAGCAATTCATAGTAGTATGCGTGTATAAACCTGGAACCTCACCCTTTTGCGAATTTGAGGAACTTATTGACAAAGTTCTATGTAAACTTGGAAAAACTAATAAGTAACTAATAGTATTTGGTGATTTTAATGTCGATTTACTTGTTAATACGCCTATGAGTTATAATATTTTAAATTTATTTAAATCACACAATCTTACAAACTTGTTTTTGTAGCCTACTAGATATTGTGATACAATAGCCACTTGCCTGGATAATATATATAGCGATATGTTGCCAGAAAGTAAAAGTATTATAAAAAAGCTAGATTCAGACCATTGTGGGCAAATAGCGTCTTTTAAAATCACTAAAGAAAAAGTTATAAAACGTAAAATATTATGTAGACCAATAACTGGTGACCGCTTGGAACGTATGAGGGTTGGACTTTGCAATAAAATTCCATTCTTAAACACTGGCTTAGATCCAAATGTAATATATAAATTATTTTTTGATTCTTTTTACAACGAGTTCAACTCCATATTCAAGTCTAAGCAGGTCATGATTAGTGATAGTCCTACTTTCAGCGAATGGGCCACTGAGAAGAAAAACTTTCTGAACTATACTCAGAAAGACAGCTTAATAGATCAGTTGAATTTCTAGATTATGTTAAAACTTATTCAAAAAGTTTAAAGCAGATTGTTTAGCAGCTAAATCAAAATATATAAGTGATAAAATTCTCAATAGTGCAGACAAAGTTAAATCTACTTGAAAAATTATAAACGCGGAAAGAGGTCAATAAAAATTAAATGATAATAATTTTAAACTTAATATAAATGGTAAAATAACTACATCAGACTTCGAGGTTGCTAACGAGTTTGAAAATTTTTTCTCCCGAATTCCTGTAGATTTGACAAAAACCCTAAGCTCTTCAACCCCCATTGCAGAATCTTTGTTAAAAGCAAACGTTCCTTGTTGTAACGTTATATTTAAATTCAGTAAAGTTAACATAAACACTATCTTAAAAACTTTTAAATCTTTAAATATCAAGAAAACAGCTGACCTCTGGGGCATCTCTGTGTATTTAGTAAATTCTTTTATTGAAATGGTTGCTCCTGAACTAGTAATAATATTTATTAATTGTGTTGATAGTGGTGTGTTCCCTGATTTAATGAAATTTAGTAAATTAATTCCCCTGTTTAAATCGGGTAGTACTTCAGATCCGTCCAATTTCCGTCCCATTTCTGTACTACCTACATTTAGTAAAAATTTTGAAAAAATTATGCTTAATCAAATGCAAAATCACTTTAACGTTAATAAACTACATACAAAACATACAAAACAATTCGGTTTCACTCGTGGTCGGTCCACCACTGATGCCGGAATTAAATTATTAGAGTATATATACAGGGCCTGGGATGAGTTATATGATGCTTATGGTGTATTCTGTGACTAATCTAAGGCCTTCGATTGCGTTCAGCACCAGACTTTAACTAAGAAACTTGATCATTACGGAATCCGGGGGACGGCCTTGAATTTCGTCAATTCTTACTTAAGTGATAGGGTCCAGAAAGTAGTGATCAATGGTAAACAGTCACCTGGATCTCCTGTAGCAATGGGGGTACCGCAGGGTTCAATTTTGGGACCTTTTCTTTTTCTAGTATATATTAATGATCTCCCTCACCTCATAAGAGACGACCACGAGGTAGTTTTGTTTGCTGATGACACTTCTTTAATATTTAAAGTTAAACGTGGACAGCGCGAACTTGACGATGTAAACATTGCCCTCTCTAGGATAGTCCACTGGTTTTGTGCTAATAATTTATTATTAAATGAAAATAAAACTAAATGTGTAAGATTCACCTTACCTAATGTAAGACTTGTTAAAACCAGTGTTAAGGTTAGGGATGATATAATAGAATTGGTCGATGACACTGTCTTTCTGGGCATAACGTTAGACTCCAAATTGCAATGGGGGCCTCATATCGGGAAAATTTCGGCCAGGCTTAGTTCAGCAGCCTATGCTGTCAAAAAGATCCGACAACTTACATACATTAAAACGGCGCGTCTTGTCTACTTTAGCTACTTCCACAGTATCATGACATATGGCATACTACTGTGTGGTAACGCTGCCGATATTGAATGCATCTTTGTGTTGCAGAAGAGGACTGTCCGGACTATCTATGGAATGGGGTCTCGGGAGTCATTAAGAGATAAGTTTAAGCATATTAACGTCCTTACAGTGTATTCACAGTATATTTATGAAATTTTATTGTATACCCACAAGAACAAAAGTAAGTTTGTGAAAAATAGTAATAATCATAATCTAAACTTAAGAAATAAGGATAAACTGGCTGTTCCTAAATTTAGGCTTCATAAAGTGAGTAATTCTTTTGCGGGGAACTTTATTCGAATGTACAATACATTGCCAACCGAAATAGCAAATTTATCTGTCAATAAATTTAAAAAACTAATAAAAAGTAAATTGTACCATAAAGCTTATTATAGTATTAATGATTTCTTAGATGACAAGGCTGCCTGGTTGTAACAGAATTGCTCCTTTCTAAATTACTCGGTATTAGATTTAAGATGAAATATTTTGAAAATAGCCGAACTGAGTTTCTTGAGGGCTCTTCTCAGTACCAACTTTTGACGAATCTAAATAATATTTTCTAAAAATTTCAAAGATAGTAAACGTTATTTTATTTTATTTTATTTTATCCTGTGCTGGGTTACTTGGGGGGCTTTAGCACAGCTGCACGGTGGTACCCCCCCCCCCCCCACCCGGACCAACACTGTTGTATCACCTGGTCATGGGTACCAGGTAATACAATAGGGGCCGAAGCCACTCCATAGGTACCGTAAATTAACGAGCCTCGTCCGTTGATCAGCAGGTGCGCCACTAGCAGGTGAGGTCGCTGCCTTCTGTATGGGGCCCTAAAGATGTTGGTAGAGCCCCTTTACACCCAAAATCATGATCAGAAGAAAAGTCCTGTTTCATCAAGATAACGCTCGTGTTCACACGTCTGTCCAATCAATGGCAGAAATTCACAACTGTGGCTTTGAACCGATACCGCATCCACCTTATTCACCTGATCTGGCACCGTCAGACTTTTTTCTGTTCCCTAACCTAACCTAAAAAAGCACTTGGGAGGTCAAAGATTTTTGTCAAATGACGAGGTCAAAGAAGCAGTAGACGCATATTTTGACTCTAAGGAAGAATCTCTTTTTTTTCAACGGGCTAAATGCTTGGAAGGGAAGATGGGGCAAAAGTGCATTGAACTTGATGGTGATTACGTTGAAATATATAGATATATTTCATTTATTATGTATTTATTTTCTTGATTAGGCCGATTACTTTTCAATCCACACTCGTAGCTTAGTTTGGACTAAATGACGTTGTGTGAGAATGTCCAAAAAATATTTATTTATTATTTATTTATTTATTTATATTTTGAAGCTTTGAGTCTATTTTAGTTCAATTTTACTTTTTAAAGGATAGTAGGTAGGTACTTGTGTACAACGGTAGGTACTTCTACAAAGTCTTTATTTCAAAGTTTTTTTAGCGGAACGAGTTTCTGCTATGATTTTATTTATATTAAACTCTTCTTGTTTTTAAAATAAGTACGGAAAATTACCATAATTAAACTGCGTTTGTTGAATTAAATCGAACCTATTAATGCATTACTCACCAGCGGCAATTCAAAAGCTCGTTCGTGATATTCGGCCTGATCTATGGATTACACCGGTTTAAATTGAACCTACCGGAGAGACATAACTGAAATTCGCTAATATATACTGCTACGCGAATATGAATTAATGAGTGTGTACAGTACATTGTAGGTATACTATAGTTAAACAGACCTAGGACATACAAGCCGATACGCAAGCCGTTTAGATTTTTTTTTTTTTATTAAATAGTTTATAAAAATTATTAATTAGGTATACTTAACTGCAACCCCTTTCTTGGTAATGACTAAATAAATTAATCATTCTTATTCACGTTATTAGTATTACAATATATATATGTATGAAAAAATACAATTGAAACTAACTAAATATGTACATTACCTATTCTAAAATTATACCTTCTAATTAGTTATATCTAAATCCTAATATACGTCAAAGAATTCCTCCGCCTCGTCGCCGACTGGCAATGTTCCGAGAAGGCTGGAAGCATTTCCACGTTGTATGGCAAGCTTATTCTTTGTGGCAAATAGTAACCAGCCTTCTGCAGGCCTATTGGCTATTTTTCATATGACCAGTGACCAACTGAGCTTCGGTTGATCACCAAACTTTGATGTCAACCGGTCGAGCGTTACAATTGGTATTATGTATCGTAATGAGTGACTATCATGTTACAGTGATTAACGGTGCTTATCGTCACACCACCTGACACCTCTTGTTTTTATCGACTATTATACGGCTACGTTGAAAAAACCTTTTTTTGCGTTATGATACTACATTTTTGAAACTTTTTGAATTTAGGCGGATTGAAACGGGAATACTCAAAACCGCGTGTAATATTTAAAAATGTTTTGTTTGAAATTGTTTGGATTGGACCACACCACAGTTTGAACACTCGCGGATCAAACAGCGAGAATTTAGATAATATAATATTTTTATTTAATTAGTTAGTAGTACATACATACGTAATATATAGATTTGAATATTTAGTTTGTTTCCAATTGTGCAATATTCTGAAAATAATTATTATTAAAAGTAACTGAAGAAAGTTGTCTTCACTTAATTAACGCAATTATTTGCTTATTTGCAAGTGTGTACAATACATTATAATGTACATAAACAAGCTATAGATTATTAGAAGGAGAGTATCATTGAGGCAAATGCGACTGCTTGTGGATTTGCGGAATTCCATCTTGTTCGAGCTACCCGAGAAATGTGGGTTACTATTATTCTTAACATAACTTTCTATGGCATAACATTTATATAAGGCCTATATTATGGCCGTGTCCTTCTGCGAGCAAGTCATGCTCGCGAAGGAGGCGGTCGAGAGGGAGAGGGAGCGTACCCTCCCCGCCGAGTTCCGTAGTCAGCGGCGAGGGCGCCGCAGACTTATCTACGCCCAGATTCATCGACCTCCATGATCGGAGCCTGAGGACGGCGGGATCGCCACACGCCGTCCTTACAGAAGCAGGCTAGAAGGATTGCGTGTTGCGGGGGCCTTTGCCCCATAGCACGCAACTAAATTCACTCACCGAAGCGGGATAACACCCTACCCCAACGACGCGGGATTTTCATTCCGACCAAACCCCCGTAGAGACCACACAGGTGGTCAAAGTCCGCCACTGGAAATACCCTCTGCGTGTGAACCAGAGGCGCCCAGCAACGGACGTGAGAGGGGCCGCGGCCTTGGGCCGTGGAATTAAAAAAAAAGGCCTATATTATATCCAGAAGAAGATATATGTATTATACCCAATTATACCTATATTTAAGTAACACAAAATAAATAATGTAAAAATAAATGTATTGTTTTTTATTTGTCTCAAATCCGCCAAACCGAAGAAAAACAATAAATAAACCAAATAGAATCTACGAAAACCATAACGCTTATTACGCTCAAACAACAAAAATCGCACTTAAAACTTAAATAATTTAAAATATCCGGCTTCGGTGATAATCACTATCATAAAACACTGCCTACGACTAGTGTCTTTCGCAAAAAATACGAGAATTATAATGACTACCTATCTATTTGATGATAACTACGTTTACGCGATCGCGATCTTGTATTCATCGATACGCAAACATCTGTCAAAATGTGTTACAGTGACTATCAGCCATATTTGGTGCTCATGACGTAATCCTAGTTGGTCACTGATGATAGCCAATACGGAACCACCCGTTTGACAACTACTGGTTAAACACTTTTCATAGTGATCACCACTATGAGTTGTCAAATGAGATACTCAATAGGCCTGCAGGTCTTGAGAAGTGTCGATCATGAGTTTAGATAAATTTTTGAATAGGCCGCGAGCACTCGGACCCCAAGGTTTCTTATTCTATTAATTAAGTACCTGGGTATCTACCATCTTAAGTTCACTTCGAACAAACATTTATCTTAAACTAGCTGTCCCGGCGAACTTCGTACTAGGAATATTTCAAGACCAAAATTAGACAAATCGATCCAGCCGTTCTCGAGTTTTAGCGAGACAAACGAACGGCGGCGATTCATGTTTATATAAGACCAGTCACAGATCGTCAGAGCCTATTCGCAGTATGCATTAATGTCTAAGTACCTTCTTCCATTCTTCTTCTTCCATTAGATATGGACGATCGAAGATATCAACTCTACAACCATAGGTAAGCTGTATCAAAAAGTTTTCGCAACTGCAACCTATCAAGTTCTTCCTTAAGTATAATCATAATTGCATAACATAATAATAAAATAAATCGAATAAATCATATAGAAGGTAAAAAGTTTATGCCTTAGAAAACATTTTGAATGACCTCTGGGAATCTAAAGTGTGACTTCTTGAATAACAGCTACTATAAAAGATCAAAGACCTATATTTAATATACTAATCGAATTCTTCTTATTAAGTTCTTTTTATAGTAACTGAGCTTTATTGAAAATTGCGGCAATTATTCGGCTACGTCTAGTCATACACATATCAAACTACGCCACTGACAGTCAATGCACAAGATTTACATAAACGGAAGCGATAGTAATGAATACGCCTGACGCCTGCTATAAAACGCAATGGACGGCTATATTATCTGATCCAAGAGCTCTTGAGGTTTAAATGTATTGTACTCTTGGTAAAAAAATAAGTCATTGCCTTCTCCAGATTCTATTATCGTAGATTTTCAAAAGTATATTCAGTAAAAAGTTTTAGTGAGATGAAAATGATAGTGTTACGTTATATAGTTGATATCAGTTCTGAACGAGAAGATTAATGAGATAGTTGAGTTAAAGCAGCGACGTATGTGAATTAATGTAATCTAAATAGATGCTCGCATTTGCCTGGAAGTTATTATTGTCAAAACACTACACACATCTGTAACAATAGTAAATACTTCACGTAAACTTAACTGTTAAGACATAACTATTAGCAACTTGTCGTAAACTGAAGTGTCATCTATCTTAGTGCTTTATGTAGAATTTATCTTGAAAACGGAACTCACAGTCTATTTGAATATAATTTGGACTAAATTCTATCCAATGCTAATATAGTTAGGAAAGTTTTGGGATTTATACGTTATTTGATCGCGCTGTAACGGTTGAACACATTTGGTTGATAGTTGAATGAATACGTATCGTATATATACACTAATATTATAAAGCTCTCCTCCTTAAACAAACTGGGAAGTCTTACCGACTTAGATTTCAACTCAATACACTCGCACTATATCTGACCAAATGGTTTGAATCTTTCTCGAGTTGCCTTAGTTAGTTCTTTCTTTTTTAATTGTATTTACACTCTTGTTAAGTTCCTTGTTGTTTTTAATGCGAAAACACATAAATGGTATTTAGAGTAGACACTAAATAGTTTATAAGAACTGTTTGTTTTCCAAGGAAATAAAAATAAAATAAAATAAATAAATAAAAGCTGAAGGGTTTATTTGTTTAACGCGCTTATCTCCGAAATAATATACTATATACTCGTAGGTACAGAATATTATAGACTATACCTACTACACTTATAACAAAACACTATGTACGACCACACCGAGCGGAACAGCAGTAAAATAATATTATGTTAAGAGACTTCAACACCATCCAGCTTCAATCCAAGCCTTAGTTGTGATATGTGATAATAACTTATACAAATAATAAATGTTATTTTTGTAAACCAATACGTACTTGAATTTATTTTATAAGCAATGAAGCTAACTTATTCTCAAATAATTTTACAATATGAATCACAAAAACTATAGTCCTGGGCTGGACTGGAATCAGCGACTGATCCCTTTCCAGCAGGAACGTTCTACCAACTGATCAAGACACCTAGCACAGGTTCAAGTCCATCACCCCAGGACTATAGTTTTTGTGATTCATATTGTAAAATTATTTAGAGATACGTACTTATTCATACATATTCAACAACACCCAAACTTCAGTGCAAACATTGTTTGTTAATTCAATTTCGCTTCAACCTGTAAATCGAAACTGGGATTTTCTACCTGCAGGCATATCTCCTATCGACTAAGCTTTATCAGGAATATGAGGTAGAACTATAGCCACATCGTATAGGTACATACCTAAGTATATTTGTTTAAAACAGATCCTGTTAAATGCAGATTGCTACGAAATAAATAACAATAAACCACTTAGACGTGGAGAAGATTTAAGAGAGTTCATTTTCTTCCAGCATTAAATCTACCATTTAATTCTATTACTGGTTGTTTTCATTGTACAGTAAGAACATTATGGGGACAGAATAGCACAGAATATGTAAATAGTATTGAGTAATATTGATGACTGGTTTATTTTATCGCCTTATTGGTACTCTAGAAAGAATTAATAAATTTCTAGAGAAATTTTCACTTGAATCAACATCTATAATGACGCCCAATTCATACATCAGGTACCTACACACTGACAGACAGACGAAGTTATAGCAAATATACCCACCTATAGTTCCCGGAAACTGCAATAGACTCTGAACTAAGTAGTTAATAGGTGGTATAACAGTCTGTGACTGCAATAACGCCTCTATTTACGCCTTCTGTGAAATATACTTATGTGACTGTTTGTTATGAGTGTGCATATAATAATCACTTCACAAGGATAAGCCATAAAAATAAGGTGCAAGTTCAATTTGGCTTACACTTTGTTGTCACAACATAATTGCAAAACCAACGATATTCAGGTCAGCAATCGTGGACCAATTTGTCAAGTTCAACTCAAGTATTATTTTTAGGGTTATTGTTAGGGAAAACGAAACCTTATTACTGAGACTCTGCTGTCAGTCCGCCCATCGGTCACCACGCTGTATCTCATGAACCGTGATAGTTAGAAAGTTGAAATTTCGACAGATGATGTATTTTCGTTGCCGCTATAACAACAAATAGGTACTAAAAAAACGGAATAAAATCAATCAACAACAAACGTAATTTATTTTGACATTTTTAATATATAATATTTTTAAAGTTTAATAACATTTCCATAATGGTACGGAACCCTTCGTGCGCGAGTCCGACTTATTTTCTTCCCATACACATTGGATGTAGCTCATTGATGATCCTACAAATTGTTTCATTTTCAAAACAAAATTTTAATCAATAGTCTCTATAGTTTGCTCTGCTCCTTATCATATAAGAATAGTAATTCATTAATTAGGTTGCACCTTTACTACTACCTAATACTATATCTATGCACAAAAAATAGGTTCTATGTTTCGCCTACGTTTCATATTTCAAAGCCCGTAAACAGGGCTCGATGTCGCTCGTCAGCATATTTTTATAATATCTAAATGCCAGCAAACTGGCTTGAATTTTTTCTCCAGCTTATAAGATAATAAATTAGGAAGCAATTAAAGTGCCCCTCAGACATTGACTGATATACAACCTCCATGGTACGTTCACAAGATTGTGCTTTACCAGCAACTAAAAAAATAAGGCAGCGATTCTAACGCTGTCTCAGTAATTTATCACTTTGAAGTATTTCATCATAAAATAAACAGAAAATTAACTTTATAATTGAAAAAAATAAACAATTAAAGTAGTTTTGTAAAATATTAATCTTTGGAGGGCCAGAGTAAAATTACTTTGGCCCTCCAAAGATGGATTTGATGAATTCAAATATAAGTAGTAAATTAAAATGTATGTACCTATGTGTAATCTAATATAAGTAACAAATTAAAATTTAAGTCAGTGCTATTTTTTATTTCGATAATATAGTGTTCCCGTGTGATTTTTTTTTTTTTTTATATTTAGGTCGACAAATTGACGCCACCCGCCTGATGGTAAGCTGTGGCGACGTCTGGCGATTGTGGGCAACTCTCATAGCACACAGGAATACTATAGAGAGTGACCCTCAACTTGACGACCCAGTAATGTGCCTCTTCACGCTTCGCTTAAAGAATCCAGGGTTATATGTTGGAGGAAACACGTGCGCGGGCAGGGCGTTCCAAGCCACCATCGTTCGGCAGAGAAACGAACGTTTAAAACGCTCAGTTCTCGCGAAGACGGTTTCCACGGTACGAGAGTGACATCTCTGCCCGGCACGCGTTGTTCGGGATCGGAAGGGAGAGGGTGGGATCAGATTGAAGAGCTCTTCAGAACACTCACCGTGGTAAATACGGTAGAACGCGGCCAAGGAAGCAATTGTTCGGCGCTGGGCTAGCGGCTCAAGGCTTCCCGTTACCTCTGGACAATCTATAATGCGAACAGCGCGTCGCTGCATAGCGTCGAGTGCGTCCAGCAAATACTTCGCGAAGCCGTCCCAGAGGTGAGAGCAGTATTCGACGCAGGGTCTAATCTGCGTTTTGTACAGCAGACACCTCTGGTGCGGTGTAAAGAATCGCTTTACCTTGTTCAGTATTCCTAGTTTCCGCGAAGCTAGCCCAATAAATATTTCAATGTAGTTTGGGTTATTGAGCTCTCGACGTACGTCTATGCCAAGGATGTCTAGATTATCCTTCATTGGTAATGTTGCATTCTGAAGAGTGGGTAGGGGAAGGAAAGGGGATTTTTTCGCTGTAAATGCACACGCCTGTGTTTTGCGGGCATTGAACTCGACCAATTTCTCGGCAGCCACGAGTCGTCGTCTCTCCTCCTCAATCTCAGATCGCCCCGCCGTCGGACGAACCGAGTAACTCCCGTGCAGTGTGCTGTCATCTGCATAGCAATGAATGTTCCCGAGGGATAGCATATCATTGATATGCAGAAGAAAGAGAGTTGGTGATAGTGCGGACCCCTGCGGTACCCCGGCATTCACTTGCAAGAAGCGAGAAGTCTAGATTGTGTACGAGTTATTTCACAGCACTGAGAAATTAATCAGTATGAGATTTAGAAAATTCAATTTCAGAAATAGCTAAAGTAGATCGGTTTAAAAAGAATAAAGTTTCAACACTCTTTTTATTTTCAAAGCTACTCAAGTTCTATTATATAGGCACAGAATAGGGAATAGTACTTACATACAGAACTTGCACTCCGTGCGACGTTAATTAAAGCACATTCTTTTGTTTACATAAAACATAATTCAAACGTTAGGGTTGTCAGTAAAGTACCAGCATAATTTGACCAATAATTATGACGTTAATGCCTCAATATCAACTCTATGGTCAATGCCGTGTCACAAAAAAGAGACAACCCTTACTGACTTACAACTTCAACTTGTCGCTGACGTCACGTATTTTTGCGAATGTTAGGGGAGTGACATGGGCCTGCTATAGGTACCTACTTAATGGAACCATCTATTTCGATCAAACATTTTGAAAAGCTGAATATCTCGCAAACGTCATCTTATCAACCTCTCAATGAGTCGGTTAAAAGACCTACTTACCTAACTAAATACAAAATATTTAAACTACAAAATGTCCGCGTCATTGCTGACTGAGAAGGTTTCCAGAATGCTGTCTGTGTTGCCACATTGGATGGCGATACTTATTCTTTGAGTCAGAAAAAAGCCAATACCTAACCTAACAATATCTCCTACGATAAGGTCGACGCGAGAAAAAAAAAAGATCCCCACTTAACGTGCAGGGGAGGTACATAGCTCAAAAAAAAAAATTAGCACTTTGTCGGCATCAACATATCCATGCCTTTCTAGCACTAGCCGTTTGGAAGGAAAACTGAGGACAGACGGACGGCCGGACACGACGAAACTATAAGGGTTCCGAGACTTGAAATTCGGACCCCTAAAAAGAAATCTCAACGACTATATTGTTTTGTTTAGTTACCTATGTAGTCTGCTAATGTGTACCTGTAAATATTGGGAATGATAAACCTTTTCCATACGGGTGGAGACACGTGCATAAGCTAGTGTAAAGTAATAAGAAAACGATAGCTTCACTAACAAGTAGCGCCATCTATTGATACCTTCCACAAACACTAGTAAGGCTTTCAGTGAAGGTAGGTTTACCCTCAAGGCTTTTAGCTTCTATCGGTAGGTGTCGCTTTAGATAACTGTAACTGTATCGCGTGAAATAACTGTAAGAGCTCAGTAAGTTTGTAGTTGGTCTTTGATTTAGGGTAAACTACTCAGCTATTGGCATACCAGTAGTGAGACGTGTCAAGGTGAAATTAAATTACCATAAAAAGTCATTTATAAAAACTAGTAGACAAAACATGTGAAAGAATCAAAGTAAATACTTAAATCATTGTTTTAATAATCGTTTGTACGCAACGGCGACAGCGTATACGACGAACGCGTTGGTCGATGTTTGTATGTGATTGAATAGTATTAAATAAATATTTTGTACTTAAATCCAAAACTCTACAGAAATTCTGTTATTGGTATAGGAATTACCAATATTGGCATACTCATCCAACTATCGGCACGTAATTAAAGTAGGAAATAGATAGCATATTCTCATTAAAAATATAAAAAAATACAAATACAAATAAAAATACTTATAGGGATTGAAATTGAAACACTGTTTTACAACTCTGCTTTTATTTAGGTAAGTATGTTTTGGTTTAAATTACAGTATTTTCTATGGTGCTTTGTAATTTAATATCGTGACGATATCGTCTATAATATCGTGACGATATCGTAAGTAGCAGCAGTAACTTTAAGGTAAGAATGTAAATTATCGTGACGATATCGTCACGATACTTATCGTGCAGTGTGAAAACGCCCAATCGCACGCTAACTGTATCGCCGTGCCAGTTCTTTTTTGCTCGACTGCCGTGCCCCCAGATTATGTCATAGTGCGATTAGGATTCTATTAAAATATGCGGCCTGAAACAACTTTGCGTAGTTTACACTATAGTAATATATTCCCAAATAGTTTTTTATTTGCTGACCATAACGTTCACTTGAAACATTCACTCTGTACGTAATGTACGTCATTCAGGGTTAGGTTAATTTGAAGGAAGTTAGTCCAATTGAAACGAGTGACTATGTTTCAAGTTCGAGTATATTGTTCACCAAATTACAGGCAGTTACTACGACTAAATCTGGTCGCGCGCCGGGGACAACTGGCGTTCGTATATCGCTCGACTGTACACTTGCAGTGTCAGCGCTATGTAGGTATGACACTCGTCACACCCTTACATCACTCCCCTTCTAAAATTTGGCATACAAAGTAATACATTCCAAATTTTTAAACTAACTACTATCTCACTGAAATTCTGAGTACATTTCTTATGCCACTATAACAGGCTATGTACAGTACAATAACATTTATGTAACATGATATCCGCACCTACTGCTCGGTGTGTCGCTAAGTTGCATGCTTGCAACGTGAGTCATTGCAATGTACTTAGCTTATCATTATAACAAGTTACATGGTTCAGTAGTTAACAATCAACAAGGTAACCGGTTCGAATCCTGCTTCGTGGGAAACAAATATTACAAAATTATACAGTTTTACATGTAGAACGCCATAGTTTATACAATACAATATGCAACTTCATCTGACTATTATTTCAACATACTTCTGCCAAAACTGTTTTTTTTTTATTTTGATTACATAATTATTACTACTAATTTGCAACTACTGTGAACCTTCAACGCACTAACTCTACGAAAAAATTACTTTAGTAGGTGATGGGTGCGTAATATCCGATCTTACTTGTGTAATTGGAGTTGGCGATACGACAATTTCTTGGAGCTGTTCTCTCGTCCACTTTCTGGCGCAGGTTTTGCAGCGTTTGCAGCACAAACATAAACATGTGAGAAATACACAGGCTATGATTAACATTACCGCCCAGCCATGCTGCTTCAACTGTGTGACCATGTCATCGATGCGCTGGTTGGTGTTAGCCTGGGCTATGATGATTTCTTCGTTTTTTGTGTTGTACTGTCCCATGCTGAATATTACTACTTCTTAACGATAGGTTGATGCTTATAATTACGTATGTTGACTGCCACAGGCCGCTTGCTACCGCGATTATATGTACCTGCCTGTTAATGCTTATACGAGTGTGACCTACATAAACCGTACAGGCATTTTGATGACTCGTCCACTGCGCGTGGTTTTACTTGCGCGGTCAACACGAGTGCTGTTGCTGCTGTTTATGTTTTCAGGTGTTGGTGTCGCAACTGAACTATCCGTCTCTACTAATGAGTACGCTGGTTTGAGTCTATCCACTGACACTATTGCTTTACGATTAGGGTACTGCAGTTCAAAAAACTTTTTGTCACGTTTGATGACCTTGTACGGGCCATCATACGGTGCCTTAAGTGGTTTTCGCACGGTGTCGTCTCTGACAAACACGTGACTGCATACTTGCAAATCAGGAAACGTAAACCATGTACGATTAGCGCGGTGTGAGTTTGAAATTGGTTTCAGATTCGAGATAGCAGTGTGTATGCTTTTGCACAATTCATTTGCGTCACCAAACCTAAAATTAGAGTTGTCAAAAAAATCGCATGGTAACCGAATAGTTTTACCGAATGTGTACTCAGCTGGACTTACACCATTATCGCTACGTCCTGCTGCCCGTAAACCCAGCATGACTGTTGGTAACCCATGAGCCGGTCTCTAACCGAGTCATCAAGGCTGCTTTCAAAGTTCGATGCCACCGTTCTACTATGCCGTTCGCCTGAGGATGGTAACTCGTAGTGCGCAGCTTACTTACCCCTAAGTACTTGAGCAACTCGGTGAATATTTGGCTCTCGAATTGGCGCCCTTGGTCTGACGTCAGCCTAGCTGGACAACCATAACGCGCGATCCAGCCTTCATATATTACCTTCGCGACCGTCTCCGCCGTGATGTCACGTATCGGGAACGCCTCCGGCCATCTGGTGCCTCGATCTATTACTGTAACACAGTACCTGAACCCGTCCTCTGACGTTGGTAAAGGACCGATGATGTCCACATGAATATGCTCGAAACGGTCAGCCTGTTGAAATGCTTCGTATTCGGATATGTTGTGTCTACTTACCTTAGCCCTCTGGCATCTTACGCATGTTTTAACCCATTTACCTATTTTTGTGTTCATGTTGGGCCAAAAAATCTTTCCGCAATCAACTTGCGCGTCGATCGGGATCCTGGGTGGCTAATATTATGCATATGCTCGAAAATCGTTCGTCTGAAATCCGTAGGCACAAATGGTCTTATTTTTTTGGTTGAAGTTTCGCAATAAATGTTCTTGTCGTAAAACGGTAAGCTGACACTTTTAATTTTAATATTCGCGTTCTCAATGCCATTTGTCCGTAGGTATTGTGCAAGGAAATCGTCGCCTTTTTGCGCTTCAGCAAACTTTTCGTAGTCTAAACTAGTCGGACAGGAAATTGTTGCGACACGCGATAAGGCATCGGCTACCACGTTGTTTTCGCCACTGATATGCCTAATGTCGGTAGTAAACTCGCTAATGAATAACTCGTAAAAAGTCACTTTTTAAACTCACAGGGTGTCACCAATGTACGTAATATACGTCATTCAGGGTTAGGTTAATTTGAAGGAAGTTAGTCCAATTGAAACGAGTGACTATGTTTCAAGTTCGAGTATATTGTTCACCAAATTACAGGCAGTTACTACGACTAAATCTGGTCGCGCGCCGGGGACAACTGGCGTTCGTATATCGCTCGACTGTACACTTGCAGTGTCAGCGCTATGTAGGTATGACACTCGTCACACCCTTACAACTCTGTATAAATTAAACTGCTGAATTATATACATAAGTACAGTTTATTAAAGTCTCATGGGAGTTCACGTCGACCAAAAGGTTCAGAGCCAGTCGTAACAGTCAGTTTAGGGCCATGGTTGTGAAACCAATCCCAAGTGAAACGGAGGGTCGTCTACCTAAATACTTAATGAAAAAAATGCAAATGTAAGTATTCGAATAAATGTTAACTAGTAGGTAAGTCCCGCAAATACGTGTTTAGAGCTTTTCAGATTACTAAGCTTCCTGTGTACAAAACTTCGGCAAATCTAGTAACATGTCATTAGCGTACCTAGACTAATAAATAAAGATCTATTTTTATAACGTCTATGGTAATTACCGGTTAACGTAGAAAAAGGCAGTATCTAATAAAACGCAAGACCTCGGGTGACAGTTCTTACACCGGTAATGGTTCTCGATTAAAAATAGTACAAATTTACAATAGCAGTAAATTAATAAACTAGTTGATTTTGAAATTTCATAATATTATTTAGGTAAATTCTTCCAGTCCAATACCTACACGACTTACCCTTATTTCAATCACTACATTGTTTTATCGTGACCCCAATCCATTTGCGTGATGGATCACGTAATTATGTATATGTTATAATAACTAAACACCTGGCTTTTGACGAAGTAAATCGTTCAGTCGACATAAATTTATTAAAATGTAACTACATTTGGAACGCTGTTACACAAAGAAATGCGTCGTAGGTAGTTTATTATTGTAATTGCAATGAATACCTACGACTTCACATAAATCAATAGATTAAACTGTCATTTTGTAGATGTAAATAAAATACGTACCAACCTAATTCTTCAACAGTACATAATTACATACACTAGATACCTACTTTATAAATGATGAGGTATCGTAAGTAATCAAATTTCGTAGAATTGTTCACAGAATTTTCATCAAAGTGATTCAACTAAGCCAGCAGAACTGAAGAGCGCTAGTTTTACTTGAATTCTTGGAAACTGAACATGTTGAATTTACATGGAAGAAAGCTCCGTGAAATACTGGATTTTATGAAACAGAATAATCAACATTTCATGTTTTCATATCTTCACTAAAATACGCCACCGTTCTGTTTTAAAGCTCTATTGTTCTTGTCGTTATTGTGCATTCAGCATTGATGTTAAAATCATTATTGACAATATTTTACACAACTAAGTAGGTACATTACCTACCTACATACCTACTTAGTTTGTCAAACCTGACAAACTAAGTAGGTCCCTTAAAGTACGCAGGGATAGTTTTACAGATCTCAAATCTGTATGAATATCATAACACAATGAAAAATATCTAAATTCAAATATTAAACTTACAATGTAACCTTCTATGGATTATCTTTTCTGAGTAAACTAGCTTTTGCTGGCGGTTGTCCAGTGGGTTTTTGTCCCGGAGCTCGTTAATCCATTTATGTGAATAAATCTGTCCCACTGTTTCTTCTACAATATATTTAAGTCAATCTGAGCCATCCTAACAAGTTCAGAGATTGCGCCGGGATTGAACAACCACAGACTTTGAAGCACAGTAAATTAGTAAAGCAAATAAACAACAGAGAAATAGAAATTCTAACACAAAAACTGCGTGTCGGGCCACGCATGGAATAGGGTTCCGTAGTCACTCATATTACCATCTATAACTCCTGAACTAATCTATAACAAATCTATAACTCCTAAACTAAAGTTGAATATCTCGCTAACGAATTCTTAAATCAAAAAATCATATACCTAAGAAACCTCTCAATGTTTTTCAGACCTATTTAATGATACCCCACACTGCGGGGTAAAAAATAAAAACAAATTCTGGTTACGTGTAGGGACACCCAAAAAAAATATTTTTCATAATTTTCTCGTTGCTAGCACTTTGTCAGCGTAGTAAATACACATATTCATGCAAAATTTCATAGTTCTAGCACTCACCGTTTAGGAAAAAAGCCTACAGACATGACGAAACTATAAGGGTTCCGAGATTTGAACTACAGAACCCTAAAAGTCCACATTATTGACATGCCTAACTTACCTTGGTAATAGCAGTAGTTTATTTTACTATAATATCTTAATAAAATATATAAAAACCAAACATTTTTTATGTGTTATGCTAATCTCAGATTTTAAATCTATGTGCATGTGAAAACTTGAGCCATTTTGATTTATTATTATAGGTATTACGGACATGAAGTTTTAACTTTAGTCACGAAAGTGCTTGTGTTGAGATCGCGTGTGAGGACATTCTTAAAGTTATTGTATTTAAATGATTGTAGTTGGTCAATATTATAAGTTGACATTTTTCTTAACACACGCCATTTAGCCTATCTTTTTGACGACCGCGGCCGCTCCTACGTCCATTGCGGGGCGTCTCTGGTGGTATATCCAGTGGCGCCCGGCAACGCCATTTAGCCTTTTCTTTTTTTTTTTTTTTTTTTAGTTCCGCGACCAAGGCCGCGGCCGCTCTAACGTCCGTTGCCGGGCGTCTCTGGTTACAAGCAGAACGTATTTCCAGTGGCGCCCGGCGGACGCCATTTAGCCTAAAATAAGTTTATAAAGGTTTTTGATAGAACATCTAACTAACTGATAAACTATGTACCTACTATAAGAATATCAGTAGGTACCTACAGAACAATCCATCGTGCTAATCACTCAAAGTTTTATCCTGAGTGGGAATCGAACCCTCGAAGAGTTTTAGGCAGTGTCACTAATCAATACCATGCATTTCTAAACAAAACTAAGTAAATATCTGATAGAATAGGTATATTTTTTATTATAATTCAGTACATACATACCCAAAATTCGTAACAAACATTAAAATTAGTGGCGGAAACTAGCGCTACAGAAGCAGTCAATCAAGTAGATCAAGGTAATCCAATTAAAATCCTTGTGAGTGTAATGTGGGTAAAATCGGACGTCTGCGGAAGATAGTAGTATCATCATGGAACTGATAATTCAATTAGTAAAATCAAGTTTTACTTTACTTAGGCTCTGTTTCTAGAGTATTATAATTTCTAGAGTATTATAATTAAAGAGCCTACTAGCAAACTTGGTATTTTATCAGAGATGCATTCCTGTAATTTTTCTTTTAGTACTTTAGTACCTAATATTTCTTTTAATCATAATTATGTAAATCCGCTTTTTTATTTCACTTCTACTCGTATCTACTTAAAATGGTCACAAGCTTAAGCAGATCGGCCAACGGTTGGTTGTAAGAGATCACTCTTGGTGATAAGTCTGCTATTTATGTAAAACTAAACGAATATAAAGTTTATGTATTTTGAAGTTTATATCGGTAAACAAAATAATAAATAAGGAGGTACTGTATATTGTATTCTACTCTAATAAATAGATAAGGTAAGGACTCACATACTTATTTATGCTATTGGTATATAGTTATCGATAATTTATATCGGCGAATATTAAATTGTGCTATTAATAACATTACTCTCATTTGTTACCTAGTTTGTTATGAATGCCTTTATAGGTGGAAATACCCGCTGAACTGTTACACAAAACCAATCAATTTTCATTTAGGTATGGAATATGTTCGGTTGAATAGCTGACGGGCACCAGGGTGCAGGCATGTGCGGCGGCACATGCAAAATGATTGCCTCTTGTTGTTTGATTTACTCAACATTGCTCGAGCTCCTTCCGCATCGCTGGTTCGTATGTCGTACCTTTGTTTATATTACCTTATATTCTATGCTACTGTTAGTTTGTGCTGTACATTGTAGGTTTCTCTATTTTGGTTCATATTTATTGAACTTGCAACTATATAATTAGTTAACTGAGTGCTGTAGTACCTCAGGGCAACTATCTCTCTCTATACTACGTATATATAGAGCGCTGATAACCGGTCTGAACCACTGTGCACGTCAGAACAGTATAACAGTCGAGGATGTCGTATCGTCACTACAGCTTCCCAGTTTAAGCTGTCGTGTGGCAAAAAATGAAACTAATTATTGTTTGTAGTTATTGTTCTGAGATCTTGTTTTTGACGTATTTTAATGTAATGTGACGCCCCTAGTGGAACGCAAATTTATATTGGGCAACCTGTATCAGAGCCGGTTAGTATTCGCAACGAAGAAAACGGGTGACACTCGCCCTCTATATGTATAATATAGAAACTCAATGTGTAGCACTGAAGAATAGGATGGGTCTTTTGTATGTCTGATAAATCTGTCTTATAGAATTTACCAGAATGATAATTACAATAAGGATGATACCAAGTTAATGGGCTAGCAGTCAGAAAAAATAATATACAGGGTGTTACGAAAGGGTTATATCAACCCGAAGCCTGCATCGTCAGCTGGTCGACCATAACCCGTTTCGATATATGGCGACCGCCAAAGAAGAAGAAAAAAGTTCATCAAAAAAATTAAAAATATATTTCAAATCAAAACAAACGTGTCCCAACGCTACGGCTTGACGTAGCTACAACTAGACAACTGGACAACTAGACAACAGCGGAGAAAGGAGTTTAAAAATCAACAAACCTAATTGCCAAAAATAGAATAAAAAAATTAATCAGTAATGACATGACATATCATGTCACTCAAAGGTATGTAAACAAACAAGATATAAAAAGAATGAAATAATTACAAATAGTAAGTAATTATGCACACAGTACACAGTATTTTTAGGTATCAACGCTCACGGTACAACTCCCGGGCAGCGCTCAAATTGCCTTCTGATGCTCCTACACAAAGCATCATCTCGTAATACTCTTCGTTACTCAGAGCCATTGCTCTGAGTAACGAAGAGTGTTGTGTAGTAATGACTACACAACACAATTACTATCACACACAACTTGACACAACTCACAAATTAACACACTAAACAACTATTTAGCTACCTCACTGCACAAAGCAAAGAATGCAACTGAACTGACCTGTGACCTTGCTAAATGGTATTTTAAATAAAATTCTAGGAAAATTCAAACGGCGATCGAAGCCGACCGAACGCACGGCTTCGTTCGGCATCGCTTGATGCGAAACAGAGACAAAATGTTCCTACCAGGAGTGAGACGGAAGGCTTTTCACAAGCGCGCATTATTTGTACCTATTTTGATGTCGATGACCGAAGCAGCTGATTTTAGTTAGTGTTGTTTAAACAAGTGTGTATTTTATTCGGTAATAATGTTCTTTTTTTATGCACTTTTTTTTTCTTCTCTGGCGGTCGCCACATATCGAAACGGGTTCTGGCCGACCAGCTGACTGGGCTGACTTCGGGTTGATATAACCCTTACGTAACACCCGGTATTATTATAAACGTATTGGGCATATATACAAGTATGTAACTGCTTTTTTAACTATTAACCCTCACTCAACAGAAGGTAAAAAATGTGTCAACTCCTGTTGTTTTCGTAAAATTCACGTTAAAAGTAAAACATAATAAACATTGTTTAGAAATTCTCTGCCTGCGGACGTGTTCTTTCGTATTCAGACAGGTTTGAAGAGAAAGATACATTGAGATAATGGAGCTTTTGAAATAAAGCTATATGTATCCCTACAAATAGCTTTATTTGTAATTAAAAGATAGGAAGGTTAACAAATCCCGATAAAATAATGACTTAACACAAAATTTAATGCCTATGAAATAAAACATTCACCTAAATTAAAACTGAACCATTCGTTCCATCAATAAATATCCGAAATGTATACAAAATATATAAAACACCTTAACGCCTTGTAACGCTCAAGTAATTCTAAAGATGGGGCAGGAAATTATGGCATTTCCTGATTTAACTGAGAAATATAAATGTAGGCAAACAGTAACACTTACAGAAAGAACAACAATGTACCAACCAGCGTCAACAATGAATCTCATATTTAGTGTTAAAGTTCAAAACAAAAATGGCTGCTTCAAGATTTGTTCAATGTTGAAGTTATGAAATACTACTTAGCTGATACTAGGTCTTATACAACGTTAGACTGAAATGGTTTGCTGGTTCTTAGAACTATACGAAACTTTAAAGACTAAAGCATGTCGTCTTGAGCGGGAAGCAAGAGCTGAGTGTGTATAAATCTCATTTAATTTCAAATATTTATTTATTTATAATAAACTAGCGGACGCTCGGGGTTTCGCCCGCTTGACAAACTATATATACGAAAACCTTCCCCGAAAACCACTCTATCCATTGGTGAAAACTGCATCAAAATCCGTTGCGAAGTTTTAAAGAACTAAGCACACCGACACACGGAACGGGCGACTTTGTTTTATACTATGTTATGATAACACATTTTAGACGTCATCGTTATTATTATAATCATGGAGGTTATGAATTATTTGGTGACTTTGTTAATTGTGTTAAGATAAATAATGTTCCCTTTGTATACCGCAATCGCAAACACGAAATACAAAGCGATCCTTTTGAGTTTTACGAAAACTAACTCTCATACGACTATAGAGTAAATACTTACAAAGGAGTTATCAAGAAATGTAGGTATTTAAATATTACGTTTTGCGGTTGTACGACTGGAACACCACTGAATATGTTATGAAATCTCTTTTACCAACTGTAATTTCAATCCACGTAAAATGTGAGATTTTAATGTTATTTTATTGTGAACAATCGGTAGTGTAGTAGGTCACGTGTACGAGTGCAATTAGTTCTGTGTGGTATTGGAAATCCGCCGGCGCGCGGACCAAGTCGCGCCTGACTCGCACCCAAATGCACCGCTCTACAATACTGCTAATTACTAGGTACATACCAGCCTTATTCGGCCATACTGTACTATACAGGGTACGTGATTTATTGTGAAAGTTTACTAATAGGTACGCAATGCGTTGGTTGGTTTGTTTACTCAAGTTTTGGCAAGCATCATTGACAACTCCTTGGTAAATGCTTTCCTTAAAAATAAATAATATAAGTCAGCATGTATCATACCTAATAAAATCAATTTGCAAGAATCGAAACAGGTAAAGTTTTGCACAAAAGAACTAAGTATACAGGGGTTAATGCAGAGACATTGTGTACATAATGAAGACAAGTGTAAATCGTTTGTGTGCCAACTCCTCCGAAACGACAAATTTGGCATGCTGGTCGACATGATACTCGGGAGTCATGAAAATAGAGCATTAAAAAAATTAAGAAAATTTGTTTCGCTCAACATTTGCAATTAGTAGCATGCATTGCATACCTAGTCTAGTAAGTATACTTGCTTGGACTGCAGAGATTCTGTGCCAGTTGTTGTAGTTTTTGTTTGAATTACAGTGTGGTTATCGATTTTATGTAGTGCACAGTGACAATTAGGCTTGCCCCTTCTTATATGCAACCAACAAAATGATTGGCAAAGTGTAGGTGCGGAATGCACCTCTGCCTACCGTTCAGGCGTGATGGTATGGATGTGTATATCTAGTATACTGAAATTCAAATACAACTTCAAATACTTGAGGTAGGTAGCTCGTACTCCATATTACGAATACCACAAACTCATTATGATGGGCAAAGTCGAGGGTCAAAGTCAAAGCAACTGGGTTCAATACTGTTGATGAATTATTTAGTTTCGTTTCCTACGGGATTAGGAAGTCAGAGGCCAACTTGATTCAGGAATGAAAAGATACTTAAAGGAGATATTGAGTTACATTCGTATTTTGTCAATGAGTTCTATTAGCTCGGTAGTATCGGGTTACAACCTCAGAGCAAATAACTCTATGCTACGTATGTATAGAGCGTTGATTACCTTTCTGAACCATTAACAACCACTCTGCACGTCAGAACAGTCGGATAGGGTGTTACGTCACTACAGTTTCCCAGTTTAAGTTGTTGTGTGGCAAAAACTGGAACTAATTATTATTTTTAGTTATTGTTCTGAGATCTTGTATTTGATGTGTTTCAATGTAATGTGGCACCCCTAGTGGAACGCAAACATATACTGGACAACCTGTTTCAGAGTTGCTTAGTAGTTGCCACGAAGAAAACGGGTGACATCTATCTATAGATAGTTGATCTGAGGTTACAACTCTATTGCGAATATCAGTCAAAGCTCCTGTTTCAATATTGAATTAATCTATAATTTCTACGAAAGTATTTATCATTGTTGAGCTATTTATGTTATGCTGAAATTGTATGACAGTCTACTATGTGTTTTACCTATTATATATATCCCTTTGTTACAAAGGAACACCCTGTCTTGTCCTCTAAGCACCTATTGAATGTGTTTATTAATACAAATATTCGAATATACGAGTAGATAATAATGGTATTATATTGGAATATACCAGACGTGGATCTCAGAGGCGGGGCTCTTTATTGCTGTACCGTTAAAATCAGTCAAATCCTCCCCAAAAATGTTACGTGTAGGGGAGGTACCCCAAAAACAATAATTTTCATCATTTTCTTTTAGCACTTTGTCAACGTAGTACATATCCATGCAAAGTTTCATGTTTCTATCACTCACCGTTTAGGAGGAAAGTCGAGGACAGACGGACGGACAGACATGACGAAACTTGAATTACGGAACCCTAAAAAGAATTAACACCAAGGTCATGTGTATTATTTTTGAACTGAAATTAAACACCCCACATTAAATCATAAACATAGTTGTATGAAACACGCAAACCTGCCTTCTTAAGTAAAGAAACTGTGTTAATAATTCTCAACTAAAAACCAACTCAAACACGTATCAATACCTACAGTACTCGAGCACATTAACAGGCAATTCCACGGAGAATCTGTAGAGATTATAGTAGATAGTCTCACAGAAGTACCTTCATAAATTACGTTACTGGGCAAATATATCTAACGGTTAGAATCTTGTGTATCTGTTATGAGAACGGATTGAGACTATTTATGTTTAAATAATAATCATTTCAATATGGGAATAATTCAGTTTTAATACACACATAATAATGTTTCGTGGTATTTTTTATATTATATCTACCTCTTATAATATCTTTATGATATCCACTATCTACTCAAAGTCTAAACCATTAAACCATTATAATAGCCAAGCTTTTATAGCTCTTAAAAAAGCCAAAATTTAAAATTAATGTGTTTAAATTTGGTGCCATTTTCGAGTTTACCCTGTCTAAAGTCCTATAAATACCAATTGGAGCGATGTTTACAAATTTATATTATGCTGAAATATTTATTTATTTATTTAATCTGAACGTTGTAACGGATCTCTACTCACACGAGTAGATCCGTATGATAAATTTATGTCTGCAACGCTAATTCTTCTTGAAGAAGACCTTCAAATTGGAAACATAAAATAAAGAATAATAAGATTCGATTGTTTTATTTCCCCTTTAAAAAAATATCATTCTTAATTGAATAAATCTCATTTTGATATGATAAAAATTATTTATAACTGCCATCTGCTGGCGATTAACAATTACATTTAAAAATCAATGTCGGATACACTATATTCTCTAAGCAAATAGTACTTAGTTCATCCTATTATCACTAGATGGCGCTAATTATAAATTTTAAATGAATCAATTTATTAAATTTTAATAATTTACTTATTTTCAGCATGTCTAGTTATTAAACGTAAGTAGAAAAGAAAGTAAGTAAGTAGTAAAGAAGTAGAATTCATAAATCTGGAAATGCATATATTAGCTTAGGAAGGGAATGAAGGTTTATGTTGGATTTCAAATTATTGATAGATTGGCAATAATTGATGTTAGAATATTGATTGTGCCAGTACTTACGACTACCATTCAAAATATAACATTAAAATTCCAATTAATAATAAAGTTATGGTCAAAAATATGAAAGTATTGAATAGAAAAGACAGTCAATTTAGTCAAACTTAGACCCTAGGTATAATTTTGAATACAAGTTATGATTGATGTATGTATCTATTAAATAAGCAAATACATATTATGTATTATGTAAATTCAATTAGAATGCCAAGTACAAATTAAGTTATGTAGTAGAAACATTGAATTCCAAACATTCAAAATTCAGGATAAGTAAGCTATAAAAATATCTTAAAATTCACATTTAACCAAAAGAATATGCTAAAAATGAGATAAATTCTACTCCTATAAGTTCATGAGGTATCACTGTTAGTTATAAACATGAGTTTGCTTACGAATTGAGAAATTCACATTATACTTAAAAATATTGGTCCAGTAACTTAGTGAAAATTCAATCTGTTAAAACTATGCCAATGCCTGTAATTATTATGAAGTACTAACATATCTGAGGAATGTAGACTACATATAAAGTAGAATATAGCAGGGAAGTAGGAAATATTAGGAGTTTAGTGGTAGAAAATAAAGATTAATTTACCAAAATTTTAACAATTCATTACAGTTGTTCCTTCAAATTTGAGGTGTCCCATGATGAAGAATGACAAGTTCTTATAAGTAGAAGCTATGTAGATATCAGAATAATAGGTAGAAGCCAGATAAACATTAATTTAGATAGAAAATTCAGATTACCAAAATTAATAACTTCAATACAGATTAAAATGTTACAATATTGTATTGTTAGAATGCATCATAGAGCCTTATATTCTTAGAAGTGGTTGAAATACATATCAGTTAGGTTTATATCAAGTTATTATTATTAGAAATAATATACATGTATGAATGAAATTTCTTGGCACTAAATTTAGATAAATAGTATATTAATTGATATAACGTTGGACTTTTCACAATTCTTTAGAGATCGTACTAGAATATTCCAAAAACACTTATTCATAAATAATAATTTTATTAGAGAAAGATAATGAGGTATTCTAAACCATTATTATATTTATTAATTTTATTTAGAATTTAGGTACATTTGAATGGGTTCTGTATGTTTGGATTACATAATTAAGATTTAAAGTTAGTTAATGGTTATTGGAATTGTTGGAAGTGGGAGGGAGTGTAGATCGGTGTTGCTAGGTTATAGAATGGGTTTTACGGGAAAAGAACGAATGATACGGACATGGGAGGTGGTTTAGGAAAAAGGTTATAAAAACGGGTGTGCGGGATTCTCGCTCTCTTTTCTCTTTTGCTTTTCGAATTATCAACAGTAACGTAACTCTGCTCGTCCTCGGAGTGGTCGGTATCACCTAGTGCGCGTTTCGACCGTCGACATGTGAGTATCTTAGGTACCTGCACAATACACCTACCCCTACAATTATTTATTACATATATGTATTTATTTTATTATACGCCTTTGTCTAGAATCCTGGCCAGATTCTATTCAGAGGGATACACACACATTTTACTCAAGCATTTATCGCTTCTAAGACTTCTGGGGATAGAAATGAATAGATATTTTATATCTATTGCATTTGGGAAAGAGATTGAGTCTGGTCTCTTGGCGATAAGTGTACGACATTACATACTAGTCCGCGCTATGAGACTAGCACTAATTTAAGTGATTCAAGATGCAGCTGCAGAGCAACGAGGAGTCGAGGAAGACGTCATTTTGAGGTCAGATCTTTTCATTCTATTAAAATCTTTGTGAATTATTTTATCCAAATACCCTCCATGTATTTACCAATGTCATGAAGTTTACCCACATATTTTTGATAATTTAGAAATTGGTCACACCGTATGGACAACGAACTTACGAATGATTTCTAGAGTTTTAGCGTGTAATCTGATGAATATGGTAAAATTTATGGTAAAATTTGTCTAAGGGCTTGGAATGCGTACATAAACGATATAGTAAGGATAAATTCATGATTTAGTGTAATTGTCGTAAGATAAGTGTCCATTTTGATCAGATTGAGGATGTGTAGGTGCGATAAATCCAGTGTAGTTTATAGACATCCAGCGGTATTTAAATGTTCTATATTGTCCTGGTAGTGCGTACAACATTCTAGGCACATTCTAGTTCAATGATTGTGACAGCATAATCGAATCTCCAGTGTCCATTCTAATTAGTTCTGTTAGCGCGTGTAGTAATGACTAAATAATCACTACTTAGCCAATTTTAACGAGATAATCTTGATGAAATCGTCTTGAACCGAAGTAGGAAGCGTGGTAGGAACTACCCGTAAATAATGGTCATATTATCATACTTACTACCTATTACATATCTACCTACCTACCTACCTTCTTTTCTATCTACCTAATTAATTAATATTGTGAATTGAAAAGTTGTCCAAAATTGAATATAATTACAATACTGATTCTAATATCTTTATTGTATATTACCTACATACATATTATATTTCATACCGTTGCTTGACCACCCTGAACTAACCAGCGAATAACCTGAGGTGTATGAACAGAGTCATAAACCATTAGGAGGATTGATCTGAATTACATATACACTTTAGTGTACCACATTTCGCTATATCATTCCTGTAATGATTGGTAATCCTCGTCCGTTGTCAGAAACACCTAAGGTGAAGTTGAATATAACAAATTATATTGTATACTTTAGTGTACCACAATTCGCTATATCATTCCTGTAATGATTGGTAATCCTCGTCCGTAATCAGAAGCACCTAGGTGAGGTTGAAACAAATTATGTTAGCATACTTGAGTGTATCTATATTTCGCCAAATCTTTCATGCAATGATTGGTAAAACCAGTCCATTGTCGGAGCTACGCCTAGGATGGCATAAACTAAATTAATTTATATTAGTAACCTTTACTGTGTGATACCAAATTATATAGTTGGTGAATCATGGTAATAGGTGAGGTAACTTGGTTCATAAGCCTGTGGGAATTCCTTCTTGAATTCATCTCGCATACCTTTATTATTGAAACCGCTAATGGAATGATAGTATCAGAATAATACTACCCCCTATGTGTTTTATTATAGGAATTTCCAATTTTGTAAGATTTTGGATAGCGGATGGTTTGAGATGGAAGCATTTTAATCTTGGGTTAAATTGTTTCCTGGTATGCTGAACAAGCTTCAGTTGATATACATGAAAATGTAGCTGTATTTGCTCATCTCAGAAATCGATTAAATCTTGGTCTACTAAGCGTTTGGCGCTTGCATATTTTCAAGGTTATAACATACCTGGGAATCCTCCAGTCTACTCGGAGCTATGTCTCACCAGAGGAGATTGGAATTTATAAGAGAAACCTAAGTAGTTCTAACAGCCTGGTTCGTTTAGAACTCCGATATCCAAGTCAGACTAGCTTGATATTACTTGGCACAACAATGGAATATTGAGTGAACTCCTACCCAACTTACCCACTCCTTATAGTACTTATTCTGATCTATCTGTAGAATGTAAATAACAATTACATAATACATTGTCAAGAAGGCTATTCTACATAGGTGAAGGTAATTATTCAATAAATACTCTACAATAAATATGGTTGTTTTATTATACCTACTTTTCCCATTGTGGTCAAGCAAATGTATAAACTATAATCATAAAACCCATACTTACTTATCCCTTCATCCTATATTAATCCTACTCGGGTTACCAGAAGCTAATTCTTAAATACTTGTATCTATCTGCTAAAATAGTTCAGAATGGATTTATGTTACATTAATGATAACTATCTTGATGTATATCTGAGTGTTTGTGGTACGGACATTCATATGTTTACAACTTCAACCACTTTGCTGGCATGGTTGCAACTTGGCTTACCGATGGTCCGGACTCTCTTGGCCTAAGGGCAAGACGAGATAGACTGTATCGTGTATTGCTGATTGTATTTCATGGGCAGCCCTTGTGAATTTGAGCACTGCTCCGGACTCACTGGATTTCCTTGACTGGACCAGATTGAGATAGAGTTGATGTATCATTGGATCAGGGTTTCTACGGTAGATGTATCCTCGGATCTTCTACAATTCGTCATTTTATAAATCATGAGACTGTTTGTATGAACACGATCTCAGATATACCAATAAGCTTTGGAGGTTCTTGCCAAGCATAACTCCTAGCTGAACTATTACGGCTATCACTGGGTATACTTACCTATTGATAATATTAACATCAATTTTGTGGATCTGGAACTCGTTCTAATCCCTTCGTGATCAGCTGTTCAAGCTGCTTCATCATCCAAAAATATCTTCACGAGGAAAAATGGTGTATGTGTTGTTTTCCAGTCGGTCTCTGCGTGGCTGGGGCAGTAAAAGACCTTTTCCAACCCCACATTGTTACCTAATTACCTACTGTCCATTACCCCTCCTAATTATCATGACCATTCGGTAAACATTTAATTATTGCAACTAGTCTGTATGTTACATCCCTAGGTTCTATAATAACCACTATAATTCAATATCTTATTATAAATAAATAGGTACTCACTTGTTGTTAAAGCTTTAATAATTTATTACAGTAATCCAGAATAATATTATCAATATTAATGTCACTTTTAGGTTATGTACACAATTGACACTAAAATACCTTTCATCTATTACTGATAGGACAATCTGAGTTACTAGAACAACTTGTCTGGGTTTAGGAAATTAAAAGCACTAGTTAGGTCTAACAAATAATTTAGAATCACTATAAGATATTAACTTCACTTATTTAGGTTTGAAATAAGAAGCACTATTTAGGTCTAACATTATAGTTCTGAGCGCATAATCACAAAAAAGAATCCGGTTTACTATGACACAACTTAGAGTCCTACTCACTAGACGATCGATCACTTTGGCCAATCTTCAGTAAAAGTTCATATTAGAAGTACATTATAGGTATTCTAAATGGAACTATATAGTTGATATACTATCATCTTATCAGATAGAATAGTATAATCATTTTAGACGATTATAATGCAGCTTTCCATGTACTTCAGATTCTCCGTCCAGAATTCAAAATTTTATAATCCATGTTCAATTTATTCTAAATATAATTCCTTCCATATTCTAGGTTTTCCTTCTTCTTAGTCTTCTTTCTTTCTTTCTGTATTTATTTATAGTCCTTCCTTTCTTTCTTCCCTCTTAGTTTATAGAGCTATATATTAGTTATTTAGATAGTTTTAGTAGAGGGGTTTTTTACAACGTACTGTCTCTCTCACGGCGTAAAATAATTATAGCCCTTCTAATCTATAAACTAACCTAATATATAAATTTCCTCTCTAATTATTTCTTAGCATTTTCCACTTGGCATCTTGATTTAAATACAAAAGACAGAATTTGTGTCAGATTCTTTTTCTTGTGTTTAATCGGTATACTAAACGTAATAATTTTCAAGCACATTTCTTGCTCTGAAGGATTATACTAAGATTTGTCCTGTGTATGCCTTGTGTATGCACATTAATTTCTGATATCGAAACTGTCCGATGCGATTTAATTTCTTTTTCGGATATGGAAATTTCCGAGAAAGACGTAGGTACCTAAGCTAACAATCTTCCCATGAAAGCGTGTTATAGATAGCATCAAAGTATTCGCGTATCATGGAATAGATCTAGTCAACGCGACGGAAAAGCTGCCACCCACAACCTCCTCTGTGCGACGTGGTGCGACTAGCAACAGGTTGTATGAATTTATTACCTGAATTTTACGGTCATTTTATTTTTATATTTGCATATTATATGATAACCTTTTTTTGTCGTCATTTTGTTTAATAAGGTAATGGTCTTAATGGACACGTCAATTTATAAAGTTACAATATAATAAAATGAAATCAAAATTAAGTTATATCGTTTAGATTACATTCAGGTTTCTTTTCGGTGTGTACCAACTACGAGTACAATCAAACTATAGTAACCTGTACTATAGTGACAATGGAAATCGGGTTCCTGTACATTTACTTAATAATTTTATTAAAAAGAAATAGTATGGGTGTGTAAAAGTTTTAATAAAACACTTGAAAGTTCCAGCTTTTAGGGTACCTATAGTTCATCAATGTGGTTTTATGTTGAGTCGCGCTAGCGTTGCCACGATCACCCGGTACCTACTGTAAAAATTATATTTATACGAGGTTGGTATAAAAAGCCAACTAGAGATTTCCCTTGGGTTGGCTTCACCTGCGATGCTCAGCACAAATATTTGATCGCACCGTTGATCCCTGCTACTACAGAAATGTTTGCACTAGGAATAATACATTACTAAAATGGCACTTGTCGCTCGCGAACGTCATGACGTTCATGAACGTCATGAACGTCATGGTGACGAGTAGTATTTTTGCGAGCCACATAAAGTGTTTAAGGGTTCAATTTAATAAGTAAATACACTATATTATTTAATAAGTAAATATAGTATATACACTAATACTTATTATCACGTTTAGTAACAGAACATTAGGGATACAAGACGTACTTAAGTAATTAGACTGATAGGTAGGTACTAAGTGACTAAGTCTTAAGTTTTTAAACGAAAGTATATATATTATAAATTTTGCGCGTTTATAACAAATCAAACAAAAGCATGGCGTAGAATTCAACGAATTCTACGCCATGAATTTCGTAGTTTCAACGTTTCGTATACGTCTACGTGTATATCATTGAAATGGGGTGAATTGAACACGTATTTATAACTTGTAATGGAGTATTAAATTGAATAAATAATTGAAATTGATTTGATTGATGTTGATAATCTACTTAATATTTGCAGACTGATAGCAAAATTTTGGTTGTTTGATGTTTAGTAAAGGAATGTTAAACCCACTAATTAATATATATTACTAATGACTAAAAAATATATTTTTTGAATATACTTATATCCATCCTAATATAGAATAACAAAGGTACTGAATCGCTATATTTTACAGCGACTTTTATGATTGAGACATAGGATATATTTATCTCGGTAACAAGCTCTACGTTATCTCGTTCTTAAAACTAACTACCTACTGTATTCAGCCTAAACTCTTTCACAGTAGTAACTAGCTGTCCCAGCAAACTTCGTACCGTATTAATTTTTCTAATGTTACGCACAATTTTTTTTTAAAAAGATCCTTCTCCTGGTAATAACAGCCGTTGTCGAGCCATTAATCTCTTAACCAACCCGACTTTGAATTACTTATATGTACCTATATACTAGTGGTTCTGTGAACCGTAGACTTCGGGAACTTTGTTTAGATTATTTTTTTTCAATTTTCTTTATTACTCTTTCATTTTTCATCCAATCCAAAAAATATCATTCACATGTTATTTATTGTAAGCAAGGAGTGTGTGTGTAAAGTTTCATGAAAATCGGTTGATAAATACGGCCGCAAACATGATCTGACAGAACCCGTAGATGTAGAGATGTAGAGGTAGGTACAGACGAAAGAAATTCTCCCCAGTCTGCAAGTTGAAACTGAGACTTCGGTCGCTTCGCTCCCTCAGTTAATTATGTACGGTTTACATAGTTTACGTAGTTTCAAGTGTTGATATATTATGTATATGTCATGATATATGTATCCAGTTATTTTCGAAGCAGCTAAGAATAAAAACATAAGAGTTAGGTACACAAATAATTACATCTAAATTTGGTAAAGCCGCACTCGAGAATAAAAATAGGATACTTTTGATGTAGGTACGCTTCAGGTGTGTGAAGCTTTCAACAGGTCTGTTCTTTAAATAGATACACTGTAAATGAAACGAAGTATCGGTTTATTAAAGCTGTCTTTTATTTTCTTTGTAACGACCACAACTTTGCAGTCATTGAGGTATAATGTACTACGTACTAGAGAAGACGCCTCAACTAAATTGATTGTAACACGAGTTAGAGTGCGCGCGCTCTAACTCACTTAGTATGTCCCGAGCGCTTTCCGGAACGTGACACATTTGAGTATATTGAGTGCGAAGTTTTGCTTTTAAATATGATTATATATGTGCATATGCATTGAGATACTATTGTAACAACTCTAGAAACATAAGTAAAAATCAAGGAGTGACCTTTCACCAGTAAGTACAGTTAACATTGTCTTTAATGCATGCTTTATTTTAATTATATTTTAAATTGTTACTTGTGACGACGCGTCACAGAGCGGCGCCGACCATTTTTAGCAAAATGTCAAAGAGTAAAACATTTTGTGCGCGCAGAGATGACGATCGACGTATATTTTTTTACTAAGGTTTATTCGTTGCATAACCAATAATATTTTTAATAATGTTAATATTTTTGTGCCGCCTGGTGAGTTGTCATCGTAATATTTATCTAACAACATGCACCAATCAAACCTAAACCCATAACTGAAAACTGCATCAAAATCCGACCAGTAGTTCTGGAGAAAAATGGCAACATGTATTTGACAAACATCCTATCACCCCAAACGCATATACCATCTCCGTTCCGTCGTAGGTAAAAAGCTATGCGTGTCCAGTCTATAGTGTATAATCCTAACAAGTGACATGTTCTTGGAATACGTTGAAGAAAACGCGTAAGCGCCATGAAATTCACGGCGCTTCTGACCTTTTGGTCGTGAAAAAACTATAACTAAGAAGCGATCTTGCGCTTGAATATTTATATTACGATTAGACGACAAATTTATTGTTTAATCGCTGCAGCGAACTTTAGTTGTCACTCGTGGCAAAAGGCGTTCGTTTTTTGTTCAGGATAGCTTCTCTATACGTAGTAATAATAACTCAATGTTTGCAGTAGGTATATTTCCCTCCTATGAAAATAGATTGTCAACGTTCACAGGTTACAGGTTTTTCTTTCATTGTATTTATCACTTAAATGATCGTATAAGTTGTAAAATATAAGTATGTAGTATGTATGTAGTAGTATAAACAAAGTCGCTTCCGCTTTCTGTCTGTCCCTATGTATGCTTAGGTCTTTAAAACTACGCAACGGATTTTGATGTGGTTTTATTTAATAGATAGAGTGATTTAACAGGAAGGTTTATATGTATAATACATGTATAATATATTTGAGTAACACCGTTATTTTTAGAGGTTTCTAATGTAATGTCCTATATAAACACATTTTTTTGCGTTTTCATTGCAAACGCTGACGAAACCCTACGAGACAGATCAAAATAATGCACTACAGTATTGTACACCATAGAAAGGTCTATAAAAAAGTCCGGAATAGCATATGTCTATCTCTTAAGGATAACTCACAGTAACCAATTTTATCTTTTATTAATGACTAAAAAATAATGTGTCATTTGCCGAGCTATTTTAAACAATGCAGTATTATTCCTTATCTAATTGAATACTTTACATACGTTGTGCATTTAATGTAGACCAAAATTGCCATTCAAACCATATAATTTGGACGAATGACTTAAGAGATATCTCGTGATGAAAAAAAAATACGAGCGCGGCGACGCAGCGGTGGCCAATGACGGCAGTGAACACACAGCAGTTTTAAGCAATACAGCATAAATCCTTATCTAATTAAGTACCTTAAATACATTTTGCATTTATATTAATATAGTAGATCAATATGGCACTTTACAGCATGTAATTTAATTGAAGATTTTCGAAGATATTACAGATTAATAGGTATTGTAAATTGTATGATAGTATTTTCTTTTTCATTCATACAATTCATTCGACATTTTCTTCGAAATTCATAGTAGGTACCTTGGTTGGATAGGAATTATATTAAAACTTTATTTAATTTTTAATTCTTTTTTTAAGACAAAACGTGCTTTTCTGTTTTACGTTTTTTTTCGAAACTGTATGTTTGTACTTTAGTCGGTAATAAGGTTAATCTTTTTATCCACACTTATTTGGTGGATAGGGTTAGAATTGAACAATTTTGAATTATAGCTATAATAAAAAAGCTGTTTAAGGTAAGGTATTTAAGTTCAATAAAAACTGCATAGGATAAAGTCATGTCTAAAAGACGTCGTCGTTCAAACATAGGTTGTAGTACAGGGAATGCCCAAAGAGCACGTTCAGCTAGAGACGAAGAATCGCCAAGGGAACGTGAGAGCTGAAAGAGTAAGAGAATCTCAGTTGGTCGTGAGCCTCGCCGCAGCCAGGATCGGGAAAGACATAGTGTTCGGAGAGCCAGAGAATAGCCTGCAGAGCTTGAGGCTCGTCTTAGCCAAGATAGAAATAGACATCAAATACAGAGAGCCAGAACTAATTCGTGGGTAAATAAAGAAAATTCTGCCATGAATTACGATCCATCGATTCTTTACTACCCGCAGCACAACTAAGATGCTCAACTGGTTGTGCCGTGGGTACTTTCGATTCCTTTCTACTCAACTGATTGGTCTGTTGGGAAATAAAAGGTAACTGTGGCCCAACTGACGATAACTCGAATCCCTGGTTGTACCATGGGTGCTTTTGAGACACAACTGATTGATCTGTTGAAAAAAATAATGTACCTATGGCCCAACTGTTGAAAATTAGAATCACTAATTTAGATTCCCCTACAAGTAAAACTTTTGCCGGTGGCAGTGTTTGCCAGTCAAAACTTAAAACTAATAAACTTGTGGAAGAAAGGAAAGAATTAAACATTCTAATATTTTAATATTATCTTAATAAATGTATCTAAAGCATGGCCGAGGGTAATTTCTCCTGTGAGAAGTTGCATCTGGACAGATCTAATAACATCATCATTGATGATCTGCTTTCTTTTGCGTTTTGCGGAAACGCCTTTTCTTTTGCTATTTGCATTTTAGAATTAGCGACAATTACTTTAAGTGGATACAATAGGCGCCAAACATTGACCGTGTTTTTGTCAAGGCTTTATTTAACTTGCTGTGCCTTCCCTTGTAGTTATTTGTTTGATGACGCTCACCAAATACGGACATAAAGACAGTACATTAGACTTTTTACCAAAAAGGTAGTCAACATACTTTTTAAATTTGGGCATTTTCAAATTATAAGCATGGATTTCCCTCGTGATATATTGCCAGCCTTCTAATATTCTTTGTTTTGGCAACAACAGTAAAGAAGCACTTACTGCTACGCTCAAGGCCTAAAAACGAATCCTTGGCCTTAGCCAAGGATTCGTTTTTAGGCCTTGAGCGTGTGGCCCAAAAGTTTACCTTTTCGCCACATATTTTTGTGCCAATGATAGTAACAACCACGTATGGCGGCTTTTGGAAAAAAACTTAGCAATAGTATTTTGATATGGTCACTTTACAGTAATTGTCGTCTTCAGTAATTTGTGCAAGCTGTGACCGCTGTGACTGTATAAGATGGAATATCGTTTTGTAAGTTGCTTGCTTTTTATTTGGCATTAGTGCAAACACAATCGGTTTTACGTTTACAGTCTCTTGTGTACTGCCAAAGTCCCCATGAATAGAAAGCAACTGAGTAAAGGGCTTCGGGCAGCTTTTAAATCTTGCATCAATAAAGTACTCCTTAACATTACATAGTTGCAGTCTTGATTCAGGTGTACTAAAGATTAAAATTCTATCTTCACCATCATTATAGTCAGGGTATTTCCACTTCTTTTAAATCCCCAAATTATGTTTTATGGCACCCAGTGCTTTCTTTCACGATAAAGTACAATCTTGCCGCCTTGTAATCTATACATATCTATACTATAATAGGAATTATAATTAGTCAACAAAACAGAAATTGTAATTACTAAGACGTCAAAGTAGACAGCAAAGTGACGTTCATATTGTTTGTTTCAAAAAAATTACGAATGTAAAGTGCAACACTTGAACAAAGAGGTTTACTATCAGTACTTGATAGAATAAGAGGTAGGTAGTTGTGCTATGGGGAATTAGAGTGTTTTTCGAGTTCCCTACCACTCAATCAGTTGGGCATAGTAGTTGTGCCGTGGGTCAGGGTTGAGTTGTCGGGATCTTAGTTGAGTACGAGTAGAAGGGAACCGAAAGTACCCACGGCACAACCAGTTGAGCATCTTAGTTGTGCTGCGGGTAGGGAAGGTTTCTATCGTATAGTATCAATAGGTAGCATGTCAGTAGTGTGTGAACATTGTTTGGCATTGGAATTCAAAGACGAATCTAATTCCACAATTCTAATACCACAGATAAAGACAATCATTCTACCACAGATAAAGACAATCATTCAACCAATGCAAATAGCATACAAATATTTATATTGGGATATTTGAATTTAAATAATGACATGCTACATAGTCTACATTGCACCCGTGCGAAGCTGGGGCGGGTCGCTAGTATCGTATTAGTAGGAAAACAAAGACAGAGAGTTATTTATCAACAAGGTGTGCATCAGCGATGCAGAATTTCGAATGCCAGAACATATTGAAAACGCGCGGCAGATTTAATCTTATCGTAATCTTACATTTTTAATAGGGTATTGGTTTTAACACCAAAGAATATATCAAAGTAATCGTATCAATAACTGACGTTTCCGCAGTGATGTTACTTTACATAGAGTCTAATATTCAAAACGTAACTACTTGCAATCATTATCATACTGTACTTTGACGTATCGAACACATCATTTCCGTTGAGAATACAAGTTATAACTAAGTTCATGTATGAGTTAGTAGCTATGGCATATGATACAATATACCTACGGGCAGGGTTTTGTGAGATTGGAATTTGTTGAAGGTGAAGTACTTGAAGTATTTCGGGAAGCACAAGTAACAAGAGACCAGGAAACACGATATCAAACCACCAAAAAATAAAGATTTCGACTAATTTTAACCGTAAAAAGGGAAAAAAAGGCGTAAAAAAGGAGGTGGTTACCAATTCGACTATTTTTTTATGATTGTTATTGTTAAAAATCTGGGTGAATATTGAAAATATTTTTTTTATTGAATTGATTCCCATAATTGAAGGTGGTTTTTTTGCTTAAATTAATTATGAATTTCTTATAATGTAATAATTTTTGACGGACTAAATAAAATACTCCCAATAAAAGTTTCTCGGGAAAATTTGTAACGAGAAAATGTTCATCGAGAATATTCAGTGCAGTATTAATTCCACGGGATTAACCCGCCAGAGTTTCGGCTCGGCAGGTGTATCATTTGCAAGTGAGGTTAGCCTCTATGATCTTGATGGAACCCCTAAGCACCCAGGGACCGAATAGACATTAGAGCAGCAACTGTAAAACCACTGTGTTAATTTAATACACTGTATTTGTGAAATAGATCTTGTACAACGTATGTGACGTAACGTAAACGAACATGACCGTACTTATTAACTCACATTAATTCAAACAGTTTATTTATTTTTGCAATGTAAGGGCGCTAATTAAAAATGTAACAAGCTATATAATATCAGAGAAAGGTTTTCTGCCATTCACACTTCTGTCTCGGTGGCGAAGTGGCATGTGCATGCGATTGCGTTCCCTGAGGTCCCGGGTTAGATTCCCGGGTCGAATGAAATATTTCTGTGATGCACAATTGTTTTTTCGGTGTTTGGGTATTTTCTAATAATTAGTATGTATTTTATAATATTTTCTCATATTTAGAAGTACACTATATATAAGTATGTTTATCGAAGTATGTTCAGAGAAGGAAAACTGGACACAAAACCCTATACCAACCCGTCTGGCCAGCGTGGTATATGTAGTCTAAATTCCTCCCTATTTGGGGGAGACCTATGTCCAGCAGTTAAATCAGCTGAGATGATGATGATGACACTATTGTCTCAGAAGGGTAATTTTTTGTACAACATCCAGCCTAATGATACCTAAATACAACCAAACCAAAAATATGGTTTCAATTCTGTATATCTAATAGTAGAAATGGTGTCTCCATATTTAATGAAATTAACAAAAAATTAGTGTGGGGAAATACTTATGTAATCTCGGGGCTTACAAAGATTAAGCTTAGCTTGGGGCAACATCACACTTTATTTCATACCAATCGGATGGCAGGAAATAAATATGGTCAGGAGTCAGGCGGCACTGGGGGATGAACTACTGCAAAATATGAGGAAGAACGCGCGTGACCCCCTGGTGAAACTAATTTATACTATATAATTTATTATTATAGTGTACCTTCATGCTATACAGTCATCTAGCTTCCAGTATGGCTGAAGGCTGAAGGTTTTAGCAGTCATAAATTCTACAGCCAAGAAAAATGAAGGCTATATTTAAACAAAACCTGCCACGCACATCGTTTCGGCTCGATAGGGTTCCGTAGTTATCCATAAAAGCCTCTATACCTCTTGAACTATCAAAGTTATACCATCCATTATAGTTTTCATTTAAAGTTTATTAGATGGACTACCATCATAAATTTTTCTAGATTATTCACGCCAGCTGTTTAGATTTTAGGGGAACGCCGGGTTTTTGCAAAAAACATCCTCTTCAAAGCTAAATAGCTCGCAAACGGATACTTAAATCAAAAAATCATATTAACATTAACATTAACCTATGTTTTTCAAACATGTTTTCTAAATTTTATTTTAGCATTTTGTTGGCGTAGTAAATATACATATCCATGCAAAGTTTCATGTTTCTAGCACTAACAGTTTGGGAAGAAAGCCGAGAACGGACGGACATGACGAAACTATAAGGGTTCCGAAACTTTTATACTACAGAACCCTAAAAACGAACATACCTTGATTCAATTTAGCTGTACTTTAACCCGTTACTGGTAATACTGTACCGTAATTAAAACCATTTCATTAAAACGAGTATTTTATGGTTACTATAAGTTAGTATAATATTATGTACTTTTTTTTTGTTAATTCATGCGATACAAAGCATGACGATAATGTACACTGTTAAATTGTATTCAAAAAGTCTCTCCTCTTTCTCGTTGGGTTAGGCAGAGATATCTATTATTGAGCGGAGCGAAGCGTAGCGTATCTTAGACGACAAGTGTAAATCGTTTGTGTGCCAACTCCTCCGAAACGGCTCGACCGATTTTGACCAAATTTGGCATGCTGGTCGACATCATACCCGGGAGTGCATATCTCTGAAATCATGAAAATAGAGCTGACCATGGAGGAATAATCACCGAAAATGTCCTGAACATCACCGAAAAACCAGATGATTAAATGGTTGCCATGGAAACATGTGCGTCAACAACGAAAATAGTTTTTTTTTTCATTCGATTAATTAATTTAAGTGTTCGATTCTGATTCTGATATGTAATAAAAACATTTGCTCCGCTCAACATTTGCAATTAGCAGCATGCATTGCATACCTAGTATTCATATTTCCGGCACTTGGAAGAACTTACTGTATACATATGGCACAATACTGGCCTCACGGAATCATCAGAGAATTTCAAAGGTATTCGTCATTAATTAAATGCAACTAGTGCATTCATTATCACGAGGAACTACCTAGTACGGAACCAGAAATGGTATTTTGAAATTCGGTAATTACGTAAACATGAAATCTGCATAATGAAATGCTTCGAAGCGAATTGGATTTGATTTTGACAGACGGAACTCACCGTTTGAAATGGCCGCTCACATTTAGTGGTGACAATTCTATTGAACAGGAGGATTTGTGAATACATTATACATACACGCCTACACACAATTCACGCCTGTTTCCCCCGAAGGTGTTGGCAGAGGCTTATAGTATGCCCACATTTCGCCAGTTCTTAAGTTGATCCCACGGTGTGTATATAATAGGTGGCGAGCCCATTGCCGCTTTACAGGAAATTTACCAGAGCCTCCTGCTTTGATCGACAGGTGTACCACTTGTAGGTGAGATTAGCTTGGGAACCCAAGACCTTGGAGGGACACCGACATCCGAAAAATGCCTCGACTGCATCTGATCTCCAACATCTATTGGTGATTTGGAAGAAGTTCCAGCGCATGTACTACTTACTACCATATACGCCTCCAAAGCAATCATCAAATCTTAGTACGAGCTTATTATTAATTTGTGGTTTTAATGTTATTAGACTTATTTTTTTTTATAAATAAAAAAATAAGTCTAATAACGTTTCACCGATTGCCATCAATCAGTATCAGTATAAACTGTTGATTGATGGCAATCGGTGAAACGTGCTACACATGGTGAACAAAAACACATATTATTATATTTTTCCTCTAGTTATATTATTAATCAATCACTGGACGGTTTCTCCTCGCGGCATCATCAGACATTAATTGACCTAACGAGAGAAGCGGCTACATTCCGGACTTGACAGTTTTCCTAGCGGGGCTAGCGACCACATTTTTTAACCTGCCTCGGTGGAGCAGTGATATGAGTATGCGACTGCCGTCCTTGAGGTCCCAGGATCAATTCAGGGTTGAATGAAATATTAAATATTTATGGATCACAGCAAATTTGTGTGATCCACAAATGTTTGTTTGGGAGTTTTGAAGTGTTCCTTGATATTTTTTTTTTCGTGAGCTTTTGTGACTGGGGTAAGAAAATGTGGGTAAAAGACCCAAATAAAGTTTTTAAGCAGCAATTCGCCAACTATGAAGTGGGACCAACTAAGTTACTGGCGAAAAGTGCGGGTATAAAATGTCTCTGAAACAGGCGCGATTTTATGTATGTGATGTTAGGTTTTAGGCCCAGGACTTTAATTTGCTGTTCCATAGCGGCTGGCACGTAAGATTTTGTTGCCTTTCATAAACATATCATCACAAGGCAACGGGTTTCAATTTTTTTTCAAAATTACAATATAGCTGCTACTTTTTATTAAATTCATTTGGACATAACCCATTATAAATGTGCCCGGTGACGGCAATAGGCTTGCCGCCTATTACGTGGAACTAAAAATACTGGCAAATTATGGATGTGTAGTGCACCTCTGCCTACCCCTTCGGGATATAGGTGTGATATGTGTGTGTGATGTTAGGTAGCTGGTATTTTACGTTTTGGTATTATTATAATGGTTTGTAGACTTAACCGGCAACCAAACAAATATTCAGTCAGTGTACAGTTCAGTAACAGAATAAACTTGAAAATACGATATTATTCAAGTAACATACTCTTGTGAGAGAAAATTCAATTTTAAACGTGACTTTTACGCGAATGAGATCTGGAATAATAACCCGAATTGTTTACTATAACAATAAGTTTCATGTTATAGAGGTTTCGAAGATCTTAGCCAAATGGTCCATCTACCATCTGCAAGTGGTGCACCTGCCAATCCACTGACCATGCTCGGTAATACTAAAACGTGGCAATAGGCTGGCCCTATTGGCATTCTAGACCAATGAAGTTACTGGCCTAAATTTGGCATATAATATGTTTGTCTCCCACAACATACGGACATCAAATCGGTCCAGCCGTTTAGACGTTGATAACTTGATAAACATACATACAGAAGAATTAGGTATTTAAATTTATTAAATACTAGCTGATCGCCGCAGCTCCGCCCGCGTGATTTAGTTTACTCGTTCCCGGTTCACACGGAACACATTACCGGGATAAAAAGTAGCCTATGTTACTCAAGGTGAATGTAGCTTTCCAATGATGAAAGATTTTTTTAAATCGGCACAGTAGTTTTTATTTATTCATTACAAATATACAAATCTTTCCTCTTTATAATAGTAGTATAGACTAGCTGTCCCGGCGAACTTAGTAACGAATTTTTTTTTCATAAGAACCATCTCCTGATAATAACGAACACAACAAAAATGGAATTAGCGAAATCGGTCCAGCCGTTCACGCGTGATGTCGTGACCAAGAGAAATAGGGATTCATTTATATATATATAATACTAGTGGTCCCGGCGAACTTCATGCCGCCTGAAATTTTGCTTATAAACCTTCCCTGAACCTCCACGAATATTTTAAAACCCAAATTAGCCAAATCAGTCCAGCCGTTCACCCGTGATGTCGTGACTAAGGGATATAGGGATTCATTTATATATAAATAGATATACAAGCTGCCCCGCGAACTTCGTACCGCATTCATTTTTGTAATGTTCCGCATAACTTTTTTTTTCTTCCATAAGATCCTTCTCCTGATAATTACGAATACAACAAAAAAAGAATAAGCGAAATCGGTCCAGTCGTTCACGCGTGATGGCGTGACCAAGGGAAATAGGGATTCATTTTTATATATAGAGATAATAATATAAAAATATTGTGACATGACACCCAAAATGCATTCTAGCCAGTAAGTTCTAAGTGGAGTGTGATAATGAGAACAAATAGTATTGAAGTTAGGCAAACGGCTTATAGATATAAAACTTAAACAAATAAATAAATATTTTTGGACATTCTCACACAACGTCATCTAGCCCAAATTAAGCTAATATAAGCTTGTGTTATGGGATCTAGACGACTGATAAACATACTTATATATTTCTAAATACATACATATTATACATAGAAAATACCCAAACTCCGAAACAAACATTTGTGGATCACACAAATAATTGAATCGACCCGGAATCGAACCTGGGACCTCAGGGGCGGCAGTCGCATACTCAAACCACTGAGCCACCGAGGCAGTCATCAAACAAATTAGTTTAGCACGATATGCAAAGATTACAAAGAGCCCCCCTTTTTAATAGATTCTTACCTTGATTGAATCACTTCATGTTTAAACTCTTTGTTTCCTCAGTTTCATTACATCCATTATATTTATATAATCCGATTAGACTGTTTTAACGTAAAAACCAAAATATAAAGTAAGATCTTTTTGATGATACCCATTGACTAAACTTTCATATTTTTCTCTGTGCGCTTAGAAAATATTTTCAACGTTATTACGACGTCTTCCGATTTTTTTCGGAACGTGATTAGTCTAAAAGGTATGCTCCACATTGTATCTTTCTCCTACCACTTGTTTACACAAGCTTTCCACTCCAAGAAAACACAGGTGAAGTATTTTGTCAATCATTACGGTGCGGAGTGCGCGGGTTGAAGCGAGCAATCCTTCGCGTATTGCGGCAGTCAAGCGCCAGCCGCTACGCCGGTACCCGCCGGGTTATACGGGCTCGTCTCGTAGACTTCGTAGCCTCGTAGCGCTACGAGGTTAGTACAGCCGGGCGTAACAAGTGAACAAACTCATACTTTTCAAGTTTCATTGTTCAATGTAGAAAGAAATGTAGAGAAAGTTTTGAACTTAACGGTTTTCACGACTCGGTTATGTGTACGAGTTTTTTATTAAATCTATTCAAAAGTATTTTATTAAGTTTTGTAGTACCGCATTCTAATTGAATAAACTTGTCAATCCAAAGTTATAATACTCACAATACATATCTTTAATACTGAATTTAAATAAACTAAATAGGTACTTATTTCATTTTACTTTAAATATAATGAATCTGTTAAAAATGTAACATAGTTAATTATAATGTTGAGTTAATAATTCACGTCATAATCACTTTGCAGAGTACCTTAATTAGTTATACGCTCTGTCGCAAGACAACATACGAGTACATTAACACTTAAATGAATAACACAATAAAGGTGCTTACACTCTTATATATATATATATATATATATTATATATATATAACTCCATTTAGTTCATAAATCGCATAGTATACGTAGAACTAGACACATCTAAAGGAAATTATCCAGATATCACCAGTTGCACATTTACGAATAAAATATTGAGATCTAATTAACAAGACTTCACTTCGTTACAGACTAGACAGAGACCTTTTGAATGCCCACAGTTCACCAAATTTTTTATTAGTCCTAGTTCCATGATTTATTAATAAAATATATTGCAATATAGAAGAATTTAATGTATTTTACAAAAATAATTCCAAACCAACCGTATTCTTTTATTTATTTATAGATTTATGAAGTGGATAAGGATCTTACTACGATCTTAGAGACCCAAGTCAAGTTCACCTACAAATGGTACCAAAATATCATTGGTAAAATGTACGTTTCTCATATTTAATGGGTATACAGCGAATATGTAATTCAATTTACATCAAAAATGTATGTAGTTTATAAATGTAAAGTGTACATTAATCAGTTTGTACGTGACCACAGCCAGCAATGAATACGAGCACTTATCCCAACAAATCCTCTGTCTCTCATCGTAAGTAGGATCAATGCCACGAGTTTATTGTTAAGGTCCCTTGTTTTATCTCCCTATCTGCCTACAGTCAAATACGGATGAGAATATAATGATACTTGTGCAAACAACTACCCACGTAATCCCCTTCAACAAAAAAGGGAACTCCCTAATTGAGTGTTCCGAATTCAAATCAAAAAGTTTCAAAAAGTTCGTTAATGTAGTAGGTAGGAGTACGATGGATTTTTGCGAGTTTAAGAGAAAGGCACTTAATGTGGTATGAGGTCAAGTGTGTTCTCGACATGTAGTTGAGCGGAGACGGCATGGCAGGGACGATCAGACATCTGTCCACACACCACCATGAAACGGGGCCCACTGCTAGTGCGGTAAGTTTAACAACAAATTAATATCATAACTTCTACTACCCCCGAGATCATGGAAGCGCTGAAACGGGAGCACATGCCTGCGTCTAGAGAAATTGAGGCTCTGCGGTCCCAACTCCGCCAGGATCTCATGGAGACATGGAAGGTGTGACTTGAGCAATCAAAGTGTAGCAACCAAATTTCAGCACGCAGATTCAATCACCGACGCGGGATAAAACCCGACCCCAACCATGCAGGATAAAAACCGATCCAACCCCAGACAGAGGCCACATACTACTAATAGGTGGTCAAAGTCCGCTAGCGTCATTGTGAATTCTTCCGGCCGTGGACTTAAAAAAACCTTTAAGATTATACAACTCAATACAAATCCTGTTAAGTAAATACACCAAACTTTCAAAAGTAACACAAGCTTTCAAAAGTAGCAAATCACATTGTTAGGTTTACGTTCCAAAATGAGCGAGATAAATACTCTTTATTCTACACAGTATAATCTATCAAGAACCTTTCACTGACAGACATACCTCACGTTATAAAGGCTGGAAATTTCTCAGAGTATGTTCCCAACACAGCCAGGTGAGAACGGTCAGTTTTAAATCACCACTTATTTCTGGCAGTCCCAGGGTCATAGCGGTCTGGCAAGGGTTTGCAACCGTTCAGGCGGTCTGGCATTTGTCGAAGTGATTTCTATTGTTGTTACGAAGAAAATATCCAAAAATGAAGCTTTAGAAAATGACAAAAGTAAGATGCTATTTTACCCACTGTTGCTATATGATACGTAGGTCACACTAAGTTTTGCGTAACTTAAAAAAAACAAAATTTTTTCATGCGATCAAACCATTTTTTAAAACAGGAGGACCACAGACCTGAATGCATGTTTTCTACGTGCTGATTGAACGCTATCACTGTCTCTTCGGAGTTGGTAAAAGTGAAACCGCTCATCAAATTTTGGAAGCTAAAAATGACTATGTTTTGTTGGCCGTATGTGAAGAAGCGTTGTCATGATGTAGGAGGACGCGGCTTTTGGGTCGTCTTTCGCGAACTTTTTCTAACACCCTGGGTAAACAAATGGTAGAATACCACTCGGCATTAACACTCTTTTGATCTTCAAGTGGAATTGTACAGATGGGGCCCGTAGCTGAGAAAAAAAAACGCGATCATTTTTTTACCAACGTTTCTCGCCTGCCTCACTTTTGTTGGCTTGTTCTCATTTTCAAACTTTTTCGGGTTCAAAACAATAAATCCACGTTTCGTCTCCTGTGACAATGTCATAAACAGCATTAGAATGTACGTGGTCGTACTTCAGTAGCATCTGTGAGCACCATTCCACGTGAGCCCGCTTCTGCTCCGCTGTCAGTTCATGAGGGATCCAACGACAATAAAGTTTCCGTACTTTCAATTCTTCGTGTAAAATTGTCTGGATTTGACTCATACCAATCCCCAATAGTCCTCGAATTGTCTCATAGGTAATCTGCGGGTTTTTTCTTCAATTAACAGCTTAACAGTAGCCACATTATTTTCGTTGACGGCAGTTGAAGGCCGCCCTTCACGAAATTCGCCATGTAAAGAAACTCGACCTCTCTCAAATTCAGCAAACCATCGCCGCACGGTGCTCAAACAAGATGCTTCTCTCCCAAAAGCATTTTGAAGACGAGCTGCACAGTCTTGCGGAGAGAGAGAACTTTTAAAATCGTAAAAAATCATCGCTCTAAAATCTTTTCGACTTATTTCCATTTTTCTAAAAACAATTTCCCACCAATTGATTTTTTTTTATTACTAAGAAGGTTGCAACGTTTAAAAAAATATAAAGAAATTCAAATAGTTCCGATTAGCTAGAAGTGCAAAACTTTTAGTGTGTCCCATGTATCTCCGGAAGTAACCACAACCGACACTTCATACTCGTACTTACTGATCGTTCTCACCTGTGTTATAACGTGAGGTAGTCTGTCAGTCATAGGCTCCACTTCTATAAAGAGATTAAATATGTCACTATCTGTAGCCGGTTATAACTACTTAAACAACTTAAGTTTTGGTTATCAATTTCAAACTATAACGCCTAATTCTAAACAGTGTTTGAAGATGAATAACAGCATGATCGATGGCCAGTCAGCAGTTGTGTGAACTTACCAATATAGTTTGGCATTAACAACCAACTCCTTGATGATCGCAGTTTGCCAACGAGAATTCTCATTATACTGATTAATGGTTACGGGTGAAGCATGACGTAATTATACGAGTATTAACACAGAGTAGGAACTAAGGTATAAACTGAATTATGACTTAAAATGTTCTACAGCCAGTTAGACGCCCAGGACTTTAATTGGCTGTGCCATAGCGGCTGGCACGTAAGATTTTGTTGTCAACATTTCATCGCAAGACAACGGGTTTCAAATTTTATTCAAATACTTATATCTGCTACTTTTTATTATATCATTCGGCCATTTTGGAAATAACCCATTATATGCGTGTCCGGTGACGGACCCCTTCGGGGATATAGGCGTGATATGTATGTGTGTGTGTAGAAGCTATAAAATAGTTTTAAGTGTCAGCAACTGGAAGTATTGCTGTCAAATCTTAAGAACTGAAACATAAAACCTCGTTTGTCTGATCTGCAGGCTCGCGTAACAAAAACTCTCTGATACATCTCGTAAAAAGTTTACAATGTAGCAATAAAAAGTCTATGTTATATTTTTATAACTGTTTCAAAAATGGCGACCACTGAAGTTAAAAGATGTAACATAACTAATTCATCAAAAATCCGACTTCGTACAATATTCTTTCGCCAACACTACTTCGCGTTGGTGAACAACAATAACACAAAATCATTAGTATTTTTTTTTTAATTTTAGTTCACTTTCTTTCATTCCTATTATAGCAACTATCAGTAGTCAAAAATTTCATTTAATCAAAATAGTGGAATTGTAAATTAATTTAGACCTCAAATATACCTTTTTAGGGTTCCGTAGTACAAGAACCCTCGTCATGTCCGTCCGTCCGTCCTCGGCTTTCCTCTCAAATGGTTAGTGCTAGAAAGATGAAATTTTACCTCCCCTATATGTAAAGTGGGGATGCAAACTATAATGGATCACATTACTCTGTTAGGTCAGGAGTTATAGAGGCTATTTTGGCTGACTACGGAACCCTATTCTATGCGAGGTCCGAAACGCACCTGGCCAGTTTCTGTTGTTGGTAAAAGCAATTACAAATTGGAAACAAACCTGTTTATAAAACAAGCTGAAACCAATTCGAATGTTTTGAATGGGAACAAAACGATATCACTATTTTATGAACACAAGTTTACTGAATAATTTATGAGATCTCTTGAAGAACTTCTGCCAATATTGTGTTGATATAATAAACATTTTGCTAAATTATTGTTCGTTTATTTATAGTCGGAGTTTCACACACGGTTCATGGCTTTCATCTTACTCCCAAATTCAAGATTAAGTTATTCTAAGCTAAAAGAGCTTATGTTGGCCTTAAATGATTGAAAAAAAAACAGACACAATTTTTCACTTATGACATGTCGCATCGCATGGGTCATAATTTTGTGTAACCAGCAGTCCATATACCAGGGAAAGTGCTGTGAAAGTGTCTCTTTCACAGCAAGTTTTGAATGGGACAAATCAAATTAAGCCAAGTTGGAATGTCTTAAATTTTTTCTAGCTTTTTTAATGTGGTAATTCTAAACTATAGAGAATATTTACGCAAATGTTAAAAGTTGTTAAAAGTAACGAAATTGTAAAATATTGTTAGAGTTCGATGTTTGCTGAGCGCGTGGCTGGTTGGTGGCTTTTTAGGTTACGTCTGGCGCTCCGCAAAAATCGGGTTCCCAGACGCTCATTTGCAATACCGAACAACGTTTCTACGTCCCGCACCGTGAACTAGTTAAGTAAATAGTTCTTTTGTGTGGGAAATATCAAGCATTACCTTAACATTGGCGAAATCATCGATGAACATCGATGTAGCCACGTTTTTAAAGAAAGAAGAAGAAGAAGAAATATTGTTAAAGTTTCTCGCGATCTTAACTTTTCATTTTTAATGTTTTTGATAATGATTTAGATACTTATTACTATTACAGTTTAAGTTACTGTTATACGATAATGAAACATGTCCCTATTATGATTAGCGATGTTGCATTCAAGACTACTCATGGATGGGGCAAAATTGAAGATTTTTTGAAGTTAAATACATAATATATTTAAAGTATAAATTAAAGATTTTCAATTATTTCTACTAGCTATGTTCTTTAAATTCATTCACTAAATATTGTTGTCCCTTTCACGGCACCTGTCGCCTACTTACTCACTAGATTTACCAACGCTTTGGCTCGTACAATGACCACATAAATAAAAATAACAACTGATAAAATATTGAAATAGGTTTAACAATGGAATTGAAAATGTCAGAAAACAGTTATTTCAGTAAACAAATGGTTGTTATGAAACAGCTAACTTGGCTTGGCATTTTGACAGGGAATGAATTCGAACATAACTGGCTTACCAAAAATCCTCAATCTGGTTCACGAAGGCTTACAAGATCTATGCCATTTTTGTGGACCAAATATCGAATTGATTTTCATCCAATACTGTTCCTACGTTCGCCAATAATAGGTAATTATTTACTTGTACGTCGATAAGAACATTAATGTATTTCATATAGTCTGGAATTATTTCTTAATGTCTCTATCAATTATTGCTAGTTCGTTAAAGGAATCAGACGTTCATTAGTGTCAATGCTTACGTATGGCCACAGATATAAGAATACTCCATCTCATAGAAGAATTCGGGGACGTTTTAAAAGTGCCTATAGAAGTGGTTAAATAATTTTCGATAAATTCCTAATAGATGGCAGTGTATTGTGTGCGAAAAATACGTAATAGATGGCAGTATATTATGTGTGCGAAAAATACATAATAGATTTTACGTTTTAATCCCGCACGAACGAACAGTTTCTATTGTCCCGATTATTTCCTAATGGATGGCAGTATTTTTACGTCTTATCAGAGTTCATTGGAGAGGAGATTATTATTAGTTATTACCAACATTTGGACTTTTCATTTGTCTTGATAAAATAAAATGTATAGGTAATAAGTACCTACTTACATAATAGAAGGTGGGGGAAGTTCAAAAATTTTATGAGCGAAGCTCAATCTTAGGCGACTCATGTATTTCGTATCTCCGCATACTCCTCCTAAACGCCTGAAGCGATCTCCTTCAAACTTACCACAGTGATAACGTGTGGCGTGATGGTGCTTTAGAAGATACAAAATTGAAAATCGGACATAACAAAAAAAAATCTCATAAATCGTTGTCGTTCGAAAATTTAACACTTCGCTCAGTTTTTTGCAGCATCATCATGCATTGCATACCTAGTAGTATCTTAGCCGTGTGCAGCGCCCCTTAGTGAACTCCACTGCGGGTGACGTAACCTAAAGAATTTTCACTTCTACAGATTTATTATAAGCATAGAAGATAGGTGCAGTATGTGGCGAAAACTGTGCATATAAAATATCTCTGCTTACGCCCTTGGAAAAATAAAGCACGTCAAAAATTGACTGACCAAATTATTGTTAGAATGGGACCTAATTGAAATAGGACCACTTGGGAATTAGACCCTCTCAATAAAAAAAATAATTTTCTAAATCCGTTTTCCCAGTCAAAAGATTTGAGGTAACAAACACTTTAACTCCTTCTTTTTTGGAAGTCGGTTGAAAATAGGCTACCTCTATATAATCTATATACAGGATGAATTTTTCTGGATGGCCAAATCCGGAACTATAAGGAATAGCGAAATATGCTCAAAGGAGTCACGATCCCGATTTTGATGAAACTTTAAACCTCATCATTTGATTTTTTAAAAACCTATAATCCTAGCTGGGTATCGATCCCATTGATTTATAAAAAAAATTATTACACCAAACGATAGTGTTGCTGTTAAGGATCCAATTCTGGGAAGTAATGATATACGGCAAATTTAAGGAAAAGTTTGAATTTTTATAAAATTCATATTTCTTCTCTGTCTCTTAGTCTCTTATCACACTGGGCAGAGGCGCGCGCCTCCGTGTGATAGTATATAGTAATAATATAGTGTGATAAGAGACAGACATGTACTTGCCAGCTGGTTTCATATAGTGTATTAAACGCGAGATTACGGTACTACTTACTAATTCCATACGCGAGATACAACATTATGTTCTACTTTCAAATTGTACCTGCCCACGAGCATCATTTAGAAGACAAAATAGTCAGTTCTGTGATTACGAACAAAATTGACTCAAAATTGACATAAAATATGAATTTTATGAAAATTCTAAGTTTTCCTTAAATTTGCCCTATATAATTACTTCTCAGAATTTGATCCTTAACAGCAACACTATCGTATGGTGTAATAATAAAGGGTGTGATTTTTTTTCTAAATCAATGGGTTCTATTCCTAGCTAGGATTATAGGTTTTTAAAAAATCTAATGATGAGGTTTTAAGTTTAATCAAAATCGGGCTCGTGATTCCTTTGAGCAATTTTCGCATTTCCTTATAGTTCCGGATTTGGCCATCCAAACCCACTTGAAAAATTCAACCTGTATACTTATAATAAATATGTAGAAGTGAAAATTCTGTAAATGGCAGGTGGTGTTACTAGACCGAGGCCGAACCCAAAAATGTGAATAAAATAATTTGTCTGTCTGTTTGTTCAGGCATCACGCCAAAACTACCGGTTCGATTACGATTAAACTTGGTATAATTATTCGTTAATATCCTGGGCACCACGCTGGGTACTTTTTATCCCGGAAAAGTATATACAATAAAAAACAAACTTAATTTTGCGGTTCGATCCCTAGACCCGATTACTGTAATAAGTTTGTCGTAGGTTACGTCACCCGCAGTGGAATTCACTTAGGGGCGCTGCACATGGCCAAGAGACTATAATATTTCATTTTAAGGTACAATATCGCTCAACAGCTATCTACAGGGTGTTACGTAAGGGTTATATCAACCCGAAGATACCCTCATCAGCTGGTCAACCAGAACCCGTTTCGATATGTATCGACCGCCAAACAAGAAAAAAAAATTCATCCAAAAAATACATCATTACCGAATAAAATATTCTTGTTTGAACAACACTAGTTAAAATCAGCTGATTCGGTCATTGACATCAAGTATAGGTAGTACTAATAAAGCGCGCCTGTGAAAAATCTTCTCTCTCTCTCCTGGTTGGAACATTTTGTCTCTGTTTCGCGTCAAGGTCGCCGACTACAACGCCGCCCGCCCCGCCCACCATTGTCTATTAGTAAGTATGTCAAGCACTAGTGATAGGACACGTTTGTTTTGATTTGAAATAACGCATATAACTTTTTTTATGATGAACTTTTTTTCTTGTTTCGCGGTCGAAACATATCAAAAGGCGTTCAGGGCGATCAGCTGATGGGGGTGTGTTCGGGTTGATATAACCCTTACGTAACAAACCTGTTTACTTATAATAAATCTGTAGAAGCGAAAATTCTGTACATTGAAAATATCAAAAAAATAAATGGCAGGGGGTGTTACTAGACCAACACCGAACCCAAAAATGTGATTATAAATTTTTTTGTCTGTCTGTTTGTTCAGGTATCACGCAAAAACTACTGGTTCGATTACGATGAAACTTGGTATAATTATTCTTTAATATCCTGGGCACCACGCTGGGTACTTATTATCCCGGAAAAGTATATACAATAAAAACAAACTTAATTTTGCGGTTCGATCCCTAGACCCGATTACTGTAATAAATTTGTCGTAGGTTACGTCACCCGCAGTGGAGTTCACTAAGGGGCGCTGCACACGGCTAAGATACTATAATATTTTATCTTAAGATACAATATCGCTCAACAGTTATCTTCTATACTTATAATAAATCTGTAGAAGTGAAAATTCTGTACATTGAAAATATCAAAAAAATTAATGACTAGTAGTCTAGTAACACCCCCTGGTGTTACTAGACCGACACCGAACCCAAAAATGTGATTAAAAACAATTTTTGTCTGTCTGTCTGTTTGTTCAGGCATCACGCCAAAACTACCGGTTCGATTACGATTAAACTTGGTATAATTATTCTTTAATATCCTGGGCACCACGCTGGGTACTTATTATCCCGGAAAAGTATAAACAATAAAAAACAAACTTAATTTTGCGGTTCGATCCCTAGACCCGATTACTGTAATAAGTTTGTCGTAGGTTACGTCACCCGCAGTGGAGTTCACTAAGGGGCGCTGCACACGGCTAAGATACTACTAGGTATGCAATGCATGCTGCTGTTGCAAAAAACTGAGCGAAGTGTTAAATTTTCGAACGACAACGATTTATGAGATTTTTTTTTGTTATGTCCGATTTTCAATTTTTTTTGTTCTAAACCACCATCACGCCACACGTTATCACTGTGGTAAGTTTGAAGGAAATCGGTTCCGGCGTTTAGGAGGAGTATGCGGAGATACGAAATACATGAGTCGCCTAAGATTGAGCTTCGCTCAGTAATATTTTATCTTAAGATACAATATTGCTTAACAGCTTTACATAATAAATCAGTAACTGGTGATTAAGAAAGCTATACCAGGCAGGCGGAGCTGCGGGCAACAGCTAGTACACAATAAATCAGTAACTGGTGATCAAGAAAGCTATAACACGCAGGCGGAGCTGCGGGCAACAGCTAGTACATAATAAATCAGTAACTGGTGATCAAGAAAGCTATAACACGCAGGCGGGGCTGCGGGCAACAGCTAGTTATAATTATATAGCAGTCACACGAGCGATGAAAGGGCTAAAAGAGGCCTTTTTAGGGTTAACTCAAGAAATATTCACTATAAAATTTTATATTATTACCGAATCATTTCCACGTTTGTAGGTTGTAGTACAGTATTTCACCAACAAATTAAAGTCCAGATTAGGATAGGTGCATGTCACTGGATAGATGCAAACATCAAAGATGATCCGTGTTCAAATCCTAGGAAAGTATTTTTTGTTTTTGTTCATAAATTCTTTATTTTCTCAACTGACTTCTAAAAAGGAGGAGGTTCTCAATTTGAATGTTTTTTTTTGGCAAGTATGTAAGTATTTCATTATTGTTTTTATATTAAGTTGCTTCAAAATAAATATAAATAGGTATCAATAGGTGAAAATGTGTATCTATATTATTAAAATATCCTATTGTGCAAAAATTACGTAACCATAGGGCTTATTCAATATTAATATCAGCGACATCTATATGTGCGTTAGCAAGAGTTATTGATGAAAAACAAACGCCATCCAAATTTATAGCAGTACTTATTCTAGCCGACACGTGTACCGTGGCGCTGTGCTGATATTTATTAAAAAAGGTTAAATTAGAGTTTTAAAGACCCGAAAACTACTTATCTAATCGTAGAAAATATTTTTAAATATAGATATATTTTCCTAGACTGGAATTCCTGACTAAAACGAAAGATATTAACTTAAATATTATGAACCATTACCCGTAACGCCACTTAGTTTAAAATAATTCATCTAACACGACAGGCCCGATAATTATGTTCCTGATAGACTACCAGTGATATGGCCAAGTAATAAGTACCTACGGCTAAAATCAAACTCGATTCAATCTAAGTACTAGTACCACAGAATAGGGAATAGTATTTACTAGTACTTAGTGAAAATTTGTTACAGTATTAACTTGGATTGCACGGTTACTATTATATGTAAATATATCTAATCTAAATAAATTGACATGGGACGTTCTACTCGTCAAATGCATTTCTCTCTTGTCAAACTCACTCAGCCGAATTTTAATTATAATTAAAGCTTTCACTTAAATACTCGTTGCTTTGATAAATTTTAAAATTTGTGTTAATAAAATAGAGCGTAATGTTTAAGTTACTTAAACCCTATATATATATATATATATATATATATATATATATATATATATATATATATATATATATATATATATATTATAACAAGCACCTTAAAACTTTCACTTCTTTTTTTATATTTTCAGCGAATATTAATTTAAATGACTATTAGACTCCTTCATATCCGCCCACTCTTTTGTAAACTTATTTAAAAAAATGTCTTTTTACTTGAATTTACTCAGAATTCTCAGATACCTCTAAAAATAGTGATCCTGACGAGACGCTGAGAATATAAAGACAGAACAAAATCTTAAAGAAAATTCTGAATAGCAAGTTACGATGATTACATATTATTAGGTGGTTGCCGTAATAAAAGTGACTGATGCTTCAAAGGGACACATTGAAGAGGGATTTGATTGATAAATAAGAAATGTAAAGTGATATTACAGGTATATAAAGTACTCAATATGAAATAAAATATACTTCTTAAGAATATCATATTTCAATGGGTAGATACCTACTAAGTAATTACGATTCGACTGAAGATGAGGGTTCTATACAAAAACTTTTCAACGAATTTTGAGGAAATAATATATAAATATACTTTCTTTCTTTTTACCGATATTTATTAAACCACAGTCGTATGTCATAAATGTATTACAATTACAATAAATGTTCGCCATTTTGTCAAGCTTGGGTTATAAAAGTTTGTTATACACAACTGTCGACGAAACAAGGTGCAAGTACGGTTTTTGCTAACGTTTAATTAGTGAGGCACTTTTTTATCTATCTTTTTTGTCTAACATTTTCTTTAATGTTTTACTTTACCGTAAATACGTTTTTTATTTAAATTAACATGTGTATTTTAACCAGTTCAAATTAATAGTATATTATGTGTATATGTGACCTACACATCTGAGTTCTTTCTTTACAAAATGGCGATATTTTATGTCACCCAAGAGTTCAGAGAGAGAAAGAGAGTGGACTTAAAATTTGATTGAATATAGTTTTGAGTTCACTCTTAAGTATATTTATAAATAGAACACACCTACATTATAATACATAGCATAGGTAAAACAAAGTCGCTTTCGCTGGCAATTGGCATGTGCTGAACAAATGATCAGTAAGTAATTAATTTTAATAATAACGTATGCTCGCCGTGTAGAATTCCCATAGGATAACAATTAATAGATTCAGTACACAGTTCAGTTTAGCTAGAATAAGCAAATTTTTAACGGTGTCAAAATGGAGGAGGTTCTCAATTTGACCGTACATTTTTTTTATTTTGATAGCTGGTGGTTCAATTTGGTCTTATTCCGACATCTATTTGGTCCCTTTCCAACAATTTGAAGTCGGTAATTTTGCTAATTATTCTAGTATAAAATATACGGCACTTTAACCCAGGTAATCGATTCCTGAAATGGGCTAGACAACGTGTCCTTTGGTCGTTCCGAACACGATAAAGTCGAAAACTACCGAATGGATTTCCATAGCGTGTTTTATCCCGTCTATCCCGGCAATCGAAGGGATCGTTGGTCGCCAGAATAGAATACTTGAATTTATTAGTATTCTATTCTATTTTTAGATTTAAGCGTCTGGAACCAGTCAAACCTTTTGGAAAGGGTGTTTAAAATCTATATCTTTACTAATAGTAAAACTAGAGTTATTACTGCCTTGGTGGCGCAGTGGTATGAGTATGCGACTGCGGTCCCTGACGTTCCAGGTTCGATTCCGGGTCGAATCAAATATTTGTGTGATCCACAAATATTTGTTTCGGAGTTTGGGTGTCTTCGATGTATAATATGTATGTATTTAAATATATATAAGTATGTTTATCAGTCGTCTAGATCGTATAGCACAAGCTTATATTAGCTTAATTTGGGCTAGATGACGTTGTGTGAGAATGTCCAAAATGATTTTTTTTTTAAATTAATTTTATATATAAATAAACCATTTTAGTAGTACCACATAGACACTTCAACGCACACCTAGATAAAATACAGAAATGAAGTAAGTATTCACCTATGGATAAGGTACAAGGCACATGAAGAACTTTGACGCTCGGGCTGCAGAGATTCGTTTTAGTGCTAAGTATGTAACACCTGTCCTGGCTGTCGGAAATTTGGTTTGAATTACAAAGTGGTTAGGCACATTCTATAGTGCCAAGCAACGACAATAGGCTTGCCTCCGCCCTATTAAGTGGGACCAAAAAACACTTGCAAAGAGCGAAGAAGAAGAATGTGTAATGTACATCTGCGTAACCCTTAGTGGATACAGGCGTTATGTATGTCTGTATATATGTTTGTCTGTCTGTCATGAAGAAGGAAAGACGATGAATTCGACCGCTTTTGATTACCTAATTTGTGATTATTTTATTATCACTACCACGACATTATTGAGCTTTGGATCAAAACACAGTATTTCTGGTCCCTACGCAAAAACAACAGAAGTAACTTCTAGATCTAGGGCTAAAACTTTGCGAATTCAGCACATACCTATATGTCAAAATTTTACTATAAATTATTGTAAACAATTTACAAAAGTGTTTCAAATTGCAAAACAATAGCTGTATGACTTTGTTAGCTAAATATAACAACAATGAAAGTGAAGCATTTAATGGGAACTAGTATTTTGGCAGTACGCCAATGTGTGCAGCGAATAGCGACGTTACTTCCCTGACATATACCTATGTATCATACAATGCAATAGGAAGTATTTCACGTCAAGAACACCAAGATATTTCAATAGTTGGCACTTCAACACATTTTAACGTATTGAAGCTGTTCACTTGCGTAGTAAATTATATGCAAAATATCTGTCAATCAGTCTGTAATTAATTAATTTCTATTTAATTCTCGTCTCTATTTACTACACACATTACAAATGTGTGAACTTTGAAATTCAACTGTACAAGAAACCAGCTAAAATAGTCAAATAAGTTGTATAAGCCAAGGAAGATGAAATAAATTTATAAAGAGGATTAGACAGATAATTCATCAATCTTATTTTTTTATAATTAATTTTAGCTAGAAGGAAACTTACCTTGAAAACTTAGCATTATGGTATTAAAAGGATTATTAGTCGTCTACATTTTAAGCTCCGACAGCAATTAATATCCCCATTGAAATTTAGGAAATCTTCAAATTATGAAATTGTTTACTTTGTTCTTGTTTCAATACCTATTTATATCAAGTTTGCTCGCTGACAAACCAAAAATATGTCTTTATTTTACTACTAGCTGTTGCCCGCAGCTCCGCCTGCGTGTTATAGCTTTCTTGATCACCAGTTACTGATTTATTATGTATAGCTGTTGAAAGAAAGAAATAAAGAAAGAAAGAAAGAAAGAAAGAAAAAGTTTATTAAACAACACACCTTATATCTACCTAGGTACTTAAGAAAAATATTAAAGCCGTGCGCCGCATACGCACTCAGACTGCATTGTGCGGGAGCAGTGACCCATAGGTACAAAACAAAAACAAAGTCGCCGTTCTATATGTATGCGTAGATATTGGATAGAAACAGGCGTTACTTGGCGAAAATCCATGACAAAACAATGGTAAGTAAAATGTTTTAAGAAAAACTTTTTAAATTTATAATAGCATTAATTTTTCGCAGAATTAAAAAGACAACAAAACGTCGACAATTGTTTCGCCTCTAAACGAGGCATTATCAAGACTGTCTCAAAGAGAACAGCAAAATCCGTGGTTGGAACGTGTTTGCTTATAAGTAAACGTGTGCAAATTTCATTATCGCGATGTAGGATTCTTTACAATAACTAACGTGGGTAGAAACTACACATCATTCTATCTAAGTTCCAAAAATAGGTATTCACCAATACAAGACTTTATCTGTTTGATTTACTTCATATCTTCTGATAAGTTGCGTAGAAAAGCCAAATGACACACACAAACCAACAACAATTAATGTGTCTGTCTGTTCGTAAACAGATTAAGTAAGGGAGATGTGTCAAAATCTATTTGTTCATTGAGTAAGGTGTCCGCGTCTCTTCTAACTATTTCTAGCCTTTCCCAAACACTCAACTTGAACCCTTTCTCACATAAACGTAGGACTTTAAAGGTGTTATTATTGTTCAAGGAATGACCAGTGTCGAGAAGATGCTTCGCGAAGAGGGATTTCTCAGGACAACCATTACGGGACGCCGCTCTGTGCTCCTTATATCTAATCTCGAAGGACCTGCCAGTCTGTCCCACATACTTCAAACCACATTCATCACAACTCAACAAATAGACACCTGATCTGCGTGAGACCGACACCGAATCCTTACCATTACATAGCTCCCTCAAGGTGTTCTGAGTTCTAAAAGCAACGAATATCCTACTTTCCCTCATGATCTTAGCTATACTCAACGAGACAGGACCCACGAACGGCAAACAGGCCGTGTACTTCCTAGGTGGATCTTGAGTTGGATGTAAAAAATGAAAACTAGCCTTTCTGCGTTTTTTATTTAATAATGAGTGGACCATTCCTACGTCATAGTCATTACTATGTGCTATGTAGCAAATGATGGACAATTCCTCACTAAATGCCTGTGGGCTCATCGGTACGGCTAGTAACCTGCTCAGTAAGCTGTGGAAAGCTGCCATTTTATGTTGCCATGGGTGATTGGATGAGTACGGAATAACTGTGTCTGTAACTGTTGGTTTCCTATAGATACGAAACTCATGAATACCGTTCCTTCTAGTAATTGAAAGGTCTAAGAAATTGAGAGTGGAATCTGACTCCACCTCTAGCGTAAAATCAATTCTAGGGTGTACTGAGTTCAACCTGGAGACAAGGACGCTGAGTTGACGCTTTGTTCCCGTCCAACAGATAATAATGTCATCCACATATCTAAAGTAGTACCAGACATGAACGTTCCCGACTATGTGTTTAGTCTCGAATGCATCCATAAATATTTCCGCTATCAAAGGACTGAGTGGTGATCCCATAGCCAAACCATTCCTCTGTAGATAAAAAATATCGTTGAACTGAAAGTAATTCTGTATCATACACAACCTTGTTAGGTTATAAATTTCATCTATTTTATTAAAATTGATCCTTTTTATTGTTAATTTGTGTCTCAAAATATCTAAAACTTCGTTGTACGGTACATTAGTGAACAAACTTTTCACGTCCAAAGACACGAGTTGAGCATTGGACGGTAACTTAATATTTTTAATCTACATTTTACTTACCATTGCTTTGTATGCGTAGATCTTTAAAACCACGCAACGGACCTTGATGCGGTTTTCACCAATGGATAGAGAGGTTCTCGAAGGAAGGTTTTTAGGATAGCATTTGTCAAGAACCCGCGGGCATCCGCTAGTATAATATTTATTAAGCAGCGTGAGCAGTTGAGCCACTGCGGGCGCAGCAGAAGCAGACTGAGCGCGGCACCGACGAGACAGCACACATTAACAAAAACCTATAATAATTATGTCAGTGTGGAGTGTGTGTGTAAAAGGCCGCAGTTCAGCTAATGCTGCAGATTAGGTGCAATCTGCAGCGCTGGTTTTCAATTGGTGCAGCGCTGCTTGAGCGATATTGTATCTTAAGATAAAATATTATAGTATCTTAGTCGTGTGCAGCGCCCCTTAGTGAACTCCACTGCGGGTGACGTAACCTACGACATACTTATTATTTGCGGTTGGTACCGTAATCGGGTCTAGGGATCGAACCGTAAAATTAAGTTTGTTTTTTATTGTATGTACTTCTCCGGGATAAAAAGTACCCCGCGTGGTGCCCAGGATATTAAAGAATAATTATACCAAGTTTCATCGTAATCGAACGGGTAGTTTTTGCGTGATGCCTGAACAAACAGACAGACAGACAAAAATTTTTTTAACCACATTTTTGGGTTCGATGTCGGTCTGGTAACACCCCCATTAATTTTTTTGATATTTTCAATGTACAGAATTTTCATATGCAAGACTTTTGTACTACTACTAGATTTTATATAAGTACTTACCCTATATTTAAATTGATTGTATAGAACCTACCATATGTATAACTTTTATGGACCTCTAAGTTTGTAAGTATCTATTGTTTTTGTGTGTGTATTTGTATATAACTGTTTGTGTCCTGAATAAACCAAAATAAAATATATAGATTAATAACACTGATAACGCACACCAGAAGGCATACGTACCTGTATGAAGTGCTTATTCAGAAGTATTTTACTTTTCTTATAGTGAACCTCGGGTTTCATACAATCTTTTCTAACACTCCGATTTACCATAATATATGATCATTCTTTTACGGACAACTTAGTAGGCAAGTAGGGTAGAGAAAGATGAACTTCATTCATGGGTCTATTAATTCTTTAATGAAGCATGGATACCGACCTCCCACTTCACGGTGGGTACGCTCGTGTCAGCTACAGTTACTCTCAATATATTTCTGCTCGTAAATTACGAGTATAAATAAGCCCCGTGTTTGTTTTCACGAGGATGTGGCTTTTGTGACCCTATCTGCGTTTTGAGAGTGCGAACACAACGGTTAGACCACACTCATAGCTCTATATAAATATGATAAATGATAGCTTTTGTATTTGACTCTCAGGGCGTTATGCTAAACGTTTAATGTGGCTGCTATTTGAAAGTCAAATTAATTACATACATTTAAAATACAATGTAACTGCTTAAAAAAATTAAACCCAACAACGAATTTCCAGGGCCCAGATCGTGAAAATCACCGAAAAGAGTGTTACGATTTTTCATATTTAACCTATTTACATATGATTAATAACAACGATAATTTGTACATATTAAAATGAAAGACCAAAAATTATGTAAATGCTAATTTTAACTCTTAAAACCCTGTAGTTGTTATATAATAAACGTCAACAAACGCACAAAATTGAGAAAAAATGCGAAAACGTGCCTTCGTATTTTTCAGATTTAACCCAATAAATCAACACAAATTGATAAAAAGAAACACTTTTTGAACACTGAAAAAACCAATAAATATAACGTGGTACTTTTTTTTGTACCTTTACAAACAAAAACTTCCCCTTTTAAAGCCCTAAAATATAGATATGTTTTACGTAAATTCTCCATAGAAAAATGTATGAAAAATCATTTGCGTCGCGATTGTACGATTCTCGCCAGTGCGCCATAGAATTTCAAAGCGACTCCACGCGTGTCGGATGCTCCAGCAAAATTACGTGTTGTGAATTTGTGTTTTTTGTGAAAAACTGTAAGTACAATATTATTATAACTAATATACTTTCAGTAAGTAGAAAGTACCGATATAATGAAAGTCTGAAAGAAAACCATGATGGAACTAGATATAAATCGTAAGAAATACAAAATTATTTACTTTGTTGAGTAGGTCATTTTATGAACCTTGTAAAGTAGGTATCAACTCAGGCTTGAAACAATCAAAGCCCTGCCCACTTTATTTTCTCGAGATATGAACTGGCGGGGTATGACAGGGTATACTATAACTTTATACTACTATAACTTTCAATCATCTAATTCTCTGCACGACATACATAGATTTTTCAACATGATAAAGGCAATAGGTATCATAAACGTATTGGTAATCGAGGGTCTCTTTTCGCAGGATAATTTGCTGAGTGCCATGCCACCGAAAAGAAAATTTAGTACGCATTATAAAAACGTGAAAGCCAAAAGATCTCGGAATAAAATGTAAGTTCCTCCCTACTTATTTATCTGCCTACTTGACTACGTCTTGTCGTAAATACCTAGAAAAAATTTACGAGATTTGTGTTAGTGTCAAGTAAAAATCCTAGTTTTATTACTTTTATTTGTGTGTATGCTTATCATGTCTTAGTAGTAATAATAATATAATCTATTTGCATTTTGAACAGGGTAGGTACGTTACAAAGCTAATAGGTACAATGATTTAGATCGCCTGATTCAGACATATACCTACAATAGCATGTAAATATTGATTTGACATGTAATTAGATAGGTACACAATCAGAAATTGCACGGCCGCGCGCTGTTTGACGACATACTTCGGCGGTAAGTAAGTCGCGCCAACGCCTGGCGTAGGGTTGTGCAAAAATTAGAAAATAAATAAAAAGTGGATATTGATGAATAATATTTCCAGTACTGAAAATGAAGAAAACCTTCAGGCCGAGACTCCGAGCAACACTGCTACGCGCTGTATAGAGGTAAGTTGTTATACGTAATTCTTGTAGACTTGTTACATAAATAAACAAACTAGTTAGTGATGGGCGAACATAATATTGTATGAATTCTTTTGCACTTTTATAATTTGTCTTCGTCAGTTATGAATATAAATAAATAAACAATAAAAATTTTAAAACCCGACAGATTAAAAAATGAAAACATGCAATAAAAATATTTAATAAAAATAAATAACAACGCCATTGTAATATAACGTATTTAGCAGTCGGGGCCTATTTCTAAAGAAATATTTAGCTAGTCAGGAATATCTTCGAGCCTGTGAGGATTTCAATGGGTCTCGATTGTTGAATTCGATTTATTACAATTATTTATATATATAATTATTTATTTTTATGTAACATAATTCAAGACCGTAGACTTGTTTTCTTTTTATCTTTTGAGTTTTTATGCATATAGTCGGATTTATTAAATTTATGACGTGATAACGTCTTATAAATCGATGAACACCGGCAACACGCACAAAAAAGTGTCACATTATGTCACGCTAGGGTCAAGCGAGAGCGCAGTACAAGCGATTGAGAATAATATTATGACGTTATCCGGTAAAATGATCGTCCTAAACCGACTTTACAAGCAACCAGTTTTTTATTATGTTTATTTATTCATTTTCATAATTGACGAAGACTGATAAAAACGTTCAAGATTTTGATCTAGTGTTATGTGTTTCAAAGATGTATTCTAAGGGAGTTCTTAGCTATGTTTGAAGAAATTTGGCCTTTTGAATTATTTTTTATAAAAAAAATCAAGCCATTATCTTTCTTTACAGGAACTAGTTATTGACAACCGTCAAGAGGGAAAGGTGGATGAAGTGGAAGTTGGGCGTGGAGTAGTGAATATTTCTTTTTTTTTAAAGCTCTTCAGGCCATAGGGGACCACCAATGGATTGTAAGTTAAGTTACCTCAGTATAATAGGTGAAGTAAAAGTTGGTCTGGACTCAAAACTCATCATAAAATGTAGTATGTGTAATATGAAATTTACTGTGTGTTTGGTTGAAAAGAAAGAAGATAGCATGGAAGTGAATCATCAAATTGTGTCTGGTATCATATCATCTGGTGGGAGCTACTCTCAGTTAAAAACATTAAGTGCCGCAGTAGCCCTACCAATCATGTCACCTTCATTATACAATGAAATTAATAATACGGTTTGCGATTGGTGGGAGAAGACAGCAGCACATTCCATGGCAGAAGCTGCCAAGGAAGAAGCGGAGTGCGCAGTGTCTATAGGTAGTGTTGATAAAAATGGTACACCATTAATATCTGTTGCTGTTGACGGTTGTTGGAGCAAGAGATCTTATGGTAAGAATTTTTCCGCCTTATCCGGCGCAGCTGCGATAATTGGCATTAAAACTAATAAAGTATTGTTTTTTGGAGTTAAAAATAAATACTGCGTAGTCTGTGCACGAGCCGCAAAGAACAACAGTCAGCCCCCGGAACACCATTGTTTCAAAAATTATTCAGGATCATCTACCGGGATGGAATCGACCATAATAGTTGAGGGGTTTAAACGTTCCTTTGTTGATCACGGTGTAATTTATAATAAATTTGTAGCAGACGGCGATTCCAGTACTTATAAAAAAATATTAGATTCGCGTCCGTACGATAATTTAATAGTAGAGAAAATTGAATGCAAAAATCATCTTTAAGGAAACTACTGCAATAGCTTGGAGAAATTGTCGAAAGACACTAAGTATCCTTGCGAATTGCGGAAATTCCTAAAAGAAAGGTATTTGCGTTTTAAGAACGGGTGTAAAATGCGCGATTAAATATTGGGGGGATCAAAATCAGTCACTCGAAGAAAAAATAAAAAATCTTAGTGAAGATATCCTAAATGGTCCACAACACGTATTTGGTAATCACCAACATTGCAAGGAGTATTTTTGTAGACCTGACACTCGTCGAATAGAACCTGTTGGGTTACTTCCAGCAATTGTTGGATGCGGATTAATGGACGCGGTAGAAATTTTAAGTAAAAGACTGTCATTTCATTCTAGAAGTTTAATTCATAATTGCACAAGTAATATAGTTGAAAGTTTTAACGGAGTAATTGCCAAATTAGTTGGGGGTAAGCGTGTAAATTATTCTTCCCGTGGTTCTTATGCGGGCGGATGCGCAGCTGCTGTTGTGTCTTTTAATACGGGATCGATTCATAGTAAAACTCATGAAGTCATATTTAAATCTAGTCCTAATCCTTTGATCGCGAAAGTGGAAAATAGTAATCGTAGAAACCGTTTAATTGCTAAACCTAAATTAAGATTGAAAAAAAGCCACAGCTCTGTATCGAAAGACGCTCACTATGGACCAAACTGCAAAAAACCTGATCTGAGTCCAGAATTATATGAGAAAGCCAAGTCATCTTTTTTAGTTGATTTAAAGTTGTCTTGTGCTGAAAGAGAGGAGCTTGAAAGGTCGACCCATTTGCAAAGAAGTAGTGCTGAGTGGATGAGTACAAGGAGAAAATTACTAACCTCATCATTGTTCGGGGAAGTTTGTAAAAAACGAGAGAGCACAAGTTGTGCTGCTCTTGTTTGTAAAATCGTTTATGGTAGTAATATCTCCAGTTTGCCTGCTGTACGGTACGGTATCGAAAACGAAGAAACTGCAATTAGACAGTTAGAAATTCAAGAGAATATTAGTATACAAGGTTGCGGTTTGTTCGTCGACGATCAATATGAATTTCTTGGTACTACACCAGATGGCATTTATGCAAACGGTTTAATTGAAATTAAGTACCCACATTCTTTAGCTGGCATGACTCTTAATGAAGCAATGGCCAAACATACCTTTTGGGTTAAGGACAAGGCTTCCAAGGGTTATGTCATAAATAAAAATCATTACTGGTATTTCCAAATTCAGGGACAGCTACATATAACTAAAAGAAACGTTTGCATGCTTTTCATTTCAATTTCAGTTGATCCTCGGCAGTCACGAAGCATGCCTATTCGTGACCCGCCCAATGTCATAGAGGCTATGAAAGAGGGGAAAGAAAGAGCTTTACGTGTTTTGAAAGAGAAGAACGCATAATGATTTTGAAAGAGACTGAGGTAACTTAACTACCCAGCCGGTCGATTCACGTAAACACGCCAGTCCAAAAGTCGTTTTAACTTATAAACTTAGAAATCGCCTTTTGGCTTTCTGTTTTTAACGCACTTACTTATCTAGTCTTGGATTGTTGTGAATCTTCCAATAGCTCAATTTCTATACAATTCCTATACGATTTTGAAGAGTTACCTGGTAAAACCAAGGTCCGATCCTAATGAAATTAAAATGTGACCACACGGGATGCACCAGCTTTCAAATAAAAAAAAAGAATCATCAAAATCGGTTCAAAAAATACAGCGAATTGAGAATCTTCTTCTTTTTTTAAGTCGGTTAAAAAGTGTGCGAAGTGACATTTTTAAGTCACTACGCTACGGTTTTTATTACGTGAATCGGGCAGCTGGTAACATTTTCATTCTGATAGGTTTTGCAATAGCAATTGATTTTATCATCAAATTAGTAGAAATCAGAATTTGATCAGTAATCATTAAAATGAAAAAAACATTAGAATTTTGAACTCATATTTTGTTATTGTTTACTTTCGTTTAATTAAGTATATGAATAATTTATAAATTGCATGTTTGTTTATAACTAATTTTTGCACAACCCTAGCACGCTTTTTAGATGGCGACTCATATTTTGTTATTGTTTACTTACTTTTAATTACATGAACCATTTTTATACTTGTCTTTCATTTATTGACAATTTTTTGTACAACCCTAGAAGATTTTTTAGATTGCGAGGTGATCGTAAACAAAAAGTATTTGAGTTTACGCAATAGGCACATTTCCTTGCGTAGATATAAACACTAGCGAGGAAAGGCTTGATGTTATTTCGACCGTACTTCCTACTGAATTTGCAATTATTTTATTGAATGATAATTTTACGAAATAAGAATAAACTTTGGTAGTAAAATTACAAATAAATACATCCTCGTAGTTGGAATTTTAGGTAAGTAGAATACAAAAAGGTCAGTCCGGACCTGCTCTTGATTGTTTATTATAAATAGAAAATCATAAAAATTGTGTCTCAAACTACTCTTATTTATTTATCTAGTAATTAGGATCATTTTATAACGAAAACTACTCTTAGAATATTTTACAAATAGGCAGTCGTTTATTTCCAATAATTCAACATTTTTGTTATGCTGTAAATATTCAACTTCAATAACAATAACTCAACGTGGAACGTTTGTCGCAAAACATTTTCAAAATCGCGGTCTCTCTGGGTCATTCATCCGCCCGTCGGGTGATTCGGAAAACAATAGCGCTGCTGTCGCTCAAAATCGACTTCGTCCGTGCGCGGTCTGGGCCCTTAAAACGAGATGAGAATATGGCTTTTCTATATATTCATTCTCGTCGGTAAAGATGTCGGTGTCTCTTTTTTTTCTGTCTGTTATCTATTTCTTCTATCTATACTTAGTTTTTTAAACCTTTAGGTTTTTAAACCTTTTAGATTTCCTACGGACGAACTATACCTAAGCCATAACATACTGTCATTAAGAAAACTTTATATTGTCAACTCAGTACTTAAACTATGTGATTAAAAATTTTTTTGTCTGTCTGTCTGTTAGTTCAGGCATCACGCAAAAACTACCGGTTCGATTACGATGAAACTTGGTATAATTATTCTTTAATATCCTGGGCACCACACTGGGTACTTTTTATCCCGGAAAAGTATATTCAATAAAAAACAAACTTACTTTTGCGGTTCGATCCCTAGACCCGATTACTGTACCAACCGCAAATAATAAGTTTGTCATAGGTTACGTCCCCCCCCGTGGAGTTCACTAAGGGGCGCTACACACGGCTAAGGTACTACTAGGTATGCAATGCATGCTGCTGTTGCAGAAAACTGAGCGAGGTGTTAAATTTTCGAACGACAACGATTTATGAGATTTTTTTTTGTTATATCCGATTTTCAATTTTTTTGTTGTTCTAAACCACCCTCACGCCACACTTTGTCACTGTGGTAAGTTTGAAGGAGATCGGTTCAGGCGTTTAGGAGGAGTATGCGGACAAACGAAATACATGAGTTGCCTAAGATTGAGCTTCGCTCAATAATATTTTATCTTAAGATACAATATCGCTCAACAGCTATACATAATAAATCAGTAACTGGTGATCAAGAAAGCTATAACACGCAGGCGGAGCTGCGGGCAACAGCTAGTTATATATATACACCCATACTTCTCTTAATACTCAAATGCAATTTTCTTCAACAGCTTATAACGGAAATAAATGTGCAGCTGGCATTGTTTCGTGACCTGCTCATCCATATCGGACAGCCACATGACTGTCCTGAGCTTCGAGAACGTGTGCGGCGACTGCGCCGGGCGTGCGTCGAGGCCACCAAGCAGACCAGCCAGCTAGTACTTCCTAACTGTAAAAAGTTTGTATACCTACTTACTTTTATTCTTTCTCCATGTAGTGTATAGATTAGTAAGGTTAATCGTCATTCTTCTGGGAATAACGTGCAGTCCTTACCATTGCGTCTCGACTGGAAATCAAAGATGAAAGAGACCACAGAGGAGGCCAAAGTCCGCCAGGCGCCACTGGAAATACCTTCTGGTGCATACCAGAGATGCCCGGCAATGGACGTAAGAGCGGCCGCACTTAAGCGGACTTAAAAAATAAAAAGATCTATGTATCCTGTAAGTATAGGTACTAAGTAATTAATTTAAATTTCCAAGAAACCTTAGTTATTATCCAGATTCGGTATCTCTAATGTAAAAACAGAAAGATAGCAAATTGTATACGAAAAGTTCAAGGATCCAGATCCGTGGTTAGAATTCAGTAACTCTGTTATTTAGTTTTTTATCAAGCGGGCTATTTTATTACATTTAGCTATTAGTTTTTTAAATATTTCACAAAATAAGTTACAAGAACGAAAGTGTTGGTCTGGATATAAATCAGCATCAGATCACTTTAAGTGGGAATGCACTGAATAACTGTGCAAACTAACCCACAGCCGAAGACCTCGAAATTGCAATTTTTATAATAAATCTCAGGGAGACGTTTTTATTGGGTGATTTTAAGTTTATTTACGATTCAAAAATAACTGTTAAGACATTATTAACATTAGTTTATAGTGTATTCTCTCTAGTGGTTCTAGTGGTTTCTCTCTATGAAGTCTACCATAAATGCCTTCAAATTGAGCAACAGCTGACAAAACAATATATATAGTTAAAATGTAACTAACTTCAACACCTCAAACGTACAAGCCACCCGTACAGATATATGTTTCAGCCACTGATTAAAGCGATATGCCTCTACAGAAAAGAGTTATCCTGGACGAGGGTTTATACTCGTAGCAATCCGGTTAAGTGACAAGAGACCTTGACAAAGGATAGGTTTATTGATATTAACAAAATTGTAGGCCAGATTTTAATGTAAGCACACAATGTATCATTTCGTTACCTTGATAAAGATGATAAGTAGTAGCAATCACTGTATTCTGGTTCTGTCTGCCAGTTACAATGTCAGTAGAATTTTGTGTGTAATTCTTCCGTAAGTGCATCTACTTATAATTTTTGTTTATGTACTTAGATCAACCAGTGAAGGCTGTACGGAACAACCTCAGATGGTGCTGCTATACTTCATGGCACAGCTGCTATTACGAGAACTCGCCAAGTGCCACCGACTCGTACAACTCGTACCAATGGATATGACTTCCTATTATGGTAAATACTCGTTAATTATATTCTTCTTCCTCGATTTCAGAACTATGATGATGGTGATTTATATGAAAAGGTACCTAGCTGCACTATATTGTTATTATAGTACACTTTACAGCCTTGGTATGCTTGCTGAGAATGTCTTCCCTACCAGTATATTCTACCTTATACAAATTGCATAACAGAAGAGTATTGTTTACAAACTAACCTCAACATGTGCTTAACATAACATGCTTTATACTTACAAATACTTATGAAGTATAATCATTGTCAAACTATACATCAGTTTTTGTTCTAATCAACAAAAAATATTTTGTTCTTAGTTTCTGTGGGATCCTTATCATACCATATAATTTACCTACCTTTTTAATTTATTTCATGACGACCTTAATACAGGAAAAATAACTTCAACGAAAAGTTTTATAAAGTTTTATAAGACTAACTTTTATAAACATGTACGGGTATTCGTGTACTCGGCGGATAACAACTCTGGAATGTTTATGCGGTGGAGGACAACAAGGTTCTTAAGTACGAGTATAGTTATGTGTACGTTATTTGTTACTACAAGCAGGATATATAGGTACATGAACATGATAGGAATGATTAGAAAAGAGCGGCCGAGAATGTTTATTGTCCAATTCTTTTCTCATACCATGCCTTGCAAATTTGATAACTCAACACCATACTCACTGACGTTCTTACCTTTGTTAGGGGATGTATGCTCTACTAACTAGAATTTTTAGTAAATCTGTAAAGACTAGGTAGGTAGTTTTAATCTTAATTACCAAAACTTATTCCCAAAAGGCACAATTAGCGAAAGTGTCCTGCTAATCTAACCGAACACACAACCACTGCCAGAAATCAATTATTCTAAAGACATGTCTGAGACATCCGTAACTTTTTGCTCACAACTCCATGATTCGTTAACTGTGTATGTGTGAGTAAGAGAGACAAATATGTATACCATACCATAATTAACTTGCGTAGTGTTCTGAGTGTTGTTTAAATATGAGATTGAGTGAAGCAGGATGAGTATGTGCGTGTTTGCGGATGGAGATCTATAATCGCTGCCTTTAATATAATATATTAAAAGGCTATGCCTGTTAGCCTTGTCAAAGAAAGATTGAATGGAAGTCTCGATTGAAGCAGTACCTACTTGTATTGAGACCTGGCTTATGGACATCAAGGCTTTGTTGGCATAAAACTTTATCTCGTCCGTCAAAGCCTATTGAAATGGCGATCGAAAATAATAAATACAGTAGTTATGTGAAATATTAACCAACTTCAAAATAAAAGAAAGAGGTTTCTCAATTCAACCGTATATTTTTTTATGTTTGTTTGCGGAGAACTTCGTCGTTTATGAATCGATTTTAATACTTTTTTTGTTGGAAAGGAGATATTTCCAAGGTGGTTCCATTATAAGGAAACTAGGATCTGATGATCGGATTCCGGAGAAATCGAGGGGAACCTTCAAAAATTGTAAGGGGACTAGTGCGTTTGTTAATTTTTTAATTAGGTAAGTATTATAAAGAAGGTTTGGAGTCGATGTGTTTGGTTTTGATTAAGTATTGAAGAGAACTTTACATTTCCCAAATGTGGTTTCACGAAAAGGTTTTTATTAGTTTACGGTTCAGTGTCAAATAGACTTCTAGTGCGAACGGTCGCGTCATACATGCTCTTGCACAAGTCCGCGCTCGTGTAAAAGTGTTGACGCAGCAGCCTATTCCGACGTGACTTGACGACACGGTCGTCGCGATGACCTACATTCCACCGTGGGTGAATCATGTTTTAATGAGCAAATAAATGGTATATTATAGTATTTAAAATTATAACTTGTACTCCATTATGGCTTCACCAAACAAAGTATTCCTCAAAACTGATAGAACTGCAGCAGCTCGTAAAAGACCTCAGTGGTCAGATAGAAGCGCTACAACAGCAGCTAAAATCTATTCAGGGCCAAAATAATGCTTGTTCAGAGACGGAACATTCCCTGAGTAATAAAACTCAAATGGCAGTATAATACGAGACTGACGAAGAGCCTTGCCAGAGAAACAGAATGGGTCCGACAAAAAGTAGGAAAAAAAGGAAGTTGAATAACACCTCACTGTCTCCTCGTTCTTATATTATTGCAAAATAACTGTCTCTGGCACTCGTATAAGAATAAGCAGGACATACCTATAAGGGTAATGGTCAAAAATGTGCATTCGTCATGTTTGCCGAACCGAATAGTCGAAGACCTGAATGTTAAAGGTTACAAGATCCAGGAGGCAGTAAACAAATTAAGTTGGAAGACTAAAGAACCTCTTAACATGTTTATGTTGTCATTCCAAAAAGATGAAGATATAAACCACATCTATAGCATCAAGACCATTCTCAGTTGTAAGGTAGATGTGCAACCTTTAAAAGCATCTAAATTAATTACCCAGTGCAAGAGATGTCAAGCATATGGGCATACGTGCACAGGTAATCACCTCACCAAGGACTGCATAAAGTCTATCGAAACAAAGCCTAAATGTGTTCACTGTGGCGAACCCCACCCAGCTAATTATAGAGGATGTTTAGTAGCTAAGGAACTACAACTCTTAAAAAATAAAGCTTCCAAGAAAAAAACAACTGCAACTAACACCCTGGTCACTGGGGTTGAGCGACAACAACCGTTACGTTCTACTAACCGAAAGGTAACAAGTAATGTGTCCTATGCGCAAATGACAAAAGCGCCGCAGCTACATTCAAAGCTGTCGACGCCCCCCACACTCTGGAAATACTACTACAGACGAAAATATCAGCAAAATACTGAATATGCTAACCTCCTTTGACCAAAGATTGAGGAACATAGAAAGTACACAACTACCTACTCATCCAAAATCAAAATGAAAAACACACAAAAAATTATGACGTGGAACGCCAATGGACTCTTAAAGCACCTAAACGAATTGCAGGCAGTCTTAACTACAGAGCAAATTGATGTGTGCCTCATATCAGAATCTCATTTTACAAAAGAATCTTTTATTCATATAAAAGGCTACAAAACATATCATGCACTACATCCCAACAATTCTGCGAGTGGGGGAAGTACCATCATTATTAAAGAGAACATCTATTATTACTTCGAACACAAATACGAAGAACAATTTGTACAAACTATAGCCATTGTGGTCAGAACCAAACTTCATGATATTACCATCGCAGCTATATACATTCCACCGAAGTATGCGCTGAAAAGAGAACAGTACAGGAATCTATTGAAGGCTCTTGGTAACACATTCATAATGGTAGGTGATTTTAATGCAAAGAACACACATTGGGTGTCCAGACTAATTAATGCCAAGGACAAGGAATTTATATGTGCTATTAGAAAAATCAAGTGCAATGTAACCTCTACAGCGAAACCCACTTATTGACTGATGGATATACGAAGAAAACCAGACCTGATTGACTTCTTCATATACAAAAATCTATCAGCTTCATACATTAACATAGAAGAAGGATATGACATGCATTCTGATCATTCGCCTATTATATTAACTTTGAGTGAGACAATAATACAAAAAGAAAGCAATCCAAGTCTAGTAAACAAACACACTGACTGGGAGAGCTTTCAATTTGACTTAGATTATAGTATGAATCTTAGAGTACCACTTAAAAATATAGAGCAATTAGATGAAGAAGTAGCAAAATTTGTTACCGACATCCAACGCTGCGTCTGGCGAAATACACCTGTCATGAAAAGCAGAGTTGCAACTCATATATATCCAGTAGAAATAAGAAAACGAATAGCCACCAAACGAATCCAGTGGCAGAAATGGCAACAATTTAGATATGCAGCTGATAAAACATTACTAAATAATCTCACAAAAAGGTTAAGTAGAGCAATTCAGGCATTTCATAATAATGCTACTAATGATTACCTCAGCAAATTATCAAGTAATGGAACTTCTGATTACTCGCTATGGAAAGCCACTAAAAGCTTAAAAAAGCCCATTAGTCACGCGTCGCCTATTCAAAAAATAGATGGCAAATGGGCTAGTAGTAATGAAGAAAAAGCACTTCTATTTGCTGAACATCTAGAGCAAATTTTTCAAACAAACGGTGAGGAAACCTCTGAAAACATATCATTGGACTTCACTTACTATGACAACTTAGAAATAAAACTCGCCACCCCAAAAGAAGTTAACAACATGATCAAAAATTTGACCACAAAGAAATCTCCGGGATATGATCTTGTCACCGGTGAACTTCTCCAAAATCTCCCACGTAAAGCTTTGGTAAAACTCACAACCCTCATCAATGCCGCCTTTCGACTAAAACATGTGCCTAGTATGTGGAAAGTTGCTGAAGTCATCATGATCCCTAAACCAGGAAAACCACCGGGTGAAGAAACATCATACAGACCCATATATACTTACCAATCATAGTAAAATTATTCGAAAAACTACTACTTAGGCGTTTAAAACCAATTATAGAAGATAGAGAATTGATTCCTCACTACCAATTCGGTTTTAGAGAAAAACTTTCAACAATAGATAAAATACACAGAATTACCAATGTCATTGAACAATCATTAGAAGAAAAACAGGTATGCTCAACAGTATTTCTAGATGTGTGCTACATCTAGAAATACTGTTGAGCATACCTGTTTTTCTTTGCGCGTTTGATAAAGTGTGGCATGAAGGCCTCATATGCAAATTAGGTAAAATGCTCCCAAAACAATTTGTGGACATTTTAGAATCTTACGTAACAGAAAGGACATTCAGAGTGAGACATGAGAATGCTTATTCAGATATCAAACAAATAAAAGCTGGTGTACCACAAGGAAGTGTCCTTGGACCTACCCTGTTTGTACACCTGCGATATCCCTGATAAAAAAATTGCACCATTGCTACATTTGCAGATGACATGGCTATTATGGCCACAGGTGTCTCTCACAAGGCAGTGGAGAAAGCACAAATTGCCGTCAATGACATCACTGATTGGACGAAAAAATGGCGAATCAAACTAAATGAGTCGAAATCGACTCATGTAGATTTCACGAACCAAAGATCTGAACATACACCGGTATACATAAACAATCGTGTAGTACCATATGGAAATACAAAGTAATGGTAAGTAAGATGTTAAAACTTTTCAAAATTTAATAGCATTATGTTCGCAATAACAAAAGACAATAAAACGTCGACAATTGTTTCACCTCTAAACGAGGCATTCTCAAGACTGTCTCAGAGAGAACAGAATTTTGAAAAGTTTTAACATCTTACTTACCATTAATTTGTCATGGATTTTCTCTACTCTACTACGGACTACTTGGCAGACATTCTACTTTGTCAGTGAACAACAAATTACTTTTATAAAAGCAGGTACTCATGCCAGTATGGACATACGGCATTCAACTTTGGGGCTGTACAAAACGAACCAACGTTGAAATAATTCAAAGATTCCAAAATAAGGTACTTGGTATGGTATGTTAGTAATGATGACATCCACTGAGACCTAGGAGTGGACCTTGTTTGTGAAGTTATAAAAAAACACGCAGAAGCACATGAAAAAAGGTTTCTTCAACATGTGAACGTCGAGGCCATCCAACTTCTTGACACCACGGACCCAATTAGAAAATAAAGAGAACTAAGCCCTTTGAGTTAGTTCAGTGTAATTAGTGTTACATAGTGCAGTGAGTGCTCTTCCTCAAGAACACAAGAACAAAGTGTCTTTGCATTATAATAGAGACAATAAGAAAAGTGCCAATGGACACATTCTTAACTTTGTAAGTTTTTAGCAAATTAAGTCCAATTTAAATTACTTATTAGCCTTCAAGATCCAGATTGTAGTTGCTATGAGTAACAGTTAATTACGAGTGTTTCATAAATTAAAAAAAAGAAGTCGTTTTTTTTGTTCAAATTTATTAATACAATTATAATTGATAACATAAGGCACGAGATTGACATCTAAAATATAACGAAGTAGATAAACTGTCTCGGTGGCGCAGTGCTATGTGTATGCGACTGTCATCCCAGAGGTCCCGGGTTCAATTCCCCGGTCGAATCAAATATTTGTGTCCACAAACATTTGTTTCGGATGTTGGTATATGAAGACTGAATTCCCCCCTCTTTGCGGGAGGCCTATGGTAAACGGTGGGCGTCAAATGAAGCTGAGATGATGATGAGATAAAAAACAATGGGCATCCTGTCCTATCAGCGGCCATTAATGAAACTAGTGTCAATTAAAAGATGAAGACAAAAAATGTTCAAGGAGATCTATTAAATATCATTTGGAAAAAAAGATAGGAAGGAAAGGGTAAAATACATACTTTTTTAATTCTGTAATTTTTATTTTTATGACAATACACAACAAAAAACGTCAATACACAATCAATAAAAATATATAATCATCATTATTATATCGTTTATTCATTTATATTCTTATTTTATACATTTTTAAATACATTTATAAAAAACACAAATACATTTAAAAATATAAAAAATATCATAATAATAATCATCATTATTATTACGTTTAAATGTAAGATTATTTTTAAGTAATTACTTAAAAAATCATTCAAAACAGAAGTTCGTTATCGGGACCTTTTGTTATTTACGATTAACTCTAGGGACTATTGTTAGAACTAGTTTCTACCTGTCCGGCCTCGTGCGAACAATCAGCGTCGAGTACGAATAACTCACGGGCATTGTTGTCCGGTCTCCCTCCACGACGCACACACGGCGCAGTCCATCGTTGACATTTCTTTCGTTGAGTACTGTGCGATTAGTATTGTTTGATTACCTACTAATGTTTGGCTTCTGCGATGCCGAATACAATCGCGACATGTGCGTTCCAAGATTTATTATTCTTATATCCTTATAGACAGACAGAGAAATGGTCGAGAAGCCATTAAAAACTATTATTGCAGTTGCCTTAGCGGCAAGCGCACTCTGGGTTGCTGCGATCACGTAATGTGCGTAGTGTGGTATTTAGGTTTTAATTTTTTTTTAGTCCATTGCTCCTACGTTCATTGCCGAGCACCTCCGGTAGACACTGAAAGAATTTCCAGTGGCGCCTGGCGGACCTTGGCCACCTGTGTCGGGTGTTACCCCGCATCTTTAGGGTCGGGTTTTATCCCGCGTCGGTGAGTGAAGGCGTGCGTGGAGTGCAGCCCCACATCACGCAGCCTTCTAGCCTGCTTCTGTAAGGACGGTGGGTTGCTAATCCATCGTCCTCAGGCCCCGATCATGGAGGTCGATGGTCCTGGGCGTAGTCCCTCGCCGCACACTTCGGAACTCAGCGGGGAGGGTACGCTCCCTCACCCTACCGGCCGCCTCCTTCACGAGCATTACCTGATCGCAGAAGGACACGGCCGCGTTCCACTGGCTCTCGCTAGAGATCATGGCTCGTAGCATGGTCTCCAGCGAGAGCGTATCTACGCCCAGGCCCATAACGAGGTCCTGGCGCTGACTCGTCCACGCTGAGCATTCCACCAACGTGTGGAATGCCGTGTCTTCGCCGGAAGCCTCGCAGTGTTGACACGCGGGTGTGACCTCACGATGCATGCGAAACAGATACTCACCGAAGTCTCCTTGCCCGGTGATGATCTGTGTCGCACGGTACGTGAGGCCTAAGTGCTGCCTCTGCAGCTACTCCTTCATGATCGGTCTCACCGCCGCGATGGTGGTGGTTCCCCACTTTGGTTGCTCAAGTCGCACCTTTCATGTCTCCATGAGATACTGGCGGAGTTGGGACCGCTGGGCCTCGATTTCTCGAGACGCAGGCCTGTGGTCCCGCTCCAGCGCCTCCTTGTGCCATTGAAACAATGACGCAAGGGCTCTCGCTTCCAGGTCCTATGGAGGGGTCGTGGCTACGAGACATGCAGCCTCTAGGGAGATCGTGCGGTACCTTCTTATTGTCCTGACAGCCAAGTTCTGCAACGATCTGTGTAAAATAGCAGCGTTGTTGGCCGTCAGTCTCGCCACCCATACGGGAGCCCCGTACACGGCCATGCTCCGCACGATCCCCAGGTACAGTCTCCTGCAGGAAGCGTTGGGTCCCTTTAAGTTGGGCATCAGTCGCGAGGGCGCGGCTGCTGCCCCCGTCAATTTGGGGACCAAACTTCGGAAATGTGCTCCGAAGTTCCACCGGCTATCGAGTACGAGCCCCCAAATACTTCATCGAGGGCTCGATGCCGATGCTAACTCTCCCTACATTTATGCTGGATCCTGGAGGTGGCCCGCGCCGAGGTCCGTGAAAACACAGAGCTTCGGACTTATTCAGTGCCACCTCCAGTCCCAGCCGCCGTATCCGACCCACGACTTGAGCAACCCCAGTCGTGACCTTGAGTGTTGCCTCCTGATGCGTTGCTCCCCGCGCCGTAACGAGGGTATTTACAAGTTACGCCGACGCCCTCGGCAACGCACCTCGCAACACCCAATCGTATCCGATGTTCCACAGGAGAGGTCCTAGGACCAACCCCTGAAGAAAACCGCACGAGTGGTATTTAGGTTGGGCGAGAAACCAAGAGGAACATATTCGCTTGCCAGCTGATTTTTTAAGCGAAATAATTATTGACGAATAGTGCCCGACCATTATTGTAGTTCAGGTGCTTTTTTAATAGAAATAATTGTATACGAAAAGTCCAAAGTGGGTAACTTTCACCTATCATAATTTTTAAGCTATTGCATAGCTTCTATCGCGGGCCTTGATCGTGGAGACCGAATCCAGAAATTCCGTAACGAAAATAACCTAACACCCTAACACAAAAATAACACGGCTGACAGGCTGACGTCTTTCATATCGTTTTATATTGTAATTTATTTTTTTTGGTGCTAATTTTACAATAATAATAATTAAATAATGATAATAATACCGGTGGGTTACTGTTTTTTATATTTTTAAATGTATTTTTTTATAAATCTATTTAAAAATGTAATGAATATGTGTAATGTTTTAATAAAGAGAATAATAACAACTTGCTCTAAAATATAACCTTGTTGACTTAGAGATACCTTATTACAGGTATGTGCCCGAACCAGTTCTTGAAAATGGCCATGCTACATTGTATTGGGATCGGTCTATTATCACTGATAGGACTATTATAGCCAACAAACCAGATATAGTGATAATAGATCGATTAAAACGCCTTGCAATAATTGTCGATATCACTGTACCGCATGACGAGAATCTCGTGAAAGCAGAAAAAGATAAACAAATTAAATATTTGGACTTAGCTCACGAGATTGTCGACATGTGGGATGTGGATTCGGCGATTATTGTTCCGATAGTCGTATCTGCCCATGGTTTAATAGCCAAGAGCCTCGACCACCACCTACAGAGGCTCGCGTTAGGCAGCTGGGTCAAGGGCTTGATGCAGAAGGCGGTTCTGTTGGATACGGCCCGTATTGTGCGGAAGTTCCTATCTCTGGAGCCCTAACCACCGGTAGCTTGGTCACTGTACTCGATACCGGTGGGTCACTATTTTTTATATTTTTAAATATATTTGTGTTTTTTATAAGTTTATTTAAAAATATAGTAAATATGTAATAAAATGTAATAAAGAGTATAATAATAACATCGAACCCATGGAGTCTATTACCATAGACTCCGAAGACGTTATTTGTGCAATTCGTACGGCCCCGAACTGGAAAAGTCCTGGAAAAGATGGATTGCACAACTTTTGGATAAAGTGGGTTTAGAGCTCGCATGAACGCTTGGCTACACAGTATCAAAAAGCCCTCGAGTCTGGTCCCTTACCCTCTTTTATGACCACTGGCATCACCTTCCTGCTCCATAAATCAGGTAGTACCACGGAACCTAAAAATTATAGACCTATCACTTGCTTACCTACCATCTACAAGCTCCTTACATCTATTCTGAGAACTAAAATAAATTCACATATAATGTCAAATAACATCTTAGATAGTGCTCAGAATGGATGTAGGGCTGGGTCACGTGGTACTAAGGAGCTACTCCTTATTGACATGGCCATTAGCCAACAGGTTAAGCGTAGTAAGGGCGCCCTCTCTACTGCCTGGATTGACTACAAGAAGGCCTATGATTCGGTGCCTCATTCATGGCTGGGGAGGATTTTAGAGTTGTATAAAATTAACCCGACTCTTAAATCCTTCCTAGTTTCGTGTATGGGGCAGTGGACCACAGTCCTTCGTCAACCAGGTAGTGGCGAGTGCGCCTCTGATCCGCATGACTTGATAAGGATTGAGCGTGGTGTATTCCAGGGCGACAGTTTGAGTCCATTGTGGTTCTGTTTAGCACTGAATCCACTTAGGACATTGCTAAAGGATTCAGGGCTAGGCTATCGGTTTCGTAGAGGGGGTGAGGTTATATCTCACCTGATGTATATGGATGACCTCAAACTGTTCACACTGAAGCACAAAAGATTTAGTGACATTATTAAAAACTACGGAAGTTTTTAATGCCATTAAGATGGAGTTCGGTGTTGATAAGTGTGCGGTTATGCATGTACAGCGGGGGAAGGTTGTAAATTCACCGAATTTACAACTTTCTGAGATAATAACTCTCAGATCTCTCTCCGAGACCGAAACAGATACAGATACCTAGGTATGTCAGAGTCATTGAGTATAGCGGTAGAGGACATTAAAAAATCGGTGAAAGAACGTTTTTTTGGCCGCCTGACTAAAGTTCTTAACAGTTTTTTGTCCGGTGGTAACAAAATGCGGGCTTTCAACGGTTGGGTGATGCCTTTATTGTTATACTCCTTTGGCATACTTAGTTACTCAAACGGAACGGAACGGAACTCAAACTTAGTTACTCGCCTATCCAGGGCGTCTAGTTAGACGCCCTGGATAGGCGAGTCCGTCAACAATTGACATCGCATCGAATGTTACACCCACGGTCTTCTGTCATGAGACTGTACATTCCGCGGAAGTGGGGAGGTCGAGGTTTTTTAAATGCCAAGAACCTCCACAATCGTGAAGTGTGCAGTCTTAGGGATTACTTCCTACAGAATGGGTGTGGCATTCATTGTGATGTCGTGATAGTTGACAAGGGCCTGACACCTCTTTCCTTGGCTAACGAGAACTGGCGTAAACCAAAGGTGTTTAGTACTGAAGACCGTAAGGACGTATGGAAGAGCAAGGAGCTACACGGGCGGTTCTACCGAGTCTTAACAGGACCCGATGTAGACCTGCCCGGATCGGTGAACTAGCTACGTTTCGGTGACCTCTTTGGGGAAACTGAAGGTTTTGCCTGTGCAATTGCAGATGAGGTTATTAAGACGAACAACTATCGGAAATACATCATGAAGGACGGTACGGTCGACATTTGTCGAGCATGCCACCGTCCTGGTGAATCACTTCGCCATATCACTTCCGGTTGTTTGTATCTTGCTAACAGCGAGTACTTGCATAGGCACAATCAAGTAGCCAGGATCGTCCATCAGCAAATTGCTCTTCAATACGGCCTTATTGAGTCCGAGGTACCATATTATAAGTACACACCAGTGCCAGTTCTCGAGAATGGTCGTGCGTTGCTCTACTGGTACCGATCAATCATCACGGACAGGACTATTGTTGCCAATAGGCCTGATATCGTGTTGGTTGATTGGACCCAGCGTCGGGCAGTGCTCGTCGATGTCGCCGTCCCGCATGACGAGAATCTAGTGAAGGCAGAGAAGGACAAACTTAGCAAGTACCTTGATCTGTCTTTCGAGATAACCGCCATGTGGGACGTAGACTCGACGATCATTGTGCCGATGGTCGTTTCGGCTAACGGATTAATAGCGAAGAGTTTCGATCACCACCTCAAGAGACTCTCGTTAGATTGTTGGATCAAGAGTCAGATTCAAAAGGCTGTTATCCTCGACACGTGCCGTATTGTTAGGAGGTTTCTCAGTCTGTAGCCTCCACCGCCGGTAGTTTGGGTCCTACTCCGCTACTGGTGGGTCACTGTTTTTTATATTTTTAAATGTATTTACTTTTTTATAAATCTATTTAAAAATGTAATAAATATGTTAAGTATTTGAATAAATGAAATAATAATAATAATAACTAGGTCGCCGTAGTCGCGAAACGTACCGTTACGCTGCAGCATATATTTGAGCGAAGCGAGTTTAAATTCAAAATTCTGGCATCGTAATAACCTGGGTAATTCTGTAAGCTATTGATGAGTGCAAGAATATCCGAAATCGGCCGAGTATTCGCCGAGAAACAATTTAACATAAATCGTTTGAAAAATAATTTGAGTCACCCGTTGAGAGCTCCGCTCGCCTTCGGCTCGCTTCGCTCAATTATTATTATTATATTTTTTTGTTATTACTATTATTATATCGTTTATTCATTTCTATTCTTATTTTATACATTTTTAAATACATTTATAAAAAACACAAATACATTTAAAAATATAAAAAATAGTGACCCACCAGTAGCGGAGTAGGACCCAAACTACCGGTGGTGGAGGCTACAGACTAAGAAACCTCCTAACAATACGGCACGTGTCGAGGATAACAGCCTTCTGAATCTGACTCTTGATCCAACAATCTAACGAGAGTCTCTTGAGATGTTGATCGAGACTCTTCGCTATTAATCCGTTTGCCGAAACGACCACCGGGACAATGATCGTCGAGTCTACGTCCCACATGGCGGTTATCTCGAAGGACAGATCGAGGTACTTACTAAGTTTGTCCTTCTCTGCCTTCACGAGATTCTCGTCATGCGGGACGGCGATATCGACGAGCACTGCCCGACGCTGGGTCCGATCAACCAACACGATATCGGGCCTATTGGCAACAATAGTCCTATCCGTGATGATTGATCGGTCCCAGTAGAGCATTGCACGACCATTCTCAAGAACTGGCACTGGTGTGTACTTATAGTACGGTACTTCAAACTCAATAAGGCCATATTGAAGAGCAAGTTGCTGGTGGATGATCCTGGCTACTTGATTGTGCCTATGTAAGTACTCGGTGTTAGCTAGATACGAACAACCGGAAATAATATGGCGAAGTGATTCACCAGGACGGTGGCATGCTCGACAAATGTCGACCGTACCGTCCTTCATGATGTATTTCCGATAGTTGTTCGTCTTGATAACCTCATCTGCAATTGCACAGGCAAAACCTTCAGTTTCCCCAAAGAGGTCCCCAAAACGTAGCCAGTTCACCGAAGCGAGCAGGTCTACGTCGGGTCCTGTTAAGACCCGGTAGAACCGCCTGTGTAGCTCCTTACTCTTCCATACGTCCCTACGGTCTTCAGTACCTAGCACCTTTGGTTTACGCCAGTTCTCGTTAGCCAAGGAAAGAGGTGTTAGGCCCTTGTCAACCATCACGACATCGCAATGAATGTCACACCCGTTCTGTAGAAAGTAATCTCTCAGACTGCACACTTCACGGTTGTGGAGGTTCTTGGCATTCAAAAAGCCTCGACCCCCCCACTTCCGCGGAATGTACAGTCTCATGACAGAAGATCGTGGGAGTAACATTCGATGCAATGTCAGTTGTTGACGGACTCGCCTATCCAGGGCGTCTAGTTCCGTTTGAGTCCACCTAAGTATGCCAAAGGAGTATAACAATAAAGGTATCACCCAACCGTTGAAAGCCCGCATTTTGTTACCACCGGACAAAGAACTGTTAAGAACTTTTGTCAGGCGGCCAAAAAAACGTTCTTTCACCGATTTCTTAATATCCTCTACCGCTATACCCAATGACTCTGACATACCTAGGTATTTGTATGTTTCGGTCTCGGAGAGAGATCTGAGAGTTATTATCTCAGAAAGTTGTAAATTCGGTGAATTTACAACCTTCCCCCGTTGTACATGCATAACCGTACACTTATCAACACCGAGCTCCATCTTAATGGCATTACTAAAAACTTCCGTAGTTTTTAATAATGTCACTAAATCTTGGTGCTTCAATGTGAACAGTTTGAGGTCATCCATGTACATCAGGTGAGATATAACCTCACCCCCTCTACGAAACCGATAGCCTAGCCCTGAATCCTTCAGCAATGTGCTAAGTGGATTCAGTGCTAAACAAAACCACAATGGACTCAAACTGTCGCCCTGGAATATACCACGCTCGATCCTTATCAAGCCTTGCGGGTCAGAGGCGTGCCCACCACTACCTGGTTGACGAAGGACTGTGGTCCACTGCCCCATACACGAGACTAAGAAGGATTTAAGAGTCGGATTAATTTTATACAACTCTAAAATCCTCCTCAGCCATGAATGAGGCACCGAATCATAGGCCTTCTTGTAGTCAATCCAGGCAGTAGAGAGGACGCCCCTACTCCGCTTGACTTGTTGGCTAATGGCCATATCAATGAGGAGTAGCTCCTTAGTACCACGAGACCCAGCCCTACATCCATTCTGAGCGTTATCTAAGATAATATTAGATACTATGTGCGAGTTTATTTTACTTCTCAGAATAGATGTAAGGAGCTTGTAGATGGTAGGTAAGCAAGTGATGGGTCTATAGTTTTTAGGTTCCGTGGTACTACCTGATTTGTGGAGCAGGAAGGTGATGCCAGTGGTCATGAAAGCGGGTAAGGAACCAGACTCAAGGGCTTCTTGATACTGTGTTGCCAAGCGTTCATGCGAACTCTGAACCCACTTTATCCAAAAGTTGTGCAATCCATCCGGCCCAGGACTTTTCCAGTTCGGGGCCGTACGAATTGCACAACTAACGTCTTCGGAGTCTATGGTAATAGACTCCATGGGTTCGATGATACTGCATTCACGCTCGACGACACGGATCCAGTCGCCCTCCGAATGTTCGACGGGTACCGACCATATGTCACGCCAAAATTGATTCATGGTGTGAGCATCTGGCAGTTGTCCGTCGCTCAAACGTTGTCCAGTTCCCTCCCACTCTCGGTACACCTTCCTTTGGTCACTTTGGAAGATGCGATTCTGCCAGTATCTATTTACACGCTCTCTATAACGACGGATACGGCTTGCCCATGCATACACTTTCTGTTTCAGAAAGTCAATACGTTCCGTGACATTGGCTAAGTATTGCTGGGGACGAATACCGGTCCCAGCAAATGCCTGAGTCACGAAACGCATGACCCGGGGACGACTATTTCCCCGGCTGAAAGAGATAAGCTTTGCAATGAGAGTCCTAAATGTGCCGATACGTCGCTCGATTCTTGCCTGCCATACGGGAACACCATCCGGTCGTGGTGCACGGTTAACTTCAGGGAATTTAACGCGTGAGTCAAGGAACCCCAAACCCCTCACATCAGCTTCGTCAGCAAGGCTAAAGAAGCAACATAGCCACAAACAGACGTCATAGCACATATTGCAAATTAGACATTTCCTTTGTATAAAAACGCAGTAGCTAATTAAGTTAATCAATAATTGTTTTTGTTTAGTAATAAGCTGTAACTCTGTCCATTTTCAAATAAATATATTTTTTATTAAAAATCCGTGTTTGAGATCTTAAATGGCGCAGCCGGTAGGATCTCTGTAGTCAAGTCGTTGTGTTACGTTAAAATTACGAGAAGCAGCCGACTACGACGTCCGTCTCTACGGTTAGACAGAGATTGCCGAAACAAACAAATTTTTTGGGATCCTCACTCCGGGAAGAAGCCGAGTTACAGTATAACAGAGCATTATTCAAGGATATGGGAAACGCTGCGGAATTGTGAGTAAATCTTTTCACCTCCCTTTCAGCTATCCAACTTTTATCCTTTACCTTATAATAAGTCTGTGTTTTGGTGTGTTAATTAGGGATTAGCAAACGCCATAATAATACTCTACATAGACCTTTATACAATTAGCGTAGGCAGGTAAAATAAGTTAGGTATTTAATTTTGCTTCCAATTTTCATTCATATATTCTAACTGTGTATATTTTCACCTTTCGCCACAATGGAAAACATAACAAGAGTCCCTCAGGAAATGGTGAAAATTATTCCCACATTTAGTGGAGAACCCAGGACCTTGCCACTATATATTAAAAAGTGTGAATATCTCATAGCTAGGTTTAGAGGCGAAGTCCTGCAAAATGAATATTTGTTCCATGTATTAACCAGTAGACTAGGGGGTGAAGCCGCTAGTCTCGTAGGAGAACGGGACTCCATAGAAACCTGGGCACAACTAAAAACTATTTTATGTGAGCATTTTGGAGATCCGCGTACAGAGGAGTGTCTAGCATTAGAACTAGAAAGTTGTAAGATTAGCAGGAATGAAAGTTACTTAGATTTTTGCCACAGATTACAGCATCTGAGAAGTGTTTTATTCGCTAAAATCGCGGAGACTGACCTTGACGATGGTTCACGTAGGGCAAAGCAAAGTATTTATTCTAATAGATCACTTCATATATTCTTGTACAGTTTACCATCATTTTTAGTTAGAAAGGTTCGTATGCGCGACGTATCCACATTGGAGGATGCCTTAAGGGTAGTCCTGGAGGAACAAAACTTCCAAACCGTGTACGAATCAAAGAACCAAGACTATCGTAACACTAATAGAACATCTAAGCCTACTCAAAGTTATAGTAATAATCGTCAATTTAATCAGCGTACCTTACCCGGTATAAATACACCGAATAACAATAGGAATTGGACGCCGATTATGAATCATAGCGGGAATAGTACACCGTTACAAAGTAATTCGAACCAGTTTAGGAATTTTAAACATAATTTTAACAATTATAATTCGAATCATCCAAATAATAATTTTGTGCAACAACAGCAAGGTAGTTTCCGGACACCGTTTCCGTCAAAACAAAACTACGCAAATAATTCTCAGAACTTGTCGCGATTTACACCGCAAGCATCGACTTCACGTGAAAACACTGACGTCACGATGCGAACGGCTAGCTCACGACGTATTAATTATACAGATCGTAACTCAGAGGAAATCGAACCGAATAACCCTGGTTATGAGTGTCAGGACTACAACCCCATCGAATCGGGTGTTGAAAATTTTCATATAAGAGTCTCGTCCCTAGAGAAAAGATAGATATTAATTTAAATAAGCGCTTAAATTTACCTTATATAGTTATTCCAGAGCTTAACGCCGTTTTTATGATAGATACAGGTAGCGAAAGGTCTTTTATAAGTCAGCATATTGCGAATAGGTATTTTAAGAGTTACTTACAGTATGAACCGTTCGAAGTAGTGAGCACTCACGCTTCGAGTATTCATACGGAAACTATAATTATCGTGTTACCTAAAATATTTAGATGTAATGAATATCATAAGTTTTATGTATACGACGTAGACGAGAGGTACGATGGGCTGATAGGTAGCAATTTGTTACAACAATTACAGGCAAAAATTAACATGAAAAATAAGGTCTTACATCTTAAGAACACAAATATACCTATAGTCTATTCACCAACCATGAGGGAGGTTTACAATCTACCCCCCCGGGCCGAAGTTAGAGTGAAACTCCCAGTTAACCTATTAGAGGGAGTAGGGATTTTAGATTTTAAGGAATTTAAGGAAGGGATTCGAATGCCCTCCGCTTTAGTTAACTGTACTAATAATTATGCTTCAACTGTCATTCAGAATTATACGGACGAAGCGGTCGATTTAGTTGTAACAGCTCCTTTTAATGTTGAGCCTTTTTCTAGCCCGTTAAACACCGTTAACTTCACGGAAACTAACCGGGACCTAGATAATTTACTAGTAGATAATTTACGAAAAATTAGTTTAGATCACATGAACACGGAAGAAAGAGAAACGATTGAACGGGTTTGTTGGGAATACAGGGACGTGTTCTATTGCGAGGGTAACCCATTATCATTCACGAATCAAGTAAAACACAAAATTCGTACAAAAAATGAGGACCCTATTAACATAAAAGCATATAGGTTACCCCCATCGCAAAGTGCCGAAATTAGGGACCAGGTAGATAAAATGCTAGGGGACAATATCATCCAAGAATCCCACTCTCCTTGGAGTGCCCCTGTGCATTTAGTTCCTAAAAAGGCTGATGCCTCGGGAAAACAAAAGTGGAGAATGGTCGTAGACTACAGACGTCTCAACGAGATAACCGTTGACGACAAATATCCGTTACCTAACATCAACGACCTATTCGACATGTTAGGAAAAAGTACATACTTTACTACTCTTGACCTAGCTAGCGGGTACCACCAGATAGAGGTGGCTGAGGAGGATAGGGATAAGACTGCCTTCAGCACACCCTCAGGTCACTATAGTTTTAACCGCCTTCCCTTTGGTCTAAAGACGGCGCCGGCAACGTTCCAGAGGGCCATGGATAACGTCCTTCGGGGTCTACAGGGCTTACATTGCCTTGTATACTTAGATGACGTAATAATCTTTTCGAAAAGTTTACAGGAACACGTAGAAAAACTCAAAATGGTTTTCGATCGTTTCCGTAAAACAAACCTTAAAGTACAACTAGACAAATCACATTTCCTTAGGAAAGAAGTCCTATACCTTGGACACACAATTACAAGCGAAGGTCTTAAACCGAACACCGATAAAATAGATGCTATTTTGAAGTATCCCATACCTGAGACAGTAACTCAAATCAAAAGCTTCTTAGGACTGATAGGGTATTACAGAAAATTTATTAGGGATTTTGCTAAAATAACGCGACCCTTAACACAGTGCCTGAAAAAGGGCCAAAAAATAGTAATTGACGAGGAATACCGAAATTGCTTCGAGACTTGCAAAAAATTATTAACAAATGCTCCTCTATTACAATATCCAGATTTTAGTAAAGGCTTTATCCTTACCACCGATGCATCAAATTATGCGATTGGGGCTGTACTCTCACAAGGATCAGTAGGCGCGGATAAACCCATAGCTTATGCTAGCAGGACTCTTAGTGACACAGAAACCAAATATAGCACCATAGAGAAGGAACTTCTGGCTATTATTTGGGCTGTGAAACATTTTAGACCATATCTCTACGGAAATAAGTTCGTCATATACACGGACCATAGACCATTAGCATGGTTATACTCCCTGAAGGAGCCAAATAGTAAGTTAACGCGGTGGCGGCTTAGGTTAGAAGAATATGATTTTGAGGTCCGATATAAAAAGGGTCCCCAAAATACAAACGCAGATGCGTTGTCAAGGATTAAAATCCATGCGATTGACGACGACTTAGATTCCATATTCGTAAACGTAGGAGATAGGAAAGAACGGATTAGGAAAATCGTAGAAGAATTAGAACATGACCTGGCCACTGATGAACCCCCTATAGAGACTATAGAGCTTTCGGACTCTGATGACGGAGTTACCGCAAACTCCGTTTCCAATAGGGAACACGACGGGATACCGATCTTGAACGAAGCGATAGACTCTAAACCAAGGCAAATATTAGTTCATACATGGCATAAGGATAAGTTAACTGTTAAGGATATATCTAATAAAAAACAGAAAATTCTAGAAGTCCATTTACCCATAAATAACGAAAGTCTAGTTAAAGATTTCTTAAAAGAATACATTGACCCTAAAAATAAGTATTTTATATATTTCGAAAACGTTTTATTTAGAAATACCTTTTCTAAAGTAGTTATTAGTTTATTCAAAAAGGGATCAATTAAATTAAGCGAATGTACCGAGCGAATAATAAACTTAACAGATTCTGAACATGATCAAAGAGAAATAGTTTTGAAATATCATGAGGGTAAAACATGCCATAGAGGCATTAGGGAAACCCTTACTAAACTCAAAAGGCACTACTGGTGGCCCAATATGAAAGAGACGGTTACAGCAATCATAAATGGCTGTGAACCATGTAAAAAGATGAAGTATGATAGGAAGCCCATCAAACCACAAATACAACTCACTCAAAACCAAAACACTCCATTTCAGGAAGCTTTTATGGACTTACTTTATATAGAAGGTCAATATTATTTAACCGTGGTAGATGCATTCAGCAAGTTAGGTCAAGCAATTTATGTCCCTAATAGAAGTACCCCAGAGATAGTTAGGGCGTTAATTAAATATTTCAGTATGTATGGTTTACCAAAAAAACTCAATTGCGATTCAGGGACAGAATTCAATAATGCACTTATTAAAGAATTACTTAGCTTATATAAAATTGATCTACATATAGGGACACCAAATAATCCCAATTCAATGGCAGTAGTTGAGAGGTTTCACTCCACTATTATAGAAATATATCGATTAGCCAAATATGATAAGAGCGATTTAGACGCAGCATCCGTTATGACATACACCATAATGGCTTACAATAACTCTATACATTCTGCAACAGATTTTACTCCATTTGAGGTAGTTTTTGGACAAACAGAAGCAGGAAATGTATTTGATATTGATAGGGAGAAAAATCTATTACAAAAATTAATGTTAGATCATAGGAAACGTTTAAAGGTACTTTATGAATATATTTCAGACAAATTAGTTAGCGATAAAGTTAAGGTTAGAGATAAGAAAGGTGGAGAAGAACCACCTGTAGTTAAAAATGGGGATGATATTTATATGAAAAACACTAGGATTAGAAAAGCAAAAGAACTTCCACGCTATGAGAAAGCCCAAGTTATAGGTGAACCGCATAGAAATATAGTACCAGTAAAATTAAACAATAGACCAACTAGAGTAGCAATAAAAAACGTTAAACGTCCCCCACAGGTCGTGCCTAGTACTCCTACTACTAGCACCATCAGTGATCAACCTGGACCTACAAAACCTCAACAAGAACCCGGGGATAGCACCTCTGAAATTGGGAGTAGCAGTGAAGAAGAGTAATACTTGGACGATTTTTAAGTCTGTAGATTTAACTTCAATAGGATTACAGATAGATAGTAATATTCAAGATTTTGAAAACTTAAAGCAAATAATTAGGAAAAATCAATTAGATAAGGAATTATTAGGGATAGAAAAACAGGTAGATAATTTAATTAAAATTATTCGGGATAGATTAAGTCAAATAATACCCATTAGTTTTAGAGTTAAGAGATCCTTATTTAGTCCTTTAGGAACCTTAGTTAAAGCCATATCCGGCAACTTAGATGAAGAAGATGCAATCAGATATAATAAGGAAATAGCCAGCTTAAAAAGTAGGGAACATATTGTCGAACGCAAAGTGTCATCATTTCAAAAAGCATTCGATAAACTAGTTAACGATTCGGAAATAATTAATTTAAATATTAAAGACTTAGGGTTGAAAACCACAGAGATTAAAACACTTGCTCAAAACGAGACAAAATTCAATAATTTGTTAACCATGATGAACTCCATGTACCAAGTACTGAGTAACTTTCGTACTTGTTATGAAAACATACAAGAAATTGAAACATCAATTGCATTTAGTAAATTACATGTTTTACACCAATCCATTATTAACACTACAGAACTATATAATACTTTATTAGTTATAAATACACATGCAAAAACTATATATCCAGTTACTCACGATAATCTGATAAAATTAGAACACAACATTGTTGTAAAATCTTAGATAGATGGTAATCAAAAGTTAGTTTTCGTTTTAGAAGTTCCCTTAATAGATACCGAAACATATAATTACTATAAGGTAATCCCTATTCCAATCCACAATATCACACATACCTTCACCATAATTCCTAAATACCCTTACCTATTGGTGAATCGATTGAAGTACATTCCAGTAGCAACTCCCTGCGAAAAGATCGAGAACAACAAATTTCTATGTACAGAAAACAATTTGGTACAATACCCCACGAAGACGTGTATTGAAGACATAATGCTCATGAAAAGTAACTATACCCAATGCCTGCAGAACCACATAAAAATAGAAGCTACAAAAATACAGAAGATATCAGACTACGACTGGATGATCTACTCCGAAGATAGTACTATCGTAAGCGAAAACTGCAACAATGAGATGCGAAAATACAGCATCCATGGAACATATATAGTAACACCCACACGTTCCTGTGAAACCTACATTGGAGAAATACTGGTGAACGCTGCCACCAACGTAACCGATATGAAGCCGCAAATATCCACCATACAAATACCAGAGCTGAGCAGCAACTTCGAAGTTCGTACCAAGAAACTAGATTTACGAAACGTAGACTTCAGTGACGTGAAAGAAGTTTTACAAAGTGTTAAAGCCAGTGATAGTGACTATCCAATGATACAAGACCAAATAATTTCATACAATACAAGCATTTGGACTGTCTGCCTGTATATAATACTAATCCTTATCATAACCACCGTTGTAATTATGAAATGCCGAAATTCCCTGAAGCCGAAGTTTTCACCTTCAGTGAATTTCTCACTTGGGGAGGGAGGAGTCAAGGAACCCCAAACCCCTCACATCAGCTTCGTCAGCAAGGCTAAAGAAGCAACATAGCCACAAACAGACGTCATAGCACATATTGCAAATTAGACATTTCCTTTGTATAAAAACGCAGTAGCTAATTAAGTTAATCAATAATTGTTTTTGTTTAGTAATAAGCTGTAACTCTGTCCATTTTCAAATAAATATATTTTTTATTAAAAATCCGTGTTTGAGATCTTAAATCGTGCAACACGACAAGCGGCAATCGCTCCACAGTAAAGAATCGAGTGAGTATCAAGCAAATCACTACTAGTCCGTAAGTACGGTTCTAGCAATGCATTTAGGGCTCCCATCAACGCCAGATTTCGCTTATGCATTGGCAAGCGTGGTAGCCGCGGTCTAGAATTAGGTATAAACCTATACTGCGAGATCACATCTTCCAAAGTACTCCTCAATTGCTCGCTTACCTGGATAGACGTATCACTCGTATCATTTCCTGCGTCGAGTGCGGGTTCCGCTAACGTCGCACTTGTAGCAACCGTCTGTGTCACAGGTGACGGTGCTCTCGTTGACACTGGAGCTGTACGAGTAGATAATACTTCCAGGCGTAGTCGATCAAGCACAGATTGATCCAACAACTTACATCGTTGGATAGCCCGCACTTGATCCGATAGTCGTTGGATGGCAACGGTAATTGTTGGTTCAAGAGCCTGAAACAAAGGAAGCATCCTTGAACGATACGCAGTCAGGTTGGTTTCCCCATCTGTAGCCTCATAATATGCCCGCATAACGTTTTCATTGATGGATGAAGTCCATCGCATGCGGTGCACAATACCACCGGTAGTGGGGACCCTACTCGAAGCTGGTAGGCTTCGGGGCCCCAAACTGCTCGGCGGCCGGCCTCTCCCTCGCCGGCGTACAGGTGTTGGCGACGACGGCGGAGAGAAATACTCGTCACTTGAAGAGCTCGACGCCTCAGCGAGCACCTGTGTCAGCGATGTGCGGTCCGGTGCCTGCGAGGCGGAGTTTAGTGACGAGTCCGGGGGTGTTATTTGCGCATTTCTGCTTCTGGCTCTTGTTTGCATCTCACAATCACATCATATTGTTTGGCCATAATATTGAATGTGATGTTGATATTTTTGAATTCATTGAGTGACATGTGTCAAATCTTCGTTGCATATTTTGTAGACTATGTTAATTGTTCTAAAGTTCTAAAATATTATAAAATCCTTTATGTATTGACTTTTTGCTGATATTATTATGAAATCTGAAGTAATTGTATAAATTTAGGTAATAATATATAAATAAAAATATTAAAATATTTTAAGAATGAAAATTATGTATGAGACGTTCAGAGTTGCCAATTTATTTTATTATTATTATTTTTTCTTTTTTATTTTGCAACTATGCAATAGCTTAACCGCGGCAGTCTCCGAGTGCCACACGTCTTTTTTTTCCAAAGAAGTCACAGAGGTAATATTTAGTGGTCTTAACGTATACATAATTTCCCATTTGGAAATAAATAATCCAGACGTGGCCGCCGATAGGACACGGCCCATACAAATATCGTCGATCGGCATTCATTACCGCGAATGTAAATTTAGGTCACTTTTCAGGAGAGGCAAAAAACCGATTTAAATAAAAAATATAGATAATTATCCATACTAAAGTTAATATTTTGTATTAAAAATGCCACTAATTGTTGCTTATTTTGGAAAACAAGATAATAGGGTTATATTTACTGTTATGGCACATTTGCGATATGCGATTGCGACCTTATAGATATTATTTTATTATATTTATTTTGGGTGCAAAGGGGCTCTACCAACATCTATAGGGCCCCAGCGACCTCACCTGCTAGTGGCGCACCTGCTGATAAACGGACGAGGCTCGTTAATTTACGGTACCTATGGAGTGGCTTCGGCCCCTACGTGGGTACCAGGTGGTACAACAGTGTTGGTCCGGGGGGGTACCACCGTGCAGCTGTGCTAAAGCCCCCCAAGTAACCCAGCCCAGGCTGGGTTGCGTTAGGGGTTCAGCAGCTGCACCGCCGGGCCCGGGGCGATGTATGGTGCAGCAGGCATGGGACCAGTGGGGGCGAAACGGAGTCTAGTGTGGGTGGTGTGGGTCGATTCGCCGGCCAGGGAGACCCTTAGCAACGGCGTTGCCGCGGCCGCCCGCAACACAGTCATGGGGCCCGCCTGGGGCCAACCACCCCAGGAGGCTGCCCCACATGTTGCGCATAATCCTGATGTGGGATCGCCGCTCCGGGTGGTAACCGGTGTGGGGTAGCGGCGGCCTTGCATCAGGGGGGTTTGGGAGCCCTTCCGTCCGGCGGGTCGGCTCCGACCTAACCACACGGTTCTAGACAAAGCTAGCCCCTGCGCTTTGTCACTTACTGCTGCACCAAATGTCGCCCTGTCTTCACGCTTCTTCTTCAAAATCTACAATGGCAGTGCAACAAAAAAGAAATAAACGTTTCACAGCGGCCCTAGGAAACCCTACAACTTCACATTTCGAGGTGGAGTTCACTAACGTCCGTGGACTCCATGCGAACCTCGATACCGTCCACCACCACCTTGAGACGGCACGGCCCGCTGTGATGTTCCTCACGGAGACACAAATACGCCGCCCTGACGACACGTCTTACCTGTGTTACCCCGGCTATGTCATCGAGGAACAATTTCGAGACAAAGCCGGGGTGTGCGTGTTCGTTAGGGCGGATGTTTGCTGCCGCCGGTTGCGCTGCCTAGAGAACCCCTCCAATTCCGTCCTTTGGCTGCACGTAGACCATGGCTCTATGAGCCAGATCTACGTGTGCGTCTACCGATCCCACACAGGGGATTCTGAGACAACAAAGCTCTTCCAGTACCTCAGCGAGACGGCTGATGAAGCGCAGGTGCGGTTCCCGAACGCTGACCTAGTGTTTCTGGGGGACTTCAATGGCCATCACATTGAATGGCTGGGGTCCCTCAAGACTGATCATGCGGGTAGAGCCGCCCATGCGTTCGCTCTCTCCCACGGTCTGACCCAGATGGTATGCGGGATCACCCGGATACCAGACAGGTCAGATCACGCGCCCGCTCTGCTGGATCTACTGCTGACGAGTCGCCCAGCCCAGTACAGTGTTTCGGTAGGAGCCCCACTGGGTAGTTCCGACCACTGTGTTGTTCACGCTGGCATGAAGGTGTCACCTCCTGCACGTCCTGTGCAAACGTCACGACGACTATGGCACTACTCGTCAGCGGATTGGGACGGTCTACGCGATTATTTTGCGTCCGTCCCCTGGAGCCAGCGCTGCTTTGTAGGAAAGGCTCCTTCGGATAGTGCTTCTGCTATTGCTGGCGAGATCAGTTTAGGGATGGATTATTACATCCCTTTCACTGATGTCGCCAGTATCCGCAGAGCCCGTCCCTGGTTCGGGCGAGATTGTGCCAAAGCTGTTCGACAAAAACAGTCGGCATATCGCGCCTGGATCAGGGCCCGGGCTGTGCGCGACCCAAACGTGGGCCACCTCAAAGCAGCGTACAACCGGGCCACAAAGTCGAGTAAGAGGGCCTTTAAGAGAGCGGATGCCCAGCGCGTCGCGCGGCTTGGTCAGGAGCTCACTTCCCATCCCACGGGCAGCCGTGGATTCTGGCAACTGGCCAAAGCCGTGCAATCTAACTTTTGTCAGCCCTCGCTGCCACCGCTGCGTTACCCAGATGGAACACTGGCTCACAAAGCCCAAGAGAAAGCGGATATGCTCGCAGACCTCTTTGCGGCTAATTCCCGGGTCGACGACCGTGGCCTGCAGCCCCCCGCCATCGCCAACTGTGGCCACACAATGCCTGATATTGTTATCAGGCAATGTGATGTACGGGCAGTGCTGCGGTCACTCGACACGCGGAAAGCCAGTGGCCCTGACGGCATTCCGGCGGTGGTGCTACGAAAATGTGCAGCTGAGTTGTCTCCAGTATTAACGCGTCTGTACCGCCTGTCATACTCTTCAGGGCTCGTGCCGGAGGTCTGGAAGGAGGCGAACGTACAACCGATCCCCAAGAAAGGGGATCGGTCCGATCCAGGCAACTATCGACCCATAGCTGTCACCTCAGTCATTTGCAAGGTGCTTGAGCTCCTTATAAATAAGCAGCTCATGCAATTCCTAGAGGATCACTCGCTAATCAATGATCGACAATACGGCTTCAGGCCAAAGCGATCAACGGGTGATCTTCTGGCATTCGTAACGCATGTCTGGGGTGGGGCTATGGAAAGGCACGGCGAGTCCTTGGCTATTAGCCTGGACATCGCCAAAGCCTTCGATAGGGTCTGGCATGCTTCGCTCCTTTCCAAGCTTCCGGCATATGGTCTACCTCCTCAACTGTGCAGCTGGATTGCCAGCTTTTTAAACGAGCGCCGAGTGCGGGTCCTCTGCGATGGCCAGGCTTCTCGCTTCTTGCAAGTGAATGCCGGGGTACCGCAGGGGTCCGTACTATCACCAACTCTCTTTCTTCTGCATATCAATGATATGCTATCCCTCGGGAACATTCATTGCTATGCAGATGACAGCACACTGCACGGGAGTTACTCGGTTCGTCCGACGGCGGGGCGATCTGAGATTGAGGAGGAGAGACGACGACTCGTGGCTGATCTCGACCGTAACCTCGACAGTATCTCTCAATGGGGTACCGAGAACCTGGTCGAGTTCAATGCCCGCAAAACACAGGCGTGTGCATTTACTGCGAAGAAATCCCCTTTCCTTCCCCTACCCTCTCTTCAGAATGCATTATTACCAATGAAGGACAACCTTGATATCCTTGGCATAGACGTTCGTCGAGAGCTCAATAATAAAAACTACATCGAAAGATGTATAGGGCTAGCTTCGCGGAAACTAGGAATACTGAATAAGGTAAAGAGATTCTTTACACCGGACCAGAGGTGTCTGCTGTACAAGACGCAGATTAGACCCTGCGTCGAATACTGCTCTCACCTCTGGGACGGCTCCGCGAAGTATCTGCTGGACGCTCTCGACGCTATGCAGCGACGGGCTATCCGTATTATTGGTTGTCCGGAGGTAACGGGAAGCCTTGAGCCGCTAGCTCAGCGCAGAACAATAGCTTCCTTGGCCGCATTCTACCGTATTTACCACGGCGAGTGTTCTGAAGAGCTCTTCAATCTGATCCCACCCTCTTCCTTCCGATCCCGAACGACTCGTGCCGGGCAGAGATGCCACCCCCACACAGTGGATAGCATGTTCGCGAGAACCGAACGTTTTAAACGTTCGTTTCTCTGCCGAACGATAGTGGCCTGGAACGCCCTGCCTGTGCACGTGTTTCCTCCCACATATAATCCTGGGTTCTTTAAGCGGAGCGTGAAGAGGCACATCAGTAGGTCGTCAAGTTGAGGGCCACTCTCAATAGTAATGTGTGCTGTGAGAGTGGCCCACAATCGCTAGACGTCGTCACGACTTACCACCAGGCGGGCGGCGTCAATTTGGCGAACCAAATATAAAAAAAAAAAAAAAAAAAAAAAGATTTAGTCAAGAGTGTAACAATCGCGGTTTCAGATTGAGTAAATTGGGACACTTTAAGTGATATTCGCTGTTTTGTCTCAATTATTTGAAATAAAAAAACATTTAATTGCAATTGTCTTAGATATTTATTTACTTACCTATTAAAGTAATCAGTCTCAAAACCTTATGTGTAAAATATTACGCTTTTTTTTTTTTTTTTAATTCCGTGGCCCTAGGCCGCGGCCGCTCTAAAGTCCGTTGCCGGGCGTCTCTGGTTACTAGCAGAGGGTATGTCCAGTGGCACCCGGCGGACTTTGACCACCTCTGTGGTCTCTTCGGGTGTTGGGTCGGGACGAGAATCCCGCGTCGTTGGGAAAGGGTTTTATCCCGCGTCAGTGAGTGAATCTGGTTGCGTGCTATGGGGCAAAGGCCCCGCAGCACGCAACCCTTCTAGCCTGCTTCTGTAAGGACGGCGGATGGCGATCCCGCCGTTCCAGGCCCCGATCATGGAGGTCGATAGTCTTGGGCGTAGTCGCGGAGTCTGGGGCGCCCTGGCCGCCGACTACGGAACTCGGCGGGGAGGGTACGCTCCCTCTCCCTCCCGGCCGCCTCCTTCGCGAGCATGAGTTGCTCGCAGAAGGACACGGCCGCGTTCCACCTACTCCGGCTGGAGACCATGGCTTGAAGCATGGTCTCCAGCGAGAGGGTATCCACGCCCAGACCCACTACGAGGTCCCGGCGCTGACTCGCCCACGCTGAGCACTCCACCAACGTGTGGAGTGCGGTGTCGTCGTCGGAAACCTCGCAGTGTTGACACCGGGGTGTGACCTCACGATGCATGCGAAACAGATAGCTACCGAGGCATCCATGCCCGGCAACGATCTGCGTCGCACGGTACGTGAGGTCACCATGCTGCCTCTGCAGCCAATCGTCCATGATCGGTCTCACCGCCGCGATGATGGTGGTACCCCACTTGGGTTGCTCAAGTCGCACCCTCCATGACTCCATGAGATCCTGGCGGAGTTGGGACCGCTGGTCCTCGATTTCTCGAGACGCAGGCCTGTGGTCCCACTCCAGCGCCTCCTTGCGCCATTGGAACAATGACGCAAGGGCTCTCGCTTCCAGGTCCCATGGAGGGGTCCCGGCTAGGAGACATGCAGCCTCTCCGGAGATCGTGCGATACCCCCGTATGGTTCTGACGGCCAAGGTTCGAAGTGGTCTGTTTAACAGAGTCACGTTCCCCTTGACCGCCAACCTATCCGCCCATACGGGAGCCCCGTATAGGGCCATACTCCGCACGATCCCCAGGTACAGTCTCCTGCAGGAAGCATTGGGTCCCTTTAGGTTGGGCATCAGTCGCGAAAGCGCGACCGATGCCTGCGTCACCTTGGGGACCAAACTTCGGAAATGTGGTCCGAAGTTCCATCGGCTATCAAGTACGATCCCTAGGTACTTCATCGAGGGCTTGATGCCGATGCTAACGCCTCCCACATTTATGCTGGAACCTTCGGGTGGACCGTTCCGAGGTCTGTGAAAACACAGAACCTCGGACTTTTGCAAGGCCACCTCCAGTCCCAGCTGCCGTATCCGACCCACGACTCGAGCAACACCCGTCGTGACCTTGAGTGCTGCCTCCTGGTATGTTGCACCCCGCGCCGTGACGAGGGTATCGTCGGCGTAGCACGTTACGCCGACGCCCCTAGGCAACGCACCCCGCAGCACCCAGTCGTAGCCGATGTTCCACAGAAGCGGCCCCAGGACCGACCCCTGCGGAACACCTGCACAACACATCTCGCCGAGCTGGCCCGAGCCAGCTGGGGAAAGCTATGGCCCTCTCCGAGAGATAGGCCCCGACAATACGACGGAGGTAGAGAGGCGTTTCGTGATACACGAGTGCCTCCCTAACGCAGCTCCATGGCAAGGTGTTGAACGCGTTGGCGATGTCAAGAGACACCGCCACCACCACCTTGCCCTGCGAGACTGCTTCCTCCGTCAGGCTCTTCACGCGCATGATCGCGCTCACGGTGGAGCGTCCCCGACGGAAACCGAACTAGTTATCCGCCAGGTCAGGCCCAACACTCGTGAGATGCTCGACGAGGCGTTCCGCGATAATTCGCTCAAAGAGCTTACACACCTCGTCGAGAAAATATTACGCTTAGCTTATAAATTACCAGTCTTTGAATTATTATCACAATTTTCGTTTCTATTAATAATCAACGTTATAATAACTCTCATTGTTTACATTAATATTAAATAAAATTAACTTCTTTTACAGTTAAACAAAAACATAGGTAACAATAAAAGTTTTGTATGAAAAATATACTTATATCAAATTAAATCAAATAGGTATTCCCAATGACATTGATATACCATAGGTTTACTCTAAATGAGGTAAGTTATCATAATAATCATGACAGTCTCGAGGCAGGTACTGTTTCAACTCTTGTAAGTGTTGGTATTTCTTTTTTTTTATTGGTAAAAGACTTGTGTGCAATGGGGAATAACTTAATGGTGAAGTTAATGTTCGTGGTCTTCGGGGTAGGTCTTCATAAGGAATGTCCATTTCATGAGTTAGTTTATATTTAATTTTTCCGGTGGGTTCATATAATAAAGCCTTGATGTCTGTGACTACTGGGCCTCTCCTTTGAGATGGTCTTATTGAATCATATCTCAAGACATCTCTTTCAGAATAATCCTTAAAGAAATCAAAAGATATCATTTTTTGTTCATAGGGATATGGCTTCATTCTAGCTGAACTTGCAAGAGTTGCATATATTTCGATATTTTTTAACGTGCGTTCGATACAGCTATGTGCAGAATCACATTCCATCTGTGTATGGCCTTTTACCAGATATTTTTGGTAAATGGCAACGTTCGTTTGAATAGCCAGTTCCAGTAACGCATTGGAAACTACAGCATTCCTATTCTGGTAAGTGCACCCATCGGAATACACTATGATTGGAATTGGTTTCTCTGCAATATCTTCAGTTAAAATGTCAATCAGACAACTGGCAAATGTCGAAGCAGATAAGTCTGTATCTGTTTCATTAAACCAATAACATCTTACACGATGATCTGCTAAATTGTACATAGTATAATTGTAAACACAAAGTTTTTTTTTGTAGTACATACTACTTGTATTTAAATTCGGTAACAGATTGGAGATCAACTGTGAAGACATGACAATTACCATCGATTGCGTCTTGTTTATCTTTGGTTTTGGCATTCCTAGCCTGGTCTTTTGCAAATAAATAAGCGTCATAAACGGTTTTTGAAATATTTCCAACTTTGAATTCGCTACATGTATCGCAAGCGTCCTTTTTAGGCTGAAATATCCCTACATTCATTTTGTTAAACGCTCTGTCAAAAGATCTTTTGCTTGCTATTAAATCTTCTTTTTCACGTTGATGGTCACAGTATAACGAATATAAATGGTTTACATTCCGAACAAGTGGTTCAAGGTACAACTTGCTAGTAGATTTTCTGCAATAGTGAGATAGAACTTTTGGAAAAACATTAATAAAGTTCACAATTGAATCCTCCTTTCTACTATTATGTTTCTTCCTAGTTATGGTAGCACCTGTTTCATCGGTCTGTAGTTCTTTTATTTGTATCTATCCAATAACGTACTGTCCACTCTTTAATTAATAGATAAATTATAAATTGATGTTGGTGCTTTTCTTGAATTATTATCATCATTCTCTTACCTTCTGCGACCAGGTAACTTAACGTCTATCATAGACTTAACATAAGCTTTCTTTTCTACCCAATCCATGTCCCAAAACTGTTTAAAATTTCTTTTCTATCATCTTCTGTAATTTTTTTACATTTTAAACCCCCTTTCAAACATATATTCGAATTACATCTTATCTTTAAAACTCTTTTCTCTCTCTCGACATCTTGAAACCATTTATTTCCTTCTTTTCTGTATCCAGTGTATGGCTTTCCTTCCATTCATTTCTTCTTTTCAATAGTACGTTTTGGCATTGATTTCTCTTTTATAAAGTTAGTGTCATTATCATAAGAAGAGTAAGTAGCATTATTGTTTGTATGTATTATATCTGGGAGATTTTGTACCGGGATATCTACAGCAACATCAGCGTTAACGACAGAAGTATTAGGTGGTGAAACGGATAAATCTGGGGTTCTACGATCATCATACTGTGGCGGTGTGCTTTCAAGGCCTGATCTAAGGAGGATCAAATTTCTGCCTGGACTTAGTTCTGAATTTAGGCAATCTTCTAAAACTGGAGGTATGGGTTGTAGGATATTATCGGTAATAGTGGTCAAATCATCGTGGGGTAAGGCAAATGGTGGTTCTGACGTGACATGGTCGTTACAACCAGGCAAGGGTTCCAAGGAAGAATTATTAAAGAAGAAAAGAAAAAATGGATCAGAGGAGACGAAGTTTTCAAGAATTTGTGACTCTGGTGAGTCCGCAACGTCATTATTTAATCCATCGTCCACGCGTGCAATTGCTTTTGAGGGTCTTGAAATAGTAACGGTTGAGAATGGCAACATAGATAATAGTTTGTGGGTTCGTGGATTTCTCAGGCGAGCCCTATCCAACAAAGGTTTATTAAATCCCATTACCCTCATTAACTCCTCGTCTGAAGAAGATTCTTCCAGATCTCCCATGTTTCTACAACAAATAATTAAATACTTAAACTTCACTTAAAGTTTCAAAATAAATGTAAAAACCGCGAACGTAAATATTAGAAACAGAAAATGGTCATATTAAATCCGCGATTGTTACATCTAGTATTTAAGTATTTAAGTCGATATTACTGAATTATTATTGTAATTTACTGTAAAACAATACTACCTTATAGATATACATACCTTAAAGTATCTATAACTTAAAATTCCATTGAAAAACTAATAAAATATCCTATGAAAACTTACCATCAAACTTGGCACACACGTTATTCCTTCGGCGACTATGGCGGCACTGGCGCGATCGCGGTAATGCACGAGCGAGACGGACAGAGCCACGTTCGCGGTAATACTTAAAGGGAATTTAAGGGCCCAGACCGCGCACGGATAAAGTCGATTTTGAGCGACAGCAGCGCTATTGTTGCCCGAATCATCCGACGGGCGGGTGAATGACCCAGAGAGCGCGATTTTGAAAATGTTTTGCGACAAACGTTCCACGTTGAGTTATTGTTATTGAAGTTGAATATTTACAGCATAACAAAAATGTTGAATTATTGGAAATAAACGACTGCCTATTTGTAAAATATTCCAAGAGTAGTTTTCGTTATAAAATGATCCTAATTACTAGATAAATAAATAAGAGTAGTTTGAGACACAATTTTTATGATTTTCTATTTATAATAAACAATCAAGAGCAGGTCCGGACTGACCTTTTTGTATTCTACTTACCTAAAATTCCAACTACGAGTACCTATATATTTATTTGTAATTTTACTACCAAAGTTTATTCTTATTTCGTAAAATTTTCATTCAATAAAATAATTGCAAATTCAGTAGGAAGTACGGTCGAAATAACATCACGCCTTTCCTCGCTAGTGTTTATATCTACGCAAGGAAATGTGCCTATTGCGTAAACTCAAATACTTTTTGCTTACGATAACCTCGCAATCTAAAAAATCTTCTAGGGTTGTACAAAAAATTGTCAATAAATGAAACACAAGTATAAAAATGGTTCATATAATTAAAAGTAAACAAAATATGAGTCGCCACCTAAAAAGCGTGCTAGGGTTGTACAAAAATTAGTTATAAACAAACATGAACATTCTTATTAATAAGCAGCTTTCTTATTAATAAGCAGCTCATGCGATACCTGGAGGATCACTCGCTAATCAATGATCGGCAATATGGCTTCAGGCCAAAACGATCAACGGGTGACCTCCTGGCATTCGTCACGCATGTATGGGGTGGGGCTATGGAAAAGTTTGGCGAGTCCTTGGCTATTAGCCTGGACATCGCCAAAGCTTTCGATAGGGTCTGGCATGCTTCGCTCCTTTCCAGGCTTCCGGCATATGGTCTATCTCCTCAACTGTGCAGCTGGATTGCCAGTTTTTTAAACGAGCGCCGAGTGCGGGTCCTCTGCGATGGCCAGGCTTCTCGCTTTTTGCAAGTGAATGCCGGGGTACCGCAGGGGTCCGTACTGTCACCAACTCTCTTTCTTCTGCATATCAATGATATGCTTTCCCTCGGGAACATTCATTGCTATGCAGATGACAGTACATTGCACGGGAGTTACTCGGTTCGTCCGACGGCGGGGCGATCTGTGATAGAGGAGGAGAGACGACATCTCGTGGGTGATCTCGACCGAAGCCTCGACAGTATCTCCCAATGGGGTGCCGAGAACTTGGTCGAGTTCAATGCCCACAAAACACAGGCGTGTGCATTTACAGCGAAAAAATCCCCTTTCCTTCCCCTACCCACTCTTCAGAATGCAATATTACCAATGAAGGACAATCTAGACATCCTTGGCATAGACGTTCGTCGAGAGCTCAATAACACAAAATACATTGAGAGATGTATTGGGCTAGCTTCGCGGAAACTAGGAATACTGAACAAGGTAAAGCGATTCTTTACACCGCACCAGAGGTGTCTGCTGTACAAAACGCAGATTAGACCCTGCATTGAATACTGCTCTCACCTCTGGGACGGCTCCGCGAAGTATTTGCTGGACGCACTCGACGCTATGCAGCGACGCGCTTTTCGCATTATAGACTGTCCGGAGGTAACGGGAAGCCTTGAGCCGCTAGCCCAGCGCCGAACAATTGCTTCCTTGGCCGCGTTCTACCGTATTTACCACGGTGAGTGTTCTGAAGAGCTCTTCAACCTGATCCCACCCTCTCCCTTCCGATCCCGAACAACGCGTGCCGGGCAGAGATGTCACCCTCATACCGTGGAAACCGTCTTCGCGAGAACCGAGCGTTTTAAACGATCGTTTCTCTGCCGAACGATGGTGGCTTGGAACGCCCTGCCTGCGCACGTGTTTCCTCCTACATATAACCCTGGGCTCTTTAAGCGAAGCGTGAAGAGGCACATTACAGGGTCGTCAAGTTGAGGGCCACTCTCTATAGTATTCCTGTGTACTGTGAGAGTCGCCCTCAATTGCCAGACGTCGCCTCAGCTTACCATCAGGCGAGTGGCGTCAATTTGTCGACCTAAATATAAAAAAAAAAAAAAAAAAAAAATGAAATTTATAAATTATTCATATACTTAATTAAACGAAAGTAAACAATAACAAAATATGAGTTTAAGAGTTTCTAATGTTTTTTTCATTTTAATGATTACTGATCAAATTCTGATTTCTACTAATTTGATGATAAAATCAATTGCTATTGCAAAACCTATCAGAATGAAAATGTTACCAGCTGTCCGATTCACGTAATAAAAACCGTAGCGTAGTGACTTAAAAATGTCACTTCGCACACTTTTTAACCGACTTAAAAAAAGAAGAAGATTCTCAATTCGCTGTATTTTTTGAACCGATTTTGATGATTTTTTTTTTTTATTTGAAAGCTGGTGATCCCGTGTGGTCACATTTTAATTTCATTAGGATCGGACCTTGGGTTTACACCAGGTAACTCTTCAAAATCGTATAGGAATTGTATAGAAATTGAGCTATTGGAAGATTTATGACAATCCAAGACTAGAGAAGTAAGTGCGTTAAAAACAGAAAACCAAAAGGCGATTTCTAAGTTTCTAAGTTAAAACAACTTTTGAACTGGCGTGTTTACGTGAATCGACCGGCTGGGTAGTTAAGTTACCTCAGTCTCTTTCAAAATCATTAGACGTTCTTCTCTTTCAAAACACGTAAAGCTCTTTCTTTCCTCTCTTTCATAGCCTCTATGACATTGGGCGGGTCACGAATAGGCATGCTTCGTGACTGCCGAGGATCAACTAATTCTGGAAGGAGGCAATCGTAATAAAATCTAACTAATTTCATCTCCATTTTCTCCTTCCAAAATTTGTCGTCCTTTTCTATAATATAAACTTTCATAGGTACAGTAGCACCAAACCAGATGCCAAGCATGCAAACGTTTCTTTTAGTTATATGTAGCTGTCCCTGAATTTGGAAATACCAGTAATGATTTTTATTTATGACATAACCCTTGGAAGCCTTGTCCTTAACCCAAAAGGTATGTTTGGCCATTGCTTCATCAAGAGTCATGCCAGCTAAAGAATGTGGGCACTTAATTTCAATTAAACCGTTTGCATAAATGCCATCTGGTGTAGTACCAAGAAATTCATATTGATCGTCGACGAACAAACCGCAACCTTGTATACTAATATTCTCTTGAATTTCTAACTGTCTAATTGCAGTTTCTTCGTTTTCGATACCGTACCGTACAGCAGGCAAACTGGAGATATTAATTACTACCATAAACGATTTTACAAACAAGAGCAGCACAACTTGTGCTCTCTCGTTTTTTACAAACTTCCCCGAACGATGATGAGGTTAGTAATTTTCTCCTTGTACTCATCCACTCAGCACTACTTCTTTGCAAATGGGTCGACCTTTCAAGCTCCTCTCTTTCAGCACAAGACAACTTTAAATCAACTAAAAAAGATGACTTGGCTTTCTCATATAATTCTGGACTCAGATCAGGTTTTTCGCAGTTTGGTCCATAGTGAGCGTCTTTCGATACAGCGCTGTGGCTTTTTTTCAATCTTAATTTAGGTTTAGCAATTAAACGGTTTCTACGATTACTATTTTCCACTTTCGCGATCAAAGGATTAGGACTAGATTTAAATATGACTTCATGAGTTTTACTATGAATCGATCCCGTATTAAAAGACACAACAGCAGCTGCGCATCGGCCCGCATAAGAACCACGGGAAGAATAATTTACACGCTTACCCCCAACTAATTTGGCAATTACTCCGTTAAAACTTTCAACTATATTACTTGTGCAATTATGAATTAAACTTCTAGAATGATATGATAGTCTTTTACTTAAAATTTCTACCGCGTCCATTAATCCGCATCCAACAATTGCTGGAAGTAACCCAACAGGTTCTATTCGACGAGTGTCAGGTCTACAAAAATACTCCTTGCAATGTTGGTGATTACCAAATACGTGTTGTGGACCATTTAGAATATCTTCACTAAGATTTTTGATTTTTTCTTCGAGTGACTGATTTTGATCCCCCCAATATTTAATCGCGCATTTTACACCCGTTCTTAAACGCAAATACCTTTCTTTTAGGAATTTCCGCAACTCGCAAGGATACTTAGTGTCTTTCGACAAGCTATTGCAGTAGTTTCGTAAAAGATGATTTTTGCATTCAATTTTCTCTACTATTAAATTATCGTACGGACGCGAATCTAATATTTTTTTATAAGTACTGGAATCGCCGTCTGCTACAAATTTATTATAAATTACACCGTGATCAACAAAGGAACGTTTAAACCCCTCAACTATTATGGTCGATTCCATCCCGGTAGATGATCCTGAATAATTCTTGAAACAATGGTGTTCCGGGGGCTGACTGTTGTTCTTTGCGGCTCGTGCACAGACTACGCAGTATTTATTTTTAACTCCAAAAAACAATACTTTATTAGTTTTAATGCCAATTATCGCAGCTGCGCCGGATAAGGCGGAAAAATTCTTACCATAAGATCTCTTGCTCCAACAACCGTCAACAGCAACAGATATTAATGGTGTACCATTTTTATCAACACTACCTATAGACACTGCGTACTCCGCTTCTTCCTTGACAGCTTCTGCCATGGAATGTGCTGCTGTCTTTTCCCACCAATCGCAAACCGTATTATTAATTTCATTGTACAATGAAGGTGACATGATTGGTAGGGCTACTGCGGCACTTAATGTTTTTAACTGAGAGTAGCTCCCACCAGATGATATGATACCAGACACAATTTGATGATTCACTTCCATGCTATCTTCTTTCTTTTCAACCAAACACACAGTAAATTTCATATTACACATACTACATTTTATGATGAGTTTTGAGTCCAGACCAACTTTTACTTCACCTATTATACTGAGGTAACTTAACTTACAATCCATTGGACCGTGGTCCCCTATGGCCTGAAGAGCTTTAAAAAAAAAAGAAATATCCACTACTCTACGCCCAACTTCCACTTCATCCACCTTTCCCTCTTGACGGTTGTCAATAACTAGTTCCTGTAAAGAAAGATAATGGCTTGATTTTTATTATAAAAAATAATTCAAAAGGTATGGGCCAAATTTCTTCAAACATAGCTAAGAACTCCCTTAGAATACATCTTTGAAACACAGAACACTAGATCAAAATCTTAAACGTTTTTATCAGTCTTCGTCAATTATGAAAGTGAATAAATAAACATAATAAAAAACTGGTTGCTTGTAAAGTCGGTTTAGGACGATAATTTTATCGGATAACGTCATAATATTATTCTCCATCGCTTGTACTGCGCTCTCGCTTGACCCTAGCGTGACATAATGTGACACTTTTTTGTGCGTGTTGCCGGTGTTCATCGATTTATAAGACGTTATCACGTCATAAATTTAATAAATCCGACTATATGCATAAAAACTCAAAAGGTAAAAAGAAAACAAGTCTACGGTCTTGAATTATGTTACATAAAAATAAATAAGAACACTATTGTAATAAATCGAATTCAACAGTTGAGACCCATTGAAATCCTCACAGGCTCGAAGATATTCCTGACTAGCTAAATATTTCTTTAGAAATAGGCCCTGACTGCTAAATACGCTATATTACAATGGTGTTGTTATTTATTTTTATTACACATTTTCATTTTTTAATCTGTCGGGTTTTAACATTTTTATTGTTTATTTATTTATATTCATAACTGACGAAGACAAATATAAAAGTGCAAAAGAATTCATACAATATTATGTTCGTGATGAACAGAAATTATAAATTTCCTTTACGCTATACGTATTGGTTTTTTATGGCGTCACTTATTCTATGTCACTCGGGCTTAGAAGACAATTCTAATGATACTAAAAACATTAAAATCGGTTCAATAATTTTGAACTTATCGTGCCACAAAGATATATTACTTAGTATACATACATACATACGTACACCAGTCGCGTAAAAGATAATATTTTACAAAAAAAATTCTTGATTTTGGTAAAATACGAGATTTGAACGTGAATTTTCTTTTGAGAAAGTAATTGAGAAGTATGTGTTTGTCTCACAATGAAAATAATAAATATTGCAAAAAAAAACTGTAGGTACTGAGATTTTGTCTTCGCCCATCACTAGCTAGTTTGTTTATTTATGTAACAAGTCTACAAGAATTACGTATAACAACTTACCTCTATACAGCGCGTAGCAGTGTTGCTCGGAGTCTCGGCCTGAAGGTTTTCTTCATTTTCAGTACTGGAAATATTATTCATCAATATCCACTTTTTATTTATTTTGTAATTTTTGTACAACCCTACGCCAGGCACGGCGCGCGCTCGCCCGTGCAATTTCTGATAGGAAACATACCTACTTCCACTTCCACATATTTAGACATGATGAACATGAAAACTAATAATACTGTAACTAATAATAGTGTAAGCAAACTCATTGCTTTGAAATACATAAATATATGAAAACTAATACTATATTATGTAATAAAATTTATTATTATGAAAATTGTTCCTATAGAAATTGACTTTATTACTTATATAGATATTGAAATTACGTAATTATTACCTACTGGACATTGTAATTTTTCTTCTTAGACTGACATACCTAATTGTGTACCTATCTAATTACATGTCAAATCAATATTTACATGCTGTTGTAGGTATATGTCTGAATCAGGCGATCTAAATCATTGTACCTATTTGCTTTGTAATGTACCTACCCTGTTCAAAATGCAAATAGATTATATTATTATTACTACTAAGACATGATAAGCATACACACAAATAAAAGTAATAAAACTAGGATTTTTACTTGACACTAACACAAATCTAGTAAATTTTTTCTAGGTATTTAGGACAAGACGTAGTCAAGTAGGCAGGTAAATAAATAAGTAGGGAGGAACTTACATTTTATTCCGAGATCTTTTGGCTTTCACGTTTTTATAATGCGTACTAAATTTTCTTTTCGCTGGCATGGCACTCAGCAAATTATCCTGCGAAAAGAGACCCTCGATTACCAATTACGTTTATGATACCTATTGCCTTTATCATGTTGAAAAATCTATGTATGTCGTGCAGAGAACTATATACCCCGCCAGTTCATATCTCGAGAAAATAAGGTGGGCAGGGCTTTAATTGTTTCAAGCCTGAATTGATACCTACTTTACAAGGTTCATAAAATGACCTACGCAACAAAGTAAATAATTTAGTATTTCTTACGATTTATATCTAGTTCCATCATGGTTTTCTTTCAGACTTTCATTATATCGGTACTTTCTATTTACTGAAAGTAAATTAGTTATAAAAATATTGTACTTACAGTTTTTCACAAAAAACACAAATTCACAACACGTAATTTTGCTGTAGCATCCGACACGCGTGGAGTCACTTTGAAATTCTATGGCGCACTGGCGATTAGTTGCGACGATCGTTCTATCGGGACGCGTTTGAATTTGCATACATTTTTCTATGGAGAATTTACGTAAAACATATCTAGATTTTAGGGCTTTAAAAGGGGAAGTCTTTGTTTGTAAAGGTACAAAAAAAAGTACATGGTTATATTTATTGGCTTTTTCAGTGTTCAAAAAGTGTTTCTTTTTATCAATTTGTGTTGATTTATTGGGTTAAATCTGAAAAATACGAAGGCAGGTTTTCGAATTTTTTCTCAATTTTGTGCGTTTGTTGACGTTTATTATATAACAACTACAGGGTTTTAAGAGTTAAAATTAGCACTAACATCATTTTTGGTCTTTCATTTTAATATATACAAATGATCGTTGTTATTAATCATATGTAAATAGGTTAAATATGAAAAATCGTAACACTCTTTTCGGTGATTTTCACGATCTGGGCCCTTAATCGACATTGTGGACTTTTTTGGCCATATTTTATATGCACAATTGCGTTTCCGATTGTATATCATTAGATAGACCAATAAAAAAATCATATTTTTCACATTCGCGAATGCTGATCGACGATATGCCCATTGTTCTTTGGGAAGTTATTTACATAAATTTATCGAACTCATAGATGTAACGGATCTCTACTCACACGAGTAGATCCGTATGATAAATTTATGTCTGCAACGCTAATTCTTCTTGAAGAAGACCTTCAAATTGGAAACATAAAATAAAGAATAATAAGATTCGATTGTTTTAATTCCCCTTTAAAAAAATATCATTCTTAATTGAATAAATCTCATTTTGATATGATAAAAATTATTTATAACTGCCATCTGCTGGCAATTAACAATTACATTTAAAATCAATGTCGGATACACTATATTCTCTAAGCAAATAGTACTTAGTTCATCCTATTATCACTAGATGGCGCTAATTATAAATTTTAAATGAATCAATTTATTAAATTTTAATAATTTACTTATTTTCAGCATGTCTAGTTATTAAACGTAAGTATAAGTAAGAGACAGTACCTTAGGGGTGATTGGTTCATTAGTTGTCACTTTATAACCAATGTAGAAGTAGAATTCGTAAATCTGGAAATGCATATATTAGTTTAGGAAGGGAATTAAGGTTTATGTTGGATTTCAAATTATTGATAGATTGGCAATAATTGATGTTAGAATATTGATTGTGCCAGTACCTACGACTACCATTCAAAATATAACATTAAAATTCCAATTAATAATAAAGTTATGATCAAAAATATGAAAGTATTGAATAGAAAAGACAGTCAATTTAGTCTAACTTAGACCTTAGGTATAAATTTGAATACAAGTTATTATTGATGTATGTATCTATTAAATAAGTAAATATATACTATGTATTATGTAAATTCAATTAGAATGCCAAGTACCGATTAAGTTATGTAGTAGAAACATTGAATCCCAAACATTCAAAATTCAGGATAAGTAAGCTATAAAAATATCTTAAAATTTCACATTTAACCAAAAGAATATGCTGAAAATGAGATAAATTCTACTCCTATAAGTTCATGAGGTATCACTGTTAGTTATAAACATGAGTTTGCTTAAGAATTGATAAATTCACATTATACTTAAAAATATTGGTCCAGTAACATAGTGAAAATTCAATCTGTTAAAACTATGCTAATGCCTGTAATTATTATGAAATACTAACATATCTGAGGAATGTAGACTACATATAAAGTAGAATATAGCAGGGAAGTAGGAAATATTAGGAGTTTAGTGGTAGAAAATAAAGATTAATTTACCAAAATTTTAACAATTCATTACAATTGTTTCTTCAAATCTGAGGTGTCCCATGATGAAGAGTGACAAGTTCTTATAAGTAGAATCTATGTAGATATCAGAATAATAGGTAGAAGCCAGATAAACATTAATTTAGATAGAAAATTTAGATTACCAAAATTAATAACTTCAATACAGATTAAAATGTTACAATATTGTATTGTTAGAATACATCATAAAGCCTAATATTATTAAAAGTGGTTGAAATACATATCAGTTAGGTTTATATCAAGTTATTATTGCTAGAAATAATATACATGTATGAATGAAATTTCTTGGCACTAAATTTAGATAAATAGTAAATTAATTGATATAACGTTGGACTTTTCACAATTCTTTAGAGATCGTACTAGAATATTCCAAAAACACTTATTCATAAATATTAATTTTATTAGAGAAAGATAATGAGGTATTCTAAACCATTATTATATTTATTAATTTTATTTAGAATTTAGGTACATTTGAATGGGTTCTGTATGTTTAGATTATATAATTAAGATTTAAAGTTAGTTAATGGTTATTGGAATTGTTGGAAGTGGAAAAGAGTGTAGATCGGTGTTGCTAGGTTATAGAATGGGTTTTACGGGAAAAGAACGAATGATACGGATATGGGAGGTGGTTTAGGAAAAGGTTATAAAAACGAGAGTGCGGGATTCTGGTCCTCTTTGATTTTTGGAATTTCGTCGGTAACGTAGCTCTTTGATCTCCTGGTTTTCAATAGTAACGTAACTCTGCTCGTCCTCTTTTGATTTTCGGAATTTCGTCGGTAACGTAGCTCTTTGATCTCCTGGTTTTCAATAGTAACGTAACTCTGCTCGTCCTCTTTTGATTTTCGGAATTTCGTCGGTAACGTAGCTCTTTGATCTCCTGGTTTTCAATAGTAACGTAACTCTGCTCGTCCTCTTTTGATTTTCGGAATTTCGTCGGTAACGTAGCTCTTTGATCTCCTGGTTTTCAATAGTAACGTAACTCTGCTCGTCCTCTTTTGATTTTCGGAATTTCGTCGGTAACGTAGCTCTTTGATCTCCTGGTTTTCAATAGTAACGTAACTCTGCTCGTCCTCTTTTGATTTTTGGAATTTCGTCGGTAACGTAGCTCTTTGATCTCCTGGTTTTCAATAGTAACGTAACTCTGCTCGTCCTCTTTGATTTTCGGAATTTCGTCGGTAACGTAGCTCTTTGATCTCCTGGTTTTCAATAGTAACGTAACTCTGCTCGTCCTCTTTGATTTTCGGAATTCGTCGGTAACGTAGCTCTTTGATCTCCTGGTTTTCAATAGTAACGTAACTCTGCTCGTCCTCTTTTGATTTTCGGAATTTCGTCGGTAACGTAGCTCTTTGATCTCCTGGTTTTCAATAGTAACGTAACTCTGCTCGTCCTCTTTTTGTTTTCTGGAAATTGAATAGTAACGTCGACATGTGAGTATCTTAGGTACCTGCACAATACACCTACCCCTACAATTATTTATTATTTATATGTATTTATTTTATTATACGCCTTTGTTTAGAGTCCTGGCCAGATTCTATTCAGAGGGATACACAAACATTTTACTCAAGCATTTATCGCTGCTAAGACTTCTGGGGATAGAAATGAATAGATATTTTATATCTATTGCATTTGGGAAAGAGATTGAGTCTGGTCTCTTGGCGATAAGTGTACGACAGTACATACTAGTCCGCGCTATGAGACTAGCACTAATTTAAGTGATTCAAGATGCAGCTGCAGAGCAACGAGGAGTCGAGGAAGACGTCATTTTGAGGTCAGATCTTTTCATTCTATTAAAATCGTTGTGAATTATTTTATCCAAATACCCTCCATGTATTTACCAATGTCATGAAGTTTACCCACATATTTTTGATAATTTAGAAATTGGTCACACCGTATGGACAACGAACTGACGAATGATTTCTAGAGTTTTAGCGTGTAATCTGATGAATATGGTAGAATTTATGGTAAATTTTGTCTAAGGGCTCGGAATGCGTACATGAACGATAAAGTAAGGATAAATTCATGATTCAGTGTAATTGTCGTAAGATAAGTGTCCATTTTGTTCAGATTGAGGATGTGTAGATGCGATAAATCCAGTGTAGTTTATAGACATCCAGCGTTATTTAAATGTTCTATATTGTCCTGGTAGTGCGTACAACATTCTAGGTACATTCTAGCTCAATGACTGTAACGGCATAATCGAATCTCCAGTGTCAATTCAAATTAGTTCTGTTAGTGCGTGTAGTAATGACTAAATAATCACTACTTAGCCAATTTTAACGAGATAATTTTGATGAAATCGTCTTGAACCGAAGTAGGAAGCGTGGCAGGAACTACCCGTAAATAATGGTCATATTATCATACTTACTACCTACTACATATCTACCTACCTACCTACCTACCTTCTTTTCTACCTACCTAATTAATTAATATTGTGAATCGAAAAGTTGTCCAAAATTGAATATATTTACAATGCTGATTCTAATATCTTTATTGTATATTACCTACATACATATTATATTTCATACCGTTGCTTGACCACCCTGAACTAACCAGCGAATAACCTGAGGTGTATGAACAGAGTCATAAACCATTAGGAGGATTGATCTGAATTACATATACACTTTAGTGTACCACATTCGCTATATCATTCCTGTAATGATTGGTAATCCTCGTCCGTAATCAGAAGCACCTAGATGAGGTTGAAACAAATTATGTTAGCATACTTGAGTGTGTCTATATTCGCCAAATCTTTCATGCAATGATTGGTAAAACCAGTCCATTGTCGGAGCTATGCCTAGGATGGCATAAACTAAATTAATTTATATTAGTAACCTTTACTGTGTGATACCTAATTATATATTTGGTGAATCATGGTAATAGGTGAGGTAACTTGGTTCATAAGCCTGTGGGAATTCCTTCTTGAATTCATCTCGCATACCTTTATTATTGAAACCGCTAATGGAATGATAGTATCAGAATAATACTACCCCCCATGTGTTTTATTATAGGAATTTCCAATTTTGTAAGATTTTGGATAGCGGATGGTTTGAGATGGAAGCATTTTAATCTTGGGTTAAATTGTTTCCTGGTATGCTGAACAAGCTTCAGTTGATATACATGAAGATGTAGCTGTATTTGCTCATCTCAGAAATCGATTAAATCTTGGTCTACTAAGCGTTTGGCGCTTGCATATTTTCAAGGTTATAACATACCTGGGTATCCTCCAGTCTACTCGGAGCTATGTCTCACCAGAGGAGATTGGAATTTATAAGAGAAACCTAAGTAGTTCTAACAGCCTGGTTCGTTTAGAACTCCGATATCCAAGTCAGACTAGCTTGATATTACTTGGCACAACAATGGAATATTGAGTGAACTCCTTCCCAACTTACCCACTCCTTATAGTACTTATTCTGATCTATCCGTAGAATGTAAATAACAATTACATAATACATTGTCAAGAAGGCTATTCTACATAGGTGAAGGTAATTATTCAATAAATACTCTACAATAAATATGGTTGTTTTATTATACCTACTTTTCCCATTGTGGTCAAGCAAATGTATAAACTATAATCATAAAACCATACTTACTTATCCCTTCATCCTATATTAATCCTACTCGGGTTACCAGAAGCTAATTCTTAAATACTTGTATCTATCTGCTAAAATAGTTCAGAATGGATTTATGTTACATTAATGATAACTATCTTGATGTATATCTGAGTGTTTGTGGTACGGACATTCATATGTTTACAACTTCAACCACTTTGCTGGCATGGTTGCAACTTGGCTGACCGATGGTCCGGACTCTCTTGGCCCAAGGGCAAGACGAGATAGACTGTATCGTGTATTGCTGATTGTATTTCATGGGCAGCCTTTGTGAATTTGAGCACTGCTCCGGACTCACTGGATTTCCTTGACTGGGCCAGATTGAGATAGAGTTGATGTATCATTGGATCAGGGTTTCTACGGTAGATGTATCCTCGGATCTTCTACAATTCGTCATTTTATAAATCATGAGACTGTTTGTATGAACATGATCTCAGATATACCAATAAGCTTTGGAGGTTCTTGCCAAGCATAACTCCTAGCTGAACTATTATGGCTATCACTGGGTATACTTACCTATTGATAATATTAACATCAATATTGTGGATCTGGAACTCGTTCTAATCCCTTCGTGATCAGCTGTTCAAGCTGCTTCATCATCCAAAAATATCTTCACGAGAGAATATGGTGTATGGATTTATTCTCAGTCAGCCTCTGCGTGGCTGGGGCAGTGAAGGCTATTTCCAACCCCACATTGATACCTAATTACCTACAGTTCATTACCCCTCCTAATTATCATGACCATTCGGTAAACATTTAATTATTGCAACTAGTCTGTATGTTACATCCCTAAGTTCTATAAAAACCACAATAAATTCAATATCTTATTATAAATAAATAGGTACTCACTTGTTGTTAAAGCTTTAATAATTTAATACAGTAATCCAGAATAATATTATCAATATTAATGTCACTTTTAGGTTATGTACACAATTGACACTAAAATACCTTTCATCTATTACTGATAGGACAATCTGAGTTACTAGAACAACTTGTCTAGGTTTAGGAAATTAAAAGCACTAGTTAGGTCTAACAAATAATTTAGAATCACTATAAGATATTAACTTCACTTATTTAGGGTTGAAATTAGAAGCACTATTTAGGTCTTACATTATAGTTCTGAGCGCATAATCACAAAAAGAATCCGGTTTGCTATGACACAACGTAGAGTCCTACCACTAATCACTAGACGATCGATCACTTTGGCCAATCTTCAGTAAAAGTTCATATTAGAAGTACATTATAGGTATTCTAAATGGAACTATATAGTTGATATACTATCATCTTATCAGATAGACTAGTATAATCATTTTAGACGATTATAATGCAGCTTTCCATGTATTTCAGATTCTCCGTCCAGAATTGAAAGAAAAAAATATAATCCATGTTCAATTTATTCTAGATATAATTCCTTCCATATTCTAGGTTTTCCTTCTTCTTAGTCTTTCTTTCATTCTGTATTTATTTATAGTCCTTTCCTTTCTTTCTTCCCTCTTAGTTTATAGATATATATATTAGTTAGTTAGATATTTATATTTAGTTATATATGTAAGGTAGTGGTAGTAGAGGGTTTTTTTACATAGATTATAGATATAGTAAAATATTCAAAAGTGTGTCAAGATTACGTTCTAAACCTTTGATGTATACCATCCTACCTACTTCGCATAATTTCAGCTCGGTGGTCTAAAAGCACTACTTAACATAAATCAATTTAGCAACTCCAGACACCTTGACATAATTAAATCTTTTTTATTATTCAGTTGTGCGTTGGCTAAGTAATATATTAATGTAGAGCGAGTTTGGGTGTGAATAGGGGGGTGAAAAAAAGGTACACACATATTCGTCGGTAATCGTAATACCTATTGTCAGTTTCACACTATAAAAGTTTTTATACAATTTTCGAGTGTAGATCTACCGAGCAACTCCCGAAAGAGGATAAAAAGGTGTGACGCTTTTTGCTATTTTTACATTGTAACAGATCTATATCTATAGGTATAGTTGAGCGAAAGAGTGAAGCGAGTGAAGCATCTACTTTTCGAGATTAGATAATTTTGCTTCATCCGTCCGTCTGTATGTGGGTTCCGGGCTCTATTTACCGAGAGTTTTATTGCCAGGTTCTTTCTCTCGGTTCTACTTATTGCTTTGCGAATCTGGCATTAGATGTAAATATAGAACAATGACATTTTTTTATTTTAAGTACTTACTGACGTTTGTAAGAGCCAGTTAGTGACCTATACAAATAAATAAATCATTTAATTTCGTTTCATTTCATTTCAGATGGACAAAACTTGGAACAATTTAAGACGTTTTTTTCATCGTGACCTTGTTTTGATTGTACAGGAAAAGCCCAAATCATGTATTTAATGTTGTAGGCTGTTCGACCATACTGGGCGACCAATAGTTGTAAGTATATCATAAAAATCGTGATAGATTGCTGAGTAAATTTTGTTTAATGCAGAGAACCGCGCTGGGCCGTCCAACTTCGGTAACGTGATCAGCCAAATATTGCTCTGCAAGCAAATCACTCCGGATTTCAACCAGGAGGAACTGTGCAGCATCATCAAAGACACGCAAGAAATAACACGAATAGTGAACGATATACAAGAATATTTACCACAGCAAGAGACCATGAACCACTTAGGTAATTTATACTTTTTCTTAGAACAGATTTATAATGGGGGTGATGACTGATTTTGAAAACCTGTCATATAGTATTCTAAAGTATCTACAATTACCAAAAAATATAATATTTCTGCAGGAAACAAAATTTTATTATAAAATAAATGTTATTTTATAATAAAATTTGTACTTTAAACATATACCTAAATACTTTGTAGGCTTTGTGCAGATCAAACTTCATACGACAACACGAAAACAAAGTGACATAGGTACAGCTCTCCAAGTATAAGTTGGCGAGTGGGTAAAAGTAAAAATGGAAGTAATATAATTGTATGGAGTTATTGTTCTGAAATCTCGTTCTTGACGTTTTTCAATGTAATTTGGTGCCACAATTGGAACCAGAGACTTGGGATGGCGCTCGCTTCGCTCCCTATTGGAACACTAACTTATACTTGACAACCTGTACGACGTAGTGACATTCAAAAGAAGGTGACGTCATTCACTCTGATTGGTGTTCAACTAAATGAACGCGGAATGCTGTAATTGTATAGTTTTATTTTACTAAATATCGATCTCCCCCTTAAAATGAAAGTAAATACATTATTTTAGTGATCTTTAATTAATTACAGTCATCATCCGTATTCAAAATAATAATATATTATACTATCGGGACTGCAAAATAATAATTCAATATTCGCCACAGATTGTATTTGTATAGGTTTATGATGTTAATTACTTGCATCCCGTTGAAGTATGCTGGCTCACTTTTAACCACTTAATAGGGAAATGCAAAACACTGGAACTAGTGCTTTTCCTTTTACTTACAGTCATTAGTAGTAAAATAGTGTATGTAAAATGTAACGTATTTATGATCACAAATGAGGCTAAAAGCTACCATTGAACAGACTGCTTTTAACTTCGTGCATCATGATATCTATATAAAGAGGTATTCATTCGTGTACGTGTCGTATATAGGTATGTTAGGTTAGGTAGGTACATAAGTAGATATTATTAATGTAGGCACTCTGTCTGTTACAGAGAGTAACATCGCACTAAAAGGTGATGAGGTTAATGGACTATGGAGGAATAAGCGACGAGGATCTCTGTACAAAGGCATGGGAGTGCTTTGTTGTGTATCTCGGCCGAACTACCTCTGAGGGTGACAGGTCTCGCCCTTGCGGCGGCCCAGCATCGAGCCGAAACCCATCCGCCTTATGTTAAACATGGTATGTGAGACTAAATGTGCGACTGTGACTCAAAATGTAAAGTGAACATGTTAAGTGAATTATAAAACAATTCGTGTAGTACACAGAAAATGAATGGGTCCATTACATTGTTTAATTATTAGATGAATTATAAATTTTAAAAATTCTGAATGGATGCATACAAATCATATTATATCATGTAATAGTAGTTCAATTATATTCTTATGTAGTGGTAAGTAAGTAACATATTATTATGAATAAAATAAGGGCATACAGTCATGCATATAATTAATTATTATAAATGGCCTGGAATGGGATCAATTGCGTTTAAGTAGTATGTAAAATGGAATAGTAGATTTTTTTGGTACCAAATGCCATTTCGTTAATGGCTGTGTCGTGTTGATATTTTTATTTTATTTAAAACTGTTTTGTACCAAGTAATATGTATATAATTATCGCAATTAGTGTATATCTAATTTAAATGTTATGAACCTAATCATTGTTCTTTCTTTTCCTTTTGTACATTTTAATACTGTTATTATATTAAAGTGGTACGTTAATTTATCAGCCTGAAGGTGATTTTTTTACTTTACTTTACCTAAGTAAAATTATATTGACTTTACCTATAATTATAATCGTATGAAATAACCATAACAAATATATTTCATGCCAAATTAATAATAGTCAGTAATTTTCTTATAAACTTATATATAACGCTCTTTCTCATGTAGGTACCTACTTACTAGATTTGCTAAGTTTAGTACCTACAAATTAGTATTTTATTACTAAAACCCCGTTTACACTTTGATTATGATTAGTGCGAGTTGATATCTACATTTTCTACTTGCAATTGTCAAATGATTAGTTAAATCAGTTGCACTCGCATTTACACTTAACAAAATGTAAACTGGGTATTCATAATAAAACAATTTCAGTAATATTTAAGAAAGATATTTAATAATAAATGGTCGTAGTGATGTCAAGCAAGTAGGAAAGTACTTTTTCAATAATATACAATCATAGTAATAATAGTAATAAATGGGTTCCAAACAACACCAAATCCTTTAGGATTTTATAGATTTTAATAAAAACAGAAACATTATTTATTAAAATTATATTTATGGCCTAGTCATTAGCTTAATATGAATTAAACTTAAATATTCTAGTCAATTATCATAATAATGTAAAGTAATATATAACTTAATTTAATAAATTAGCCAATAATGCTAAAACTTATTATTGTTATCTAAATACAATAGAAATTCAAATATTACGAAATTAATCATACCATGGAGATTACTTAACTTGAGAATTTTTTTAATAAATTTTAATAAACTATCACCAGCTAAAAGGTTACTTATATCTCAAGTAATGCTTTTATCTCTATTAAAGCCAGTTATCGTATGAAGTCACTGAAGCCTCTATCAGCTGCTCAATTTTTGCCTATCCTTTTCTCGTTGAACATCATTAGTAGAAGGTCATGTGTCGACTTACGAAATTGAACATTGTTGGTTAATATCCTTAGGAGGGATTATTTGTTGCATAGTGTTTAGCAACTAACCTAGTCTGAATAAAGTAAGGCCAACGAAACGAGATAGTTTTTGCCAACAGACGGACCGTTACTGAGTAAAATAGCGATATCAAGCGATTATTATCTCTGTCCTTATCACTCGTACCCAGTAATGACGTAAGTTGACCGACGAGAGCTGTCGTTGCGTGTTGCATGATACAGGTAAACATTTAGTAGGAGTTCGATTTTTGCTGAGCGCGTGCCAGGTGGCTTTTTAGGTTACCTCTGGCGCTCCGCAAAAATTCCAGACACTCTCATACCGAACAGCGTTTCCTGTCCTGTACCTGGAGCTAGTTAGGAGGTTATGGAGCCACGTTTTTAAAAGAAGAAGAAGAAGAAACATTTAGTACCGTTGTTGTCAACCATTTGTCAACATAATTATATGACAGAATAGACAGTTCTTTCATAAATAGGTCACATTGGGACTGTTCCAACGAAACATACATGTCTAATACAGACGACGGCGATTAGAATAGGGAATAAACAAATAGAAATGTTTTAAACCCCCGAAACCTTATGTTTATACTGTTTTATTTCGTCTTAGTTTCCTTACTTTAGTATCCTTAAGGCATCCTAGTCAAATAAAATTAAAATTATTATTAAAAATTACATATTTTATTAAAAATTACATAGCCAGGTATATAATATTCTGTATGGTAAATATTTGCAAAGAGTATGGGCAAGTCAATTTTATTAATTATTTATCATGTTAAATCAATGTCATGAGGTTTTCCAAATCATTCGTAGCAAGATTAGATGGATCTAGTTAGATTAGATGATTAATAGGTGTAACGAATGAGATGAGCCATGAAATGCTCAGACTTTGACTAATAATATGTCCAAGAGATAAATGATTTTAATCTGAATAGATATTGATCAATCTTAACAATCTCTATGCCGTAAATGTTTTCAGAAGAACAGCAGATTACACGAGTTCTAAAATAGTAAGAAAAAAATAATTAAAGTATCGCAGAATTCTGTTTATTAAACCTTCTGAGACAGAGTTAATTAATACTTTTTATTATTATGCAAGCAAAAGTATTGAATTTTAAAAATACATTATTATGTTTCTTTAGATAATAAAAATAAAAATTTGTCAAATAGTCACAACTTATTAACTTCCTTTTGCATTTTTTCACAAGGTTTAACATTGTATGTACCTCAAAAATTCACTATTACATAAAAAAAAAATGTGTAATACACTATTATAATAATTAAAATCCACTTACTAAAGTGAAGACTGTGATATACTCTTAATATAAATATTATTATACCTATTAGAAGAAAATAAATAATTATGCATTAGTAAAAATTTAATTTAATTTTAGTGTATTTTTATTTGAAACCCCTATTTCAATTTCAGGAGTCAGACTTAGAAGAGGTTTTATGAGTTGAGTTTAGCCTTTGTCCTCGAGTATTATCAGCATATTATCAGTAAGTATTTTAAACTGCTATATGAGTTTTTAATGCGATAAGAGTGACATTTAAAAGCAATTAAATGTCAAAATGCTTTCTTTTTCTTTTTCCTTGTTTGTCGAGGCTTTTGTCCATAATGGGAATGTCAGCCTAAAAAAAAGTTCTACATGTATATACCTTCATAGAAAAGGTGTGGTTATATTTGGTGCATATCTACCATTAAAACCCCATTCATTCCCTCGTAGCCAACCAATTCCGCCGGGCGCCACTGGAAATACCGTCTGTGTGTGAACCAGAGACGCCCGGCAACGGACGTAAGAGCGGAATTTAAAAAAAGAAAAAGCCAACCAATCCGCATTTCGCACTTTAGAACATAAAAACATTTAAATTCTGCTTTTGTTATTTACGAAGCTAAATAAATTTCAAGTATTTTACCTAGTTAGTACTGTCACTCGTATCAAAAGTCGTTGAATTAATTTGTGAACAGCGTCGCACCATTTACATTTTTGACGCAGTGATTTATCAACTTTAGAAAATCTAATTTCTACAAGTTTTCATGTTGACTGTACACTGATTAGGAATAATCAGCATTCCTTTCGTTTTTCCCACTTCTAAGCAAACAAACGTAAGGACCTGTACCTGTAGTTGTCGTACTTATCAAGCCTATAGACACTTGCAATGCACGATGAATCACAAGGGAGGTTATCCTTCTGAGGGTGTACTCGAATGTCCGGCGAATGGACGGTAGGGCCGGTAAAAAAAAGCGCGTAATCGATTTTATATGAGCCTCTCCTTTGCCCTGTTAACCCTATATTGTAGGTACCCTAAAATAGAGGGTGTAATACTAAGGCAGAGAGATCATTGTATTGTCTGAGTGAGCGTGATAAGATGATCCTTTCGACACGTACTGTACGGCACAGTTCTGTGTGTTCCTTGACAGTGTCATTACATTAAGTACCTATACTCTAACCCTAACTGCTTGATGAGTTGATTGTTACTTTCAATGTCAACCTGACTTATCCACATGAATGCGGACACTAATTAAAAGAAATGTGCTACCACATGTTATTAATTGAGTAGAGTTCCAGCCGCACCTAATTGAAATAATGCTTTGTCATGGAATTTCGCATTACGTGCCCAGTGGAACTAGAGAATAAGGTGAGTATTTTTTTCGACCATTCGACCGTATTAAATGTTTGTACCTACGATCCGATTATCTTTGATCAAATGATGAGTCATTACTCATTACCATTCGGTGAATTTATGACAAAAAGAGAATTTCGAAGATCGATTATGAACCGAATGATCGGGTAGCTTCGGGTAGTTTTCGGTTCAGACAAACGACTAAAGTTTGTAAATGTCTAACCCCTTTTTTCATACTGAAAAGCTATTATTGCCTAAACTTATTTGTAAAAATACTCTGTTTAGATCCAGAAGAGCTCTAGAGAATCTTCTGTATCTGTCACGTATACTTACAAGAGAACAGATGGTGTCCCTTTCTTTTATGACAATTGGTACCTATTTTAAACCTCTGGTATAAATAAGAACGATTTTAACGGTATTCTAAACCTCTGAAAACTAATGAGTCCGAGACCCTCAGGACTTTTATTGGCTGTGCCATAGCGGCTGGCACGTAAGATTTTGTTGCCTTTCAGCAACATTTCATCGCAAGGCAACGGGTTTCAAATTTAGTTTTCAAAATTATAATATAGTTGCTTATTTTATTAAATTAATTCGGTCATTTTGAACATAACCCACTTTCTAGAGTTCTGTGTTATAGGTATGTAGTTAAACATATTTTCATTGGTACGGGTGTCAGCAAATGTTATAAACCATTATTTCAGCAACATTAAATATGAAATATAAAACCTCATTGGTCAGATCCCGCTGAAGACTCATGTTACACGTCACCACAAGGCTTCCTAGAGATCAACTCGTAAAATGTTTACAATGTAGAAATAAAAAGTATACTAATATTATTTTTATTACTGTCTCAAAAAATGGCGACTGCTGATCAATGTAACTTGTTAGTAGTTTATGATTTAACGTAAAGCTAGCAGACGTAATGTTATTTAAGTTCATGATCATCACAACCCATTTGGCGCGCACTGCTGGGCAAAGGCCTCCCCCAAATTGGCCCCCAGAATTTGGCCTACATATATCACGCTGGCCAGACAGGTTGGTATAGGGTTTTGTGTCGAGTTTTCCTTGTTTATGTGTCGAGCTTTCCTTCTCTATAATTAAGTTACTATAACCGAAGTCCGTTGCATTTGCGCAAATTAATCCTTAGACTATTCAACATAGACTTTAAATAATACATACAAAATCGTCTACTATGGAATTTAAATTTCATGAATCAGAAACAGTATGTAAATGTTCCAAAGTTACGGGACAGCGAAGTTTTGTTGGCGTTTTGACAGGTCAGGGAAGTTCTTCATAAATGGCTTACTGAAAATTCTCAATTGAATCCAAAACGTTGAAATTGTATAACAATAACAACTAGATTTTTCTATTGTATTGATAATGGACTGTCACATTTAATGATATTCCATAAGTGTACGAAAATATGTACGAATGTGTGTAAGTTGGTAGTTAATTTTAACACAATTTCAAGCTTAGCATTGGACTTAGATTTTTGCTGAGCGCGTGGCTGGTTGCCTTTGCGCTGGGCAAAAATCCAGACCCAATCTCAATTGCAATACCGAACAACGCGTCCTTGTCCTGCACCGTGAACTAATTCAGACTAACTAGTTCTTCTGTGGGGGAAAAATCAAGCATTGCCTTGACATTGGCAAAATCTTCGATGAACGTAGATGGTGCCACGATTTTAAAAATAATAAGAACAAGAAGCTTAGCATTCTTATTTTTGCGACTATGAATTTGAATTTTTAAAAATGTTTAGGTACATCTTAATAATACTGGTCTTGACTGTACTTACATTTGCCGGTAGTCCTAACTGTTTCACTAGCGGCAAGTATCCTCTAGAGTACATACAATCTCGCTCATTGTCTCTGAAGGGGAAGACAGCGGTTTCCATTGGTCCTATGTAAAGAGAGCGAGGCTATTGCCAGAGCCGATCGTCCGTCTATCAGAAGGAGCACATCGCAGGTGAGTATGTCTAGAGCCCTGGAGTGATAATAAATAATATAAAGTTCTCTTCAATACAAATTAATCAAACCCAACATACACACAACGTAATGCTGTAAATCGTTGATGAGTTCCTTCGACTAGCTTTCGGCTCCCAGATCTCATGCCAGGGCTCATCAGATCTACTCCAAACCTTCATTAAATGGTAGTCCTTTATAATACATACTTAATAAACAAATTAACATACACACTAGTCGCCCTTACAATTTTTGAAGGTTACCTTTGATTTTTTCGGGATACGATCATCAGATCCTGGTTTTCTTCTAACGGGACCACCTTGGATATATCTCCTTTCCAAGTTTTTAATAACTTTTTACTAACTTTCTAGTGTGGCACGTTATACAGAAACACGCTTCATTGACTCTACTATATACAGAAAGCACGTTTCACCGAAAACTTTGTTGATAGAAAATACGGTCCGTAGAAATTACGGTCCATAGAAAGCACTACCGACAGAAATCTTTGTTAATAGAAAATACGGTCCGTAGAAATTGCGGTCCATAGAAAGCACTACCGACAGAAATCGTTATTGATAGAAAATACGGTCCGTAGATATTACGGCCCATAGAAAGCACTGTCGATAGAAATATTTGTTGATAGAAAATTGTTCAGAATATATATTTGATGTATCTCAGAAAGTTTGGTAAATTAACAACCTTCTCCCGTTGTTGTTATTATTATTATCATCTATATACGTATCTATACTTACTTACGAGTATTATAAATCTGTAGAAGTGAAAATTCTGTACCTTGAAAATATCAAAAAAATAAATGGCATGTGTTAGTAGACTAGACCGACACCGAAACCAAAAATGTGATTAAAAAAATTTTTGTCTGTCTGTCTGTCTGTCTGTTGGTTCAGGCATCACGCAATAACTACCGGTTTGATTACGATGAAACTTGGTATAATTATTCTTTAATATCCTAGGCGCTGCTCACGGCTAAGATACTGTTTTTTTTTTTAATTTCCGCGAGACCGCGGCCGCTCCCATGTCCATTGCTGAGGGCGTCTCTGGTGACACTGGACGGCATTTCCAGTGGCGCCCGGCGGACTTTGGCCACCTGTGTGGCCTTCTCTTCGGGGGCTTGGTCGGAATGAAAATCCCGCGTCGTTGGGGTTGGGTTTTATTCCGCGTCGGTGAGTTGCGTGCTGTGGGGAAAAGACCCCGCAGCACGCAGCCCTTCTAGCCTGCTTCTGTAAGGACGGCGGGTCGATGGTCCTGGGCGTAGATGAGTCTGCGGCGCCCTGGCCGCTGACTGCGAAACTCAGCGAGGAGGGTACGCTTCCTCTCCCTCTCGGCCACCTCCTTCGCGAGCATGACTTGCTCGCCGAAGGCCACGGCCGCGTTCCACCTGCTCGCGCTGGAGACCATGGCTTGGAGCATGGTCTCCAGCGAGAGGATATCCACGCCTAGACCCACTACGAGGTCTCGGCGCTGACTCGTCCACGCTGACGGCTAAGATACTATAATATTTTATCTTAAGATGCAATTTTGCTCAACAGCTATACATAATAATAAAATCAGTAACTGATGGTGATCAATAAAGCTATAAAACGCAGGCGGAGCTGCGGGCAAGAGCTAGTAATATAATATTATGGATATCCTTGAATTGTTCTTCCAGTATTTAAATTTTTTCAATTATTATTTCAAGTTCATTACAGGAACATTACCTTTCTGTCAATAGCAGTTACTACATTACTTTGTATCAGCAGACGCTAGTACAGTAAGCATTATCTTATTTAATACGACAATTTGTCTGTCTGTCTGCCCGTCCGTCGCGTTTTTCAATTTACATACATTTGCATGAAATATAAAAAAAATATTTTCTTTTTTTTTTATATAAGTATTTTATATATATTTTTTTTATATTTAGGCGATACAAAGTTCGCCGTAATAACTAGTATGATATTAATAGCTCTGTCCGCATGGTTTATTCTATTGGTTCCAGTTGCTCGCAAGAATAAATTATCTTCATTAAAAGCTACCTATAAATACTAACTCGTAGGTATTACTTATTTTGTCGCGTTTTATTAGTTACCTAGTTTAGTTTTATTAATTACCTATTTATTTGATTTCTTCTTACTAAACATATTATCTAAGTATATGCATTTTGCCTGTAGTTTTGTTTATGCCCTTTTATATCCAACTACAATAATGGTTTCTAAAGCACTGTTCACATTCATCGGACAGAACTCTCATTGGCCGATTCCTTAAACTACCCATGTTTTTTTTTTGTGACTCAGTGGACTTTCATTGGTTGATTTGAGAATCCGCCAATGAGAGTTATAAATATAAATAAATATCTTGGGAAAATTCACACAACGCCATCTAGTCTCAAACTAAGCAGAGCTTGTGATATGAGTACTAGATAAACTAAATAGGTACTTAAAGTTTGCCCCGACCGGGAATCAAACCCGAGACTCCGGGGTCGAAAGCGGATGCACTACCGACCACGCCTTCGAAGCAGTCAGTTCTCTCCGATAAAATCTGTCCGATGAATGTCAGTGACAGTGCTTTAATTGCTACTAGTAAGTAGGTACCTACCTTGTGCGTGTGCCTGCTGGCATCCAAAATCAGCACAGCCGAATTTCATCACCTCAATTTTAAATAGGTATTTGATGCTCTAGCTAAACTTGACATACAGGTATACTCGTATTCGTGAAATTGAATGAACCTTGAATTGTATTAACTTTTAATTGTATATTTATTGAAGTGTATTACTTAAGGTTTAATATAATGTTCAGTAAATTAGATTGTTATAAAACAAATTGTATTCATTTTAGGTATTGTACCTACTTCAGGTATGTAAGTACTTAGGTACATACTATTCCCTTTTTTGTGCTTCAGGTAGAGATTCAAATATTCATTTGACATTGACAGTTGACAATATATTCTATTATTATACTCGATGGATGGCCTCAAAAATAAGTACAACAATTGCTTCCTTGGCCGCGTTCTACCGTATTTACCACGGTGAGTGTTCTGAAGAGCTCTTCAACCTGATCCCACCCTCTCCCTTCCGATCCCGAACAACGCGTGCCGGGCAGAGATGTCACCCTCATACCGTGGAAACCGTCTCCGCGAGAACCGAGCGTTTTAAACGATCGTTTCTCTGCCGAACGATGGTGGCTTGGAACGCCCTGCCTGCGCACGTGTTTCCTCCAACATATAACCCTGGGCTTTTTAAGCGAAGCGTGAAGAGGCACATTACTGGGTCGTCAAGTTGAGGGCCACTCTCTATAGTATTCCTGTGTACTGTGAGAGTCGCCCTCAATTGCCAGACGTCGCCTCAGCTTACCATCAGGCGGGTGGCGTCAATTTGTCGACATAAATAAAAAAAAAAAAAAAAAAAAAAAAGTAAGTATACTTACATACTTGTCACGTCATACTTACTACATTGTGAAAATGTTTTGTTTGTTTGGTGAATAACATTCTTTTTTAAATAATTCTAGAGGTATATTCAATGAATTCAGACACAAGCACGCCACGGTTTATTTTGAAACTCCAATACGTAATTGGCTTCAGCTTTTCATTATTTATCAAAGAAGACATTCAACAAAAATCTATTGAACATTTTCAATAGATTTTTGTTATTCTCAAATATTTGATTGATGAACGACTTAAATATTTTCTCGTTTTGTTTTGTTGTACATCCAAGTCAATATAAGTAAACTTGTTAAACATATGTAGGGACCTAGGTGAACAAGACCTTGCTAGTCTAGTACAATGAAATACTGTATTTCTGAGAAGACAAAAAAATATATCGACAGTGGAAAGGAGAAACGAATGAAACGCCATTTGGCCAATTGTTCAGCAGAGCTGTTTAAAGTATAAATTTTAACAAAAATAATCATAGCTTCTTTGTTTATTAACGGATTTTTTCATTAGATTTTGTCATTGAATTTTGTCATTAGATTCAGTTTTTTGTGCTGTACATTTTGTATTTAATATAAATTAATTAAAGTCAATCAATTAAGAAAAACGTGGCGTTTCATGTATAGACATTTTGAGTAAAAAGGGAAAAACACTTCATAGGCCTTCAAGAAAAGAAACTTGAAATATTATATAATTTTCAATTCACTTCGATGAAAAATAAACAATATGAAAGATACTTTTATGTACTTACGATGTCTGTTATATTTTTAGATCGCTAAAATAATTTATAAACCTGATGCGATTATGAAGTTTAAATGTTGTGCAATTTAAGGGAAAGGGATTTAGGTAATTGATCTTGATTATTTCGATAGAAGATATCTCCTTCATAAATTTGTTGAAGATTTGTTGAAGATAGTGTCAGTGTACATAATACATTTTTTGATGATAAAGGACTTATAGCCTTATTTATTACACAGTAAATGATTACTCAATTAATTAATCAAAAAAATATTTATTTAGAACCTTTTTATGACATGACGATAGAATGACTTTTAACTTCAGTCCTAATACAAAATAACAAAAACTCAGGGCTCAGACATCAAAAACTTAAATAAAGTTGTCATTATTATTTATAAAAAATCTTGAATCTAAAAATTGGTAATAGTATCAATCAACTAGTATCAACACTTATGTTGCAGTGAAAATTAATATGACTTTTTAGTTATCATATATTATATATTAAAAATAATTAATCTACTTAGACAGTGAGTTAATTACTTATAACAATTTTACAGTCTTATGTACTTAAAAATAAACATTTTAGTTACAGTAAATATTTTAAATCAATCGGTCATTATTCATACCATCAGATCTTTCTTAATTCCACAAAATTCGTTGACTGTCAACCAACTATGAGTAAGAGGGATTGTGAAAGCCTCTGTCTACACATTTCAGAATACAATACCTGTTTATGTTACTTGTACTTGACTTGCAGACATTTCGTACCTTATTTATTTTATCCTTCATAACACAAAATAGTATGTAGGTGTACTACTAAAGTTTGATTAAGAAAGTCTCTGTTTTTGCCCAAAACCCTTTCAATTTCTTACGTGGTATAAGAAAACTGATTCCTAACAAGGCGTAAAAATAATGTAGAATTCCAAAGAGAAAAACATGTAGGAAATTCGGAATACCGAGTTGCGATGATTACTATTATTAGGAGTATGTTGTAATAAAAGTGACTGATGCTGCAAAGGGTGTGCTTCAAGCTGTAATCCTCATATTTGAAATCTCAATGAAAACGAATTTTGACAACGCTAAAAAATAGTCATGAAATAGTCATAAATAGTCGTACCAGTAAAAAAAAATTGTCGTATTATAGTTTCGGCGTTATAGCTATAAGTTAATGAGGATTATGGCTTGAACGTCAAGCTGTAATTCTCATCTCTGGTGCAAGCAAAAGCCTATCGAATTGGTTTAGGTTCTAAAAAATAGTCATGAAATAGTCGTAACGACATGCCAAATCTCAGAAATAGTCCTTGAAGGGTTCCAGAGATATATAGGTAACCTGATGAGGATTATGGCTAGAACATTTGAAAACTTCAACTTTCTCTGGAACGCCTGCGATTTTCGGTTTAAAGTTTATGCCAAAAAATAATCGTAAAATAGTCGTATAAACTACTATAAATTTGAGCTGCTTTAATTTGAAAAAAAAAAAGTTGTCGTTTGCCCTACATTTGTATGGAGTATTGTGATGATATTATTGTGAAATATTCCGCTTAATATATAATATTACTTCCAATTAGACGTTATCCATGCCAGCTGTTATAATTAAACTAAAAAAAATGAAACATTTATAATTTGTATCCTTATTTATTACAATCGAATAAATCTCAGTACATATATGTTTATATCGCAATTAGTTTTGATCACATTTATCACAGTTAGTTCAATATCTGTTGGTGTTGGATTAGTTCATTCAATGTTAATTATAACAGCTGGCATGGAAAACGTCTAATTGGTAGTAATATTATATATTAAGCGGAATATTTCACAATAATATCATAATTATGAAGTTACCAATTTTGTACACGACTGTACTCCATACAAATGTAGGGCAAACGAAAACTTTAATTATTTCAAATTAAAGCAGCTCAAATTTATAGGAGTTTATACGACTATTTTACGACTATTTTTTGGCATAATCTTTATACCAAAAATCGCAGGCGTTCCGGAGAAAGTTGAAGTTTTCAAATGTTCAAGCCATAGTCCTCATCAGGTTACCTTTATATCTCTGGAACCCTTCAAGGACTATCTGAGATTCGGCATGTCGTTACGACTATTTCATGACTATTTTTTGGAACCTAAACCAATTCGACAGGCTTTACTGTTTGCTTGCACCAGAAATGAGGATTACACCTTGACGTTCAAGCCATAATCCTCATTAACTTATAGCTATAACGCCGAAACTATAATACGACAATTTTTTTTGTGGTACGACTATTTATGACTATTTCATGACTATTTTTTAGCAGTGTCAAAGTGCAATTGCGAGCGACTCTCACAGTACACAGGAATACTATAGAGAGTGGCCATCAACTTGACGACCCAGTAATGTGCCTCTTCACGCTTCGCTTAAAGAACCCAGGGTTATATGTTGGAGGAAACACGTGCGCAGGCAGGGCGTTCCAAGCCACCATCGTTCGGCAGAGAAACGAACGTTTAAAACGCTCGGTTCTCGCGAAGACGGTTTCCACGGTATGAGAGTGACATTTCTGCCCGGCACGCGTAAAATAAAATAAAAATTGAATAATGTTTATTATCTTTGAAATTTTTAGAAAATTATTTAGATTCGTCAAAAGTTGGTGTGACTCTACCGAGGGTTCCAAAATGCAACAAGACTGAGAAGAGCCCTCAAGAAACTCAGTTCGGCTTTTTTCAAAATATTTCATCTTAAATCTAATACAGAGTTATTTAGAAAGGAGCAATTCGTGTTACAACCAGGCAGCCTTGTCATCTAAGAAATCATTAATACTATAATAAGCTTTATGGCACAATTTACTTTTTATTAGTTTTTTAAATTTATTGACAGATAAATTTGCTATTTCGGTTGGCAATGTATTGTACATTCGAATAAAGTTCCCCGCAAAAGAATTACTCACTTTATGAAGCCTAAATTTAGGAACAACCAGTTTATCCTTATTTCTTAAGTTTAGATTATGATTAACAATATTTTTAACAAATTTACTTTTGTTCTTGTGGGTACCTATACAATAAAATTTCATAAATATACTGTGAATACACTGTAAGGATGTTAATATGCTTAAACTTATCTCTTAATGACTCCCGAGACCCCATTCCATAGATAGTCCGGACAGCTCTCTTCTGCAACACAAAGATGCATTCAATATCGGCAGCGTTACCCCACAGTAGTATGCCATATGTCATGATACTGTGGAAGTAGCTGAAGTAGACAAGACGCGCCGTTTTAATGTCTGTAAGTTGTCGGATCTTTTTGACAGCATAGGCTGCAGAAATAAGCCTGGCCGAAATTTTCCCGATATGCGTTGTTCGGGATCGGAAGGGAGAGGGTGAGATCAGGTATAAGAGCTCTTCAGAACACTCACCGTGGTAAATACGGTAGAACGCAGCCAAGGAAGCAATTGTTCGGCGCTGGGCTAGCAGCTCAAGGCTTCCCGTTACCTCCGGACAGTCTATAATGCGAACAGTGCGTCGCTGCATAGCGTCGAGTGCGTCCAGCAAATACTTCGCGGAGCCGTCCCAGAGGTGAGAGCAGTATTCAACGCATGGTCTAATCTGCGTTTTGTACAGCAGACACCTCTGGTGCGGTGTAAAGAATCGCTTTACCTTGTTCAGTATTCCTAGTTTCCGCGAATCTAGCCCAATACATCTCTCAATGTATTTTGTGTTATTGAGCTCTCGACGAACGTCTATGCCAAGGATGTCTAGATTGTCCTTCATTGGTAATATTGCATTCTGAAGAGTGGGTAGGGTTAGGAAAGGGAATTTTTGAGCTGTAAATGCACACGCCTGTGTTTTGCGGGCATTGAACTCGACCAAGTTCTCGGCACCCCATTCGGAGATACTGTCGAGGTTTCGGTCGAGATCAGCTACGAGATGTCGTCTCTCCTCCTCTATCACAGATCGCCCCGCCGCCGGACGAACCGAGTAACTCCCGTGCAATGTGCTGTCATCTGCATAGCAATGAATGTTCCCGAGGGAAAGCATATCATTGATATGCAGAAGAAAGAGAGTTGGTGACAGTACGGACCCCTGCGGTACCCCGGTATTCACTTGCAAGAAGCGAGAAGCCTGGCCATCGCAGAGGACCCGCACTCGGCGCTCGTATAAAAAACTGGCAATCCAGCTGCACAGTTGAGGAGGTAGACCATATGCTGGAAGCTTGGAAAGGAGCGAAGCATGCCAGACCCTATCGAAAGCTTTGGCTATGTCCAGGCCAAGGAATAGCCAAGGACTCGCCGAACTTTTCCATAGCCTCACCCCAGACATGCGTGACAAATGCCAGGAGGTCACCCGTTGATCGTTTTGGCCTGAAGCCATATTGCCTATCATTGATTAGCGAGTGATCCTCCAGGTATCGCATGAGCTGCTTATTGATAAGGAGCTCGAGCACCTTGCAAATGACTGAGGTGACAGCTATGGGTCGATAGTTGCCTGGATCGGATCGACCCCCTTTCTTGGGGATCGGTTGTACGTTCGCCTCTTTCCAGACCTCCGACACGAGGCCTGTAGAGTATGACAGGCGGTATAGACGCGTTAATACTGGAGACAACTCAGCAGCACATTTTCGTAGCACCACCGCCGGAATGCCGTCAGGGCCACTGGCTTTCCGCGTGTCGAGTGACCGCAGTACTGCCCGTACATCACATTGCCTGATAACAATATCAGGCATAGTGTGGCCACAGTAGGCGATGGTGGGTGGCTGCAGGCCACGGTCATCGACACGGGAATTAGCCGCAAAGAGGTCTGTGAGCATGTCCGCCTTCTCTTGGGCTTTGTGAGCCAGTGATCCATCAGGAAAACGCAGTGGTGGCAGCGAGGGTTGGCAAAAATTTTACTGTACGGCTTTGGCCAGTTGCCAGTATCCACGGCTGCCCGTGGGATGGGATGTGAGCTCCTGACCAAGCCGCGCGACGCGCTGGGCATCCGCTCTCTTGAAGGCCCTCTTGCTGAACCTAGTGGCCCTATTGTACGCTGCTTTGAGGCGGTTCACGTGCCGCCCGAGCCCTGACCCAGGTGCGATATGCCGACTGTTTATTGCCTGACTGTTCAGGGCAGCCTCGGCACATTCACGCCCGAACCAGGGGCGAGCTTTGCGGATGCTGGCGATATCAGTGAAAGGGATATAATATTCTATCCCTAGACTGATTTTGCCAGCAACGGCAGCAGCGCTATCCGAAGGCGCCTTCCCTACAAAGCAGTGCTGGCTCCACGGGACGGACGCAAAGTATTCGCGGAGACCGTCCCAGTCTGCCGACGAGTAGTGCCATAGTCGTCGAGTCATTTGCTCAGCACGAGCAGGCAGTGGCACTTGGAAGCTGGCTTGCACCACACAGTGGTCGGAAGTGCCCAGTTTGGCGCGTACCGACACACTGTACTCGGCTGGGCGACTCGTCAGCAGTAGATCCAGCAAGGCGGGCGTGTGGTCTGACCTGTCAGGTATCCGGGTGATCCCCTGTACCATCTGGGTCAGCCCGTGGGAGAGAGCGAATGCATGGGCGGTTCGTCCCGCATGATCGGTCCTAAGGGACCCCAGCCACTCAACGTGATGACCGTTAAAGTCCCCCAGGAAAACCATGTCAGCGTTCGGGAACCGCACCTGCGCAACGTCAGCCATTTCGCTGAGGTATTCGAAAAGCCTTGTTGTCCCAGTGTCCCCTGTGTGGGAGCGGTAGACGCACACGTAGATCTGGCTCATAGAGCCATGATCCATGTGCAGCCAAAGGACGGAGTAGGAGGGGTTCTCTAGACAGCGCAACCGGCGGCAGCAAACATCCGCCCTAACGAACACGCACACTCCGGCTTTGTCGCGGAATTGTTCCTCAATGACATAACCCGGGTAACAGAGATAAGACGTGTCCTCAGGGCGGCGTATCTGTGTCCCCGTTAGGAACATCACTGAAGGCCGTGCCGTCTCTAGGTGATGGTGGACGGGATCGAGGTTTGCATGGAGTCCGCGGATATTCGCGAACTCCACCTCAAAAGAAATCAACTTTGTGGGGTTTCTAGAGGCCGCTGTGTACCGTTTATTACTTTGTTGCACTGTCATGGTGAGATATGGGGAAGCGTGAAGACAGGGTGTTATTTGGTGGGGCAGTAAGTGACAAAGTGCAGAGGCTAGCTTCGTCTAGAACCGTGTGGCTAGGTCGGAGCCGACCCGCCGGTTGGAAGGGCTCCCAAACCCCCCTGATGCAAGGCCGCCGCTACCCCACACCGGTTCCCACCCGGAGCGGCGCCCCCACATCAGGATTATGCGCAACATGTGGGGCAGCCTCCTGGGGTGGTTGGTCCCAGGCAGGCCCCATGACTATGTTGCGGGCGGCCGAGGCAACGCCGTTGCTAAGGGTCTCCCTGGCCGGCGAATCGACCCCCACCACCCACACTAGACTCTGCTTCGCCTCCACTGGACCCATGCCTGCCGCACCATACATCGCCCCTATTCGTTTTCATTGAGATTTCAAATATGAGGATTACAGCTTGAAGCACACTGCAAGGGACACATTGAAGGAAAATAAATGTTCTATTTATTCAGTTTCATTAAGTCGAACAAACAGTAGTTTTTTTTTGGAATTTCTCCCCATCCCCTACGATCCCCGAAAACATGCGTTATTAAAAAAAAACGTTATGTGACCTTTTTCTCCCATTTCTCCTCCATTAAAAAAAAACTCACTATGAAAAAAAAATCAATGAACACTTGTGCCAAATTTTGTGGAGATAACTAAAAAAGCTGCTAGGCACAGATAGACAGCGGACCGAAGCAAAATTGTCCAATCTCGAAGTGTAGACGAGTCGGTCGCTGAGACTAGATACCTATGGTACCTATAATACCTATAGTATAGTATAATATCTTGAAATATTGGTTTTGGCATTGGCATTGATTTCCGTTTAAATTATGATTCCAGTGTGTATTGTTACTGGTTTCCCCCTTTTCATTTCCAAAGCTCAACCACGAGTGAGAGAACTCACTTCTGACACCAACTTTTATCTCGCTACAAATTCACTACTAATTTATATTTACTGTAACCCTTTACTTAAAACAGCAAATGTAACGGCATCATATACCTTTATTTACAAACTAGCTTGTGACCACAGCTCCGTCTGCGTTGATAGGGATATACGAGTAGATACTGATAATTTTGTTCCCTGTCAATCCAGTTTTGCCCTGCCTGTGCCCTGAGATGAGCTTAATATATGTGTAAAAACCGCAAGAAAATTTGTGCAGTAGGAAGGTATATTAGGAAATGAGCGTGTATCTTATTATTTTTTATAATATATCGCTCATAAGTACTATGTATTCCCCTTTATTTTTACTGTTTTTTTTTGTATTCATAAATAAATTACATCATCAATAATTTAGCAGAGCATAATTCAGGCTGTTTTAAATACGTGTTTAGCAATCGCGCTAATTTCGCGCCACACAAAGACAACATAAAGTACAACCCGTGGCTGATAACTGCTCCTTAAGATACAGGCGTAGCCTAGTTTAAGGGGCAGGGTTAAAAAAAAGGGATCAGAATAAGATAAGTCTTCCTGTCATTCTCAAATTGTTCGTCATTTACATTATCTTTTAATAATGAGAACTATGTATTTTGTTTGGGTTGAATAAAGTTATTATAAAGTAAAAGAGAGAATCTGAAATGCAGAATGCGTATTGGTAAACTAAACCTCGAGAAGTTTTAACTTAAATAAAATTTTTCTGACATAAAACACCTCCACGATTTAAGAAGTTAATATTTTCATACATACCAAATACATTACAGTAGGTCACATGTAGACCTGTGGCTTAAAAATGATTAGTAATTAATTTTAATTCTTCATTATGAACCTTTTTGTCATGTTAAATCCCAATGGGGTAATTTTCCTCGTAACACCCGCTGACATAGACCGATGGTAATTTACAGCGGACTATACAACAAATTTAAAAGCCAGGAAATACTTTTTATTCACTTTTTATGAACCAAGTGACACTCGGGAGATAAATACCGTTTATTTGAGACCCCATTTTTGTCGAAATCGATCCAGCCGTTAGGCCTGTAGGATAAACATACAAACGTAAATTAAAAAGAAGACAAAGTCTGAATTGTGTGTCGTCGTCTGAAACTGTATTGTTAGATGTATTGTCGTCCAAAAAGTTACAAACTATTTTAGTACAGTCACAGTGACAGTCTTCACAACTCCACTATCCGATCAGAAACATAACACAGCTCTTGGCATCTTTTTCAGGTCAAGTACATACGCGAAGATTTATCGACATCCGAATATGGGGAGCGCAAATACAATATAGCATTACGTAATACTACTAATTTTGATTATGTACTGACTGGATTTACCTGGTTGGTCTTACAATGCAAGTATTGTATGTTATTAAATCATAACCTATATGATATTACAAGCGGTCGCCCGCGACTTCCTCCGCGAGGTAATTTGGAACATACATTATGCGGACTTGTACCTTATACAGGGTGTTACGAAAGGGTTATATCAACCCGAAGCCAGCATCATCAGCTGGTCGACCATAACCCGTTTCAATATATGGCGACCGCCAAAGAAGAAAAGAAAAGTTCATCAAAAAAATTAAAAAGATATTTCAAATCAAAACAAACGTGTCCCAACGCTACGGCTTGACGTAGCTACAACTAGACAATGAGCGCGTGGTACGTATGTACAATGCCCTTGGCGGTGACGCGGGCGTCGCGGCGGCGTGGGCGTCCTTAAAGGATTATTTTTGTTTAACTAACACATAGTTATCTAACACATAGTTATCTTTCCCCAGATCCTCGTCCGTGGTTTGACAGGTGCACCACATGCAAGTGATAGTAAAATCTCTGTCCCCAATTTTAGAAAAATCTTACCTATTTACAGGAAGGTTAATTTCTTGTGTAACAGTGCTAAATGCGGCTTCGACTCGACTGCGTACACAGTATTTTTAGGTATCAAAACTCACGGTACAACTCCCGGGCAAATTGCCTTCTGATGCTCCTACACAAAGCATCATCTTGTAATACTTTTCGTTACTCAGAGCCATTACTACACAATACAATCACTATCACACACAACTTGACACAACTCACAAATTAACACACTAAACAATTATTTAGCTACCTCCCTTCACAAAGCAAAGAATGCAACTGAACTGACCTGTGACCTTGCTAAATGATTTTAAATAAAATTCTTCAAAAAAGCTTCAAACGGCGACCGTCGCCGACCGACACTTCTTGCGGCATCGCTTGATGCGAAACAGAGACAAAATGTTCCTACCAGGAGTGAGACGGAAGGCTTTTCACAGGCGCGCATTATTTGTACCTATTTTGATGTCGATGACCGAAGCAGCTGATTTTAGCTAGTGTTGTTTAAACAAGTGTGTATTTTATTCGGTAATAATGTTTTTTTTATGAACTTTTTTTTTCTTTTGTGGCGGTCGCGACATATAGAAACGGGTTCTGGTCGACCAGCTGATGGTGCTGGCTTCGGGTTGATATAACCCTTACGTAACACCCGGTATATCTATACTTAATATTATACAGCTGAAGAGTTTGTTTGTTTGTTTGGTTGAACGCGCTAATCTCAGAAAGTACTCGTCCGATTTGAAAAATCTTTTTTTTGTTGAGAAGTGCTTTTATCGAGGAAGGCTATAGGCTATATAACATCGCGCTAAGATCAATAGGAGCGGAGCAGCAGTGTGATATGTTTCAAAATCGGGGAAAAATATTTCTTTTAAGAATTTCCGTTGCGTGCGCTGGCCAAATAGTTAATGTTATGTTAAAATGATGTACTAAAGAATAGTACCCCTTTAAAAAGTCTAAAATAATGTACGTGGTAGCATATCTTTTATGGTTAACTCACTATAACATATTTAATGGAAATGAAATTCGTTCTAAAATAATTATTTACGAAACTAGATGTTATTACAGGTGACGCGACGGGAACAATAATCACATGCGACGGGAACGGAAAAAATTCCAAATTATCACGCGGGCGACTGCTAGTGTAGATATAATTTGGTTCCCGTCGCCCGTAATAACATTGATTCGCTATTTAATGTCATAGTGAGTTAACCTTAAAAGATAGTTTTATGCCATCGTGAACTTCTTTTTAACATTTAAAGAGGAACAATTTTTAGTACATTATTTTAACATAAAATTATCCGATTGGCCAACGCACGCAACGGAAGTTCTCAAAAGAAATACATTTTCCCCTTTTTTTTAAACACTTTGCTGCTCGGCTCTTATTGGTCTTAGCGTGATATTATATAGCCTAAAGCGTTCCTCGATAAATGAACCTTTCAACAAAATAATAACTTTTCAATTCAAACCAGTACTTCCTTAGATTAGCGCGTTCAAACAAACAAACTTTTCTGCTCTTCAAAGTATAGATTATGGATTGTAGACAGGCAATGTTCTTTTATTGGTAGTCGTTACTGCATTATTATTAACTTAACATAATTGAGACTTGTTCTTTCTTTGGGTTTCTAAGGAGCCTACCAAGATCTTATAAAAGGCCCAAACTTACCATTACATAGAAGTGTAGCATTTACCAATTAAGAGACGTCTACTATAACTAAAGGTTCCCTATTAGTGGCAATAGGCTCGCTCCGTAAAGGTCGACATATATTTTTACATCTTCGTATCATAGGATACCGAGCGATACAAAAATATACCAACATTGATTATTTTGAATACCGTCAATTTATTTTCATACTATCTCTTACATCCTTAGCAGCTGCAAATTGAGTCAATCAGGCTGCCCTATGTGTCTACACATAGGGAAAAATATAGTAGGTCGCCGCAGTCGCAAAACGTACCGTTACGCTGCAGCATATACTTGAGCGAAGCGAGTTTAAATTCAAAATTCTGGCTTCGTAATAACCTGGGTAATTCTGTAAGCTTTTGATGAGTGCAAGAAAATCCGAAATCGGCCGAGTATTCGCCGAGAAACAATTTAACATAAATCGTTTGAAAAATAATTTGAGTCACCCGTTGAGAGCTCCGCTCGCCATCGGCTCGCTTCGCTCTATTACATTACCTGCAGCAGGTAATATGATATCTTTATATAAGCTACACGTCCTGGGATATAGCAAATGTGGGTGTATATTAAGGCGCGATTATAGAATAAGTAGCGAATGCGTCCCTAGCCCTAGGCGGTTATGATCTGGTAGGAAAAGGAGATACCTAATATGAATACGTAGTTATTTGTATTATCTGAGTGTTCTCTCAATCTAATTCGTAACTTTCACCTTGAAACCCGCAAATGTTCAGTTTGTCCAAAACATATACAGGAGCCAAATTTTTATGACCAACTTAGAATCGATTATATTATAATCGATCTACTCAAAAAAGTTTTTTTTTTAAACTCAAACCTCAACATTTATTGTTCATTAAAGTCGCATAACGATACAAGTACTATTTTTCAATTTTATTGTTTTAATCTGCCAAAAAATATGTATGCTAGGGTATTCTAACCTAATCATAAAAAATCGCCTCGGAACGAAAATACTACTAAACAATAAAGGGAAACTGCTAAATTCAATGTAAAAAATCACGCATCGCCCGTTTTTTTTTTAATTTTATTGGGCTTTGGCACAATCGCCATCAGCCTAAGCCATATACAAAACATTTTATGAACCATTCAATACAAAATAAACAGTACATTTTTTTTTAACATAATTAAAGCTACTTTCTTAAAACTAAGTATGTACAATAAGTGTTAAGTATTTACAATTCTTCTACTGTACCTACATGAAACGAAATCATAGATAGAACTATACAGCTGCTCATTTTTTAGTAAATTTTGTACAGTACCTGGAACGCATCGCCCGTTGTCCAGTAAATAACATTTTTTAACAACAAATTCGTTTTTTTTTTTCAAAAAACATCGTGTTCAAAAATCGTAATCATAATGTCTGGTCTTTATTTGGCTCCTGTCTTAAAAGTAACCCTTTATTAGTAAAGGAATAAATTCGAGTATCTCTATATACCAATTACGTTGTTTCTACTGTTATGTAAGAGTACTTACATACTATTCCCTATTCTGTGTTACTGTTTTCATTGCCTTAATTGTTTGTCTTGCTTAACTGCCTCGAAGTGTGTTATTGTTGTGGCAATATAGAATAACAAATTAAGGTTTATGTTTGTGATACGTATTTAGATTTCTGTTTAGCACAATGTTATATTTGTAGTTATTAAAGAAAAACTATCGTTATGTTCTATTTTCAAACGAAGTGTGTTAGTTTAACCTGGTGCTAGGTCTGCAACTCATAGTAGCCGAACGGATGGATTAATTTTGATACGAGTTTTTGTTGGAAAGCCGATGTGATCGAGTTTCTTAGCTATTAAATATTGTAGATCATCTCACTTCCTAAGTGATTGGGTATTTTTAATTGTTAAAAACGAAAGTCTTATTAGATAATCTATATTTATCTATACTTGATTCGATTTCTCGAAAGTTCGTATCCCTATCCTCTATTACGAGTTATTTAGTCAATAAGTACACATGTTGCAGGAGAACGGGCCCCAACTCCAATCCATCAAGTATAACCCAATTAGGTAACTGTTAATTCGTGCATTAATTCAACGGTAATGAAGCATGAACATCGACCTTTTACTTCATGGACAATCATCATGTCAATTACAGCGGGTCTCAATATTATACGTATAGCGAGAAATATTTTATGTTGGGATTTAGAAGGATGGCTTTTATGATAACTTTTCATGCGAGAGTATGAACACTGAGGTCACTGTAGACCACACTCGCTGCCTTTAATTAATTTTGATAAATGAGAGCTTTGCCGTGTGATAATTTTACTACGAAGCACTTAGTTTTGCATACCTATGCTTGTCGTAGCATAGCATTTTCAACAGACTTCCAAAAAAGGAGGAGGTTCACAATTCAACTGTATGTTTTTATTTTTTATGTTTGTTCCTCATATCTCTGGACTGGGTAAACCGATTTTGATTTTTTTTTAAAACGAATGCTACTACTTGCGAAATTGAAATGGACTGGTCCCATAAATTGAATAAAAAAAAGTGCAGTACAGAAGTAGTACCTAGTAGTAGAGTCTGTTTGATTTTGTTGCGAAAAACTTATGCTAATAATGCATCTGTATGGAGAATGGATCTACCATTTTCCATACAGATGAATAGCATGTAAATGCATATGAATGTAACATGTAAATGTGTTCCCGCAAGAATTGGGAACCGTAAAACTATTTAACGCCGTCGAAGCTGCGGCGTCCGCTACCCAGGAGTAAGATTAAAGTCATGTTGGCTTGATAAAATTCATGTGACTACTGTTCCATTCATCTGAAATCTAATTACTTTCTAAATCTAATTACGTTTGTTGTATGCAGTGGCGGCCTTGGAGGGGCGAACAGGGCAATCGCCCGAGGCCTCGGGCAACGACCCCAGCAAAAAAAAATTATTAAAGATAGTTTTTTTTATTTATGATTTTATATCCTTAATCATTTATTAAGATTATAACATAACGGTAAATGAAACTAAAGTTAGTAAACTACGAGTATTTCATTATTCAAAACATACCTAATTGAACTCTTGCCATTTTGGAATTATTTTGCTTGCAATGAGTTCAGTCTTACAGTAGGTACAACCGTGTACCGTACAACAACCAGACTTACCTTTTCTCGCATCTCTTAATTTTCAAGACAGAGAACGGGCCTCGCAGTATGTCCCGGGGTACGGGGTACGGAGTCGCATTATGGCCTTATACGCCCCCTTATGGGCCAGATTGACGGCCAACAACGTGGTTGTTTTAAGCAGACCGTTTATCACGATCACGATCTCCTAAGAGGCTGCATGTCTCTTAGCCGGAACCACTCCATGGGACCTGGGAGGCAAGAGCCCTTGCGTCATTGTTTCAATGGCTCAAGTGGGTTCTGAAGCGAGACCACAGGCCTGCGTCTCGAGAAATCGAGGCGCGCTGAGCCCAACTTCGCCAGGATCTCATGGAGACATGGAAGATGCGACTTTATTAACCACGGTGGGGAACCACCACCATAGCAGCGGTAGGACCGATCATGTCCGGTCACCGTGCCTGCACACGCGGCACGGTGACCGGTTCCATCGTGAGGTCACACTCGAGTGTCAAGACTGTGCGGGGTCTGGCGAAGGCACCGCTCTCCACACGCTTGTGGAGCGCTCAGCGTGGGCGAGTCAGCGCTGGGACCTCGTCGTGGTTCTAGGCGTGAATACCCTCTCAGTGGAAACCATGCTTTGAGCCATAGTCTCCAGCGGGAGTTGGAGGAACGTGGCCTTCTTCGATAACGTCATGCTCACGAACGTGGCGGCCGAGAGGGAGAGGGAGCGTACCCTCCCTGCTGAGTTTCGTAGTCGGTGGCCAGGGCGCCGCAGATTCATCTTCTATCCGCTGCAGTGCTGAAAAAAACCCGACCCCAATGATGCGGGATAAAACCCCACCCAACCCCAGATAGAGGCCACATAGTTGGCCAAAGTGCGCCGGCGCCACAGGGAATACTTCCAGCAATGGACGTAGGGGCGGCCGAGGCATTGGGCCGTGGTAAAAAAGGGACCTCGCAAAGACCTGCCGCCCGGAGCCTCGCAATGGGTAACGCGCCGCTGGTTGTATGGGAGCCCCCTTAAATATTTACTACTAGCTATCTATCCCAGCGAACTTCGTCCGGTCTAACCGTTCTCGAGTTTTAGCGAGACAACCGAACGGCGAATCATTTTTATTTAAATACTTAGATATTCTGGTTTTTAGTATTTGTTGAAGGACGAACAGTTTTACCCTTAGGGTATGGAACCTTAAAAATAAACAAACGCGCAGTTGAACGTTTGACTTCTCCTTGTTATAAAAATAACTTCTCAAGGTTTCATAAACCTTACCATATTTATAGCACTTTATAAACTTAATGTAGTAATGATCCAAAACCCAGAATATACGAGTACAATACATGTGAGAGACAAAGATAATCTCCAACTAAAAATATTCAGTACGTTATGTCGCAAACTCCTGAATCGGAACTCCCCGATGGCTACGAACCATTTACTAGAGTTAGATTAATGCCTTACCTCAGCTAGATAAATGGCCTTCCGTTTAATACAGCGTTACATATTGTACGCAAAATTCTACATAAAATAATTTTCCTTTTAATATAGTAATGCGCTCAGCTACTTACTGTACGAGTAAAATTGGAGCTCTTTTGTTCCTTAAGAGAACATATTACTCCAATCTTAGTCACTTCAGGGAGTAAGATTGGAGTAATATGTTCTATTAATTTGTATCATCTTCTCAGGCTCTCAGCCCCTTTGACGCCCACTGATGGGCATAGACCTCCCCCAAAGAGTGGGGAATTCAGCCTACATACTTAGAATATAATATTTATTTATTTGCATAGAATGTACGTACATAATTACAAAGAGATGGTTTATACAGTTATTGTTTCCATATACATTCTGCCGTTTGGCATACAAATATTTCGTTTGAGCATAAATTCATGAATAAATCTTAAATTCAACAATACCTAAGACATTCAATAATTTCAATAATATTTCAACTTAGTAATTAATAATTCAATCAATCAATCAATCAATAATTTTATTGCTGAACATGTTACATAACTACATCTTAGGTGCTATTTAATGTATTAGGAACACATGTCCTACCTATTTAGGCATGCAATGTACAAATAATAACTATGAGGCAACAGAAATAAGCAGTAGACCCAAAAAATTGTGTTACAAGAATGTCTCTTGCACTCAACAAAATTAAAAAATAACAATGTCAATCCCAGTACATATACCATACATTTGTCAATTTATAACCTACCTAGTTATTAAAATGTCATTGAGAATTGATGTCCAAAAATATCATTAAATTACCATAAGTCACAAATATAATTATAGTATTTTAAATCACAATGTACATTTCATTGACAAACCTATCTAGTTTTAATTTAAAGTTTTATCTTCAAGATATTCCTTTATTGTATAATACACCTTATTTATGAACATTTTCATTATGTAATGCTTTTTTAAATAAAATAATGTTTCAGATTTCAAGAATCAATTTAGGCCAATTGTTGTGGGTATATTTTAGGTGCCATTCCAGGGATTTTTTTATGTTGGATACATCTAATTTTATTACTATGTCGTGTGCTATTCAGAGTATCGAATAGATGAAAATTATTTTTTATGAATGATGCCACCTCAAATATATACAAAGAAGGTAATGTTAAAATACCAAGACTAAGAAAATAGGGTTCGAACACATCTTTTTTGCGCTTTAAATACCATCTCTGTGTTAGTCGAATTTCCCCAAAATATGACAACATATCGTAAAGATGATGTCTCAAAAGCATGATACGCGGTAAGCACATTTGACTGGTTTACAATTTTGGCTAGGTTGTACAACGCATACGAATATTCACTCAGCTGTTTACAGACTCTCTCAGTATGAGTTTTCCAGGACATACCAGACCAGGAAAACTTTGTGGAATCTGTATCGTCAATTATTTTAGTGTCGTATCTTATACTAGGTTTAATATGATAAGTCCTTTGTTCGAATGTCATAATTTTAGTTTTGTCAAAGTTTAGTGTTAAATTCCAGTTCATGATGTCATGTAACAATAAAATCTTAAAGTCAAACAATATCTAAGTCAATCAATCATTCCAATAATATTTCCAATTCAATTAATTAATCATTCCTATTCCATCCAATTCATTACATTAAAACTTAAAGTCATCCAATCCCTAAGTCAATTAATTAAACAAAAAATAATGATGGCCGGAAGGGTTGGGTATATACTAATTTGTATACTTCTCTTTATTATGTTTTATGTTGTAAAAACATTCATCAGAGTTGACGAATTATGACGTCGACCTGTTCTAACGTAGCACAGAGATATGAAGAAACTTGGTCCAGCTCACAAATATTTGCATTGCAAAGGAACGATCCAGTCTGAATCCCTGATGATGCATTAAACTGTATTAAATTGAAGTAACGTTCCAGGAGTAGGTACTATAAAGTGTTGATACTCGTATTTGGTCTTTATTGCCACGTCTATAGTTACCCCTTTTTAGGATTCCGTATGCAAAGAGTAAAACGGAAACCCTATTATTGAGACTTCACTGTCCGTCCGTCTGTCTGTCTTGTACTGTATATCATGAAAAACCAGAATACCTATAATAAATATTTAAGGGGGCTCCCATACAAAAAACGTGATTTTTTTGCCGTTTTGGTACGGAACCATTTGTGCGCGAGTCTGACTCGCACTTGGTCGGTTTTTTGATGTTGTTTAAACATAGGTACCTAGGCAAGGGTATCTCGAGATATAATTGAATATTTATTGTGCAGTAGAAAATTACTTTGTTAGACCCTATTTCAAATTCAGGTCTCATTCTGGATGTAAAGCCCATTATGAGCTTTTGTGAGTTGGGTACAGTTATTGTACTGGGATGTGAACAATATCCGTATTAAACCTTAGCGTTGAGAAATGAGTTTACAACATAAGCATACACGATGGTTAAGAGTATTTCTTTGAGGTGAAAAGTTTACTGCTGTAAAAAGGGGTTTTTTGCCTCACCTTATTTTTTGGTTACTCCGTGGGATATTGTGATTATGGGAACTAAAGAAATACATAATTATATACTAAACATATTTGCATTACAAAATATCGTTTAAAAAATCCTCCGCGTCATTGTCGACTGGGAAGGTTCCCAGAATGCTGGCTGTGTTGCCACGTTAGATGGCGATACTTATTCTTTAGGCCAGAAATACCCAGCTTTGAGAAGCATTGATTAAGCATTTAGCAATGTCTCTATAAAGGCGGCGAGCACTGGGACCCCATTACCCCAGTGTCTCAACCCCAAACGGGTCAAATATGTAATCACCTGCTAGGTTAGCATATTTACGCCGTTTGATGCCTTCAGCCGATGCAGCAGCAGCTAAACTAAAGTGACTAAAGACAAATGAACTCGTAATTACTGACTAATGAGATACTGAGATAAATCACAAAAATTAAAACAATAACGGTTCAGTTTTTATTGATTACATTTCTAAGAAAAATGGTTAATGTTTTTTGTTAAATGTTATGATGTCAAAAATTGTAACAATAATTGAATAAAAGTTTCTTGGCTGAGGTGTAGACCTGTATTAATATATTTATATTATGTAAATCAAGATATAATTGATTAGTTTTCTTTCTCGTATATATTTTCTCCTCGGTGTCGTATGTAGGGAATTGCAGTGCGACTGCCACCACCACTACCACTCCGTAGGCGTTTTGCTTTCTCCTCCGAACCTGCTGGAGCATACATATACTGTTCATTAAAAATCTCTTTTCCAAACGCTTTTGAGGTTATAAAAATAATAGAAATGAGTAATAGTAAATAGTGGTATCATGTTGGATTCCACAATTAATAGATAAAACAGCAAAATATTGAGACTTCAACTATAATTTAGCGTCAAAACCTTGGATTTTGCGACCCTCAAGAACACAATTGTTAAATACACACCTTCCCTCGATCCTCGTCTTCTTGATATAGAATCGCTTAAAGCGAATCCTTTATAAACTCTTTGTTTCGCCTTTGGAGCCACCTGACGGCTTGCAGCTCCAGACGATAGAGACAATACCTTCGATATTCTGCATCATAGAAAAAACTGATTGAATATCCATAAAATATAATATTAAGCCTATGGATAGGTAGGTGACCAAAAGGTTACTATGTTATAAATTGAAAACTGTTTATTCTGCTGCCGTTAAGTCAAGTCAGAATAAGACTAGCGTGATCTGAATAACACTGGCACCAGGTTGACAATTACTATCTGATAAGAAGAAGATGATAGCGTATAATACAGTTACAAAAAACTTACAGTTGATTTACATTATTCTGGTTGATGCCTTTCTGCATTGCCTTAGGAGTTAGCAGTACGTATATTTTGGAATAGTTATCAAGATCTTTGACATTGGTTTTCGGACCCCAAAGCAAACGATTGGGTTCTGTACGTTTCTTAGCAGTATTTGCTTGTTTTTCATTTTTTAAAAGTTGTGCTAATATATTTGCGATATCACCAACGCGCCCAGAAGCCGCATTTTTTGACCTTTCCTTGTATTTTTTGCGATCAACACCTACTACGCTGTTGTATCTATTGTTGACTGCTTGCTTAACGAGGTCTAGAAGAACATCTTCTTTTTTAGCATTACGTGCAGTTATGTCATAATCAGTATCATCGGCATCGGAGATTTCAGATTTTGAATCAGAATCATCTCCTTTATTTATTCGCTGCCTGACAAGATCAAGTAAGGCATCCAAATCTACCTCTTGAACACTTGCACCATTTGCTTCATTAATGGAGACGATAACCGAATAAATAACTGTAAATGCATAAGATAATGTTGAAATTCGATCAAACATAATTAAGAAAAATACCTTTAAATCAATACCTTTAAATCAATACCTTTAAATCCAAACTCACCGGTGAAACATATAAGGAGGCTCGACATTATCGACGACACCGGATCGAAAACCTCATGAAAAAAATAAACGTGAAATGTTATGAATTCACTGAACTATATTATTTTGCACGGTAATCTACGCTTTTAATTTTCCGTTATCGCATTGTAAACCTTATATTTATAGCTTCTGTAGAAAATACCTACTTGGGTAATTTTATTTTTTATATTAAATTATTTTTAAATAATAAATATTTTTGGACATTCTCACATAACGTCATCTAACCCAAACTAGCTAACCCAAGCTATAAGCTTGTGCTATGGGATCTAGACAAACATATCTGATAAACATACTTATATATTTCTAAATACATACATAATATACTACGATTAGAATGTTCGGGATATTTACCATGTAACATTATTTTATCGAGTCGCTGTTGCAAGCGCCATGATCGCGGAAGAACTGGAGTAATGGCGGTTGATGGAAAATGTCTAAAATCGTTCCACCCTCTTTCTAGTTCGTTTACTACGCGCACCACTACCATCGGTTTCACTGCACACTCGAACACGATCACGATCTCGACACACAAAGCTGACTGAATGGATACACTCGCGATTTTGTATTAGGGTTGTCACGATTATTTTGTTTTTCACATATACGGACCACTGGATGCCGGACGTTCGGAAGTCCTCACGATTGAAATTCCTGTATTTTTGATTTCAATTGCTTCCCTAACCAATCTCGGTATGTAGTGACGTTCTGTCGAGAGCATCTGAGGGTTATATAACTCAATCCAGTGGTCGGTACCAAAACTATACGGCCTGCCATAGGTTCATAAGCCAAACACACCTTTACGGCCCATCGTTAGCCAAATAGACTCGCCCACATATGAACTGGCCAAACATGTGGCTAGTGTCTTACAGCCTTTGGTAGGAAAAACGTCATCTTACGTGAAGGACTCCAGGCATTTCGTGCAAATTTTGCGTCAAACAACCGTGAAGAAACAAGAAGTGATGGCCAGTTTCGACGTTAAATCACTGTTCACAAATGTACCCATCACCAAATGTATGGAGGTCATAAGACGCAGAATTATAGAGGTCGGTACCGCAGTGGAATACGGCGACCTTGTACAACATTGTTTGACCACTAACTACTTTGTTTATAGGAATGAGTACTATCTATCTGATGGCGTAGCTATGGGTAGTCCGGTTGCCCCAGTCGTAGCAAACATGTAGATGAGCACTTCGAAGCCTTAGCCATAGCTATTGCCCCGAGCATTCAAATCTGGAAACGGTACGTTGACGATATTTTCTGTATATTGGAGGGGTGTGAAAGCGTTGTACAAGAATACGTGGCTCGTATCAATAACATCCACGACAAAATGAGCTTTACGTACGAGTTGGAAAAAGAAAGAACCCTTGCCTTCCTTGATGTGATGATTACTGTACGAGAGGATGAGTCGTGTGGTCACACCGTATACAGGAAACCTACTCACACTGACCGCTATCTGCATGCTGACTCGCACCATCAATTGAACTCGGTAGTGACGTCACTTACAGACCGTGCATACAGTTTATGTGACGAGGATCATATTGAGGATGAATTGCTTCACATAAGCGGCGTCTTACAAAAGAACGGGTACGATGGAAAGATCAGACCCCCTAGACACCTTAATAAGCCCCTGAACTAGAAAGTGGAAAGACATCCAGCCTTCTTATCATACATCAAAGGAGTGACTGATAAGGTCGCCAACATCCTTAAGAAAGTTTCTGTGAAAACTATCTTCACTCCTTTCAGAAGGCTGTGCTTACGCTCACCCAAAGATAGTTATCCACTAGACAGGCCAGGAGTCTACAAGGTTGACTGCAGTTGCGGCAGTTCCTATATAGGACAAACCAAAAGAACAGTGATGTGCCGAATTAAGGAACACATTAGGGCAGTCAAAAACAACGAGCCGCATAAATCTGCAATCGCTCAACATTTATTGGAAGCCGGTACCGACCACTGGATTGAGTTACATAACCCTCAGATGCTCTCGACACAACGTCACTACATACCGAGATTGGTTAGGGAAGCAATTGAAATCCAAAAACACAGGAATTTCAATCGTGAGGACGGGTTTCAACTTCCGAACGTCTGGCATCCTGTGGTCCGTATATGTGAAAAACAAAATAATCGTGACAACCCTATTACAAAATCGCGAGTGGATACAGTCAGCTTCGTGTGTCGAGATCGTGATCGCGTTCGAGTATGCAGTGAGATCGATAGTAGTGGTGCGCGTAGTAAACGAACTAGAAAGAGGGTGGAACGATTTTAGACATTTTCCATCAACCGCCATAACTCCAGTTCTTCCGCGATCATGGTGCTTGCAACAGCGTCGAAATATCGGAGACTCGATAAAATAATGTTACATGGTAAATATCCCGAACATTCTAATCGTAGTGTTAATGACCATGCTAGTTTAAATACATATGACGATCGCCCAGTTAATTGAAATTGAAAATTGACTCACCCGTTCCTTACAACCGTGTCTCTTGAATCTGGTGGAAGCCGGTGCTGAGATGCTGTTATTACACAAAGACTTCGCTTTTAATAGTTTTTGGATTTTATATTGCTTATTTTGTGGAGAAAATTTGTTTGAACGTCTCGAGAATGGCCGACGTTGAATAACAAGTGGCGCCACACAGGTTTTGCGGACGCCGGGTGAATGTCAGCTGACCATAGATTATAAAAGAATTATACATTTCCCCCCACTGAAATCCGCAAGGTTACGATACCAAGTTCGGCGAATTTGTTAACTAGAATTTGTTAACTAGTTTGAGTGTAGGAGGATGTATAACATGTGTAATTGAATAGATAAATTATATATTGAGATATAGTGTAATTAAAGTTAGAACAATGGACTGTATAATGTATAAAAATAAAATAAACTAAATCTAAGTAAGGAATTATAGTTTAGTTAAAAGTTGTGATCGAGAGGCAACGGGCTTACTTTTGAAACTGGACGAGTTAGTTCGTTGCCGTTCGATGTTTTTAAACAAATTACGCGGACCACGCCATCGGGGCCACTATGCAGTTTCGTAATTCTACCTAGTGCCCATTTGAGTGGCGAGGCATCTGAATTTATAAGAATAAGATCACCGAGTTGTAAATTGTTTGAAGAACTATGCCATTTTTGGCGTGTTTGTAAAGTATGTAAGTAATCTTGTTTCCAGAGTTTCCAAAATTGTTGAGACATCTGCTGGACAAGTTGCCATCGATCCCGTCTAGAGCCAGAAAGATCTGATAAGACTGTTCTCCGGTACAGACAGAAGTTCCCTACCTATGAGGAAATGTGCCGGTGTTAACACTTGAAATTCGGTCGGGTCGCTGGACAGCGCGCACAGAGGTCTCGAGTTCAGTACGACTTCGACCCGTATGAATAGTGTGCCCAGCTCCTTGAATGATAACGCTCTAGTACCAATGGTGCGTCGTAAGAGAGCGCGGACCCCCCTAATGACGGCCTCATGGAGTCCACCGAAATTACTGCCCGTTGGGGGATTAAATCGCCAAACAATACCACGAGAGACAAAACCGTTATTGATATTAATCGATTCGTCTTTTAAAAATTTAGTTATTTCACTTAATTGTCTATTTGCTGACACGAAATTCGTACCATTATCTGAAACGATAGAATGGCACAAACCTCTCCTGGCTGTAAATCGATCGAAACATGCCAAAAAACATTCCGTACTTAGTGATGACAACACTTCTAAATGAACTGCCCGTGTCGCACAACATACGAACACACAAAGATAGGATTTGGAGATGCGAGCGTTCCTACGCGTTGACTCTTTTGTAGTAAACGGTCCGCCCATGTCTACACAAACAGTGTGAAATACATGAACATCCTGAGAGCGATATTTAGGTAGTTCGCCCATTAAGGGTTGTCGACTCGTGGGAGTTGCTCTGAAACAAGAAATGCATTGCCTAGTTCGCGACCTAATAGCATTACGAGCGTTGACGATCCAATACTTTTGTGTTAGTAGACTTTGAAGTGTGCGAGGACCCACATGTAAGTAAATTTTGCGGAAATGATCAATTAGAATCTTTGTGAAGTGGGCATCTTTAGGAAGTAAAAGAGGGTGCTTTTGTTGGTAAGATAACTCTGACTGGGAAAGTCGACCCCCCACCCTGAGGAAACAATCAGGGTCAATGAAAGGGTTGAGTTTCTTTAACCCGAAGAAGAATTACTATTACCACCCTTTACTAATGCCTGCATTTCACTACCAAAATGATGCTCTTGTACGGTTTTCACTAATATACTGTGGGCGCGCCTAGTGTCTGTCACGGTTAGACAGCCTGTACGTGCGCCTGATGGCAGTCTACAGTTACGTATAAACTGATAGCATCGTGCTACCACATTGATCAATTTACTAAAACTAGAATACTTTTCAGTTACAGTGTAAAGTGAGCTGGTTGAATCAGCATCAGTTGACACTAACACTGTCTTGACGCACTTAAGTTCAGGCGGGTTGCAGTCACGAAACTCGTCCATGGTTCTAATTGGCCAGTGTAGGCGATCTAGATCGAGCCAGTCTGGTCCTGTGAACCATTCTCGCGTGGCTAGCAAGACTGACGGTAAAGCTCCACGAGAGCAGATATCGGCAGGATTGTTTACCCCACTGACATGATACCAACACTCACAGGGTACACTGTCATTAATTTTAGACACCCTCGTAGAAACAAATGTTTTAAGTGTGTGACTAGGTGTATTCAACCAAGCCAACACCACCGACGAATCTGTAAACAACAACATCTCGTGTAGTTCAATCCGATCACGGAGTATCGATTGAACATACTTGACAAGTTTTGCTAGCAAATGGGCACCCATGAGCTCCAGTCGCGGGATGGTTACAGTTTTCAAGGGTGCTACCTTGGACTTCGCAATGAGCAAACTGACCTTGGCTTCACCGGTAAGATTTACTGTCCGTAAATATACGACTGCCGCGTAACCAAGGGACGAGGCATCACAAAACCCCAGTAGTTGATACAGGGACGGTGCGGCCACGGCCACATGACGGTCATGACGTATATCTGATAGCATTGGAAGCTCCTTCACGTAGGACTGCCATTGCGAAGTCAAATCAGATGGGAGACTTTGGTCCCAGTCGAGCTGGCGAGTCCAAAGTTCTTGCATGAAACAACTAGCGTAAAAGGTGCACGGTGCCACAAATCCCAAGAGGTCGAACTGTCGACCGATTTGTGACAGCACCGTTTTCTTTGAAACAATATGGCTAGGTGGCGTGCTTGTGAAGGAAAAGGCGTCCGATGCAGGTAACCACTGAAGCCCCAGCACCTTAATGGCTAAATTCTTTTCATCATTAAAGGTCACTGGTTTTTCAAGATGATCCTCGTTGAGCTTGTCGAGAACCTGATTGCAATTGCTAGACCACTTTCGAAGAACAAACCCACCTGTCTCCAACAATTCCATGATTTCTTGTTGAATGGTTAGCGCTTCCTCGACAGTCGGCACCGACCACAGAAAATCGTCCATAAAAAACGCAGTTTTTAACAAAGGAGCCACCCTAGGGTAATTCTCACGTTCATTATCTGCTAACGTATGGAGTACCTTAATAGCTAAGTAGGGACAGCTAGCCACGCCATCGATGAGGGTATTCAAAGAGTATTTTTTGATAAAGAATAGCGCCATAGAATGTGTTGATAAGATCGCTGGTCAGGGTCCACGATAATCTGGCGATATATTTTACAAATGTCTGCCGACAAACAAACCACGTAAAGACGAAAGTTAATTAGAAGCTGGTTGATATCTGCCTGCAGTTTAGGGCCTGGAAGTACGACTGAATTCAGCGACAAACTGTTAGATGACTTACCTGACGCATCAAATACCACACGATGAGACGTAGTGGAACTGCTAGGCTTAATGATGCAAAAATGCGGTATAATGTATTTCGATACCACATCCCGGGCATCACCAAGACAGGTAATATGTCCGAGGTCCTCGTATTCACGCATAAATTTATGGTACTGTATTTTAAGCTCAGGTTCTCTTTCCAATTTTGACTCTAAGTTACGAAGTCGCCGAGCTGCCATTTGACTCGAGTCTCCCAATTCCACCAACTCACGAAACGGATACCTCACTATATACCTACCCGAAGTGTCACGCCTGGGGCCTTTCGCGAACAAGTGTTCTGCCTGCTCTTCCTCCGGACTTAGCGGTACGTTAGATGGTACTTCTTCTGTTTCCCAAAACGATCGCATAACTTGTTCAATTGTGGAAAACGCGCAGAAAGAGTTAGAGCGATTCGCGTTGGTAGTTGTAGGATCCCTGGAGTGACAGATGTCTGTCTGCCCCACAAGAACATAACCGAAAATGGAGCTCATACCAACAGGTAAACCAGATTCTCGCGGAAGTATCTTTCGATCGTCATAAATATATGGAAACAGATCACCGCCGAGTAACATATCTATAGCCGCAGGTCGATAGTACCCTGAGTCAGCTAACCTTATATGTTGAAATTCTGTAACAATCTTGTCGGGTAGTGGCAGCGTTGGTAAATTACCAGCTATACTGGCGACTATCACCGCGTCCGTCTTCAGTACAGGACCAGGAGAATGTCGTGGTTTAACATTGCATGTAGTTAAACCGAAATCCTTGACCAAACTACCACCCAGCCCAATGGGTTCAAAGTGACATTGACGTCGCGTCGGGTTTAAACGTTTTGCACAGTTTTGAGTTATGTAGCTCGTCATGGCGCCGCTATCAATTAAAGCACGTACGGTGTGGAACTGGCCCCAACAATCTGCGACGTGTATAATAGCGGTGCCGAGCAAAACTGTCAAGTTAGCCGAGCACGTCAATGCTACTGCACTAGTATTCGAATTTGCAAGAGAATCTATGTGCAATGTGTGATGATGCTTATTTTTGCACACTGTACATCGTACGTAGATGGACAGTTGTCGATCGAATGTGCTCGTAAACAATTCTCACATAGACGTAATTTATCGACTTTATCGAGTCACTGCGCCGGTGTCAGGTCGATGTAGTCAGTGCATCGATAAATAGAATGCATCTTTGTACAGTACAGACACTTAATGGATTTCATTGACATAACACTTTTGTCTGTACTTGTACTTGTAACAGCTGACGACAATGTCGTTCGCTGTGTTTTCCTAGGTTTTGTGGTAGACGGTTGGCTACCACTCGAAGAATCAGGAATGTGTCCAGCCATCTCGAGAACACGTACGTAATTCTCCACGAATAGTATTAAGTAGGTATCTCAGACTGTCCTATCTCTTTTTCTAACTCGCGCCTAGTGACGGAGTCTAAGTTACGCAAAGCGACATAAAAAAATATAAATCCCGATAGGTCGTTGACCTTGAGCAGCTGTAAGGCCTTAACGTTTTCTTGATATGTCTGTAAGAATTCGTTAAGTCCCGTGACTGATTCGGTAACTAACGGTTTAAAATTAAATATTTTATCTAAATAATTAGTAGCTAATGCGCGTTTGCTGTCATATCGCTTCACTAAAGTAGACCAAACAATAGGATAATTGTCAGACGTAACTGGCATAGACTTCACGATAGTTAATGCGGGACCGCTCACCGCTGAAAGTAAATAGTAGAACTTCTCGATATTTGCTATTCCACTATTACTATGAATTAAGCTGAGAAATGTGTCTCGAAAAGTAGGCCAGTTTTCAAGTTTACTATCAAAAGGAAATAGTTCCAACTTAGGTAGCCTAGGTTTCGCGCACTGACTTTCACTTTTACAAGTTTTATTCAACTGATCACTATTTGATTCACTGGAACCAAAAATACCTTCATAGGCGCTACGAATGTGATAGTACATAGTATCAAAGCTACTTAGAGCATTGTAGGACGGTACATAACTCGCATACAGACTTTTTTTAATAGCTGTTATAGTACTGACACTATTTTCAAACTTTTCGCGCCACTGCGGCAAGTCCTGATATCGAGAACAAAACTCATCGGCTGATTCGGCGCTTGTACCTACTTTTTTAGAAATATCAAATAGTTTTTGCAATCTCATGAAACACATCTCTTTTGTTGTAATATGCGAACCCGCTAAACTGTGAAATTTAGCATCAATCGCGGCAGCTAACTCCTTAGTACTTGCAGTCACGTCGTCTTTAGTCATTTTAAATACAATGATGAAACTGCAAAGTATGAACAACAATGGCGGTCACCCGTATGATCGCAGATATTTTTGTAAAATGAAAACTTAAAGTACTGTGTTTTGCATTAACATATACACTGATTTGAGATACGATGTGTATATTTCTATGTTTCACACAGGCTTTAGACTCCTACAATAGGAATTGACATATAAATATGCAAATATGTCGCACCCGTGTAGGTACCTACTTAATAGTTTTATAATGAAAGTTGATGAAATAATGAATTTATATCGATAAATACATGTAAATACATAGATATTCAGTTGTATTGATATCGTAACTGATTGATCCTGCCTCGATTGGACCAAAATGTATGACGATCGCCCAGTTAATTGAAATTGAAAATTGAAGTTATGTAAATGAGGTCAGCAAGATTTGACTCACCCGTTCCTTACAACCGTGTCTCTTGAATCTGGTGGAAGCCGGTGCTGAGATGCTGTTATTACACAAACACTTCACTTTTAATAGTTTTTGGATTTTATATTGCTTATTTTGTGGAGAAAATTAGTTTGAACGTCTCAAGAATGGCCGACGTTGAATGACAAGTGGCGCCACACAGGTTTTGCGGACGCCGGGTGAATGTCAGCTGACCATAGATTATAAAAGAATTATACAATATACATAGAAAACACTCAAAATCCGAAATAAACATATGTGGAAACATGTTGCAGAGTTGCTGTCTTCATGTTGCGGGCATCATTTGTGTTGCGGTGTTGATCTCGCCCGCCATGGGAAGTATAGCTGTAAAGATTGTTGACAGAAACTTTGATGTTGGTAAACGATTGTGTTAACCAACAGTTGCGAAACAAATATTTGCAATGAATACGATGGCATAAAAGATCCCGGCAATAGCTTACTACAAACATGGGACCAATAAAGTTAGTAATAAAGCCGGCGTAAAATATGATGTTGCTTACCCCGTCAGTGCAACAAAAATGGATAAGGTGACAAGGTTTTTTTTAATTTTCCTACCCCCTCGCCGGATTTTTATTATGACATTAATTTGCAGGCAAATCCTTTTTGAAAATGTCTAATTTACACCTATAAATACTCAAAACCACTATAATTAAATTTATGAGTACCTATTCGAAAGTAACTTCTTGAACGTGGCTGAAGAGGTATCCTCATATCAGTGAAATCATAAAGGTTCGTGGGGATTTCAATTTCACATAATCCGGGTGATTCTACTTTGTTTGTGTTACCATTTTATGTTAAGTTTAAAAACTAAAAGGTACGACGCCGTTGTACGTTGCGTGTTTGTATAATGGGTTTTAGGTAATTTGATCTAACGGACCTTTGGCATGAAAACGTATATTAAACCTACGTACTGCTACTTCCTTATAAATTATTCTTACATATCTTGATTTCACCGGTAACCGTATAAAATACAATGTTTACTGTTCAGGCGAAACTTTGTACCTGCTTATATACTCGTAAATTGTTTTTCAATTCGTTCAGTATTTGGTCGACGTTGTTTTAAATAAACTAAGATACAATATGAACCCTGTCAGACATAGCTAAGTAGGGTAGAGGCTGAAATTTCAAGATATACAACTTATAATGGAACAGTTTTCGTGGCGTGTACTTCTGATAAGAAAGGATTTTCCAAAATTCTACTCCAAAAGGGGTGAAAAAGGGGGGACATAGTTTGTACGGGACAACGTGACACCTCAGAAACTACTGCACCGATTTTAAAATTTCTTTCGGTAATTTAAAGCTACATTTTTAGCGAGTAACATAGGCTATATAACATCACGACAGAGATAATAGGAGTGGACCAGCATTGCGTGTAGACTATAGCTTGTTAGACGTTAATAACCGCCATCTCTCAGAAATGGAAATTCCTAGGAAATAGTTGTGAAGACTTATTTGTAGGTATTTTATTATCTACAATTTTGTACAAAACCAATTTTTGATATAATTCACTGTTTACGAGAAAAATCCAAAAAACCGAAAATTTTCAACTTTTTAACTTTTCAACCTTGAATAACTTTTTTAGCACAAGTCGGATCGATGGGAACTTTGACATTTGATTTATAATGATGTACTTAATACCTGCACCACTTTGCAGCTCTATACAAATTAATGCAACCTTACAATTTTGTTCCGAATATTTTAACTGGACTACCTCGGTGGCACAATGGTACTATGTACGGACTGCCACGCTCGAGGTCTCGGGTTCGATTCCCGGGTCTGGTGGATAATGTATAATTCTCTTTAGAATTTTACCCAGATAATTATCCCAGAGTCTGGAACTTGTGCCCGGTAAATGGCAATAGGCTCGCCCCCTATTACATGGGACCTAACATAGCTGGCGAGATCTGGGTGTGTTTGCACACCTCTGCCTACCCCTTCGGGGAAAAAGGCGTGATGCTATGTTATGTTATGTTATGTTATGTTATGTTATGTTATTTTAACTGGATAACTCTGTTAGCTACCTGATTTGAGATTTCTTTTTGAGATATATGTGGGAGACTCGGTAAAATAAAGCTACTTACGAAAAATGAGCTTGCTGTTAATCAATATTTACTACTATACTATACTACCTATCACACATTATATGTTGTGCTAACAACCAACCTAGCTTCTAAAAAATCAAATCAAAAATCTATCATAACTTCACGATGTTTTTAAAAGAGAATACTGAAAATATTGTCCCACTTAACATGTAGGTCCCAGAAAAAAACAAAATTAATTTTAGCATTTTGTTAGCGTACTAAATATGCATATCCATGCAGTTTCTTGTTTCTAGCCAATGATATTACATGTAAATAAAGAGGTAGAGGTATAAAATATCATTGTTTCTAGCACTAACCGTTTGGGAGAAAAGCCGAAGACGGACGGACGGCCGGACAGACGATCGGACGGACGGACGGACGAAAAGACATGACGAAACTATAGGGTTCTGAGACTTTTACTTCGAATCCCTAAAACTAGCTACCTATGTTACAGTACAAAACATAGCATTACTCTTTTTAATTATGTAGCTACATGTTACTTTTTACTTCGAAAGTTACAAGACAAGTTTGAATATGTAGGTTCTAAACAATGTGGAATAATAGGATTAATCTGTAAATATTCAAAATGTAATATTAAACAGTTCATTCAACAATCAACATTGCGAGCTGTCTAGTTGCTATGATTGAGACGTAAAACCCGGGTTCTTCCCCAAGGAGTTATTCGTCTTTTGAGACCACCATATTAAAGATATACCTACAACTATAATTCTAACACTTAAAAATACCGCAATTTGGTAAACCATTTTTACATTAAACATTACCCCAAATTACGCATAACTTTTACGTATTTTATTACAAATGTCTTTTTCCAATAATAAGTACCTACTTACTTGAGCACTTCAAAACGAGGCCTGTTCATCCATCTTAAATTATCATAACATAGTATAAAACAAAGTCGCTTCCGTTGTATGTATACTGAGATCTTTAAAACTACGCAACGGATTTGAATGCGGTTTTCACCAATGGATAGAGTAGTTCTCGAGGAAGGCTTTTGTGTATCTTTTAATTTGTCAAGCGGGCGAAGCCGCGGCTGCTAGTAACTTTATAAGACAGACCGCAAAGCTACTATGCAGACGGGTGCACAATAATGTGTGCAGGTCTACACAATCTAATAATATCGCGATGCAATAGGTTTGAACGGTCAACATCTATAGGCACGTACCTACGCCAAGGGGGATGAGGGCTGTGAAGATACCAATAATATCCTCCATCAATTAATTTTATGGTTAGTTTTGGAATCAGATACATAGCCTAGGGCCAATGCAAACTGTCGATGCCATCAAAGTGAAGAGTTGCAAATCATTGAATAGGAAATACTTAAGTACTTAGTTATTAACACGTACAGATGTTTATTTTTACGAATTCAGTCTTATACGCACACGAAAACACAATAACGACCCTTGTTACAGACATGAAATGTCAATAAAATGTAGATAAACAAGTATTAATGATTGTATTTATATATTAGCCCAGGACAAATACGTAAAAATTACCATCGGAAATCAAAATACTCGCGTTTTCAATGTTGTCGAATTTCCCAAGGAAGTAACCAGTCACCGTTCGTTTTTCGTTCATGCCTTTGTCAATGAATAATTATGCAGAGTTGTGTTGTGTGTACTGGGACCCTTTGAAGTAAATATACACAGTGAATATTTTAGTATGCATTGTCATAGAAAGTATGTTTACAAAGTCTTTTACGGCTTAGAGTAGGTATAGCAAGCAGATGGAGCTCACAATACACAAATACCCCTAACATTTGGCTAATGCCGCATAAGATTATAATTCATATTTGGCAATTCTGATTTAGTTTAGTTGGTTTTCACATGTAGTTTTCAATTTCAACTATTTTATGAATACATCTAAGAAGGTAAATCTCCTCTAATGAAGCTACAACTTTATTCAGTTCAATTAGGCGTAGCTCGTTCGTTCAGTTAATTTCTTCGGAAATAGTTTAATCAAGCGTTGCGTTGGATTTGTAGTAATTAAAGAAGGCGACATCGGGCGTTAGCCTGTATATTGCTTCCTTAGATTAGCACCGAGCTTCCAGTTAATTTCCTGTGTTCAATTTCGGAGATTCCCCGTCTCGGAACGTCCTTCGAAATCTTGTATAAGATTTTACCAACTCGTGGCAAATGCAGGGTAATGTAATGTTAGATTGAATTTTATACATTGTTACCTTCTATAGAAGATACGTATCTAAATGTTAATTTAAGTATACAATCAGTACCTATACGTTAAAACATGGTTTCTCAATACTCGTAGATCTATATTATGCAGAGAAAAAATTTAAGTGTTTATTTTATTTAACTATGGCCTCCGCAACAGGATGGCGAAGTGCTAATATGTATTCCACCACGTATAAAAAAGAAATGTAGAATCGCTTCTTAATCTCTATACCGCTTTTGGCTGTTCTCTCTGAGACAGTCTTGATAATGCCTCGTTTAGAGGCGAAACAATTGTCGACGTTTTGTTGTCCTTTTGATTCTGCGAAAAATTAATGCTATTAATTAATGCTAAAAAGTTTTTTCTTAAAAAATTTTTACTTACCATTATTTTCTCTATACCGCATTTTGGTTAAAACAACGTGTCCTGAACTTCTGACCAGTTCATATATTATTAAATAACCAGAACCCTTGTAAACAGTTCTGTGCGCTCTCATTTTGTAGTCTACTATTGTATAGCGTAAGGTTTTCATACAATAAATTGGTATTTTATGTATCGTTTGGGTCAATGTAAAGGGTCATTTAATTTATTTAGCTAAGTTAATAATTAATTCTTGCTTCCTTCTCATTTATAATTGAAGTCCTAACTGCAGACCCAGATTGTGTAGGTAAGTATCTGTGTCCCAGAATTTTGAACCTTTTGACCGTCAACAAAACCAATGGTCATTAACAGCGATAAGATGTAGATCTAAGAGTCAACCAAACGCATCAACTAACCTTGAAAGCTATGTACTCACTATATTTTTAAAAGCCTATCTTCATTATTGGCACTCCTCAAAGGCAATGGTCAACAAATAATTTCTAACGTCTACTTTTGCTATAAAGATATGAAAAATTGTTATACGTATAGCTATACAAACAAACTCAAAGCCAGGTGAACGACTTATTTTTTTTTACAGAGACCTAAAGACCCAAAGCATAAAAACTCCAAGTCTATGTACCAAAAACCCCTATTTAAATTGCAGTGCTTTAAAATAGGTACTTAATAAAAAAATTTACGAACGCACTAGTCGCTCCTAGGATTTTCTAAGGTTTCCCTCGATTTCTCTGGGACTTCAGGTCGTGGTTTCCTTATTATGGGACCTCTCTAGAATTACCTTCCTTCGAACAAAAAAGCATCATCTAAACGACAAAGATATCCGCAAACAAACATAAAAAATAAAATCTAGGGTCGACTTGAGAAACCTCTTTTTTTTAAGTCGTTTTAAAAGGTTATTTTTGTAGATTTTAGTAGTTTAGTAGTGCCCAGTAGCAATCATAGGAAACACATAAGTAGGTAGTATCTTGAACATATTTGATAAATTATCGTTTAATAGTTCAGAGCAAACGAGCTTCTAATTTCACTTTATGTGTGAGTATAAATTACAGCACCTCGTTTGAGCAACCCTGTTAAAGACGCGCAGAGTTGTTAATGACGTCTTAATGACGTCCTCAGCGCCTATTTCCCTTCAAATACAAGTTTGACATAACATACTTTAAACGTTCCCTCTGTTACATTGAAAATCTATGTGTCTTCAATATTCTTAAACTAGTGGTCGCCCTATGGTATAACAGTAAATTTTAAACAGGGATTTTCCCCAAATCCAGCCCCCCCAATTCGCAGGCGCTCGGCAATGGTATCTTCGGTCGCAGCCTAGGGCCGCGGATTTAAAAAAAAAAGCTCCCCAAACTATTGTTTTAAATAAAGGAATACTTGTGCCAAGTTTCGTGAAGATTGTAAATAAACGAGATCGCTTGCCCGGAAAAACATTAGGCTTGGGCAAACCAAAAGCAGTTGCAGTGCGGTAGCAGTGCAGTAGCAGTGCGTCTACGTTAGTAAATAATGTAGTTATATGAGGGATGACACACGCGGGCCCGCTGAACCTACCTGCTCCGCCACTGCGCCGCGCACGCACTGCTTTTCGACAAAACATTTGGACGGGAGCAGCGCAGACGCGGGGCGGAGGCAGCGCAGGCGCGAGGCGGCCGCAGTGAGCAAACGTTGTATTACTACCTCCGCCATTTTGAGTGGTCACACTAGAGCAGTTGAGCGGGACAGACGCAGCGCAGGTTGTAAACGGTTGTAATTTTTTACAAGTTTATCATGGAACCAAATGAAAAATTGATTGAGTTGGTGAGAAAATAAATGTTTGTATGATTTATAGGATAGATATTATAGAAATATGGTTTACAAGATGCGACTATGGGGGAAGATACCTCAACAACATCATTCAACATCTTGAAGTGTGTTGAGTGTGGCGATCGATACGACACACATAACGCGGTTATAAAGCAGGACCGCCTTCAAACTGCTTTCTGACTGCTCGTTTCTGGTGTGACATCAACCGCGACACAACTGACCTGCCCTGCTAAGGAGCTGCGCCTGTCCTGCTTTTGGTTTGCCCAGGCCTTAAACATTATTTGACCCCGTTTACCCCATTTACCCCCTAATCCAAAAAACCTCACGATGAAAAAATAAATCAAGGAACCTTTGTGCTAAGTTTCGTGAAGATCGAATAAAATCTGTGGCTGCTAACCCGGAACACACTTACAGACAAGACAGACGGACGAAAGCAAAATTGTACAATCTCAAAATGTAGAGGCTTCAGACAACTATTTGTACCATTATAATGGTAGCAACTACCAATCAAAGGGTACATAAGGCTTAAGCGTACCTTACATGCAAGTAAAGCACCTGCCGTTCTACAGACGAAGTTTTAGACTGTGAACTCTTTAATTTTGTTGCTTTCTAAGCCTTTGACTCATATGTGATCCTATTCGACATTTGGAACTAATTGGTAGGATATCTATGCTGTAATTCGTCGTTATTATTATTGAGCGAAGCGAGCCGAAGGCGAGCGGAGCTCTCAACGGGTGACTCAAATTATTTTTCAAATGATTTGTGATAAATTGTTTCTCGGCGAATACTCGGCCGATTTCGGATTTTCTTGCACTCATCAATAGCTTACAGAATTACCCAGGTTATTACGATGCCAGAATTTTGAATTCAAACTCGCTTCGCTCAAATATATGCTGCAGCGTAACGGTACGTTTCGCGACTGCGGCGACCTAGTTACGATATTTACATAAAACCTCATCAAGCCCCAAACCCAAACAAGCAGAGCTTGTGTTATGAAAACTCGATAACTGACACAAATACACCGCCGAAACAAATAGAATAAATTATGTTAAAACACTTAGACCAAAATCGAAATGAGAAAGTTTATGTTAATCATTTGAAATCATAAATTTCTTTGAATGCATGCCACGGTAATCAAAGGCAAGTTCACCTAGATACGTGTACTGAAATTACATATGAAACAACAATATTGCATACCCGTACTTTACCTTCCTTACCTTACTGAATAACTTGCGCAATATATTCAACCTCTTCTTCACGAGTCAATTTGATAGAATTTGGGAGGGTGCTGTGTTATATTACGTGAATATTTCACGAGGTCGGGTCTATGTTAACTAATTTATTTTGAGCACAGACACTAAAAAAGAAAAAGAAGTAAGCAAGTAGGTAAGTAATCTGTATAAATAAATGTAGGTAGATAGAGGTTGATATAAAATCCAGGAGCATTCTCCAATATTTTTCTGCTTGTGGAAACTTACTTATTCTACAAATACCTTCTTCCTACCTTTTTCCAGTAGCTAGGAAAACTTATCGCTCATCAGACGAAGGTTTTATTTTCGATTTGATCTGTAAGCGCTTTTGACACCCTTTAAACCAATGTTTCCTTTAATTTATTCATTATGCCATGATTAATAAATTAAAAAAATATACAAATTTCATATACATACAAGCTTTTACTTAATATTAAAAATATTTAACGTACAGCATAAGACATAGAAGCACAGAATAAGGAACGGTAGAAATATCTAGTAACTATTCGTTAGGTATAATAAATCAGCATCACCTTTCCGGAGCTATCAATTCGTCTACTGCATGCGGGCCACCACATTTATCACACAGGACTATGAAACTCTGTAAAGATAAATAATAACAATAGTAATTACGGCCACATTTAGTGCATTTCTGTGCTCGTAGTGGGAACCAGTAGCGTAATGTACCTACTCTGTGGTGGGGTCGAAGAATGGAGCAGAATTGAAGAGACAGTTGACAGAAGTATTACTACTAACTTAAATGAAATGTTTCTCTACCATAGAGATTTTATTGAGAATCGTATAGAATTATGTCTTTATCTCTAAGGGGTAGACATAGACGTTCATTTAACCAATTACTTTTCATCTCTCATGCTCTGAAAGTGGGTCATTGCTTACCTGATATGCGGGTTGAAAGTGATAAATTTCGGCCCTAAGGCGGAAAAGTAAAAATAAAATATCAGTACATCTTGAGGCGATGGCAAAAACGTATACAGCCAAAAGTTCGATTAAGTCAATACAACTTTCTGGTTTTTGAATGGTCAGAAACAAAAAAGAGTTTAGTTACAATAAAATAAAACGTAAATAGCACAAACAATAATTATTTGGACAGTTATGAGACTCCAACTAAACCTTCAGGTTTAGTTGGAGTCTCATAACTATTCAATTATTGGGCAATTATTCATAATTGCCCGCCGTAATGCGTCAAATTATAAAAAATAATCCATAGCGCTCCAAAATAATATGTGCGTAAAAAAGATACTGAATTAAAAAAAATATGATTTGACGCGTCACAGAGGCGTTTTAGTCAGGTTTAGTCGGAGTCTCAAACTTAAAATACTGAGTAAAATACTCAGTATTTTAAGGTACACCTGTCCAAATAATTATTGTTTGTGCTATTTACATTTTATTTTATTGTAATTTAACTCTTCAAATTTAATCACCATTCAAAAATCAGAATCTTGTATTGACTTAATCGAACTTTGGCTGTATACGTTTTTGCCGTCGCCTCAAGTAACTCTTCAAATTTAATCACCATTCAAAAATCAGAATCTTGTATTGACTTAATCGAACTTTAGCTGTATACGTTTTTGCCGTGCTTAATTATTTTTTTTACTTTTCCTCCCTAAGGCCGAAATGTATCACTTTCAACCCGCATATCAGGTAAGTAATGACCCACTTTCAGAGCATGAGAGATGAAAAGAAATTAACTGAAGAAATTAAAAAACTGAAGACTATTTTGCATAGAAAAATATAACTAATGACAAAGGCGGTATGATCAAAAGACTACAGCCTGCCCTGAAAAAAGCGCGAATGAAAAACAAAAATAAAAAAAGGCAGGATGCACAATACTTGATATGTGATCAATCTCTATTGTTATAATGTAATCTTTTTATTTTACTTTTATTTGCTTTCCTCGTATTTAAAATGAAAAGTAGAGACTTTAACTCGTGTGAAAACACCCATTTCTGCCCTTTGGTTAACAATCTACTATTGTCAGTCCCACGTAATAGTACCGATTAAGTACGCTTCGCAGGTACGATTATGCCCATAAGTTCACGCGTGGTGTATTAGATGCAGCATCTTGCTGGATACGTTGTGTGTATTATACTATGCAGTACTTTGTATTATGTAGTTACTGGCGATTGGAAAAGAGTGGCCTGGAGTTTTTACTTCCAGGTTCTTTTCTCCTTGGCTCCACCCAATGCTTTGCGAATCTGGCTTTAAATCTAAATTCTTATGTGTTGACGTTAATAAGTGTTATTTTATAACCTACTAGCTGTCCCGGCGAACTTCGTAACGCATTTTTTTTGCATGAGAACCTTCAGATAATAACAAACTCAACAAAAAAACAATTAGCGAAATCGGTCCAGCCGTTCACGCGTGATGTCGTGACCAAGGGAAATAGGGATTCATTTCTATATATAGAGATATTAATAAACATTTTTGAGTTTGAGTTTGTTTGCCCACCAGCTTTGGTCTCTGAGTTGTATCTGAATTCTCTTTAGAGAATATAATAAAAACAGAATGTGATACTTACTAGATTATAGTACAGGCGTATTAAATCCATAACCTTATTATAATTGTCAGGTCCAGGAGAGATACTCTCCGCCGTCTTCATTCCTTTTATCGCCAATTTGTGTAAGTCCGTCAGATTCTTGGGTTCGGGTGGTGTACCCGTGGCACATCGGCTATATCTACGACGATATCTTGATGACGCTCCGAACTGCGCCTCCTCAATCTGCTCGTTAGTTGCTGGCAAGTTCACCATAGCTGTTGCTGACCGATTCACAACACATAACTTTATACAACAAGTAGTAAACTAACAGATCTAAAATTATAATAATCCTTTAACAAGCTCAAGAAGACACACAATTTGTAAACCAGTGCGCTAGAATGCAAAATCCGAAATGATGCAGAAAAGGACGATACGGTTGGAATGAAATATTTAAACTATAAAAACAGGGTATAAATAACAATAGACGCGTAGGACAATATTTGAAATAATGACAATGACAATGGGTCAAAGAGACTTCTGAGTCATTCGCTTGGGTCTCAGGTAATTTTTGCTATTGTTAAGTCAGATTTACGAGTAGATTAAGACTTAATTGTTTTTTCAATTTTAAATATTTACATTGCTTACCAGCCGTCCCGACGAACTTCGTACCGACTCTTTAAACTTTTCCCTGAACTTTTAAGAATATTTCAATACAAAAATGAGCCAAATCGGTCCAGCCGTTCCCGAGCTTTAGCGAAACAAAATAGATTAACTAAAAATATTCTGGGACCGATGAAGTCGACAACATCGTCTATTTATAATATTGAACTTGGCTCCCATTACACATTTTATGTCTTTGATGGAATTAGTTACTTAGTCTAAATACCCGTGGATTGATCAATTTATTGCTACAAAAATCCTCCTGACGTCGATTTTGTAGAGTTGGTGTGATATGTCAATGTTCAGAAGAGCATATCATCTAGGGACTCAGCCTAGTATGTTCTGTTATTTATACACAGCCACATTCTTGTACAGGTTAAAGGTTAAAATAAGTTCAATAATATCGACGCAATATAACTCGTTGCATATTTTATACCAACCTATATGTAGTGAGAAGACCGAACTAAACCTGTCGTAGCGAACGTACTGTCAGGCTGTCAATTAGTGGGTGACATCAAGGATGCATAAACATGGATAGACATGATTTAGATTCCATACAGTGCCTTAAGTTTTAGAATGAGATTCAGTAGAATGGCGTTCTCGTTCCCAATTCTCACGGGAACACATTACCGGTATAAAAAGTACCCGTGATTAAGTAGTGAAATCTCTATATATAAAAATGAATCCCTATTTCCCTTTGGTCACGACATCACGCGTGAACGGCTGGACCGATTTCGCTAATTATTTTTTGTTGTGTTCGTAATTATCAGGAGAAGGTTCTTATGACAGAAAAAAAATAAAAAAATGCGCGGGAAAATTAGAAAATTTAAGAATCCTTATTTAAGAAAACTTATTATTTCTAATCTAACCTTAGCTTTAAACTTTTTATGACATTTGACATAGAATTGACAGAATGGGTGCTGCAAATATCATCAGAGAGGATGTAAAAAACTGAATATCGTTTAAAAGATAGAAAATACGTACATGTAAAATAATTAATTTATTATTTGCCACAAAAAAGATGTAAGAAAACTTAATTTCTTAGTGTACATCACGGTTAGTTCAGAGCCATTACGCCTAATATTAAAAGTTCAGTTGGAGTTTTGGTAAGTTTGGATAGAATAACATGAACGTGTGATATACTCGGTTATAAAGAAGAATACAACAGTTTTCTTTGATTTACAGTTGAATTTTCATTTTTGAAAATGCCAGCAATTAGACGTACAAACTTAAATCGTAGAAATCGCAATGCTGCGAGTAAAACATATACAAGAGCAAGTCAAACTGACGAGCAACGCGAAGCGAGGAATGAAGTTGAACGGAATCGATGGAATCGAAATCAACAACATAGAAATGTTGCGTTTAACCCCTATCGAGCTGCATTCAATTATAACGTAGAAATCGAGTACAGTTCACAACAAATCGTTGCTATTGGACCAATGAACGTTGTATGCCAATATTGCAAGGCATTTAAGTTTAAAAATGAAGCTCATGGATTGTGTTGCGCGAGCGGTCAAGTCAAATTGACGCCATTGGTACCGCCACCAGAACCATTACATTCTTGGTTTCCGGAAATGGGCCAAATTGTAATTGTTGACTTATATTCAGCAATACAATAATTGTTTTCAAATGACGTCATTTGGTGCAACAAAAGCTATTCAAGAAAATTTTATGCCAACATTCAAGTTTCAGGGTCAAATATATCATTTAACAGGTTCCTTATTGCCAACGCCGAATAGTGACCACAAATTCTTGCAAATTTATTTTATGGGCGATTCAGCAAGACAAGTCGATCAACATTGTGTACACAATAATTCGGTGAAAAGACCAATTGTGGAACAACTCCAAACGTTTTTTCATCAACATAACGAATTGGTTGCATTATTCACGACCGCTTTGGACCGCATGTCATTTGATAATCACAAATTGTTATCAAAGCTGATAAGACGCCTGCAGGTCAACACGCGAGACGTTTTAATGCGCCAACAATTGACGAAGTCGCTATTGTTGTCGTGGGTGAAAATTTAGAAAACCGAGATATTGTTTTACATCGGCGTAGCAATCAACTGCAGCGTGTGTCCGAAACACATCGATCATATGGTGCGCTACAATATCCTATCTTATTTTGGCAAGGTGAAGATGGATATCATTTTTCAATGAAGATGATAAATCCAGTTACAGGTTCCGAAACTAACAAAAAGTTAGTTCAATGAATTATTATTCATACAGACTGATGGTTCGGGAAAATGAGGACAAGCATATCTTAAAATGTCGGCGTCTCTTCCACCAATATGCTGTGGATATGTACGTGAAAGTTGAAACTGAGCGATTGACATTTATTAGGTTGAACCAAGCAAAACTGCGTTCTGAAGAATATATTCATCTACGGGATGCTATCAATAATGATGGAAATGCACAGAATGTAGGTAGAACAACTATTCTCCCAGCAACATACGTCGGAAGTCCGCGACATATGCATGAATACGCTCAAAATGCTATGTCGTATGTACGTCATTATGGCACACCAGATTTGTTTATAACGTTCACAATCCACAGTAGGCAGAAATTCGACAAGAATAATTTCTTGGCCAATCACCCATTGATCGCCACGACATTACCGCAAGGGTGTTCAAAAGAAAGTTAAAATCACTCATGGACTTCATTGTTAAGCATCGCGTATTCGGCGAGACGCGCTGTTGGATGTATTCAGTCGAGTGGCAAAAACGCGGATTGCCACATGCACACATCCTCATTTGGTTGGTAGAGAGGATACAACCGAATGAAATTGACAATCTGCGGAAATCCCCGATAATGATAAAGATCCATTGTTACATGAAATTGTTACAAAAAATATGATTCATGGTCCCTGTGGAATATTAAATCCAAATTCTCCGTGTATGGTTGATGGAAAATGTTCAAAACGCTTACCAAAACAATTATTATTAATAGTAGAAACTATTAGTGGAAATGATGGTTATCCACTTTATCGCCGGCGATCCACTGATGACAACGGGAGGTCAACAGTAGTCAAAGTGAATCAGCTGGAAATTGAAGTTGATAATCGTTGGGTTGTTCCGTTTTCTCCGTTACTCTCCAAGACATTCAAAGCACACATAAATGTTTGCCATTCCGTAAAATCGATAAAATATATCTGCAAGTACGTGAACAAAGGTAGTGACATGGCTGTGTTCGGAGTTGCTGCTGAAAATTCAAACGATTAGATCACTCATTTTCAAATGGGACGCTATGTCAGTAGTAACGAGGCGATGTGGCGTATTTTTTCGTTTCCAATACATGAAAGACATCCCACTGTAGTTCACTTGGCCGTACATCTGGAAAATGGTCAAAGGGTGTACTTTACAACGGAAAACGTATTACAACGAGTTGAGAGGCCGCCATCCACGACATTGACCAGCTTCTTTGAAATGTGCCAGCATGATGACTTTGCTAGAACACTGCTTTATTCCGAAATGCCACGATATTATACCTGGAATCAATCGTTAAAGAAATTTCAACGACGGAAACAAGGAAAACCAGTTCCAGGTTACCCTCAAGTATTTTCCACCGATGCACTAGGACATCTTTACACAGTCCATCCCAACCAAGACGAGTGTTTTTATTTGCGGTTACTGTTAGTCAATGTTCGTGGTCCAACATCATTCCAACATCTGCGAACAGTTGATGGTGTATTGTGCGACACATACAGAGAAGCCTGTCAACGTTTGGGATTGCTAGAGAATGACAGTCATTGGGACCACACTCTTGAGGATGCTTAATTACGTCAAATGCTAAACAAATACGAATATTGTTTTCCATAATTTTATCTACAAATATAAAGATCACATGGCCGAAGATATATTACATCAGAAGCGTCTTAGAACATCAAATGCAAATTTGCAAATTAACGAAGAAATGTACAATGAAGCATTAATTTTAATTGAAGACATGTGCTTGATGATTACCAACAAAGGATTAAAACAATTAGGAATGACAACGCCCAATCGTCTCAAGAGTTGAGACGCGAAAGCCAATACGATTCCGAGGCATTAAAAGAAACTGTTCTAAGAAACGTTCCCCTTTTAAATGAGCAACAAAAATATGCCTACGAAACGCTAATGAAAGTAGTGAACGATGGAACTGGCGGATTTTTTTTCTTAGATGCTCCCGGTGGGACTGGGAAAACGTTTTTAATATCATTCATTTTGGCAACGATTCGATCGCAAAATGGTATCGCACTTGCACTTGCTTCATCAGGTATTGCAGCTACGTTGTTGGATGGCGGTCGAACAGCTCATTCCGCACTCAAGTTGCCGTTGAACTTGCAAATAAATGAAACACCAACTTGCAACCTTTCGAGAGGTTGTGCGATGGCCAAAATGTTGCAGCAGAGCAAACTAATAGTTTGGGATGAGTGCACGATGGCACACAAAAAAATCTTTGGAAGCATTAGACCGCACGATGCAAGATTTACGAAAGAACCAAAACAGGTTTGGTGGTGCAATGATTTTATTGGCAGGTGATTATCGCCAAACACTCCCAGTAATACCACGATCAACGCCAGCTTACGAGCTTAACGCATGTTTAAAGTCATCCATTTTATGGAAAGACGTTAAAACGCTCAAATTAAATATGAACATGCGAGTCGAATTACAGAACGACCAATCTGGACAAGTTTTTTCCAAACAATTGCTCGATATTGGTAATGGCAAAATAGCTGTTGACTCATCGTCTGAATACATCATATTTCCTACCAATTTTTGTCACTTTACTGAAACTAAGACCGAACTCATCGAGAATGTTTTCCCAAACATTGCTCAAAATCACAAAAATCATGTATGGTTGAGCGAAAGAGTTAAATTAGCTGCAAAAAACGTTGATGTCAACGAAATGAATTTTCAGATTCAAAACAAAATAGTTGGCGAATTAATGACATACAAATCGATTGATGCCGTTACTGACCAAGATGATGTTGTCAACTATCCAACAGAGTTTTAAATTCGCTAGATTTGCCTGGATTACCAACTCATAATCTGCAATTAAAAATCGGATCAGTAATCATTATGTTGCGGAATATAAACCAGGCACGTCTTTGTAATGGCACCCGACTTGCGGTGAAGAAATTAATGAACAACGTCATCGAAGCCACAATTTTGAAAGGGAAGAACAAAGGCGGAGACGTTTTGATTCCACGGATTCCGTTGATTCCGAACGACATGCCATTCGACTTTAAACGGTAAGTACGGCTAGCATTCGCAATGTCGATAAATAAATCTCAAGGGCAGTCGCTAAGTGTTTGTGGAAATAATCTTGAAAATTCATGTTTTTCACATGGCCAGTTATATGTCACCTGTTCCCGTGTTCACCAACAAAACTATTTATATACGCGCAAGAAAAAAAACTAAGAATATTGTATATCATAAAGCATTAGAATAATAAACACACTTTTTTTTATTACTTATACCAATTCGAATTAAATAATCATCGATAAGACAGGACAACGTCTGTCGGGTCAGCTATATATCTAATAGATATCATCATTAGCTTATCGCTGTTCACTGCTGAACATAGGTCATACCAATCAGTTTCCAGTGTGATCGATCCATTGCTACTTTCATCCAACTACTTAGATTCTAGCGCTTTCACTACACCATCAGTCTCGGGACTCCAGGATCAATCCCTGAAGCTCTGTATAACATGCGGGATCGGTTGGCTCGAGTGAGAGAGTCCCACCCACACGCAAAACCCGCGCACTAGACGTGGACTTGCGGAGATCAGCCCGTGACTACAAGTACAAGTACACCATCAGTCCATCTGCATACTAGGGGCCATCCCACACTGCGCTTGACTTCCTCATATCTCTGGACTGGGAGAAACTATTTTAATTTTTTTAAATGGAAGCCACTACTTCCGAAGTACATTTCAATTTGGTCCCATTCCGACAATAATTTGGTCCCATTTCGGTCATTTGAAGTCGGTTATTGTGTCAATTTTATACGTGTATTTTCGAGAATATGATTATATTCTGTATCAATTCAGGACATTGTGTAGGTAATATGCTAATTGGAGTGTAAAATCGATTCTTAAGGAGTAATCCTTAAGAATCGATTTTCATATATAAGACGCCCGGTATGAGAAAAATCCGAGGGGTAAAACCTACTAACAAGTAACGAAAATCGTGTCACGTTTTTGGTGCGCACCTCTAGTGCGCAACTTTCTAATTTGTTATGGTTAGATACTCGTACTTAAGGAGTAAACTCCAGTCGTGCGTGGGAGCTGACACACACACTTTTTTTTCTATTTAAATCTTTTCAACAGGTTACGCGAATACTTAGTAGGTAGATAATAGTAGGTATGTGCGCAAGTGCTAGTCCCTCCTGAGGTTTGTGAGAGTCAGGATCGGTGGTGATGACAAGCAATACCACGCACTCTCTATCAAACATATTTCCCAAGTCTCATCCTTAAACTTAACGCACTGTAAGTATACGTGTAAACTTCGCATGCGTAAAAAATGTGTACCTACCACCACAGAGATTATTGAGCGAAGCGAGCCGAAGGCGAGCGGAGCTAACAACGGGTGACTCAAATTATTTTTCAAACGATTTATGTTGAATTGTTTCTCGGCGAATACTCGGCCGATTTCGGATTTTCTTGCACTCATCAATAGCTTACAGAATTACCCAGGTTATTACGATGCCAGAATTTTGAATTTAAACTCGCTTCGCTCAAATATATGCTGCAGCGTAACGGTACGTTTCGCGACTGCGGCGACCTAGTTTAATGTGAGCCGAGATTAGGTACTGTACGTAGCAGGTATGTAAATCTTAATTACAGGATATTAAGTAGACGAACAAAATGTTACAGGGATTCAGTTAGGTATCGTGTTTAAGAATGTAAAAGTTTTTAATAATAAAAAGTATTTATTTAATCAAAGTTTTTCCTAGTAGCCATGCTGACGTTGAGATCTTTTGTTGAATGTACCTCATTTGGAGAATGTCATACTCGTAGTACGTAGTATTGAGTACGTGTCAATATCTAAAAAGGGATGTGCAAATTATAAATTAAAGATATTTCAAATGATCCGTATACGTTTTAGCCGAACGGAGTTCGAGTCCCGTTAAGCCACTTGTAACTTAAATCCGGCCTGGTTCCTTGGGGAGATTTTACTATGGATGTCTTTTGCATGCTTTCGGCGAATCAAAAGACGGGTAGGTATTACAAGTGTAAAGTTGTGAAAAATATGATGTCTCTTGTCAAGAACTGTAACTGCTTGTGGCGTGGTCGGTAGTGCATCGGCTTTCGACGCCGGAGTATTAGGTTCGATTCCCGGGTCGAATCAAATATTTGTGTGGTCCACAAATGTTTGTTTCGGAGTTTGGGTGTTTTCTATGTATATTATGTATGTATTTAGAAATATATAAGTATATTTATCTGTTGTCTAGATCTCATAGCACAAGCTTATAGCTTAGTTTAGGCTAGATGACGTTGTGTGAGAATAACATATTCGTAGAAGTTCAGGGAAGGTTATTTTTAATTTAAGGTGGTACACAGAATAGGGAATAGCACTAGTAGGAGTATAACGTTCTGAAAAGATAAACAATTGAATCAATTCATAGGTGGTCCATCGTTTATTGTTTCCGTGTCATTGTTACGGACGTAGATTAACCAACCTTTTTTTTTATTAACTCTGTGGTCACCCTTGTTCTATATTTTAAGTTTTCCAGTGTATTCCTAATTTAAAAATATTATTTTGTACCACACACTGTAATTTGATAGATTAACTTTTGATTTTCATGAAGACATGATTTTTTTATATTTATTCTAGAGTCTTATTATTATCATATCTAGCAGATTTTATTATACTTACAAGATTATGTTTGAGCCGTATCAAATCCACCTCTTTAGAATAATTAACTTTACTTTTTGAACCTTCGGAAAGCTTCATAGAACATTTAACTAATTTCTCCAAGTCGATTAACCCTTTTGGTTCAGGGGGCAACTCTTTAGCTCTTCTACCGGGCCCTGCGCGAAAGTTGCGGTTATCCCGACGACCCCTTCTTGTAGAACCTCGTTCGCCAACTGCTCTTGCATCTTGATGGTTGGGTGTTGGTACGTTTTCCATAATCTTCTTCTTCTTTTTTATATATAAGTAACTTCACACAGAATACATGATAAAGTGTTGTTCAATTTAACACGATATTTATAGTTGGGTGCATAAGATTTTCGTAATTAATTAATAATGTCGCATTAAGCAAACGATTACTAATGACCATCATTTGGCATTTTGTAAAATGTAGGTAAACAAAGCATCCAAATCTGTATCTATTATCGATATCATAATCATCACTTCATCACTATCCTTATCACCAATGGATAATCAGCAGCTATATTGTAATTTTGAAAAAAAAATGAAATTTGCCTTGCGATGAAATGTTGATGAAAGACAACAAAATCTTACGTGCCAGCCGCTATGACACAGCCAATTAGTCCTGGGCATCTCGGACTATTCTTAATAAATTACTTAATAAATCTAAATCTAAATGATATTATAATTATCCATAAGTACCTAGGTACTTATGGATACATACTTAGGAAATCGTATACAAAAGCACGTAGGTACCTACATTTCTTCAACTTTCCTCCATCAACTCAACATTCAGGATGTACACAAATATATATATATATACTTAATGTAGGTAAGTAGATAGGTAGTACCTATAACTTATTCCAATAATTTTCAATCTCAGTCTAAAACTCAACGCTATGGAGGAAAAATATAAGTACGTAAGAATGCGGTATTTACCTCAAAATTTTCATCTCAGTAGCATTACAATATTTTTAAAAGATTTTTGTGATATGATATTATTATTAAGGCCTATAACGGTACCTAAGTAAATAAAGTGGTGGGTATTAAATTGTTAATGCTTGTTTGCGGAGGCCGCACTGCAAAGATATATTTTTGCACAAAACGGGGCAATAGGGATCTACTTAGGTAGCTATACTCGTAATCCGGATTGAGTCGACAATTAAAATACATATTCCTCTTTGGAATGTCCACTACTATTATTACGATTTCTTATTCTGTGCTAATTAGACTCTTGTTACGGGTAGTTAGAGTCCAAAACAAAATCCGACTGGTCTAACTACATACTCGTAGCTTCGATATCGCCCATGAGTTGTGGAGGATGGCAGTCGCTTCGCAAAAAATATCAAAGTTCAGCCGCATTGCAGTTACACTGGAACGCCGACCCCAACTTATTTGGGAAAAGGCTTGGTAGATGATGAGACTCTTGTCAATATTCCAGCTCTAATAGAAATGTTATCCAGTTTATTTTCCTTGGTTTGTAGAATTGACCTAAATGTCATAAACATAAATAGAATTGTATCTGATATTGCATAGTTAATAAAAATAGCTATAGGTATCTTCTTACAAGACTAGATAGTTCTGGGAACATAATGGAAAAGTTTTCTGTTCATACTTTCAAATTATATTACAAATTCAAATATATAACTATATATAACCAACACATTCAATTTCTACCTATGTATCTCCCTCCTACCAGTAGATAATCTATTTCCCATTTGTTATCAAATATAATAATTTCATTGTAAATAAGAAAGAATTAGTTTAAGCAGCTAGCGAAAAAGTAATCAAATTGTGATGTATTGTGAGTTAATCAACTGTACTTGTAGGTAGGTACAAAACCTTTCATTGATCCGTGGGATTAGTAATTTAGTAGGTATGATGAATTCGAATCTGCACCGGTCGATCATCGAAAGTCAAGATTCGATTTCTCAGCATTTCTTTTATCATTACCACAATAACAGTTGTAAAAAAGCATTGCAAAATAATTGCAATAAAAAAAAACAATTATTAATCACTAGTGGTCGCCCGCCGCGACTTCGTCCGCGTGATAATTTGGATTTTTTCCCGTTCCCGTCGCGCCGCGTCATATTTGAACAATTCACACAATATCTTTATAAATTGTAGCCTATGTGTTATTCTGATGTATAAGCTATATTATTGTAAAGTTTCATTAAAATCCATTCAGTAGTTTTTACGTGAAAGAGTAGGTAACAAACATCCATACATACATACATACTTACATACTCACAAACTTTCGCGTTTATAATATTAGTAGGATGTCATAGGTATAAAAAAACTAAAGATACAATAAACATTTATATGCTGTTTTGTGGCAAAATATAAAATGTTAACTTCTATCCTTCGTTATTAAATATCGCAATTTTGTAGGTATTGTTTGTCAATAATAAATAATACCTTCAATATTCACCCTAAGCAATACAGTTAGGTAGGCACCCAATACAGCGATATTGCTGCATACCGTATTGTACCAAGTTACAAAAAAACCAATCGTACCTAGGTGTTAATTACAGCAATTTCGCTTTTTTGCGTGTCGAGCTTAAGCTTATAACTGAAATTATATCTGACTACTGACAAACCGAATGAAATCTCATCGTGCGCTAAAATATTCAGGCGTAAAACTATACTCTGTTGAACTCAGTTGAACTACCACCGGTGAGGATTCGTCCAAGATTACATTTTGCGGTGTTCCTATTACTGCTGCATTTTTGTTCATTTACAAAAATACTTGACCAAGTAATTAATAAGTGTAAAAACGTTGGTACTAGACACACAGGTACTTCCTACCTTTATATAGGTTATATATGACTAGAAAGATCTGAAAGCGAGTGTGTGTGGTTTAAGAATGGATGAATTGACCATCAAGTGGCTCTTATATGCTGATGACCAGGTAATACTTGCGTCATAGGCGGAGGAGTTGCAGGTGATGGTTGATATTATGAATGAGTCTTTGAAAAGGAAGGAAATGAAAGTGAACGCAAGTAAGACGAAAGTAATGGTATTTGAACGAGACGAAAGTATGTCGAACTGTGCGATTGTTATTGAAGGAGAAAGAGTGGCGCAAGTGAAAGAGTTTGTGTATGTAGGGTCCAAGATTACAAGGGATGGAAGATGTGACGACGACATTGAAAGAAGAGTTATGGCAGGAAATCAAGTGAATGGGGCTCTGCATAACTTTATGAACAGTCAGAAGTTTTCCCGGAGGGCTAGGCTGGCTGTTCATAGAGGAGTGCTGGTCCCTACACTTATGTATGGAAGTGAATGTTGGGTTTGGCAGAAGAAGCATGAAAGTAAAATAAATGCAATGGAAATGAGAAGTTTGAGAAGTATGACTGGGGTAACATTGGTTGAGAAAGTGAGGAACAGCGAGATACGGGAACTTTGCGGTGTATCAGAAGATGTAGTGAGTAAGGTAGAAAAAGGGATGCTTAGATGGTTCGGGCACGTAGAAAGGATGGATGAAAGAAGATTGACGAAACAGATACATAAGGCGGGCGTGAATGGACAGGAGGTAAGGGTCGACCTAGGCGAACGGACTTCGAACAAATCGGAGATGTTTTGACCAAAGGCCAGGTCAAGAGCACCCAGAACCGGAGAGCGTGCATGAAGATAGTTATGAAAGTGGAAGAAGCGAAAGAAGTATGCCAGGATCGTAGCAAGTGGAATTCCATAGTCTCTGCCTACCCCTATGGGAAAGAGGCGTGACCATATGTATGTATGTATATGACTAATATTTTAATATAAAGTTCTCCGATGCGTCTGTCTGTCTGTCTATTCGCGGCAAACTCTAAAACTACTGCACAGATTTTCATGCTGCGTTCACTAATGGTTAGAGTGGTTCTCCCTATACATATACGAGTACTTATAATACTTTATGGTGGTTCTCAAGGAAGGTTTCAGTACCTATATAGTTTATCACGGCCGAAGCAATAGGCATTCGCTAGTTTATCATATATATAATATATATATATATATATATATATATATATATATACATATAATATATCAGAACCTCACCTGTCTGTCAGCTGGTGCACCGCGTGCCGTCGAGAATGACTTGAACCCCAATGGAATTAAATGAAATGATTTATTTATTTGTATAGGTCACTAAATGGCTCTTACAAACGTCAGTAAGTACTTAAAATAAAAAATATCATTGCTTCTATATTTACATGTACTGCCAGATTCGCAAAGCAATAAGTAGAACCGAGAGAAAGAACCTGGCAATAAAACTCACGGTCACTCTTTTTCAATTGTACATTGGTCTCGTGACAAAATCAATAAGCGAGTATAATGCAACAAAAAAAAAGTTTAATGAATGTTGAAAGGGCCCCTTTATTTATAGCACAAACAACAACAGACCCGTCGAAAGTTTTGAAGAAATTGGTTTATTACTCGTATTTATCACCGGAAATATTGTACAGTCAGCTTTAACTGGATATACCTACAGATTTTAATTGGGAAAAGGTAAATAGAAGTGAAGGTAAGGTACCTATGTACTTATACGGTAGTTAGGAGGAAACCCTAATTGGTAGGTATTTATAATAACAAATGTAAAACCAATATTTACGGTGGTAAGATTACTGAAAATAATTTTCTCATATTTTATCATTATCCTCAACAGCGTTTAAAATAAATAAAATAAAATAAAATAAATAAAATAACGTTTATTATCTTTGAAATGTTAACTCTACCGAGGGTTCCAAAATGCAACGAGACTGAGAAGAGCCCTCAAGAAACTCAGCTCGGCTTTTTTCAAAATATTTCATCTTAAATCTAATACAGAGTTATTTAGAAAGGAGCAATTCGTTACGTTGTTACAACCAGGCCGCCTTGTCATCTAAGAAATCATTAATACTATAATAAGCTTTATGGCACAATTTACTTTTTATTAGTTTTTTAAATTTATTGACAGATAAATTTGCTATTTCGGTTGGCAATGTATTGTACATTCGAATAAAGTTCCCCGCAAAAGAATTACTCACTTTATGAAGCCTAAATTTAGGAACAGCCAGTTTATCCTTATTTCTTAAGTTTAGATTATGATTATCACTATTTTTCACAAATTTACTTTTGTTCTTGTGGGTATACAATAAAATTTCATAAATATACTGTGAATACACTGTAAGGATGTTAATATGCTTAAACTTATCTCTTAATGACTCCCGAGACCCCATTCCATAGATAGTCCGGATAGCCCTCTTCTGCAACACAAAGATGCATTCAATATCGGCAGCGTTACCCCACAGTAGTATGCCATATGTCATGATACTGTGGAAGTAGCTGAAGTAGACAAGACGCGCCGTTTTAATGTCTGTAAGTTGTCGGATCTTTTTGACAGCATAGGCTGCTGAATTAAGCCTGGCCGAAATTTTCCCGATAAGAGGCCCCCATTGCAATTTGGAGTCTAACGTTATGCCCAGAAAGACAGTGTCATCGACCAATTCTATTATATCATCCCTAACCTTAACACTGGTTTTAACAAGTCTTACATTAAGGTGAATCTTACACATTTAGTTTTATTTTCATTTAATAATAAATTATTAGCACAAAACCAGTGGACTATCCTAGAGAGGGCAATGTTTACATCGTCAAGTTCGCGCTGTCCACGTTTAACTTTAAATATTAAAGAAGTGTCATCAGCAAACAAAACTACCTCGTGGTCGTCTCTTATGAGGTGAGGGAGATCATTAATATATACTAGAAAAAGAAAAGGTCCCAAAATTGAACCCTGCGGTACCCCCATTGCTACAGGAGATCCAGGTGACTGTTTACCATTGATCACTACTTTCTGGACCCTATCACTTAAGTAAGAATTTACGAAATTCAAGGCCGTCCCCCGGATTCCGTAATGATCAAGTTTCTTAATTAAAGTCTGGTGCTGAACGCAATCGAAGGCCTTAGATAAGTCACAGAATACACCATAAGCATCATATGACTCATCCCAGGCCCTGTATATACACTCTAATAATTTAATTCCGGCATCAGTGGTGGACCGACCACGAGTGAAACCGAATTGTTTTGTATGTAATAGTTTATTAACGTTAAAGTGATTTTGCATTTGATTAAGCATAATTTTTTCAAAAATTTTACTAAATGTAGGTAGTACAGAAATGGGACGGAAATTGGACGGATCTGAAGTACTACCCGATTTAAACAGGGGAATTAATTTACTAGATTTCATTAAATCAGGGAACACACCACTATCAACACAATTATTAAATATTATTACTAGTTCAGGAGCAACCATTTCAATAAAAGAATTTACTAAATACACAGAGATGCCCCAGAGGTCAGCTGTTTTCTTGATATTTAAAGATTTAAAAGTTTTTAAGATAGTGTTTATGTTAACTTTACTGAATTTAAATATAACGTTACAACAAGGAACGTTTGCTTTTAACAAAGATTCTGCAATGGGGGTTGAAGAGCCTAGGGTTTTTGTCAAATCTACAGGAATTCGGGAGAAAAAATTTTCAAATTCGTTAGCGACCTCGAAGTCTGATGTAGTTATTTTACCATTTATATTAAGTTTAAAATGATTATCATTTAATTTTTGTTGACCTCTTTCCGCGTTTATAATTTTCCAAGTAGATTTAACTTTGTCTGCACTATTGAGAATTTTATCACTTATATATTTTGATTTAGCTGCTAAACAATCTGCTTTAAACTTTTTTGAATAAGTTTTAACATAATCTAGAAATTCAACTGATCTATTAAGCTGTCTTTCTGAGTATAGTTCATAAAGTTTTTGTCTACTTTTGTGTATACCCTCAGTGGCCCATTCACTGAAAGTAGGACTATCACTAATCATGACCTCCTTAGACTTGAATATGGAGTTGAACTCGTTGTAAAAAGAATCAAAAAATAATTTATACATTACATTTGGATCTAAGCCAGTGTCTAAGAATGGAATTTTATTGCAAAGTCCAACCCTCATACGTTCCAAGCGGTCACCAGTTATTGGTCTACATAATATTTTACGTTTTATAACTTTTTCTTTAGTGATTTTAAAAGATGCTATTTGCCCACAATGGTCTGAATCTAGCTTTTTTATAATACTTTTACTTTCTGGCAACATATCGCTGTATATATTATCCAGGCAAGTGGCTATTGTATTACAATATCTAGTAGGCTCCAAAAATAAGTTTGTAAGATTGTGTGATTTAAATAAATTTAAAATATTTATTGTTTTAAAGAAAAGCATGATTCTTTCATGAACTGTTTGGATATTTGGAGTAACTCGTTTAAGAATCTTATTATCTTAACCTGCATATGATAACGTGGTGTAAAGTAGTTACACATAGGTAAGTAGTTGGTAGAATTATGCGTACCTATCTAGAGTCGGTAAATATTTAGATAAAGTATGATAGATAAAATAATAATTAGGTAAGTGTAGGTAAGTAGGTAGGTATGTCTGTTGTGTACAAGATTTTTGAATATTTCTGGAGACTACAGATTGCCCATTTTCCTACATTAGGTAGGTATTGATATAGGTGCCTAAGCCTACACTGATTTAGATGAAATTATGTGGCTATTTATTAAAAATTATTGTGCGGTCGGGGGCCCGTGTCAGGAACGAAGTTCTTTACGCAACTGTAACGCAACCCATCCTGGGTTTAGGTTACTTTCATTTTACTAACGACGCCGACGATAAGTTTTTTTGGGTGCAAAGGGGCTCTACCAACATCTTTAGGGCCCCAGCGACCTCACCTGCTAGTGGCGCACCTGCTGATCAACGGACGAGGCTCGTTAATTTACGGTACCCATGGAGTGGCTTCGGCCCCTACGTGGGTACCAGGTGGTACAACAGTGTTGGTCCGGGGGGGTACCACCGTGCAGCTGTGCTAAACCCCCCAAGTAACCCAGCCCAGGCTGGGTTGCGTTAGGGGTTCAGCAGCTGCACCGCCGGGCCCGGGGCGATGTATGTTGCAGCAGGCATGGGACCAGTGGGGACGAAGCGGAGTCTAGTGTGGGTGGTGTGGGTCGATTCGCCGGCCAGACCCTTAGCAACGGCGTTGCTGCGGCCGCCCGCAACACAGTCATGGGGCCCGCCTGGAACCAACTACCCCAGGAGGCTGCCCCACATGTTGCGCATAATCCTGATGTGGGATAGCTGCTCCCGGTGGGGTAGCGGCGGCCTTGCATCAGGGGGGTTTGGGAGCCCTTCCACCCGGCGGGTCGGCTCCGACCTAACCACACGGTTCCAGACGAAGCTAGCCCCTGCGCTTTGTCACTTACTGCTGCACCAAATGTCGCCCTGTCTTCACGCTTCTTCTTCAAATTTATTATGGCAGTGCAACATAAAAAAAAACAAACGTTCCACAGCGGTCCCAGGAAACCCCACAACTTCACTTTTCGAGGTGGAGTTCACCAACATCCGTGGACTCCATGCGAACCTGGATGCCGTCCACCATCACCTAGAGACGGCATGGCCCGCTGTGATGTTCCTCACGGAGACACAAATACGCCGCCCTGACGACACGTCTTACCTGTGTTACCCTGGCTATGTCATCGAGGAACAATTTTGAGATAAAGCCGGGGTGTGCGTGTTCGTTACGGCGGATGTTTGCTGTCGCCGGTTGCGCTGCCTAGAGAACCCCTCCAACTCCGTCCTCTGGCTGCACGTAGACCATGGCTCAATGATCCAGATCTACGTGTGCGTCTACCGTTCCCACACAGGGGATTCTGAGACAACAAGGCTCTTCCAGTACCTCAGCCAGACGGCTGATGATGCGCAGGAGCGGTTCCCAAACGCTGACCTAGTGTTTCTGGGGGACTTCAATGGCCATCACATTGAATGGCTGGGGTCCCTTTGACTGATCATGCGGGTAGGGCCGCCCACACGTTCGCTCTCTCCCACGTGGTATGCGGGATCACCCGGATACCAGACGATCACACGCCCGCTCTGCTGGATCTACTGCTGACGAGTCGCCCAGCCCAATACAGTATAGTATACTTTCGGTAGGAGCCCCATCGGGTAGTTCCGACCACTGTGTGGTTCACGCTGGCATGAAGGTGTCACCTCCTGCACGTGCTGTAGAAATAGCACGACGTCTATGGCACTACTCGTCAGCGGATTGGGACGGTCTACGCAATTATTTTGCGTCCGTCCCCTGGAGCCAGCGCTGCTTTGTAGGAAAGGCTCTTTCGGAAAGCGCTTCTGCGATTGCTGGCGAGATCAGTTTAGGGATGGAATATTACATCCCTTTCACTGATGTCGCCAGTATCCGCAGAGCCCGTCCCTGGTTCGGGCGAGATTGTGTCAAAGCTGTTCGACAAAAACAGTCGGCATATCGCGCCTGGATCAGGACCCGGGCTGTGCGCGACCCAAACGTGGGCCACCTCAAAGCAGCGTATAACCGGGCCACAAAATCCAGCAAGAGGGCCTTTAAGAGAGC